>JAWNLJ010000442.1:2693333-4040000 GCA_035042365.1 Drosophila dives
AAGAAATTAGCACAAAATACCTACGAACGAACAGCGAAAATTTACCTGCGTGAAGTTGGCAGCGAGACGAATGTTATAACACAGGGTACGGCGTTGCCACTCTGTTCAGCTGTCAAGTGTGCTAAGGTAAATGTTGGCATTCGCTGTGAATGGTAAATGGCTTGCACTTGCTAATTGCAAGCAAATCATAATTGCCGATAGAATTTAAATTAATTAACATATTATAATTAAATATGCATGTTTTTAATTGTAAATAAGATTAGCAATCGATAGCATATTCTAAGTCAGCTGCTCATGTACTCGATTGTGCACCCCTTTGCTCGCGTGTCATCACTAAAGCAGCCCACGAAAGAAGAAGCAAAAAGCTGACGTACTCGGGAAAAGTTTAGAAATTATTAAAGTATTTAACTTCCATAAAGCTTAGCCGATTAGTTATAATGTAACATAGTGCAACAAGAAACGCGTTAGTCTTTAATTTTGCGTTTAGCCTGAAACGATTTCGATTTCCCAACCGAAAGTATGTTGAAAAATTGTTGCTGCTCAGCATAGAAAGAGAATAACAGTGGTGTAAAAAGAGTGTATGTGTGTGTGTTGTGTGCGTGTGCGTGTGCGTACGAGTGTATGGGCAGGCGAATTGTTGATAAATCCACATAAGTGCAAAAAGAGTAAACGATAACAGCTGTCAAACAAAAGGATACGACGATAAATGCAAAACTGAGAAATAGTACGTAATTATGATGCTATTGGTGTATACTCACTAAGGTTAACGTCTACCACCCCCCTCTCTCGGTTTCTCTATCTTCCACTTAGCAGCGTGCATCTCCTCTGCTGAAGCAAATCGTCAACAGTAACATAGACAGCAACAGCTGTGTGTGCGTGCGTGACTGCGCTAGTGTGTGTGCCTGCGAGCGTGTGTGTGTGTTGTCGCTGATTTTGTTAGCTGTTTGTCACCGGACGTAACAAAATATTGAGCCGTCGAGCAAAACACATGATGTGGTCGTTCTTCTCGCGCGACTCCTCCAAAGATTTTCCATATGACATTGGCGAACCAGTCGCTGGCTTCGACAACTATTCTATATGGACACTGCACAAGGCCAAGCGCAAGAACACCCTCGAGGAGGTGTCCGTTTTTGTCTATGATATACGCAGCGGTTCTGATACAAAATGTGAACTGGCGAAGGCATCGCTGAAGCGTCTCAAAACGTTGCGTCACCCAAGCATCTTACAATATCTGGACTCGCTGGAAACGGACAAGATGTTGTATGTCGCCACGGAGGCGGTGGATCCCTTGGGCACATATTTTACCAAACTAGCCACAGACAATTTACAGAAGGGCCTCTATCTTGCATGGGGCATCTTTCAAATAACGGTAGGCTTAAAAATAAATTTTTTTAATGCACAACTTAATTATGATTTTCAATCATTACAGCGAGCTCTTTCATTTCTCAATAACGATGGCAATTTGCGGCACAACAATGTCTCCGCCTGGTCAGTGTTTGTCAATGCATCCGGCGAATGGAAACTGGGCAGTTTGGAATATGTCGCTGCTGCCGATGGCAATCCAATGCCACCAGTTAAAATACCCGTTGCACTGGAGGTCTACGATGCGCCCGAGAAGAATGATCAGAGCAAGCTCAAAGCAGCAACCAAATGGTAAGAAATGTAATATTTAAAAAAATTAAAATAATAATTAATTATCTAAGAAGTTTAAAGTTTATTGTTATTATTATCTCTAAGCAATACTAGAAATGCTTCACCAAATGTAAATGATTAGATATGCCCCTTTCATTTTTGTAGATGCAGTCATTCTTCTAATATTAACCCAACTAAAAATGAACAATTTCTTCTCGTTCAACAGCTCTGTGGACATGTGGGGCCTGGGCTGTCTGGTATGGGAAGCCTTTAATGGCGTGCTGAAGCAACGTTCCAATCTGAAGGACATTGAACACATACCCAAATCACTGCAATCGCTTTATTGTGAGCTGGTGGGCGCATCGCCATCGAATCGACCAAATCCGGCGGATATTATAACGCGCTGTCGCAAGCCAGGTGGTTTCTTTAAGAATGATTTGGTGGACACGCTGCTCTTTCTGGAGGAAATCCAGATCAAGGACAAGGCGGAGAAAAATCGTTTTTTTAGCGGCCTAACGACGCATCTGGAGAACTTTCCCGATAATGTTTGTAGACATAAAATACTTCCACAACTGATAACGGCTTACGAGTATGGTGATGCGGGTTCTGCCGTGCTGGCGCCCATGTTTAAGGTATTCAAGATGATATAATCAATAATTCAAGTCCATATATTAAACAAATCTCTAATTTACATAGCTGGGCAAACTGCTGGATGAGCTCGAGTATCAAAAGCGTATTGTGCCCTGTGTGGTGAAGCTTTTTGCGTCCACGGATCGCGTGACTCGCTCCCGTTTGTTGCAGCAACTGGATTTGTTTATTGCACATCTGCAGCCACCTGTGGTCAATGATCAGATATTTCCACAAGTGGCGCACGGCTTCCTGGACACAAACGCAACCATACGCGAGCAGACTGTCAAGTCCATCATCCATTTGGCGCCAAAACTCAACTATAACAACCTGAATGTGGAGGTGCTGCGTCATTTTGCGCGCTTGCAGGCCCGTGATGATCAGGGCGGCATACGCACCAATACCACAGTGTGCTTGGGCAAGATTGCACCACATTTGCATCCGCAGGTGCGACAACGTGTTCTTGTCTCGGCATTTATACGCGCCATGCGAGATCCGTTTCCTCCGGCTCGTGTTGCTGGCGTCCTGGCGCTGGCGGCCACACAGCAATATTTTCTGCTTAGTGAGGTGGCCAATCGTGTCTTACCATCGTTGTGTTCGCTAACTGTGGATCCAGAGAAAACGGTACGCGAACCGGCCTTCAAAACAATACGCGGCTTCCTCGGCAAACTCGAAAAGGTATCTGAGGATCCCAGTCTTCGCGAGACAATGGGTAAGTGGCATATAAACATAAATAGTTTTGTATAAATCCAACCAAAATGGACAACTTTTCTTATAACAGAGGCGGATGTTCATACGGCCACGCCTTCGATTGGCAATGCGGCTGCCACGTGGGCGGGCTGGGCGGTGACAGCGGTGACTGCAAAGTTCTATCGCAGCCAAAGCGATTCTTCCAGACCGCGACCGCCTTTAACGGGTCGTAATCTCTCCAAGCCAGCGTCATTGGGTAAATTATATCTTTAGTTGGCTTATAGCTGTTTTTAATTGAATGTCTTTTATTGAAAACAGAACAACCTTCGAGTAGCAGCCTGTCGACGACGACAAGCAGTGTCACCTCAATGACATCCTTGGAGCACGAAAGTAATGATACCTCAGCATCGGCATCTGACTACGGCAACAACGATTGGGACAATGAGAACTGGGGTGAAATGGATGTGAGTTTAATGCTACATTTATGGCTTGAAATCTTGTATAGAAAATATACGCGTTCTAATATATATGCAATTTGTGCCAAGGGTAGCCAAAGAATCAGTGGATAAATATATAAATTTATCTATATATAAATTTATTTATTTATGCTATAGCTTCGGGCATTTAATCTTTAGTAGTTCGAAGAAAACCCTTTTTATTGCACATTAACAAATATTTATTATGTTTCCACAACTTAGACTTCTCAGGATCCGAGCAGTCCGCTGGTTGCCAACACCAACAATGGCCAACTGGTGGCAACCAATGCGATTAGCGAAGTGCGCGACGGTTGGGATAATGAGGAATGGGGCAGCCTGGAGGAGGATCCGGTAAGCAACAAGAAATATAAACTACATACACAATAATTGACTTATTATGTATTTCTATGTGTGCAGTGCGAGGAGGAGGAGCAAGCGGAGCAGGAGCAACAACAGCAACAGTTGGCCCGACAATCGATATCCTCGACGACATCATCCAGCCAGCAGCAGCAGCATCAGCGACCGCATCAGCATCAACAGCAGCTTCAGCAGCACGAGCTAAATGATCTGATCGAACCGCTGGCCAAGCTCAATTCACACATCACCTTGTCGCCATCGAGACAACAACAGTCAACGCTGCGACCAAAGGAGCTGACCAATCTCTCGAGCAGCGCCACCACATCGCCCACAACGCCTGGTGCATTGACCAATTGCAATAATATAAGCCCGCCATCATCGCATATGAATAACACGACGCAGAACGCCAATTGGAACAGCGATTCCTGGGCCGATGGCGAATTCGAGCCAATCGATGAGCCGGGCTTAGGTGAGTACCATATATATATATATATATATCTATATATAGATAATATTCACTCAACGACTGATTACTTTTAGGCAACAACAAACTAGACGAGGCCCGTCGCAAGCGCGAGGAGAAGAAGCTGCAGCGTCAGCGGGAATTGGAGGCGCGACGAGCGCAACGCGCCACTGGCCCATTGAAATTGGGGACAAAAAAGCTTTAAAAGGATTTACAAAATGAACCGTGCAAAGTGCTTTTGCAATTTATAGCATATTGTATATTTATTAGAACTTATTCCAAAAACATAGAAGAAAGTGTATGCATGTATTTGTATATCTGTGTGTGTGTGTGTGTGTGTGTGTATGTGTATGAGTGTATATCTGTGTATGTGTATGCGTGTGTGTGTTCGCGAGTATGCATTGAATGCAATCTTGCAACAACATCTAAGTCTCCATTTCGATTTTTTGCCCATAGGCGCATTTAAATTTCATAAAGCAGGCACTATTTAATTTAAGCATTGATATTGTCTAAATTCTCGCTAGCCTAATACATAATAATATGTAAACACAAACAGTCTAAACTAAAAAAAAAAAAAAACAAAAAACATAAGCTTAGTTAACAGCAACAGAAGAAACTAACTGAAAATAAACCACAAAACACTAGCTAGTAAATTATTTCAAATGTATTCATCATTAAGCCAATAACTAATGGGATAGTGACTAATCGATGTGAAATGAAAGTTGATATATGGTGTATATTCTTGCAAATCCTTTTACGATTTATCAAGTTCTTAGGTGTTTAAATGTATTTTGGACATGTGTCAAAGATTTAGCTAAGAATGCTTTGCAGCGAAGTTATAGTATGAATAATCCTGCAAATCTCGAAACTCTTTGTATATCTATGTGTGATTTATGATGCAACTCCATTTTTAATGGTCTGCCTTGTGTGCTTGTGTATATGTGTATATGGGTGTATGTATGTGTGTGTGCGCGTGTGTGCAACAGATCCTTTAATTATTTGCTCAGCCATTTTCAGAATTAGATACGAAACGATATTAGAATACCAGATTTGACTTTCTAGGAGCGCTGTAAAAATAAAATGTAAACCCAAAATTTTTGCTGTGCAAATTGCAGCAAAACTAAAAAAAAAAAAAAAAAACAATTGTGAATTTTAATAAATATATATATTGTATTTTTATATAGTACCTAAACACAATAAAAATCAACAAAAGAAAACTACAAATCCATAAATGAATGAAAACACACAAAAATTGCAAGCAATTATGAAACGAAATAATTTGTAAGCTTTTTCATATTCCAATTTGTACGTAGTAAAAATTGCACCTGTTATTGCCTATGTTGCTATATAGGAACAAGAAACCAAAAAAAAAAAAACAGAAAGCCCAAATCGTCTTTTGGTAACAACAACAATTTTTAAATGTGAATTTTCCCACTAACAGCACCAAGCGCAAGCCATTTTTTGCATGTCAAAGTTACATAACAAAAAAACCAAAAAAAATAAATAATAAAAAAAGATGGAAATTGAAATACCTTACCTTATATAATTAATGCCTGTATATACATGACATACATATATATACATAACATATACGCCGATTTTTTCCAATACCTCAATATCAGTGTACAATTTTTCCATATATATTTTTTAATACCCAAACTAAAAAAAATATATATAATAAAACAAACAATAACCGGAGCAAACTAAAAAAACACAAACAATTATAAAATGAGAAAGGTTGAATTTTGAAATCTGATTGTTGTCTGCCGCATCAGTTGTATTTGAATTGGAACATATTGCGATTTATCTAGCAAAAAGTCAAGAAACAAAAAAAAACTCGACAAAAAAAACCCCGAAAACTAACAAAAACAAACAGAAAGTAAAGCTACATAGTTCTAGATACCGAAATATTTGTGGCATTCATTTTTAATAACATTTCTAGAAAATACAATTTTCAGAGCAACATATATAATTAGTGAATGAAATTTATTAAAAAAAAAACTAACAAAACATGAATATTCATTGTTTAGACAAATTTTAAAGACTGCAAGAAATTCATTGGAAGTGGTAATGATAAAAAAAAGAAACAAAACAAAAAGAAAAATTAAAATTATTTAGTACTAATCGTCAATAAAAATAAATTTTGAAAAATTTAACACATACATTTGGATATGTATTGGAATTTTAATTAAAAAAAAAAAAAAAAGTGGGTTAATTTTTATATGTTGTGTGTAGAATCAATTGGTTTGACAGTTTATTATGGTCTTTTGTTCAGCCAGCCTCAATACAAATGGCAAAGTAATTCTGGGAATTGGTTTAACAACTGTTTCGCATTGTTTGCTAATTGCAACAATTAAACCAATCGTATTAACTGCTTTGCGTACATATTGCATTTAAATGGCCCGTTTGCACAGCTGTTTTCAACGTAGCAACCAACGTAGGACCACCAAGATAAGAGGTAAATAAAATAAATAATTGCTGCCAAAGATCAGAAAATTAACATCGACATCATCGCTTAACAATTTACAAGACTCACAAGTGTTTTTTTTTTGTACCACAAATATTAAGAACCTTTTTTAATTTTGGAATTTGTTAGATTCTCCGTAATCAACAGAAAAAAAAATATTTATTATGGAGCTTTTTTAAATATTTTCTAAATCTGTAAGTCCGTATTTAAAAATTAAATGTAGAATGCTCTAATTTTCTGATTAATTTATTTAGTATTTTGATCAGCTGTGTCTGTAGTTGAAAATTTAATTTTACTTTTTTATTAGCTTTTTGTTATATTTAACTGGGCAAGTATATTTAGCAGGCAGTTACTGTTTTTATTAACTTGAGAAAACTCATAGAAATTTCTAAAGTAAAGATAAATCAAGTGTTTTTATGCACTTTTATCTAATTTATATAATAAGAACTAAGATTAATAAAACAAACGCTCTCAAAAACACTTTTATCAGAGATTTAAGTAATAAACATTAAAGGCGAATCCAGAAAATTTTAATCTTTATTAAACACTTAGAAGATACCCTATAAGCAAACAAAATAAGAGTATCACAAAATATTAATAGCAATAGAATGGCTAGTTATAAATGTGTGAAAAATTAGTAAAAATTAAATATAATAGTTGAGTAAAGTCTTGGAACAATCCTTAAGCTTTTTTTTACAGCTGAAGAATAACATCTTCAAGACTTAAAAAGATTTAAAAAAAAAACGTATGTCTCTTGCCTAATACAATGTCGTTGGTGTAGACAAAGAAAATGCATATATTGTATGCTTCAATTATTGCAGATCGTTTGACGTCACGCCGTCACGCTGCATTGGAGGCGCTCCACTTACTTTATTTTTAGGAACGCCTAAACCAAAGCCAAGCCACAGAAACGGTGCTAATTTGATTGGTTGCTTTTCTCACGCGCTCGTTTCGCATTCATTTTGCTGTTTTGCTGCACTTGAAATGTATCGAGTTGCCCTTGCCATGACTCAATCACTCACTGACATAACAGCTCCACACAGCTCTACACGCAGAAAAAAATTAATGCTCAAAACTTCAGAGTTTTGGTTTGTTTATTTTTATACATACATATATATTGCTTAATGCATTTTAAATTTTCTTTTTATACCAAACTTTAAAACCAAGAATGACTTATACAATTTATTAAAATCAATTTAACATTTTTTTTAAGAGAAGATCAATTAAATTGTTCTGACATTTGTTAAAATTTTTTATTTATTTATGATTTGTATATCTTAGAAATTAGAAATTGTTATTTAACATCTTATTTCTCAATTTAAACTTCTTTTCTTTAATATTTGAGAAACTGCAAAAGGGATTTTATAAATAAAATTTTTGTTTTTTAGTACTGATCTCCATGTTAGTGGTTTACAGATATTTCTAAACTCTAGTTCATATCTTTCTCCAAGTGTAGTTGCACGGTTCCGAAAATAGTTTCCATTTAGCAAAATCCGAAATGTCTTTGGAATGTATTTTTAGTGCGCTGAAGTCATTTGCTAAGAACATTTGCAGCTAGGGGGGATGTGGGACACGAGTTGAGTTTGCTTGACAAGCAACCACAATTGCAATAATCACAGCATTATCAACAGCAACAACAATGCAGCACTTGCCTCCATTACTCATACGCCCTGCCTTACCAGCAGAGATCGCGTGTCTAATTGGTGTGCGGCTGAAAATGAAGCGAAAATCTGAAGCTGAAAATGAAACGGAAAATGAAACTGCTTTGTAATTAAATGCTGAGTCGTGATAAAGCTGTACAAATATTGAGATCATTATGTTAATGCCAAGCTGACTCGCTGAATGCCCAACTGACTTGCCTGCCCTCGAGCAATCTAGAAATCATTGGCATCTTGGCTAAATCAAATGCCACCCATTTTGCGCTTATTAAACTTGAAATATTAATGATTTTTGTGCTTTTGTCACCGATGCGGCCAATTTGGCACGCAGGTGTGCGACACCAACAACAATAACAAAAACATCAACAACATCAGTTAAAAAACAACAATTCTACTAAATGCACAACATTCATAAAATTCCCATAATTTTCTCGCTTTAAGCGTGCGCAAAATGCATTAAATGTTTTTTAGTGCTTTTTTTTTGTTGTTGTCGCAGCAACAATTGCAGATTTATTGCTATAGCATATACCCTGTAAGCTAAGCTTTAAAGATTTTATTAGTTATACACTTTCTATAGCCGACCTCCATTGTGTATTTACAGTGGAGGACATTCACTTAGAACAGCATCAGCTTACTTAAGTTCATATAAATAGAACCAGTCTTTTAAAAATTTATTGCACATATTCAGAAGCACGGTCGCTCTAAAATTAAAATACATTATATTAAAAAAGAAACGCCTTGATATCCAAACCAAATTTCTAGCTTTTAAAAATTCTTTCAAAATTACCAAAAAAATAAAACCTGCAAATTTAAAATGTTTTTTATTGTTCCTATATTTCAGAAATATTTATATTTTATAGAAGTGGGAAATAAATGTTTAGTTTTATTTTAAAATTGCATTATACAATTCAGAAACAATTAAGATATTGAGCTCGCTGGATTCATAATATAAATAACAAATCATATAAAATTTCATGCAAAAATTCTATATTTTCGAAAATTTTTCACTGAGAGAATAACAATCATTAGTTTTTTAAAAAATTTACAATCCTTAAAAAAATACTTTCTGAATAATAATACGTTAAAGCGTTAATTTTTTACAGGGCACCTGTAAGTTGGGCAATATTTTTTAACATTGTATTATTTACCGATTTCGTTGGCAGCTTTCGGCGTTAACTTCTCGCATTCGATTCAATCAAAGCGCAACGTGCCGCTGCCTTTGGCTTTTAGGTTCAGCTTCAGATTTGTTTTCGGCATCGTTTGTTGTTATTTTGTTTTATTTTTTTTTTTTTGTTGCTTGGAGTTTTTTGCAAAAATTGTTGTAAATTTCAAATTTGCTGCAGTTTGCTTGTTTCATTGTTCATGTTTGCTGTTTTGTTGTATTTAGCTTTTTAACTTTTTTTTTTTAAATCAGTCTCTATATATTTTATTAATATATGTTACCATCTGGAAAAGTTAGCGATTGGATAATCGTTAAATATTTATACATACTCATAGATTACTAATTTTTTAATGCATAATTCCTGATTAGGTTCGTTCAAAATGTGATTTACATGTTGTTTCAATATCCCATTATTTTAGTCTTATCGGATGTGCGATTAAGATATATGTATTTGTTTGCCTTATCAGTACAAGTGGGAAGGTTTATCTAGTAAATATTATGCATTTGTTTGATCTACCCGCTGTTTAGCCACTGTGTTGCAATGGCCTAAAAATAGTGCCACTTGACGGAAAGATAAACGTGACTGATAAGATAATGTTGCAATTCTTGGTTAAATATAATTAAAGTGTAAAAGTGTTTTACATTTATTTCAAACTTGTACCCAAATGTAATTATGTATTATGTACCCTAATAAAAATTATGTGATTTTCCGTTTGCGTTTAATTGATGTGAAATGTTGTCTTAGATTAAAAAAAAGTTTAAAACTAGAAATTAGTTTTACTGCACCTATCAATTTTATTAAGCCAGCTTGTAACCCAAATTAGTCTTTTTTACTTATAAGTATTGCTCTTTTTTTGAATCATTCTAATATTTAGCATGTCTCATCAAAGGGTTTTCCCCATGGCCATGTGGACAACCTCAAGTATTGATATAAGCTATGTGCTAAGCATACATAAGATTATTTTGGATTGTATTATACATCAGTTGTTTCCGTTTGGCTTGTCCATAAATTCAAAAGCATACACATCGCCGAAGCAAATATGCAGAATACATTTACAAATGCGTAAATATAAAATAATAAAAAGAAGAAAAAAACGCTTAAATAGAAAACCCGAAACTCAAATCGCAAAACGCAAACCGCAAGCCGCAACAGATAAGCGATGGCTGAAATGACGAGAAGCTTGCGAGGAGAATGCGTGTAGCGTATGATAATAAAGCCAACAAAAGCGCCGCAACAACTACAACTTTAACAAGAGCTACAACAACAACAACTACAACAAAAACCACAATAACAAACAACCAACCAGCGGAGACTCCGATGAGTCATGCGAACGCGTGGACATTGAGACGCTTTGCGAGCACCAAGTGTGCCTCGACTCGACTCCACTCGGCTCAACTCAACTCGACTCGTGCCACAAGCGCCAAACAATTTACAACTTGCGGCTGCATGCAACAGTTGCTTGCAGCCGCCGCCATGAATGAAAACGTGCAGACAGCACACAGAACAGGCGCCCAAAGGGGGGGTGTTTATATTCTGTGTACCCTGTTAAAAGGGTTGAACTAGCATAAGCAATTATTGATATAAATTATAACAACTGATTAAAACATATCTTAAGAGATATATTATTAAGAGTAAAACACATTTCTAATGTTTAACCCAGTAAAACTTTGCTTAGAGCAGGCCGAAATTAAAGATGAGAAGTCTTACTCTTGCTCAGGCTACACTCGGAGATAAAAATAACCTTATTATTTAGTACGTATATATCGAAAACTAAATTGTCTTGTGTTTTTTTAAAAGCTAACGATTTCTCTTTATATTTCTAGCGCGATCTTAATTAAATACTAATTTGCAAGATGTGCTTTTAATTTATGCCAATCAGAAATTTTACCTTTTCTTTTTTGTTGCTTAAACTAATATTAAGAATTAATTTAAAATATAAGCATATTTTCTAAATATATAATTAACTTTGTCTTATTAATTATTTCTAAAAAAAAAAACATATATAAACCATAGTTTACAAAGTCGGCTTATATTTAATGCCGTTTTATTTTATTTTTAATTTTAAGAGCATTTTTTTCTTCTAAAAAATCTATTGCACCATTAAATTTTTTTGAAAAAAAGCATAGCTATTACAACCGCAAGTTAGCGCTGAGAACAGGGTATTTTCTAGTGCAAAACACTTTCGTTTTTTTTTTTTTGGTTACTGCTCTTAAAAGGTGAATACAGCGCAATTAGAGCGCCTTCAAACTGGTTTATTTTTTTGTTGGTTGTGCGGGGCTTGGCCAGGTTAAACCAGGCACACGTGTTGAGTTGCGGCAATATTTGTTGTTTTTTTTTCTTTTTCGCATTTGGCATTGCCAGGCGCTGCATAAAGTTCATGCCACATGGCGGGGCAAACACCGACACCCGCATACTCCTTGCGGCTCTGCAAAGTGGGTCAATTACAGGCTGGCATTGTCGCGAGACTTATACGGCAAATAAACATATTTATATATGTATATCTATGTGTGTGTGTGCATGTGTCTGCCAAATTGTGAAATAATAAATTCAATTTCACAAAAATGGATAAAAGAAACTTTGCAAACCAGAAGCTAAAACAGCAGCGGCTGAAAAAGCAGCAGCAGAAGCAGCAGCAGCTAGATCAAAAGCAAGAAGCAAAACAGTAGCAAGCAAAAGCAGCCAAAAAGCATCCAAAGCAGGAAAAGCTATAAATAAAACAGTCAAAGCAGTACAGATAAATCAAAAGCAGCCAAAACAGCAGCACTAGCAGAAAAGTAGCCAAAATCAGCAGCAGCTTTAGCAAAAGCAGCCAACCAGCAACAACAGTTAAAAAACGCGTTGATTGTGAAATTCTAGGAACTGTCGCCGACTGCACGGCTAGCGTCTGTCGCAGTAGTCAAATTTAACGCTACATTTGGGTTAACTACAACAAAAATAACTACAACAACAATAGCGTGCACAACACAGCTGTGTTCCACCAAAAAAAGTGCGAGCTCCTAAATCAACCCCTCTCCATCACAATTCCACTCTATCTCTTGCTCACTCTCTCCCACTCGCTCACTCTGCTCCACTACTATCCCATCCTACAGTTTTTTCGCCTTTTTTGCCGGCTTCTCCTCCTACCCCTAAACACTCCTTTCAATGTCTGCTTAACTTTTATGTTTTTTTTGTGGTTGCTGCTGCTCTTATGGCAAAGAAGTTTTATTTATGTTCACATGCTCTTTGCATACCCTTCCTTCTCTCGAGTACATTGCAGTTCTCATTTTTTCTAATCTTTGGGTCAGTAATTAATATTTTCAACGTATTTTTTATTATTTCCCTAATAACATATCATGTGAACTATAAATTTACTTTCTGTACAATACATACAAAATTTTCTAAATAATGTGTATTTTAATGCTGAAATACTAAATAATAAATAATTGGAAAATTAAAAAATTACATTTTTTATAATATATTCCAAATTTTTTTATTACATATTTTATTATTTAAATTCAAGAACAGTAGTTTTATATATTTAATATAAAAGACTATTTTTAAAAAAGGGCATGTAAGCTTCTGTTTGCAGGGCTCACAAATTTTACTTTGTGTTGTTGTTTTAATATTTTTTTTCTTACGGACTTGCAACCCAGTTTTTAAGGTGTGTGTGCTTTTTTAATTTATAATTTGAAAGTGTTTTATCTGCGACGTGGTGTCACGCGGTGACTGTCTCTGATACTGTCTCCCTCTCTCTTACTCCTTCTCTGTCTTTGCTATCTAAACCCATAACAAAGGGTTTTATTATATAGATCAATCTTGTGATATTTCATCTGTTTAAAAATTTGCATGGACAGTTGCTGGAAGGATTTGTTCCAAAAAGTATGCTATCCCAAAACCATTGGTTTGCGAATTATATAAAAATAAACAAAAAAAACACTTAGCATAATAAAAATATTAAAAACAATAATTAATTCATTCAAAAATATCGTTTTGACAAATATCGTGATTTATTTAACTGAGTTAAACTCGAAATTTTGATGCTAACATAAAAAAATCCTCATTTATTTCGCGTGATATTTATGCATATTTTGAAAACGCCAGCCTTCGAATTTGAATTTTTACTCTGTTTTTGGGGAGACGGCTAAATCCCAACAGAATGTGATATCACACTACTCTCTCCCTCTCTCACGTCTTTTTCTTATGTCTCTCTGTTCTGTCAGCGTCGATTAATTACTCCTGGGAACAAGAGGAAGAGAGACGCAAGATTTTGCCGCTTTGCTGATTTCAGATTTAGCTTTACGAGCCTTTTCGCTTCACAAGTCGGATTTGAAATATGCGTCGGAGTCTTTCGGACACTTTCGCAGGGCATAAAAATACCAGAACCGAAGAACATTTAGCTTGTTTTTATAGTTTATTTTTATTTTTTTTCTTTTTTGGGCAAAAGGCATTTAGTGTTTTTTTTGTTGTTGCTTCGTTTGCCCGGCTGATTGGTGTTTTTTTTATGGGGCTGCCTCCAGAGTCGCGATTCCCACAAATCAACGAAAACTGGAAAGATTTTTTTGGTTGAATATTCATATCAACTTACACATTTATCTACATATGTAAAACTACAGTAAACAACCATTAAATTTAACTTGAGAGAAATACAATTTTATTAATTCTGCTTTTTTTAATTTGCTGTATTTATTACTTAAACTAATTTTAAGTTAATTTAAATTTTCTGTGTAGACCTAGGTCCGTAATCACGCTTGCGACGCAAGAAAAAGAGCGCGACAGTGTATAGTGAGTGCGAAGACGACAGTGGGAGAGAGACAAAGAAGCTCTCTTTGTGATAGCGACGAACGTCAAGCGACTTGCGTCGACAGCGACAGCGCCGTCAGCGGCGACTCAGCTCTCAATATATATTAGAATTCGAAAACGACTGGCAGAGCAAAGCGCCTGCGTTGCCATGAGTCATGAACTGATTGTCTGGCCGTCTATCCAGAAATGTAAAAATGACCAGAAGACGTCACGCTGCTATTGTTGTTGTTAGACGATAAGGATGCGGAACACGTCATTCCCGTGACCGTTTCAAAAGAGTTCGCTGTACACGGATGTGCATGTGTGTGTGTGTGTAAGGGAGGGCCACACCTGTTGCCGAAACCCTATAAGAAAAAACTACAATAAAAGCTGCGACGCAGTAAAAGCTGCGAAGACAACAACAAAGTGAAGAAATCACGCGACGATCATAAAAGCAATACGTGCTAATACAAAAACAAAACAAAAAAATCTTAAGGAGAACAGGTAAAGCTCTAGGAACGAACAATTGAACTTTGAAACGTAACAAAAAAAAAGGCATTGAAAGAAAAGCTTAAATAACAACAAGGAAAACAGCAGAAGATATAACTTCGACTGCACTTTGAAGCGAAACAATAACGGAACGACATTGAAAGAAAAGCTGCCAAAATAAAGAGAACAACAGATTAAACAAAACTACGGGTGCAACGTAAAATTTCAAAAGCTTTTTGCATCACCACGACAAGAACAGAACTGAAAAAAAAACCATAGAGAGTGAGAGATGGAGAGCAACGTTAACGGCGAAATGGGGCCAAGGCAAACGACACACATCCAGTAAAGCGAACTCTTCTTGCGCGCGCGTTTTAAAACGCCCACGGCGGGACAGAAACAGCGACTTCTGTTCTTTTGCCGCCAATTATTTTGTTTGCCCTTTTGTTTTGGTTCTGCAAATTCGCCAATTTTGTATGAAAGTATGTGTTTGTGTTTGCAGTAAAAGGAAAAAGCTTTTGCTTTCCTCGCTTTGATCGCGTCATCGCAGGCATTTTTATCGGACGCGTTCGCGCTGAGTTCAGTGTACCCGTTACCTTTTTTGCAGCGCATGCGTGTATGTGTGTGCATATCATTAACTCAAATACATATATGCAACAACAACATCTACAACAACAACAAACACAACTCGTACATCAAAAATGCGTTTAAATCTTGCAATGTCAATGGAAATAAATGCATTATTATTTGTGAGCCGCGACCGCTCCCTTTGTCAAAAAAAAAACATAAAAAGCCCAGAAAAAAGTGTAAAAAGCTTCACTGAAGGAGAACGGCGAAAACGATTTATTGCCGCCGCCGCTCTCCTCCTCCACACTGCATGCTGCTCCATTAATAAAGCGAAATGCTGTATCCGCATTTGTTGCTGTTCTTGTTGTTGTTTGCACGCATTATAAAAGTGTCATTAACATGTCAACGGGCTGCAAAGTTCGCAATGTTTTTCTTTTTTTGTTGTGTGTGGAGAGACGGGAGCACATTCTCTACCTATGCGATAAAGATAAATTTGCGAAGACGAATTATTTGCGATAACTGACGCTATGAATTTTTGTTTATTTATTTATGTATTTATTATTAGTTGTTAAAAATTTGATTTTTTATTGAAATGTATTATAAAGTATTTAAAATATATTCTAAGTTAAAGTAAAAATAAAATGTAATACAAATACAAATACAATACAAATTATAATTTAATGCTTCCAATTTCAAATAAATTAAAACAAATATATTTTTGTCAAATCCAGTGGGTTCCACTTTTAGATTGTACATAACACATATGAAAAACGGGCAGAAACTGTCCGAAAAGTATTTCCGATTCGTGGGATCTGCTGCTGTTGTTGTTAGTGTTGAAGCGCATGCGCAGCAAGCAGCAACGGGCCAAAATTTAAAAGCCAGCCGAAATTAAAAAAAAAAAATTAAGCAGCAGAGGCGTCAGCAGCGACGCAACGCAGCACGACGCAAAAGTCAATGATCGCTTTGCTGTTTCTGCTACTGCTGTTGCTGTTGTTGCTGTCATAATTAAACGCGACAAATACAAATACAATTTTGAAGAAAAGAAAAAAGAGCCGCCGTCGCCGACATCGCCGCCAGTCCAGCGCCAGCCATAAAAACAACAACAATGAGACAAACAATAAATTCTTCAATTAACATTTGTCCAGGTAAAAAGCATGGCAAAATTATTGCGACGGTATGTGTGTTTGTGTAGGAGAGCAGCGTGCAAATAAGAGAGAGTGCAGAGAGAGCAAAGAATGAGCGCATGCGAGAGAGCAAGCAAAGAGCATACCAATGTTCATATATATATATATATATATATATATGTGTGTGTGTGTGTAAGGATCATTTGCATTTGAGGCGGCGCAAGGTGTCGCTAAAAACTGATTAAAATGCATTTACACATACACATAGAAGCATACCGTATGTGAGTATAAAACACAAAGTTGCTCAAAAAAGTGGGCACGTCGCGCATATTTTAGCATGTTTTTGTTGTTCTCTGCATAGATTCGAAAAAATAAAAGAAATAAATTACAGGGCTTTCGCACTTGTTGTTGTTGCTGCTGCTGTTCTACATATGTACTTTGTTTTTGTATTTGGAATAACAGCCGCGTGCCTGCCAGCGTTAGTCATAGACAAGTGACGACGTCGATGTCGAAGTCGACGTCAGCTTTGACGTCTACGTTGATCGGCATGCAGGCGGCGGCAGCGGCGGCGGCAGTTAGGCAAAGTAGCCAAGAAGACGACAACGCGCTGTGAGTGATCTATGAGCCACCAAAGTGAACGGAACAAAACGAAACGAAACGGAACAGAACGCTTTGTAGCAGCAAAGAGTAAAAGGGTCTTCCCCACCCACACCATATGAATTCACAAATTGGCGCCGCGAATAAAAGGTGTTTGCAACATTTTGTGCTGCACATTGACGCGAGCGACCACCAAACGCGATTAGTCAGAACAACAAAAACAAGTAGTGAAATAAAAAGCGACTTGTGTCGTTCTTGGTGTTGTTTTTTTGGCTTGTTCATTTTTTGACAATTTTTTTGCGCTCGCGTTTTAAGCCTTAACAGCGCAACGGCAGAGCAGTTTGAGCCCAGAACCCGGCCAGAGCAGAGCAGAGCAGGCCACCGTCAGCCAGAAAAAAGCCCAGGCAACGAAACGAAACGGGGCGAATGAGACGATCAACGATCGCCGAAGCCGAAACGAAGCCGAAACCCAAACCGAAAACACGAACGTTTGTCGCAACACGTCGCTAGTCTCTGAGTCCGTGTCTCGTTGACTGTGCAAGTGCATGTGTGTGTGTGTGTGTTTTGCCTGCTGAGCGCAGGTTTATCAAATTCGATTTTCATTTTATGCTTTAATACAATTTGTGCCTTGGTGCCGTGTGGAAGTGGCAGGAGACGCCGGAGACGCAAAACAATAACAAAAATACAAAATCTAAGTAATACAAAAAAATATAAAAATAAGTGCTGTACAAAAGAAAATGAAAACTTATTAAAAATAATAAACCAACTGCGCCTGCTCTGTGCACTTGTGTGTTTGTGTGTGTGTGCTTATAGCAAAAAATCACGTAATTTAATCCGTGCGCGCAGTGAAGGAACCGTAAAAAAAGCAAATGAAAACACAAGCGCGGCTATAGCACCACCCCACTACACTCCCACCTACCACTCACCGTTAGTTGCAGTTGCCTGTCGCTTGTTTGTTTGGTGTTTGTTTACGCGCCGTTTACCGCTACTCACTTATGATACCGTTACCACTTGCCTGACACGTGTGCGCGTGGGCGTGGGACGGGGCGATTGCTGCCTATATGCAAATGGCAAACAAAAAAACAATTTGCAAAAACAAAGAGCATGAAACATATGAAAATGAAATTAAGAAATGTTATTGAATTGATTTACTTATATTGCGCGAGCAACTAAAAAGTTCACACACACGCATATACTTATTTCTTGTGTTGTGTGTAAGCAATTCAAGTGAAGTTGAGTCATCGCCATCGCAAAAAGTTTTTTCTCTTCGCCGGCGCAATATGCAAATAATTATAAAACATATTAATTAAGAAATTTGAATGTATTTTGCCAAATAACGAAAGCTTTGCAGATAAGAAAATATTTAAAATGTATTACAATTTATAACACGCTAAAGAGTTATAATGATCAATAACAAATGAAACAAAATAAATTTATTAGAGTTCATTTTAAGCAACTTTAAAAACGACAACTTTGAAAACAAAATATTAATAATATATGATTGCCTTCACAAAAAAGAGAGTTTTACCAATTAAACTATTTCACAGACCTACGAAACATTTTGCCCACCAAAAATAAATAAATACAAACTTTTAAACGGAAATCAAAGCAAGCTAAAATAAATAATAAATAAAGTGTAGTCCAGAAATCAGATTACAAAAAAAAACAGACTAAATGAAATTTATAATAAATATTGAACTGAACTCACATTTTTCTAAGGAATAACCAGAAAAGAAAATCAAAACAAACTCAAATAAATATTAAATTTAATTTAAAATAAAAATAATAAAACACATATAATTATTTAAAATAAATCGTTTAAAATAATAAATAACAAAAATTCCGTAACATTTTCAGATACTCATTTCGAAAGGCCATTAAATATATATTAAATAGTTGAAATTAGAATCCAAAAAGTGACCAAATATAGCCATAATTTAAAATGCAATAGCTAAATATTAATAATGAAATAATACTGCAAAAACAAAAGAAACACACAAACAGCGGGAAACCCCTTACTGAATGATAAACTTGACCAAAAATAATCGACAAAAAAAAATACAAAAGAAAACAAATCAAAAATACACACTTTAAAAATAAATAAGTATTAAACCTTGTGATAAATGCTGATAATTTGTTGTGTTGATGACTGCTTTTAAATCCATCAAAATGCAACACAACATCAGCAGCAGCAGCAACAGTAATCTGTCGCCGCAGCAGCAGCAGCAACTACAGCAGCTGCGACAACAACAACAACGCTTGCAGATGCAACGACTACAAGTACAACAACAGCAACAACATTTCAATAATTATGTGATTTGGGACAATAACAGCAACAACAACAACGATTCGTTTGAATTTTGTAGATCGGAGATGATTAAATATGAGCATTACAACAACAACTGCAACAATAATAACAACAACAACAACAACAACAACAGCCACAACAACAACAACAATATGACAACAGTCAATTATAATCAGCACTTGACGCAGCCGCAACAGCAGCAACAATACATGCAACAAGCTTACGTTTACACGCAACAACAGCAGCAGCAACAACAACAACATCAGCAACAGCAGCAACAACTAACGCCACCAACAACTGCAACAGTTAGCAGCTGCTTCTTTGCAACAATGGAACAACAGCAACAACAATTGCAGCAGCAAACACAGCAGCAATTCCTGGTGCCAACACAGCGCCACTTGCAACAACAACAGCAGCAGCAACAACAGGCGTTGCCCCAGAACGAGGCACGGCTGAGCGTAATAAGGGGCACAACAATAAGAGATCAACAACAATACGACGTGAGTAGAAATATTGTTTATTTTATTTTGTTTTCTTGGGCAGTCATGTGACGTTACAAGATATCGCAGAATAATGCTGTATTTCTGTATATTTATTCTATATTTATTGGAAAAGCTGTTGCTTTTTTGTTACTTTTATTATTATAATTATTAAACATAGGTATTTGAAGACACACAATTATTTTACATATTTTAAACAACTTATGCGATTTCAAGTGTATTCAAACACTTCTAAATATTTTAGAAATGCATTTCTACATTTTAGAAATGTTTTTCTGAATAGTACAAAGTACTTCTATGAAAAATATATTAAAACATTGCTAAATTTTTAGCTTTGATTATTTTAAGAAATGTTTTTCTTCTTCGAATATTGAGATACTCTTTCTAAAAACTAGAAAAATTTTTATTGAGGATGATTTCTTTTGTGGTGAACAATGATTCGTCTGTTGTTATTTTTTCTGTTTTTTGCTTTTCTTTAAAATGATTATTTTCTAAATTATGAGCAAAACTTGCCTTTGTTACCTTTAATATTTTTATTCTGCTGTCGCTGCTTTATTTTTATTCGATTTTGATTTAACCTTCGTTTTGTGTGTTTTGTGTTTTATGCTTGGATTAACCCAAGGTCAAAATTTTGCTTTTAAAGATGCAACTATTTTAAAAGGGCAATCTATATTATATATAAACATTTTTTCTTTTGTTTTCTGCTTAAATTTTGGTGGATGGAAGGAAGTACGCTTGTTTATCGATAAGGCCTTTTCGTCTATTTAACAAGAAAAATAACTTTTTGCATATATTTTATTATCTCAATTTCTTATTTCTTCAACAAAACTTGTATTTATAATACAATGATGTTATACATATATTTATTTTTTTTGTTTAAAATATTTATATATATATTTGCTTAACAAGTATTATATACCAAGTACACAAAATCTGCGTATCTGCGTTGTGCTTCTAATATTTGAACAAAAAAAACATTAAAATTATAAAGCTGTCAATCGGTTGGTCTTTTCGTATTTATTTATTATTTAAAAGTCGTTAATATATCGCCAGTCTATAAGAGTAACTAATCCTTGATGTGCTTAAATTAAACGTTCTTATTTGTCAAAATTTCTTTGGCACTCCCACTAGAAAACTGGTTAAATTTTTTTTTTCGAGTGTCAATTGTTATTGATCATCAAAATGGTTGCTAAGCGTTAATTTGATTTTTGACTACTTGATTTTTATTGTCTTGGTTTTGACTAATTTATTTTGATTAACTTGACTTTAACTAAGTGATTTTGAATACTGTTTTATTTAATATATTTAACTTATTTAAAGAACTAATGCTGCGACAACTTATTGTGTAATTAATTTAGTTATGTCATCGTTAGAATTACGATTAAGTTGAACAATTTTGAAGCGCACTTTTCTTTTCTCGCTTGAAATTGATGCGCTTTGTTTGCTTTGCTCGTTTTCGTTTTGCGCTTTTTATTCGGCGTTTTGTTTTGTGGGCGGCGCCTTAAAAAAGCAGTAGGTGGAGCTCTCTTTCTTTCTCTCTCTCTCTCTCTCTCTCTCTCTCTCGCTCAGCGTCGCTTGTAACTTGACAAACGAATTTCGTCTTATGATTAGCTGAATGTGCTTCAATTGTTCAAAATGGTCGCACTGGGCGTATGCGTAACATTTTATTGCGCATGCGCCACATTGCACTAAGTCAACGGGGGAAATTTGTACTTTTTTTTGACTTTATTATTCTTTATTTACTTTTTTTAAACTCTGTTTGCTGTAAATATTTGCTGTTTCGCTTGCGGCGTGGGAATGCCGCACCCCAAACAAAAACAATAATTTATTTTTGCGTAATTTAAATTTGTTTCAACTGGGGAACAAAGTGCGCAAGTTGTGTTTAAATTAAGCCAGCAGACAGAGCGCTATAAAACATATTTATTTTAATATGTGCTGCTGCTGGTTTTATTTGCTCTTTTTGTATTTAAATAATTGCCACATCTCTAATCAGTGCAGCTACAAATCTGTTATCTCTCATCGCTCATTGGCTAAAAACTCGCTGAACAACAAGAACAAAGAGAAGAAGCGCAACTGGGTCGCGATAAGATGACAATTGTCATGTCACGTAGCTAGCAGCGCCTGCCGAAACCCCACCAGGAAATAGCAAGCAATTAAAGCAAGCTCAAAGAAAAAAAGCGAAAAGCGAAAACCAAAACGCGTAACGGAAATGCCAAAAACAAACGACTCTGGAGACATGCCCATATTTGACCAAAAGTGTTGCCGTGCTGCGTCTTTTCCTTATCTCCCACACAAACACACACACAAACAGCAGCGCTGCCTGACTGTTAACAATTAACATGCATCTGTTGACATTAACAGAGCACCTTCTGTTAGCGTTAAAAGTAAAATAAATAGATGTAAATATATATTTATAAATATATATAAATATATATATATTCTTCATCAGCTTTATAATTTATTTGACTGTCTGTCTGCCTGTTCGTCTTTTCCCACTCTTTCGAAGCATTTTTACTGCCAAATTAATCAGTTTACTATATTATATAGGTAACATAGAAAGTCTTAGGAAATTAGTTACGGATTTGCTAATTCTAAACACTTTATAACCAAACTCAAGAGTTCTGTTTCAAATTATTGTTTCCACAGATAAAACAAAAACAATCGAAATCGGTCCACTTATTTTATAAAACACTAATTTGTATATAAACAAAATTGTCCAAACCAAAATCTACTGTTATGCGTATCATTATGCGTCTTATATATGGATCAGAGACTATAGTATCTTTACCAATTAATTCTAGTAGAAAGATAAGTACTGGTACGAAACAATTTTACTGTTACGCTGAACAAACTTACCAAATATGCGTTAATAAGCCAAAAACACAATCTTACGATTTTACTAAAAATAATATGGCTTTTTTGTTTTTGGAAATTTATTAAGTTCCAGTCTGTTAAAAAATATCCTTTCTTGAAAATGGCTTATGCACTTAACCTAAAGATGAATCAACGTATTTTTCAGAAAGATTTATATTTCTAGTTTTGTAGATAATATATGAAAAGTAATACTCATTTCGCATATCCATTTCGCTTGTTCATTGCTGCGAGTTAGTCTTTAATTATTGAGGTACTTCAGATAGCGACTAGATTATCAAATAGCATAAACATAAAGATTGTAACATTCAGTTGTATTGCTTATTCATTAATATATTAATAAATATGAACAAGATTTGTTTTTGCTTGACACCATTAAAATTCGTGCAAAATAAATTAATAAGAATAATTTTGCTTATTGACTTTGACTGGTGAATATGGAATATGGAACAAATGTAATTAGATAATTGGCGTAGCTTAATTAACTCGTAATACCCGCTTTCAAATTTGCTTTTTCTCTGCTCAAGGTAGCGTTTACAATTAACCTTCACAATTGGCTGCAAATCTGAATAAAACGACTGCCAAATCTGGCTAATCATAATTAAAACCAATGCGAAAGAAAGTTAAATTACCTAATTACCTAAGCCATTATCAACGTGAATAAGGAATTTGGTAACTAGATTAGAGTTGGAAACAGTATCAAAAAGAAGAAAGACTAAAACCGATCCACAAAAATACCTAGATCAATGTTCAATTTGACGCGTCACGGTGATTGTTAATAATTATCGCATTTTGAATGGTAATTCGAAATACTTTGGACTCTGATTAACTACAAGCAACTAGAATTTGATGCTGACGAAGGAAGTCAATAATTAAATCAATATTATTAAACTTACTATAAAAAGGGATAGTTGAAGAAATAGTATTATATATTTATATGAAGTTGTGCAAAAATATTTAACAGGTAGTAGAAAGCATGCTCGATCTATTCTGGAAAACATTTATATATATATATATATTCTTGATAAGCATTAAAAGCCGCCGTGTCGACCTAGGCAAGCCGATCTCAGAGACTATTCGAGCTGAATAATTCAAATTTGACAAAAAAAAATCTCTTGTATATATTACATAGATCAATCGAAAACTACAATATCTTTTTTTTCGATATAAATCGATTTCTGATACCAATAAGAAACACAATTAAAAAATAGTGCTTCATGGATTTAGATCAAGAAACGTTACAAAATAAAATTTCATTAAGCAAATCTATTTTTTTTCAAATTTAACAAACAACTATTTAAAACTGGATTCTGATGTGCTCCTTCGACTGGCGTCTGCCCATTTCTTAACTTGAAACAAGATAGAACTAAAGTTACCATTTATAAAGATATTTTCAGTAAAAACTTTATAAAAAGTGTCTTGGTTTCTCCCTTAAGGCTTTTGTCTTTAATTCTGATTTTAAGTTAAGTTCTCTCTGATTTTAAGTTAACAAGTTTATATATCTATAGCTTCGCATCTTTAGTTCTGTCTCATTTAAATTCAATTTATCACTCTTATCCTGACTGAGATCTCATTTTCAATTATTATTTTTTGATTTTTTTTGCAATCTGAAAAAGTTTTGTTTTGACAGTTCCGTGTTGCATGTTCGTGTTACACACTTTTGCCTGGTCCTTGAACTTTGCATTGTTGTTGTCGTTGTTGTTGTTGGTTTGTGGCAATACCTCGCTTTTGTTGTTAATTATTACAAAAACAATTAAGCGCTCGAAATGAACAACTTCAAATTGCAATCGTTTAACTGTTGTTGTTGCCTTTTGCTGTTATTATTATTTTTTCGTATGCTTTATTTTAATGAGCGTCACATTTGAGATTTTTTTCTTATACCCTTAAAAGAGTATTTTACATTAGTCGTAAAGTTTGTGACGCATTAAAAGAGAAGTCGTTGACTTAATTTAATTTATTTTAACTTGATCAGCCACATTAGCCAAGTCGTTATAGCCATGTCCGACTGTGCGTCTGTCTGTCTCATTTTTTCTACACATTTTTAAATTATTTTTAAAGGAATCTCACTCTGGACTATAAAGGGCATGTAGATCTTAGACGACCCAAACGGTCTACTATATAATATCTTATAAAAAATCGTTTTAAAGATTTGTTTTCATATTCTTATTCCTCATATTGAATACAATAAATTCATTACCATCGCAATACTATATAATAAAACTGCTATAATCGGTAAATGATAAGTTATGGGATCGAAATAATTAACACAACTGTGTAAGCCAGAAAGTCTATAAATAAAATTTATTTCAAATGTTTAAAATACATAAAAACATTTTGTATTCCAGTCTAAAATTTAAATGTCCGCAGATAAGTTCCGATCTAAAAGGGTAACCAATATTCGACATGGCCAAAGATAAATATTCTACCTGGTTTTATTTAGTTTTTTTTTTTTTTTTTTTTGCTTTACCCATTTTCTGCTTAGTGCAAGCAGCAATTCTACAACAAAGTCATTAAAGTGTTGTGTTAATCATTTATTGCGTCGCAATGTGTTGCAGCCACGCCCATCGACTTGTCGCAACGCCCATTAGCGAAAATCAGCTGTTTTCGCCAAGGTCTTTTTGTGTTCCAGCATTCGAAACAATTTTCGATTCAGATTGGTTTAATCGAAAGTGCCAAATGCAATCTTTAAACATGTCCATGAAACACATTTGCAATCAAAAAATAAAGTTCCAACTTTTAATGGAATGTAGAAAAAGTTTTCACCCAAAAGACGATGACGCATTGCGCATTAGTCAGCCCTTAAATATATTATATTATATATTAGATTTGCCATCGAAATTGTTGTCGTTTTCAGTTTCTAGAATTTTCATAAAAATTCCAAGTAAAACTCAGTTATGAAAACATCGTTTTTTTTACATATGACGTAGGCGATGACAATGGAAGTGACGAACTCTTCACTCGATCGTGCCGATCGCCAAAGCAATCAATTAAAAAACATACACAAATATATATAGATATATATAATATATATGTAGATATATATATCCATATATGTCACAAATATGTAAAGCTATCTAGTAATTTGTGCTTATATTGAAAGTGTAATTCTGTTCATTAATTCACATTTGGAACAGCTTTATAAACTGTGTGTCAAACCGGAATTGGAAACGGAATCGGAAATGCCTGCTTACCTCAGAAAACTAAAACTGTTTTAAATGTTTTACATTTTATCGTAGATCTCCTCAGATTGTTAGTTACTCTTAAAATTTGATATACTGCATGAAGTACACGATTTGTTTTTACTTTTTAATCTTAATTTAAAATTCGTTAATCAGAACAAATTCATTGTCAAAATAGCCTTTTTATTAAATGTTGGTCAACGGAATTGATTGACCTTTATACGACCAATATTCTTTTGACTTCTCTTAAAAATTCATTTTTAGTTATTGTTTGCAAAATATCTGTCAAGAATATAAAAAAATCTCTTATTCAATCAATTCATGTTCCTCCATTTCTACGTTTAAAAACTCTGTTTGAACCATCCTATTTGTTTAAGTTTTACTCTTTTTAAAAATTATTAGAAATCTTGCAAATATTTCTCTTTTGTTAATTTTATATTTTACTTTTATTATTATTAAATTCAGTTTGATACTTTTGGTATTTTTTTGAGTTAAGTGACCTTGATTGACATTAAAAAAAAAAAAATTAAACGAATAAATTTAGCGTAAAAATCGGAATCATTTTTTATATACCCAATTTCAATAGAAATTTTTCGAAACTTTTAATGCATATTAAATAAATATTATTATACACATACCGCAATCGACGATGTCAACTAAATTTAATTAATTTTCAATATTATTCAAGTTAAGTTTACATATTCAAAACGTTTACACTTCGAAATCAGTGACTTTCATATCAAATATATCGAGTCCAATCATTTCTATAGATGAGCGTGTTAAACCGGAATCGGAACTGAAATCTAATATAATTTTTTTTACCAAGAACCGTAAGAAATATTAATAGTAGCGATAAGACCATATCGGCTAAAAAACATACCCGCAATCGAGTTCTTTATCTATTATTCCGCCGGTACCAGAGTATTGATACCAAAATTCAACCAAATAATAAAATAATAAAATTTTAGAAAAAAAAACTTAATCTTAATCGGAGTCTACAAATATAAATTTATAATTAATAATAGGGGATAATACTTAATTAGTTTTTGAGCAAGAAGAAAAAAAACTAAAAGTCCCAGTTAATATTAAGCAAAAATATAATTTGTAAAATTAATGGATACGCAGATTACGCATATCTTAAAGCAAGACCAACGCCATTATTTAAAAATATATGCCAAGTAAATGCGCTTATCGCTTTGACTAACATTTGGTTACTAAAAATAAACAATATTGTAACAAAAAAGGAAACCATCAACAAATTCCCAGAAAAAAATTTTACGCAGAAATTAAAATTAAACGCAATTTGCTGGCTTGGTTCGAAAGTTGGGCTTATCGCTGCCAAAGCAGCGATTAGCAGCAGCATACATATATATATATATATATATATATAATTTGCCAGAATACTGCACAGACTAAATATATATATATATATATCTATCGATTTCCGCTTAACCCTAAGGAGACAATGCTGTTTGTTTGTTGGCCAAGTGCAGTAGTCTGGCAAATTAGCGTTTGGGCCATCGATTGAGCAATCAACCCTTGATTTTACTGCAACACTCAACGGCCTTGACGACTGCCTGTCCGTTTTCCACTCTCCGTCCTCCGTCCATTTGTCTGTTTGTCTGTCCTTCTGTCCCTTTGTCTGGCTGATCTGCCTGGTTATCTAATTGAGTGCGCCGAGGGTCGTCAGACAATTGGAAGTGCCAGCGTCGCCAGAGGCATTCATTGCACTCAGACTCCGACTCCGACTGCGACTGCGACTCACTCCCAGACTGAGACTCAATCTGGCTTATCTGGTGGCATCCTCGGTGTCCTCGGGCAATTTGTGTGCGCGGCTGCTGCTTAATGGTTGCCCAGACCAAGATTTAGGTGGCACTTTGCGCTGCTTTGGCTACCTGAGCCAACTTTGGCTGCAGCGCCTAATGGCTTCCAGATCGCCTAATTTAGCACGCGTCAAGCTACAGTGTTCACTCGAAACATGAAAGGTGTATTTGTGATTTATGTTAATTGTTGAATTGAAGTGAGAACTTTAAATTTTAATTATTTTATTGAAGTCAAAATCTTATTAAATAATAATTATATTAATATTTATTTATATTATAAATATTAAATATTTTATATTATAAATGTTAAATATTTATTTATGGTTTTATAATTGTGCATTTCAATTTAATATATTTCGGAATTAATAATTGTATTTATTGTTGCATTTCTTTGTATTGTACGATAAATACTATTAAACTTTTCAGTATTGCCCAAAAATTTGTAGTCTTTATTTTAATTTACTTAATTGTAAATAATTAGTTTAATTCAATTTTAACTATTAACAGTAAATAGGAAGAAGTTTGAAAAGACTACATTATTTTAAATTTTTTTAATAAATTCAAAGTGAAAGGATAAAAAATAAATAAATTAAAAAAATTTTAATTGTAGAAAAATAATTGCAATTTCGAGTTTATTTTTTATAACTTTTCAATGTTTTCAATAAATATTTTACACTACAAAAAAATTTGTGTTAGCTCTGCCAACGTTAAGTTTTAATAAATGGAGGGTTCACTGTAACTGCGAGACTGTAACTTTTAAGAAAGAAAAAAAGAAAACAGTCCAAGCAACAAATGGCCAATTGGCGAGATGCGACGCAACCTGTCGCTGCCTGTAGCTCGGAATTCCAAGTAGGGGGTAAGTCGCTGCGTCTGTGTGTGTGTGTGTGTATCCGTGTGTGTAGAAACCCCGATGAGTCATCCTAATCGCTGCTGAGCGAGTGAGGTGCGTGGGCTGCCACATTGGCATACATAGCATGCATAATAAAACGTTTACGCGAGTGTGAGAGAGACGGAACGAGAGCGTGAGAGAGAGAGAGAAGCAGCAATGAAATCAAAACAAAAAACGCGGCCAACAGCCGAGCAGCGCAGCCAAGTAGAAAATGTCAACAAACGCGAGAAGCGCGCCAAATGTTTCTTTCCGTACACTCAAACAATGCGAGCGCACTCTCTCTTTTTATAATTTGACTTTGAGTGTCAATAGACGCTCTGTCTAGTTTGAGAGCGAGAGCAAACCCTTGAGTTGCCATATGTAAAATCCACTCAAAATTTGGTATCGCATGGGAGAATATAGATGCCGCTGCTGTGTGTGTGTGTGAGAGCGAGCTCACGCGCGTTCTCTCGTTGCTGTCTGCCTTTTGGGTTATCATTCTGACAGTCATTGTGTGCTCTCTCTCCTTCTATCTCTGCCTGCGTGCAGTCATTCGTCAGGGGAGACACATAACGTGAACTTGAACTGCGAAAAACGGTTCGGTGGGAACCGTTTCCGAACTTACTTATTCATTTGGCTAAAAATATATATTTGTCTGTAATAATATGATTAACTATTGCTACATAAATCAATATATATTAATATTTTGTAAGAAAAACATATTTATGCTCTTTAAAGATGTTTCCAAAATTTGGGTGCTGCTATTATCTTTACTGGCTGTCTCTCATAAACATTTAAATATATAAAAAAGCTGCCTGAAAGGCATAAGACCTAACTTTGTAATTAAAAGTTGTAAATAACACATGTTAATTTTTAAATGGTTTCTGATTTTCTTCCAAACTCAAATAATTTATAAGTATTTATTATGAATATAAACGAACAATATTATGCCAATTTAAATCCGATATTTTTTTGCTAAAACCGAAGAAAAAAGCTCAATAATAACCTAATAATAATAATCCGCGCAGTAAGTTCTCATTAGTTCCAATTATTACCCAGCCCTGGTACACAAAAAATCTTAAATTTCCAGCATAAGCGTATGTATGCGTGCGTATCTGTGTGTAAGTCTGATTGCGTATGTGTGCTGTTGCTGCCTGTATGGCTAAAACGTCACGAGCGTACGGATGACGATGGCGGCGGGCTGGTTGGGAGCTACTAGCTCAGTTATTTTTCGCTTTTTGTTAAGGCAACGCGACTGCAACGACGGCAACGGAAAGCCACGCGGCTCTGCGTCCCCATTCTCTGTCTCTGTCTATCCGTGTAGTTAGTTAGTTATCCACACATATATTACCCCTAGCTCTCGCTCGCTCTGTCTCTCTCCCTCACTTACGAATGGACAACAGACGTTTTAATTGTTGTTATGCGTTCTTATTCTTGTTACATTTTTCGCAAGTGAAACATTTATTTATTTATTTCCCCCGTCAGATACTTTTGTGAAGTTGTTGTTTATTTTATCCAGCAAATAAAAAGAAAAGTAAAGGCCATTGTTGCGTGTGTACCTGTGTGTGTGTGTGTTTTTCTTATCGCCGTCAAATTCACCAGAGTGTTGGCTGTTAAATTGCGACATACAACAACAACACATTCAACAGCCGTCAACGTTTTCGAAACTTTCAATTCGCCGTACGAAGTTCAAAGCGAATTGCGGACAACGGCGACGCGGGGCCACATTGCCAGTTAATCTAGAAAATTCTGCCGTTAACAAAATTTAAACATTAACAAACACAGAAGACAACAACAACAACAGCAACTATTTGACAGCTGGAACTGTGAACAACAAGCATAGAGCAATAGAGTATAAGACAGTGGAACAGTGTATGTGTGTGTGTGAGCGCAGAGAGAGCACCAGCTGCTTGTACGTGTAAACGGAAGAGAGCAAGAAAATAAATAAATAAAGAAACGCCCGCACATGTAAAGAGTTGACCAAGTGCAACAAAACGAATCGAAAATTATTGCAAAGTGTAAAAAGTCAAATAGGAACAACGACAACAATGAAAGTTAAAGTTGAACGCACAAAGGCAAACACAAAAACAACAACTGCGAACAATGAGCGGGAACGAGAATTGGAAGATGAAGAGGTGACAACGACGCAAGAACTGGACTTTTTGCCCGACATGTCAACAACAACGATATCGACAACATCAACGGCGACATCGGCGCGCAATCTTATCGTAAGTCTCATATTTTTAATGTCTACTGTAAATGAAAAGAGCCAGTGATGGGTGGCGAATTGCATAAAACGCAATAAGAATTACTTCTCTCCCTCTCTCTGCCTATCTATTTAGTCTGTTTTTGTAAAAACTTCCCAGCTAAATAAATCAACAGTTTTTTTTCAACAAAAAAACTTGTTTTAGTATAGTTAAATTTGTTGTTATTACTGACTGACTTTTGAGTTTTTTTTTTTCCACGAATTTTCGTCGATTGTATTGTGCGCAATTTGATTGTATCTTTCCACCGTTTGCCACAGTTGTTGTTGGCCTTTATTTTTTATAGTGTTATTCGTATTTATTTTGTCGACATCTTTGGAATTTCAATTCACACTTTTGTTGTTGTTTCCCATTTGCCTCGCTCTCTCACCGCACACAAACACATGCAGTCGTACACACAGATACGCTCTTGCTCTCTCGACACACGTATGCTAGCTGGTTTTGTGTTTTATCGCATGCGATAGTTTAATTTTGCTCTCGCTCTCAAACGCTCAAGAGATACACTCGTCTATTTTTTTTTTACTGTCAGTTTGCGAATTATTTCATCATGCGGCATTTGAAGGCTGGCCGGGGATTTGATTCTGTTTTCGGTTCTTTACTTTGTTTTCTTCTTACTCTTTGCCATTTCAGCAATTTTTTCCCTTATTTTTTTTTGCTTATGCTTTTCTGTGCAACTTTTTGCGTAGGCGTCGCTGCCAAAATTTACAGTTTTCAATTGCAGCACGTGCGATTCACAAGAAGTTTATTTTTTTTTTGCAATAATTTTTGTCAATTGCATTTGTCTGCCTGCAGCCAGACGCCAGCTGTGGTAAGGTCAAGGCTAGGCAGCTAGCGCGTGGTAGTTGCTGCTAATTTTTGACCCAGTCATGTGGATTAAAATTAGTTATATTTTACGAAATTATGGGCTCGACATCAGCTGTTGCATGATTGATGTTGAATCTTTTATTAAAATAATGGTATCAATGCTGCTGGTTAAAACTGTATTTATTTAATTAACGTCATCTAAAGTCAAATTTTTCATTTAAAAAGATTAGAAATAGTTATGAGTATTTAAACCTACTAAGCGATTGATAATGATTGATTAATAAGCAATTTTTGTATATTTTGGTTTGCCTAAAAATTGATGATTTAAAATCATGATTGATAAATAATAAATTAGTCCTTAGGCTATCAGCTGTAAATTTAATTAAATGCATTTAAAGAATTAAAATAATTTATCGATAATAAATCGGATATCAGTGTTGTTCATTACTGCAGACAGTGCACAAAAAGAGTGTTGTATAATTTGAGAAGCTTTTCAGCGGTTGATGATTTACAGAAATGATTGAACAAAAATTAATGTTCAAATTAAATCAGAAAAAGTATTGTTTAACAGTAAACAAAGATTTTTAAGCTGATAAACTACAATTTAATAACAAAATTGGTAGCAGCTTATAGCTTATGCTTGACTGATGATGATTGACTGGTCAATATATGTTGAATTTTAAAAAAATCTGCTCGAGGCTTGTTAGTTTTAAGCTTATTAATTAGTTAGGCCATTTGATTGTTTGGCCTCTTATTGTTGTTAAGATATGTGCATACTTATGTGCTACAATGTTGCCATGAATTTTGCAACAAAATTAATTACAATGCCAAGGTCAAATTTGAGCACAGCTGCCACAACTGCTTAGTCTGCCTGCCCCGTGCTTCCACCCTGCCCCCCTGCCAACCAGGCAACAACAATTGGAATGTCAAACGAATCACGCGTTTTATTTGTATTTATCGTGGATGCTTTTGGAATTGCAAGTTTTTGTGAGTTGTGGATGTGGATGTGGATGTGGATGCGTCTCCCGGCCATAAAAGGCGAGTTGCACTTGAATCAAACAACAATAATAATGCCATTCTCAGTCGTTTGTTGTTATTGCTGCATAATATATTTATATATATATATATATATTTTTATATGCATCAGTTGTATTATGCATAAATATATTCATGCATTAAGTGGCAAATGCATTTAAAGTCAATCCTCACAGGTGATAAACCTTTTTACGATTTGCACACTTTTATTTCGTTTTAATGAAATACTCAAAGCATAGGCATGCACTTAGAGAAAATCATGAATTTTGTCTTTTATATTCAAATTACTAAAATTGAACGCAAATTTTGGTAAATCATTTCTATATAAACTTTGAAATTTTTTCTTCTTTCATGTTCACTAATTTTCGCAAATTATCAAATATTTTTAAAGCGCAGCTGGTTTAACTTCTGCTACTGATTTTTTTTCTCTGTATGCACAATTTGAAAATAAAACTCCTTCAAAAGAAACAGAACAGATAAAGCTAAATTTTCGCATGTTGCCGAGGCGATCGACAGAAATTGGCAAATTTAATGTGCGCATTAACTAAAAATAAATTACAAATAAAAACTGCCAACTGCAGCGACATTTATTTAATATCAATAAATAAATATATATATATATATGTTTACAATTAAGAAATTAATTGTTGTTGCTTAAGTGTTTGTTTGCTCTTTTTGTGCTTTTATGGGTGTATTAACTTTGGCGCAATAAATTTATGGTTCTTGCGATGTCCTCGCTCTGAAAATACAACAATTAAGGAATAAAAATAACTTTATCACACTTTACTCAATTAAATTTCTAAGAAAATTACTAAAAGTTTGACTGGCATTATTGAACAAATGAAAGTTAAGCAAACTTTACAGTGTAAGTCGTATAAATATATTTATATATAATTGATTCATTCTTGTCAATCGCATTGTTTACTTTTTACTTAATCAGCATTTTGTGGTAATGGAAATCGACCACAAAAGCAAATTGGATTTTATATGAAATAATGATGTAATTTATTAAAAATCAATGTAATTATTTTCTTTCTGTATGAGCGAAATTTGTAGCTTTTTTTTTGGTTTTTTTTATACCTTTAGATTCCTTATATTTAGTTGATTAACATCGTCTATATAATTTTGGTTATTTTCAGAAATTTTATAAATGAATTTAATTAAAATAAGTTTTTTTTGCTGGCTCTATTCCAAATATTTCTTAATTTTACTGCAATATATATGTGGTTACTTTAATATTTCTTTATTCTTCGTTTTCCTGTTTCACAAACCTCCCATAAAAAATGCACAATAAAAAGCTGTTTTATACACGAATACAGCAATTAATCTTATAAAGAAGGAAGACTGCTTGAGTTGAGTGAGTTCGACTATGAGATACCCTGCACCCTGTTAAATATTATTTTTTCGTTTCACTGTCTAATTTCCCTTTTAAATCGTTTACACACTCAAATGTAAGCATGCTTGGAGGTGCTTCTATTTCTTATAATCAGCACAGATACAGAATATAGTTATGAGATCGGGATGATAATCTGTATACCCTTTAAAATATGAAATTTGTGCAGAGTATCGATAATAGGCATGTGGCACGAAAATCGATATTTGAGTAACTGCGACAATTATTGATCAATGGAAGCAAGCCTGTTCTGTAAGGGGTAATTGAGGTTTATATGTGCTTAAACTTGGAAAAAATCGAATTTGGCAATGAGAAACAGCTTTTTATTTTAATAATAAACACATCGTTTTTTTATTAGGTAATTTTTCTTTATTTATAATCAGCACCAATTAAGTGAACGGCTTTCTAAAAACTTGAGAGAAAACTTATATTATCTGAGATCTGGGTATTTATACAGACGAAGTTGACTATATACATTCGTCTGCTAATCCTGATTAAGAATACATATAGAAGATTATTAGATTAGAGTTTTTCCTTGCTGCATTTTGCCTACCTTATCAGAAAATCATTATAAACTTTTCATACATATAAAATTAAACTAGTTAATCATCGTAATTATGTTATCAGGGAAACCCCAATTTGCGAGAAAAACCAACTTTTGCAATCGCTTCAACTGTACTTGCTTTGTTTGTCTGTATATATATATATATATATATATATATTAGAGATAGTCTTGAGCGTAGAGCATAAAAAATATCATATATATATATATATGACTTGGGATGGCCGTTAAAATATGTATGTATTCATTTTTATTTGTTAATAAGCCGGTTTTTTTCTTTTTCTTCTTTTTATACACGAGACGATCGTTTGCATTTAGTACCAAATTTGGTAGTTACTTTGTGTGCTGGCTGACGTCACAAAGCGTCAAAGAGAGAGATAGATATATTTATATATGTATATATATATTTTTATAGCATTATATATTGAGGTTGCGTATATGTGGCGTTTATTTCCTATTGTTTTAGCCAAAAATGCTAAATACCCAAGTTATGTCATGATATATTTTTCAACTGAAAGAGGTGGAAAATTGGAGGGAAATTCCTGTCAAATGTCAAATGTTGCGTGTTTTTCGCTTTCGATTTTTACTGGGAAAAAAACGAAAAGAAATTTGACAAATTCTGGGAAAACTTGTCGTTTGTTGAACTCTTGGCAAAGGTTAAAACTACGCCTTAATTGGTAGGTTGAATTTTATTAGAGTGCCCCATTTTTTTTGTATTAACTGTAATTAAGTTGTTCAATTTTTAGTTTGGCTTAATTTAATGATTTAATGCGCATTTCGGCAACGGAAATTGCAAGAGAAAAAAGAGGGCAAAAAATCGCATCACATCTGGCTGTAAAATAAAAAGTGCAACGCTAGTGAAAGATTTACATGCCCCACTGGCAACGCCACACATTGAGTTGCTGTTGCTTGTTGCTTTCGGCTTGTTGTTGTTGTTGTTGTTTGTGGCTCGTGTTGAAGATTATTTTGTGACGAGTCATGGCGCCGAATTCCAAGAAAGAGGAGCAGCATTCCGCGCTGCTAGCGGAACCAGCACTTCGAGAAGTGCGAAAAAAATAAGATAAAAGCGTACAGTGAACTCTCGCTAAGTAACGCGCATAGTATAAAGTGCATTCTAAAAATGGTTGAAAATAGGCGCGGAAACAGAAGTCAATTTCTACTAAACTTTTTAAATAAATTATCAATAAGAAAAGCAAAAATGCAGAAAGATTCTTAAAAAAAAGTTGACTCGCACAAGAAAAAACGTATTTGCAAAATCGAATTATGAATTATTATTACACTACGACTACACCTGTTTTACTGTTATCAATGCGATAAATAAATTTTGATTGCTTACTATTTCCACATAATCAATTGATAAGCAAGTAAGAAAAACATTTGTGGATTTGAAAAAAAAAGGGAAACCAGTTTTCAATTGTGGAGCGTTCACCGTAAGAGCAGCAGAGAAGAGTTGCCAGCAACGACAAACGCATTTTTGCGACGTGGCAGCTCCTTTTGCTTTTAACACATGTTGTTGTTGTTTTTTACTGTGTTTTTTTTTGTTGTTGTTGTTGTTTGGGCTTAAAATATGCTGGGGATTTCCAACGGCTGTGCGCTCTTTTGCACTTGCAGCTAAAGCGCTCTCTGGCTCAAGCTCTCCCGCACTCAATGTGCGCTCGCTCTCCCACTCACTCTCTCTCTCTCTTTCGTGCGCTGTTTGAGTGCTTTTTCTGTGAAACGTGTTTGAGTGGAAGTTATTTGTATTTTTATTTTTTTGCTTGCGGCTGCTCCTACGCCAAATGTGCGCCTCTTCCCCCCGCTCTTCACTCGCGCTACGCTAACCGGGCTTAAAAAAAGCGCATGATTTCTGGCTAAACGTATGAGTCATCGCTAAACGTAGACTGGCGTGGCGTAGTTGTTGACGTTGTAGTTGTAGCCAACAATATTCAGTTCAATTCATTCATTTCACGCTCTGCTTTTTTGTTGTTGTTGTTGTCTTCTTCTTCTTTTTCTTTTATTAACCGTATGAATGAAATTCTACGTTGTTATCGCTGCTAGAGTTGATTCTAGTATCTTTTTTTTTTATATTGCTTGTTGATATTTGCAATACCTCAACACTGATCTCATGTCTGATGTGGCCGGAACGTATTTATATATAGACTTTCCTTTCAGATCGCAGATGACTCACAGGTATAGCCTGAAGAAGGCTTAGATAACTCCATAAATTGGCAGTTAAATTTCAAAAACTTATCTTATTTGATCGCTGAGCAGCTTTAAAAAAAGATATTTTTAGCTTTCTGAATTTATCAAATATAATAAAAATATATAAATATTAAAAAATATAAAATTTTTTTTATTTATTTCATAATTTCTTAAAAATCATAAGTGGTAAATTTATTGACTGCTACAAATTCAAAAGCGAGAAAAAACATGCCAAAATATTAGTTGCCACGCGGTGGCACCTCAACGCTGGCCAAAATAACGGTTATATCATCGAGCTTGCCACCTGGGCCATAGTTTAAATTATTGGCCTTGGCCTTCAAGGCGAAGGGTGACAGATAATCGGTGCGAAGGGACAAGCGCTTGGCCAGGTCCACCAGTCGATTGGCAGCCAGTTGCACTTGCTCCACTCTCGTCTCGCCGTGCAAGTGCTGCAACTGCTGCACCAGCTCACTTTCGGGCACATTGTCGAAGAGGCCATCGGTGGCGACCAGGACAAGATCGCCCTGCTGTAGGTCCAGCTGTGTGCAGTTCGCCTGCTCCGGCTGATCGGTGAGCACCTTGTGCATCTCCGATGTGGGTGGCACAGACAGCTGAAATGGCGTATTAAATACGTGCAACTGTTCGTCAGAACGATGCAACACTTTGCCGTGCCGCAGCACCAGGAAACCACTGTCACCCAAGTTGGCCGAGTGCAAGGTGCAATCGGGTCGATGGAGACTCACCAGGCAAGCGGTGCTGCTGCCCCAAACATCTGTGGCATGCTGCTGCAAACGATGATAGCCATCGATGAGCAGCTGACGTGGATTCCTTCCATCGTAATCGGGCTGTTCGCTCAGCTTCTCACAGCTTGTCATCAGCTCCTTGGCAAAGACGCCGGAATCGATGCCCATTTGCCGCCAACCGCCCACGCCATCTGCCACGCCCATAGTGTCCACTTTCGGCGCACTATGCACAAACCAACTGTCCTCGCCAAATCGCTGCGCCTGCCCCGCCAGCTGCTGATCCTTGGAGCTGCCCTGCACCGCCTTGATCAGCCGAGGTGTTCCCTTGTAGCTGCTCAGCTGGCAACTCTGGAAACTGGCACAGTTCAAGAGCAGTTGGCAACAGTTGCCTTTTCTCAACTGAAGCACTTTGAAAATCATTCTAGAATTTTAACTGAATTTTCAACTTGATTTGTTTATCGAAACAAAAAGCTGAAAAAGCAAATTTGGAATTTTTAATTTTAGTAAATTTGGCAGATATAAGAAAAAATAAGTTTTGGCATAGATTATATATCTATATACATATATATATATACTTATATATTTATATCTATATATATATATATAAACTACGAATGCTATTTAAGTTCCACTTTTGCAATTGTTTCTTATCTCAATTTAGCAGAGGTTAAAAATTTACATCTTAAAGAAACAAATAATATAAGTATAAATTGTTTCTTATCTAAACTTTCAAGTATTTATAAATTAAATATAGAGTTTTTTTTTTATTGTTGACCTCACATCATTTAATAGCGGTCATTTTCAGAGCAAACATAAACCGCATTTGTGGCTGGATTCTTTGAAATATGAAATATATTTAATGATAAATTAAATGATTCAAAGCACACACACAAAAAGTGTGATTAAAAAAAATAAAGTAAAAGAGTTTTTATTTAAATCGAATAAATCTAATTTATTTAAGTTGCCTCGTCTCTCTCTCTTTCTGTATCTTTCCTCCTCTCTCTCGAAAGGATCTGCGTTGAAAAAACTCTTTGCAACCCACAAAGTAGAAAACCCCCTATTATATTATATTATACCACAGTTAAGTTTTGACTAATCTCAGTTGTTTAAAATTTGAACAAATGAATCATAAGAACCAACATTTTTCACATATCCGGTCCTGTTTTTAAATTATAATTATATTTTTAGCAATTTGATATGTGCTATTGAAGCTGTTATCTATTCCCAGAAATTTTAATATCAACTTAAAAAAAAAAACCAAACTGCATTTACAGTTTGCTTCTTTGGATATTTAATTTTATGATTCCAGTTTCTGTTAACAGGTTTAATGCTTGCAATTGCCAATTCTATCGAAATTTCTTTTTGTTAATATAAAGACACTGTCTATTATTCAATATATTGATGATTTCTTGGTAATTACGTTGTGGGCATTGAGAGTTATCTTATCGGGCGACTTATCTGATTAGACAGAGCCTACGACACAGTGTCAATAACTTTGCCACCTTTGTGTGCCATTTTCTTTATTTGTTCCATTGTTTTTTTTTTTATATATATAATTTTTATTGCTTTGTATAAATCATCACCGGAAGTTTTCGAATTTACTCGAGAATCTCTTATCGTGATGGCCCATCAAGTACGATTACTACCTGTACGTCAATATAGGTAAACAAATGCTTAATTCTGAATTTATTTATAAACTTCTGATGTAAACCCTTCCAATAAATAGATGGCAATTACGTACAACATTTTCCAAGTATTGTATTTGACATATCTTTTCTTGGCTTTCCTTTTGCGTTGCGTAAAAATGAAAGCAAATCGAGTTAAATCATTGCTAAAATTCGAAATAAAACATACGCAAAAAATAAATATATTTTATTATTATATTAAATATTGGGGTGCCTGTACATAGTTTACATATATAAGAAATTATAAAAAATTAAAATGTTTTTAGAAAGATAAAACAATTTTATTTATTATTTTTCTGGCACACAGATTTGTGTGTATTAAATATATGCACTGAGGTTTCAGTCTCGAATAATATATATTTATAATTACAATTTTAAGAACAAAGGGGTTGGAACATTTTATTTCTTTATGAAATGCGTTTTTGGAAGAGGTTTTATTGTTGCTTTTGAATTTAATTAAATACCTACAACTTTAAACTGATTCTTTTATCAGCATTGAATATAGAATTGTTGCCAGAACATTTTACAAAATTATAACTAACGGGAAATGACAGCGCTTTTTTTTTTGATTAAACGAGAGGAAAAAAATTTCTTACATTTTTAAAATTCGCTTCCGACATTTTATCAACGACTTTGATTATGATGTTAGTCGCTTATTTAGCTACAATTTTAATTTCTTGAATTCCGGCCATAATGTACGTAAAAAAATTTGCTTATAAATAAATTAAAATATATATCAACTTACAAAAAAATGTTCCCCGATTGCGGCAAAATTGTTACAGATTGCGACAGTTTTATTTCGGATATTCGACTTGTATGTAACGTTCCCCGAATCTTGGCACATTTCGATAAAAGTAGTAAGCAACCAGTTTGACGATAATACTTATTAAAACTGCAGAACTTATTTCCGTATGTGGATTTAAATATATTTCATAGTTGCCTAGTTTATTTGCGGACTCATTAATTTATTATTCTAAGCATTTGATACTAAAATTAGACCATTGCGTTTCCTTTCTTTTCTTGCAGGTAAGTAAATCAAAGGATTATCGAAAATCTATAACCACATCTGCTTATTGTCACATGGCCCTGTTCCAGTTCGCATTACTGTCGTCCCCCTTTCAATTTATGCTCATGTAAGTGCCTTTGATACTCTCAATGTGAACAAGGTCAGTGCGACCTGTTCATACCCTGTGCACGCATTTATGACAGGGTATACCCCACTGGCATTTGCGACTGATTGTTCTACAAACAATTATAGGTTTCATTAATGTATCACAAAAGTAGGAAGAAATAATCTCATGGAAACTTTTAAAAATAATAATTTTCCAGGCAATTAGAAAAATGTTTTCAGAAATACCTTCTAAATATGCACAAAAGTTTCTTATAAGTACAAAGATTTTTTTCTATTTAATTAAAAAAAAATAGCAATGATTTTGTTACTAAGAAATATATATATATAATGTATTTATGAAAATCATTCTAATAGGAAAATTATTTTTATAAAACTCAGAAACTAAAATAATAAATATTTGGTCTTTCCTCTGCTTTGCTAAATTTTAGCTGTTACCCTTTTGAATGTTGAATAATATATTTATTTATATCTTATTTAATTATCAATGTTTACTAAACTATGACTAAAAAGAAAGTTACGAGCTATAAGCTAATCCAAAATATCTAAAACTGGTTTTTAGAAAGGCAAAATTATGTTCTTTTAATTTTTATTTTTTTCGCACAAAGATTTTTTTTAAACTTGCATGTATTAAATATATTCAAAATAAACACGGAATTAATTTAGAGAAGTAAACCAGTTTCAATTAGTTGTACAGGGTATATCATAGTTAAGCCAACATCCGTTTTGCCAAATGCGATTGAAACTACGAGTAGAACGTGTAGAGTCGCATGACCCATCAGTGTTTTGTAGATAAAAAAAATTGTGATAAACAGTAAAACACCTGCAGCCACCTGCAAACGTAGCGAAATAAAACGACCTATTTTAAAAGCGCAGCGTTGATAAGACTAAAATTGAAGAATTGAACTGGACACAAAGCCAAACCATTGTTAATAAAAAAGAGTGTGTATGTGTGGATGTGAGTGGGTGTGTATATAGTTAAGGGGTACTTTACGAAAGTCTTTAAATTTAGTTGCTTATGTCATAAGCAAAATTGTCTGGCGATAAGATAAAGGCACAAGAAGCTGCTCAAAGCGGCGCGTTGCCAAATGCAAGGCAAAAACAAAAACAAATAAGGCAGCTGGGGCTAAAAAACACACACACATGCACACAAACGCACACACGCTCATACATATATGAAATCAGTTGACAGTATTTCATTTTATTTGTACGCTCAGGAAATGCCAATTGTGGCGAAGCTTTCAACTCACTCAAACGCTCAAAATTGCACTCGTGCTCTCTCTCATGTCACGTTCTCTCTCGACGGCTCTCTCTCTCTGTGTCAATGTCGCTCCCTCGCTGTGCTTTGTGCTGTGCTGTGCTGTGGAATGCGATAAGCACTCAAAAGCCGCTGGCGCTGGCGTATAAAAGTCATTGGCGCAACGATGACGCATTTAGTTGAAATCCGTACGTCGTACTGGACGGCGAACGCCAAAATTTATAAGCCAGCAAAGCAGAAAAAAGAAAAAATTTATCGTTTCGATAAAGTTGTGCATTTCGACTCAGTGAAACGCGAAATTTTGTTGAGCATTTAGCAAATAATAACGCAGCATGTGCGGTGTGAGCGAGTACGCGAATAATTCTCGGAAAAACTGACAGTAATAAACAAAAAAAACACAACACACAATCGAATACAATAAAATCAGCTACAGATACAGAAACAGATACATTTTTGAGTGCGCGCCGAGGAACAACAAATATTAAAATACTAAATTCACAACAAGAAAAGCGAATTTCGCAATAAATTTGCATTCGTCATCGCAACTGACGCCGCAATCGCCTGTTGCGCCTCTTAACGGGAAATTTAAACTTAAACTGATAAATATATCTATAGATATTTAACATATAAATACAAGAAATAAACCGCAAACATGACGCTGGATAGCTATAGCATCTTTGGCGATGAATATCATCTGTTTAATATGCCGTTGTCCCCATTGCCCAAATCGGTAAGCATTTTTTTTTTTTTTGTAATTTCTTCAATTGCTTATTAATCGTTTAAAGTGGGTATAATCAAATTAAATTAATAAATTTAAATCATTTGTCGATATGTATTGTTTTTTCAACTTTTATATAAATGGTATTGAAATATTTTCTTTATTCTTTCTGTCGTTTATTAAGTGAAATGGGTTTTTTTTGAGCTTATCAACGCTGGAAATTTATTCGCTGTAATCCCTTTGTTTTTGTTTTTTATTTTTTTTTTTCGTCCCCAATCGATATATTGTACAAATATATATATATATATCGAATTTTATGTGATTTGTTGTTTTGCAATTGAATTTGTTTGTTCTATGATTAGGATAGGGTGTCGGTGTCGGTGTCGGTACCACCCTTATCAGGCGCTCCGATTACTGTTCTGTTCTAATTCTATTATTTCTCAATTTTTTTTTGTTGTTTTCCGCGATAATAATAAATGTTGACTGTGGCAAGTGTATAAAATGTGATTTTTGTAGGCGGTACAATGTTCTAAAGCCAGCATTTTGCTTGTGCGCTGATAAGCACAAAGTAACAAACACAAAAAAAAAAAAAAATATCTGAAATATTTATACAGTTATTCCGACCTTGATTGTGGCATTACGAGATATAAACTGGGAAGCCTAGAAAACTGGTCGACATATAATATTTTTTCGACCATCGATCAAAAAACTATCATTGTAGGAAATATACGTTAATAACTAAATGAATTACATTTATCACTGTTTTGTATAAAATAAATAAATAAAAAATAAAAATATAAAACGTAGATAAATCGAAATCTAGCCCCTTTCATTCAGTTAAATCAAAAATCTAAAATTTCTTGTGACGATTTGTATTCAATATTAAATTAACCATAAGTTGAGCTGCTGTAAAATAAGTCAACATATGAAAAATAATTTTTGACCATTTAATTGAACATGGTTTTTGGTGCATTAAAAAATCTGAATATATTAAAAATTTTGCTTAAGATTTGTATCGAATGTTATTATTTTTTTAAGCATTAAAAGAAACTAAACATATAAAAATCCATGATTGCTATAAAAATTGTATATTAATTTGGTTTACAGAAGTTAACTCATTAATTTTTTGGTTTAAAGAAGTTAACTCATTAATTTAGCCTAATTGTGGGATTTATTTGTGTTACACGCGAATTTAATTCGTTTGCTACCCGTTTCAAATGCAACCCGTTAAAAAAGCCCAAATCACGTTGCCAACCCATGGACAAACAACAACAACAAAACAAGTTGCTCCGTAATTTTTTTTTGCTGAATTTTTTTATTGCTGTTTTTTGAGCATATTACGTCCAATGCATTTCACAGTCCAGTGATCGGGCGTCTGGCACTGGCACTGGCACCGGCGCCGCTTGACGATATCGCACACGTGCGATTTTCGTGCCATTTTATGTTTTTTTTTTTTTTTTGGTAAGCTTATATCTACCACCTTAATGCATGTACATATACATTATATATATATATATGTATTTATATACGTGCTGGCACCTTCCGTTTTACGCGGCACAGGGTTCAATGGGTTCAGCGCGCGTAGAAAGCGAATTGAAATTGGCAGCAGGCGTCGTCGTCGTCGTCGTCGTCGTCGTCGCATGACCCTTTCAACTTGAGGCTCAAAGGGCTGGCCCAAAAGGCAGGTCGCGTGACACTTGATACACGTTTTATATACGATTTCATAATGCATCTGTACACAAGTAGGGACATACATATGCTTGTGTGTATATATAAATATATATATATATATATATATATATATATATGTAGTTATTGCCACAATTGGGGCGGTTCAAAGTAACTTGCTTCAAGTCAAACACTTGCGACTTCTGACATATGCAACTTAATGCGCTCAAATTGATTAATTAAAGGCGCTTAAGCTGATTATGCACATGGAGAAAAGCTCCCCAGAAATAGCATTTTAATATTTCTAAATTTTAAAGTATTTTATATAATAATTTGGCTAATTTCTGTTTTAGAAACATATATTTAATTTTTTTTCTTGTTATATTTGTTATCAATTTGTATTATATATTTTATTTATTTTGTTTTTATGCATTAAATATGTTTTGATTTATTTATTATTTGCGGCAAGCAAAACTTTGTTTCATGATACATGAAAATTGTTAAATTATTTATTTATCTGTTTATTTTTTTTACTAGCAAATTTGTTTGCTTTGAACCACAAATCGGTTGTGTAAGCAAATACAATATCCATCTTCTTTTTCTCTAAGTGTAGACTTTTATTAGGGTGCGAGGGAGTTCCAAGGGCAGACTTTTGACTTTAAGTAGATGCACGTAAAAAACTCGTTCAATGAAACAGTCGATGTATGTGTGGGTATTGCAGATAAAAAAACAGCGTGAGAGAGAGAGGGAGAGAGAGATAGTGAGTGAGTGAAAGAGAGGCGAAAGAGTAGAGACAACAAAAAAACTTTAGACAATTTCAACTTTCTTCGGCACATAATTTTCGAACAAAAAAAAAGCACTTTTAATTAACTGAATATGGCAAAAGTACACAAAATGTGTGTGGGTCAATTTTCATACGAATTGTTTTTGTTCGAATTTTAAAGTTTTATTTATTTTATGGTTTTTTTTTTTCTGAACATGGACTTTAATACATCTTTTGTTTTTTTTTGCGCACTTTGCAACGAGTAGTGGCGATCAGTTGTGGCACAGTTGTGGGCGTCAGTTTGACAGTTCGTGGGCATGCCGAAAGTAAGAAAGCACTTGACAAATGCGTGACAACAACCAGTGCTAAAAAGAAACAAACAAATAAACAACCAGTGCTCAACAATACGCACAGCTGCCCATGCATATGTGTACCGAACAATACAATAAAATGTGATTTAAGTGGTGCAAATATGGTTTAAAGAAAACAGATTTAAAGCTGAAGAAATTGTCCAAAACATACGGAGTTAAATTTTTAAGATAATTTTTAAATTTTTACTTAGTTTTTTTAACTGTTTTCGATAGACTTTAAATACACTTTCGGCTGTAAAAATATAGCAATTTTTAATGGCCATTAGTCATATTTATTAATTTGGCTTATAAATGACCATTTTTAATGCAACTCCGTTAATTGCAGCGTGAAGTTGAACATTGCCCAATTGCAATTCAATTCAGTTTCAGCTGGTATTATTATAGCTATACAGTTGCGGTCAAGATAATAGTAGTGTTGCATCATAAAAAGTATAGTTTATTATCAGGGAAAATTAATACATTTTTACTATTCAACTGTTATTACTGTGATGGGCTCATTTAGCTATAGTTATTCGATCTTTCGATATTTACTTTCCATTAGTATTTATTAACTATTATGCACCACTATTATTTTGAACGCTGGTGTTTAGTTTTTTTTTATTTAGACTGCAGTGCAATTTCTGCTCGACTTGCATTTGGCCACTAATTTGATTGGGCATTTTTCTTTTTGGAGCAGTTTAAGTCTGTCATGTCAAACAGGACATTAGAACTTGTGTCAAACATAATTTGAGACACAAAGCAGCAGCCAAGTGACCAGCACAAACAACAACAACAACAACTCAACCACAAAATGCACAATTTTCCTTTTTCATTATATTTTTTTGTATATTTTTTTTATTGACTTTCCATTTGATTGCAGCGGCGTCGCATTGTCCTTCTTGGTAAATTGGCCAAGCCCGCAAAATTCTGTTTGTGCTGCTGCCAAAGACCCTTGAAAAGTGAAAACAACTTTTACTGTCTGTCTGTCTGCCAGACCACCCCTCCCTCCTCCCCACCTCTCACCTAGTGCAGCGTTGCTTGCATTTTACGTGCTGTTGTCCTTTCGTCCTGTGTCCTGTGTCCTTTGGCGCCGCGTCGACGCGCCGTTTGTTTGCCATTTCCTCGAACTGGCAAACTTTGCCATAAATTTTGTAAACTCCCACTCCAAAATTGTGTTTTTTTGTTCTCTTTCTGTTGCTTTGCTGATTGTTTTTGTTGCTTTTATGTCGCGACAAAATGCATTTAAATAAATTATTCCTAGACCCATGTCGCGTCATTTTATTAGCCGCTCTTTTTCAATGTTATCGGATATTTCCTCATATATACACACACCCACACATATATATATATATATATATATATTCTTTACAAATTTAATTACAAATTAATGCCACTTAAACCACTTGAACTAAATATTATCGACACTTATCATTTTGATTTTATCAATAGATTGTCTGTGTTTGCTTATCAGTTGTTAATCGTGGTTTTTATATAAACAGTTATATGAACTGCTCAGTAATAGCAACGAAATGCCGAGCGGTAAAAGTCCGAAGGTTGATCAATTCATTTGTAATTGTTATATATATAAATATATATATCATGTACAATGTTTTCATTCAACTTCTCGGAACTTTTAAGAACCCTCAACACAAAACTATAGAAGAGCTGGGAACAACATATATATGACACTAGGTTCCAGCAGTTATTAAAACCTTTCCAATAATAACAATAAACCCATTCAACTCGACATCTTATCAGCTTTTAGTTGAGAAATTGCTGCTAAAAATGTGATATTTAATTTCTGACCAATTAAAAACGACAAAATATTGACAATATTATTTATCTAACGTTTGTAAAAATTACTGAACCATCTCAAGATACTTCTCAAAACTATTCACTATGAATTGGGTTTTTTTTTTGTCTAAAATAAATATTTGATTGTCATCATTTTGTGCAACTTTTGCAATCGTAATAATTTTGTTACTCAAGGAATATTTTGAGTGTTATCATTGTTGCTATTTCGCAAGGCCAAGCAGTCAGATTTGTTATCGCAAAAATCACACCTTTGGCAAATACAATATTTTGCCAGTGTGTGAAGATTATAAGCACAACAGAATTATTATATTCATTAGGCCGGGTTCAATGCACTGCTCAAAAGGCACAGCACACACACACAGAGAAGAGAGAAAAGAACACAAATATTTTCTGCTGAACAACACATGTAAATTTGTCAAATGTGTTGTTGTTTTTGTTTGGCGGACATTGACTCGCCCCGTTGCAGCCCCACAAAAATGGCACAAACCAAACAAAAGTCTGATTAATTTGACACTGAACTTAAAAGCCTGACACGAAAGGAATCGCAATCGGATACCACAAAAAAAATAAAAAAAAACCCACAAATTGACTTAAAATTTATGTACGACGACCCTCGGCTGACATTTTTTTGGGTGTTTGCTGCACTTTGTGGCAAGTTTTGAATTATGTTTGTCAAAAAAAAAAAAACAGATATAAAGTTTTATTCAATTGCCAGCGCAGTTTTGAGTTCATGTGGGCGTTCCAAAAATGGTCAAAACATCAATTGACTCGAATGCCAGTCGCAAATATTTAAGCACTTAAAAAATCTTATTTTTTATATTAAACACTTAAAAACTCAGGGGAAAACTGGCAAACAATTTTGATAGTCGTGCCTGCACATTAAGTTCAGTTTTGCTCAATTAAAGTGCACATTTTGTTTTAAAAAAAAAATATAAAATTTAATTTGGTGATTTTTTTTTAATTTAAATACGTTTTTTGCTTGTCAAGTGTCTTTTGTTTTTATTTATTTATTTTGTTTATAAAAAATTAAGTTTTACATAATGTAGGAAACATTTTGGTTCGATTATAGAATTCCAACATTTTTGACAGAAAATATTCAATTGATGTCTAAAAATATACAAATAGGCAAAACAAGTTTTTAAAACAAAGAATTTTTTCTGACTTGAATTTTACGCATGCGAAAACTGTTAATTAATATCAAAGGCAATGTGGCATATAGATATATTTTGTGTGTATATATATATACATATGCATGTACATATATATATGTTATTATATTGCATATGGTCAAGCGAGGCTTGCGTGCCCGAAAAAGGCCGGCAACAAAACAAACAGAAAACTTCGAGGCAACCGTCCGGGCGTTGACTTTGTCTGGCCAACTGGGCGCGGAAGCGAGACCGGGCTTGGTCCCCGGGAAAGTTAAGGTGGAACGGGACCGGGAACGGACACGGGAGGGTTGGTGATCGGATCTGAGGCAGTTGGCTTTATCGAAAGAGGCGCGGGCAGCGGCGGAGACAGGCACTCAGCGCTACCCACTCCGAAATAATTTTCGCTACGGCATTGCGGTCACGTTCTCCTTTTTAGCGAGCGCAAAAAAAAGAAAAGAATCCCCCAAGAAGATAATAAAAAATATATATAAATAAAAAAAAAAACGACCAACAAAAAAGTAAGACAAGTAAAAATGAAATTTTGCTTCTCCCCTTTTCAATAATTGTTGTATTCGCAGAAAATTTGCTTATGCTTAAAATCACAACAACAAAAGAAGACAACAAAAATATTGCTTATCGCTAGGGGGAAGTGCAAACTGTACACACGCATGGCAACTCTGGCTGGCAACTCGATTGGCCTACTAAAACAGCAGTGCACTTGAACTTGTCAACTCTGCGTGGCTGACATTGCAAACAACTTTGACTGCAGGCACGATAACAACAACAGCAACAACAATAATAATAACAATAACAATTTGCACTTGAGCGCACTTTTGTTGCTGTGGCAACTCTTTGTTGCCAATTAGAAATCAAAATTGCACTTTTTTTTGTGTTTCTATTCTGTATTGTAAATAATGCGCATTTCTAATAAGCCGAGTCGGCGAGCCTTTGTCTCAACCTTCGTTAGCCAATTGGCAGCATCGAAATACATTTGAAGTTAGCGATTCGCTTAATTTATGCAATCGAGCATTGAAATAAGTAAATAATAGGCATTAAATAAATACGGCACATGACTAAAAACAGCGTTGCATCAAAGTTAAAAAAGCAGCTAAATCATGGCACTCGACAACAAATACTCTACAAATGCATAACTTTTTGAGAATAAATTAATAATTCTTTATTATTTATATGCTTTATAAAATTGACTTAACTTTCAGTTTGTTTTGTCCTAGTCAAATAATTATTATTATTTATTTTAATTATTTGTGTTTTTTATACCAAAGAATTTCGTTAATTTTTCTTAGCTGCAAAAGAAGCTCTAATTTTCCATAAGTAAACTAAATTTTGCACAGTTGAAAATGACACTAATTTTTTAAAATTAAATTTGCAACGTGTATTTTTACAATGATTTTAGATAGTTGAAAACGCTACTTCTCTAAATTAAATCTTTAGTTTAATTGCTTTTAGTGAGTTACACACAAATTGCTACTATTATTTAATGCATAACATGAAGTACATTGTAAATTCAGCATTAGCTGGGTGAGTAGCCCGGCTGTCTGGTTGCTGATTAGACTGTGTTGGCCTAATAGGTTTGAGTTGATTGTTGCCACTTTGTGTTTGGTTATAAACAATGAAATTGTCATCGTTTTGTTGCTGTGCCAAGTTGTTTGTATTTTGCGTTTGTATTTCGCTTCATTGCGTCATTGTCGGGCTAAAATTGGCTTAAAAATAACTCAACACGTCAGCCAAAAAAAAAAAAAAACACCAAAAACAACACCAAAAACAACACCAACAACAACAACAACAATAATAATGAACAACTAAAAGCGATGTCGTCGTTGGTTTTGCTTCGATTTCGTTTTCTTAACCCTCAATCGACTCGCGTATTTGACAAACACAAACACAAACACAGTGCGAATTCGAAAAAGTGAACTAATTTATTTCAAGGGCATCTCCAACAAATCACTAATCACATTGTGTATTTTATATATATATTTAATTATGTATATATTTATAGAGCAATCAATTAGTTGAGATTATAATCAGTGTTTACGTCAATGGACAATGTTTACTGTAGCTGTGACTTACATTTGCTTATCAAGTGCAACTGTGTAATCAAATTAATGTTTACAAGCTCAAAGCACTCAACGCATATAAGAATAGTTAGATTTGATAGATAGAATTGCAAAAATGCTCAACTTTTTAATACCCTGTTAAAAAAAAGATGAAAATGTTGGGAGACCAATAAACTATTTTTTTGTTTAAGCAATGAGAAAAAATGAAGGAAATTATTCTTAAGACAATAATAAAACCAAGAAAACATAAAGAAGAAAAAATCAAATTTATTTTTCATCTATTTTTTTTTACTGCTCGCTGAAACAGCTGTTCTAGCCTTGCCTAGCTTTCAGTTTAGAATAGTAATAGCGCCCATTAAATTAAAAAATATGACGACAACAGTTATTCATACATTTATATATATACATATGTATATAGTATTGACTTGTCCAGTCTCGACTCTGCGCTTAATTGACCCCAAATGACCCGAACTTTGGGTCTGGTTGTGATAAGAATATTTTATAGTTGTTCATTGCTCGCTTGCTCAACTGAGCCCGTTTCAATTTAGACAATTACGATTGCACGCCAGCTACAAATACTATATAATATATACATATATACATATTTATATTACTATATAAATATATTTAAAATTCAACTAAATTGGCTGATTCATCTGCCAAATGGCAAATGTGTAAATGGGTTCTGCGAAATGCATTTGCGCTCATTTTGTTTTAATATATATTATTGGATTTTTTTTTTTGTTTTTATGCAATCTGAACAAAAGGCCGCATCGGCACTTTGAGAAAGTGGGTTAAAACGAAAGTCGCAAATGTTTAAATATTTACATATGTCAACAACAAAAGCGATAAAAACAAAAAACCACAAATAGCGGTTAACTTAAAAAAAAAAAAAAACAACGTCAAACAAATATACAAAGAATAAATTTGATTGTTGGCACGCAAATAAATGAGAAATTTACGTGTTAAGGAAACGCAAAAAAAACCGATAAGTCAAAGGATCAATGCCCCACCTTGCCACGCCCACACGACCCGAATCACATAAGTGCGAGGGCATTATTATAATAAACATCAAAGAACAAATACTTCGTTCAGCACAAACAACAACAAATTTATGTTAAGTGTTAAACAATACATTTTTTTATTTATTTATTTATTTTTTCGTTGGCTAATTTTCACTGTGGCCCCAAAAAAATAAAAGCAGAAGAGGAAAATAAACACACAGCAAATGGGGAAACTGGTCGTACGACTAGTTACAGATCTCGAAAAATACAATAATTGTTATTGTTGATGGGTGCTGTCAAAACACCTGCTCTCAGCCAATCTGGCGAACGCATTTTGCATGTGTTTCTCATGTCCGCCCGTCTTTCTGTCTCTCTGGCTTTCCTCTGCGGATCTGTGACAGCACTCGGATGTTGGCTAAATATAGAAAGACTAACAAATGCAGAAAAAGCAATGTTCGCTTGTGTTCAGCTGCCATAACTCTTGCTAAACGCCTCACGCTCGACAGCCCAAAACAGAGGCATTATTGAGTTATTAGCTGATAATTTATGACAGCCAGCAAAACGCTTAAGCAAATGCCTCAATGCTGACAGATTTGTCTTAGTTGTAAAATCAAATGAACTTGGCCTTAAACAAGTTAGTAATTGTAAAAGTTCTCAAGTGATTAAAAATGCTTAAAAATATATAATTATATATATTTATTAAACATAAATTTTATTATATTTATTATCGAGTTGGAAGGTTGAACTGATAGCGTTGCCATAATTGTAAAATCAAGTGAACTTTGGAGTAAAAACATATATAAATATATATATATTTATATTTATAAAGAAATACATATTTAACTTTAACGACTGATAGTGGTTACTATAATATTTAAGGTTTATGGTTAATAGTCGATTAAATTTTGTAACCTTACTTTTATATTGAACACAGCTGCTCACCTTTTTGTGTATTATTGTGCGTAAAAAGTATGCTAAAGATACAAATATATAAGTAGCTATATAAGACAGCCTTCAGATTTAAATTTGATATATATTTTACTATACAACACCTGCAACAATGCTTTACAACTTGCTACAAATCTACAAAATATCAGCAGACTATATGTATTTATAGTATATTTGCCATAAACACTTGTTGCAGCAGTCATTTTCCAACTATAACTTTAATTGCGAAATAAAAATAGTTTAGTTGCATTAAATATTCAGAATGACAAAATAAATAATTGTTACGCCAACTACAACTCGATTGGCTTCGGCCTTATTTATTTTATTTTTTTTGTATTTCAAAGCAGATTGATAAAATTTATAGATTAAATAAAATTTGGTAGAAAAGCTGCTAACTTTTTTATATACAATAGTTTATGGCAAAACTTATGGCAGCAACTGTTGCTGTTGGCGTGGGCAGTTGATGCTGTTGCTGTTACTGCTTCTTCTTGTTTTTGTTGTTGTTGTTGTTGTTAGTCGTGTGGGTTGCTGCCTCAATTAAGAGCCAAGCAGCAGCAGCGAGCACATTTAAAATTTATTCGATTTGCTTAGCTGCTAAACGATGTTGTTGTTGTAGTTGTTGTTGTTTTTTGTAGTCGCTGTCGTCTAATTTACTCAGTTACACACACGCAGGAGAACAGCAGCGAACAACACACACACACACACACACACACTCTCCCTCTCATTTATATTGTATTAGTATCCGATGCGAGTGCTCAGACAAAGAATCATTTCTGCCAATTTCAATTTCTTTCGCTCAGTCGCAAACGAACAACGAACCATCGAAGTTTAGAATTTTTTTGAAATTCAAAAACCAAATAAAATTAAAACAAACGCAAAATAAACGGAAAAACCTTCTGTGCGATCGCGTGCGCTGCCCGAAATAAAACGAAAACGAAAATACATTTGGAAAACCGAAAGAAAAGCGAAAAACACACAAAACGAATTGCAAAAAAAAATATAAGAAAAGAAATAAAATAATAAAAATAAAATTGTGTTTTTATTGTTCGGTTTTTCACACACACACAGCGAATTGGAAACAACGAATCAAGCAAAAAGAAATAAATAAGAATTTCACTTAAATGCAAATAAGGAACAAATACAAAAGAACAACAACGACAACGTATTTTGTTGCATGCCGCGTGGATTTTTTTAAGGCAACCAAATTTATTTATACACGAGCATATTTAAAGAAGCGAAAAATAGTTCATTTTTAGAGGCGTTGCCCGAGCGAGACTCGTACAAAAAATTAATTAAACATAAATTTTTGCGAGGCGGCACACAAAGTGTAATTATTATTTTGCTGGGCCGAAAAAACTAGCGCAAGGCAGCCAAAACGAAATACACACACAAACGCACACACACATATATAAATATATATATATATATAGTGCACATGTATATTAACAACAACAACAACAACATAATTATATAATCTGAGCAATTTGCTCGCTTTTGAAATACAGTTTTTGGGCAATGCCGTTTTTACAATTGTTTTAATTGTTATCATTACATTTGTTAGCTTTTATTAATAATATAATTACAATAAAGAGTTCTAAAAACACGTGCAATAAGAAATTTCGAAATTTTGAATTTATTATGTTTGCATTGCACTCACATTTCGAATCCTTGCGAAATTGGCAAACGCTGCTTGTCGTCGAGCGTCTAAAGCCGCCGGAAAGTAGCTAAGAGAGCACAAAAGAGCACAAAAAGCAATAGCAACAAATAACAAGAACAACAACAACAACAACAATAATAACGAATTGAATGCCCAAAACGAACAACGAACAATTCCAACGAAAGGCAAACGCAAAAAACGCGAAAATACCAAAACGAACGAACTATTTTGGCGCCCCAAAGAGAGCTAAAGAGCAACAACTGCAACAACAACAACAACTAAGACAAGGCAACAACAACAACAACAACTAGATTATACTCATTATTATCAGCGGCAAGATAATTATAACTTTTCGCATCTTTTTGTATGAAAGTTGTGCTGTAAATATTTAATTTAAGCGTATCTCGCAGTTAAGTGTAAACACTTTTCAATCATTTGTTGTCCACTTGTTAGCCATATTTATATATATATAAAATTTTGTTATTTAACTTAAGAGCCCCCCCCCCCCCCCACATAAACGAAACTAGTCAAAACACAAAATAACGAACTGTTTATTGCGTATACGTAATATTTTTTTGTTGGTATATTTGTATAACGTATACTTGATATTTATTAAGCTATAGTTTTTAAGCATATATTCAAACGCGCGGTATGATGAAAAATCTCAATGGTAGAGCGCATAATGCGCGCTACCATCCCTATTATCAGCAACAGTTGCAACTGCAGCAACAGCAACAGCAGCATCAGTTATTGCAGCAGCAACAACAACAATTGCAGCAGCAACATCAACAATTACAGCAGCAACTTCAATTGCCCTACGCAGCACAATACACTCAGCAGCAACAGCAACAGTACAACCAACAACAGTACTATAGTCAACAGCTGCAGCAGCAGCAGCAGCAACAACATCAACAACAGCAACAACAACAACAACAGCAACAACAACAACAACAGCAGCAGCAGATGTTACGTCAACAACAGTTGCTGCCCACGCAGTCAGCCTACCAGCAGCAGCAATCAAAGCAATCATATAACAATAACAACAACAACAACAGCAGCAACAATAATGCCGCCAACATGGCTATGACAGCACGCGCCAACATGCACGCAGCAACTGTTGCTACTGCGCATAGTAACGGCAACAACGGCAACGCCAACGCCAACGCGACAGCGGCAATGGCTGCCATGTGCCAAATGCAAAGCTTTTTAAGCCAGCAACAACAGCAGCAACAACAGCAGCAACAACAGCAGCAACAACAGCAGCAGCAACAGCAACAATACAACAACAATTGTGGGCATATTAATTATAATCAACAACAACAACAGCAGCCGCAGCAACAACAACAACAGCAGCAGCAGCAACAGCAACAACAACAACAACTGCCAACAGCAACAACAACGACAGCAGCGTCAACAACAAATGGCGATAAATTAGCATTGGATAGTGCCAGCGAAATTGCAAATTTTTTGGCTAGTGAGCTTTTTATGCAGCAGGTACGCAATCGATAATTGATTAATAAGCGATAAATTATCGAAATGGCTAAAAAGGCGTGAAATTGCTGCAATTTATAAATGTAAACAGCAAATGTGCTCGATTTGTGAAGGTGTTTATTTAAAAAACATTTTTTTAATCACTTGTAGTGTTATCACTTAAAAATAATAATTATAATTTTCAAAATCAAAAACATATCGAAACTAATCTTAAATAGTCGATGGTTTATATTATGGCTATTAAAATGTGTTGAACTGTGACTTTTTAGTTAAGACATTATATTTTCTAACATTTTTGATATATTTGATAGTTTCAGTAAATTTATCGAATAAATTTGCTGCTTGCTTTTTTCTGGTTGTTAGCTTTGAACTTTTCTTATAGGAAATGAAATGAGAATATTTGTTTGTTTCTAATTCCTGTGATTAACAATCAGGAACTTTTCTTATGGGCTATGAAATAACAGATTATGGATTGTGGTTTAGTTAAGAAAGCTGATTAAAAGCGCAGCTTTTAGATAAATATTTAAATATTTCAAATATGAAAAGAAATTTCATGAATATAAAAAATAAATTTATGATAAACTTGAAAGTGTTTCCAATACTTTGAATGAGTTTTACTAATCAGATATGGTTTGGTTTTGTCTTATTGCAGCTCGTTACATTTGATGGGATTCAGAGTGCACCGACGCTGACAACGCCAACGCTGACGCCGACGACACTGCGATCGATTGATGAGACCATGTGTGATCTGGAACCGGATACGCAGAATGTGCCGTTTCAGGCCGGTTTCAAGCCGCCGCCGCTGACATCATTGTCCAATGTAACTGTCAGCAACAACAACAACATCATCAACGCCATCAACAGCAATATCAACATCATCAGCAGCAACAACAACAATGCAGTCACAACAACAGGAAATCGACAACAATACGATTTGGCTGACTTCAATTGTAGCAGTATCCCCGGCAGCGATTCGGAGGAATCAAACGTTTCCTGGAACGAAGGTCCGCTGCAAGATGACCAAAGCACAACCGATACTTGTAAGTGAAAACTATTGAATTGCAATCAAAATGGTTCCCTTTATTAATTAGCAACATTTTTTTTTGTCAAACAGCAAGTGGCGCCACGGACAGCACCTCGTATCATAATGGTATGCTTGGGAACAATGGCTCCGGTGGCAATAATTTTACAGTTGCACTCGCCGGCGTTGGCAGTGCTGGACGCGTCAATTCATCTACCTCAAACAGTGCCACGCCAGCGCGTCGCGGCGGCGGTCGACGGCCGAACAAGTCAGCCAACATGTCGCCCGAGGAGGAGGAGAAGCGTCGCATTCGGCGCGAGCGGAATAAGATGGCAGCGGCACGCTGTCGCAAGCGACGCGTCGATCAGACCAATGAGCTGTCGGAGGAGGTCGAAGGGCTGCTGAAGAAGAACGAGGATATTAAGAAGGAGATTGAGACATTGACTGGCATCAAAAATCAGCTGCAGTATGTGATTGAGGCACACCGTCCCACATGCCAGAAGGTGCGCGATGATCTGCTCAGTGTGGCCACCTGCAATGGTTTGATTGCGCCCACATCGATGCTCAGCGCTGGCAGCAATGGCAGCCATCATCACAACAGCAACAACAACAACAACAATAACAACAACAACAATAATAGCAATAGCAATGACAGCAGCTGCGGCACCATCACCGGATTCGATGCATCCCTCAATTCCACCGGTCGCAGCAATTCACCGCTCGATCTCAAGCCGGTCCTTATCGATGACCAAATGTTGGTCAACATCAAGCATGAGCCGCACGATGCTGGAATCGATTCGAGTTCATCACTGGATCAAGATGGTCCGCCGGCGGCCAAACGCTTTGCGCTGCCCGACATTGCCACACTGAAGCCGCACAGCGCATCCCTGACGACACCCACTGGTCCCATTGCGTCCCTTAACACGCCCATTTCAGCCATGGCACCGTTCGGCTTTGGCATCCATGCCAAGACGCGTCCAAATACGCTCAACGTAAATCAGTCCATGGCGCAGCCGGGCAACATCGTTGGCAAAACACCGATGCAGATCGAGGGTGTGTCTATCCAGACTCCATCCGCCGGCAATTTCAATTTCGATTCACTCATGTCCGGGGGCACCGGTCTGACGCCCGTTTCCGGTCCATTGGTGCCCACCTGCTCGTCGCAGAATAAGCATCCGCTGGAGCTGCCAACGCCCACAAGTGAGCCGTCCAAGTTGGTCAGCTTATAACCAGTGGTGTAGGATGCGTGGCGGTGGTTGCCTGACGCCAACTACAGTTACATACTATATATATATATATATATACGACAATTATATATATATATATATATATAAATATATTATTAATTTAGTTAAGATTTGTAAAAGAAGTTTCCCCTTTGTTTTTTTTTGGAAAACAAACGAAAACGAACTTGGCTGCCACGCCCTATTAGCTTGAATAGAGGTGGTTTTGTTCTTGGCAGCCAGGTTCAAAAAAGTTAATCTACTTATTTTAATATTTTATTTGTATTGTTTTTCCGTTTAAATTGTAACTGTAACTGCTTTTGTATTATTATCTTTATTATGCTTAATTTATGAGTTGCTGTCATTTATCCCTATCTAAATATATACTATAAAATACATATATATATATATATATATACCTATATTTCTACAACGATTTATATATATATACTATATTTACTTGGATTTTTTGTGCAATTATCAATCAACCATTTTCGTTTGCGTGTGTTTTTTGAAAACATATACATAGCAAATATTTATATAAACTAAATGCCTAAACATTTTGCAACAAACAAAAGGAAAAAAAAATTAAAATGTAAATGAATAAGAGATGTATGAAAATGATGTGCATGGATTAGAGAAGAAGAAGAATGTTGTATATGAAGGATGAGTTGTGATATTTATTATTAACAAGTTGAATAAAAACAAACAAAAAAAAAAACAAAAACAAAAATAATTACAAAACGGAACATTAACAGAGCGTGTAACGAATGGAACTAAGCCGGTTTTAAAAATGTACATTTAAACATAAAGTCAAACAAAATGCGAGATACAAAATAAAAAAACAAAAAACAAAACAAGAAACATTAAAAAGTTGCCTTGATAAAGTGAGATAGGGAAAATCAAATGATAAACTAAATGTTAAATAAAAAATATATAAAACGAGAGAAAGAGAATTTGAAATACTATACTTATACTACTTAATATTTAAGGCGCAGTAGAAAAACCCAAATATATTTTTACTAAAGGCAAGATGCGCTCTATTTTCAAATACAATTTATAAGAAATGACAAAACAAAACGCAAAGCAAAGCAATTATTTAATATGTAATTACGTGTATTATGCAATAAAGAGAGAAAAACATTAAAGTATATATGATAGATACCAGCAATAACAGCAAATCGGGCAACAATATTTGATATAGCTGACCTTTTTTCCCCAACCTACCCATCCTCAATAACCCCCAAATTTTTGCCAACGCAACATTTGCGCAAACATTTTTGAAGTAGAAATTCACAGAAAATTGTAAACAGAATCGAATTAAAAATGCACTTCTAAATGGGGTAAAAACACCAAGATTAAGTAAGAGAAATAAAAAAAAAAAACAACAAACCTAAAACCAAAATGACTATTTAATCTTAAGGTCTGCGGGAAAACATATTCATATGGATCTGACTGGTAGAACGGATGTGTGCGAAACAATTGAAAGTCACATAAAATTACAAATCTGCTGGCTCAGCCGGTGCTAAAACGGGACAGGTAAATTAGGGTCAACCTTAAAACTTGAAATTTATTAAAGATGATCTTTGTATAAATATGTCGATAAGGCAATTTTGAGTAGTAAAAAAACTTATAAAAAAAATTTAAAAATATATTTATTTTTTCAATTTAAGGTAAAGTCTTTTTAAATAGTGACAAAGTTCCTTAATGAAGTATTTTTTTTTATCATTTATGCTGTATACAAATTTTGTATACATGTAAAAACATGCGATTTGTGCGATATGTGATACATTTATCAGCTTATCATCCAGCTAAGTGCCACTCATGTTATGTATATATAGATAAATATGTATTTATATATATATATATTAATTTAAATGCGTTGCATTTTTCTACCGATTGAGTTGCTACGATTACCTTTTGTTTTTTGGCACCAGCCTAACGCGCAGGTAAGACTCAAAAGGTGCGAGCAACAAGCGGACGGATCTGTGCCTGTGTATGTATTTGTGTGAGCACATACATAAAATGGGCAATTTATTTATATATATATATAACAGATAATGCCTATATACGCAGTGCACGTGTGTTGTATATGTTGATACAAAATTTCGGGTTCGTTATGCATGTATTTTTCTTTCTTTTGTTTTATTTCATTTTTCATGGATCAGTTAATCGAGAACCAGCAACGATATGGGTAGCTCTGCTCAATTGCTGCGCGCCTTGAAGCGCACCCTGGGATTGGGAAGACGTCAGCTGAACGTTGGGCAGCGTCAAGTGGTCCTGGTCACGGGCTGTGATTCGGGCTTGGGGTAAGTCGACATCACTAAGATTTTTAGAGACTCAACAATGCCTAACAATATTTATATATCTATTATATAGCCACTCCCTGGCCGTTTACTGCTACAAGACACTTCAGATGACCGTCATCTGTTGCTGCCACAATCTGCAGTCGCAGGGCGCACGCCTGCTGCAGCAAATGAGCGCTGAGGTCGAAGCAGAGCAGCGATTGCACACCTGGCAACTGGATCTGCTGCAGCCCGCCTCCATGGAACAGGTCCAACAACAGTTGGACGACTTATTAAGCAACACGGATTATGAGCTCATGGCGTTGGTCAATAATGCTGGCGTCATGTGTTTTGGGGAGTTTGAATGGCAACTTCCGTCACAGATTGAGCAGCAGATCAATTGCAATCTCTTGGGCACGATGAGATTAACGCGGCAACTGTTGCCACTGATCCGACAGCATCGCGGACGCATCATCAATGTGACCAGTCATTGTGGCTTTCAGGCTCTGCCCTCTTTGGCGCCCTATGCTGCCTCCAAGGCAGCTCTCCGCACCTGGAACGATGCGCTGCGCATTGAGATGCAACAATATGGCGTGGAGGTGGTGAACTTTGTGCCAGGTTCATTTGTGATGGATAGCAATATTGCTGCCCGCCAGCAGCAGCATGCTCAGCAAATGCTAGAAGGATTCAGCGACGAGCAGCTGGCTCATTATGGCAACTACTTTCGCAGATTCAATGAGTATCTGAGCATTCTAACGGGCTTCAAGCAGCCCAATCAGCTGCAGGATAATGTCCTGCTCGACAAGTTCAAGGATGCTCTAACGAACCAGCAGCCTCATTCCCTCTATATACACGAAACTTGGCGCTATAGAATATATCGTTGGCTTTTCAAAATAACTCCTGCTCCTCTAACGGATTGGCTCACAGTGCAGTTCTGTGCGATGCCCAACTATGAATCCATCAAGAGCAATTAAAGAAAATAGGAATGGAAATGGTAAAGAATACTGATTGCGAGAAGAGGTACAAAATGCCTGAAGGATGGAGACTACTTTGTTTGATGCAAAATAAACAACACAGATGGATAAATAATAAATTTTTAAATATATATATATATATATATTGGGGTAAATATGTGTTTCATTTAATCAATGGAAAAGCAGTTTTCAAAGAATTCATAAATTTAAGGCATATTTTTAGGAAAAACCGTTTGAACCAACTAACCACAAGCTCGACTTCCAATTTTTAAAGCATACTTTTAGGCTGGGGAAAAAAAAATAATTGGACTTGGATATGAATCTAGAACAAAAGGCACACGACTTTCAAGGATACAGTTGATATATCATCACAAGAAAATCCTTTTTGCCAGTTGCTTAAGGGACTTTCAACCTTTTGGATATATATTCCGATTTAACAGATCAAGGACTAGTTTTTTGTCAGCGGACGTTTGAAAAGTCGCTAAATTGGCAAAGCTAATGTTTACGTCATGATTTCTCTTCATTCGTTTTAAAAAATTTTAATACTCCTGAAAACAACGATTTTTGTAAAACTTTTGCAGGTTTTCGTAAAATATTTTCAGTTTTTTAGGAACAGTTTTTTCCCAGAGTAAGGTGCAGTCGGAAATTGTTAATATTGTAGTCTAGATTTTTATTATTTGTAGAACATAGAAATACAGTTATTGGCTGGGACATTAAATACACTGTTTGGCTATTTGACACGCACAACAAACACACAAACAATATATATACATTTATGTTTATAGTACAGTTAGAACACAGAACAAACACATGAATAATCACACGTACATATATATATATATATATATATACATATAGTACAGTCGGCAGGTAAAGGCTGAACAAGAGGCAGCAGCTATCCTTGGCTAATAGCCGGTGCTGCGACAACGCTCGTAGACGGCATCGTTGAGCAGCTGGAACCATTCGCTGGCAAATTTGGAGTCCTCTGCGGCGCGGAACAGGAGCAGCTTATCCTGTGCAGGCATCGAAGCGCATAAGTAATAACTGATGGCAGTTTCCGTGAGATCTGCATGATAGTTCTTTAGCGCCCACTCCAAGAGGCGCAGGCAATTGTGCGAGTCGAGGAACTGGATGAGACGTTCATGGAGCAGCACCTCCAATTCGGGTATTATGTAGACACGCGACATCTCGAAGGCCTCCAGCAGTGCGCCATACTCGGGCATCGCCAAGTGACGCGACTGGCAGCTGATCAAGTGAAGGAAATAGCGCAGGCCACTGGCCGTATAGTTGCGCAGCTGAATCTCGCCGTCGAGGCCCTCGCGAAAGTCACTGTTGAGCATCTTGTTGAACACTTCGCTGGTATCACAGAGTAGCTGCTTGTTGAAGCCAATACTGAACGTGGCTTCCGGATTTTCAGTTTCTTTTGCTGCTGCTACTGTTGCATCTTCTTCAGCTTGCACCAGGAATCGCATATCGCAATTCTCGTGCAGTGGTGCAGCCGTTGCATTCCACTGTGTCGCACACATAATGGCAGTGACATCCACGGGCTCCGGCTCGGGCAGAAGGATGCCCAGCGTGAAACGGGACATGGCCGTTACTGCATCGGCTGCCTCATCCGCATACAGATTGTCGCTCTTCTTGCGCAGCAACAGGTCGAACAACAAAGTCAGCGCATTGCCATCATACAGAAACTGATAGAGCAGCCGATGGCTTTTGATAATATATGCCACGGATATGGCAGCTCTTTGTTGTGCACACAAATCGGCATCGCAGCGCAGCAGACGCACCAGCTCCTCCTTGCCATAGTTTGACTCACCCACATTGGTGAGCGTCTCCAGAAATGCAAAGCCATCTTTGCGCATCTGCAAAACAGGAAATAAATTTAACATTGTTTTTCGAATGATCAAAGTTTAAAAGTATTTAAATATTAAGCAGTTAAATATTTTCAAAATGTTCCTTTCTATTAAACACACCTCTTCTACTTTGGTCAGTTGATAGAGCTGATGCACAACGCCATGCTTAATGATCTGGGCAAAAAACTGACTTTCACTGTATAAATAAAAAACAATTAAAATTAAACATTCTAACAAAACGGCCTAAAAACAATGAACTTACAGCAATATATTGGTCAGAGCATTGGCAAAGTTATTGTTGGCGCCAAAAAGATTAATGGCCCGAATGAGAGTGTCGAGTGTTTCCGGCTTGCCCAACTCCGGCCGCTTGTTGATCATCAGGGAAATGCGATAAATGAGATTCTCTATGACATCGATGGTGTCGCCAGAATGTTGATTGCGCAGCTGGGCTAGCTTAGGCGGCACATCGGAGCTCAGCTCCTCCAGATCCTCTTTGTCCGATAGGGTGTCGTCAATAGGCTCGCTGCCCTCGTCCATCAGATTTAATATTTCCATCACATTGGTGGGTTGAGCTCGAATGCGAGATTCACGCGTATCATTATTAGAATTGGCTTGAGTCTTGGCATCATCCTCATCGTCATCGTCATCACTGCAGGCCGGCGAATAGTCCTCATCCTTATCATTATCAAAGAGTTTTGAGCAGACTGGCGACATGCTGCGCGAGCTGCACGGACTTGTCGTGCGATAAGATCGGGGCGAGCTGCTCGGCGAATCAAAGTCCGAGGTGAGCGTCTCCTGCGTCTTTGAGAACTGTAAATTCGAAAAAAATTAAGAATTAAAATATATAAATATTTATGAAATGCAATAACAGAAAAGTTTTATAAAATCAAATGTTTCGCCACTTTAAATCCTTGCGAGTGAAGCAAATAATACCTTGGTCAATTTCTCTGGCGTTTTAGGATCCGTCAGTTTGCGTTTCTTGAAACCATTCATCCGTTCCTCATTTCGTCGCTTGTGATAATCCTCATCGCTGGTCAGGTAATCGTTAAGTTCACGCACCAACATAGACACCAAACCCTCGTGTAGCAGCATCTCCATGCTCAGGTTGTCATATTGAAAGTTATTCAGAATGTAAAATAGCTGAAAATATGGAAAACAGATGCAACATAAAAAGATGCATCAAATGAGCAGTGCCAAAACTCACAGATGAACGCTCGCTCCGAGAATGCGATTCTCGAATCATGGCCACCAATTTACGTAATGCGCCACAGCGTCGAATTTTGGAACGGCTGCAGGCATCGATCGATAAGGTGGATATAATGTTGACACAATGTCGGCTCTCGCTCTCCGACAGTGGCTTCGCCATATTCACGGCCATGAGCAGCTCGCAGGCAGCCACAATTGAATCAGCCGTGCTGAGCATGTAAAAGGCGCACGGATCCTTGCCGAAGTTGGAAAGTATCTTAAGTGCCGATGAGCGCTGTTCGCTGTCCTCCTTCACGAAATACACGATGGGCGCCAGGGATGTATTCCGAGAAAGTACCTAAATCAATTGCAATTAATAAATTATAATTATTGTTATTATAATTATAATTTCTAACTCACCTCCCAGACTCGCATGTCAATCTGCTGGGCAGAGAGGAGCATCAGGCACTTTACGATCTCGTAGGCCAGCTCAATGGCGTCGTTCTCCTTGGGCAGGATGTAATCACAGTTGCGGGTGACGTTCTTTAGCATCTGGTAATCGAAGATGTCGCTGCGCACACCTTCCAAATTGCGAGCCACCTCCTCGAAATACTTCTCACGATGTTGATTACGCTTCAGGCCAATTAGGGCGGACACTTCAATGTCGTGCGGCGACTCCTTAGGCGCCTCGTTGTTCTTCATCACGGCCGAGAATATCTGCATCAGCTGCAGAAATCCATTGGAGGCCAGAAAATGTTTGTAGAACTGACTGCTAACGAGCAGAAAGCGACAGACCCTAAATGCCATTATCCTTGTCTGCACCACAGTCGTCGACTCGATGATATGGCAAATGGCAGGAGCTATCGCTCCATAGTGTGCCGTTAGATAGGTCGACACCTTTTTGCTCTTCGCCAGATTGCCAAGCATACGGCACGCTCGACACTGAATAAGCGAATTGGGAATGGTTTTCAGTATGGTCACCAATGGTCCAATCACCTTGCACTCCACAGCCTGTTAACGATATTTAAAAACAAATTATTCAAGATATAAAAGAATTTAATAATTTAAATATGCATGGAACAAAAAACAAATCTTAACAATACAAATGTTAAATTTAAATTTAAATAAATTCTAATCCTTGTATTATAGTGTTTCAATAAAGTTTGTACCGGAATCTACTTGTAAAGGAATCTACTGCGCCCATATAAGGTATATATGTATTCTTGATCAGCATCACTAGCCGATCCGATAGGCATGTCCTTATGTTCTTCTGTCCGTCTGTCCTTAATTTTCATATACGATCATAGATGCTATAGTTATAAAGTTATCTTGATGAATCTTTGAAATTATCTGTCTTTTTTTTCTGCATATCCATTCTACAGTTTAAACAGAGATTTCCATTGGCAATATAACTACGCAAATGAAAAACTCACTAATACATCTAATTTGTTAAAAAAAAAAAAAAATAATATTTTTCAATCAGCAATTTATATACGTAATTATTATAACAAGACAAACTATAGTCTACAAAAATTATATAAATAAATATTATTCGTAAGAAATATTAGTATTACTAAAAATTCTTGATCTTAAAAAATATAAATAATATAAATTTATTTCAATACTAATGTATGTTAATTATCATAAATAATGTTCTTTTATTAAATTTTAATTTCTATCGCGACTCACCTCTATGCAGGCCTGATCATCAGTACAGCAATTGCCCAATATGCTCAAAACGACTTCCATGATCTTCTCATTAAGTTTAGTAATCAGGCGAACCATTACCGGAACGCCCCCCGCAGTTCGAAACAACACAATACCATCTTTATCTTTAACCACATCGGTGCGCAGCTTGACAAGGCATTTGTATATAACATTTCTGTCCGTAGAGGTTTTGAGGACACCTAGCATGCCCTCAACCTGCTCTAAAGACCAAAACATTTGAAAAAAACTAAACAAAATCTGTGTTTTTTACACAATTTTTTGTTGCTTTTGCAAAAACAAACACAAAAACGTACGGCCGTCCGCGGCAAGCGTCAAAATACTAAAAAAAATAAATGTGATTATACAAAAAAATACCAAAAATACTTATTGGTTGCTTAGGTTGTATAAAATATGCACAATAAAAGTTACTTTGCCTGCCAAATATATAATTTAAGTATAAAATATAAAACACAATTCAAATGTAGCCCAATGAGACATAATAAATAATACTTGTGCAATTTGTGACGTCATATTTTGATATACTCTTTTTCTTAAATGCTATGCAACACTGGTCATTAGAGATGGATTATTTTCGATAGCATGTACTTCGAATAACCATCACATGACAGTCGGAGCGTAGTAGGTTTTTCTCTGTGCAGTTGTTCGTCATATGATTAAAAGGCTGACAGAAAAATGAAAATGTTGCAAAACGTCGTCATTTTCTCGCTATTTATTGCAGCAAGTAAGTAAAACTATCAACTTAAACTGTGTAAATGTGCTAGGCACTGAAAGTTGTGCGTGAATTGTTTAAATATTCTTATCTCTGACTTGCATTGATTCTGCTGTCATATAAAAGGGGGTGGCGAATTTAGATGCTCCTTTTCGCGCAGAATCTGTGTCCTGTAGAGTGTTAACGAAATTATTTATATATAAATGTTAATTGCTTCTTTGTTATTATTGTACAGTTCAAGCCGCGGGCGAGTTCACCGTGCTGAACAGCCCCAAGGCGATTAGCTTCAAGGGCAACGATCCATTGAACAGCCGTTATGTTGGCGATGTTCTCTATGCTGCCATGGGCAACGCCGTCGTGGGCGACTCTGACTGGAGTGGCATGATCATCAATGAACCATTCCATCTGGCCCAGGGAGTCATTGCAGTGCACGTGGAGGGTATTGGCCATGTCACAAGCGCTAGCAATGTGAAGTCCTACGAGCTGGATGGCTCCTATGCTGGCCATTCCCTCAACGCTCTGGCTGCAGAGCTGGAGGCAGCCAATGAGCCTGTTTGCGACATCAATTTCGAACAGTATGATGAGGGTGTAAGTTACTGCTGCTAATTTTCATGGCCAATTTATTATCTAACATTACATTTTTAGGTGCAATCATTCAAGTCGTGCTTTGGTGATTTTGAGGCACCGCCTGCCAAGCCCACCAAGAATCTTAATCCCGAATTGCACACTGAAGATAAGCAGTTCCTGCAGGAGATTGGCTTCATGAATGCCGCCGCCGAGAACCTCGCCGAGATGATGAAGCCCTCGAATGTGCTGATCATTCGTCTGTCTGTCGATGGCATTGCCAAGGCGCATGGCGAGAAGTCGATTGCTGTAGATGAGGCCAGTAAGCTCATCTCTACTGCCATTGCTCGCCTGTTGGCTGCCGCTCAAAAGTCCAGCGATGCGGTGCTGTTTGTGCAGACAACAGAAAAGGATGCGGCAAGTGCACGCGCTAAACGTGAGGCTATCGCCACGGACAGTGAAAACAAATTCAATCTGGCCTTGTACTACAATGATGATTATCCTGTCATTTTCAACATTATCTTGTGGTTTATGGTCGTCTTTTTCCTGTCACTGTTGGCCATCTGCTATGCCATTGGTTCCATGGATCCCGGCAGGGATTCCATCATTTATCGCATGACATCGACAAGAATGAAGAAGGACAACTAAACGCTCAAGCTATAAAATCCTTCCGCTTTTTGTTATTTCGTCCCTTTTATGTTGCGAAGAGTCAACCCAAAACAAAAAAGAAAATAATATTGTAATGTTCTAATTCATTTCAATGAGCGTAAAAATTGTGTGTATGCGTGTGTGAGAACAGTGTGTAGTTGGCCTTATGAACACCATCCATAAGCTACACATAAATAAGTATTAAAAACTTATTATTTTTAAAAGCAGTTCAGTAATTCCATTATCGATTATAATAATTTGTTATATCTTGTGTTTGTTGTTCTTTTTAGGTTATCATAGTATCAAAAAAAAAAAAAACAGTCATTTCTTTACTCAAACTATATAAATTATCAACTGTAAAATGTTAACAGTGTAACGTTAAATAAATGTAACCTAAAAAGTCACGCGAACTGATGAAATTTACTGGGCAAAGGGTTTAAAATATAAGTGATATGATTCATATTTATAAATATTTCGTTCTTCTTCGTCAACAGCACTGGATTCATAATTATAAATAGTCAGAAATCAATCTTAAACAGTGTTTGATCAGACGTTTGATTGTAACTAAATATTATAATAAATATTTATGAATTAAGTCGTGGCATGAGTATTGCTATTATTTTGTTTATTTTATTTTACGTCTTTAAAAAAGAAAGTCTTGTAAACTTAATACATTAATAATTGCACTTGGAAGCTGTGCAAACTATGTTGATTATTCTGATATTGGATGCAGCCCTTTTTCATCGAGCTTTATAAACCTTAAAAGTTATTCTTTTTATTTAGTATTTAAATAATTGGAAAATTTTTAACCTAACCACACTTTTAACATTCGAAATAATCAAAACAATTCAGGTTTTCTAAGCTATAACAACTACGTATTCCAGTTATCTTTGGAATTGGTTTCGTAGCTCGGAGAACAGCTACTGCCACCGCTCCAATTGCAGCCATTTTGTGAGGATGTCGCCGCCGAAGCACTGTTATCATAGTCGTAGCTGCCGGCGTGATTATGAAGCAATCCCTGCCCGTCATAAGGCACTGAACGACTGTTGCATCTGAAGGAGACCAATTCCGTTTCGGGCAGAGAATGATTCTCCCGTAACATGGCCTGCAGATGGTTAATATAGTTTATCGCAATGCTGCAAAAGACAAAAATTATAAATTTTTTTTATATAAGTTCGCTAAACCGTGAGTAAATGATTCAAGTCGACTGATTCAGTTCTTGATTCTTGGCCATTATTAACAATTTAGAAACGACTGCTTTAAGAATATCTCTATCAAATCTCAAAATCGACCTTAATTGTAATCCAAACTTTCAGGAGAAACTCTGAATATTAAATATAATCAGTTGGATAAACATTTATATATTTTGATTTTCAATTTTAGCCGAAATCAGAAATTGGTTACTTTCTTAAAAACCTAATATTTTGTGCAAAGTGTTGTTAACTCACCGCAAGCTTTCAATTTTGGAGTACTTCTTGCCATTTGGTTTGGAAATTGGGAGCTTGGAGCGCAAGAGATCGAAGGCCTTGTTCATATCCCGCATCCGGGTGCGTTCCCGATCACATGCTGTACGTCTATAGTCCTTCTCCATCTGGATGGCCTTTTCGCGCCAGGCGGGATTTTGTTCCTTGGCAATGTCCACTTCGATGGCACTGCCTCCACTGAAACTCATATATGTTGGCGGTGGCACCGAAACGAGTTCAGATCGTTTCGGTTCGATGGGTGCACCTCTTCCTCCATGCCACATGGACACGGTCTGAGGTACGCTTAAGCTGTAACTCGAATTACCGATCAGGCTGAGACTATGGTGAGGATGCTGCAGAGAATGCTTCTCATAGCTGGACAATAAACTTTGCGCATAGCTAATGCTGTGTGCGTGTGGAGAACTGTATGTGAGTAATCCTCCGGCATCTGGGGGCAAAGTATAGCTATGACTCGTCGTTGGCTGTGCGACGCCCAGCTCAAGTAGCACGGGTTGCTCTGCGGACTCCGCATCGGTGTATGTATTGGAGAGTGAGACGGACGTTGGTATCAGTACAGGTGGATCGTCTGAGTTGGTGCTCAAAAGTTGATCACTCATCGCCAAAGCCGATTTACGAGTTGACGTCCGTTAGTAATGACCCGTCGTTGGCCAATGATCCACGAGAACCGAGAAAGTCTTGCTCACAGCAGCGCAATTCTTTGAATAAGAACACTTTCGCTTTCTAGCAGCTGTACACTTGAATAAATTTCGGAACTTTGCACTCAAATGCGATCAAAAACACGACCAAGGTTTGAAAGCCTATATCAAGCAAAATAATTAGTAGTTTTGGTTAATTCAAGGTTACTTTCGTTATTTAATTAATCTTGTTATAAAGTTATATTAAATCCATAATAAATATCAAAAATATAAGTTGTATGTATTAAACAATTTTCTATTCTAATTAAAATTATTTTTTTCATTATTTATATAATTTTTATATTGAAATCTGTCATTTTTTATATAAAATTATACACATAATTTATGATTTCTCAGAGTGTATGTGAATTATTTACCTGATCAGTGCTGCAGTTGCATTAGAAGTGAAAAGTGTTTTCCTTAGCTGATGACTGATGGCGATCTTGAGATATATCTATTCATCATTTGGAGCAAGTGCTGATCTGCTAGTTGGCGTCATCTAGTTGATCAATGTCTTAAGAGACTTCTGAGTTGACAAAGTGCCCTTCGTACGTGTGTCAACAAGTCGAGGATCTTTTCGATTTGTCGGCTTTTCCTTTTATATACCTGCGCACAGCAACAACAACGACAACAACAAAAGCGGCAGCAGCAGCGACAAAAACAACGTTGATGCGGCTTAATTTCTTTAGTATTGTATTGAATTGAAGATGATGATGAGGAGCGCGTGTGCAATGCTGGAGTCGCGTTTGGGTTATGGGATCGTGTTGTGACTTGGATCGTTGTCGCCACAACTTCAGTTTGAGTTTTTCTTTGCAGCAGCATTCTTCGTATGTGAGGCGACGAAGTTAGTATATACTCAGTGTGTATATATTTCCAACCCGTGTAAACACAAGTGTTTTGGCTTAATTAAAAAAAATGTTTATACATATTTATATATCTATATATATGCGTCAACACACATATCCATAGCAAAGAGTTTGGCATATGATTGATATATATACAGAAAATACATATAAAACCACATTAACTGCAGCTTAGCCCAGTCGACGTCATAACTAATCAACTACTCAGTGGTATACATTTTTTACCAACTAACAAAATAACAACAAAACTTTCTTAAATCAGTAGAAAAAGTTTAATTTTTCAAGATTAAATTAAATTGTTGTACAATTTATTAATATATTTTTGTATATTTTTGATATTTTTGTTGTAGTCAGTGTATGTAAGAAATATCATACAACTTTTTGTAGAAGTAATTTTTCGTCTTATTAATGGAATATCGGCGAGACACGATACAGAAATTGAGTGCGTTCAGTAGCTCTCAGATTACACGGAAATTATAAAAGTAAATAAAAAAAAACTTATTGTTTTAGCTGTGTTTCCACATGCTTAACTTATTTTCTACTAATCGAGAAATAAATGCATTTTCCGTTGAAATTTAACGATTTTTAAATCAGACGCGTTGCTCCTAAGAGAGTTTTACAGCATTTTTACAACTATTACAAAAAGTGGGTCAAAATCCGAGACGTGTGTTGGTCACTGTTTTTTATTCGCCTTTCGTGAGCGTTTATAAAAATAATAACACAAAATATTTAGTTTTGCTTCGTAAATAAATAGCGAGCACAGCTTCAAATGTTCAACAAGCTTTCAGTTGTGGCTACCATACAAGCAGTAAATAAATTTATGTTATGTAAGTAGTCGATTCCTTATGTAATTCTATTTGCCGAACTGTAGCGGTCTGATCTCGAAGTATTTGTCGAGCACCTCTTCTGTAACCAGTTTACGTGCTGCCTGATGCGCCTCCACAATTGGCGAGACAGTCTGGGGAAAAGTAGACAGGTTAATGAATAGAATACAGATAATATTGATGCAGCCTACCTCAATGGCCAACTTTTTGATCTCGCCGGTTAGCATTTCACCTTTGCTGTATGCCAAGCGCACCTCCTCCAGCTTGTCGTCGTCCTCTAAGAAAAACTTCAGCAGCTGATAGGCAACATCGATGTCCGGATTGCCACCCAATTGACGATGCTCCTCCACCGTGGTGCGTCCGCCAGAAAATGCATATTTATTGATCTTATTCTTGACCTGTTTGGGTGTGTCGGTTAGGAACACAGCGGAATTCGTTTCACTAGCTGACATTTTCGATTTAGCTCCCTGCAAGGCCGGAAAGAAGGTGGAGTGCAGAAGAGCGCACTTGGCGAATCCTAAGCGAGGCGCCACATCACGTGTCATGCGGAAATAAGGGTCCTGATCAATTGCGCAGGGAATCAGACAGGGTACCTTTTTATTGCCAAAGATGAATGGAAATGTGCTCGACAAAGCCGGCGCTGCTTGCGCTGCTGGGAAGCCAATCTTTCCAATAATATCAGAGTCGCCAAAGCCGAAAATTCCCTTCACTTGATTGAAGGTAACGCACTTCTGAATCCTTATAATATTCTGATACATAGCAGGACATTTGCTGCAAGAACACAATATTCATTTTATAATAAGTAATCATTTTTACGAGTACAAAAATTACCCCACAAATTCCAAATTATTAAAAATAAACGTCTTGTTCACATCAAAGCCCATAGCGACAATATCCTTGGCATTTTCGCGCGCCAATTTAATGGCATCTTCGATTTTTAGATCCTTCCATAAGGTCTTCTCATCATCAGTGAGCTGAATTACCAAGGGCACATCGAAAGTATCCTGCAGCCATTTAGTGATCATAAACGGCACCAAATGGCCAATATGCAAGGAATCCGAACTCGGACCACGACCCGTATACAAATAGAACGGTTTGCCCTGTTCGCGTAGTGTGAGAATTGTGTGCAGATCACGATGTGAGAAGAATATGCCCCGCCTGATAAGGTGATGAGCTGGTTTGCCTGTGATTTGCACAAAGCGTGCGATAAGTTCCTCATCGATTTTGCTCGAGCCGAAGCGTTCTGCAACGTGTCAACTATTAGAAATTTGCACACTTTTAATTGAAATCGCATTGCATACTTATAAGCTTATCATAATCGATGCCTGCATCGTTGGTACTGGCCACATTCCATGGATCGACAACATCTTCCACATTTGTTTTTGTTGCTGTTTCCTCGCCAGCAGCAGCAGAAGCAGCAGCTTCCTCTATTTCTAGTTTACCATTTAGAGTGAGTGCATCGACGCCTTCGACAATCGATTGCTTAGTGTCCGCCATTTGTTAATAAATTACTAAACGGTAAAGTAGCTTTAAGAGTGTTTCTTACACGAGTGAATAATACTGTCTGTTGAAATTCACCTTTTACATGTGCAAGAACCAGCGGTAAAGATATTTTGGGAGGGGCTCACACACGACATGTTTGGTTGTACGGTCAGCTGTGAGACTCATCATCTATAAGTTAAATCAAATTATTTTAGATTAAGTAAAAGTAATAAAGTAATCCTTTAAATTGAAGGAAATAATAGTAACACTTGCTATAAGCCAAATACTAATTATTTTCATTTAAAGAATGCTTTTTAAAATGTATTCGCCGATGAAATTTTATAATGATCGTATCGTACCAAAAATGCAACTTCGAATATTGAAAGATAATTGTGAAAATATAAATTACTTTATTAATTTTGCATTATATTAGTCTTTATATAAATGTAAATTTAACATACAATTTCTGTTGAGAGCACTGTTTGTAGTTTTGTCATAATACAGTGACTCAGTACTTTAAGCTAATCGTGACAAGCAACAGTTACATATAAGTGGGTACTTTCCAACCACAGTAACAATAAGAAAAGGCAAACTGCATCGAACAAAGGGTGGTTTAATTTTGTTGCAACTGATTGTCGAAACAAATTTAATTCAAAATGCTAATTAAGTTTAATACGGGAGAGTGGTTCAAGGTGCGCCCAGACTACTACAGGTATGAATTATCAATAGCCAAATGAATTATAATTGGCTGATTCAAAACATATTTTTTTTATATATAAATATTGTGAATTTTTTCTTTGTCAAATACGCCCTTTCAGAAAAGTGGAGCTTGAAACACCAGAATGGCCAAGCGATTTGCAATTGAAGTACATGCAAGTAGTTGCTGCACCATATGGGGGTCCCTTGGCTGTAATACTTGACACAACAAAAACGGTACCAGTCCGGGGCACTTCCAGGCCGATGATCAGGATTTTCAATACCTCCGGAAATGAGACGGGACACATTTTGGTAAGCAGACTAGATAGCTGGAAATTAATATGATTTCTTAATTTATTATATTTTAATAATAATACATATTGCCTTTTTTGCAGTGGAATTATGGCAAACTTATTTCCATGGGCTGGTCGGATACGGAGGATCTGATTTGTGTGCTAGAAAATGCCAAAGTGTTTGTCTTTGATATATTTGGCAAGGAGAAGGAATCGTATAGCATTGGTGACGAGGCGAGCGTTATAAAGATTGTGGAGGCCAAAGTTTTTCAATCCACTGCAGGCACTGGCGTGGCCGTAATGACAACATCTGGACGCATATTCCTCAAGCAGAACAGCAATAAACCCGAGCGAAAGCTGCCTGATATACCAAGTAAGGAAGGGTAGCAAAAATTATAATACGAACTTTTTTAACCTGTTGCCCATTTTAGATTCGAATGCCAACTGCTCCTGCTGGGAGATTGTGACCGAGGGTCGGAACAGTTTCTGTCTGCTGGGCCGCGAGCGTGAGGTTATTAAGCTGCTCCATGGTCAGACAGTTGGTACAGTGACCGCAAATCTGTTTGAGAAGCCACACGATCGCATCATCAAGATATCTGTCTCGTACAACCATCAGCACTTGGCCCTGTATACGAATACGGGATTACTCTGGCTGGGAAGCATTGATATGCGGCACAAGTACTGCGAATTTGATACGGGTCGCAAGGATTTGCCGCTGCAAATTGAATGGATTATGAATACGCACAATGCGGACGCAGATGCTGTTGTCATTTCTTATACCTCAGATCTATTGATTGTCAATCGCCATGCGGATTATTGTGATTTCTCGTATGAGGACTCCGTCATTTTTCTCGTCGCCGAAATGGATGGTGTTCGCATAATCTCGCAGAGCTCACACGAGATGATACAACGACTGCCAAAATGTGTAGAGAACATCTTTGCTGTTAACAGTCAAGAGCCAGCCAGCTATTTATTTGAGGCACAAAAGAAGTTCGTGGAGCTATCGTACAAGGCCGATGAATACTTAAGCATGTGCCGCACAAGCATTGAATTAGCCGTAAATGAATGCATCGAAGCAGCATCCTATGAATTTTATCCCATCACACAGAAGATACTGATGAGGGTTGGTTTAAACATATACATTTTTACCTCGATAACTAAATATTTAAATTTGCCTTGCAGACGGCTTACTTTGGCAAGGGTTTTATTCTGCAACATAATCCTGACGAGTACTTGCGCATTCTGAGGATACTGAGAGTTTTAAATACTTTGCGCAACAAGAGAGTTGCCTTGCAGCTTACCTATAAACAGTAAATAATATTTATATCTTAAACATGTTTTGGATTTGTTCATTTCATTCTACACTTTTGCAGATTTATGCATCTCAGTCCGAAGCTCATCATAAATCGTCTGGTCTTTCGCAAGAATTATGCCGTAGCTATAGAAATGGCGAAGCACCTTAAACTACCCGTCTCTGGTATACTGGAAAATTGGGCTTATGACAAAGTCATGAGTGATCTGAGTACGATTGTGTATTAGTTTATTGGCTGCTCAATAATTATTACTGTTATTCTCAGACGATAGTGAAATAACGCGTAAGATTACCGAGAAATTCAAGAATCCCTCGGTTGAGGGAATTTCTTTCTGCAATATTGCGGAGAAAGCTCACCAGGCCGGACGCGATGCACTGGCCATTAAACTATTGGAGCTGGAGCCGCGTGACTCGCTGCATGTGCCCCTGCTGCTCAAGATGGGAGAGCATGATCGGGCTGTGTCTAGGGCCACACAGTCGGGCGATACGGAGTTGGTCACGTCGGTGCTCCTGGAAATTAAAAAAAAAATGATGCTCACAAATATTTACGTAAGTTTCTAGCGTGCATGAATAACAACCTATTAATACAAATGTATTGTATTATTTTTAGATGATTATACAACGTTACCCGTTGGCCCTAAATATGTACAAGAAGATTATGAAGGAATCGAATCGATCCGCACTTGAAGAAATTTACAATACCGAGGACGATCACAAGTCCATTGCCGAGTATTACTTATATGATGCCCTCAAAAGCGGGGTTGTAGAATCCAATTTGTCACAAATTGGCAGCAGCTACGCCAAGGGCAAATGCACAGTGGAGGCGGAACTTTGCGCCGATACTTCTCGACTACTAAAGCTTCAGCGGACACTGACTGCAAAGAATAGCAATGCAGTTTCCTTAAACGGGCTGTCAGTGCACGACACCATGCTGGAACTGTTGCGCGGGGGCGATCTGAAGCAGGTGGAGAAGATGAAGAGCGAGTACAAGGTTCCCGATCGCCGGTATTGGTGGATGCGCATACTCATCATTGCGGAGAGGTTCGACTGGTTGGAGCTCGAGAAGTTCTCGAAGGGTAAAAAGAGTCCCATTGGCTATGAACCCTTTGTGTATGTTTGCCTCCAGCAGGACAACAAGGAGGAGGCCCGCAAATATATAGCACGCTGTCCAGACAAACGCAAGGTGTACTGGTATATGCGAGCTAGGTAAATCGTATAATATTTATCAATATTTAATAATCAATATTAATAACTGTTTTAACCTGTCCCACTGGATCTTGTAGCTTGTACGAAGAGGCGATCGATTGCGCCTACGAACAACGCGACTTGCACAGCTTGTATGAACTGGCGACAAAAATTCAACAGCTCCAGGATCAGGCTCTGATCGACAAGACATCTAATTCCATTACTATGCTCGAATCACGGCGCTAAGTACGCCAAACATTCCAAAACATATTAAATATAATATATATTAAATTATTGGATATTTTAATAATATGGTCTGACCGCGAGTTACGTTATTATATAAACACTATATTGAAAATATGTATTATTTATAAAATTACTTATAATATGTAATCAAATAAACTTATATTATTATATATAGTGAAAATCTATCATATTTATTACGGATATGTTGAATTCAACCAGCGTGCTAAGAGGCAGCCGATATTTGGACAGCAGTATTCTCTCTGCAAAAGAGTATTTATTAAAATTCAAATAAAAACAAGTTTGTTTTTTTCAAGGACATTTTTTATTGTACATATATATAGATATATATGTTTATGTACGTAGTTATGTATTTTTATTTTTTTGTATGTATATGTATAATAGATCACATAAAGCAAAAAGAGAATATTTTACTACTTTGTTTTTGGATGATAATGATAATGATAATGATGATGTCGGTATACGAATTAGTTTAGATTACTTGACGTTAAACCCGTTATATTCAAGTCTCTACAACATTAGCCCTTGTTACAATATAAGTTGATTTGATGGTTACATACACATAAGCTTCAATTAATTCTCTACATATACATAATTACGAAATGTAGTAAATTACAGTACATTATATATATATATATATATATATATATACATATAAATATATATTTATGTATATATATATATATATATTATATAAAGTATAGTACATAGTCGTATATAGGTAGTCTGAATACATTTAACTATTCATTTAGCTGGTATTTTTATGTGTGTTTCAATTTTGTTTTTCCTTCATATGTTTTTAATTATTATGTGTATGTATGTTAATATTTTTCGTTAATTATAATATATATTAAATATATTTACGAACATAACAGCAGTCTTATATAAGATGAAATACATTTAAATATAGAAATAGGTATATTTAATTTATTGTTTCCATTAGAGGGTTTTGAGTTGGTTTCCAAAAGTTTCGATTTGCCTTTTTCAAGTTTCATTTTGGAGCGCATGTTTTCATTTTATCCCTGCAGATAGAAATATACATCATTTTTAAGGGGAACTTAAGTTCAACTATTGAGCAAGCTGATTTTTTCTAAATCTTTCCTTAATAGATCGGAAAGTTTTTTTTTTTTGCTTTGTTTATAATGAATCTGCACGGATAAATTATGATCGGAGTGCCGACAAATTGTTTTTCACTTCATCAATTATTGTTATTGTTTGTTGATATAAAAGTTGATAGCTAATCTATGTCGGCTAGTTGAAGCCGCTTAAGCGTGTGGTCTTAAATATATTTCATATAAGTTTAGGGGGCGCACATTTATTTTAGTATTGTAGCCTAATTTTAGACGCTGAGCGTCTGCAAATGCGCTTCAAAATTTGTTTGGCGGTTGGCGGCTTTTATATACTCTAATAACTATATATATTATTATGATTATATTTAATATATATATTTGTTTATATATATATATATAAGTTAATATTAATGTTTGTAAATTGTATGTATATTAAAATTTCAATTAATTTGTTCTGTTTCATTATAGTTTCATTTCATTATTATTTTTTCTTATCTTCATTCAATTTTATGCATTATTCGTACATAAGGAACCCAATTACAGATTTTTTTTTTGTTTTTGTTTATTGTTTGGGGCGAATTACCGCATCCATATTTTATATTTGTTTTTTTCTTCGTGTTTTTAAATAATTTCTAATTATTATTAATTTTAATTTTGTATGCATGCATAAAATACTTTGAATATGACTCACATCATAGAAATATAACATACAGGCTATAAACGTTAAATTTATTACATTTAAGGACGATTAAAATTTGAATTAAGACATTACACATCAATTTCATAATGGAACAGACACACACAGAGACACGCACATACATAAATAGAATAGAACTTTTAATGATTTGCAAGTATGTAATTTAAATGTTTACATATATAACTATATATTTATATATATATATATTTTATGTCATATAATACTATAACTACCATAGAGTTATTTGGGTTCTAAACGGAAATAGTTTGAATCTTCAAAGCTTTCATCCTTTTTTCTTCTTTTCTTTTTTGTATTTCTTCAGTTTAAATTTCTTCACTTTCCTTTCTTTTTTTATTTGTAGCTAGCTATTTTTTGCTTGCATATTCGATTTTTTTTGTTTGGCATATTTAACTTTGTGCCAACGGAAAAAATTTTGCTAATATAAAAAGCACAAGTTGTTTAAATTTTTTTCTTTGTTGCCAATATGATGAATTTGTTATCAAAATTATCCATTGACCAACTACAGTCACAGCAAACTGATATTGTTGCCAATTTGCCATATAATAGTTGGTCGTAAATGTCTATATGCATGTAAATCAAAATATTTAATTTAACTACGATAATGACTAGGTTGAAGAAACACCTTCAAAATTTATTTACTAAATTTTACGGTTATTTTTAATAATGGGTTTTTTTTAATGTTTTTTTTTAGATTTTTTTTTTTTGTTATTAATTTCTAATGCAGAGAAGTTTTCAGATTTGTTATTTTTTATGTGTGCTGCCAATTAAATATAATGTTAGACAAATTGTGAAAAATGATAGTTAGTGTAAATGTGCGAAAGTATTGAATTTAATTGTTGATTAGTTTTACTGCTTGTTCTTGTTCTTTTTGTGTTTAAGGTGCATGTTTTAAATTAATTAACTACTTCAATCTTGATAACTTGCTCTCTCTTGCTCTGCCTTATTGACGAATCCTCTTGCTCCGCCGCGTTACTTGACAGCGCGCTTCAGACATAAATCTACTGCATCACAGCCATATCCCAATCTCTCACTCTCTCTCCAACTTTGCCCATTAGTTGATCGTTTTCTTGTAGAGATTTTGATGAATGTGCTCGTTTTGTAGAGCGCACATTTGGCCCACAGCAGCAACAGCGCTGAGCATATTGTTGGAGTTGGCATTACTGCTGCTGTTGTTGCTATTACTGATATTGCCACTGCCACCAGTTGTGCTCCCCGTCGATGCGGCATCTGTCGCTGCTGCAGCCAAATTGTCGACATTGGCTGTAGAGGCTGATGCATTGCGGGATGCGCGAAGATTCGAAAAGAATTTCTCTTTTAAACCGAGGGCGGAATACTTGTGCTCAATGAAGGTATACGAGATTTGCATGGGAGTTGTTTTTGTTGCTACTGCAGGTGTCGTTGCTGTTGCAGTTGGTGTTACTGCTGTGGGTCTGTTGTTGTATTTAGCTGCTGTTGCAAGTAGCTTGCTGCTGCTGTCGCTGCTGTTGCTGTTGTTGTTGACTGGGCAGGAGTAAGAGGTTTCTGCAATAGGTAGAGAAAAAAGGAAAAGAAGTAACGAAATCATAAAATAAAAATCCAAAAAAGTTAAAGCCAACAAAAAATAATAATAACAGAAGCGAGATTATTGCGAGATGACAAATATAGAAATAAAAAAATATTTTACATTCAAGTGGAAAGTATTGAAAGGTATGTTATTCGTGGGTATCATGTGTGTGTTTATGTTGTGTGTTATCTTAAATTAATATATATAATGAGAAGGGTTTGTGGCTAACACTAAATGCGTATATGCTTATATAATTCAATTTGCTAAAGCTTAAAACATATATAATACTTTTGTGTGTGTTTGTTTTGCAGTTTTTCTCTAAAAAGTACTTGCTACTATATATGTAATAAAATAGATATATATTAATATACATATATATATATAATTATAGTATGCCTCTGACAATTTAAGTTTCGTTAGATTTGAAAAGTAGAGTCAAGTTATTTTCACTTTATTATATGGTTTGCTGTTGGTTGTTGTCGTTTCGTCTAAGTTTAGTTTAATTAAATTAAGAGGAGATCAGCCGTTAAACGATAGCTAAAAAATGATATTACTCAATCGCACGACTCGTGCAACCATAATACATATAAAGACATAACATATATATTAATCAATCTGTTTTGTCAATATAAGCATAAAACAAAAAGTAAAAAATTAAAAAAGCAGTCTACGAAATGTGTTTTTCAATCAGTTTTGGTGAGTGAAGTGTGACTTAAAGTTATACAATAACTGAAAGGTGTTCTTGAGTGAATAAAAACTAAGCAGTGCGAGAACAAAACTTGTTCAAATTACACCGTTTACAAAAATTGTTAGAATGTTTGTGTTTTTGCAGCGACGCATTTAACTTTTAGATCTGTTGTTGTTGCTGCTGCTTGCGATGCATAAGTAGCTGCTTGAGTATAGGCTACGTTTCGGCGTTGACAACACCCGTGCCAACAACTTCAATGGCTGCCACAGTGATGGTGCCCGTTGCGTGCATACTTGCATCCTTGCATCCACCATCTGCCACAATTGTGGCAAGACTGCTGTCCGTTAGCGCATCGGCGCTAACAATCAATGGCAACTCATCCATATCCATGGGCTCAACAATGTTTGTGGCTGTTGTTGTTGCTGGTGCAGTTGCTGTTTTTGCTGTTGTTGTTGTCAAAAGGACATGCTTCTGTTTCATAACAGTTGTTGCCACGTTTTTGTTCAACAGTTGCTGCTGCTGTTGTTGTTGAGAAGAGGGCGGTGTTGGCGAGCTGCTCTTGCTGCTGCTAGTGGGACTAATGGGCAGCACATGTTGTTGCTGCTGTTGCTGTGGTGGTGACTGTATCAGATGCGTTGTAACTGTGTTTGGCTCCTGCAACAGCAATATGTTTGTCTTTGCCAGCTTCTGCTGACCATGTTGCTGTTGTTGCAACATGGTGCTGGTGAGTGAGGCAACCAATGCCTGTTGCTGTTGCTGTTGCTGATGGTTGCTAGCCGTTGTGGTAAATGTCAAGGTTTGTGTGTTTTTGGTGGGGGAAGAGGCCGGCGTCAAAATGCCAAGATTAACCAAATTTGGCAACGTAATTTTCGTTGGTGTACTGGCAGCAACTGTTGCTACGGCTGTGACAATATTGCTGCCATTGCCAGTGTTGTTCGTCTTGAGCATGTTGCTGTTGCCAGTGTCAATCAACTTATGCTGCTGCTGTGCAACATCAACGCCATTGGCCACATTTGTGGCCAATTTGAGTATTTTGTTGGCCGTTGCATTGGCAGCGATTAAATTGCTAACGGACTTGGCATTGTTGTTGCTGGCGGCAACATTACTGCTGCTGTTGTTGGCTTTAATGGATACTAAACCGAGTGTGCTGCGCATTAAACTGTTGTTGCTGTTACCTGTTGTTGTTGCGGTTGCGCTTTGAGACTGTTGCTGCTGCTGGGGCAGCGCTTGTTGCTGTTGCGGCTGCTGTGGCAAATTTGTTACCGTCACAATATTGCCATTGCTGAGCTGCTGCAACATGTTGCCGCCTGTGGCAGCAGCATTATTGCTGGACAGACTGTTGCTGCCGTGACAACTGGTGCTGGTACTACTCGACATGTTGCTGCTGGAGGGGCTCAGCGAGCCAAGCGACTGCGATGGCGATTGGCTGCGCTGTATTGCATTGTTATTATTGTTGCTGTTGCTGTTGTGGTGGTTGCTGCTACTATTGCTAGCTGCATTGTTGCCGCCGCTGCTGTTGCTGTCCGGTTTGCATCTGGCTACAGCAGAAGAATCAGTAGCAGTTGCTGCTGCCGCGGCTGTTGCCGTCAAATGGGCCAACTGCTGTGTGGTCAAAACACTCTCTGGCTGCGTGTTGTGAGTGTGTAGTGCATGATTTTTGAGGCCCTGCGCCGTTTTATAGCTCTTGCCACAGTGGCACTTGTAGCCCTTGCGCACTCTGTGAAATAATATAACATATATTATATATATATATTAATTACTTTTCAAACGTTTAAGGATTTTTTGACATGCTTACCTTCCGTCCTTTTTGTGGCCATTCTTTGAATGGTATTTAATGCCATTTACGTTCTTGTAGCGCTTCTTGCAGCCGGGCACGGGACAAGCAAACGGTTTCTCATTGCCGGGCGTACCATTGCTGCCTCCACCGGAATGCCTGCAACAAATATAAAGAAGTGAATTAAATTTTAAATGAGGTAATGCATGTAGAAATGTGTAAGTAACGCACCTGCTGCCGTAACGCATTATAAACTCCGAGCTAAACTCCTCGGTGGTCCAAGAATCATTGCTGTCCTCCGATTCGGTGACAACCATTTCATCTTCGTCCATTTCACTGCCTAAAAATACATACAACAATTTATATATAAATCTAATTAATATCACATTTGTAAGCAAAATACAACAAAAAACTAATAATTTTTTAAAAGCAACTAAATTAAATTATTTTATTTTTATGTTTAAGATTATATTTTTATTGATATTTTTGACAACTGCCATAAATATGCAATAAGACCAGAGAGATGAGTAGCTAAAATACATAATTTAACACAAATAATAAATTATTTTATACTTATTGTCTGCATCGTTCTTTGGAAGTATTTCTTCTTTTTTTTTGTTATTTACAGTAATAACCTAATCGATAATCCATTCTCAAAATCGTGTATATATAAATTTTTTCACTTTTAGCTGTGGTATTTTATAAGACAAAGTTTCTTTATACATTTAATATGAAATTATCTAGAATTAAATAAGTTAGTTGCTTAAAGAGAGTTATATTCGACTGCATAAATCATGTGGTGTCGCAGATGGTTAGCAGCACGTGTCTTTTTTTTTATACTCAACTATTACAACAAATAAAATGCGAATGCCACCAATCTTACCTGTGGGCGTATTGCTGCGATTTGACGATGACATGCTATAGCTATGGTGCTTAATGGCCAACTTGCGTTTGAGTTCTGCATTGCCGCCCGCATTGTTGCCGCTATTGCCGGTGTTGCTGGCATTGTTGCTGTTGTTGTTGTTGGTATTGCTGCTGCTATTGTTATTGTTGTTATTGCTGCTGGTGTTGGTGGTGTTGGACAGAAAAGTGGAAGCCTCCTTACGCGCATCGTCGGAAAGGAAGCGGAGCACGTAGCTCAGTGGCAGTGATGCCGGCTGTGCCAGCTCATTTTGCTCAACCACCTTAGGATCATAATCTACAGACAGAGAGAGAAAGAGTGAGAAAGAGAGACATACATACAAAAAAAATCTAAATTGAAATTCAAAGCCGGCCACACACAAGTAACCTGCATTAAAAAATCATTTCAACTCGCTCATAAATTATAAATGTTTTTTTTCTTTTATTATGCATTGAAATCAAGTTCAATAACTCTGTAAAAAAAACCGGCACTTTCTCGGCTCGTCATGAATTGTTCTGCGTTTCAATTTAAATTAAGGGAATAACAAGCCAGAAATATTTTGTACTTGAGCAATCTGAAGATTGTAATTTCAAGGCATATTAATCTTAGAACTAAGAGAGTATTACGTTATTGAAATTAATCGCGACATTGTTTTAAACGATTAGCACGATACTCGTTCATCCCTAATGTAATACATATTTATATGTAAACACACAAGTTATTGAAAAGATAAAATAAAATAAATAAATGTAAACGCATGTAAAACTTTGTACAACTGGCCTACAGCGTTAAAATTTGGTTGGCTGACGCATTCTTTTAATATGGGGGCCTTGTGATTATGGATATGTATTTATGTATATAGGGGTGATTGTTTGTGCTGGGATGGGGACTACACACTGACGGACTGCGCAGCGTGTGAGTAATTGAGAGACTATCTTATCGGGGGACAAAGCGACACCCGACGACAAGCATAAGCTTTAAGTTTTTTGCCTAATCAACCAGTGGTGATTATTGGGTAACTGCGTGCGCAACCAAACCATTGCGAACTGCAAATTGAAAGTCAACCAACACAAATTAAACTTTATACACCCTGCACATGATTTCAAAGTGCAATCGATTAAGGCGCAACAAGTAATCGAAGTTTTCAGCCACCCACACACCCACACACCCACAACACAACCCACGCTTTGTCTCTCACTCTATCGCGCTCAGTGCAGTGCGATAAGAAAAGACAGCGTACCAATAATACGAAACATATGCGATAAATTAAAAAAATGTATATGAAAACATATGTCTGTATATGCATTTATGTGTCTGTATTATGTGTAAATAGCAGTATACGATGTTATCAACAACTACTTTGAAAGCGAGTTGCTGACTAATTTTCACAGACTTCCAATATAAATCAGTAAATTAATTAAGATTATTGGTAACAGACTTAATTTTGACTAACTAATTCGACCTTATATTATTTTACCCACAAAACATAATTCAAACGACGTCATTTGCGTTTACGACGGTGAAATCAGTTTATAACAGTTTTGTTCGCAATTTGCCATAGTTGATAACCTCAGGCATGCATTCAACAACGTCGTCGTCTAGCGGTTCTCGCAATTGCCAACTTTTCAGCTGTTTTGCGTGTTGTTTATCAAAAATTGTCGAACACTGACTGAAGCGCATTTGTATTTAAGCAAATTTGATCTAGCTGTATACACACAGGTATATATATATAATTTTTTTTTGTTAATATGTATGAGTATCGCTGTCATGCATTCTTATTTAAAATAAACATAAACGAATACGACGACGAGACATTGTTGTTATTCCTGTTATTCTTATTGCTTTTGCGTTGTCATCTGAGTCATTCACTTGTTGCAGAATATTTAACAGATAATATTTATACACAAATACACACATCCATTTGTAAGGTGCTTGTGTGTGTGAAATCACACAGATGTTTTTATTCGCCGCTACTTTTGGCGTGTATTTTGGACGATTCAAAAATTTTCCACATCATTTTGATAAAAAGGGCCAAAATGTCATTGACTGCGAATGGAATAAAATTTAATTTTTTCCAAATTTATCAAATTACATATATAGCGTACATGTCGCGACCCGTTTATTGCTGTATGTTTAAATATTCATGTTGCATAACAACATATTGCATTTCATAGGGTGCACATGTGTCATCGATAAAATTACATGTCGCGTGTGTATTTTCCTATATGTATATGTATATGCATGCTTGCACAACAGGTGCCTGGCAACTGTGCAAAGGACAAAGTTGAAGGTCTCCGAAACAGCGTTGCCATAGCGACAAAAGGAAATTGTGAAAAAAGAATAAAACATAAATAAATACAATAAACGCCCAACTCCTTCTGTTCACAAACAGAACGAACAACGAGATGCTGGATGCGATAAGCGAGAGCATCTGCAATTACAGGCATACACACATGCATAAAACAAATACTGATATGTAAGTATGTGTACATATGCATGGGTATATTTGGAATATATATTAACAGTGGTATCTCGAATATATTAACACTTAACATACACAATTTTATTGCTGTAAGTAAACATGAATAATGGATGCAGAACACTCAATAATTAAAAGTCGACTTGGAAAATATGCTATAATTTATTGTTTAATGAATTGTAAGTTATTTGTTACAGGTACAAACTCAAATCAAATATTTAAATTGAACATTTCAGTTTGCAAAAGGCTACTGTACAAACAATTTGCCGTAATCACTCCAACAAATATCCTTTGAGATGCTATCCGACAAATACACGTATACATACGCATACATGTATTAAATGAGATAGAAGATTACATGGTGCGTGTTGCCATGGGGCAATAATATGTGTGGGCGTGGAAGCCATTAGCAATGGCAACTTTATGTAATACGCCTGTCACTCACTAAGACCACCCTATAACGACGCCATTTACTGTTGACCGTTATCAAAACAGCAGTAGAAGCAGCAGCAGTACTAAAACAGCTGCTTACTTTTTGCCGTTATAGTCAGCTGAGCTTGTACCAACCCCTACACATACACATACGCTTGTATATAGAAATATACATATATATATATATAAAGCTATATAGTATATATAAATATATCTGTATGTGTATGCAAGTGGGCAAATATAAATAAAGCGCAAACAGCCCCGACGGTCGTACAACCACCATCCGCCTTATATACAATAACACCCCTGTAACTTAACATAACGTAACGCATTCAACCCACAGCCGACAACAACCCATCGGCACAGTGCCAAGTGGCAACACTGAGCTTAATTTTATTGATTTTTCACCCTCGCAGGCCAAACACACACACATACGCTGCTCAATCAAGTACCTGGACGCAAGCAGCGCTGCTAAAATTAGAAATTTCTTTTTTTAATTTAGGCTAGTCAGGTTTGGTTCTAGGTTTGCTGGAACAGGGTTTTTTTTTTTTGTTACGTTTCAAGTTCTCCCAACATTCACCTCTTCTTTTGTTGTTGTTCTCAGCCGGCTTTCGTTCATATAACTTGATTAATGTGGCACCCGGTGAAATGCACGCCGCACAGTGCAGCACCGCTAATGGGCCTTAAATATTTCTGAGTTTAGAAAAATACTTAAATTTTGTACAAAAAATTCGTTCAAAGGAGAACAATTTAAGAAATAAAAAACTAGTTCCCTTCAATATAATATAAAAAGTGTGCTCAATTTTTTAAATTATAAATGCATGTTTTGAATACAGATGATATTATATTTTATGACAAGTGACAATTATAATTTTATGTTGACCACTGTATTCGGTAATCGGTAATCGGACACGTTGATTTGTCGCCAGAGCTGACATTAATTGATTACGCACAAGTAACATTTAGGGGTGGGGGTGAAGGTTTAGCTCATTATACTTAAAGATGCACCTGTATTAAAAGACGCGCTAAAATCCAATAAAGCAACATCAAAAAAAAGGCGCTCGTTTGCCCTTACTGACTGTGGCTGTGGTACAGCAGATGCTGCTACGCTGGCGGCTCACACACACACTCAGGCACTTGTGCTGCTGTTGTTGTTTAATGGCTCACCGGCTTTTTGCTTGTTTTTCTTTTTGTTTTTGCTTGCCACGCACCTGCGCTCTCGCTCGCACCCATGCAGTTTGCCAATCTAAAGCGAACAAACACACGTATTTGACTGTGTGTGTATTTATGTATGTGAAATTGTGTAGAACGAATGCTGTACATGCCACGAATGGACGCTTGCTTGATGTGTTTGTGTGTGAGCGCAGGTAATTCAGCTTGGCTTGTCGCCTATTGTGAATGCTCTGCTACTACTCGCTGCTGCTGTTTCAATTGAAGGCGACGCCGCGTACGCGTTAAAACGTGCGTGCGTATTTAAGGCCTGGCCATATTGATTTTCCATGGCATACTTAAATATTTTATATATATATATACGTATTGCTGCATAACTGCATATCACAAATATACACAAAATAAGATAAAATTGATTTAAGGTATGGACGAATGCAAAATATTAGTTGTTTTTGTATGCATGCACTGCGAGTAAAAACAACGTTGCAGCACCTACGTTGGTAGGTGGCGTGCATTCACAGTAACACAATATCACATTAACGTCACAAACACATATCACTCACACACCTACTGTATTCATTCAGTATATGCCCACTACATGCATACATACATACACCACAATGTATACGATGTACATAGAAATAAATTAAATAAACAAAACACACAGTGCCGACGAATGGCGAACGATGCCGCCCCGAATGTCACGCGACTAATTAATGTTTGTTATTTGGAGCACTTTCTTGCACTGCTTGCTTGCGCTTACCTATGTGTGTGCCCTCGATGTGTGATATTAAGTCGCTTAGACTGGGAAAGGTTTTGAAACAGCCATTGAATTTGCAGATGTTGATCAGAAACACGGCCATATCACCACTCGACGTACGACTGTGACTGCGCGTTATGTAAGTGTCACTGTTTGTTTAATGTTATGTTTGTGGCATCCAAGCGCTTAACAGCCTGCTCAACTGTTATTAAACAGTGTGCACACTAATTAATGTGTTGTTCCAAGTGAATACTGTTTGGTGATGGGGTAACTACAATCGCATTTACTTTACTATCGATGTATTCGATAGTTGGTATGGCCAAATATTAAAGCGGCGTCGGCGTTGCAAACAAATGCCAAATTAATCCAATTTACTGCGGTCAATATTCAATATGCGGTGTATATTGATTTGTATTATTATTATTAGTAGTAGTAATGAGCCAGCCCAGTTGTACGCGTAATACGTTCCGTCCGATTAGTATGTACTTGTGTGTTTCCTCCCTGGTCACACGCACACACACACACTCACACTTATGCAAAAACGCTGTTATGCAATTGAGGGCTGCAATGATACACAAAATAGAATTATGAATGCCCGGGTGTAGAAAATGCCTTCTGGCTGATTATAATAAGCATCAAAGTTTATATTTCTTTACTTACAGCATCCTGTTTCAATTGTTTATGGTTTTGAGTTGCTCAAATTATAGCATAATCCAGACGATGTGACGACACCACGACGCGTGGCTGTATGCGGACCAGGGCTGGAATCGTATTCGATGTAAAATCGATTAAAAATGTACAGCTGGTATTCTTTAGAGCAGATACTTAAATTTTGCATATTTGTTTTTCCTCTTTTTATGACAATATTGATCAGCTATTAAAAACGTAGAAGGTATAAAATAGTTCATGTTTTTTTTTTGAATTCTCGCGCCAATATTTTGCACAACCGATCCGCAATTTTGTTGGTTAGTAAGAGCCCTATTTGTAGGAGAACACATAATATTGGAACGGTTATTTAAGTTGCAAACAACATTTTGTCAATCTTATTTTTTTAACATTTATTAATTTATTAACAAAAAGCTGCAAACCAGGGCTGATAAGTGTAGCCGGCATTGATTTCCAAGCCCATTTCCAATTCACCACAAATCAGGTATGCATTTAGTTACCAACATTCTTACGCAAATTATTAATATGGGTATTCCATCAACTTAGCTGACTTTTGTTATATAGATCACACAGCTTATAAATCTATGAAAATCCTATTACAAATTTTTTAAATTATTTTGTAAATATCGCAATATTAAAGGCATAAAAAGTATATTTAGCTTTGGTTAAATATGTAATTTTTGTGGTAACATCACTATTACTTATTGTTATCGATATGTGCTCATGCGCTCGCAGGTGTTCCAGCCACATTTCCAATTCACCACGGCCAAGAATTGCATGCCGACCGTAGGGTAATGTAAAAATTCGCGTTTAATACGGTTCCACTGTTGTTAAGGGTTTGTTCGAAGTGAGTTCAACGGTGATTTTGCGGTGATATGTAAAATGTGGATCATCCGCAACGCCTTGCTGCTGGTTGAATAACAATGAAAATGGAAAATGTTTAACTTTATTTTGCAAAATGAAAAATTTGAAAATGGCAATTGTGAAAGAGAGTGTGTAACCAATATAAGTGAAAATAATATTTTCTCCAACGTGTTCAATGTGTCGCCATCTTGCGGCACATGCACACAAACACACGCACACACACGCAAGATGTCACACGGGCCGTATGAAGAGAACTGTCAGTTTGTGTGATAGTGTGCGTGTGATGTACTCTGTATTGTTGCGTCACAAGAAACTAAAAAAGTAAATCTTTTTGAGCTCAAAGCAAAAGAAGTGGAAAAGTAATAAGAATATTATTGCAATTAAGTGTGTATTTAAGTTGCCAATTGGGGAAATTAACACGGATAAGTTTTTTTTTCCATTGTTACGTAACCAGCAGCAGAAAATAGCAGGCGGCATTCAACCTAAACTGTTTTTATTGAATAAATATAAATATATATTTACAAAAACTTTATATATCTTTTTGCAGAGCTACGTGCGCTTGCTTCAAGTTTTGTGCGAAACGCCAATTAAAAAAATCAACTAAAAATGTTCGTGTCGACAGTCTCTCGCATTGCCCCCGTTGCCAGGAGCGCGGTAAGTAAATTTATAACAAATATTTATTCAAGTGAGATAAAATGATTGTTGTTTTTATTTTTTTTTTACTATTGCTATTAAAGTTACATAATTCTTATAGCCGAATCGATTTTCTTTAGCAAGCATAGAAAGTGTGCGTGTGTGTGTGGTGAATTCCAATGGAAAACGCATACAGTTACATAAGTGGAATGCGAGCGTTGAGGTTATGTTCGGTTTCATAGCTACAACTAATTCTCTTATAATGTTTAAATGCAATTTTTGAAAACATTTATATAAAACTATAACAGATTTTAATTTAATTCTGATCATTTTCAAAATTCACACAAAGCTAATTTTGTAACGTTATCGTCTATGCGATTGTTGTATAACACAATCAGCAGTAATATTATTGCTACTCGTTTGAGGTTAGAACCGGCGAAAGCTTTCCAAGCAAAACAGCGATTAAAAACGAATTTAAAATCTAGTTAAAAGTTTAGCATAAAAAGAGTGCTGATTTTTAGCGCCTTTCTGCAACTGACAACAATAAGAACAACAACAGGAACTGTGCAACTGCTGCCAAATGGCAAAAATCCAAGTTGCTTAACTTATTGCATAACTTTTGGGAAATTTTTGTGGGTGGGTGGTGAATGCAAATGTCAAACATGAAAAGAACAACAACTTTTTTATCTCTCTTTTTTCCTATCCAATTATATAATTTATCTTTTTTTCTGTCGATCTGTCTATATCTCTTATAGCTCCTTGCCAACTCGAAGCAGTACTTGCGACCATTGAGCAGCGCCGTCATCACCCAGAGCCAAACTTTGGCCGCTCAGAACACAACCCCAGTTGCATTACTGCCACAGATCAGGTCATTCCAGACCTCGCCAGTCACGCGTGACATTGATTCGGCTGCCAAATTCATTGGCGCTGGTGCTGCAACAGTCGGTGTCGCTGGTTCCGGTTCGTATTGGTTTTTAAAGAATACAGCAAAAAAAAAAAAGAAAGGATTTTGATATACAGTTAAAGTTTTGTAGTTCGCATAAATTAAGAATTGTAATCTCACTCTTAGACAATTTCTGTAAATATTCTTGGAAAACTTATTAATTAGTCGGTACTAATATGTAATTAAGTTGTTATAGTTTATAACAATTCATATATTTAAATTGTGGTCACAATCTGCTTTCATTATAAATTGTTATCCTAAACTTTGATGACATTTTTGTAAATATTCACCTATTCATTGGTCTATGAATTAATATGTAATTTAAAGAATTTTTATTTTTAAATGGTGCTTACAAGCCGCACCAATTAAGAATTATTATAGAGACAAACTTTTTAACTTGTCCGAAAGCATTTATTAATATATTAATATATATATAATATATTATAGATATACACATAAACTTTATATATATTTATAATTAATATATAATTAAATTTTTATAGTTTATAATATTTCAAATTGTGTCCACAAGCCGCAAAAATTAAGATTGGTTATCCCTAGTCATATTGTCTGAAATCACCTATCAATTTGGTGTATGTATTAATATGTAATTGATTAATCACATATTTCAATAGTGTCTACAAGCCGCCGCATCTTCATCATCATCGCTTTCTTCAGTCAGTTACAATCTAGCATCTGGGGCACACACAACGAGTATCTGATTACTCTTTAAAAGCCCCGGGAAGGTCTGAGAATTGGTCAAAGCTCCCTTGTTTGTGTTCACAACAATCGATTTGCTGTAAAAGGTGATCGCTTGTAGCGGAGTTTCATTTCCCAGCAGGAAACCTGTGTAATCGCAGGGCGAAAGTACCAGAAATGCTGCCACGCTGCTGTTGTTGTTATTGTTGTTGTTACCAACTGCGACGACGACGACGCGCGTTGCATTGAAATCTTTCGTGACCAGCAATTTTAGTGCGATGTGCTTGCTGCAAACACCTCCTCGGAGGATGTGCGCAGAACTCAATTCAGACTAATCTGTGACTGACTGACTTCACGAAGGAATGAAAATGATGATGTAGTTGAAAGCAGGCAAAAATAGACAACAGCAAAAAGCTCATTTATTTTAATAAGCTGTTGCTGCTGCTCCAATGGCAATCAGCCATTGTGTATTTTAATAATATTCATATTTCCCTTTTGTTCTTATTTTATTAATCTATTATTTCTTTTTTTTTATCTCTATTGATTGATTGCCTGACGAAACCAATACAACAGGTGCTGGTATCGGAACAGTATTCGGTTCCCTGATCATTGGCTATGCCAGGAACCCATCGTTGAAACAGCAATTGTTCTCCTATGCCATTCTGGGTTTCGCCCTTTCCGAGGCCATGGGTCTGTTCTGTCTTATGATGGCCTTCCTGCTGCTGTTCGCCTTCTAAAGCGCCGCCCAAATCAGGACGTCGGTCCTCCTCCGATTTCTTGTTATTGGCTTGCCTTGCCAACAACGGGATATCAAAGTATATAGCGAAGAAGAAACAACAAGCAACAAACAAACAAACGGACAAATAACATCGATGTTCGTTTTTTCGATTATTAATGATAACAATAATGATTGATTGATAGCCAACAAACAACAACAAGTTCATCCTGTGTACTATCTAATTATAAAATAACAACAACAAAAAAAAAACAACCAACAAAACATAATATATGTAATTTTGTTTTTCAAAAACATTCGTGGTAATCGACTTAAAACAAAGAAAAAACGAAACCAGCAAACCAAAATCAATGCGCAGTAGAAGAAAAACACAAGCTTTAGTTTTAAACACAAACAGCGAGGAAAAATAGGAAAACAATCGAAAAACATCAGTTGACAGTCAGCCAGAAAGACGAGACAGACACGATTTAAGCGAGAATTTTAAATTTTAATTCACGTATAGTAAGCTTCAGATGCACATAGCAGCAGATAACCATTCTACCCCACCCACAACACCTCCCACATGAGAAAGTTGACCGTGTTCTTCAGCTCTCTCTCTCTCTCAATGCCACAAGTTGCCTTGACGCACAACACCTGAGTCGAGGCGGCAAGGAGGCACGTGCAATTTTCTTTGTGGTGAGGGCGTTGCGTTTTTGCCTCTATAGTTTTCTTTGTGTTCATCTTTTGAATTGATGTGGCGCGTACTGATAACATTTCCTTAAGTTTCAATTAGTTTTTTTTTTATATGAACAAGTTTTTATTGCCACTTATTCATTGTCACATAGTCGAATAAAGTGGGGATTATTTCATTGGCTACAGCAACATCTTAATAATATAAAGGTATTTGAACGATTGTGAAATAAAGGAAAAATGAATGTGTTAAAGAACAAGAATTGTGGTTTGATTTTTACTGATTTTTGGCAAATGAAAATTCAAAATTTACACTTGGCAAGTAAATATTTAAATATTTCATTGTTGGCGCTCAAAATGCAACCCTGATATCGTTATGCAAGTTACTCTATTGCGCAATACGCACATGTTTTGTTGATTGTTATCGATAAATGTAAATAATGCTAGCGATAACTAAATTAATAATGAAAATTACATTGCTCTAATGGATTTTGCGAAAAAGATTTTGGGTAAATACGGTTGGAAAGAGGGCGATGGCTTAGGCAAAAACAATACAGGTATTGCGGCGCCATTGAAAGCCAGCTTAAAATTCGATAATGCTGGCCTGGGAGTCGATCGTGCCAAGGAATTTAATGATCATTGGTGGGAGCGTTGCTTCAATGAGGCTGCCTCAAACGTTGACGTTCAACTGGAGGAGAACGGTGAGGTGAGCACGGGGCGCAAGGCTGGGGAGGATGCTGTTGAGATCTCCACCAAGGGATATTCGACGCGTAAGCTAAACAAGGCCAAGGAGCATCAGAGAAATGAAGAAAATGGTGTCGTCTACGAACACTTTCTGAAATCGGCGTTGCTCACCAAAAGTGGTGATGAAGTAGCCAACACGCAACGCGTAAAGAGCGAAGACATCGCTGTCACCCATGTTAATGTGCTGACGGATGAGGAGTTGTTCAAGGCCTGCGGCGGACGTACTGCCCACAAGGGAGCACGTCATGGCCTAAAATTGAGTGGAAAACTTGCTCGCATCGAGCAACAGGAGCGTGAAATGCTAGCAAAGCTACTGGCCAACAAAAAGCAGACAACTGAAGTGACCTCCGAGCCCATTAAGAGCAAAAAAAAGAAACGTAAACAGGAATCCAGTAATGTGGAAGCGGACGTAATCCCTGAGAAGGTGGAAATTGAGAACGAATTAGAGTTGCCAAAAAAAAGCAAGAAACACAAAACACCAGAAAAAGAAATTCCCAGCGATGAAAGTGAGGCGCCCCCAAAGTCGAAAAAAAAGAAAAGGAAGCACAGGCAGGATTAGATGACGATTTTATCTCTTTTATAGAAACATTTTATATTACTAAGCAAAACATTTCTAAAAAGCAGAAATGCAAGTCTAATTTTTAGGAAAATATTTTTAAAATTAATTTTTATGAATTTGTAAACTATGCTATGTGAAATTTTAAAATGCATATGTTTGTTCATAAATATAAGTAACAAAAAGCGAATACAACAAAGTTTTTCAATATAAACACATAATTACAACACTCTGGTACATTATGAGTGTACATACAAAGTGTAATTAGTTGTAATAATAACTGATAAGTTAATTTTTAAGTATGGACAGTTTTGGATCAATAAGAAGTCTAAGCCCATATAGGTATATAGATTCAACTTATCAAGAATATGGGTATAGCTTATGGGAAAAGAGAGATATGTTTGTTTCCGATTCGTTAAGAATTTTAATTAACATATACAAAATGTATTTAGTAATTATAAGTTTAAATCTAGTTAGTCATATACGCAAAAGTGATTTAAAAATTTCACTTTTTGCCCTTGGCCTTCATGCGGCGTGATTTGCCCAAACGCTTATTGACCGATGCGCCCGCCTTGACACCCCGCTGCCGGCGAGTGGACTTCTCCGAGTCGAGGCCGGCTGCCGAGGATTTTGTATTGCGCTTGAGACCCTTCTTCTTGCCACCAAAACCGAACTTTTTGTTGCGCAATTTGCGATTTGCTGCGGTTTGTTTCTGTTTCGATTCCAGCGCCTTGGCATCCTCAAGGAAATCCAAATTCTTCAGTTTACCCTTACGGAACTTTTTCAACTTATCGAGCATATCCTTCTTTTCTGCTTCGCGTTGCACTTTCGTCTGCTTGGCGAGCATTTTGCCCATTTTACGTTGTTCCCGGATCTGTTTAATTCGCTCCGATTTTTGTTGGCCCTGCTGCTTGGCCATCAGATTGGAGCGCACTTTCTGCATATGCTCGTCCGTCTTGGCCATTTCGGCAAAGTAATCGTCGGGTCGTCGAGTCTTAAGACCCAGCGCATGCAGTCGCTGGATGCCATCTAGCACGGCGCTCTGTGCCTGACGATGGAACATCATCTCTCGTTTAAAATCATTCAGCACTGGATCCTCATCGGGCCGTACATATGGTATCTTGGCATTACCCTTAAACTGATTTGCACGTTTTTGTTCGTGCTTCTCAAGCTGCACGGCGAGCTCGGGTGCCAAAGGCGCCAGATTGTTGATCATATCGAGGCGTTCCACCCAAGGCACATCCAAGCGTATCGCTTGCGCTTTGGCTAACAGTTTGGTCTGCAAAGTTAGGCATGTTGTTGCAGCTTAATGAAAAGAGCGAGCGTATTTTATATACTTACTATATCATTGATTTTGTTGCGCTCTCCATTAAATTCCACGTTGAGACCCGGTTTTAAATCGCCACGCTCGAAAGCCGCTTGCAGCTGCAAAGGGCAATATTTATCTTTTAAAGTATTTACTAAATTGCTTAAGCATTTCATTTTAATTACCTCTGCATCGGAATTGTCATCTGAATCGAATTCTGAGCCGCTGTCTTCTAATTCAAACTCGGACATGCTTAAAAAAATTGTATTAAAGCAAGTTAACTAAAATAAAAACAAAGACAACACGTGCGAACGTTATCGATAATATTCGCAAGTCGACAGGGTGATCCGCGAGCTGCATTTATGTGCCATACAGCTGTTGTCAGTTATAAACATTCAAATCGATAGTAATATTTTATGCAACCCTAAATTAATTTTTCCCGCCTGATTAACACTGTTATTACTATGTTGTGTATACAAAAGCAGCTGTTGAATTCAAATTTGCAGCCTGATTTGTACCTTTTATTTAAAATAAACGCCGTTTATAAAAGATAATTAAACTTAATCGTGTTTTATATACTCATATTTTATGTCTCCCACTTCTTTAAGTTATAAACGCGCAACGGAAGTTTTTCTATGTTAAATGCCTGACTCACTGTTAACAACATTTCCGCAAAATGTAAAGATTTTTGGATGCCATTTTTGTGTTTTTTTGTTGGACAGCATATCGTGACTGCTTTTGCACATTTTATTTTATTCGTTCGTATAACATGTCTATTAATCTTGCGAATATATACGCCGAGTTGCTGAGAAAATATGGAGACAACTATACGATTACATACAACACACCGCCCAGCTATTTGAGCCGATTTGTAGGCGCGCGGGAGGCGTCTAATAAAATTGTCTTCTTCTATCGAGAGGATCGTAAGGGGCCAGCAACGCCTACCAAACTGCTTCTCAAAACCGATCGAATAATACCAACCGATGTGAATCTGGATTTAACGGGCAGTCCCCTGAAAGATGACTGTGTGGCGGACACAATTGGCGATCTTTCCGTGCTGGATTTGCAGATCGTCAACCGAAATCCTTGGAAACAGGAAGAAATCTATCATCGTGGTGAGGCTGTGGATAAGGCACGCGCAGTTATATGCTCGGAGAAGTTTCAGCAGGGCGATGGACTCGGCTCCGTTTGGTTCTTGTGTGATGGCAGCGATTTTAAGCACACACTGCTTCTGCAATATGAATTCAATAAGATGCATTTTGCTCGCGGCATTGTTTCTTATGAGGGTGTTATTCCCACGTACATGGTCACCTCACAGTTGCTGGTGCGCCAGCATGGCATGGCTGTGGGCGGTCAGCTGGAGACGTACATTGAGAACTGCTATCAGCTGAATCCGCAGATGATACTCCGCTGCAGCTGGTCGACATTGGCAACGTTGCCGCTCCTGGTCGATCTCAGTCGTTGCCAGGTGATGTTGAACCAAACGTTTCGAGTTGGAGATTGTGGTGCTCTCACGGAGGATTTTATGAATCAGTTGCGAATTTTGGTCTATATACGCGAGGATATTGTGAGCTATCGAAGGGACGAAAAGTTGGGCATTGCACGAGAACCCATCTATCGTTGTGGCACCGGCATTGACAAGGACGAGCTACGCGAGTCGATAAACAAAACAATGACCGAGGTCTCTGGATTTACGGATGACTTTGCGGATGGCCACAGTGAATATGACATCGAGGAGGTTGTGCAGCGGGCTAAGCAGCGCAGACTCACTGATCTTACCGACAAACTATGGGAGTTGCTCAAATGTAGGTTTAATGAAGGGGCATCTGTTGTAGATGGAGATGCATCATTTAAGATGCATCATTTAATTTTCATTATCATAATAAGTATAATAGGATAATTAAAAAGGCGACTTCATAAACTATATAAAATAGTGAATTATCATAAAAATGTCAGCATAATTGCCTAATATAATTGCATAATTTTTGTAGGATATACTTGGAAGACGGCATCTCCGATTTCTGAGTCAAACTATATATTTTTATATATTTTCTATATCGTTAGCTGAATAGATAGTTTTTATGCCAACTAAGTAATATTTTATTTAATCCTGTCAAAGATATAACTTATATATCGGACGTATGTATCATTCATATATATATATATATATATATATTTATCGATCTAAAATTGAGTTGAAAACATTTTATAATTCCTTTATTTATCTGTAAAAAAAATTGTTAAATGAATAACCCTGTTTTCTATCTATCATAGACTTCCTTAGTAATATTCTATATAAAATCTTCATTATTAGATAACCGTTTTTTCTTCTCAACAGGTTGCTCGTCATACTCGGATCTGAAGATAGCGTTCAACATGCTTTTCCAATGCGCTGTGCGCTGCAATATTGTGGTTTGTGAATAACTCCGTGAAATTATTTCTATATCTAATAAATATTTTTATATTCCGATTTAGAACACGCCCACTAACAAAAATCGCTTGGCTGAAATTATTTCTAATTTGGCCAACAGCCGCCTGGCCATGCCATGTCTCAGTGGCGCTGAGCCTTTGGAGTTGCTGTTGGAAATTGGACTGGAAAAGGCTTACAAGGACTATGAGTTCATCTTTACGGAGAGCAAAGTGTGCAGCACCAGTTTGCTAAAGACCAGCGCCGAATCGACCTGTGCCGATGCAAATGATGCTGCCTCACCAAATGATCTTTCCAAGCTGCGCAAATCGCTGCACAATGCGGTGCGCGGTGATGCGGCACCCCTTGGGCTGCGCAAAACTCTGCTGCACCACACGGCTGCCAACAACAAGCAAACCGGTGAAATATACCAAAATGGTGCTGAGTCCGGCTTTAAGAACAGTAATTTTGATGAGCAGGAGAGCGTGCAGCGTGTTTCCAAACTGTTTCAAATCCACTGCACGCTGGAGCATCTGTTGATGATACACATCAATTTAAATTTACCCAACGGTCAGTTGAGAGGAGTAAAATGTTGTTATTTATTTAAAAGCCAACATATAACTACAACATATCCTAGGCTACCTTTATTTAATTTAATTGAATTTTCTTTTGTATTAGTTTACGCGGATGTCTGCACACAGCTGTTGAACAAACAGCCAACTCAGGTGGAGAGCATAGAAGATACGCTTAGTGATGTGGTGGACATACTATTGTCGGCACATTACGTTAGCGAGAATCTGGATGGCAAGGATCCGCATTCTCGCCAAATAACCATGAAGTCGCAGAACACATTTACGGAGCAGACAACCACATTCTACTTTAATCTGGAAAACATTTGTCCGCCCGAACTGGCGCAATGCTTTCAATGCGATGGTAAGTTGCTAATAATATTTATATATGTCAATCTTCTGAATTAACTTTTGTTATCCTACAGATAAGGAGCTGGTTAAAGAGCGCACCTATCATAGTTGGACTTATCGTAAGATTCGTTCGCTAAAGTAAAGCTGGCGTTTCCAATGTTTTTAATTTTACTTTGATTTAAATTTAATATATATTTTGTGCGTCAATTATTTACAAATATTTGTCTGTTGCTCGTTTAAGTTTTACAACCCACTTATCGCACCGCTCACAATCATGTCGTGTGAATTCGTATAAGTTTTTAATCCATGCCGTGCAGCATAAGTCCGTCTGGAACGGAAAACAAAGCGCCTTGCTTAGCCTCAAGCCTTCGTAACCCATTTGGTTTTTCTCAAATTTTCAGTGTAAGCACCTTCCGCTAAGCAATTGCGATGTGTTTTGCTTGCCAAATTCTAAACACATAACGGAACTGAGCAGCCAACCAGGCGTAAAGTAATTCCACATAAATCGGCCCGGACTTGTGCCCAATGATGGCGCCACGGAACGAAATGAGCAGCCCAAACTAAATGATACAATCCAATTAGCAACGTGCGCCACTTGCGCCAGTTAATTTTCTTACCAAATGCGCACACCGATTGATTTTCTAGTCTCAGACGTGCGTGAAACGCGCAGCGGTTCGGTCGTGTTGCTGCTGTCTATTCTTCAACTGCCACAAATAACTAAAAAGGATTATTCTTTGGCTTTGGCTCACACACACACAAAATAAAACACCAGTACACACACTCACACACACAAGGCAAAAGTGACGCACATCCTGTGTCGGGCAGCAATTTAAACATAGTTTAACTTAATAATAAATCCAAAAACAAAAATAGAGAAGTCTCGACCAGCTAAATTAAATTAAAGAGTTATTCCAAATGCCAATTGTCGCGTCTGAATAATCCAATTAACAAAATGGTGTGTATTACAAGTTCGGGCATAAATTAAATAAAACTTATAAATATATATAATAGTGGTCATCTGACAATTAGAAATCGTCGATTTGTTAAATTATTAGATAGCACTTGATTTTATTGCAAAGAAGTGGACACATATTGTGTTAAAAGTGTTATTTAAATTGAATTATTTTTCTACACCAATCCTATCCTAAAAAGTGTTTAAAATTGGTAAAGTACAGAAAAAATAAATAACCACAAAACTTGACGTGAATGCCGTTATTATCATTTATTAATTGAATATCTTAATTTTTGTGTAGTAAAACTTTCTTTTAAACACTAAATTTAGAAAATACGAGTTGAATTCTTTGAATTCCTGTTATCTACTGTACATTAATTTTAATCATTTTTGAATGCCAATTTTATATGTATTTCCAAACTGTTTCAAATTGCTAGAATAAAATAGTGCTCTAAAATAAATCAACTTAATTATTATCGAATAAATAGTTAAGGAAAATTGAGCTATGTTATTTGAATTCTACATAATAAATACTGTTTTAGATTCATATCAAATAATGATAGCAATAAATGATTTCTGTAGATAAAGAGATTTAAATATTAAATAATAATAGCAATAAATGATTTCTGTAGATATAGAGATTTAAAGTTATACACAGAAAATGATTACAAATAATAGGTAAAAAACAGAAGTTTAAACAAAATATTTAAAAGCTAAAAGCTGCATTTTATATGGGCTTTGTAATATACTCAATATGAAAAAGGGAAATATATGTTTATGACGATATGGAACATCCTGCCAATTGCCATTTCCGTGCAACTACTTTATTTACTTGAAGTTACCTAGTTGAAAAAGGAAACAGGACATTTGATACGCTTGAGCAAATAGCCTTAAAAGTGCAAGCCTTTTGTTCTTACAAAGGGATGATTAAAAAAGCAAAAAATGTTACCACACAAAAGAAAAGCAGAGCGAAGACCAAGTGAAACCCCACAAGGCCAAAGACAATTGTGCTTCCTGATTAGCACCTGCCTAGCAACTGAAATATAAGAAGACTCTTTTAACTGGCAAAGTCACAAATCCTTTTTGTTCTGATCTTCTTAGGGACTGGAGTTCTTCTTTAAATTTGGCTATGCCTTTCTTACCATAACACTGATTATAATGATCTGGATGTCGTTGGCGCGTGCCTCGATGTTCAGTCGGGAAATGGAGGAGACGCGCTATCCGCCGTGCACCTACAATGTGATGTGCACGTGTTCCAAGTCTTCCACAGATCTGGGCATTGTCCATTGCAAGAATGTTCCGTTTCCAGCACTGCCGCGCATGGTTAACCAATCTAAGGTGAGTAAGAATGCGAATCTATAAAGTTTGCAATTTTGGTATTCATATTTCTTTCAGGTTTTCATGCTGCACATGGAGAACACGGGTCTGCGAGAGATCGAGCCGTATTTCCTGCAATCGACGGGCATGTATCGATTAAAGATTTCGGGTAATCATTTGACTGAAATACCAGATGATGCCTTCACCGGATTGGAGCGCTCCTTGTGGGAGCTCATACTGCCACAAAATGATCTGGTGGAGATACCATCGAAATCATTGCGTCACCTACAAAAACTGCGTATCTTGGATCTGTCTGATAATCACATAACAACCATTCATCATGACTCATTTCGTGGATTGGAGGATTCGTTGCAGAATCTAAATCTAGGCGAGAATTGCATCTCGATGCTGATGTCGCATAGTTTCTCGGGTTTGCTCAACCTGGAGACACTGGATCTGAGTGGCAACAGTCTGTTTGAAATCGATCCGAATGTCTTTGTGGATGGCATGCCGAGGCTGTCGCGTTTATTACTCACGGACAATATTCTATCGGAGATACCCTATGATGCACTGGGTCCGCTGAAGAGTTTGCGTACGTTGGATATCTCCCACAATGTCATTTGGTCGCTGAGTGGCAATGAGACGTTTGATATCAAAGCTAGTACCAAACTGAATCTGGACAATCTTCATCTGGAGTATAATCACATTGATGTGCTGCCTCCCAACTCCTTCAAATATTTCGATACAGTCAATCGCACTTTCTTCGATGGCAATCCCATACACACGCTAAAGGTGAGTGCGTCGGGTGATCCCTTATGGGATTGACTTGGAGTAGATTGGGATTAAACAAGGTATTCAGTTTTCTATTAATAGTGGAAATTAAAATATAGACAATTTGAGAAATGATCTTTAAAATTGTTGAAGTAATTTTTCTTTAGCTACAAGTTTTTTTTTTTTCAGCTCCCATTTTTATTACATTCTTTTAATTATTTATTAAACTAAACTAAAATATTTTCCAACTTTCAGGATGATGCCTTCAAGCCAGCACGCATTCGCGAGATTTATATGCGTTACTGTGGACTGACCAATATATCTCCGGTGGCTTTTGATAGTCTGGTGAATAGTTTACAGATTCTGGACTTGTCCGGCAACAATTTGACCAAGCTGCACCACAAACTCTTCAATAATTTCGATGTCTTGAGGTGAGAAAAGCGAGAGCCCCTAATCCGATTGTCAGCAGAAATGCAGCGATATTTGTGTGTGGGGCTTCTCCAATGTGGGCTAAGTGTGTGACCTGCTTTCGAGGAAAGTGACGAATGCGAATGCAACTAGAACTAGAAATGGGAAATGAGGCGATGAATGTAGCAATAAGCAGCTATGCAAACCCTAATAACCCCAAACAATTCTCATTTATTTCCCTTTTCCAACCCAAAAATACAGGGTGATCAGCATGCGTGATAATACGATCAAAATCCCGAAGCCAACGGAAACATTTAATGCCATGCATTATACACTGCTCAAACTGGATCTCAGCGGGGATCGCAATGATCCCACCAATCTGCAGACGTTGCGCAAGTAAGTGACCCCAGCACTATGAACTATGACTCCTGCTCCCCACACACCCCTTTACCCGAGCAAATCGTTTTTGTATTTATTTTCAAAAAGTATGACCAGAATGCGGAACATGCGCTCGCTGTCCATATCTCGCATGGGCACCGCATCCGTCGGCGCCGATGACTTTAAGGACTTTGGTGTCGAACTGGAGGATCTGCAGATAACACGGGCCAGCCTCACAGGAATACAATCGCACGCCTTCAAGCATGTCCGCGGCTTGAAGCGATTGGACTTTAGCGAGAATGGAATCTCAAATATTGAGAATGATGCCTTTCATGAGGTAAGAAACTTAACTTTATTAAATGTTTAACAAATTTCAGTCAAATAATTTAAGCTTAATGATATATAAATTTCTTTGCTCAATTAAATATATTTAAGCTTGAGTTAATAATAATTAATACGCATTTAAAATTTATGTTGACTAAATAAAAATATTTGGTTTGATAGTGTAACTGTTTAACAATGATAAAACTCTCTAAATAAAATTAATAAAATAATAAGTGAAAAAAATCCAAATGTTTGTTCTTTAAAAAACAACCAATTTAATATTATGCTATTTAGTGCATAATGATTTTACTCGATTATTATTTAAAATTAGCTTATCTTTTTAAAATTTATATAGCTTAAAGGATTCTAAAAATTATTATTATTATTATTAAACTTTTATTTGGCTAATGGTTGCTTAAACTTGGCCAGATTAGGACAATGGTTATATTTGCTTTGAGTTAAAAGTTATTTATTTAATTTTTGAGTTCCGCATTGATAACTTTATTAAAATACCTCTTCATCGTATTTTAGATTGGTCACTCGCTTATATCTCTCAAGATGTCGCATGGCTACTCTGGCAGCGCCTTGCCTGCAGAGGCACTGCGTCATTTGACCTCCCTGCAGGAGCTGGACTTTAGCAACAATCACATTACCAGCATGAGCGATACAAGCTTTCACTTCTTAAAAAACCTTAGACTCTTGGAGCTACATGACAATCGCATTGAGCAGGTGCTCAAGGGCACTTTCCAGGGCGATATACACTCCAAGCTGGAGGAGATCTCGCTGCGCTTTAATTATCTTTCATCGATATCGCAGCACACATTTTTTGATCTGGAAGCGCTGAGAAAACTCCAATTGGATGACAATAAAATTGACAAGGTGGAGCGAAGAGCCTTTATGAACTTGGATGAGCTGGAATATTTAAGTTTGCGTGGCAATAAACTCAATAATTTGGCAGATGAATCCTTTCAAAATCTGCCCAAGCTGGAGATTCTGGATATGGCCTTTAATCAGCTGCCCAACTTTAACTTTGACTACTTCGATCAAGTGGGTACTTTGTCCAATCTGAATGTGAATGTTAGCCACAATCAGATTAAGCAGCTGATGTACAACTCCTCCTGGAGCGGCCGCAATGAACATGGTATATACTATATACAATACCTATAATATTAGTTATGCTTATGGGTCTTGGACTTTGTAGGAGGCATGTACCACTCAAACATCAAGATATTGGATCTGTCACACAACAATGTCTCCATTATATATCCCGGCTACTTCCGGCCCGCTGAGATCTCATTGACGCATTTGCATCTGGGCTATAATTCACTAATGGTTTGTAATAAGTTTAAATAAACAGTTCTAATTTTCAGCTATATTATATATATATATATATTATTAAAAGTAAATAGAACAGTTAAATTAAAATATTAATATTATAATATTATAATATTAAATTTATAATATTTGTAATTATATAAAAATAATTTGAAAAAAATTGAAAAATAATTGGTTTACAAGTAAACAAGTCACAAATAAAATCTAAAATGAAAATATAAGTAATGCAGCTTATAAACTGTTAATTATATCACTTACATTTTCATGGAATTTAAATTTTTATATTATTTATTTACATTTAATTTTCTATTTTCTTCATCATAAATAATAATAATAAAATATATACAAGTTCACCTAAGGAAAAAATCTTAGGAAGAAAAAGCACTTACTAGTAAACTTAATTTATATTGAATATTTTGTTCTGTATAGTTTCAAGTTTATCTGTAACGGATTTAATATATTTTTAATATACAAATATTTTTTTTAGAACACGACTCGTGATGTGTTTGGCAACATGCCACATTTGCAATGGCTGGATCTGAGCTACAATTGGATACACGAACTGGACTTTGATGCTTTTAAGAATACTAAACAGCTGCAGTTGGTTTACTTTGACCACAATTATTTGACAGATATACCACAGGATATATTTAAGCCTGTGCAAGGATTGCGCATTGTTGACTTCTCACACAATAAGCTACGTGGTCTGCCTGATAATCTATTTTACAACAGCGGCATGGAAAAGTGAGTAAACTTGCCGTTTGGTATTTTACATCAAATCTAAATATATACATATATTTATGTCAACAGATTGGATGTCTCGCACAATATGCTACTGAAGATACCATCTTCATCATTGTCCAGCTTGGCTGCCTTGACGCTATGCGAATTGCATTTATCCAATAATTTTATATCCACCATACACAGCATGGATTTGTCGAATAAGTTTAGGGTAAGAAATAATCATAGCCCAAAATAATCTATTTGACATGGCAATAAATCAGATCAAGGAGCGAAGTTTTCTTCCTCAAAATTTGAGTTGTCTTAAAGCTTCCGTTCGTCATCATACATATATAATTTCCACATTTTTTTTATCTTTTAGTCCCTACGCTATTTGGATATCTCCTACAACTATTTGCTGCGCATCGATGATGCCGTCTTTGCCACGATGCCCAAGCTGGCGGTTCTCGATCTCTCACACAATCGCGATCTTAAGGTAATGGATAAGTCGTTCATGGGTCTGGAGACGTCGCTGATTAAGCTGGGCTTGGAGAACGTATCGCTGAGCACAGTGCCTGAGATACGTTTGAAGTATCTGCGTGAGTTCCGTTTGGGCTACAATGAGTTGCCCTCAATACCACAGGAGCTGGCAAATAATATGAGCAATCTACGCATGTTGGATCTATCTAACAATGATTTGACAAATGTTCCTCTAATGACACAGTCGCTGCCACATTTGCGGTGAGTAGTGGAGCTACTCCTTTTAAATATTTTAATATACTTACTGATCCAACTTCAATCTATAGTCGCCTTATGCTCTCTGGCAATCCGATCACCTCGCTAAATAACAACAGCTTCGACGGGGTCAATGAGGATTTGGAAATGTTGGACATATCCAATTTCCGATTGCATTATTTTGAATATGGCTGCCTTGACTCACTGCCGCATTTGCGTTCCCTCAAACTGACTGCCTATTCGCATTTGGAGCACTTTAATATACCCCATTTGCTGCGTCATCATCACAATATACGCGAACTGTGGATTGAGGCACCACAGCCCTTTACACGCATCGTCAAGAAGGGCTCAGGACCCACGCAGGAGATGCAAACGTTGCAGCTGGGCATGCCCACAGACTTGAATCGTGAAATGGAAGGACATCTTCCATCCAAAATGACCAATATTACTTTCAGTGGACCACAATTTACAAATCTACACGAACGCATTCTGCGGGTAAGTTTTCTTAGAGCATTGTCGTTATATATTATATAAGATATATGTGTATAATATATATTTATATAAATAACGAAGTTTCTTGACTACGAAAAGGATCTTGTAAAAATAATATTTAATCTTTAATTACCCCACATTTCTTAATCTTTACCCAACTAAATTATTTTGAAGATTTACCTTGATTTCATCCTAAGATATAAACAAATTATTAGATTATGCTATTTCTATTTTGATGAATGAAATGTACTTTTCATTTCCATTTTTAAGTTGTTTATGCTCTCAAATTATTATAAAATCTTAAAAAAAATAGGTTTTTATTTAATTTTTAGTGTAAATATTTTTTGCTGTCAATTATCAATGTTTAAATAAATATTTTCTTTTAAATTAATTATTAATTGATTAGCAAGTTTAATTTTTCTTCATAAATAAGGCATAGTCAAATGCTAATGTTTTCAAATTTGATTTATTCTTAATAATTCAAATAATAATAATAAAAATCCATTCTCATTACTTTAACATATGAACAGGGCATGCGCTCTCCATATTTGTATATGCAACTATTTAATACCTCGCTGCAAGCGTTGCCAACCAACTTCTTTAAGAATATGGGTCGTGTGAGAAACATTTCGCTGGACATCCGTTATCACAACCGTAACTTGAAGAAGATACCCAATCCGAATACGGGCGCTGTGCCTTATCTGCCAAATAGTGTATTTCTCACGGATCTGAAGATGTCACACACGGATCTCAGCTGCGATTGTGACTTGGGGTAAGTTTTTCATATTACTTCTATTTGCTTAGAATTTACATTAACTTTTTTTATGTTAGTTGGGTGGAGTTCTGGCAACGAAAGCGTCGGCAATATATATGCTCATCACAGACTTGGACCGATACTGTTTTCCGTACATTTATGAATTCACCGTGTCAGGTTTATGGACGCCATAATTGCGATGATCACGACGACGATCTTCGCGAGACGCGCTGTGAGAATAAAGGTGGTCAACAGTTACTGGAGGTAAGTCGATTGGATTGCCTAAGATCCAAATTTGATCTATTAATGTTTCATTTTATTTACTCAGGCTCTGAAGTTCGATCTGGAGTGCGGCTGGGATAATGCCAATTGTCGAGAAACTGCCTTTGTCATAATATCAGTTTGCCTGGCATTTTTATTCTGGATGTGACTTCTGTATTTTGCATATAAGACGTCCAGCGAATTTTACGATGTTCTAGAGCTTGTCTATGGCAGGCAGGTCATATAAGTTCTTGCAACTGACCAACTAGAAATTAAGCGTGATGAGACTTTTTTCTAACCGATTTTTTTTTTTAGTGTTCTTTCAATACCTTTCCAAACTTTTAGAATCCCTGGTAACGCCTTATATGTAGTAATCCTCATATCTCACCCTCACTTTCTTTCTATATACCACATAGACATTGCACTCATATTAATTTACTTAGCTTTTTATTATATGTACCTCGTATATTAATTTTTGTATCTTATTGTTCAAATCTCTCTTATTATATTATCCAGCTATGGTAGTCCATATACTAAATCCTCCGATTTATTACTATATAAACATTTAAGTTAGGTCACTGCTTCAACCGTACCAATTGAAAGTCTGTAAAATGTTTCATAAACATAATAAATATTTACGGTAGGTTAAATTGGATTTCTGATGTTCTTTGCTTTGGCTTCATATTATTTTTTTTTCTGTCACTGGCATAAAACCTTGGACTTTATTATGATGCCAAAGGCACAGAAACTACAACACATTACAGGAACAACAACAACAACAAATTATGTACACAAACGTCGACCACAACAACTACAACAACAGCAAACAATTAAAAACTTTGGCTAAAAGTTTTCACTTCGACTTTTTTCATACGATAAATTATTTTGTAATGCCACATTGAACTTTTAAGTACCGCCTTTTACAGCATGGCTGCTCTTTGAATACCCTGTAGCAAGAAAAGGGTAGTAAGTGTTGAAAGTTGCAACAAGCGGCAGGTGTCATATATGTCTCTATAATGTGAGTTATGCATTTTTAATAAGCCTAAACACTGTATATAATTGTCTTGTCTGTTCTATATAAATATTAGTCAATTTTCAAACTTGGTGAGACCTGTGAATTTAAACACTCATTTTTATAAGCTTATCTAAATTGAAAAACTAAATATGAGTGTCAAATTTAATTATAAATAGTTAAGTTTGGGTGAAACAGAATTTGCGCTAAATATATATTTAAATATTTCAATCCCGAGAAAACAATTTAATTTTTATCTTATAAATTAGGAAACTGAAAAGATAATTCTTTTATGTCGAGTTAGTGAGCATAAATTTATATTTTTAAACTTTAATAATTAAATTATTAATTAAATTTTACACGTTAACCTCTCTTCCAATACAAATCATGCGATTATTTATTTATTGCAAGGGTATTTAAAAAAGCTAAATAATGTGAAACAAAATTTTTTTAATTATGTGACTGCACTATTTGTTAGAGTTGGAATATCTTAATGACAACATTTTCAACTATAGGATATTGACCAGTCCGTCAAATTGCAGAAGAGCAAACCGATTTGTTTTTGTTGAATTTTTTTTGGCAGTTTTATTGAGCTAAAGTACTTTGTGATATATTTGGACGGGCAGGCGGTTTGGTCGGGACAGTGCTGGTGTTGGCATGTAGACACTGTCCGGCAGCGAAGCTGAGCGTCCGACGGCGGGTGGCAGGCGGCAACATCACACTAAAGTTCAAATGGGGCAGCAACAATCTCATCAACTTCTCGCTTATGCACTTTGCCAATGCCGGTGGCTGGTGTTGGCGCCTCACAACGCCCACAATACAGGAGCTGTGTAAGAGATTTTTTTTTTATTACGGACACCTATAAATATATGTGTGTGTGGGTGTGTGTGTGTGAGTGTGGCTTACCTGCTTGCCAATTAAATTTTCAAAGCGTGGCCGCACAAACGTCCAGGCGCCCATATTACGATGCTCCTCCTGGCTCCACACGAAAGCTAAGGTTTGTGGGTGATTTTTTTAGTTAGTTTTTTATTCTGTGCAAGTTTATGATTCGAACTTACTTTGCGCGTTGCCGTATTGCGCCAGCTGTGCCTGCAACTCTTGCACGGGGAACGGTGCCAGCGATTCTAGCCGCACAATTGCCGTATCCTGAAGCTGTCGCTTCGCGCGCTCCTCGGCCAGGTTGTAATAGTGCTTGCCACTGCAAATAATGACCTTGCGCACCTGCTCCGGCTCCACGCTGCTGTCACCTAGAAGACCAGACGGCTTGTATCGTCAGCTAAACTGTACAGTTGTATAGAAATGAGTCGGAATCTGACCGACTGGCAAATACCTTATTAAACTTTCTTAAAGCTAAACCTTAATAAACTTTGTGGCGACTCCAAATTATTATTTGCTGCAGGAATTTCTTTAATTAAAGTTATTGCTAACAAAAACTGAACTTTTATAGAAATGAAAAAGGAACTTGCTCAGTAAGCAACTCAGTTATTCAATTATCTTTTACTGGGTGCACATAAAATACAGAAAGGCACTTTTATCTTACGTTAATTTTACTATACATTTAAATCTGTCAGATTGTTCCTATGAAAGATTTATGCAATTACAGATGCAAGGTATGAGCATAATAAGATGCATATTGGGAAAGTTTGCTTGGGATTTCTTGTTAAAAAAAGATTTTCCTATTTGTAAACAGATCATTCCTTAGGGATATAAAATATAAAGTAGTCCCATCTCAATCTCATTTTTTCTGATTTTATGAACTTAATTACAGACAACTTATAATTGTAAGGCTCACCAATAACATTATTGAACATTGTGCCCGGTTGGAAATCCTCGTGCGTTGAGGTGGCTGCTGGTAGGCGGAGCAGCGTCTTTGGAGCCACCACAATTAATGGCTTGCGGAAGTTTCTGGCCAGCTGGCGACGCAGCACGTGATAATATTGCGCCGGAGTTGTGGGATTAACCACATGAATGTTAACGTTTTCGCCATCGGCTGCCGTTTCCTTGGAGTCGGAGAGCTGCAGATAACGCTCGATGCGACAGGAACTATGCTCCGAGGCGGCACCATCGTAGCCATGTGGCAGTAGCATGACCAAAGCATTCGATTCCATCCATTTAGCTGACGAATTAGGGATTAGCGCAGTTTTTTTTTTTTTGCTAGCTCAGCTTATTGCAGTTACAAACTTACTTTCGCCCGAAATAATGAAGGCATCGATGATGATTTGGGCACCATTGGCAAAGTCACCGAATTGTGCCTCCCAGATGATTAGGTTTTGGGGATTATCAATGGCCATGCCGTATTCAAAGCCCAGCACCGCCTCCTCCGACAAAATGCTGTGCGCCACCTCCAGCTTGCCACCATTGCCGCCCTCCATGTGATTTAATGGCACATACATCTCGTTCGTCTGCTGATCCACCAGCATAGCATGCCGGTGCGAGAAGGTGCCCCGACCCACATCCTCGCCACTGAGGCGTACATTGTGGCCCTGGTACATCAGGCTGCCAATGGACAGAGCTTCTGCCGTGGCCCAGTCAATTTTGGCACCAGCCTCCAGTTTTTTCAGCCGTCCTTGCACAAAGGTCTTCTGCAAATGCGGATGAATTTTCTGTGAAAAGAAAATTCAAAATGAAATCGATAAAGATTTTTATACTCTGTTTCCGAATTCAAAAAGCGAAAGAAAGATTTGTTTCCATGCATGAATCAGATTTGAAAATACATCTAGTTCCTTAAAATCAAATCCTACATAAAAATTATTGGATTTTTCTTTATAAGTTTTAAAGGATTTTTTGAATTTTTGAAATATTAAATACATTTTTGAACAAAATTAATTAAAAATAATAATTACTAATAACAAAATTCTGATGCAAAAAAGAATTCCTTTCCTAAATTTTAGTGTAATTAATTTTCTTGATACATTTTAAGATAGTTGAAATTGAAATATTAGTATAATAAGAGTATTCAAAAATATTAAATAATAAATAATAATCACAATAAAAATTTGAAAATTTAACTACTTTCTCGGTAAGTGTGTATAGAATTTTTAAATTGCAATAAGAAATTAAAAACTGTTTCCGATAATTTTTTTTTTTTGACATTGAGTCATTGTTTTGAGCTACAGTTTTAGAGCCACAGCTTGTAAGTTAATATTTTAAATTTATCTAACAACATTATATAGATTCCAGATGTATATTTATCTCAGCTGATATTTTACATTGAGAACAGAGTGTGCCACAATCGGTTGTAGCAAAGTTTTAAACATTCGAAATGTCTGCTCATTTTCACTCACAAAGTTTTCGGGGAATGCAACGCTTTGTTGGCCAATCCAGTGCAGCAGGCCATAATCCAAGCCCGTGTCCCAATAGGTGAGTTCACTGGCGGGGGCCAGTTTCAGGCCCGCCCACTGCTTCTCAAAGTAGGATGGAGTTGGCTGATAAGTTGGCGCCAGTGCCAATTCCTCAGTGAGATAATTGATATAACTTTCTCGCAGTTGATTAGCTTGTTCCGCACTGAGTACGCCAAGCTTGGCCAACTCGGCTGTGTACAGATCAGGCACTGATTGACGATTGTGTACGATTTGATAGACCAGAGGATTGGTAAAGGTCGGATCATCCAGCTCATTGTGACCCCAGCGACGATAGCAGTTCAGATCTATGAAGATGTCCTTGCGGAACTCTCGCTGATAGCGGAAGGCCAGATTGGTGATGCGAACTAATGCCTCGGGATCATCACCATTGACATGGAAGACGGGCGCCTGTATAGACTTGGCCAGATCCGAAGTGTAATTGGTGGAACGGCCACGCTCAGCAGGCGTAGTGAATCCCACCTGGTTGTTGACGATCAAATGCAGACTGCCGCCCACCTCAAAGTGGGGTACATAGGCCATGTTGAGGCATTCCTGATTGATGCCCTGGCCTGGAAATGCGGCATCACCATGAAGTATCACATTGAGCACATGCTCGCCAAATCTCTGAGTGCTGTCATCCTTGTTGAAGGAGCCCTCACCACGTGTCTGCTGCTTGGAGCGTGTCTTACCCATTGACACAGGATTAGCGGCCTAAAGATAGAAAATTAATTTAAATAAATATTAATAAATTAATTAATTAATTAAATACTTAATATTTTTGTATAACGTCCTAGTTTTGAAGTACAAAAAATGGCTAAATTTTATTTAAGAATTTATAAAGATTAATTTTGTAGCTGAATTCTGAAAATAAGAACTAAAATTTTCATTCCAGGCTTATGTTTTAATTTTGAAAAATTGACGATTAGAATATTAATAATACATTTTAATAAATTAATAATTAATTAAAACTACAGACGCACTATTGATAAATATTTATCTAAAGTAAATCATAATAAAGTAAATTTAAGTCAGCTCTGTTAAATAATTTACCTATGTTTATCATGTAAACTTCAACAAAAAACTACTTAAGTTAGTAAGTATTTAATTTAGTGTCTTAAATTAAGAAACTTACCTCGAGATGTGAGGGATTGCGAACCATGCTGAAGTTGATGCTCTTGCCAAGTACTTGCAGTTGCTCGGAAACATCTGCCAAATATGTGGGTTTGATTAAATTACACATACGCAGCGTGTGGCAACAAAAAGCCACACACGTTTACAACAAACAAAAAAAGTATATATATATATATATATATATAGATATATATATATATATATTTATAAGAAAAGTTTCACTTACGGAAGTGACTTATGACGTCGGACATGGCCTCGATATCGTCGGCAAACTCCGATGCGCCGCTTAGTTTGCGAAAAACTTTTGCCGGCCGCATGTTTAGCAGCGCTGCTTGCAACGGTGTGCGTCCTCGGTGGGGCATCGCCAGCACCACATGCTCAATGTTCGCTGTTGTTATTGTTTTTGTTGTTGCAATTGTTGTCGTCGTAGGTGGTCCATGCCAAAAGAAACAAAGTTTTTGCGAAAAAAAATTGGATTAGGATTAAGGCAAGCGAGTGCCTCAACGTGAGCATCTCAAGTTCTGCTCTCAAGAGCCAAGTGAAGCAGCTCCGATGCATAGAGATGAATGTGTGAAAATACATACATATTAAATAAATATAAATACTAAATTGTATAATAACAATAATAATAATTTCTAGTTAAGCAAAAATTATTTCTTAAATTTGATTATATAGATTTAAATATAACGGCTTATTTTCTATTTATTTTAAACACATTTTCTGTTATTCTAAATAGCCATAAAACAAAAAGTTGTTAGCTTTTAAATAACTAATTTTTAATATATTATAAAAGATACGTTTTTAACCTGGTTTAAATTAAAAAAAATACCTATAACTTTTGGTGCTTGTTATAAGATTTCTTGAAATGTGTAACAAAATATGTTAAACATTAACAATGGCTTAAACTCCAGTTTATTCTTAAAATTAATAATTAGTTTGTTTAAAATTTTTTATTGCAGTTTTGTAAACACAAAAAATGTTATGTTTAAAGATATCAGAATCTTCTTGATATCATCAGGATAATTATACTAATTATTATTTAATTGAACACTGATATCAATATTCTAATCTTCCAAATCTTTTAAGTTAAGTATAAAATTTTATATAATTTTAATGTTATATTAATAAAACTAATTAATTAAGATATAATTAATATAATCATATTAATATTATATAATATTAAGATATAATATGCTACAATTTTCAAGAAGAACACATAATAGCTTTTACAGAGTAAGATTTTATATTAATAATAATTTTCTTTTTAAAAAAATGCAAGACTAAAATGAGTTTTTTAAGGCAAGTCATATCTTTAAATATATTATCGTAATAATTGAAAACCGAATGCTAAATGATTTATGATATTAAAATATATAGATAAGGTAATCTTTATGGATTGAATTAACTTATTATGGCATTAACTGTTTCTAAACGGATCTCTGTTGCTTGGCCTGCCATTATCTAAAGTCTGTTTATAAACACAGAAATTGGGACTTCTTAACGGTTGTTTTCATTTTCTACCTGATATAGATTAGATAAGATAGGCTTTCTTCTTGTGATTAGCTTATCATATTCAGCTACTCACGCGCCCATCTCTGGGTTGGCATTTTGCTGGATTCCCCAGCTGGGTAGGTGGGTGTATGTGTTGGGGAGTTGGGTGTGTGATGTTTCAGCATATCAACATTTTATATTCCACTGACCTTGAACGCTGTCTCGAAGAAGTTGCCAGAAGAAGGCCAACATGGACTCAGCGCCCTCCCCGCTGTACCGCTTGACCGTTGGAAATTTGAGGGCCATGAAATTATCCCAAGCCTGTGACTTAATTAACAGCTCGGCGATTTCACAGCGCTCCGTCGACTGCAGCTGGTGCTGCCTCTGTGCCTCAAAGTTGCGTGCAAGCCATTCCTGTTCCTCGGTGTTCTACAAGGGAATTGTCGGATATTATATAAATTATTAAATACTCTTGCAAAGGACCCAATAATATTGTCGTTTAGTGTGTAATTAAAGGAGACATCTTGAATTCTCGTAAGATGTTCTTTAATATCCGATCGATTTAATCATCATCTTTTGTAATATTCCTGCACATGAATTGACTTGGAGTATACTTAAGAGTCACCCAACTAAAATAGGTATAGACTCTAACGGAAATTGCCGACTTTGTGAAAGGATGTCCAAGGACAGACACAATATAAAATTGTGTTGCTTTTATAAGAAAAAGATTTGGTAACCTAGGGAAGTATCCCTGAACCCGACAGAGATTTATGGTTTTGTGGATGAATTGGGGTCTATGGAACAGTTAGAGACTTAGTAGGGGCACAATAGGTATAATATGTTGTGCAGTGCAGTGCATATAATAAAATTCCAGGTAAATTCTAATAGCATTGAATCTTGAATTAACAGACAAAATAATTGACTTAATAATAATATAAAAACTTAAAAGCAAATAATATTTTTAATATGATTTTTTTACTGGGTTGGGTTTACAATGGAAGGTAATGCATGCAATGGTCCAGGTGCAGCCACCCAAAGATACTACTTTCCCATCGTCACAAGAAAAATCAGGCATTAAAAACAGAGTATACCGCAGTCGATTATGTCCGACTGAAAATTTCACATTTGTTATTCTTTTTTTTTTTTGCGGATGCTATCTGTGCAATTTTATTGTATGAATTATATGGCTGTTTACCTCTATGTAGGCAAACTCGGCACTTGCCGCGCTGCTGCAGTAAATGTCGCGAAGCAGCTGCTCCAACTGGGCAACATTGTGTGGGGCACCATCTGGGGCGTTGGTGGCGCCACTTAGAAGGCCAGTGGTGCGCACCGTTTGCTGTGTCTGCAGACCATAAAATGCGGGATTTAATTCCTGCAGCTCGCTGCAAGAAAAGGACACAATACAAAATACGAAGACAAAGTATAAATTATACATATATATATATATATATATATGTATATATATATGATGTATATATAAACGGATGAGTGTCAGCTGTCGCTATAACAGTATTTACCTTTGGCCGCTGGACGCCTCTTTAATGCTGATAGGATTCACGGCTGCCAATTTGTGTCCGTGCTGGCGAAAGGCCTCCACCCAGCGATAGACATTTGCCTGCGAGTTCCTTGCCTCGCGCACCTCCTCGGGCACTGCCACAAAAAAAAAATGCGGAAGACATGCGTAAGCAATATAAATTTCAATTCTTTGCAGTTATAAATTATTCAAAAATCATGCCGTAGAATCCATCGATTATATTTGTCTGTGTGTTGCTCTTGTTACATTTGCCATTTTTTGGGGACTTTTGAAATTTATTGACATTTTTCTTTTATGGCCCTTATGTATCTATATATAAATTCTTATATATATATTTGTGCAAACCCTCACAACACACACACATACCGGAAGAATAACAACTTAATCGTGACTGGACTTTATAACCTTATTTTTGGCATCTTTTAAGTAACTAAACATTTTTGTTTGAAGCATTTAAGACAATTTGTTTACCTTTAATATAACATATATAATATCTGAGACTATATATAGGATAACTTTTATGTTTTTTCTGATATATTTTTATTCTTTCTGATTATTATTTTAATTTTATTAAAATGTTTTGATTAAATAATTTTCTAATAATTGTGATTTATTGTAATTTAAAAAAGTATTTTTTTTTCGTGAGATTTGAAGCCCGTTACTTTATAATAATTTTTGCCATTTCCTATGTATTTTTTCCTTTCTCCACTTATATGTTTCATATAAGAAACATAGGTTCCTATAATATTTTCAACTTATACATTTTTTTTTAGCATATTTGAAAAATTAATCATAATTAAATTAAGTTGTCCATTGAATATTTCAACCTAAAATTTAGTTTCATAGTAAAGTCCTTTAAAGGACATTTTGTCTTCGGTGCCAAACAGCAGAATGTTTGTTTTGTAGCTGAGCATAAATGAGATATGGGCACTGGAGATGTTTTTTATTGGGTCTGTTTTTTATGGTGTTTTATTTTCGGGTGCTAAGTCGTTGATGGTTCGTTGTCCGCTTAGGTGTTTATGTGCCAAAGTGTTATCCTACTTAAAGGTTGTATACTGTGTGACCTACACACAGCTAAGAACCATTAAGATCATTGACAGTTGTCAGCTGGCTTTGTTGAAAATGTATTTTCTTAATTTGCTTTAAAAATGTATTCAATCCTTTTGATAACATTTTTGGGTAATAAATCAATTTACTGCGTTGCCCAAGGGACATGAATGTCCTGCTACTACTTCGGGGACAAGCAAAGTACACATTGAATGATGAATGATATTTGTGGCGAGTATATTTCATTTTGGGGCGTGCAAATATTAATATGAACGACCAACACAGCAGCAGCAGCAACAGCATCAGCCAAAGGATAATGGCATCATGACAGTTATATATGAGGCAGCAGTATTAAACGACAGCATCTCAACAATATCAACAGCAAGCAGAACGGTAAAATGTGATAGGTTGTGCTGGGAAACCAAAGGAGCACCAATAGTCCTCTGATTGGGCATGTCAACTGAATTAAAGGGAAGCGCGCTGAGCTCAGCTGATGGCACACAATGCACAGGATCAAGTCAACAATAACAAAAACAAGAAGTCAACACGAGGTCCGAGGAAAGTGCTTAAAATGAATCGCAAACAAAATTTCGGTTCAGCTATACACTTGGCAAAAAAAAAAGACTTGGTAAAAAGTTATTTCTAGTTAGTCATTTTAAAAATTTTTAGAAAAAAAGTTTTAATTTCATTTTCAGTATTTTAAAAAATGATTCGTATTTAAGCTTCAAAAACTTTAAAGCCTTTATGAATGCAAAGTAAACTTATTAATAAGTATAAAAAAGGAATAAAATATAATTAAGATTTATATATTAGTCCTTTCTACTCAAAAATATGGAAATTTGATTTATAAATTTTAGAAAAATCATTCTAGCCAACTAAAACGACAACACTTTATGAACACAATTTTTGAGAAATGTAAAACAATTCAGATTTTTTAAGTTGTTAAGGTTACACCGACTGTATTTAAGTTTCAAGAATTTTTTAAAATTAGTATAACTGAAATAACTTCACCTGCTATTTTTTTTCACCCATTAATAACAAATATTTATTTCATATGCATCTATTTTTCTAAGTGCATATGGAGATATGTCCACCTTTACATTCCAATTGACATCCCTTGGAACTCTTTCGCTCATTCCATTCTCGCTCTCTCTTTCTCTCTATCTCTCTCTCTCTCTGTGTTTGCCTGTTAATAAGAACTGACGTGCTCGGTGTTGATAAGGCCCTCAATTGGCCCACTTTTATTGGCTGCTGCCAATTGTGTGGCTGGCTTAGTTCTGGTTTCGGCCCTGAATCCAATTGCCAATTTTTGGGCCTTTGTTTGCTTGACTTTGTTATTTTGTTGTGCACACACACACATTGAATAAGTAAGTATGTGTGTGTGTGTGTTTATGCGTTTTGGCATAGTTTAGTTTTAATTTCAGCAGTTTTGCAGTTTGCACATCCAAAAAAGTTTCAACCAGGGCCAAAGATAAACTGATTGACAACTCTAAAATTCAACTGGAAACTGGAATCAAAGAAATTCCAATTACCAAAAAGGGATGGAGTTTATTTATATCTCTATAGCTCTTAAGAACCGCTTAATTTAGTGAAATCCAAATTTGTATTGTATTAATATAAATTTCTTTGTCAGTTTGCGGGAGTATTTCGTTTAAAAATAAACAAACAATAAACTGCAACAGGTTGCTACACACATGTTGCTTCAAACATGTTGCTTCACACATGTCGCTAGTTGTGTGCTGGTAAAAAGTTTGACGCGAACAAGTTTGAGTTGCTTTGCGGATGTTTTTGTTTTCAGTTTGCCCACAGCAATTTGCTTCTGTTGTGCTGTTGTTGTTGTTGTATCTGCTGCTCATCTGTTGTTAATGTTGTTGTAGTTGTTTTTATTAATTTAGGTGAAGAGTTTGCGGTGAAAAACAAACACGCATTGATAAGCAGCAGCAACGGAAAAAACAGCAAACAGAATATAGTTTGTGTGCTTTAAAAAATAATGTATTGATTTATAGTCTTGCCACAACAAATTCATACACATTTCCAAGCATTTCCAGTGTTATCAAAAAAGATTTTTATCTCAACAGCAGCTGCAAATTTTATAGAGTTAGATTAAAAAACACGAAATAATCTTTCCAACTCGACACACTGATTATGAGCACAATTTAGTTATTGTATTATTATTAATATATTAATTAGAATAACACCTTGGTAAATGCGCTTGGCAACTGGACGATAGCCCCACACGCCCTGCTTGCTGTGATAACTGCGTGCCGCAAATTTTCCTTCCGTTCTCGCCAAGTGTCGCAGCATTTTGCTTTTATTTGTTTTAATTGTGTTTTTGTTTCAGGTTATTATGAGCACTCGCTTTCCGTTGTCAACTGCAGAGGTTCGCGTTCGATCCACAACTGAATCTCATTCTGAGGGACCCCCTTGGGCTTTGTCCATTTTGCTGATAAGTAAACTGATCTTCAACGATCAACTGCGCTCTCATTTTCACTCTCGCCCTAACTATTTCGCTTGCCTCTTGTCTCACTCTCACTAAAAAAGGAGAACTGGAATTCAGCTTCTTGGCCTTTCTTTGGCATGGTTCCAGCTGATTAATGCGTGAACACATGATTGTTGCTGCGCTCTCATTTCTCTAAAAGCGATATTTTATTGTTGCACACTTTTAGGCTGGGTATTTAATAAGCACCCGTGAAAAACAGCGATTTCCGTTTCACAAATTGACGGAAGTATTAAAAAATCAAACTTATATATTTTTAAGTTGTTAAATAAATATTTTTAAAATTTTAATAAACTGTTTAATTTAATATGAATATAATGACTATTTTGGTATCAGGTTGGTTTTTGGAAACCGCTCAATATGTGCGCATTTTTCTGTGTTGTATATTTTCTAAATAATAATAAAAATAATAATTATTAAAATATTAAATAACCTACATTGTCTCATAGCGAAGCAGCTTAAAAACTTTGTCTCTAGCTATATTTAAATTTCAGAGAAATTAGGCGAAATTCGATTTTAAATCTTTTAAAACAACAAATCTCAAACAATTTTTCGTCTGGCAAAATATGATATTTATTAATTTTTTGTGCTGAGATTAGCTTTAAGATTTTCTTAATCGCTCAATTTGATAAGAGTCTTTTGGCTATTTGTTTGTGATGAATTTAATTAATTCATTTCATTTCATTTGATTGTGAGAAATTTGTTGTTAGCAAATTAAATATTTGTGTGTTTTCATTGAGTGTTGAAATGAAGTGCGTAGATTAATGTGACGCTGATTTCATTCATGAATTCTGAGGCCAAGACGGAAATGCGAATTTGCTGCCTTTTATTATGGCTCATTGTCTATAATTATCGTGGCAGAGATGATTAACTGTAATGGACATGAATCACAAATTGTAATGTGGCTAAAGTCAACAAAAGGGAAACTGATAAGATTGGTAGAGAGAAAGAGAGAGAGAAAAATCAAAATGAGAGCATTAAATAAACAAATAGATTTGGTAACTGGCAACTTGCACAATAACCCAAAAGACAACTCAATTCTCGAGACCTGGCTAACAAAATGTGGAGCGCCAAAAGGCGAGTAGAGGAATGCGTTATCAGTGCGTGGCTTTGTTTGCCGATAAGATAACCGTTAGTATTGAGCATAAGAGATAACACTAGAAACATTTCACAATCGAGGAAAAACGGTGACAGGTGAAGCAGTCGACTAGTTTTGGCAACGCCCAACGACTTTAGTCTTAACTGAACTCGGCGCCGCAACGAACGTACTTATTTTGCAGTCTATAAGGTTGGTAACAAGTAAAAAAAATAAAACAGTGTGTGATAAGCATTTTTTATGGCCGATAAGGCCAGAGACACATTGATGATGTCATCAAAGTGAAAAAACCATTTAAAATGCATTAAAATCAATTGAAAGGACATATAATTAAATAAATATATATGCCAAATATAATTATAAATTATCTAAATTTTGGCAGTGAAACAAAAACTAAATAAAATACGTCAATAACATTATTTTAGTGTCTCTTGCATAATTAAATTAAAATTGTGATTAATATATTTTTACAGTGCGAAACGAACGAAAAACGAAACAAAAAAAGAGTGCAGGAAATTTGAAATAATAGAAAAGCGTTAAAATGCGCTTCAAACTGTTTTTGGTGTGTGTGTTGGCCTGCGGCTTTATGGCCTATGTGCTGGCCAACGAGAATATCTCAACGGAAGTGGAAGATCAAATTGTAAACCAACCCAAACCCGCACCAGCATCCAAAGCTGCCCCCGCAGCAGCAGCCAACAAAATTGTCAAGGCAACCGAATTTGTGGAAATACCAGTTGTGGTGCCCAAAAAAACAGCGGAAAACGTCGTCAAAATAGTCGAAAAAGTTGCAGCAATTAAGCCAAAGGCAACAGTTGCCGCCGCCGCCGTTGCTGCCCAGTCAAAATTGGTGCCAGTGGTGCATGCAACATCGAGCCGCGGCACCGATGATATCCTCACTGTGGCAGGCCTCAAGCCGCAACAAAAATCGGGCGCACTAATTATGCCCAACGATTATCTGGGTGAACTGTACGATCTGGATTCCACGGGCTACAATTGGGGTAAGTAACGGATCCACAAAGCAGAATCTGAAAGCATTTAAATTAGTCAAGCTAAAACACAATTTGATATTTTACTTACTTTTGTAATTTTTTTTTGTTATTTATGGTTTTTTTTTTAACAAAGAAGTTCTTAATTGTAAGGATAAATTTTTAAAATATTTTTGGTGGCTTTTTGGCCTTGTTTTTTTTTTAATCAATGCGCTGAATCAGTTCACATTACTCATACGTCCCGTTGAGCGTTTAACGTTCGTTTTGTGGCTTATCTTATCGCAAAATGGAGAGTTTTTCTTGTCCGCTTACCAATATTTGCTCGATAACCTGTTCGACTTTTGGCGAGGGGGGGCTTCCCGCCACTACTTTGTGTGGCACAGACAGGTGCCTCGTTTGTGGGGTGGGAATTTAGTACAACGATAAGATAATGCTCAAGTTGCGCTCATCAGAGTTGGGCATTAAAAATAAACAGAGAAAGAGTTGAGAGAGAGAGAGAGGGAGCAAGAGAGAGAGAGAGAAAGAGAAGAGAGAGAGAGAGAGAGAGAGAGAGAGAGAGAGAGTATAAGAGTGAGCATTGTCATTTTATATACCTATAAAGGTGTGTTCTAATATATAATTGAATGTCTTTTATTGTATGTTGCCAATGCATGATTCAGTTTATGACTACATATTTCGTTAGCCACACATACCATGAAAGCATTGTTGGCTTAATTATTACTCATGTTGGTTACACATTCTGATTAATTTATTTTCATAATGAAATTTATTTATTTTATTTATGATTTAATTTTCATGTGTAAGCATTTATTTGCTTACTAGATTTAACTAGATTTTTATTATCCTCTCAATTTAGATGACATTCTAGTAAATTCCAGCTAATTTATTTTTTGTAATTTTATAATGCCTTTTTTGTCACTTTCGACTATTTTTAGCGATTAGCTTTTGCACTTTGCATTTTTTTTGCAAGGCAATTTTCTATTTATGTCATTCGTTAATTATAATTAAGCAAATAATCCTCACCATTTGAATAAATTATAATAACCCAATTACAAATATATTCGGCGACACTTAAATAGAACCTTTAACCTGCAAAACTGTTTAATTTTGGCAGTGATGCCAAACCAAGTATTGATTTTTGTTTCTCTTGAAATAGATTTTATTTATAGTAGGCAATATAAACCAAAAATTATTAATAATGTGTATATGTACAGATTAAAAATTAAATTTTAACCCCAATTCAGATAACTCTAATTTTATAGAAATACATTAAATCGAAATTATTTCAATTGAAACTTATTTAATTGAATTGAATTAAAAATATAAATTTGAACAAAACTTCAATAATTGAATTGAATTAAAAATATAAATTTGAACAGAACTTTAATATGTATATATATATATATGTATAGATATATATTTATATATGTTTATACAGATTAAGGTACTTAATAGCGTATATAGAAAATTAGTCATATATTTTAAAGAACACAAAAAGTTGGAAATTATTTAATTGTCGTTGTTTTTTAAATTATAATTTAACATAAATTAAATCAACGTTTAGCCGAAATAATAATTTCTATATTAGATAACCATAACTAAATGAAAGAAAGGCAATTATTAAAAATTCTGTGCATTTTCATTAATAAAATAAAATTTATATTTTGTTTAAATTCTTTTATATTTTTCTTTAGCATTTTTTGTTTTGTTGTAAAAACTTTCAGAATTCATTTCTAAAATTTTACCTATAATTTTTAGATTAATAAATTTTCAATTAGTTTAGCTTTAATTTATTTTTCGAACTTAAAATGATTAAAAATTTAAATGCTTATCGATTATGTTGAACACTTGTTGAATAGATTATTCGATTATTAGACTAAGAGTAGGCGTATCCTTGGGAGTTTGCACTAGATTTGTGGGTGGGGCTTGTGGCTGGTTGCATTCATCTGTTGCATAGCTAGGCAGTCATCGAGATGCGCTGCTCGTACTCGGCAATGCGTAGCCTGACCGGCACCACCAGACTCAGATCCTCCATCATTGCATGGCGTTGCGGACGCAATGTGGCACTGGAATTCTGGCGAGCGATGGTGGCACGAGATTTCTCCATGGATGGCTTGCGGCGCAGTGAACTTTTACGTTGCCCCATGTTGTTGTTGCCGGCCTGTGGCGCTTTGGCATTTGGTGTGGCAAACTGATGGGGCACGCTTGTGATAGTTGTTGCTGCTGATGCTGTTGTTGTTGTTGTTGTAATGCTGTTGTCCATTAAGCGCTTGGGCTTTGGTGGCGGCACTGCGCTATGGGCAGCGTTAGAGGTTGTTGCCACGCCCATAGAGCGTGTGGCACGCAACAGGGAAATGAAGCGATTGCTGTTATTGTTGTTGTTGTTTGAGTTGCTGGCTGATTCATAGGTATTGGTGAGCTTGTTGAAAAAGTTGATTTTGTCACTAACTGTGCGAGAGATTGCTGTGGCACTGCTATCTGCCTCAAGCTGTTGCACAAATCGCTGCTGCATGTTGCCAGTGCTGGGTTTTTGCTGCTGTTCCTCCTCGTCGGAGGCATTATTGCGCTTGGACATTTCCAGCACTTTCTCCCGCAACTCCATCGACCAGCGTTTCTGTGGCCGATGCAGCTGTGGACGCAGTGCATCCACTGGCTTTGATTTGCTCACATCTGGCGAGCTTATGGCCAAGCACAGTTCACTCGTGTATCTGGGCGTTGACATCACCAAAGGCTGTTTAACTGTGGGCAGTGGCGTGGAGGTAATTGCTGGCTTTGGCATGTCCTGCTCCTGTTGTGGCTGCTCCAGTTCCTCCTCATCGATGTCCATTTCGAGCTCACTGAAACTGGCGGCGCTTGTAAACTGCGGCAATCCAGCAGGCATTTTGTAATTGTAGAATTGAAAATTGTAAGTGCTGATGCTCATTGCTGGTTGAGTTGTGCGAATCGAATGTGTGGCACTTGAAATTGCTGCCAGTTTATATACCACAAAATGTGCCCTCAAATTGGGCTACCTGACCAAAAAAACAAATGGCAGCTGCAGTTTTGCCTGATTTCGATTGGTTTTTCAGGTACTTGGGTTTTTGGTCTAAAAACTTTTTTTGGTACCCGTTCAATGTGTGACACACGAAATCCTTGCCAAAAACTTGACTTGCCTTCACCTGCATTTGAATTCCACGAAATTAACTCAAAAAAGGAAAACTGTTAAATTTCCATTTAAATCGAAGCACGCGAATTTTGCGCATTTTCAGCGGACTAATTTTTTGGGTCGAAATGCAAAAGGTGGCATCATAAATCAGTCGCTAATCCTGCAGTCCTGCTACCTGTCAAAATTATGCATATGGCTTAAAAAGGATTACTGCTGAAACTGGTCCTATGTTATGGGCTGCCAATAATTGCAATACTGATTCATAAATAGATTAAAAACTAAGACAATTTGCAACAGCTGCACGGCAAAAAAAAACAGCATTTTTGTACAGATTTTATGATCTGGTTTGAGTTTGGTTTAAATGGCAGCTGACAACTATTAAATAGTCATTGCTGCCATCAAGGATAATTATCGAGTTTTATGCCACTTACATATGCAACATTATTAAAAATCACGTAATAATTGTCGACTGTGGTTGAAAATGCATTTAATAAAAGTTGCCTCATTTACAAATTAAATGCATTTAACTCAATGAATATTCATATAAATTGGATTATGCATTTAAAGTGGATTTTATCATAGAAATAAATGGAAACTTAGTTTATAATATGCACAAAGGAATTGTGCAGGCAGGTTACAATTTTTAAATTAATATTTTTTTTGTTTCAACTTGAGTTTATCTGAGCTAATAATGAAATGCTTTACATAGAAATGAAATGTCTCAAGAGAAAATGCCAAAGAGAAAGACCAAAAACCAGCATAATTAACAAACTAAGATTTTGTCTACTTTTGTATATAAAATCTGACTGAAAAATCGATGGTTTGCTTTTGTATTCTTGAAAAGATCATCAGAATTGCACTAATACAATTTAAATTGCGAAACAAAACGAAAAGAAAATCCATAAAATTAGAAAGAAAAATGTTTGCTAAAAGGAAGAAAAAGTAAGTGAAAGTCAGTTAGTAATAAAGAGAAAAGACGAGAAATTGTGGCTATCAAGTTGTTGGCAGAACTGAAATGAATATTAACTGTGACCTTTAATGGCTAAGTACAGAGCAAGCCCGGCTAGCAAAAGACAGCAATTTTGTAAGTGAGTCAGCAGGAAGCTGCAACGAAAAATGTGTATAGATGGTGGCAACTGGTATGCAGCATGCAGCAGGCATGCGGCATGCTGCAAGCGCAAATTGCAACGAAAGTGCAAAGTTTTAAGTTTATGAGCCACCCTTGGCAAGCACCCGGCCTAAATTGAAATGCCGCTTGGAGAAAATAAGATTTTGTGTGGTTGGCCCTTGGGTCTGGGGGCATGGCTGGGTTCCTCCCCTTTTTTTGCGGAATTGAATACGTAATCTCAAAGGATTAGCTGCTGAAATGTTAAATTAGTATAATGCCGCGTTGTAGTCTTGACTTTACACTTCTACACTGGCAGCAAAAAGAGTGTGCAAGGAGAATGAAAGTTTTTTTTTGCATTGTTCTTATAAACTTAACTAGAATTCGTTTTTGAATATTTCTTAACTAAAAACAAATCGAATTTAAAGGTTTGTAAAGAAGAAATGAAACTGAATTAAATGGGAAAAGTGGAGTGAATAGTTAATTTTTTACTAAAAGTGAGTTTGCAAAATTATACAAATCCTTGATTCAAGCTGGTAACAGAATAAATACAGTAGTTAAAATATAGAAATATAGAAATATTAATTCTCTAAGTAAGACATTGAAAATTAAGGCAAAATCAGGAAAAAATAAGGAAAAATAAAACGATAAATATAAAAATAATTATATTTTATGACTTCATAGTTTTTGAAATTACTAAAAATATTTCAAAATATGTTGGGTTTATAAAAATACCCATTTTTATAATAGGAGTTTATCTTAGTTTAGTAATTAGAGCGCTATCAATTTTTTACTTAACTGGAATACAATATTTTATTACAGTTATCTGTGAGCAATAAATAATTATAAGTTTAAATATTAATTATAAATAAATTATAAAAATTATAAAAAATCGTTCCGATATAACTTTTAGCTTACTAAATTAGTATATACTTTATATATTCTAGATTTTGAAAACACTAGTTTAGAAAAGTATTTTCGATTTTGAATACAATTTAACTTGATTTGGCGTACACATTTCGACTACAGTCTTCTGAGTGTATGCTGTGTATACTAATATATATATGTATTTTAATTTCATGCAGATCCCAACAATAATGTGGCTCCACCGGATACGCCTTCGACCGCTGCCGGCGGGTACGCAATTACCAGTGCTCGCCTTGCCGAGCTGCGAAGCAATTTCATGTACTGGTTCTTCGACAAGGACAGTTATGGCGGCCGTGGCGATTATCAGTTTGATATACATGCCTCCATGACGCAGTTGCACAAGAATCTAAACTTCCAAATGCCCTTCTATGGCTTCCGTTTCAACTACACGAGAGTAAATCAAATAACTTAGATTTATCAATCAGTTAAACTAAATTTTAAATGCCTTTTTTTTAGCTCTCGTTGAATGGTTACTTGGAGTTTTCCGATCCACCCGAATATCTGACCTATCCGCTGGTCTTCCCCGTTAAGGACTGGCCCCACAAACGTGATCCCTCCTTCATTGGCATCTTCTTCAGCAAGTGCCGTGTGGGTCGAATTTATCCTTCCGATGTGGATCAGCGCACTCCTGGCGTTTACTTCCGGTTAGTATAAACGCATTTTACTTTACTTTCTTTCCTTTTTATTAAGTCATGATTTCCGTACATATTTTTTCATTTATAATAATATTTATTGTCAGTTTCTTATGGCATTTGCATAGTTAAAATCACTTCAATTCCAACAAATGCATATAAAACTGTTTACGTGCTATTCTTGTTTTGCAGCAATTTAAATACCCTGTTTTTAAAAGTGGAAAAAGTTTGCTTGCAAAATAGAAGAAAATTTATTTTTATTTATCTTATTTTGTTTCGTTAGCTGAGATAGCAAGCATATTTTTACTTATTTTTTATACAGTTATGCTAAATAAATTATCCAGCCAATCTTCATTTTATTATGTAAATATTATTTTCAAAATCGCACTATATAATTTTTAGTATGTTTTTTTATTGAGATTAATATTAAACTTCTTCTTTTCGCTTAGAAAACTTTTCAAATAATTCTGAAAAAATTTTATATTTTATTCAGAGAGAGCAAGAGATATTTGTTTATATAATAGAGCATTTATTTCTTCTCACTATTTTGATTCGTTTAATTCCAAGTAATAATTTAAACATGATCCTATAAAAAACGCTGAAAATTTGATGCACTTTTTTGACAACATCTTTCTCAATTCTTATGTGCTATTATTAGAGGGTATTCGTTCGTCGGCATTCATCCACTGTCACGGTTAATACCTGCATTTTGCGCACATTGTGTGTGTGACATGTTTGCAATATTCGCTCTCCATTTCCGTTTGCACATTGTGCGCATTTGGTATTCATGTATTCATATTTGTATACGTATGTATGTGTATATTTGCATTTGCATTCGGACTAGTTACTGTCATTTATTGCCACAGCATTTTTGCATTGTTTGCACAGTTTGCTGCTGGCTCTGCTCCTGCTCCTGCTCCTGCTCCAGCTCCAGCTCCGGCTCCTGCTGCTGTTGCTATTTCTGTTACTACCTGTTCTCGATCCGGTCTGGTTTCGCTATCTGTTGGCACATTTGTTACCCAATGGGTGCTGTCAGTGCTGCTGAATTCAGCCTTCATTTATCCGTGCATCCTTCCACTTCAAATATGGAGTCAGCGCTGATCAGCTAGAAACTTAATAAAGCTAAATATAGCTTTATGTTTAGCTTAATATAGCTAAATTAATTCAGACAAGTTTTCAACTTCTTAAGCGATAAACTGACTAAAAAAGTTAAAGTTTTTGCCACGTCGTCTTTCGCTTAATTAGTGTGAAAGTTCAACGCTTTCATTTTATGGCTTTTCTTTCAGCTTTAGACTCGAACTTTTTGCTCGACGTTTATCTTTCTTTATTGCATTATACTTGATTTTTATTGTTTAAAGTGAGAACACAATCATTTTTGTGCCACTGCAACTCGTGCAACTCCTCTTTTGGTTTCTTTATAAACTACTCGTTTTGCTTCTTGAGCCTTTCAATTCGCAATTGAATCGACGAAGCGAGTTCTTCTCGCGGCTTTTCAATTAGGTTGAAATGCTTGAAGCAATGAAATTGCTTTTTCTACTTGCTTGGTTGCAACTTGTTTAGCTTTCAAAGTGACCTCTTTTGATTCGTTGCAAGTGCAAGCTGCAAGTACTCGCTTCGCTTCCTCTTTTGCTACTCGCTTCGCTTTTTTATTACATTATTTTCATTTGAATTGTGCCAGTGTGCAAAACATTGTTTCAATTGTATATTACATTTGTAAACTATTTAAAGTTGGCTTAAAACGTTAGCTGATTTGTCAGCACTGTTTGACCATCTGGCTATTGTATAATGTCGCCATGGGAGCTACTGGCAAATGCACAGCTCCATGTTTCATATTTGATGACCACTAAACCAGAACAAATTGAATGACCATATTGAACTTTTTGTTTCAATTATGTTGCAGCTACGTTGTTGTTGTTGCAACTAATTGTGGTATAATTAGATTCACTACTGACTGCATTGCTTTTGTTGTGTGTGTTTTGATTTGAACATTTTGCAAGCGAAATAACCTTTCATTTTTAAGTTAAGCCAGCTTTGCATTGTAATCACCAAAAATATAAAACTGGCAAATATATGGAATTAATTATCCGAAAATGTGATAACAGTTGAAATTCATTTGTTGTCCGAGCTATGCATATATTATGATAGCCATGCTTGTTGGCCTTATGCAAAGTAGTCAGCGCATTTTGCCAACAACTTTTTTTAGCCAGACATTTGGCCATTTTCGTTGGCTTAGGTTTCATACTCTTGTGTGCTAAAAAATACAGCAGATAAATAACGCTAAAAAACTGTTGTGAATGAAGGACGAAACTGTAGAAACAATGAGTATATGTATTGTACATGTAGTTTTCACATACATGCATCAATGTACGTGGCAGAGAAGTATTTGCTATTTTATATTTGTATTGATTGCTCACAGTTTATTAGAATTCCAGGTAAATAACTAATAAATTGGTTTACAGCCTTTTGTTTTGCGTCTATTTCAAGTACAAAAGGAAATTTAATTAAAATATAACACAAATATTTTCATTGGTATTTTGCAAACATTTATTTTTTATGATTCGATTTTGTTTGGTGTAAATTGAATTTGGTATTTTTTTTTGTTGTGATATTATTTTCGGGTTTCTTTTGTTTGCCGGATTCAAATTTTTTTTATTGGGCTTCTTTATTAATATCTAAACAATTGGTTTCAATATTATGTTTGAACTTTATTGGGGGATTTTTTTCATTTTTTAAATTTTAAATTGTATTAGAGAGGCGACAACTATATTTTGTGCTTTTAATTTAAAATCAAAATTAATGGTAAAATTTCTCATTTCTAAAATTATGTTTGTAGAAATTTTTAGATATTTATTAAGAGGTAAATATTATGCTTATAAAAAGAATTAACTCATAAGCTCAACTTATACTTGCATATCTGTAATGTCTCCGCTAAGTTGAGCTTTATTTTTCGACAAATTTATTGCAGTGTACTTTACAGCTGACAAATTGGTGCGACAAAGCAATTAACGGTCTGTAAAGGGCATTTGTTGAGAGCAATTTGGTGAGAAATACACACACGCACACGCACACCTACACACACACACATACATATATATATATATATATATACCAGGCTCTGACGTGCTAGGACAATGGTTACGGCAAGGCAAATGCATTTTCCATTTTCCATTTTCCATTTGGTTTTGCGTAGTTTTCTGTCTGCGGTGCACAATATGTCAAAGTAGCATCGCCAACTCAGCAGACTCGAGGACTACGAGGGCGGCTTTTTAGGGGTTTCGGGGAGGGGGTGGAATATCACACTCTGACATTTAATTGTCTTGCAAAAATGTTGGACGCAACTTTGATGTGTGTGGGTGACCATTCACTGGAATTTAATTTAAATAACTTGACTGTCAATGGCCAAGAGGCTGCTATAAGCGAAGCTGTGTAAATTCCAATTGCTTTAGAGCATTCTTGCTAGCACAAACACAGACACACACACACACAGACACACACACAAATACACACACTTACACACACACACAGACAAACACTTACACAAGGACACACACAAAATGCTCTCATTTATATGGGACTATCAATTTAATTACACGCTTATAGTTAACACAGCGTGCAAGATTAGCTCAAGTGTTGAATGAGGGGCGGGTAAACAGTTAGCAGCTGCATTACGCATACGCCACGTTACTCGCTAATTCACTGTGAACTTAATTTACGATTCCCGCTTATTCCTTCACTCACGCGTCTTGACCATTAAATTCGCGATGAGTGCGAGTTTAATTACACACACACGCAAAGTGTTTGCCAGCAAAATGAGAGAAACAATGAAGTGCAAATAACCACAAAATGATGTTGATTAAATACCCTGCAAGTTGTATTTTTAAAAGAAAATAGCATTGAATATAAGAATGCAGTAATTTAATTTATAGCAATTTAAGCTGGTTAAAATAACTTAGTAAAGTTAGCATCATAATTAAGGAACGACTTTAATTATGTAACTATTATATTTTATCAATAGGCGAATTTTTTTTATATGTTATGCAAATAATAAGTAAAAGTTTGTTAAAGTTATTGTAAAGAAATTAAGAAAATAGTGCATGAAAATCGATGATCATCTAATAAAATATAGCTTAGAACTTTGCAATGATAAGTTAAGATTTGCCAAATTCTAAGAAAATTCATTAATTTATACAGTTTGTTCAAATTATTATATTATAATATTAATTTTCATTTAAGGCATGACACAAAAATAATATAGAGTAAATAGATTAAATTTTTTGCAGAAAAAATTTATATAAAAATTTAAGCTTTGCCTAAATTATAAATTGCTTTATTAACAAAAATGGCTGCAATATAATTTTTATAATTTTATTTACTTTTTTTGGACAGACTTCTGTCATACCTAAAATGGTTATTTTTTTTAAATTTTTTTTTAATTTCATATATTTATACAAAATATCTAAAGTGACATGAAAATAAATATTTCGCACACTTTTCTGTAAAATTATATATTCCTCATTTGCTAAAAAATTGTCTTTTTTATATGGTTTCACCTACACCACATAAAAGTTATAATGCCTGGTAGCGTGGGGCACATACAAAATTAATGCCACAAGCGGGAGTTGGTGGCATAAGGGAAAGGGGGGCGTGGCTGGTGCTGTTAGTAAAACTTTTGTGAAAAAGTGTTTGTAAAGCGTTCAAGTGTGTAAATCAGCAGCGTTGAGCGTTTAATTGTTGTTTGCCAAGGCCAGCGTTCGTGCAACTCAATTGGGGGGCGTGGTTACAATTAAAGCATTATGTCAATGGGCGGCACATGCAACGCTTTAACCATAACGAATCATGTAAATTAAATCGTAATAATATATTTATTTATGATCTACTGCAAACATTTTCATAGATTGCAAACATAAAGTTCACATCATTTTGTAGCTTTTGGCCCTTTTTGTGCATTTTGCTCAACACTTGCTCCATTTTTGTTGAACTGTTTTTATTTACATGCCAGAAGGATTCCAAGGATTCGTGCAGTGTGCATGCAATTTTCGCCATTTTCTTTAAGTACGGCCATTGTTTCACTTTCATTTACAACACAGAGATGAAAATTGGGCCACAAGCAAAGAACAGAAAACGAAAAAATAAAAAAAAAATATATATAAAACTCAGACAGCGATGTCGACGAGTGAGTTGAAGACAGAAGGAGGAGTAGGTGGGGGCTGGTAGGGATAAAGCTGGTTGAGAACTGTGGAAAAGGCATTTTCAAACCGAAATGCAGACAAAACTGTGGCGGCGTCGGCGCCTCGAATGTATGCAATAAAGTACATAATGGCGCAGTTCAAGAACTGGCACGCCAAAAACTAAGGGCTTTGAGCAAGCGGGGGAGGAGTGTGGGGGAGGTAGGTAGTTGAATGGGTGGCATTTTGGGGGGGGGGGTCTTCTCTGCCCGAAACAGATGACGCTGACGTCTAGCAAAACGAGCAGCGCAACTCTGCCTTGTGAATTTCCATTACTTTTGTTATACTCACTGTCTCTAAGTGTGTCTGTGTGTGTGTGTGGTGTTTGTGTGTCTGTGTGCGAGTGTAGCTGTTTGGCTTACTTACACGTGCAGCTCGTTTGGCTTCTGGCTGCTACGCGAACTATTTTTGGGCCGTGTGACAATTTTCCGTTATATTATTTATTTTATTTCATTTCACTTTTTTTCTCCTTGTCTATTTTAACTAGAATGTCAATTGCAGACATTTAAAGTTTCATGGTGGTGGGCGGTTGGTAGTGGGCGTGGCACTGCAAGTGCATGCGCATTTGTCTAGCCTATGTGTGAGTGTGTGTGTGTGCTTGTGTGTCTGTGTGTGTATGACTGTTTGTAGTTGTCTTTTTGGCATGAATTTTCTGCTCTGCGGTTTTTGGGCCTTTTTCTTTATGCCCAAATGTTGCGATCCGAAATTTTGTAGCATAACTTATTTAAAGCTGCTAAAAATAGTATTTAGTAAATAATTATATTTATTTTATGAATTATATATTATTATTTAATATATTTCATGCTAACTATCTATTTTATATATTTTCGCTTACATAAACAAAAACAATAAAAATGAATTAAAATAATTTAATTATTAAAAGAAATTTATTATTCAGTTACAAAGTATCTACCAGTTAAGCTTAACCATTGTCTGCAATTTTTTCATGTGGCTTCTATTTTTACAGCCAGCAAGGCTGAGTTGGCTTTTTTTTGTTTCGGGCCATATTTGGATGTTCATAGCTGGTAGCTGCTGTGGCGCTAACAATGTGGACATCATGTGTTTTCAAACAGTTGCGGCCCAAATGCAATTTATTTTCGATTGCCAGCTGCTGTCAGCTATAATTTATGAGCCCTGTAATTGCATCATTTGTGTGCCATGATGGAAAATGGTCCAAAACACTTACCAACACAGTATTTTCAGCTTATACATTTATTACTATATGTCTGTTCATTTTTATGCGATGTGATGTGCATTTATGACCATATTCAAAATGATTTGTATTTATTTGTGCAAAAAGCGTCGAAGTGTTAATATATAAATGTTGCACATGCGACGCGTGCAACGCGCAACAAGCAGCTGCGAATGATAAATGCTCATGCTCATTCATGAATATAGTTTTTCTGAAAACTTGTTTTTTTTGCTGTTAACATTGCATTTTTCATAGGGATTTGTTTGCTTTCGTTTTTTTTATCAAACCAAATGCGGCATGGAAATCGATAAATATTTTCTGCTTTTGTAACAATGCAAATATTTAAAACATTTATCAATGTTGCAGGAACTGTTCAAATAATTCTAAATTGCTTTTTTACATTAATAATTTCTTTTTCTTTTAATTGCAATGCTGCTCAATTTACTTTGCCAATATGCTAAAAAATTAACTTAAAAAGTTACAAAAATGTTGGTCATAAAATTTACTAAAAATATTTCAAATATTTAATACAAATATTCAGTCTTTACTTTGAGTATTAAATAACATTTTTGCAATTCAATTATATTCTCTCAAAAATATTTGTCCTTTTCGTTTACTCTCATCTAGTAATTAAATAACTGATATTGGCAATTTTGTATTGAGAAATTTGAATTTTAATTGCTAACCAAATATGACAAGACAAAGCATAAAACAATTGTAACACAATTTGATTGCAGTTGATAACATCTTTTTTGACAGCAAAGCATTTAGGAAAATATCTTTAAAATGATGTTTGGCTTGTATTACAACAAACTGGTATCATGTGGGAAATGAAAAATGCCGTAATGCAAACTGTAAGAAAAACGCGAAACGCCTATTTTGGGGCGACATGCGTAATGAATAATTAAAGCATATAAATCATACGCCATGTTGCCGCTGTCGGAGCCATCGTCGGAAGCGTCTTGAAAGTGTGCACAGCGTCGTAAAATACACAAAAAAACTCATCAAATCTGTATTAAAATCCAGGCAATATGCTTAAAATCCAGCTAAAACAGCCGCCGTGTGCTGTTGATTTATATGCCAAACATCAAATCCATTTATCTTCATACAGGAAAAAAAAAACTCTGACGCCAATACAAACCAAGCCAGGCCAAAACCAAATCAAAGGCCAAAATGTATCCCTCCCTCTGCAGCTTGTCTGCTGATTTGATTCCGCATTATTTACATGCTTGCTTATTTATGTCTTATATGTAAATTCTTTTTTTTTTTTTGTATACTTGCAGTGTTGTACGTGATCTGATGGGTCGCACAGACCGCTTTGGTGTCGAGGTCCGAGAGCGCACCATGTGGGATATTCGCAGTGGAGTCGTTGGCGCCGATACATTTGTGCCCAAGCACGTGGTGATCTCCACGTGGAAGAATGTCTCCTTTGCCGGCGGCATTGATAACTCGCTTTTTACAGTAAGTGTTATTAAACTATGACTAAAAAATTAAAGGCTCTAAAAAAAATAAATATTTGTATCGATTGATTGTTATGATTATTATTATATATTATGGGGCTCAATAGACCAATTAGGTCGCAGTGCACAAAACCCCAAATAAATAATAATCGATTGGTTATTTTCTTGATTTAGACTTACATTTGACTTGCCTGTTGTAATATTAAATTTATGGATTTAAAATAAATAAAATAATGCTTTTAAATTCTGCTATTATCTTTAGCAAATTCAATTACTTTTTTAATTAATATTAACAACTTTTACTTTCTACTTGCAGACAAACACTTTCCAAATGGTTCTTGCCACCGATGAGGTCTACACTTATGCCATGTTTAACTATGATGTCCTTAATTGGTTGTCCCACACTGAGGCCGGCGGAGATACGACAAAGGGCGAGGGCGGTGTTCCCGCATTCGTAAGTCACTTAAAAGTTTTTCTTTTCACATTTTTTCACATCACCAAACTTTTGCAACTCTGCTAAAATTATTAAATAAAAAACAAAAAAATATTAATTTTTTATAAATGTTGCTCAAAGCAAAATTCAGTCATTTTTTCACACCCACACACACACACAATCAATTACACACTCGTGTCGACGAGCGGAAAAGGTCCATCAAAGTAAAAGCTTTGCAATTTTCATTATTGACAGCAAATGTTAAAGTTTTCATTGCGCTTCAGTTTTCAGTTAGTTTGTATGTTTATTTTATTTTATAGCCATTTCTGTTGCCAACTGAATATTGGCTCTAAATTATATATATGTAGTGCATATCAGGAGCATCCTTTTAATTTGTGTTGTTCGGTTTTAAAGTCATCTGGCTTAGTTATTACTTACTTACTTATTATTTTGTGCTGCACTTAGAGGAATTATTGCAGTTGTGTAAGGAATTTTTGCAGAGTAATTGCAACTTGAAGGAGTGCCAATTTAATGCCACTTTTATTTTCTGAGTAAAAAAAACTACAGTAAATACATGTGACATAAGATTATCTTCTATTAAGTAATTTAACTTAACTGATACCACGGTCAAATAAATATTAAAGTTTTAGATGTGCAATTTAGTTGCTCTTAGTATTTTATATATTCATAAAAGTAGACTGCAATCATATTTTACTATATAAAAAAAATCATTAATTGTTTGGTAATTCTTTTGTATAATTTTAATATATTTCTTTCGTCAGTGCAAAACTGCTATATTTGTAAACAATTACCATTAAATCATATTTTATTCTTTACCCAAATACCTTTTCTTTTGTATAACATGCATTAATTCATTCATGTAATTTAGTGAGTCTTACACAAAAACTGTAATAATTATAATAAAAAAATAATAGATAAAATATTATATTTATGTAAAAACCCTTAGGTTTTGATTGTTTAACTTTATACACACTGCTGAATTGGTTGCAAAGTTGTTGATTAAATGTTGCAAATTATAATTAAACTCAATTGCGAACTTTGTCTGCAATATGAGAAACTTGTTGGCCAAATGATTTAAATGCTGTGATGATTGAGAGCCTTCCAAATTGTGTTTAGTTTGTTGGCAAGTTGACCAGAAATTAATTTCAAGTTTACTTATGTTTGTTTCTAATTGGCAATTGTCCGATTTGGCAAATATTATTGAAGATAATAGAAACAAAAACAAAGACAAAAACAAAAACTGCTTAATTGTAATTAAAGGATAGTTATTAATATCGATTACAAATCCAATTTATGCAGGTGGGTTTTAATGCTGGCAACGGAACACAGGCCTACGAGTATAATCCCTACAGCCAAAATATGGTTATCAGAGACTTGGTGAATCGGGGCTGGGGCAATGGTTTCCCTGGACGCCACATTTTCCGCATCGATGAGCAAATTTTAATTGGGTCCTGCAACAAGGATATTGGTGCGTATAATTGTGTTTACCCCCCAATTGTTATTGGGCACTAATTACATTTCCTTTCCCCTTTCAGATGCTGCCCTGTTGCCGCTAACCTTTGCCCCGGAGTCGGGCAACATGTTGGGCGGTCAGGTGGTGAACATAACCGGTCCTTGTTTCGATCCAAATATACGTGTCACCTGCCATTTTGATACGGAATCTGTGCTGGGCACATATGTGGATAGGAATCGTGTGATTTGTGTGCAACCTTTTCTTAAGGCCGAGGGATATATACGCTTCCAGATCTCGGTGGGCACACAGCGTTTCAAGTGGCGTGGCAAGTACTTTGTGGAGACACCGGCTGCGGCCACCGAGAAGATCTTCTTTGCCACCGATGATGTGCACAAGCGTAATCCCAACGAGATTCGCATCACCTGGAATGCCTTCAACTTGACCTCCAATCTGAATGCCAATGTCATGATTTCGCTCTGGGGTTATCGGGAGACTAAAATCGAACCACAACTTGAGTACATCGATGTCATCGAGGCGAGTCTAACGAATACCGGCAGCTATGTGATAACTCCTTCCAATTACCTAAATCGCCACAACATCAACAAGGATATGCAGTTTGGCTTCCTGCAGATCAATCTCACCCAACCAGCTCAATACTCCAATCTGGCCCTAAGTCCGTAAGTATTTCACTTTTCATACGCCATGTTGTCTGCCGCCTTTTGGGCCAATGTTTATTATATTTTAATTGACTTTCAGCTGTGTCAGCTGTGCCTGCTCTAAATTTACCCTCTCATCCCTTTTATTCTCCATATTTTTATTCAATTTTCCACAGCAATTTCAGAGTGCAACTAGAATTGGCCAGCCTGTCGCCCCTAGTGGGCCCAGATTTACTGGGCTTGGGCTTAATTGGCCATAGATTGCTTATTATGACACTTTGTAATTACGAGCGATGGCCAATCAATAGCTCTAAGTAAAATGCTTTTTTAAATGGCAACAGTCTCTTGCCACTTGCCACTTTCCAGTTCGTAATTCAAATTTTGTTGCCAGCTTCATTTGCATAGCTCGAATTATTTTTAAAACTCTTTATTTATTTTTATACTCTGTTTAAAAAGAGTTGTGCTGAAAGAAGACGACTTAAAAATGTGCCAAATGTTTAGAGACAATTTATTATAGCCTGTCTGCTTACAAATTAGCTACCCTTAAAAAGTTGTTCAAAATAATGTATAGATTAGTCACAGGGTATTCTTTAGTCCTTCAACCAGATTTGAGTTTTATTTTTGCATTACGCTTTCGTAATTATTTCGCACTTAAACTTAAAGTATTTGTAGAAAAGGTTCATAAAATGCTGACGTAATAAAAATAAAAGGCAACAAGCTTTGAAATTCTAGGAATTAGCCCAGTTAATCCAGCTGCAGCAGAAAATTCTAAGTAGATTAATTGAAAAATAACTCAGCATACTTTCATTCCACAGACTCTCTAAAAATAACTGAAAACGACTTATTGATGGCATCGAATTAAACAGAATTTCTGCAGATTGCCCAAGAATGCTTCAAAGTGATTTTACATATTTTACAAAAAAAAAAGGTATCTGTACAGAACTTAAGATTCGGCGCACAACATGGGAAAATTAGCTAAATTTTAAGCGATTTGTTTTTTTTTTGCCCGGCTCGCAGTGGTTTATGGCACCTTTGGGTATCGTAACTTTGCCGCATGCCCCACATATATCATACCAAAATTATATTAGCACTTTTAACTCGCATTTGATGAGCAACACACGCGAATAAATTCCAGTATGCAAACCACCAAATTTTAGCTATATGTCAAGGCAGCTAATGATAATGTCGTGTTCATTTCTATATAATCCCATATACAACTAGCATTTCAGCCAAGCCTACTACTTCAATTAGCCAGTTTTGAGCTTAATGCAGTTAGCTGCAAATTGTCCACGCAATGTGACATGTCATCCAAATTGATTGATTGGATTTGATGAGCTAGAGTAAAAATAGCCGCAGATGTTTCAATTAGTGATATTGGTATTTGAATATGGAATTTGGGTGGGTTGAATGATTGATTTATGCAGAATGTTATTTGGGTTTGAATGAGGAAATGTGCTTAGATAATAAATATGAAAATGTATGTATAAATATGTAATTAGAGTAATTAGTGTATCAAAAAAGATGAGAGCTCCAAAAGAATAAATGTGTTCTCATTTTGAGTTTGTGTATGCTGGAATAAAGAAACCTTAATTTTAAAATTCGAATATATCAATCAGGAAAAGTAAACTGGCTGCTGAATTCTCAAATATTTTAGTTATGATTTCCTTAAACCATAAATGACTGCCAAAATATGTAAAGTAAATTTTAGAAAATATCTTTCTAATTTTTAATCTGATTTAATTTTTTAGGTATCATGTTTTTATATTTTGATTTAAAATATTAAATTGAAGATTTTTTGTTGATTGCTCAAATCTGGCTCTTAGCTTATATTTTTCTATTTTATTTGATTTATTAAGCCGTTTTTTTTTATATCTATTTTATAGCACCCTTTGGTCGCGACCCATTCCCTTGGCGTGGTATATGGCGCCGCAGTGGGAGCAGCAGCATGGCAAGCGCTGGGCTCGAGCTCTATGCGATAATTGGATACGCGCCGACCGATTTCTCAGGTAAGTTAATGCCTGCCACAGCATTAACATTTTGTGTTAATTAAAATCTGGCAAAAGTCAGGGGAATTTTCTCTCTCGCTGCTGGCTACCTAATTAGACAACTTTTTGGACCTTGACTCAACAAAAAATAATCTAAATAATACGAAATTTGTAATGCAGAAACTTTGCTGCCGATTTGCCACTGTGCCCCTGCACCCTGGAGCAGGCTGTGCTTGATTTGGGACGCTTCCGACCGGATCGTGAGTGCGACAAGGACTCGAATCCCAGCTGCTTGCGTCATCGTGGCGCCATTCATTGTGTGGTCAGTGGAACCCCAGTGTAAGTGTACCCATAAATATTCATGTGTGACAAATTATTGAGTGGATGTGGAAATTGAAATTTAAATAACATTTATAAATTTATCTTTCACATCCCCCCGCGTAGTGCCCAAGGTGCTGAACAGCAGTGTTGCTATGATCGTTATGGATTTCTGATGCTGACCTATGACCAAATGTGGGGCTCTCGTCCACGTCGCAATCACAATCTGGGCAAGATGCCGTGGAATGAGGCCAGCAAAGTGCCATCTTTGTCCATGTGGTTCCATGACATGCGTCCCTTCTACTCCTGCTGCTACTGGCAGGAGGAGCAGGCTGTCGGCTGTGAAACCTATCGTTTTGAGCGTCGTCCCACTCAGGATTGTGTCGCCTATCAGGCGCCCGGCATTGCTGGCGTCTTTGGTGATCCACATTTGATTACCTTCGATGGCAGCGCTTATACATTTAATGGCCTCGGCGAATTCGTCCTCGCACGCAGCACAGATCAGAGTGAACGCTTCGAGATTCAGGGTCGCTTCCAGCAGCTGCCGCCCAATTACTATGGCCAGGTGATGGCCACACAGCTGACGGCCATCGCGATGAGGGGCAATACCACGACTACGATTGAGGTGCGTCTCCGTCCGTTGCACGCCCGTTGGCGCTATCGTCTAGATGTTTTGGCCGATGGACGTAAGGTGTACTTCGATCGGGAGAGTCTCAAATTCCAGCATTTCGATGGTGTCACTGTCTACACGCCAACCTATCTGCTCAATCAGTCCCAGGTGGTGGTCCAGTTCGATGCGGGCATTGGCATTGAGGTCGTCGAAAACGAAGGATTCATGACGGGTCGCGTTTTCCTGCCTTGGAAATTTATTGTAAGTGTTGTCTGAAAGTATTTCTTCGGGTATGCTAAATTTAAAAAATAGCGAAATTTTGTTACTTAATTTATTTAAACATTTTTGGAAGAAATTTTGGTTGTTATGTAAATTTCTGTGAACAAAGTTGAACGTTTTACACCCCAAAATAATTCCTCTCTCTTATTGAGTTTCAATTTATAAAAGTGATATTTAATTTAATTTTTATTAATTTATCCAGGCTAGTATTGAAAAAATAACGAAAGAAAATTTTAGCCTCAAAATAATTTTTCTGTTTTATTGAGTTTATCTAATCCTTCCGATTGGTATTTCAATATGTAAAAGTGATATTTAATTTAATTTAATTAATTTATCCCGGCTAGTATTAAAAAAGTCACGAAATGAAATTTTTAACTCAGAAACTTTTTCATAATAAAGTTTATCAAGTCATCTACAGAATCTTATGGAATATTTTGCCAATTTGAGTTTCAATCTGAAAAATATATATAAGTTTAATTATGTATTGTTTTTCTATACTTATTTAACCCCAGGCTAATATTAAAAAATTAATTTAAAAATCATTTATATTTCTTTAAGGAACATAACTTTTCTCTTTTATAATCCTTATCTAATTATCTCATCTAATCTTCTCACTGCTCTTATCTAGAATAAAACGGCTGGATTATTTGGCAATTGGAGTTTCAATCCGATGGATGACTTTACGCTGCCCAATGGTCAGGTAGCTTCGCTCAATCTGAACGATCAGCGTAGCATATACAACAACTTTGGACTGAAGTGGATGCTCACGGATCGGGATGTGCCCAATGTGGGTGGTGCTCTATTCACACGTGAATTTGGACGGATGGCCAGCTACTATTCGAATGCGACATTCCAGCCAAACTTTGTCATGGACCCCGTCGATTTCCTACCCTCAAATCGCAGCTACGATTTGGAACGGGCCGAGGAGCTGTGTGGCGAGTGTTCACAGTGTCAATATGATTATGCGATGACATTGAATCGAGATCTGGCGCACTTTACCAAGAACTACTACGACAGTTTGGTCAACATGCAGGCCGAGAATGCCCAGTGAGTAGCACCGTTGATAACTATTAGTTTTGCAGCTGCTAATCCTTGACTGCTCCACAGACGTGTCGTATCCTGTGGTGTGCTGCAGACACCTCGTTTTGGACGCAAGCTCAGCTTTGACTTTATGCCCGGCGCCAAGGTGTCCTTTGAGTGCAACGAGGGTTTCATTCTGATCGGTGATCAGCGTCGCGAGTGCCTCGCCAATGGACTATGGAATCTGCCCGAGTATGGCTACACAGAGTGTCTCCGTAAGTTTTACTTTCATCTTATATTTTGGCTAGTTTTACCTGTTCGTCGCAAAGTTCTTGGCAAGAGAATCATAAATTTGCCAGGCAAAAAGCTGCAAAAATTGGCTCCTGTGAAAAGCACAAAAGCGTCAAAAATGTTATTAATTTTCTCATGTTTACGGCAAATTCAATTTTAAAGGTACATCAAATTTTTAGCTTGCTTTTAAGGCGCTTAAAAACTATAGTAAGACTTCTTGAAAAGAAAAACAGACTTAATATGTATTTTTAATATAAAAAATATATAAAAAAAAATATAAAAAAATATTGGAAGCATTAGCTAAAAAGTATATTTCTTCTTAGCTGTTTAGATTTAATATTAGTTTTGTTTCTTATTTGATTCTGCAGTTTCGTTAACTATTTATTAATCTCAACTTAAGTTTTTTTCTTTCGTACTTTTCTCATACTTTAAAAAAAAGTTGATGGCCGTTGGGCCCAAAAAAGTTGATATAAAACTTAACCTTTTTCAACCAATTTTCACACAAAAAGAGCAGCTTAAGAGAACAGTTTGAAAATGAGTTCAAAGTGTGTGGGATTAAAAACCACAATATTTCAAACACGCTTTTCACACAGTTGCCACGAACTGGTTTGTGTTTATCAGCAAGTTTACAATTTAACTTTTTATGCAAAGGATGGAAACTAGAAATTTTAATATTTGAAAACTAAAAACTACAATTTCAATATAAGCAGTTTGGTTCACAATGATTATTCAACTGTTCAGCCAACTTTTTAGTTAACATGAGAATAGTGAAACTAATTTTTGAAGTGCTTGCCAAGAACATGTGAAAACTGCCGCCATTTTAGTAAGTTGTTGTTGTTATTGTTGTTGTTGTCCTTGACCTGAGCTGAGCTGACCTGACCTGACCTGTTTAATTTGAATGCGTACAGGTGAGGTGTATTACACGCGTCGTATCGCTTTCATAGCAATTGGCATTATCATACTCGTTATATGCCCATTGATGCTGTGCATCGTTTGTGGTGTCTATCGCTATCGCCAGAAGCAACTGAAGGAGGATCCCCATTGGCAGATGACATTGCCAAGATCACGTGCCGGTTCCGCGCGCAATTTGCGCGTTTTGAACTACGATCCGGAGGAAGATAGCGACACCGATGCGAGCACATTGAAAAAAAGTAGGTCCTACGATAAAGTATATCGCACGAACGAACCATTACCGGGCAAACCGCAAATTGATTTTCCAGCTAAGAAATGGGATCTGGATGCGAACGATGAGGATGTGACCTCATCGGAAGGTAGTGATAATAGAACTAGCACAAAACAAGCCAAGGACATTTCCTACATTAATCAAACTAACCGAACAGGTGAGAAACCGAAGCAATCCGGCCGTCGATCCCTGCGCTCCCCCTCCGGCACCGAACTGAACGAACATGGCCATCCCGAGGACGATGATGACTTCGATGAGGCTGATGTGCACACAGGCGTTATGCATCCAGCTGGCTATCACCAGCCCATGTCGCCGGAGGAGGCCGACCATTTACATCAGCAGCAATATAGTCCGACGTTTAGCGGTGTCGACAGTCGCACCAGTGCCGCCAGCTCCTTTAACTATAATCCGCAGGCGGCGCAACAGAATCGCTATGGCGGCGTTGCCGTTTTGCCAAACAATACGCAATATTATAATAGGCCACCGTCGGGTGTGCCCCAGGCGGCGGCAACAACGGCCACGCCCCTACGCATTGCGCCCACGTTGCCAGCTGGCACACAGCTGACGCAGGATAGCGGCCTGCCCTCCCCCCCACCACCGTTGGCCACATCGCCGACGCCATCAGTGCAAAAGTCCACAGAAGTTTAGGACACAAATATCTACACACACACATACAAATTACTTACACACACATACTCCTTCCCCCACCTTTTCACTACGCCTTCTGTGCACAGGCTACCAAGTTCAAATTTTTATCACTAATTTCATATATATATATATATATATATATATATCGTACATTTATATTTACATTTATAATTATTATTGCATTAATTTTGTTTAACTTTGCCAATTTGCCGCATCTGTCTTCATTTTGTTGCATGTATTTGTTGTTGTTTCCATGACCTTGTTGCAAATACTTGTTGCACCCTCGTCTATTAAACACATAGCCCAATCCACACATTTTATTATTATTAATATTACTATTATTTAAAGAACTCGCCAAAAATCCATAATCACTACCAAAAAAAAAAAATCATGTTTTTTTAACAAATTTATTGTTTGCCAGCGACTTTCATGTATTCTGTCAATTGTAAAGTTTCATCATTTTATACAATAAAAAACCTTGTTAATAGTATACCTTTAGTACACATCTTTTTATCTAAATATATACATATATATAGCGTGCTCTGATAATGCCAATTGTTACATGAATGTTGACAACTCGCACCCAAATTGCCAAAAGTAATATTTTTCAACAGACTTCAAATTTCGTTCAGTTTAGCTGCGAATTGCTGTCAATTTTCTGTAATGATTTGCATGACGAGCATAGCAAAATTGCATTCTCCATTTACACTGTGCAACATATGTAAAAATAATTCAGATATCCATCTATATTGTTTACTAAAATATATGTTGAAATTCTTTTTTTTTTTTTTTAGTATTTTTGTTGTTTACAAAACGCTCAACCTAAAATAGGTTAGCAGTCAGATCTTTAAAACTAAAGTAAGATAACTAAAAATAAATATAGTTTTTATCTAGTTTATTCAGAAATTATTTCTAAAATTTAATCAGTTTTCCAGAAAATATTCTGCGCTGGCTAAATAACTGAAAAATTGAAAACATTTAAGAGATTTACTTAATTTACTTGCAAAATAAAGATTCCAAATATTTTTTAGTTGAAAAAGGAAATTAAAAAGGTTTTTTTCAAAATTATCTTCTGACTCCCAAAATGTTGTTAAAGATTGTTTAAAAAAAATGGTGCTAAAAGATTTCCAGCTGAAGTCTTTAAACTATTATTTAAATATATTTAAATAAGTAGTTACAATATTGTGTTGCACAGTGTAATTGTGCATTTTGCAGTGCCAAGAAAATGCCACGAAATTTATAACAAAGTAGTAGGGATAGAGCCAAAGACATTAATCTTGAGGCAACTGTCACGTGCCTTGCCGACGCCCTGGGAGATGCTATGACACACCCCTCGCCCACTGTCCACACACATACAAACACCCACATACACTGTGCCACGCCCATAAAGCAAATGTATTGTGTGCATTACGCGATTGTCAATCAATCTTGAGCAAATTGATGGACAAGTTGCCGTTACTTATCTAAGAGTGTATGTGTGTGGGTTGGGTGTGGGCAGTGTATATGTGTGTGTGGGCTTTTGGTGGTGTGTCTGTTACTTGTCTGTCATGGCTTTTAGGCAGTTGCCCAATGACAGTGTCGCTCAAAAGTAGACAATAAATAAATTGCCTGAATACTTGATTAATCTAAAAAATACACTTCTCGAAATGTATAGCAAGAAGATCAAAAAATACCTCGTGTTCCACAACATTTTTTTACCTTCTCCGTGTGTGTGTGTGCACCATTTTCATTTGCAGGTCACGAGGAGCATGCGGCACGTGTGGCAAGCATCTCGCTGGGCTTGATGCTGCTCATTGTGATTCCCAGCCTGCTGCTGGTTGTCTGTGCTGCAAATTATTGGATACGCGAGCGAATTGCCAGAGAGGAGGCCGAAGCAGCTGCTGCCCTGCTGCCGAAACGCCCCAAGCTCCAACCGAGGGAGACGAACAAGGGAACTGTGAACGGAATGGGGATTGGGGCGGGGAATGAGCAGATTTGATTAGCACGTTAATGAGGCATCAAATGCAAATCGTGCGATGGGTTGGCTGAAACCGTTCTTAGAATTTAATTCTATAGAAATCTGCAGTATTCGGAATTTAACTTTAAAAGTTACCTAAGATGTTGAATAATATGAATATTTAAAATTTAATATATATATATATATATATATATATAAAATATTCATGCATTTTAATTAACATTTTAAAATATGTCGATAACAGTTCACTGAATATTTAATTTAATGGTTGCAGGAACAATCCTGTTTTTGAAGAAAAAGTTGATATTTTTAAATTATAAATTTATATAATGTTGATTTTTCAAAATTAAAGTTTTTGACTTACCTTCATACTCATGATATATATTAATTTTGTAAATTGCCGCTCTTAAATTATGTTAATAAAAAAAATACCAATAATAATTTTGCTGATAGCACACAAAAAGTTTGCAATTTCAGGGTTTAATTAGATATTTTATTTATGTATAGTTTTTTAGGTTACATATATTCATGTAAGTATATATCATAATTATAACATATTAAACATTTACACATTACAGAGAGCAAGACAGAGAGAGGAGAGAGTGGAAAAGTGAGAGACAGTGACTGAGTAAGAGTCGAGAAGAGATGGATAGAGAAAGTCATTTATTTCAATTTAAACATTTTTTAATTTACATTTGTAATATTTCTTAACATTTTATGAACTCTCAAATCTGCTCTCAACTTTAAAAAACACTTGCAACAAACAAACAGCTCTATATCGATCTATAGCCAAACTATCTTTACATGACTTACAAAGAACTTTCAGCAGAATAGTTAAATATCTAAATTTTTCCATTTATTTATATTTTTTATTTTATCTCGTATTGCTCTTTAAATATATATATATATGTTCATTTCTATAGCTGTGATTATACTGTTGCTCATATTTGATATTGTGTGATTATAATGTTGGGGAAAATACACTTTGATTGATTTGTTTTTTTTTTCTTTATATTTATGCTTTTTGAGTATGGATTGGCTTAAGAACTATAAAGCTATTTTCAGTTGTTATGTAAAGTAATCGTAGAGATTTGTCTTAATAACACTTACATATTTATGCATAGCGATTAGCTCAATAAATTTACAGCAAATTTCACAAACATTCATTTTTTAAATAGTTTTTTTGTAGTGGTTCTGGATGAGCTTGATTCTTTGGTATTTTTTTTGTAGTTTAAGGTGTTCACTTAATGTACTTGTATTTAATTTTATTTTTTGTATATATTTAGTATTTATTTGTTATTTTTGTTGGATTTTTTCTTTGTTGGTTATCGTGTGATTTTTTTGTATAAGACTTTACTTTTGGTGCTGTTGAGTTTTGCTAACATTTTGTTTTCTGGTCGTTAAGCCCTGTATAGAAGTGGTGCTGTGAATGTCGCAATAGATGTAGAGTATTAAAGTATTTTATTCCCCATATCAGATACTATACTACAGCTGTTTGGTGCCTTTTGTTGTATACTTAAGTATTTACGAGTTTCGCTTAATTAGAGTCCAAAAACATTTGTGGATTAGAATATTTGCCTTACATGGTTTATACTCATAGATAATTTGTACAGTTCTTGTTCATATGAGTATTTTTTTTTCGAAAGGAGCATTTTAGCATACAAATTATATACTTATTTAAATTAGAAAATTTATGTGTAGTGCCTACATAAATTACATCTATAGTACAAAGCACAATAAGTTCAGCCTAAGAAACCATCACAAAGTAGAAAAATAAATATGTTAACCACTCTCATTTATATAAATATTCTCAAACACTTGACAAATACAAATATAAGACTCATATTAATTTTTATACAGTTAAAAACTTTCACACAAACGCACACACACACACAAATAAACACAAATAACTCTCTACTTACTAATTACAACTTACGAGTAGTTAGGACTTGGAATGCTTTACACTTATGATACCTGCAAAGAGAAAAAATAAATATAATAAATAAAGTGTTCTAGAAATGTGAGTTTTATTTACTTGTGGTATACATATATATATATAAATGAGGACTTTTGCAAATGAAAAGTTCATAAAGTTTTTAGCTTGGCCATAAAATGCGGTTGAATAAAAAAATCAAAGACCAAAGAAAAAAAGTCAAAGTTTGCTTATATTTGCGCTTCATTGGGCTTTGTTTGTTTTGGTTTTGGCTTTTGTTTTCTCTCCTTTTTACACGCTGTTCCCTGTATAAAATAATGGCTCGAAAAGGGTGTGATAAAAGTGGGAAACTTTTCGATATAAGCAGAAGCCCAAAATTAGTTTCGATATAATTTTCTCTGTGATTAAAATAATATATATTTATTTTCCTATGCTTTATAAAATATATTTTTGTTATATATGAATTAGTCTTTTCCGTTTACAGGGTATGCTCAGCGTCAAGCATATACATTATTATAATTTTTTACCTAATGCCCTTTCTTATTTTGGCTTCTGTGCGCTTACAATTCAATTTAAACCCTTTACGGCCAATTACGTTACCAAGCCAAGCCAAGCCGGGCCGGGCCGGGCTAACAGTGTCAATGTCAAAGTTGAAACGTGGCCAGCAAAGTGGCAACTTTTTTGTTGCCTCCTCGTTTTGTATGCCAACTGCGTTGGCCAGGTCAAAAACAAACTACAAAGGCCCAAAGCATCTTCTGATTGCCAAAAAAAAAAGAGTTCAAACGTAGCAGAATACCGTTATCTGTATTCACGTCTGTCTCGTTGTCCACTGTATAGAAAATTAAAAATTGCAATCTGCAAACTAGAGGCAGGCTGAAGAGCCTGCCAAAAGGCGAATCCTTATAACGTTTGCTGATGATTTTGATTTTATTTATTTATCCTTTGGACTCCAACACACTCTGCCTCCATGCTCGCCTGTGGTGGTTAGCCTGCCAAAAATACTAAATATCAGCTTTGTGTTTTTGGCAAGTGTAGAGGGCTCTTTGGTATGTGATTTAAGGTATCTGAATATTTAGATATGTGTAAGTAATTTTTAAGTAATTTTTGGCAGCAACTTTAGTTTCTTTCAATTTTTTTTGTATTTATTTTTGTTACTAAAGTAAACATAAGAAAGAGTTGAAAAGAATTACTTTTCTTACTTTCTTTAAGGAGTCTAAAGGAACGAAATAATAAAAAATAGTGTTTGCTATAAGAAAGGAAAAAAATATTGCGTCTATTACTTTATTAATATATTATAAATTAGTATAAATTAGTTATCAATTAATAATATAAAACTATTGAATTTAGAGTCAAATAGTTTAAGTTAAAAAATAAATAATTAATTATTAATCAATAATATGAAATTATTGACAATTATACAAAGTCTTTTCTTTTTTCTTAATTACTTTCTTACTTTTCTTACTTTCTTTAAGGACTCTGAAGTATGGCGAACAAAATAAGAAAAAAACAAATATTTTGGCTATCACTTTATAGATAAATTAAAATAACTAGTTATCAATTAATAATATAAAACTATTGAAAATAAAGTCAAATAGTTTAAGTTAAAAAATAAATAATTAGTTATTAATTAATAATATGAAACTATTGACAATAATATAAAGTCAAATACTAGCTTTAATTTATCTAAAATTGCATTGTGTGTTAAAAATTTAAAATTTAAATTCGACTACAATAAATTCAAATTGCTGTGAAGAACAATGTAGCCAGATGGAAACAGCAGAGTGTTGGAAATAAATAAAACATTTAAGAGATTAAATGCAGGAACAGGAACAGGAACAGGAACTGGAATGACAATAGCTCGAATTGAAATGCGAAGGCGATGCGGAGGCATGGTCAGAGAGGGAGATAGAAAGAGAGAGAGGGAGAGGAGACAGTGCGGGGCAGTTGCTGATCGTAATTGCACATGCATGTTTACCGTTGGCCGTTGACAGGATAACACACACACACAGACACACACACAGACACACACACACACACACACACAGACTCAAATAGCTAGTAACACACTAAGCAATTTAACAATTTTACAGACAATTAAACAACAACATGGAGTCCTTGTGGACCAAGGGCACTAGGCAGTGGACATTGGCTAGTCTGTGTGTGTGTGTGTGTGTTTGTCCTTCGGCTGAGCTTGTTATTGAAATTGACTGGCCGTTTGCTACTTGGGCAAAAATGAACTTGCATCGAGGAAGATGGCGCCCATAAACTATCGATTAGTTTAATGCGCAAAAATAGCCACTTTTAGGGGGCGATGTTTTGGCAAAGGGTTTCTGCTGTGGGTGGCACAAAACATGACATTGGAGAGCCACCAACAAATTGAATTAAAATTGTAAATATCGCAATGGACACACTCTGGCGCGAACTCTTTGACCCACAAATCAATTGCATGAGCCAAGCCCTGCTGCTGCACTGGGCTTTAGTTGGCTTGCCAAATGTCGAGCATACGCTCCGTTGGCCACATCAGTTCTGGCCACTCTCTCTGTGTGTGTGTTAAGCTGTAAGCGCTGTGCATGTCGTGTGCACAAAATCGTCGCGTTAAAAGGATAACAAAAGCTGCCCCCAATGTTGCTGCTGATGTTGATGTTGTGGGCGTATTACTCTATTTTTTTTTCCTCTTTTATATATACAATTTTACAGTTTTTTGTTTTACATTTTGCTGGTTTTAATCGTCATCGCATTTGTTGGCAAAACTGGCACACACTCGATTTGTATGGTCATGTAACAAAAGGCAGCTACAAATACTATATGATATGGTTTTGGTTATATTAAATCGTAGATTGTTTGGCATTGCTATCGCTTTAGGATAGAATATTTTTGCCGTTGTTTTAATTTTGCAAAGGCAAAGAGAGCAGGAGCAAAGGCAAATAGAGGAAGAGCAAAAGCAAAGGGAGGATGAGAAGAGGCAAATAGAGCAAGATTGAATCTAAAGATTGAATACTCAATAAAATTCATCAAACCTGTACTCCGATTTATAACTATTTTATAGTTAAACCATAAGTGTGCTGTAAAATATTTATTTTTTTTTAGTTTTTTTTAAAACTTCACCCAATTAACTTATTCATATTTTTTAAATTGTCTAATCAGCAAGTTTAGATATTTTTTAGGCTCATGCATGGCTTTGAAAAAAATTAAACTGTTAATATTAGTTTATTGTACTTAACACAATTTTTTTTATATATTTAACTAAAAAATAATTAATAAATTATAATTTTTAAGCAAATGCAAGAGAATTCAGATTTTACGTTACTTTAAAAATATTGATTAAATTAGTTCTCTGCTGACTATTAGTTTATTTGAACTAATACAACATTTTTATATATTTAACTCAAAATTGTTGCATAAATTACAATTTTTAAGCTAATGCAAGAATTCTGAGATATTACGTTACTCTAAAAATATGATACTAAATAAGTTATCCGCTAATATTAGTTTATTGTAATTAACACAAATAAATATATAAAAATTATTTAAATCAAAAAATGTTTCATAAATTATAATTTTAAAGATAATGCAAACATTTTGAGATATTAGGTTACTTTAAAAATATTATTTAAAATTAGCTCTGCGTTTGAAAAATTATAAATAAAGAATTGGGAATCAAAAATTTAAAGAGCTAAATTTATTTAATTGAAGTACTTTTATAAAAGTGTGAAATTATATTCGATTACAACGACTTAAAGGCAAGTGAAATAATGCAGTATTTTAATCAACTTTGATTTTACTTAAGCTGATATAAATTTAAATACCACTTTTTTTTTAAAAATATATACATTCATATATTTGTATGTATGTATAAAAATTGGTTTAGATAAAAAATATTTAAAAAATTATAATTTTTAAGCAAATGCAAGAGAATTCAGATTTTACGTTACTTTAAAAATATTGATTAAATTAGTTCTCTGCTGACTATTAGTTTATTTGAACTAATACAACATTTTTATATATTTAACTCAAAATTGTTGCATAAATTACAATTTTTAAGCTAATGCAAGAATTCTGAGATATTACGTTACTCTAAAAATATGATACTAAATAAGTTATCCGCTAATATTAGTTTATTGTAATTAACACAAATAAATATATAAAAATTATTTAAATCAAAAAATGTTTCATAAATTATAATTTTAAAGATAATGCAAACATTTTGAGATATTAGGTTACTTTAAAAATATTATTTAAAATTAGCTCTGCGTTTGAAAAATTATAAATAAAGAATTGGGAATCAAAAATTTAAAGAGCTAAATTTATTTAATTGAAGTACTTTTATAAAAGTGTGAAATTATATTCGATTACAACGACTTAAAGGCAAGTGAAATAATGCAGTATTTTAATCAACTTTGATTTTACTTAAGCTGATATAAATTTAAATACCACTTTTTTTTTTCAAATATATATAAGTACATATATTTGTATGTGTGTATAAAAATTTATTTAGCTACATCTTTTGTGGAATATTAACCAATTGTGTTCAGTTTAATTCTGGGAGCATGAAATTGACAGCTGGTAAAACAATTGTTAAGCTGGGCCAAAATTGGAGCGCATCTGTGTTCAATTAAATATGTTAAGCATGAATCGAATCAAATTTGTTGACTTAATTTGCATTTTGGTTGCGCAATTTGGATTTGGCTTCACTTGCAACTGGCTGTGTGTGGCAGCTGTGGTTATGGCGCACGAAACGAACTTGAAACCGTTGCATGCCACAACGACAATGTATGCAAATGCAGACGTCTGTTTGCCAACGCAGCCAACTGTCTAACTGTCTGTCTGTCTAACTGTCTGTCTGTCTGTCTGTCTATATCTGTGTCAATCTGTCTGTTTGCCTGCCTAACAAAGACAAAGGGGGAGGGCGGAGTTCATGTTGGGTGGGGCGCTTAGATAATGTTGTTGTTAAATTGAGCATTGTGTGAGCCTGCTTCAGTCAGTTTGTTTGTGTTTGCAGGCGTTTCAACTTTAATTGAAATTACTGCTGAGTTTTCGATTAAGTTCTGTCTTACCGGATTGGGCAGGTTTAATCTGTTGGGGACTCAATTTGCAATTCTACGACAACTTAACAATTGCTATGGGGAATTTAAGTTTGATGTACCTTTTTTTTTATTTATATGGTAACATTCAGATTAATGATTCTGGGGCACAACGGCTTGGCACTTTATGGCAACTACTATGGTTCTTATATGGATGTCCATAAACTGGGAATAATTTATTAATTTATTATAATCATATAAACTTTGAAGCTGCTGCCCATGGACTTTCGAAATAGCCAAATAGCAAAAGTTTCAACTACTAGCCACATGGCCAAAACTTTATGGGCCACAACAAGGACTCTGAGGTAACCTGCCCAAGGTAAGCAAATGGGTATAAGTTGACAGATCTTTCTATGCAAATGTAAAAAAAATGATATAAAAATAATTCAATAAAAAAAACTTCCCATAGCTATTTTCAGCATGTGGCCTTTGGTCCTTACTGAGAATTTCAAATGTGACAACGTGCGAATTATTTCTATTAAAAATGCGCAACACATTTCTGAGAAGTTTGTCGGTTGCTGTCGGTTGTCAGCAGCAACCCTTTTATTTTATTTATCATAACTCACACTAATTTTGCGTTAGACAACACGCGGCGTATGCGTAATATTTTAGTCTCTGCTGCTGTCGACTTGACATATAACCCGTCACGCCCCAAAGCAAAGGGAGCATTATGCTCATTGACATGGTCGTTGTCATCAGCATTAACGTTAGACATATTATTATCTGGCTAAACTTTCTGCCTGCTCATTTTTCTCTTTCTTTCCTCTAGTTCTTGTGGGCATCCTTAATAATTACTTGGGTAAGGGTATATCAACTATGTGAATTGAATTGAAAAGGTCAAGTGGCGATTAAGTCTATTGTGCGGAATATATAAATAAATTAAACATTTAAGTATATTTTTGATGGCGTTGTAAAAATATACAGTATTTATACGGTAACTTCTAATTATATATTCATTTAATATATATATTATTTTTAATTTTTTTTCAATAATAAAAATATGTAATAAGTAATTAAAAAAAAAATGTAAAAACTGTTATTGTAAAGCTTTATACTAAAAAAATATTATATTATGGGTTATTCAATAAATTCTTTATAAAACAAAGAAGTATATTTTTTTTTTATATTTATTTTTTATATATAATCTGTCAAGTACTTCAGGGTATCCAAGTTTAAACATTTTGTTTCGCAGTTATACATTTTACCCGTCTTTCGCTCTTGCCCAACAACCGATTTAAACTAACAACTAGCAGTCGCATTTGGCTCTGACATTTTCTCGTTGGCGGCTCATAGCAATCATAATTTCCATCTTTATGAATTCTTAATGAGAAAAACCAACTGAATCTGGAGATGGGCAGGGGAAGCAGAAGAAGCAGAAGCCGCTTAGCACCAGCATCGCGCCTGTCACTTGCAATTTGAACTAAATTTTTGATGAGGCTCTCACGCAACGGCCTTGAAAAAGGACAGGATGTCATGGCCCAATCAGGCACATAACCATAACCAGTCCCAGTTCGAGAGAATAAGTCAGAGTCTGACGCAGGCATCGAATTGATGTTATATTTAGTTAGGCAAATATTTATTTGATTGGTTTCGAGATTTGCATTTGTATATTTGAAATGTAAGCGACGCGAACAGAAACCAAATTGTGCAAGAGAAAAAAAAATGTGAAAAAATCATCTTGTATATATAAAAATTTATTGATGGATGTGCTAACGGAAATGTAAAGAAAACATATATATATATATCTTTCAAACAGTCAGCCGATGATAAATGAGGGTAAATTCAATCCCACGAGTTGCAAGCAACTCGATGTGGCACACAGGCAGACCTAATTAAGAGCTCGTTAAATTTTCCTTTATTTTGCTGGACAGAGCGCTGTGATTCTACCGCAGTGAATGCTTGATGAATAACTGAGTTCATTCACTTGAATTAATTACAACACCAGAGTTTTGCTGGCAGCCTTTCAGTTGCATTGCAACTGTTTAAAAAATTTCAAGGCAAATCGAAATGCCATAGAAATTTTATATAAATAAAAAGCTTAAAGAGGGTACAAAAAAAAAATTAAGCCCGAAGATGGGCAGCAACAATAACAGCCTGAGGCAACATCCTGTACAAATAAACCGGATGTGAAGTATAAATAAATGCTAAATAGAAGAAAAGAAGAAAATTATTGAAGGAACCAGGCAGCTGCCGTAGGTCTGGCAGGGCTTAAGGGTGCGGTTTGGAAAAGGGGGTGTTGGGCAACCGGATGCCAAGAGCAGAAAGTGTGACAAAAGTGTTGACAAAAATTCCAGCAAAGCAACGAAGCATGTTTAATTTGGTCTACCGAAGGACAGTCGAAAAAATAAGGATAGGTTTTTATATTTAAAATTAGGCTTTGCACATTTTACCTAATTTTAATTGTGAATTGTTGCTGTAAACAAACTCTAAATGCCATTAAAAAAGAAATAAAATCATGTTGAATACAAAATGTAAAAATAACATTTTGAATGGGCACCTGTTCCGGCTATTAAACTGGCAACAATGTATTTTGCAAAATCCCAACTTCAATCTCATAAGACCTTAATTTGTAGTCCTTGTTTTGCTTGCATTCGTTATGAATTCAAATGAGATTGCCGACTGTAGGGAAAAGATTGAGATTTATATAAAATTTGAGAAATGAGCTTGGCAAACATTTCATTTACCCTTTATAATTGTTATTTGTAGGCAAAAAATGAATATAAAAGTGAGCTGACAAAACTGAATGCGACAAATAATCAATGTTAATCCATTTCTAACGAGGCATCGTTAGGAACACACACACACACACACGCACACATACACAATCGCATAGATTCCTGGCAGTTGTATATGGTTGGCATCATCATCAAAATGCCTTCCAACTTGCAAGTCATCAAATTGCATTGTTGTTTTTGTTTTCGATGTTATTGTTATTGTTATGGTTGGCATTTAACGATAATGTTGCGCATATCGGGGTCATAAAAAGACATTGAGAGCTAATATAAAATGGCAAGCCCACAAGCAGTTCCCACGCACACATTTCCCAAAACAAAATCTGTATGCAACTCTATAAGCAGCTTACCCCCAGTATTTAAATATATATATTCATATATATATATATATCTATGTATCTATATCTGTATATCTGTGCACGGGTTGCTCTGTGGGCGTTTAATGCGATTCGCTTTGCCTCAATGTCACATACATTAACAAAGTTTTTGGGAAAAAGATATAAACTTGAGTTACAATATCGCGAGGGTCGTCGCAGCAGACTTGGGAGTAAAAGTAAATTTTCTTTTCGATTCTTAAATTTGAAATTGCATTTGCATGGCATAATAATACTAACAATTGTTAGAAAATTATTGCTGCTAAAAATAACATTATTTTCTATATATGTGGCATTAATTTATGAATTCCTTAAGCATAAAAAATATATGAGTTAAATTTTTCAAACATTGTATAACATTGAAAGTCGGAATAAGCTTGCACTTATTTTGTATGCACTAAACTTTAGAATCACAAAGTTTAGCACTTTGATTTAATATCGAGTCATATGAAAATCGTAAAATATTTATGACTTCATTTTGTTCCTTCCAAAAAAATGTAGGTTAAGAGCTGAGTTATCTTCATACTTAAATGACAGCTACAAAAAATTAATATAAATATTTTACTCTTCTTTAATTCTCTACTTAAAGGAGCAAAAAACTCTTTACGATTAATCAATTATTTCAAAGTTACTAAATCATTAGATATATGTATATATGTATATATATATATATATAAATTATATTATATATATAATCTATCATCGCAACTCTTTTAAATTTTAAATGCCTTAATTTAAAAAGTGACTGGATATAGCGGATTATTTTAAGAATATATATTAAAGGTAGATAACAGTTTATTTTTAAATATAATATCTATTATTTTTGAGCTATGTGATCTTCTCACTCTACTTTTCTAGTATTTCTATTTTATAAACTTTTCAAACTGCCCTCTCGTAGCTATATCTGTCGCAGCGTCAATGGCAACAGCCTTCTTCCTTTTTGCGGTTGTTTGTTTATGCCAAATATTTGATATGAAAATATGTGTTAAATTCCGAGCGCTGGCAAAACAGCGCAGCTCAGTTTGTGTTGGTGTTTTTTGTGATATAGAAATATATATAGATATATATATATATATACTGTGGTTGCAGTAGCAGCTATCCCAACTTTAGTAAGCAAAAAAAAAAAACAAGAGCACAAACAAAGTCAATGCAAACATTTTGGTCGGCGCTGTTGACAATCCTTTGGCTCGGCAGTCTCGGCCAAGTATGCTACAAAATGTTAGAGGCTCTGGCTCGGTAGCCAGTGAAGTGGAGGATATATATATATATATATTTAACTGTTTGCCATATTATGGCTTTTATATTGAGTTGTTTCGGACTTATCTAGTTTACGGCATAAGCACAGAGACTTGGGCAAACAAAAACAAAGGACGAAAACACAGCCAACTTTTACAGGACGTGTTTTCTTTTATGTGCAATTCTTGTTTAGATTTCTCAAATGACACAACAACAACAACTTTAACTAATGGCAAATGCCTACAGAGAGATATTGGTAAGTGGCATTGAAAATGATACATAATGCTAATTCGGCTTGAGTATATACACGATTTTGATTTATGCAGTACAAATAAGCGTTGTAAATATGCCATAAATTACGTATACGCAGCGTAATCGCTGTACAAATGTAAATCATTGTGTAAACTAAGTTGTGTGGGCGTGTCTCGAAATCGAAAGAGTACAGATGCAAGATGGAATAGATGGAATAGATGGAAGATAGAAAATGGAAGAGCATTAACATAAATTACCTTTTGCGAGCCAACGAAGCCAAGCGATGCTGATGCCAACTGCTGCTGCTTCTGCTCCACGGGACAAATGCGGGCCAAGAGAGGACAAATGCAGAGTCATAGAAATGAAGTGGTTAAGTGGCCAGGACATACACACACACACACAGAAAGTCACACACACACAGACAGACACACAGACAGACAGACAGACAGACAGGGAGACAGTCGCAGCGAAGGAGTCACACATAGATTTTGCCTTAGTGCATAATATTTCATTGCTTTTGCATTTCCTATGCATCCTTTGGCGCCGCAGGACCCGTCGAGGACGTACGTGAGACGCTTGCATGTTGCCCCATGGCCAGACGTTGCGTTGTCGCCGTTGGCGTTGTGGGTTGCAGCAGCGGCGAGTCGAGGCTGCCATTGCCACTAGTCGTGTTGCTGGTGGCACGTGTCAGGAACCAGCAGTCCATCGGCGTCGGCTTGCCCTTCATAATGACCGGGCCGCGATACTCCAGCTGAAACGACTCGTCCTGGTTGATCTCCTGGCAGAGCAGCCTGCAAGAAAGAGATAGCAATATTTAGCCATGCATTAGTTGCGTATTGTTGCACGATATGATTTAGGGCAATTGCGTGTTGCTGGGGGGCACAAAGTGCACACTGAGATTCAAAATTACGACTACTTCACATTGGCATAATACATGCGCCCCCGCCTCCCACTTGACGGATGTGGGCGTGGCTTAGCCAATTTATTACAAGCACTCGACTAATGCATGTCGTCTTTGAGCCACTTACAAATACAGTTACTTAAGTGCTGGCCTTAAAGAGTTAAGCGGCATATTATTTGCAAACACTGCGTATATTTTCCCAGTACTCTAAAATTTATATAAAAAAATAAAACAGCCATAAAAATACAGAAAGATTTCAGGTTTTTATTTAAATAAAAATATAAATAAATAAAAAATTTATATGTTAAAAATAGTCAAATCAAATCGGCTTTTTATTTACTAGTTATTAAGATAACAAAATAAAGTAGATTTATTAACAGAGGCCAAATAAGGTTAGCATTCGAGTTAAGATCCTAAAAGATAAATAACAAAAATGGGATTTATACAAAGGCTGATGATTATTGCAATTGGAAGATCATATAAAGATTCAAGATCATGACGAACGAGTGAAATTTAGAGATAAAAAATTAAAAATGGAGTCATTAAAAAACATTCAATAATCAGTAAAGAGTTAACATATATTTATATATTTACTATTATTATTTATTTGGGGTTTTGTGTACTGCGACCTAGTTGGTCTATTGTGCCCCCTTCCGAGCTTACAGCTCCTCCATCAACCCCAGTTCCTGAATGAATGTCAGGATCTTTGATGGGTCGAGGGCTGCTATGTCTTTGACATTCACAGCATGCATCCCTAGGATGCTGCATCTTCTCCTGGCAAGGGCGATGCATCCCGTTAGGATGTGAGTTGAAGACTCCTCCTCGATCTCACAAAACCTGCATTGACTGCTGCTGCAGATACCCATTTTGGACAGGTGGCCTTTTAGTCTACAATGTCCTGTCAGTAGACCGACAAGTATCCTTAGCCTATTCCTGCCCATGGATATTATTTGCTTAAATATATGTATATTCACTAACAAATTGTCTTTTTGAATTTATACAATATTATAATATTTGAGTTTCAATCAAATCTGTTTGCCCACAATTTATTTTAATTATTATTTTTAATGAGAAAGTTTAAGCTTCTACCTGTAAATTCAAACGATATATTTATTTCCGATATAAATGTATGCAAATTGTGTGCATTGTATGCATTTCCCATCGAATTTATTGCACAATTTGCCATTTTCACCCCTCATGCATTTTGGTTGAACTTGTTTGGTTTCGAGTGCTGCTCTTTTTGCGGTCACATTTCCGTTTCCGTTAAGGGCAGCCACAATATTTCATATAAATAAGCCCAGACAATATGTGTGGGTGTGTGTCCATGGATGATGTGCTCGATTATTGTGCTCAATAACTGATAGCATACACATTTAATTAAATTTATTTACCACTTTTCAGAGTGCTTCTTTTGACCGCAAATTAAATGGCTCGCTTTTCAATATAATAAGAAATGTAAAATCCAATTGTTGACCTTTATTGCATTTTTTAAAGTGCACTTATTGAAATATATATAAGTTGGCCAATTCCATCTTAATTTTCCACCATTAATATACCCTGTAGGTTTTTTTTTAATGGAGGGTGTTAAAGAGGCAGGCAGGAGCAGAGCTTGTCATGAGAATAATAAAATTTGTAAATGTATTTATTCTCTGATAGATCCCTGATATTCTCTTTTAAATAAAATTAAAAGTCTTCTGTTACCTTTCCTATTTTCTAAATTTGTGCTCACACTTTAGACCTAATTACAGAGTATCTGATAGTTGAGCACCTTTTTGCCAGCTTATAAATTATTAATCGAGTTTATTCATAAGGGAAAATATTCACATGGAAGCAAACAATAAGCATAATTTTCCCCCAGCTGAATGAGTTTTCGTTAATGTCTACATAACCCGTTGCGTAATGGCTCGAATAAATGTTAAAGTTATTACGGTAAATAAAACATGTGCACTAAATTATTTAATTTCGATAATTGATGAATAAGCATTAAATTTACGGAGCGAACCAATAAATATTTGTTATATGGAAATTTATTGCAAAAAATAGCTTCTGGTTAAGCAGAAAAACCCATAAATAAATTGCAAATCCACAATTCAATTGACATATGCAAATAAGCAAAGTTGTAAGCCACAAAAAAAAGAGAAATAAATATGGATGGTCAAAGTAAATGATTTTTTTAATTTAATACAAAAAATGGCATTTCATTTGCAGCATGCAAAATTTGTGCATATTTTTTGAACAAAAATTTAAATATTCTTTCTTCATGTTGAAATGTTATTGTTGTTAGATAAAAGATATATTATTAGCTGATTTATTTAAAAAATTCTTTAATTGTTCTTATAACAGTTCTACGATTATTATTTAAACATGAATGCAATATATTTATGATTTAATTTATTTTTATTAGACTCATATGTGTTTAAAACTTGAAAAAAAAGATACAAATCGGAATTATGTATTATATTTATGTAAGTGAAAAATTGGAATAATCTCACATTAGCATTCACTTAGTATTTAAAAACAATCCATTAGTATACAAAAAGATATTTGCAACACGCTACCAATTATGGTATAAAAATAAAATATCCCCTGGTGAATTTATAAAAAAGCATTTTAAATCGTGATAAATAAATTGAAAATGTGTGGTTTTAATTCAATTGTGTATTTTTTACGAATACGATTCTGTGTGTTTGTTTGAGTATGTGTGTGGGTGGGTGTATAAGTGTGTGGGTGTGTATAAGTGTGTGGGTGGGTGTGTAATGTAAACACTTAGAAGCGCTTATCAATTACGCACTTTGAGCAAGAAACAAACTGAATTTCTGCTACTGTTTTGACTGAAAAACACAAAGAAAAATAACTAAAGAGAGTGAGTAAGAGAGAGAGAGAGAGGAAGAGCGGAAAAGTGTATGGCCGGGTGGGAGGTGAGGGTGTATACTGAGAGCGAGAGATAAATAGAAGTGTGGATAAGCAGAGCGGTAAATTGTGTGAGAAAGAGCAGCTAAAAAACAGCTGAGCGTTTGTATGTTTTCAAATATTTCACATTGTTTTCAGTTGCTTGGCGTCTGTTGAACAGTGCAAATTTATCTATTTAATGCAATGCGAATTAAATCGATTTACCAGCAAATTATTGTCATAGTGTATTATCAAGTGACCTGCTCAAAGCAAGCTAAGTAATTAAAATCGCACATCTCACAAACGAACACCTGTTAGCCGGCTATATATATCTAAAATATAAACAACACTGGAAATGTAAACAGTATGAAATGATGACAAGTAGTAAATGAAATTTAAAAACGATTTTAGTTGATTGCATTGCGTTTACCATGAATTAATTAAACGAAAACATAGCGAACATACTTTGTTTGTTTACGTTTTTTTTTTACGTACACATTGTCAATGTTATGGTTTTTTTTTTGTGTTGCTCACAATGTTGCCAGCATGAAAAAATCAATAAAGAGCGAAAGCAAACAAAATGAGAGGCAGGAAGACTGTGAGAGAGAGAGGGCGAGGGCGAGCGAGAAGAGAGCTCACCCTGAAACAAGTTACTTCGATGTTTGGGTTGGCTCGAAATTTATTCGCTTCCGTCGGCGGAAGTTGGCTCAACGTGTTTTTTTTTGTTTGTTGTGTTTGAATTTTGCCTTATGCAGCATTTAACTAAATCAATTTTGTTTATTAAAATTCCGTAATATATTCATTTATTATTCGTGTTCGATTGTGTCATGTTTTTGCAGCAGTTGCTGTTGACATTGCAGCAATTTGTAAGTCAATTACAACGTAATTTGGCTTCGGTTTGGCTGCACTCAGTGCCGCGCTATTTGTACGGCTTCCGGTCATTGGTGGCGCCACGAGCGACCAGCCGAGCCAGTTACCAGCGCTGTGGCAGACGACCACGACGCCAACTGGTCATGGACTACATCTTTGAGTGCTTCTTCGACGACACCTTCGAGCAAATCACACGCAACGGTCTCCACGATCGCCAGTCCCGGCGCAACGTGCTCGACCATTTGAGTGCCATCATCAAGGGCTGCAGCGAGGGTCAAAATGTTCACACGGCTGAGGTGGCCAGCCTGGCGGTTATTGCCGCTTTACGCTACCATCGATTGGCCAAGGAAGCCAACGGACACGTGAGTGTTAATAAATTTGGCTTGGTAAATTGATTTTAATCTTTGCCAAAAATCTTATAATGTTAAATTTTAGAAAACGTAATTAAATTTTAATCCGAGGTCTGGAATCTGACTTAATTAGTAATTTTAACCAGATACCTCGTTTTTATGTCAATTTAACACAATTCTTTCTAGCCATAATAATAATAAATACTTTTAAATTCTACTTTTCTATTCGAATTCTAGAATGTTATACTTGATTCAATCTTGCAATAAAACCTACTTTTTCAACTAATTGATTTGGCACTTGTCCAGTCGAACATTTTTAGAATGTGCTAATTCATTTAAAATTAACTTTTTACTAAGATGCATTTACATTTTCGACAAATTTAATTCAAATCTTTGCACTTTATATTATGAATATTTTATTAGTGTTAATGTTAAAGTGCAAAAATTCTATGAATTTAAACTTGCAATTTTTAGAGGCATTTTAAATTGATTATGTTTAATGTGTGTATTTATATTTATATATTTATATTTATATTTATATTTATATTTATATATTTATTTTTATATTTATTTGTTACCTTCTGTATCTAACTATTGTTAGGCAGTAGCATTAAAGCCTAATATTTATGGGTCTTCAATCCTGCTTAATTTGAATGTAATTAACACTAAGTAACACATGTGTCTGGTCAAAAAACATATGCAAGCGATTAATTTAAATTCAAATGAATTTTGTGCTTAAATATGGGGCAAAAGCAGGAGAAGAGGGGTTAATGTGTAAAGGGTAAATCTCTTTTGCAGGTGTGCCTCATGGGGAAGTATCACAACATTTTATATATTGCGCTGCGCTGCTGTTGGGATTGGGGAGTACGCGACTCCGAGGTTGTCGTTCAGCTGCTGGGTAAGTCAAAGGTACTAACTTAATAATTTAATGCCACAACATATATACATATATATATAAACACACACAGATGTGTGTGTGTGTGTGTTGGTGTGCTTTGAGGCATGTCCCTTTGTTTTTGCATATTTTAATGAATTTTATGGCTTTGCATAAGATTATAACGCTCTTAAATAAGCAGACGAGATTCACACACGAATCTCATTTAATCACGTGTTTCTGCTAATTGCCAGCTGGAAATTGCGTTAAAAGCAAAAGAGGCGAAAGTGTTGCTAATGCTACTGCTGCTCCTTCTGCTGTTGCTTCTTGTTGCATCATAAAACTTGTAAAGTGCCTCGAAAGTGTTGCAAGTTATTTGGTCCATGCCATCAGAGGCATGCGTGTGTTGCCTCTAATTAAAATGCTGCGTGAAACTTGACAGCCCGAAGACTTACGGAATTAATGGTGTGCCATGCCTTCAAGCTAACTATATATATTGTATGTGTGTGTGTGTGTGTGTAGGTGTCTGGGTGTGTGTGCTTATGTCTCGTATGACATGGCAAGCGGTAAAACTTGCGATTTTTCTTCTGTGATCTCAGGCTACAGCAGCAGGTTTGAGCCATCTTTGTCTGTTGGCTTATTTTATTTTTTATCAGGAAAGTTGCAAGATTTTTGTTACAAGTCAACAGGGTGTTGGCAAATCGATAAGACCTTGACTTAGCTCAAGGATTGTATAAGTTTTTTTTAAAATATTTTTCTTTTCGTTTTTTCTTTTTGTTTATTGTTATATTATGACATAATCCACAGCACAAAATACGTGTGAATATCAGGTTGTGAGGCAGCCTGCTCCTCATTAGGCTTATACAAAGGCTAAAACTTTGCAGTATTTAAATACATTAAAAATATTTAAAAGATTTCTAAGATTAGAAAACTTCATTGCAAAATGCCTACTTTTATTTTTAAGAGCCGCACTCAAAATGTTGCAAGTACGGTGCGTTTAATGTGGCACACATTCGGAGACCCGATTGCGGCTTTAAGCAGCAGTTAGCTGAACAACTCAACGTTTATATAATATTCCCAGTTGTATTTTTTTTTGTTATTTTTTTTTTTTGGTATTTGACTGCTGACATTTTGCAAGTTTCCGTTTCGCGTAAGCTGTGTTGCCGGTGCTGTGACTTCTCTTTGTGTCAGCCGCCACATCCGGCAAATGTGTTGCCAAAAAAAATAAAAAATACTGTCAACAAGTGCAGCTGCGTAATTTGCCTTGTTTTTTTGCTGCGACTCCTTGTGGGGTGTTATGCAATAATTGCCTTACTATCTCTTTCTCTCACTATCTCATTCTCTCACTATCTCTCTCTCTCTCTCCCTCTGCTTAGTGGCTATTTATGAGTGCGAAAAGACATTTGAGCGCATCTTTTTGGGTGCACTATTTGGGCCACATGCACCGCACTTTATAGCCGGCTGGCGTAGCGATTTTAAGGATCAGGTAAGCTACATGTGGCATACACACACTCCTACTTAAAGTATATATATATATATATAAGTGAATGCTTCTTCTTTTGTTTTTCCGCCTGACAGCATGAGAATGTGCGCGCCATGGTTTACTTTCTGAAGCATGCAACACGCGAAAAACTTACCCTGCCCGTGTGGATACCGCGATTCGAGCAGGAGCGCCAGCTCAGGTGAGTTGACAGCATACCAAATTTATGGCTCAAAGAATAAAAAATAAACATACTGGAAAAAACATTTTTGTGGTTATGCTCTAAATGCGAAACGTTCTCATAGAATAACTTTCAAGTTGACAATTTTGACTTTCAACAAAATTTTGTTTGCTTTTCGTATGTTGTTTTTGTTGCTTGGCAACATTCAAAGCTGTGTTTTAGCCTAATTGTTTTTTTAGTTAAGCTAATTGAGAATATTAATAAACCTAATTGAATTTTGTGAAATATTCAGCAATTAAATTAATGTTGCTTTCTAAAGTTAAACTCACAAACTCAAAATTGCCATAAAGAAAATGTTGTTTGATTTGCAGCTTGGCATGCCACGGGCAAGGATAATTGTGGCATGTTTACCACAAAGCTTGTGGCAATTGCTGATTGAGAATAATAATATTTTAATTGAATTTAGCTTAGCATTTGACAGCAAAAGCAATTATATTAAATTAAGTACGTGTTAAAGAAATCGTTGAAATTTAAGAAATTTAAGTTTCAATTTGAAAAGCAAAGCAGGAATTGAATGTAAAAATAGCTGAAACCAGAACCTGTCTCGAATATTTAGAGTCATGCTGAGAAATACTGTTAAATTGAAGCAAATTTAATTAATGGCTGGCTTAAATGACAGCACAAAGGCCAAGTAACGCCTGTTGCTGGGGGTTCCTCTTGGGAAATTTCAATCTAAGAAAAGGCAGGCAGGCAAAAAAGAGGAAAAAAAAGACAAGAGAAATTTTCAAATAAAAGGATTTTAATTAAATTAATACATACTGGCATTGTTTGTGCTGGCTGTGCGTGTTTGTCAGCCATAATTGAGTAAAAGTTGGTGACACTTTACAAGCACATACACGCACACACATACACGCACACACACACATGGACATTAATTTGCACAATGGCCGCTGCGGCTTTCAATCTCAGAAGCTGCCTGCTGCAAGGGGCTGCTGTTGGTGTCATGTATAATTAAGATTTTCACTTCTAACATGAGCTCAGCTCGCTGCCTTTCTCATTTTCATTTTCATTTCCCTTTTCCAATTCTTTTTTTTTTTTTCCTTTCTGCCAGAGATTTATGAACAAGGGTGTGTGTTGTTTTTGTGTGTGTGTTTGTGTGTGTGCTGCGATAAGCTGCAAACCAACAGGCAGCTATGTAAACCTTTTGTTATTTTGGCTTTGTTTGCCAACACTTCGAAGGATTAAAGTCAAAAATGCGTGTAATAAGCGCACATGGCCAACACTCAAGCGCTGAAATACACACGCCCACAAACACACACACACACATACTCACACACACACAGGGATGAGACAAGCTGTCTGGCAAACATTAGGAGCAAATTTATGTTTACCCCTCACTTGACGCCCGAGCTTAAGCAGTGTCTCCATCAAAGCACCAACACAAATAAATATATATGTCCTCTGTGTGTGTGTGTGTGTGTGTGTGTTTGTGTGGAGGCAAGTAATGTCACTATAAACATTGACGTTGAGTGCCGCTAAAAGTTGCACAAATCAACATCACAAATGTGTAACAAGATTTCGTATATATAAAGTATAAATAAACTCATACCTAAATAAATTTAGCCATATAATATTTACGGCATGTTTTATAGACAAATATAAAATATTGGTTTTAAAGGCTAAAATAAAAATGAAATGCTCTCTTTAATATTATTTCATTTTTAATATTACTTTATTAAACACACAGCAAATATTTGTTGAGCACACGCAACGTTTGCCAATTTTATTTAATAGAAAAGAAGTAAGAAAATGATTAAATAAAAATGTGTATTATTTCAAGCATAGTCGAAGCAATTAAAAAAAATTATTTATAGCTATCTTTGTACTTTATTTGACAAACAGCAAATATTTGTAACGCATTTAAAAAAATTGCCCAATTTAATGGCAAGAATGTAAAAAGTTGATGAAATCTAAAATTTATTCTTGGCTTTTTTGATGAAATTTATTTTTCAATCAGATAAGAAAGCATAGGAATTAATGGAATATTAGCTCTTTAAGCCTTAGTATTTTCTTGGAAAAATTATGCCTTGGAAAAAATATTCCTAAAATTTGTAAGCTTATCAGTAAACTTTTCCCGTATCAAGTAGGCATATTCTTTAGAAATTGGCATCGTCTATGTCGTGCCCCAAACTCTCAAGCACCTCTGTCTCTACAAATCAGAAATACCTTTTTCTTTCACAGTATTTCAGCTAGAGTCACAAAATTTAATGGACTTTCTGGCATCGATAAAATATTAATGCCCAATTGACAAGCTAAATATATCTGAAACTGTGAATCAGAGTATTCTGATGTCATTTACGCACAACTGCAACGTTTCCACTTTTTTAACTACAAAATAAAAAGCAGTTAATAACAATAATAATATTTCCTATTATAAACTGTTCCGTTTAATGTAAAAAGATCCCTCAGAGACGATGCAAAAATTACCCATCACAACCATAAACGGCTCTTAATAATTAGCAAATTTTGTACAGGGCTGAATTTTAAGATATTTAAATATTTTGTGCATGAAATTCTTAAAACTCGGCATAAATAATTAAATGCATGATTTGGGAAAGAAGTGGAAACCCACTTTTTGGGGTATGACTAGCATAAGTTAAAAAAAGAAGCTAAATGCTTGTTAAGCTGATGGTCTTAGCCGCCTGGGTACTTGCACCATAAATTCTAATTTAACTGTTGTTAGTTGCCAAGTAAAATTTAATATGTTAACTGGACAGACTAAAGTGCTGCAAAGCTGTAAATTAATTTGCCCAGAAGTTTGTAGCTGAAAGTGCGTAGAACGTTAAATTTGCTTATCAACTGCTCAACAGAGCTGGGTTCCTGTAAGTGTGTGTTGAGCGTGTGAGTGTGTGTGTGTGTGTGTAATGTGTGTGTGGGTAAATTACCTGCATATGCGTTGCTGTCACTTTATTGGGGTTTTTGGGCTTTTATTTGCCCACTTTTATGCGCAGACATTAAAGCGAGCACATCAGTACCGGAAAAAACACACAAGCGCACAGCACACACACTCACACACTCTCTCACTCACACACACACACATGCATGCAAAACACTCTTGTGTATTTTTCTTTGTCTGGCTTGTGGCGCAAAGCTCTTCAAGTGCATACGGTGTACATGCTAATGGCTCAATGGAGCTAAACGCCCTCTAACAACGCTGCGTATACGCAATATTGAAGCTCTGCACCCTTTGGACAAGTTGACAGCCATCAACTCAGTAAAAAAAAATTCGAGTAAAAAAAGTTATACACATCAAGCAGAAGTTTTTATACCCTGACATAATAATATATTTTTGATATTATTAATGTTTTTTACGCTTATTCGCAACAAAATTTAAGTGTTAACATTTTTTTTTTTTGGAAAAACGAATTTTGAGAAGTAGAAAAATTGATTTTGTGTGGCGTTTTCCGTATTTGCTGATGGTTATATAAGCTGTCACAGTCATTTTTCGTTGACAATTGATGAATTTGGCAAAATAATAATAGAAGAAGAAAAATTTAAAATTAATAACAAAAAATATTTTGAAGCTTGTCGCAGTTGGGAAATAATGTTTCTGTACAGCTGTTTAGAGTTTTTAAAGCCGAAAAATGTGCTAATGACTTCTTGTAGGCTTTTCAAAAGACACGAATAAATGCGTCGATAAACTTAGGCCGTTCAAAAAAGGTCCTGGACCCTGGAGTCTTTAGATATCTTGCCTCAATAAGATAAGTTTTTATAAATATTACTTGTCTTGTGTGATGAGTTCGATATTGACAAAATTTATCTGCCTTAGATGCCGAGTTATTTAAAAAATGTATTTATTTAATTATTGTTGATAAGATTAAAATTAAACAAAAAAATAAAATATAACAAATAAAATAAAATGTTAAATGTTGATAATGAAAATTCTGATGTTATTTAAATGTGAATTGCTGAAACATTTAATGCAAGCCGAGAATGTTATTAACGCACTTCACGACAAAATTAAAGCACCCTCTGGAAAGGGTAGTAACAACCCAGAAAAGTAGGAGAACATAACCGAAAATGCGACAACAGGCAACAAGCAACAAGCGAGCAACTTTATTTTCTTTTGCCATTGAGCAGATAGCCCCTGCCCCTGCCCCCGCCCCTGACCAAGCTCCTTCCCAAAAGTCGAACTCATTTCTTGTGTTTGGGCTAATGTAGGTTTCCCATTTGGGTTGCCTGCCAAGGATTGCTCTGGGTCACAGCTATTAAGCCAAGCAGAGCAGACAGTGCTTCTTGTTAAAGCCACTTATTCGGTCACATCTAACCAACACTGTATTTATCTGGCCATTTTGCAGATTCATTGATGTCCCCATCGAGTCCTGCGGACGCTCATCGCCCCTCCGCATTGCGTTGCAAGCAAATGCGCCCGAATTGTTGCTGCTACTACTCAGGTAAGTATGTGGAGGGATCAAGGATGGGGGATTTGTGTCTTGTCAGCCACTTCAATTAGCGTTAAAAATATGCAAAGCTCGATGGCACTTGGTGTATTTAGAGAGGGTGACAGAGAACTAGAGAGAGAGAGAGAGAGAGAGAGAGAGAGTGTGAGGTGCAAGTTGCCTTGATGTATGCAACATAAAACTCTATGCAACGTTTAGCATAATCAAGTGGTTGAACTGACAATGACACGCCCCCTTGACAGCGCCGTTTGCCACCCGCCTCTCGGATGCAAATATTAACATTAAATATGAAAGTCGCTGCCAAAGCGAATTTGCATGACAAGGCGACACGAGTGTGTCTCCATTCTGTCTCAGGGCCGTTGCAGGCTGCAGCCAGCCTGCCACAAACTTACGAGTGTGCAGTCAACAGCAGTGGCAGCAACAACATTGGTACACTTACAAAAAACTTGCAGCTTATTCTGCTCAAAACACGTACAAATGCTGTCAAGCGCAGGTAGAAACTTTGCAGAGAACAGAAAATATTTATTTTGTTTTTAAATTTTATTTTAGATTCGCTTTTACTAAAACCCGATTTTTTTTAAGCTTTTTTTTAGATTGCTTTAAGTTGAGCATAATTTAGTTAGGCGTGTTTAATTTTCTACTTATGAACACATCAAAAAATTGAAATAAAATGTATAGCTCTTGAAATTCGCTATTAAACAGAATAAAATAATTTTAAGTACAAAAACCAAATGCTTGAACTTCCAGCCATATTAAATTTGAAACACAGTATTTTAGCTGAGTGCAGCGTGAAAAATTTTACGAAATTTTATATGTAAACGTTTGCAGTTTCAAATGGTTCTCAGCCTTGAAAATGCGTTCAGTTTGCCTCTCAGCTGCCTCAGCGGTTGGCAATTTATTGTCGCATAACTTGATATTGCTCGATGTGCATTTCCTATCAGTTTGGTTGTTGTTGTTGTTTGTTGCTGTTGCGACTACAGCCACGCCTCGTTGCATGTTCAGCTGTTTTTTTTTTGTTTTTTTTTTTTTTTTTTTTGGCAACGGCTGCAGCTCTTTTCAATTTTTGATGCTGCGCCAAAATGTATGTTTTGCATTAAATTATAATATTGATTGCAGTCAAAGGGAATAAAAAAGAAATCAGAAAAAGGCGATTGCATCAAAACAGCAAACTCAAAAGTTATTGCAAAGTGTGCCAAATCTAAGAACACTTGATCTGCTCTAGAATAAAATACCAGCTGCTACCAAAAACAAATCTAGACTTAAAGACTTTTAGTTTGATGAAATTGTAAAGACGGAACATTTTTCTAAAAAGTTTGAAACCATTTCTTGATTAGGAACCTTAATTTGAAGAAAGTTGCATTTATTTTATGCCTCTTAGTAAATTATAAAGAATTAATATAATCGATTTTCAAATATTTTTTAACATTTTTCAAATATATCTTAGCAAACCTCAACATATTTTTAGTTAAATTATTTTTAAGCGCAGCTCAAAATTTCAATCACAAACTTGTATAAAATCATTTTAACAAGCTTTGTTAAAGATATTAAAATCAATAAAAGGATATAAAATTGGAGAAAGCATCTCATTCCATTATTCATTTCATTAATCGCTATCTGCTTGTTATATATATATAAATATATATGTATAATCAGACTTGAAGCATAAGTTCCTAGTCAGTTTTCAAATAAAAAGCAGAAAATTGTCCAGAAACATCAATTGTACGGCTAAAATGCAGTACCAACTATATATATTCAAATGGGTGAGTGAGAGAGGGGGGTTGGGAGAGTAAGGGGTTGGTTTATGGATAAGCTTATCAATCTATTATATATAGACTATTGTTATTTATTTTTGTTGTTGCAGCTTTGCTGCCCGATTTGCGATAAATTCTGATTTTCATTCACGTGCAATTTTTTGCTTTGTTGCATTCTCATTTTAAATTGTCGAAAATATGCAAATTGCAATTGTGACATGAAACTGTGTGTGCAACATGCATAATTCCCCTTTTTTTGATAGCAATCTGTAGTGTATAAAATATTTTATTATTCTTAAATACTTAATAAAAATTTTCAATTTACTGGAAGGAATATTTCTCATTTTTAGTTTTTAATAAGTGACTTTATTTTGACAATTTTATAAAATTGTAAAAATTTTATACGTTTTGAAGTTAATTTTGCATAATTGTTTACGAGTCAAGTTTTTAGATTCGAGAGCTGATATATAAAATGATAGCTAGCATAAAGTTTCTATTTCAGACTAAGTTTATTTTTTCACATAGTTATTCAACAAGAGTTGAGCGTGAGTAAAAGAGAAATACTCTCATTATATAAAAGTTTTCCCAAGGTGCTTAAATAAGCTCATTATAATACATCAAGCAGCTTATCGGAGCCAAATGCAAATGAAAAGAAAATGAAGCGCAATCAAACACTTTGACAAACATTTTCAATTTAAAATGTGACAACTCTGATGTGATTCAACATTAACTATTTGCCGTGAAGCGACATTTGCCGTATTAGCCACATTTGCACTTCATTTGCAAATTTACCACAGTCCATCATATGTAACGTTGGTCCTCCCCTCTCTCCCCCTGTCTCTGTGTGTGTGTGGGTGTATCTGACAGGACATCAACTACTTTACCGCGAACTGTGCACAGTTCATTATTTCATTTGCACATTCTGCTGCTGCTTATCAGCGCTAGAAACATTTATTACCAGTTACCTGTCTTTGTCCTCAAACTGGAATGGAAGTGCAAATTTGAGTCAACACCCCCCAAAACCATAACACCACCCACTTGAGTGCAGGCTGAGAAATGTCGTCTACAAATTACAGTTAGCATTCGACCACGACCGCAAGCTAACCAGCTACGTGCCTCAGCTGGCAGATGGCAAGCAGCTGGTTGCACGTAGCTAACAGTTAGCCGCAGTTTCGTGACCGCTTATCATTGCAGATATGGTGCTTCCCCTTTGCCGCCAGACGGTGGCACCTCCGTGATATTGGCCCTGCTCGACAAACTCAACGAGGATGGACGCAATTACAATTATGAACTAGTTCTCTGCCTCAAAATACTTATGCGCAATCTGGCCATGATCGAAATGCCCTTTATGCTGGTAAGTGGCAACATTATATTTTTACTGAAGTTTTTGAGGTATGTTTTTCAAAATACTTTAATGCACTCAACTTTAACGCGTATTTTTTTTTCTTTTTTAACTATATATTTTGCAGTTTGTCAAACTTATTTTAAACTTTTCAAATTTTACAAAATATGTTATAAATTATTTTAATTGAAATGTTCTCAAAAATAAATAAGTTACTTAAATGTGAAGTATAAAGATTTATAATTGGAACTTGTAATAAATTGAAACCTACAAATTTTAAATAATAAACTCATTTAAATTTTGTAAATTATAAAATAAACTAAAGATATAAGTATTTTATTAAATATTATATAAACATGTTTTTCCAACAGCAATTTACTTGTAGCCAGCGAAAAACATTTTTATAATTATTTAATAAAATATTTAATTTTTGTAAATTAAAAAAATAAAAAAATAAAAATGTAAATATTTTATTAAATAAATATAAACATGTTTTTCAAACAGAAATTTACTTTGCCAGCGAAAATAATATTTATAATTATTTAATAAAATATTTAGTTTTTGTAAATTTTAAAATAAACTAAAATTGTAAATATTTTATTAAATAATTATTAACATGTTTTGCAAAAAGCAATTTACTTGTAGCCAGCGAAAAACATATTTATAAATATTTAAAAGGAAGTTACATTTTTAGATTATATTATTTATTTATTTAATATATTTAGAATTTATATTTTTTAATTTTTTATTGCAATTGGACTTTAGTCTTGTTTTGGTTTGCCTGTCTGTCAACTTACTCAAGCATCACATGCTGCAGATTAGCTGTCTGTCTTTTTGCCAAAAACTTAGCCCTTAACTTGTTAAAGCTTGTTATCCACTAATCATCCCCACTTCTCTGCTCTTTTCAGCCTATAAACTATGGGGCGAGACGACAAGTTTTTTTCGAGCGCTATGTGCAACTCTTGAGGGATAAAATCATTGCCAAGGAACAGGTCTACGGCGTGCCAACATTGCGTCATTTCTGCCGGTAATTATCAACTTAGAAAACAAATTTTCCTATACCTATGGCTACTATCCGTTTCTCTTTGAAATAGAGATAGATATAGAGAGGAAGAGAGGTGGGTGGGGAGGGGCATACAGCTTTGTAAGCCGTGTGGACTGCTGACGGTTGGCAACGAAGTTAAACATTGTTTTTTATTCAATTATTTTGGTGATGCTGTTGCTGGTTGTTGCTCAACGCCTGCCGTAACGGCTTTTACAGTTTTTTCCTGCGATAAGCCTGGAAAATTTAATAAGCACAAAAAGTGGCCGAGAGTCGCCCCAAACTGCGTCGGCGTCTGATTGACAGACAGTTTGTCAAAGCGGCAACTGTCGACGGGAAATCGTGCAACTTTTAGCTTGAATTTTTGTTGGTTTTTTTTTTGGTTTTGGTTGCTTTTGTGATGAGGCTTACTGTAAATTCGCTTTGTCTTTGGTCCATTATGTCAATCTCGTGGCCTTCCAATGACCCTGTGTCGCAACTTCAGCAAATGCGCAAAGTTGCGTGAAATCCATACCAATGATATGTGAGTGTCTGGGCACCAACTAGGCCAACAGCTGCTGGCCAAGTTTAATTGAATTACGTTACAAATTTGATTAGCGCTCGGTATTTAATCGATAAGCTGTCAACTTATTTACTAATTTGATAAGTTGGCACAAAAAAAGTTTGGGCAGTTGACCATTTTCAAACGTTTTGACCCACAACTTGTTGTTCTTGTTGCAATTGACTCGCATGTTTGCCATTTGCCCATTCACGTGTCATATAAAAATCGCAACTGACTGTGGCACCCTACTCCCAAACCGCCCACAATTCACTTGTGCAATGTGTGTTTTTTATATACCCTGCAAAATGAAATTTGTGCGAAACGGCTATGCTGCGAAATAGCTAATTTTGGGAGTTGTAGAAAAAAAGGCAACAAAAATTCTGCTAAGATCGGTTTGGAGTTATTCGATAAGTTTAGCATAGATCTTATATAAATATCACAACAGTATATATATATAACACTATATAGTTTATAGAGCATCATTAAGTTAATCATTCTTTCGAAATCGGTGTTTTTTTTCGGCATTCTCTTTGCCAGTTTTTTCCTGCTGTTTGCGCTGTGAAAAGGCTTACTTGCATAGTGAAAAATCGGACTAGAGTAAACTGGACATGAATATGTGATATATATGTGTGCATATATATGTATGACTATATATGTCTCTCTGAACTCAACACATATACATTTGCATATATATATATATGCAATTGCCTTGACGCCCATTTTTAGTTGTCGATTGCGAATCCGATTTTTTATTGCTGCTGCTGTGTTTTCTGCACAATCGTTTTTTATTCCATTTGTGCAAGTGGAATTTATTTTGCTGGACTGCTGGACTTGATTTTAATTTATGCTCATTAGTGTCACACACGTCTCCGCTCAGGCAAATTTAAGTGTTTGAGCCAATATTGTACAAACGCTGGTAATTGTTTTGCTGTAGTAACCGGTGTCTGGGGACTGATTACTGGCGGCTCATAAAGTGGCCAAAAACAATGGGCGTTCATAATTTGCCGCCCTTAATATTGTTGACAAAACAAATTAACGGCACCATAAAAAGTTGAGTCTTGCAACAGGCAACTGTTGATGGCAGCGAGAAGCTTAAGCGACAGATTAGCATATTTTAAAGCAAATGTCGCTTTTTGGGATGTCAAATTCCGCAATTTCTTGAGTTTTTTCGTTCAACTTTTAAGAATTTCACACAAAAATTTCATGTGCACTCGCATGGAAAGTTTTGCTTTGGGCTATCTAAAAAAAAAAAACAACTTTCCGTATGCCTCAAAGACGGCTGATTGCCTTCGAATCAACGGAGAAAATACGAAAAAAAAGAAAGGAATCAAGAAAAATCCGCTCACAATTTCCGGTACTTGAACTTCCCGTATTCGGTTTTTCTTTTTTTGTGAGTTTATCTTAGTTTTTGTTTCTGTTTCTGTTTTGAGTGCTGCACAGAAAAAGCGCGAAAGTAAAGTTTATCGAAATTCTGCTACAGCAAAAGTTTTAAGCACATGAAGTTAGCTCAGTTTTGTCAGTTCATTTTTTGTGTACATACTTTTTTTTTTGATGCTTTCAATATTGGCTTATGTGAGACTTAAATTAATTTATGAAATACGTAGCCGGAGAAGATTGCCAGGCATAAAGCCCGCAAAAATGTCAAACTTAAAGTTGCAAAAGCCTCCGATTTTTTCTTCTATAGTTAAAAAATCTATTAAAAAAAATCTGTTCGATACTTTCTCAAAATGTGAACGGTTTGAAAATATGAAATATAAAATCGTGTTTATATTTAGGATAGGCATACTTTATTGTTTAAAAAATATGCATCGTAATTATGACTAAAAATCATTTTAAAAGTATACAAAATAATAATATCAAAAATTGAAATAAATCATATAAATATAAAGTCGACTAAATATAAACAAATTAAATAAAATTAAATTGCTTAAATTCTTTGATACAAATTAAATAATTTATATCAAGATTATCAATTGGATTAAACCAAAACTTGTGCTGAAAACTTTTACCAATATCTTTTTCATTTTATTACTTATAAGAAAAATAATATTTCTAAATCACTGACTGCACTGAAAACAATGTTTCCAATTTCCGTTTAATTTAAGCGAACATTTCTCATTATATATCGACTACTGAGTACTTTCCACTTTTTTATGTTTCTCTTTCATTTTTCAGCTGTCGCATTCGTGATATATTGCGAGAATGTAATCAGCTCCCAAGTGGCATCGATACGTTGCGGTTGCCGCTGCGACTGCAACGCTATATTGATCTAACTGAGGAGCTGGACGGACCCGAGATGCAGCAACCACAGCAGCAGCAGGAACCGCCACCTTTGCGAGCAAATCCAATGGAGAAGCTGACAAATGCCGTGCAGAGATTGGAGACCATCAGCAGCAGCGAGGAGGAGAGCGATTCGAATGATGAGAGCGAGAATCAATTGCAGCTGCTGGAGCCGGTGACCGATGCGGAGAAGGCAGCTGTCGCTGCCTTTGTGGCCACCAGCGATGGCGCCATCACCGAGGAGGCCAAAGAGGCGGCAGTTGCCGCCTATGTAGCAGCCACCGAGGCCAATGAGAAGAAGAATCCTCAACCCTCAACCCTTAGCTAGCTAACTATTAAGTTTTTACTGTACTCACCGATAGGTCTCCTCGCTGATGTTGATGCGGCCGGGCACTCCGGTGGTTTCCGTGCGACTCGTCAGGTTGACTGTGTTGCCAAAGAGGCAATAACGCGGCACACGATTCCCAATTACGCCGGTGACCACCTCGCCCGAGTGGATGCCAATCGTGATTTGCTGTATGGAGTATATATTTAAAAGAGAGTACAACATTATAATCTGTAAAACTGTAAAATTTATAGAGCTTAACAATTTCTAAATTGAGTGTTGGTATAAAATATATGTGCCACTCGCCGATTACCGAGTCCAACACTTGATTTTGCTAATAAACTTCTTGGCCCAAAGAGGAGGCAACAGTAATGGCTCAAGTTCTGCACGAAAGTGTAACAAGTTGCAAGTTTTAAGCCAAACCGACGAAAAGTTACCACAATTACTTGGAAAAAGTTGCAGTTGCCACTGACTCTGCCTCTGCCTCCCGCCCTCTTTGTCTCTGTCCCAAATGTGCTGCGGTGTTGGGAAAAACTTTTCTTTAATTAAATTTAAAACGAAATGAGCTGCGGCTGCGACAAAGTGGCAACAACCAAATGCTCCCCCTAAAAGAGCAGAAAGCGACTATCCTAACTAGGTGACTTTGCCAAAAATGGTCAGAATATAGATATATATATATGTGTGTGTGTGTGTTTGTGTGGTAACATGTGTGCTCCGAGTCTGGCATTGAAAAGCTACCATTGCAAAAATAATAAATTAATCAAGAGTGTTCGACGGGTTCTTCACTTTAGTAATTAGAATTGCACAGAAGCACAAACATTATTGAAATTATTGAAGCAAAAACTGAAATATTTTGACATTTTGGTTAGCAAAAATAACATTGAAAAACATGACAATTTGGTTTTACAATAAGAAGAACAAAACTAAGAGAAACGTTCAAAGCATGAATTTTTAGTAGGGTTTTCTGTATATTTTTAAGAGTTGGAACAGTTGAAATCATACTTTAATTATATACGATTTTTAAAAGTTTTTCCAAGGTATGCACGAAATTATTTTTTTTATAATACTCTCTGATTCTGCTGCGGGGTATTATAATAATTACGCTTCACTAATTACGTGCTTTAGTTTTGCCAATAGCAATTTTGAGATCCTACATTAGTGCAAGATTGGATGGAATCTCCACTCATTTAGATATTTGCGCTACTCAATGCACTACCAGGGCTTTTATTGATGTGTATTTTTAGAACCACAGAGCAGCAGCAGCAGCAGCAGAATCTTGACTGATACCGCAAATAACTGAATCAAATCAAAGCCAGGCCAACCATGCTGCGAGTAAATGCAATTTTGATAAGTGAGTTTAGCACGAGAGTGCTTCACTTTTCTTTACTCTTTTCTATTTCTATTTATGTTTCAGTTTCCATTCCATTAAATTTTTTTTTTTTTTTTGTAAACATGAACAATTACAAGAAAATTCTGAGAGACGTGTGCCTGCTCTTCCTGGGAATGGAAGTATTTTAGTTTTAGTTTAGTAACAGATACTTGGAAATTGAAGCTAAAATTGCACGAAACCTGTAAAAATATTATAGTATTTATTTTTGACATTTATTTCTTTTACAAATATTGTACTTCTCTTTAGATTTTATAAATTATTGTCATTTTTTATATACCCCTAAATACCCTTTAGTTATCTGAGACTCACAATTGTTTTACATAGTATCTACAAAATATGCAAGCTGAACTTTTGTGAGAACAATTGCAGCAATATTTATTGATTACATTGCTGGCAACAAAAAGCATGAAAAGATGACTAGCAAAATGCAGAAGAATGGAAAACTTTTGTCTTGGAAAATATCATTGCATAATTGGCTACATAAAATGGCAAATGGGAAAAGGACCTGGTTTGGGGAATAAGGATTGCGTAATTGTTTGACATTTTCATTGTGCTTGCAGCCAATCGAGTGGCTTGTTTTTCAGTTATCAGTAACTAATGAAGCGGGAAATGGATGGGGGACAACATGGCCCAGAGCCGCAGTGGGTCTTGTTAATTGCATTTGGAGCCATCCATCAAAGTTGTTTAGTTTGCCTGTCAAATGCCAAACGAGAATTGTCTGTCTGCCTATCGCCATCCATTGATTTGGTTTTTTGCTGAATATTGTGTTATTTTTTTGTGTGCATCAGCTGGGTGCCACACATGCATCAAAAATTGCGTGCAACCATCTGTTGGGCTGCGGCATACACCGGTTACGTGTATCCTGGCTATATTACTAAAAGCAATCACTCAAAATATGAAATAGTGGCAACCGCAGCAGTTGACTGCAGACGTGGCATGCAACACAGCAGATGAAATGGATAAGATGGCTTAAGAAACAGTTTACGCAAAAGGCATAAGGGCACAAGAGGGGAGCTGGGGCACAGGCAGTGACAAAGACCAAAAAAAAAAAATCGAAATGAGAATTGTAGCAACAACAATAATAAGAAAAACAACAGCAAAGCCAAGCGACATGAGTTGAACATTCGAGGACGACTTGTTCACTCACACTCTATGACTATGTATGTATGTGGTTATGGCATGTTGCACACACACACACACACACACACACACAGACACACATTTTGAAAGTGAGTGACAAGCCACAAGCATTGTCCACACGTATAACAATGCTGACGTCGGCGTCGACGCCGCTTGGCTGCTGTAATTCTGAAGGATGCCATCAAACCCCTCGTCTCCCCCTCTATGGGTACAGTTCTCTATATATACATACATATACCCATCTCTGATATATTTTAAGCTCTAGCCACTCACAGACAAAGTGTTTAAGCCCAACAAAAAAATAACTAGCAAGAATGTTCTAGTCGAGAGTGCGCGACTAGAATATACCTAGAAGTGTCTAAAAATGGCAAGCCCAAAATTTGATTAGAAAAAAATTTATTTAAAATACATTAAGTATTTTATTTTTAATATTATTTAAAGTTTAATGAGCATATATTATTCTTAAATAATAATAAATAATAATAAAATAAATAACTGTCAATTTGCGCTATCAAAGATGTCAGCGACATCTGCTGCTCAGGAATATATATCTACACTAAGACACCAAAATTGTATTTCCTTTTTGGCTTTTTCAAAATCGCTGCAGGGTATAGAAATTGCAGCAGGCCGCAGTTGATGACAGTTGACGGTCAAGTGCCAAAGGCTGCCAAGGACTCAAAAGAGTGAGATAGCCAGAGTGTCAGAGAGAGATAGATAGCTGCCCGAGCATGTCACACAATTTGCTGCTCTGTCTTTTGACATGGTGTCATCCATTTCGTATTAATTTTAGCAATTTACACAGTTTGACACAACTTTTTGCAAACGTATCAGTTTGATATTTTTATTTATCTACTTTCTGCACACTGGTTAATATTTTACGTGCAGGCAATCTATGAGATTTTAGTTATTTTCTGTGCCCCATTGGGTGTATTTATGCACCATTGCGTTGCGTTGTTGCCGCTTCGCTTCTTAAATGCATTTCAGGAACAAATTGCGCGCAACTTGTTCAAGTTGCAAATATATACAAAAGGGGGAAAGGGAACGGCGAATGGCAACTTTCAAATGCTTTCAGTGCGCACAATTAGAAGGCAGATTAAGACTTGAAAACTTTGAACATTAGTTGCACATTCAGTTAATACTGTCAAAGTCGCCAAAGTGTGCAACAGACAGCTGCAACTTGCTGCAAAATATATATTTTTATATATAATTTTGTGTATAAACATTTTTGAAAACTTTTCCGCATGAATTAACAAATGATTTAACATTTATTTTTTTTAAGAATGCTTTCTGCTAACTTGATTTCCGTTCAGCTGGCATTAAATTAAGTTCAATTTAATTTTGTTAATATCGTGTTTACTGAAATGTCGAACAGTTTGCTAAGTTCTCCCAAGAGCCAAGTCAATTGGCCATTTACTGTCAGTATCGAGTTACGTTTAATAATTGCTAGTTGCAAGTTTGATTGACTTCCATTTCACAAAATTTACATGGATAGAAACACGGACAACAATAACAAAGAATATTCAGTGGAAAATGCAAAACCCATAATTAAATTTTTGTATATTCTTCAAATGTATATAATTATATATATGTTTTTTAACTCACCACTGGATTGGAGCCCATTTTCACATTCTTGGCCATATCCATCATATCCAATGCGACGCGTGCCATGCACTTGGCATGATCCTCGCAAGGATCTGGCAAACCGGATACGGCCATATACTTATCGCCAACAGTTTCCACCTGAAAGGATACAGAAACTTGTGTTTGAATATTGAAAATTGTATATTCGCAATTCTTAGGTGCTGCCTGGTTAATTGACAGTTGACCTGAATGTTGCCAAGTAAATTGCGTTTTGTGGCCAGAGAACAAAATTGTAATTACTTGTCGGACTGATGGCAACATTTTGACAGCCATTAGAGGAGCGCGGTGCCAAGTATTCAATGGATGTTTATAATGTTTTCTAGAGTATATAAATATATATATAGAAAGCACTCACCTTGTAGACATTCAGATTGCGCTTGGAGTCGGTGAGGGCATCGAAGACTGTGTAAAGTTCGTTAAGCATTTTCACAATTTTCATGGCACCCTCGGGATCCGTGTTGGCTGCACAATATTGGCTAAAGCCCACAATGCCGGAAAACATGAGCGTTACGGAGTCATACCTGTCAAAATAAATAAATGTAAGTTCAGAAAATGAAATTGCGCAATTAGCCAATTGTTAATAACCATTTGGCAGAGCATTTTTAATCGTAGATTAATGTGTAACGCTTTTCAGCATTTTAAAATATTTATTTAGTAAGAAGAGAAATTAAAAATGATTTTTAATTTATACAAATATTTTCTTTGGAGTAACAGATATATATTTATTTGGTATGATTTTATATATGTTGCCTAATTAAATTATTATTTTATTGTTTTTAAATTCAGTATAACTTACTTATTTGATTTTTAATTAATTTCATATTAATGATTTTTAATTTATACAATAATTTTCTTTGGAGTAACAAATATATATTTATTTGGTATGATTTTCTGTATGTTGCCTAATTAAAATTATTATTTTATTATTTTTAAATTCTTTATTACTTATTTATTTGATTATTAATTAATACATTATTAAAATTATTTAATGAAATTTACGGAAAATTATGATAAGGTTTTCTGCATTAGAATATTTTTGACTACAAAATTTTTAGCATCCACTAAATATCAATATTTCAATCAATAATATGCATATTTTATTTTTTTTCAATTTTTCTTTTATTTTACTGTTATTGTGCCTTAAAACTGTTTTCACGCGCTCATCTCTAATTTGGATTTAGTGAATAAGCTTACCGTTTGGGCGGCACTGGACGCTGATGACGTAGCTCATTCGCCACAGACTTGGGCAGCACCGAGTAGAGAAGCCTGGTGTCCAGTCCAGGTGGTGAACGGAGTGGAGGTCGAAACAAATGACAAACAAATGGAAAGAAATTGTTTGAGTAATTTCAATTCAATTTCGCGCCTGAAGGCATGCAACGATTTTTGTGTTGGCTCTTCGTTGTCCAATGGGAAACACCTTAATTTTTTTTCTATTTTTGTTATGCTTTGAAGCATTTTTCTTACCTATCCGTTTTCTGCTTTTCACTTTCCAGATCGCGAAACGTTTGCTGCAGCTTATCCGTCAGCATTTCTAGGTTCTTGGTCAATTTGTATTCGGCCTCGAATTTCTCGGAAAGCAGCACCAAATCTCTGGCCGCATCATGCAGTGGCACATCCGAAATGTAGAGTCCCTTTCTATAGATAGATAAAAAGATAGACAGATTGAGAGATGGAGAGTTATTGTAGATATAGGTGGAATAAAAAAAACACGTGCATTTCGTTGAACTTAGGTGTTACTTTGCGCAGATAAATAAAATAAAATGTGTACACAACACATCAAGCTTAAGGTGTGTGTGTGTGTGAGTGTGTGTATTATAGTGTTAGGGGGGCTTACAGCCAGGTGTGACATTTCTTATTTACTGTCACCAATAAATTGTAGCTGGATATTTGCCATTACTTTCGACATAAATGCACAAATAATAAACAACAGCTGCTTCTCTATAAATTTATGTAACATTTAAAAAACCAGAGTATTTTAAAGCTTTAAGGATTTTTGTGGTTTTGTGATGTCTGTGCAAAGTTCAGAATGCTAGACAAAAAGGCTGTAAAATATTTGTTCGTTTTCATTTGGTGAAAATACACAAATACAAAAGGTCCGTTTTATTTTATTTATGAGGGAAAAATCAGAGAGTCAGAAAAATATGCCTAAATTAGAATATTTTCATGCTGTGGATTTTGTTTTAAAGAAATGTAAAAACACCTGTAACAAGTTGCTTTATGTGGAAACTATCAACTTTAGTTTATTTATTTTCATTAATATAGATTTATTTGAATTGGTCAAAAGCGAGCATGATTGTTAAAATATATATATTTTGTGTTAATTAATATTGCATTAATTAACATAGGTTACAAAAATGAATCTACCATAAATAGGATTACTTCAAACAATTATTATTTTCCATGTATTGTAAAAAAATATATACATAAAAATCAATTATCTATATCATTTATTTTAAAAAACAATCCGTAATAGTTTATTTTTTACTCACTTGGTTAAGTCATCCAAATTCATGACGCTGGGATAGCACTGAAACAATATGCGATCTGTCTCCGGTATATACATCATTTGTCCCTGGAAAATAAGGATAATAAGTAGATAAAGCTGAGTAAAGAGCTGGACATGAGACAATTATCATAAAAAGGATTTTTATGCAACATTTTGCGGCAAACTGTATTAAATTTAATGCCGAGCGATTTTAGTTTCAGTTTCAATGGCGACGGCTGTGCTTAATCGGCCCTTTTGTATATATATATTTCATTATGTTTATGTGGTTGTGTCCGTATGTGTGTGTGGCCACATGCTGAAATCAATGCGACCGATTGGACAGACAGAGGGGCAGAAAAAAAGAGCAAAACAGCTGTTGTGGCAAGCAAAAAAAAAAAAAAAAAAGTAGAAAAAAAACTTACCTTCAGTCTCAGAAATCGCTGTTCGTGTCGGCTGCTCATGGCGCCCTGTCTCGTCTGGAGCACATAGATGGTGTTTATGTGTGACAGAATGTTCTCGAATGTGAGCTGCAGGTGTGGTCTAATGGCCTCCACCACCTCTATCAGTGAGCAGTCCTCCTCTGCCACTCTACAAATGGTTATAAAAAGGGCGAAATGAAAACAGTATTAATGGCAAATCGCCAACAAGATGGCCAATAATGGGTTTGGTGCCATTTCCATTAGGACAGACTGACTGGGCCATCGCCCACTCCCACTCCCAATCCCATTCCCAACTCACCTGGGTATAACGCGGGAAACAGCTTTGCCAGCCTGCACGACTTTCATTTGTCTATCGAACATCAGGTGAAAGGGGAACACCTTGCAGAATGTCGCCGGCGAGATGAGGGGCGCTGTAAGGTGATCCACAAAATGGATACAACGGGTTTTTAACCGATTAGTCTGGCAATTAGCCAAATTAATAGAAAAAGCTAACCTTCGCAAAGAAACTCTATGTCATCGGCGGCCGCCGCTGCCTCATCCTTCTTGGCATCCGCCTGGGATTTGGCTGCCACGTTGATTTCACGAATCACAAACTGAACATGGTCGTAGCGCTCGATGTCATCGCTCTTGGTCTTCAGTAGGCGCAGGCACTGCTGCTCCTTGTCGCCATCGCAATCGAAGCTATCCTGCACAAGCGGCCCACTGGGCCCAGTCAATCCAGTTCCCTTCGATGTGGCCGCCAATTGTTCGCCGCCAGCTGTGTGAGAAGCGAGGGGATTACAATTGAAGATTAATGGCAATGGCAATAGCCATGGCTAAACAGCTAAGCATTTACAAGCTCAACTAGCATGGTTTTGTGTAGAGCCTTGAGCTTGGTTGAGTTGGCCTAATGCCATATCCATTGCTCGGAGAAGACAATTATTAAAATCAGTTTAATATTTGAATTAAATTTGAGTGGATAAGTCTGCAAAAATGAGATAATATTGTTTTTCATGGGCGACCAGTTGACCAAACTTTATTTAAATCGATTTTGTAAATTCCAAGCAATCAAAGATTATTTTTGTATTTGAACTAATTTTGAATGATATTCTTTCTTAAATTCTTAGAAAACAACATAAAAAATGAACAATAATAAATTCAGTACTTTTACTTTTGCGAACTTAGTGCATCGAAAATCTTTATTTATTTTGTCGAGTCATAAAATTATAATAAATAATAATTATCCCTAAGTTATCCCTGAGTTTTTTGTATTTACTAAATGACAGCAACTTAAATTGTGTCCATCCATTAAATGTCCCAGACAGAAAAATATATACGAGGTGTGTTCAAAAAGTATCGCGAATTTGGAATTTTCGCGGGTTACGTATATTCGAATTTCGATTTTTTTGTGGCGTTATGTTGGTACTCATGTCTCTCACTTATGCCGACATGCTCGGCCATTTTGAATGTTCACTTAATTATTGACAGCTGCTTTGCTTGCACGTGTTTTGGATCGTCTTCGATTTTTACCTATTCAAAAAAATGGATCAAAGAACCTGTATCAAATTTTGTGTGAAAAACGAAATTAAGTGCGCGGATGCATTCCGAATGTTGACTGTGGCATACGGAGAAGCTACCTTGCACCGAAGCAACGTTTATCGGTGATACAAAATGTTCTCAGAAGGCCGAGAAGATGTGAACGACGAAGAGCGTGCCGGACGACGAGATAAAGACGGCATCGAAGGAGGATAAAAGATAAAAAAAAATGATTTTTTAAAGTGCTTCGAAGAATGAAAAAACCGTTGGCACAAGTGTATAATATCTCATGGGGATTACTTTAAAGGGGACAAAATAGATATCCATGATCAAATAAATAATTTTTGAAAAAACACAAAATTCGCGATACTTTTTGAACATATTTAAAACTTCTAGTAATCTGTGTTTAATATTCTGCCTTTTGTAATGTGTCTATTAAAAAAGTAAACATCATCAATTTAATCGATTTACAAATTGCAATGAGTGTAAAATTATGATTGTTGAACTAAATATTTTTTATGGTTAAAGTTTCATTTTTATTGGAAAATAAGTTCGACAAGCGGTTAACAACAGTTTTGATCTGCTGCACAAATCCCAAATGGCCGATTGAGTTCTGTTAGAAACATGCGGCTTCTGTAATTCCAAATTTGTGCTGACCAACAACATGCAACAAGCTGACTAGGCTATAAATGGCAGTAGTAGCATATTGGCTGGCCACATCATTATACCCCGTTTGCTAATGAGAGACTAACGCAATTTGTTAGCCAGAACCGGCAGCTTACCCGCTTCACTGGCGATTTGCTGACCATCGTTGTTGTTGTTGATGTTGGTGTTGGTGTTGTTGTTGCCGGCGATGGAACCATTATTGTTGCTGGTATTGTGATTATTGTTGTGCTCGCTGCTTGCAACAGTGCCAGCAGCAACTTGAACTGTTGCAGTTGTTGATGTTGCAGCTGCACTGCCATCCGATCCTGTTGCCGCTGTTGTCTCAGTTTCCAATTGTTGCTGTTCGCGTGCCAAGGCTCGCTCCTTCTCTGCCTCATCGATGGGTTCACCTTTGCGCTTCACAATCTTAATTTCCACCTCGACGCCGTGCAGCTTCGATGCAACGGCCTGCAACACAGATAAGAGATAAGTTAGGTCAGAGGTGGGGGGGTGAGAGAGCATAGAGCAATTTTGATACCTTGACGATGCCGATAACAATGTGCTCGAGTCCCGGCCGTTCCGAATAATAATGCAACAGCAGTTCACCATCCTTTTCCGTGCAACGAAACGAGGGAGCTCTCATGCCCGGATATAGGGTGCCCAAATGGTCGTGCAACGCATCCAAATTCTATATACATGTTTATTCATTTTCGTTGAAATGCAACAAAAATTCAATTTCATTTTTATTATGGCAAAGGTATGGGTTTCATTGGATGGATGGATGAATGGATGGATGATGATGAAGATGATGTGGCTGGCTCCTGTTGAACGTTGATGGTGCGGTAAAAAGTGTGGAAAATTGAAAATAAATCGAAATGTGAGTGCAACAAAAGGCCATGCCAGCCTCACTTGCCTGTGTGTGTGTGTGTGTGTGTGTGTGTGTCTTTTGGTGTGTGCTCACTGAAGCAAAATAATTCTTATCAATGCGAATGGGAATGAGCCACCAGCAGCAGACTCGATGGCAACATGAAAAATGATTCGCAGCGAAATTGCCACTGGGAAAATGCGATGAAATTAAGCGATGCGAATGTTGCTGGTGTTGCGGCTGCTTCTGCCACAAGTTGTATGAGTAGCTGTGTGTGATGCATGTGAAATGAGCGTAAAATGCGAAATGTGCTTAATTAAAAATTGGTAAGCACTCGCACAGTCGAACATCTTTGTAATATAATTTTAAAATTAAAATGATGGACAAGTTGCTTATAGTATTATTTTTTATATCTTTGCGCTATATTCGCTTCTACAAATAATTATTTTATTTTGTATTTTTAAGCAGTTTTATAATTTGTTTATTTTTATACTTTATTTACAATATAAACACAACGCTTGTGTGACGTGCTCTTTGAAGTTGTAAAAGATGAAAATTATAAGGGTCTTTTTAGTTTATGTAACCAAATTGTTCGTTCCTCACGGCAATTTCTGATGAAGTCACCGTAATGAAGAGGAATCCGTGCAGCACCTACTCTTCCGTTGTTCAGTTTATAACTGAAATTTTGCTGTGTTTAATGTTAATTATAAAATCAGCAAGATTTGCAATCTTAACCAAATTTAGATTTACTTTAAAGTACAGATTTTGAGTACAAATTTCTTCCTGATTTATGATTCTTATATTTAAAAAAATGAGATATTCTGTTTTACTTCTAAACATTAACAACTTATAACTTTAATAACAATATTAGGGATAATATTTAAAGATAATTTGATTAATTAATTAATTTGAATGATCAGTTGGCTGGTTGTAAGTAATTAAATAATTTATTTTATCAATACAGAAATTTGCCAATTTCTTTTCTGTACATTATCAAGATGTTCGACTGTACCTTTAGTTTATTGATTAGAGTTTACCTGTAGAAAGTCACGCGGCGTTGCGCCCAACACTTGTAGGATTTTATCATAGCCCGAATCTTGACAGAACTCAAAGAATGTCTTGCCAAACAGTTCCAATATATCGTCAGCAGGTATTTCTGTATAAGAATATGTTGGCATGTTTTATGAGGCACACAACTACAGTAATAACCAGTTAAGTGTTTGCTCGCTGCCACTTACTGAGTATCTCAACAGCTGCTCCAATTAGATTGTATGTGATTTCGTCATCGTAAATTTGACGAACCAGAAATTGTCCCTCCATGCTGACCATGGCCTTTTTTCTGTTCGTTGTGGTTGTTGTTTTTGTTGTTGTTGTTGGTATTGTTATTGTTATTATTGTTGTAGTTTGTTGTTGTGGCAGACGTCAGACGGACCAACAGTGGAGGATGCAGCAATGTCAACGCCGAAGTCGAAATATGAAGAACGCCGGCAACAGGAGCAGCGAGAAAATGAAGAAGAAAAAGCACAAGCAGAAAATACACACATTAATTTTAATTAAATTGCTTTTGTGCTTGTTTATGTATATGTGTTATATATATATATATGTTAATATGCGTATGAGTGTGTGTGTGCATTTTGTTTATGTATATTTTGGTCTGGAGCAGCCATAAAACTGACGGAATCGCATATGGCGCTAGATTTTATAACCGCTACTGGAAAGGGATCCAAAATCTAATTGAGTATTCGGCACATTTTAAGTTTTTTTCTTTGGCCAAGCTAAAATTTATGCTACGTACAAAATGCTGACATTTAATATTTTTTCCAATTTACTTAACTTTTTATTAAGTTTATAATTGAACAATCAAAATGTGGTGGAATATGAGTCAAAAATTATATTTTCATATTTAAGTGTAGTATTAAAGTCTCTGCCTAAATGCGTATTTGTAGTATTTTATATTTTTTTATGTTATTATTGATATTATTCTTTAAAGTATACTTTTTTTTTTATCATTTTCTTATGCTGAATATTCACGCCATTTTGTATTTTCACACAATTTACATCTGAAAAAAATTTTCATTTCGTTCCATCTCAACAAATACACTGGGATTTAATAAAGTCCTGCAAAACTTTTTACAATTTCGAGTGTATTTAAAGAGCTTTGTTAAATGTTAATTTGCGCGCCAAAACGTAAGTCGCATTTGCATTGAATAATAATGCGTAAGACCAAAAAAAAAGAATCTTAAAAAAAAATTCTTCTTGGTTGTTATTGTAGTAAACATTGTGCAAATCGACTTTATTATTTAATAGAACTTGTGCCAAGCTGTTGCCAAAACAAATTGAATACAACGTGCCACACAGCTACTCCAAAGGGGAGAGACAAAAAAAAAAAAAAAAAACCTGCGAACGTCGCAGAAAAAGTAACCGAACAGAAATCAGATGGAAAAAGTAATAGAAAAGTATATGTTGTACGTGAGAAAGTTTTTCCATTTTCTGCCAACTCATGTCTACCTGGCCTAACTTCTGATATTCCAGAGCTCACCCACACACCACAAAATAGCGACAGGATGTATTACATGATGGGGGGGGGGGGAGGGGTCTGATGTCGACGAGGGCAGCAACAACAGTTGACTGATTACTAATTTTAAATGCAATAAAACCAGCTGTCAAACTGCAGCTGATAAATTGCAAATTGCAAATGATATCAGCAGCTGTCGCTGCAAATGATATCAGCAGCTGTCGCTGCAAAAATCTGCAGCACTGCACAAAAAACAAGATTTCCTTTTCTGATTACGTTTTATGTCAGCCAACTTGAGCATAAAATATATATATATATATGTAAATGACAAGTTGATTTTTAATTTCCTGTGAATATCACAGACAGAAACAGCTCCTGGACGACCTTCACGAGCATTATTCAAAAGAACATCCGCATTTTGCGCAGCGAAATGTGGAAATTGATTTTCCAGCTGCAATTTATTATTCTATGAAAAATTGCATGTGGTCGCGTCTTTTGCAAACTTTATCTGCATATGTGTGTGTGGGTACGTGTGTGTGTGTGTGAGTTTTCGAGAGATTAAAAATGAAATGAAAGTTTTATGCAGGCGCCGTTGAGCAACGTTCAATTTTCTTGGTTATTTATGTGTAAACAAAAAGATAAACTGAATTGAAATAATTGCTTTAATCTATATACAAAGCAATTAAGTATGAGTTTAACTTGGTCAAATTTTGTTACTAGTTTAAATTTGTTTTCAGTTGACTATCGACCAAATGGAGAAAACATTTATTGGAGTATAATTTAATATGTATTTTTTTTTAAATTTTTTTATATTAAAATATTTAAATTAGTTTTCGATTGTTGCAGCATTTTAAATATTTTTATAGGCAACATTAAAATCTGAATAATTTGTAAAATTTAAATTTATTTTCAGTGTACTATCGACCAAATGAAGAAAACATTTATTAGAGTTTAATTTATTTTTTTTAATTTTTTTATAATAAAATATTTAAATTAGTTTTTTAATTTTGCAGCTTTTAAAATATTTTTAAAGGCAACATTAAAATCTGAATAATTTGTAAAATTTAAATTTATTTTCAATTTGCTATTGACCAAATGGAGACTATAATTTAATATGTTTTTGTTTTATTTATTTATATTAAAATATTTTAATTAGTTTTCAATTCTTGCAGCTGACATAAAAATCTGAATAATTTGTAAAATGTCACAAATAATATAGTTGTTAAATTAATCCAAGCTAGTCCCAAAGTGTGCCTCTTATTTTGTCGCTAGACTCATTTTGTGTATGCAGCTCATTTGAGTTGTTAAGGGCAACAGCACAAAGAATTTAATTAAGTAGTTTTCAATTGGAAGATGAGCAAAAATAAAAAACAAAGACGAAAATTAAATTGAGTGCCCACAATTTGAAGTATAGACCCAAAAGGGGAATCATACAGCTGAACGGTATACGCAGCGTATGATTGATTTTATTGATTCAAATGCTGCCAGCTTTTGTGCATGTGTGTGTGTGTGTGTGTTTATGTTTGTGGCACCTTTTTGATAGACAACTTAATTGAAAAAGTTGCCCAATTTGTTTAAAACATTTTTTTTAGTATGTCGCGTTTTATTTTTATTTTATTATCCAACAAATTTAGCGATAAATGTTTGCCAAACAAAAAAACGCGAGAGAAATTTTTTTTTATGTCTTTTTGGCCGTAAGTAAACATTAATTTTGGACATTTAAGCTAATTTATGCTGTAGAAATTAATTACACGCCTGGCAATTTATCACCTTGTTATTTGCAGCCACTCATGGCATTTAGTATACGCCATGTGGGCGGTGCGTAACAAATGCAAGAAGACATTCAGTTGCTGGTTGGGTGGCTGAGGGGCTGAGGGGCTGGGAGGCTGCTTCTGTCTTTCAGCTGCTTACAAATTCAATTTCCGCACTTTTCTCTCTGTTTGCTCATTTGAATATTTGCCGGGGGGTTGGGGTATTGCTGTTAGGCCAACAGCTAAGTGGCCTAATCTGCTAAATGGCGTTGCGCCTGGAAATAATATGCAAACATGGCGGTTCATTGGGGCTTGTTTTTGGTTCTATTACCTTTTACCTAGCTGCCTGCACGTGTATTGTTTGCCAAAAAAAATGTTGCCAACAATTTTTGGCCATTTGGCAATTACATATTTGCAGTCCGAAATCAGCCAGGGGCATGATATTTGTTTTTGACGCGTTCGCGTGCAAATATTATTGTTTAATTTGCCGCAAGGCAAAGACACACACACACACACATGCACACATAGAGAAATGGACGCATGTGTTAGTTGGGGCATTTTATGCGCCTGAGGCACGCATCTGTTGCTGTTGTGGCATGTGTGTGTTTGGCTTGGTTGGATCTTTCAATTTAATGGCGCACCACAAAATCGCTTTATTATGAACTACTTGTTGAGCTGGGCTATTAACTTGAAGTTGGCCAACAAAGTTTTAAGCCAAGTCAACCGCATTTGATAACAAATCAATTAGCTAATTTGATTTGCCATTTGCGGTTGGCCGCATTCCGCCACTTGAAGTTAATTTTTAATGAGCTTGTGGTGCTTTGTTGACTTAATAAACTAGCAGCGTAAATTGCGAATCACTGCAGATACAACCATAAACTGATGGCTTTCTGGCAGCTGCTGCTGCCACATCTGTTTCAGCCTTGGCTTTGGCTTATGAGCTCTGCCGCACGTCCATGACAGTTGCCACAAAGTTGTTTCGCTTTTGTAGGCGGCTAAAAACTTGCGAATCGCATGTGTGTCGTCCACATTTCATATGCACACACACACCCACACACACCCACAAACACTCACACACACTCACACACACTCTCACACACACTCACACACACTCACACATGGACTGAAAGTAGCGCATTGCTTGGGCACTTGGAATAAAGAACGCGGCTGCCTCTGTTCAACTAAATATAAGTATATATATAGTATATATATATATATAAAGCAGATTCAGTTTATCTGCGGTTTCCTAGGTTACTTTGGTTTTGTGGTTTTCCCTGCCACATGCGATTTGATATATGAATAGCCTGTATGCTTAGTAATTCTATTAAAATTGTATTTAGCTTCAACAAACTATAACTAAAAATACAAAAAAGCACAACTTAAATCCTTTAAAAATAAATTTATTCAGCAATACTTAAATTTTCTGTTAATTTTAATGGTTGATTCGTGTGAAAATGGATTTATAACTAAGAAAAACGTTACTGAATAGCTGCTTTAAAATCAATAAATTTTTTTCATAAATTTTAGTTCACCTAATTTATTTATTATAAAAGACAGTTTCAGGTCATTGAGGAAGTGATTTTAAACAAGTTAAATAATTTATATGAAACAAAAATTATATAATAAAAGTTTGCCTCTACAAATTTGACTTTCAGTTCTTTATCTCTAATCTCTAACCATTGCCGGAGAAAGCAAAAATTTCCCATTTTATTTTCAATAAAATAAGCACAAAAAATTCACATTGAAATTTTTTTTTTATTTTTTTTTATAAATAAATAATAGTAAGCTTTTCTGTCTTCAACAAAGTGCAGTCCAAGCATTTGAAAGTAAAAAAATAAATATATATATATACATTACTTAGCTGGTATACAAAAGGTATTTAGTTAGTCGTCTAGACTCTAATGCAGCATTTTGTGGCTGGTTTTCTAAGTGGCAACTGCCGCTGCAGCGACCCCCAAAATAACAAATGTGTGTTGCACAGCAAAGCTGCAGCGAAGAAAGCGGAAGCGAAATAAGGTTAAAAGCCACTTAAGACTTGTGCAAGTTAATGTGGCACATAACTCAAGTGAGTCACATGTTTCATTGTGCACAACTGGAGAAGCGCCAACAATGTGAAAACACATTCAGACACACACAGACACACACAAAAACATTTCGAAATAGGCCAAAGTTGGGCCATGGCCAGGGCCAGGGCAATAACTAACGCATCCTTTTTGTCCTAAAACCGAATAGTGAGCACGTTATCGAGTAGTGTCAATCAATTGCATTGAGATTCCAAATCGATTTGTCATCGAGCAATCGAATTAACATTGAAATCGCAGTTTATGCAGGCGCCATTTATCCACTTCATTTTTATACCCTAGAAGCGAATTATTGAGTAAATTTATTTGTATAATTTTTCTTTTTAGATTAAAAAAAAAGATATTACTAAATCAGCGTATATTTAATTAAATTTATTTACGCTCTTAAAATCAAATTAAGTTGTGGTGATTTAAGTATTATTACAGTTTGGACTATTAATAAAATATATACTGATTTATTTGTAGAAATAATATTCTTTATGTCTTTTGATTTAATTTTTTTTTAATATTATTTGATTTTAAATTATTATAGTTCTTCATATAACCTTATATTCTGACATTTTTAATTATATTATTTATAATATATGTGAATAAATTATTGTACTGAATAGCATATTTATTTTTTTTTAGTAAAATATTCATAATTATTTGAAAAATATGATATGTATATTATTATATACTTTAATAATAGCTCAGATAATATTAATATTGATATTGATATTACTACAAATAAACAGTTCAAGTAATGCCATAAAATAGTATATTCCCAATATTTTTTGAAATTGCCATATAAATATTCCCCTAAGAAATATTAGTACAAATACACAGTTCAAGTAATGCCATAAAAAAGTAAATTTCCAATATTTTCTGCGATTCCCATATACCCCTATTTAAGGAATGCTCTCTGTGAATCTAGTTACTTATTTTTAAGGCAGGGTATCTACAGGACAATCACATTTAAATAAATACATTCATGTCGTTTGCTATATGGGCGGGTTATGTGGCTTTGGCGTCGTAATCCTTGAGGCGTTTTATTCAAAACAGGCGCAGACATCAGAGAGAGAGGGGCAGCAGCAGAAGTCAATGAGGACGGTTTGCAGTTGCACGTACATTGTGAATGTTGTGGCACTGCGTTTACTTCACTCTACACTCCCCTCCCCTCGCTCAATCTTCTGTCTCGCTGACTCTGCATGTATGTTTGTATTTGTATGCGATTAGCGTTAAACCGCAGAGCAACCACTTGCAGGACGTGATGTAAGTCGTTAATGATAAAGGAGGCGTCGCCTCAGTCTCCGTCTCCGTCTCCATCTCCTTTTCATTCCCAGCCCTTGTCTCAGCCACAGTCTCTCATTATGAGTTTGAGTTTAAGCAACATCATTATGATTGTGAAGCTCATCATTGCGAATGTCATTCACATTCTCATTGTTCTGGCGCTGTCTTGCTCAATGTCATTGCCATTGTGATTGCGATTAGCCGAGCCAAGTCAATTTAGCAGCGGCTTAGCATTTTTACTGTCTTGCCACGGCCAGGAGGCGTATGATTAACTTTTAACGCAGTTTCCATTGAGACAAGTAGCAGCAGCGGCAGCGGCAGCGGCAGAGCTTAATCTGTTGGGAAACTGTTCAACCGATAAAAAAAAAAAATAGAAATAGAAAAAATAATCAACCAAACACCTTCAGCCTGTTCAGCGAAATTAATGAATGCCACTTTTGTGACCAGCGTTGCCGGCCAACTCATTAATAACTGTCCACATGCGGAGCTGGCGTGCAACTTTTTGTGGCAGACACAGAGACAAGAGGCAACCAAAATCGAACTCCATCAGCCACTCCCACAATTCACTTGGCCATTTGTTATGGCTGGCATTTTGTGGCTACCCCTCATTGATTGACTTTCGCCCAGTCTGCCTTCTATTTTGCCTGTGAGTTCTTATTTTTTTTTTGTTATCGTTTTGGCCAGAAAATTTATCTACGAGCTCGCTGTGACATCTCGAAATTAGGACATCATTAGCAACTGTCGATACGCGCAGATAAAAGTGGCATGTTTTGGGGGCAATGGACTGCTGCCTACCAAATCCTGCTGCCTGGACGAAATTCTGAGCGTGTCCTTAATTTACTTCGTTTTTAAAGCTGCCCAATGGCAAGTCCTTATACGCGTAGGTAACGAAAATATCCTTCTTGTTATCTTTTTTAATGAAAAAAAAATGTTACGTATTTATGTCAATTGATCCTGTGCTTTTTCTGTCAAAATATTAAATTTCCTTTTGAAATCTATAATATGATTATGCTAAAGGGGATATAAATATGATGAGCTTGCTAAATTTTAATTGTATTTGTGAATGTTCGCTTCGACTGTATTTTTTGTGTCTTGTACTCTAAATTAGTAGTAACCCTATATTCATGTCTCTATAAATATTAAATTCCATTTAAGGAAGGACGAAAATAAATTTAGTCAAAAGTATATAAAAATTTTCTATAATTTAAGAATGTTTTTAATAAGCTTCAACATATATTCAGTAATTTATTGTATTCATTTTGGATTCCTGGAAAATTAATGCAAATCTTATTAAGATGAAAACTTAAGGAAAACATTAAAATTTATTTTGTTGATCAGTAGACTCCATCTCAAAATTCATTAGTTAGTTATATAAATATTATTATTTATTTTAAAATAGTTTTCGTTGCAAATTGGCAAACAGTTACTGAATATAAATCGATGACAAATAAAATTCGTTAAATGGCAAAATAGCAAAACTTGTGTAAATTCTGTAATACAAATTTTGTAATAACGTTGGCTGATTTAATGATGCCTAACGGCCAAAACGACACTCAAAGCGATGCCAAATATAAAGTGACATAAACGAGGCAGCTGTGGCAAAAAAATAACAACAAACAAAAATGTCGTCGCAAATTGACAGTGCCACACAAGGCAACACTTCCGGTTTGACATGCTATTGCAGTTTACAAGTTTTTAGTTGCAACGTCGCCACGGGCTGTTGAGTGTCTGCACATGCCCACCCCCCTCAGCCCACCCATCTTGTCAACGTGCTCGTGTGCAGACACGTGCGACAATATCTTGTTGATATTTTTCTTGCTGTTAGTTTTGTTGTATGCAAATCAAGAGAAAGAGAATTGTAGAAGGCTTGACAGTGCCTGCTGCTTGGTCAATTCCATCGATTTGCAGACAAAAAAATAAATAAAAAAAATTGGAATAAACGGGTTTTGATTTGAGCTGGGGCAAAGGCAGTCAAGTAACTGCTTAAGAAGAATGCAGATGCAGTTGCAGTTGCCAGTTGCCAGTTGCCAGTTGCCAGTTGCCGGTTGCCAGTTGCCAGTTGCCGGTTGCCTGTTGAGACAGCTTCCTCCATTTGGGCGTTAGGCACTGTGGCAAATTGTCGTTGCAGACACTCAAGCAAATTCAATTGGATTCCATGTGAATTCAATTGGATTTGCTGTGGCATTTGAACGACTTGAATTTAATATAAGATGAGTAGAATACAGAAGAGGACACAAAAAAAATAGCCTGTTGAGTTGCGCTTTGTTGAACAGCTGCAACTGCAAGCCAAATAAATTGCATTTAAGCGTTACGGGGCATCCCAAAAGGGGCACACACACACAGCACACCAGTAAATCCACACAGACAGCCCGCCAAATACAGCCAACTGTGGCGCAATTCTCCAATGCAATAAATAAGAATTTCCCACTGATGCATTTATACACGAAATACGTGGGTTTCATTTTATCGCAGCCACCGCACACCACACACCGCACAACACACACTACACCACACACAACAATTCTGCCCCCCAAAGGGTTACGCCCCCAAGTTGACTGTGCAGTTGATCATACAACGAAAACGAATGTAATTTTATTGTGGCGCAACACAGAGTTGCAACTTTCTGAAAGCGGTCGCACACTGGGCGTATGATTAACAAGATAGGCATTGCGCATACGCCCCGGTCAACAATTCCGACCAGCATATTTAACTAATTTAATTAAAATTGGTTGCCTACCCCTTCAACTGCCTAGGGGCAGCTAGTTGGTGGCATCAACGATGTGGGCCAATGTCTTCTGGCCGAAATGCTGTTGCTCGTCTTATATCAAGTTATTATTATGAATTAATGGGGCTTTGTGCGGCCTTAAATTGTGGTACGAAAGTCGATAAATTTATAATTAGCTTTTGGCGTGAAATGAGTTGGAAAACAAACTAAAGACGGCCTACAAAGGATTCGCTCCACAAATCCATTACAGGAAATGCGGCTTTTATCTTCTCTTACTTGTAACTTGTCAGCTAGTTTAGTGAAATACGCTTTATTATCTTTATAAATAAACTCATTCAACTGCTTGTGATAAGCTTTAATTAAATGTACTTGAGATTAAAAATATAATTCGTAAGGGATAAGGCTTGAGTATATTATTTATGTGAAAAATAAAAAAACTTCTGATACTAACTCAAAATTTATTTGCTGTCTCTTTGTGATAATTTTTCGTAAAAATGTATATTGTTTTCAAGAATTGTGCCTTAGTTAAAATACAGCAAGATAAAAACTATTTTATTATATATTTATTATTATCCATTTCCTTAAAGTATTTGGAAAATGTGAAGTTTAAGGCTTACATTTAAATATACTTTAGGCCTATCTCTGAAGACTTATTCTACTTTTTGAACACACCTCGTATTCCAAATTTGGTACTAATCGTATTTTCAGTCAATATTTATGCGCATGGCAAAATATTTAATTTAGATGCTGGGCAACAATTTGATGTCTTCTCTGTGAATTAATGCACTCGATTGGAGTTGAACGCACGACGGGACTGTCGTCAGCCAAGTGGATTGCTATGGAGAAGCCGTAGCAGATATTAATCTGAGCTCAGTGGATTTCTGCTCAGTTGGCATTGGCATATTACGTATGCGCCGCGTGGCCAGCACGCACGCAACGCATAGCTCATAATGCGATAAAAGTGTGGAACATAAAACGCGAATCTACAGGCATAAAATGTGGGCGTGGCAGGTGAGCAACCAATGCGTTGAATATGAAGCAATCAAACGAACAATAAATGATGCTTTGCCCAAATACGAAGAAGTTGAGAAGTTGACTTTAGGTGGGGCAAAAGGGAACGCAATCAAAGCTAAAAGTAATCTCGGCGATAAGTGCGAAAACGTGTCAAATGGGTAGTCAGATAGACGAGGGGGAAGAGGGTGAAGACAGAGCTGCATGCTGACAGTCAATATACATACACATTTATATATTGAATACGATAAACTGTCGGAAAACAATCGACAACAGTTTGAGTGGAAATATGAAAATATGACAAACAGCAAAAGTTAAAAGACAAACTAACAAAATTTAAAGTTTTCATTGTGTGAAAGATGGCACAATTTTGATGGCAATTGTTGTCTTGTTGTTGGCCAAAACTGTGCTCAGTAAAATGGGTGGATTGTAGAGGCGGAACACGAAAATCGTGCTAAATTATTTCATACAAAGTAAATGAATTCGTTAGTCATCCGAATGAAACTTCTAGTTTTGTAAAAACATTTCATTTTTATGGAAAACCATATGTGTTGTAATGTTGATAAAGCTTTTTTGATGGTAAATAAATTAAAGGCAAAAATGCAGCTTGGGCTTTGCAAAAAGGGTAACTCTGCCGCGGAAGAGTTAAATTATTTTACATAAATTTTACGATTTCGTTATTGGGGTTGAGGGAATCTTGTCATTTTGTAAATAAATTATAAGCACATTGTTAGCCTTTGTATGGAAAAAAATATATTTTTATTTTGTACATAAATTGTTAACAAAAGGATTTTTTACTTACAGGTTTCTATTAAACATATTATTCATTCTGAACGTTTATTGTTTTTATTCCTAGACCGCTTGCTATCTTATATATATTATGAAATATTATATTATAAATTTATGAAAGACCTAATAAAGACTTATGGGGTATTCCCAAACCCAACACTCAGAACTCGCGCTTTCAAACTTCTTTTCTGTTTCAACTTGTTTTAGCTTGTTTATTCCTGTATTTTTTTTTTATTTCTGTTGGCTTGCAACACACATACATACATACACATAAATATCGCACACAAATTGCAACTTTTCGTGTTAAATATATATTTAAGACTTGAGAAATTTTTGTGGAAAACCGAACGCCTTTTTCGGTAGAATTGAAACTTGATACGCGCCAACGCACATTTGTTGACGCATTAGCACACGTATGTAAAAACAGCCACACAAAGGAACACACACAGACACGCACACACAGACACACTCTCAACTCGTTACATGCCTGAGAAATGCCATTTCCGACACTCACACAGACAAACACTTGAAAAGCGACTCGAATTTCCATAATGTCTGCCATGAAAATGCGATCGATTTTTGTGTGGCAAAAAAAAAAAGAAAAGAGACGACAAAAAAAACACCACAATGCTGCGGGCGAGGGCATCGAAAATGAATGCTATGTGTGTGTGAGTGTGTGTGTGGGTGTGTGTGTTGGTATGAATATCTAAAGAGTAGCGAGCTTGGCAAAAATAAATGCCAGTAATATGAAGCTCGGACATGGGGCACAATCAGCCGCCGCCTAATGGCCCAAAAAGCAGTGTGTAAAAATACACAAAAAAAAAAAAAAATGATTATGCGCGGTTTTTAAGCGCCACTTTGCGAACCGATTCGGAATTAACATGAGTGTTAAAATGTGTTTTTAATGGCAGTCAAATGAAATCAGTGCTTAGCTCTAGCTAACTCACAAAATGAGTAACCCTTTTTGCGGCATTGCAGCAGGAAGATTGATGAGGATCTCAAAATTTGTCAGCAGTTGCCACAACAGCTGCAATCCTTTTCAAAGTCAATAAGTCGCGAAAATGTTCTTCACTCTGTTTTTCAACAATGACAAATATGTTGTTTGTTAAAGTCGCACAAATTTACATTTAATATGCCCCCTACACACACACACACACACACAAGTGACACGTACCACTAGGCGTATGCGCATTAACTGATGCGTTGCGCAAATTTGGTCCCCAATGCAAAGCGAGGCGTGAAGCTAATCCAATGCCTTGTCAATATATCAAATTTTCCATGCCACTAGCTGTCCTCTCAATGCTAAAAGCATATCCAGAACTGACATGATGACATGGACAGGTCACAAAATTATGGCTAGCTTAGCTTGGCTCTGATCACAATTCCTATGCCAAAGATAATGTTCACATCTGCATATGCGATAAATTGGGAAATGATTGTGATGAAATGCCATCATATTTTTGAATTTTGAAAGATTTTTAGAGAAAGTGTTTCTGTTTTAAAAATTGCGGAATACAATGGTACAATGGATGTTCGGAAGAAATATGAAATGTCTTGGAAATATGATCGTATTATTAAAAGAAATGTTTAAAGGTTTTTTTGGATAATATATTTAATAGTAATTGGAAAATGTAGGAATGGCGGAGCTATAAAATTATTATCGAAAAAAGTATCTAATTTTTTTTGCAAATTATATAGTCGTAAATCAATTGAATTTTTTTTTTAAATTTTAGAAGAAATCTTTTCATTTTTTTTATTTTTATCAAGCTACTTTTATAGACAGATAAATAATATTCATCAATATATATCAAATGATTTTTTTTGAATTTCGGAAGAAATCTTTTATTATTTCATTATATTTCATTTTATTACAAATTACTTTTATAAACAAATACAGATAATTAATATTTAAAATTCATCTAAAATCAAGCCTATAAAAATTAAATTTATAAATAGACAAACAATTTTTAAAATTTCTCTAAAATCTAGCCTAGGAACACTGTGTCAGCCAGCCAGGTAGTCTCTATTTATGAACTCAACGCTAAAAGAAAAACGACTGTGTATTTATAGCTTAGAGAAATTGAGTTAAAAAAGCTGGGTAAGCCCATCACATTGTGTGCATAATCAATCCTGGAAGCAGTTACCCGCATGGCAGCTAGTCCTCTGTGGTCTAGCAGTTAGTCAAGGTTTGGGATTTGGGGTTTAACCCATTAGCAGTGAATATTTTGGCAGTATGCAGCCGCAGCTCAGCTGAGTATTAAAATATATGTATACACAGAACAGTTGACTGATATATAAACAGACAGGCTGGCGGGCGGCAGACGTGGGGGGGTGGGTTGGTGGGGTGTATTTAGGCTTAGACGCCATGCCGGCACAAGCAGCATGCCCATGCTTTGGTTGTGTTGTGTGTGGGTGTGTGTGTGTGTGCCTGCATGTGTTGTAAAACATTTTATAGGCAAATCGATTTTTGTCTAAAGTGCCACAAACACGCACAACAGCAATAGCAGAAGCCGCAGCAACAGCAGCAACAGCAACAGCAACAGCAGAAATAGCAGCAACAGCAACGATGACAATAACAAGGACTCTCGCAACAATAACAATAAAGCGACACTGCCACAGCATAGCCCGATTTGTGGGGCGTAATGGGGGTGGTAGGGGAGAGCGTGTGTGGGGTGCTCTACACATTTCCGGTTTGTGTATTAGCACAACAACTGCCATTTTGACCGTGGCCAACTGTGTCTCGGCTTGTCTCGAGCGTTAATGTCAAGCGTTTCGGCCTCTGTTTCAGCCTCACAGTGCAGCAATCCTTCTGATCCTTGTGCCACATCAAAGTCAAAGTCAAGCCGCATTAAAATAAAATAAAATCAAACACACACACACACACACACACACGCACACACACAATCAGCAAGAGCATAATTCAAGCACATATTTCCAAGCCGTTGGGTTTGAGCTTTAACTTGAAGCTCAATCTTGTTCTTGTGGCAAATTAATGAGGCTCATTTGCAGATTGATGTGTTGCAATTATGCGGCAACAACAACAAGAACAACGGAAAGATGAAGACGCCTGTGAAGTACAAGCAGCCCATAAAGCACTTAGCGCACAGATTCTGATTAAGTGCCGGCGAGCACGGATTGGCGCCTGAAGTGGTTACGCAGCTTTAAAGCCAACTATGGACGCGCTCAGCTTTAAAAGTAATCAAGAGAGGGTGCAAGAGAGAGGGAAGAGAGAGAGGGGAGACATAGAGGGTGACTATATTTATTCATTCATTCATTTGCGGTCAGCAGTGCGTCAATCAAGCCAAATGCCTTTGGCATTCATATTGAAGGCATAGACGGAGACAAACAGTCGCACAGACAAAGACACGGGGGAGAGGAGGAGCGGCAGATGGTCAGACAGTGAGGCTGGCCTCAGTCAGACAGTATAACGGGCACGCACGCATCAGCTGCTCCTTGCTGTATCCTGTGAATGTGAGTCGCCTTTGGTCTTGCCATCTTTTTAATGAACGCTTTGACAATGCCTTCAAGTGCAACTGAACGAGGGACTAACGAGGCCAAGAACTGCCGTCTACGACTGTTGCCACAGAGATGCCAACGTGCCACGACACGAATATGTAGCACAAATCGTTAAAAATATAAGTCACAGCGAATCCATGTTTTATTCTCACATTTAGTTTGACACATCCGAAAGTCAATAATTATGGCAATTTTTCATTAAATACACGAAATCTGGGCTTGTTTTCATGGCTATTATAAATCATTAAATTAAAAATAGTGGCTTTTTACGCATCAAAACACTCTCAATTTATGCCAAAATTTATTTGTAAATGATTTAAATAAAAAATAAAAATACACATTTTTTTTTTTTTTTTTATAAATTTACTAAAAAACACGCTTGCTTTAAATATTTATTATTAAGACTCAGTTTCGTATAGATATTTTTTTGTGATTTATAACTTTGTTAATCTAAATTTTTGGAAATAACTTGTAACCGCAGCTGCACATTTTAAGACAACATAAGTATTATTTTACATGTGAAAACTTTTGCTTTTGAACCTTTGAACTTTGTAAGAAAACAGTCTAAGTTTTCCCAGCATGATATCATGCGGGTTTTTTGTAACTCAAGAAAACACGAAACCTGCTCAACTCGAATTGTGTATGTGTGTGTGTGGGTGTATGTGTGTGTGTGTGTGTGTGTCTATGTTGACTCAAGTGTGGACGAACGTCAATGCCAATGCCTGGGCGCCTCAAGTGGCAGAATAATGAGTGTGTCTCTTTCCACTGCCAACTGCCACATCGAGTTGAGCCGCTGCTGCCGCTGCTGCTGTTGCATTGATTGCCCCACTGCCAATGCCAAGTGGCTGCAATGTAATTAAAGTCATGTCATTGCCAGTTTCTTTGTTGGCAGCCGTTTAGTCTGGGGTCAAGATGATTATTTTCTACCAGCGAACAAACAAATCGAAAAAGTTTGCCTTTTCCAAATGATGTTTTTTTTTTCCATCTCGTTGATATGAAGATAATGAAAAGGATTTCTTGAAGCGAATTAATGCCATGAGTTTTTGGGCATCTGATTGAGGCTGAAGCAAATCAAAATTCATAAATCTTGGCCAATTAGCAAAATCAGCTCTGACATCATGGTTGGTTGGCTTCCTTTCAGCCGCCTTTTAGGCAAAATTAACGCATGACTCAGGAAAAGGCAACCCGAAATGGACAACTAAACAAATACACACGCAATATCAATAACTTAATTAAGATAAATGCGTATTGTATTTAGTTAGAGACAAACACACGCACACACAGCAAGGGAATGTTTAGGGGAGGGGGGAGGGTCAGGAGAGTTGGGTATTTTCGGTCGGATATCCGTTAATTCTTGCCACTGCATTCTGGGCCTGTTGGCCCAGTTCGAGGTCCACAAATCGTTGTTAACATTAACGCTACGCGTGTTTTGGCTGTTTATGTGTGCCACACCCACACACACACACGCATACAAACAATTAATTTATGTACTCGTGTGGCATGGGGGCAATGCGAGCTGCGAGCTTGGCAGCACGTGCCACATGTGAAAAATGGATAATTAGTTAATTGCGGCTTCTGTCCTCTATTTGGGCGCACAAATGTGCAATATATGTGTATTTTTGTTATTACTTAAATGCGCCACGTTAATAACAATCAGTAACATCCCAAACTGTAACCGAAAACCGACGACAAATATTAGAAAACACCCACCTCCCCCCCGCCCAACACAAATTGTTGTGCACACTTCCTGGAATTAAATCAGTCCGTAATTGTTTTGGGTGTGTTATTTAAAATAAAATCAGGCTACTAAAAACGAGGTATTCAGATTACAAGTAATTATTCTTTATAGTTACTTTATCTTTCATAATTACTTTATCTTTTCGCAATTGCTTTATCGTTTTTATTATCTACTATTTAGTGTTTTATTAGAATAATGTTTGACCTGCTTCTTGGGAGAAATACAATCTATTTAGCAATTACTTCTTATATTGTCGACTATTTATAACTTGCAGTTCTTGGAAATATAAGTATCTATTAAATATTTGCATTGTTAAAGCTAAAATTCTAAAATATAAATAGCAAAACACGCAATGATATTTCTACTATTGTAGTTTTGGCAAGATAATAATATAATAAAAAATGGCATTTAATTATAAACTTTGCCTGGCTCAGAATCCATAGTTAAATTTGATCAATTGTAATAAATTAAGTAGCTCGAAATATTTCTATAGTATAATTCCAGATGAACGTAATAAAATTTGTTATTCTCTACCCGAAAGCAACTTTAAGTTAAAGATAAAGAAAAAAACGACAATTAGTTGCATAAATGCGAATAAATTATTTTAAAGGGACTCCATTTTAATCTGCTTAAGTTATAAATAATGCAAAATGCTAATGAAAATAGGAACTAAAATCATCCCTTAATATTATTAGACTCAGCCACAAAACCGAGGCGTTTGTAATTGGTTAAGTGTGTTGCTGGGGAAACTTGTTAAATATTTTTCCCTTCCAGAAACACACACAATAAAATTGGCACATTAATTCCTGATGCTATTCCGAGTACTGTCTGTGTGTGTTGTAGGAGTTGTAGTAGTTTTCACATAAAATGCTATTAATGGGCTTCTCGAGTCGTTCCCTTTTTGGCGTTACTTACTTGATCTTCTCCCATATTTCCTCGCCAAAATGCTTGAGCACCAGCAACTCCAAGGCGTAGTTAACGAAGCCATACTGAAAGATATAATTGTGTGAACACATAAACAAGAATAACAACGATTAGTTTATGAGCACAATGGAATATCTTATTGTAATTACCCAGCATGATATTAATGCCTTATCTTATTATACAGTACTTGTACATTATTTTATTTGATTTTCATTTGAGTATTGTATCATTGGACTGCCCCATTACAAAAATTACAGAGACATTTTTATGGCCACTCAAAATGAAATCATAAAAATGCATCTTCACTTTTTAATTACATTTAATAATAAAAATAAAGTCCAACTAAAAACACAAATGAAACCGTAATAAAACACAATACAGGAAGACATTAATAAAACAAGTTTTTGTAGCTGTTTTTTAGAGTTACATTTTTGATATTCGCAACAAATGTGAAATCAATAAGGAATGTGCATTTCATTTCTTTTAAATGTATCCTATAAGCAATCAATTTGATTTGTTATGCGAAATCAAATCCAGACACCCGCACACACACACACTCGCACACACAGTCAGACACAGGCACTAACATGTTCATAGAGTGCTGCAAGTGTGTGTAGCACACACACAATCAATCGCAACCGCCGGAAGTAATGCAAAGCCAGCAGGGAAAATACTTGAAATATATTTACATACATTACGCATACGACTAGTGGTCCCCCGTCACAGTTCGACTGCTCGGTTGCTGCTCGTTGCCTGATGAAGATGTATCTAACTGATATTTGATGTTTATTGCCTTTGTTGTGCACATATTGAAAATGTTGCAACAACAAACCCAAATGTCTCACAAAAATGATAGAACTATCCGTGGGTAGCTCCTGCTGAGTGTAATTTGAAAAAAAAAAAAAACAGAATAGAAAAACATGCAAAGTAATGCGAAAATCGCAATCATTAGATTTGAACATTTCTTTTATACATTCGCCTATTTGTCTGCCAATGCGTATGCGAAATGTCAGCAACTGGGAATTTTGTTTGCCTTGTCACTGAGTTGATTCCCTTGGCAAAAATGATTTCTATTTGTGTCCTTGGCATTCAATTTGCTCTTAAAGATATTTATTTTTTGTTTACGAATAATCAGCATACTCAATATATTTAAATATCTTTGGCGAAATTAAGCATATTTATTTCTTCAAAATATTTGCCTTGAATTTCATTAATTTGGCTGCCTTTCAAACTTGATCAGGCATTTTTAATATGTCATCTGACTTTATTCAATCAGCAGCTGTGAAAGGACTTTTTTAGCTACTGCGTAGATACTTAGTGTTTTCAAAATCGAATAAATATTTTTATCACAATTTAATTTTCTAATAAACGATTTTTAATTTCCTTGAATTTATAAATATTTCATTTGTTGGCCTTATTGAATATTTTTTTTTTATTCCTCCCCCTGAAGTGTGATAAAGCAATAATGCATGACAAATTTTGCGGCAAAAAAACAATATTTTTTTTTTACCGTATGGAAAACATGTTTTATAGTCTTTTTTTCTCTTCGTGTTTCTAATTTCCCATTACAAATGTTTCCTCACATTTGACGCGCTTGTTATACAAAAACAACATCAAAATGATTTGCAAATCAATCAAATTATTTTATTAGATCAATCATTGCTTGGATTATAAATATTTATGTATTTCCTTGACAAGCATAACAATTTTACAAAATTCAAATATTTTGTTATTTATTTAGTTATGGCATTAGCTTTTTATTTATTGCAAGTGAAATAAGCCTAAAATTATTAATTTGCATATTGAATAAAATTCACTTACCATTTTGACAGCTTTTTTTTTTGTGTTTCTCAGCTGTGTTTAAATGCAAAAGGAAGCTTTTGCTGTTCTTTTAATTCACTTGCACTAAATATAATAATATTATATACTAAAAATATATCTTTAATTCATTTTAGATTAAATAATTGTTTTTAAGGTATGCACATCTGTTAAAGGGAAATTAAAATATCCGGATTTTATTCGTCATAAAATTAATGTTGCATTTTTAAAACATACAAATTTATGTTAGACTTTAAGGATATTTGGAGTCGCACTGCTGTATCTGTCACTGAGGTAGCATCAGAAATGCCAGAATGGACATGAATATTTCATGAGTTTATACATTAAAATCGGCTTTACAATGTATTCAGTTCTGCATTTCATTTTCATTTGGTTCCATTTAAATGTTGCTGTCCTTTGCCTTTATATTTGTATATTCGTCTTTTGGCCTAAAATCGCCAGATATTTAAGACCCTGGCCTGGCTGTTGTGGTTTTTGCATTTTATTTTTTTTGGTTCGTTATTTAAGCCCAAATGCTAATCAAATATTCCATTGAGTGCAAGGGAGCTCTCAAGGAGCTTGCAGCGTTTGCCCCAAAGCAATAGCTGTTTTTTTGTTGCAAGTTTTTGTCGGCTTTATTGCAGCTGTTATTGCCTTTTAGCATTTTTGTTTGTTGCATGCCACATGCAACACGTGCAGTAGCCAAAGCCGCGCACAGACCCTCCCAACTGGGTCACAATAATGGCAAAGAGCAGCCAAAATGGCAACAGCCAGCTGCACAAAGGCTGAATAAGACTGCTTTAATTACACACACAAAGGTGCTTGCTTGTGTTCGTGTGGCAAGTCAAGCGTGGCTCCAAATTTATGTGCCTCGCCAAGTGCGCGGCAATTAAGTCGTCGCCTATTTTTGCACTCAGCAATGCTGCAAAAGCACTCTAAGAGCCATGCAACTTGGTAGGATCGCAGAAAAAAGGGGAACTTTTTATGTTAGCGGCAAAAGAGTACACTCAGAAAAAAATATGTTTCAATCTAAATAAATGTAAAAATTCTTGTCTTCAATCTTTTTATGTTAGCGGCAAAAGAGTACACTCAGAAAAAAATATGTTTCAATCTAAATAAATGTAAAAATTCTTGTCTTCAATCTGCAAACACTTATTTATTTAATTTAGTATAATTTTCAAGAAAGAAGTTTTGCTTTAAAATCTGAAAAGTAGGAATATAATTTTTTAAAAATATCAAAAAGGCTTCAATTCTGCATATTTGAAAAATTATAAAAATTCTAACTTGGTATGAATAATTATAAATCATATTTCAGAGCTTTGCCTAAATTAACTAAATTTAAGTCAACTTTTTGACTTATTCCTTATGAGTTGCCAACCAAGTTAAACATTGTTTTTAAAGCCCATGCTAAAATATCGATTTTCATCTGAGGTGTGTGTATATATTTGCATGAGTGTGTGCGTTTGCGTCTGTGTGTATGTGTGTGTTGTTGCCCATTAGCACGCTCGTTAAGGTGCATGGCCCGCGCACTCACTTAGATATATGTTAAAATATATGTGTATATATATATATATATATATATATATATATATTTAGGATATATATTAGTACTATACTTATTTAAGCGTTGGTTAGAGCTTGGCTATCATTGTTTAATTTTAGCCACGCTTATCGCTATCAACCATTGCCGCTTTGGCCTTGTTTGCTTTCTGCCCCAGTTGATTTAAGCGCTTATTGCATAGTAATCAGTTGATTTTGGCCAAATGAGAACACACTTCAACTGGCAGCAGCGCCACATCTTCTGATGAGAAGGCTTCCAATTCGGCGAATTTTAATTACGTGCAATATTTGACATTTAGGAATATGCTTTCAGGGAATTTGTAAGTAAGTTTCTCAAGTCCCATTGAACGAGTGCTGCAAACAGTTTAATTGTTGCTTTCAAAATATTTCTCGCAAAGCACGCGAATGTTTACTTAACTAAAACTATTAAGAATAAACTAAATTATGTTATTGCATGTTATTTGCAAACAAATTGTCTGTCAAATTGGCATAAAACTGAATAAATAATTGACCGACCGGTCATTAAAGACAAGTCTTGAGTAATTTTGGTGGGCGTTTATGTTGTTTGTGGACAAGTAAAATTAGGCAATTGTATGAACAATAACTATTCACACATTTATCAAGCCTAATGGACGTTTACCATCCTTCTTCAGCTTCAGGGGCAACAGCAACAAATTCTACGAAAATAACTTGCAACAACTGTCCACAAATTGCCGCGGGCACGCAATGCCAAATGTCTAATAAACTTTGACATATTGAGGCAAATATTTCAATTCTTTTTGTGTCCACTCTTGTTATTGTAATTTTTTTTTGTGAACACCAGGAAAACAGTAAAAACATAAATTATTACGCGCCTCCCCAGAGGAGGCTCTCACACAGAGAGAGACCGGGACGGAGATAATAGCGACCGAAATAAATTAGTTTGCTCAAAAGTATGCTTTAATTTTTTGAGCTCAAAAACAACAGCATTGTGCGAGTCCTTCTCCTTTGGCGTCTGTTTCTTATTATTATTATTTTTTGTATTATTACTTTTGTATTTATATTTGCCTTGTTTCTATTATTAGCGATTTACTTCGCGACTGCGTTTTTTTTTGTTTCTTTGGTGTGTGATTTATATGTTTTGTATTTTAGATTTGACTTTCACTTTTGTTTCACTGACAACATCCTAAGAATCACACACAAACACACACACACACACAGAGAACCAGACACGTTTCGCGTTCGGCTGACTTTTGATAAGCGGGAAGCACGCGCGAGCTTATTTCTGAAATGGTCTCTTTCGTTCTGAATGTGCGTTGAACACTTCGCTTGAGACAGCCATCGACGACTGAACAGCAGCCGCCAGCTGCTTGTTGTATTAAAGGGACAACACACACGCACACACACTTGCCGACACACAGTTAGCGCTAGGACACTTGTGCGCTTTCGAAAACTGCCTTACTGGCTGTGGCAGCTCCTCTCGCCAGGCAACCGCTTGCTTGGCAAGCTCAGCTGTTAACCAAAAAAGCTGCGAGTAACCAAAAGCTCTCTCTCACGCTCTCTCTCTCTTTCCTGCCGTTTAACTGCTGCCACCAAATCATAGATGGCGATGCTGCGCATAATATTGAAAACTAGCTTTACTTATTATAATAAAGTATTTTTTATATATTATAAACAGCGTTTTAATATTTTAATTAGCTTTATGAAAATCTGTATACTTTTTATTTGATTCACTTACATCGCACTTAATTGAAATATAATTTGGAGTAGCAATTTGTGGCAACATTTTAATTAGCACTTGAAGTGCTTTAAGGTTGCATCAGTCAGTTGCATTGCACATTTTTTATTGGTTTCCCTTTCACTTCTGACGAGCAACAAAGCAATTAAATGCCTGCCAGCTATTATTAAAATTGACGTTCTGCATGATAATGCACTTTTGTGTGTGTAAATTGAACATTGGCATTTTGAGAGCGAAAATTAAAATGAGTATTATTCCATTTAAATATCTACTTTTTGACATGAAATTAGACACTTAAATTGAGGGATGAATTAGGTGGGAGAATTTAATTAAATAACAGTTAATTAAAAAATTTGTATTTAATATTAAATTTAATTATCCTTAAAATAAATTGTATTTATATATTTTTTGATTCACAACTGGCTGTAAACTAATTATTTAACTTTTGTGCAATTATATTGTTTCAGCAAGTGGGACATGTACCTCTCCGCCTATCTCGATGCTACAGATATATATGATATATATTAATTCGTTTATATGCCAAATTTTAACAAGATAGGTTTAAGACTGAGGGATTTCAACATTTTCAATTTGAAGACACTCGGTCAGAATGGCAGACAGACAGTTAAACAGTTAGACTTGGTAATATGGACTAAGCTAGTAATTCTGATCACGAAAATAGATACGTCATCTGGTCAGAGAACTTTTCATTCACACATGTGCAAAAATGCGAAGGGATAGTTTTTAATAAAATGTATAATTATCATAAGACTCTGGTTGAGAGCAAAAAATAATACATCAACTTTTGTTACAGAGTATTATATGTAAGTATGCCACACACTCATTGATTTTCACCTGGAAAATGGTTACTTGTTTTAATTCTGCTTTTATTTAACCAATGCTTATGGGTTTCGAATGGAGCCACAGCGACCATAACCAAAGTCAGCTGCGATGTCTGATAAATGTCGGCGGCATAAGGCCAACGGCGGTGCTCTGATTCTGACTCTGGCGCTGACAGACCGACAATGCCGTTGACACTGATGGAATGGGCCTTGGCAAGAGAAAGATAAACTGAGAAACTGTAGTCAGGTAGCCAGCAGCAGCTGACAGCAGACTATTAAAATCACAGTCAACAAACAGCGCACAAATACTCAGTTGCAAAGAAAATATATACTCTATTTTTGGAGTGTATAAATATAGACAACAAAAATAGAAAGACTTTGAAATTATTTATTCAACTTGCAATGAGGAATTGCATTAATTTAAATACATATTTCCAGGTTTGAAACCTCTGTTGCTATTCTAAACCAACCTATATACATATCCAATTTTTTCTAAAACAATTGATATTTTTGTCAAACTTAATTTGCTCCATTTTGATACACTAATCGGTCTAAGAAAAATGTAGAGAAAAAAAGACTTAAAAAAAAATACTTTCGTTTCTCCAGGCTTTTAATTAACTTCAGACAGATAGGATAAAAATCTGTAGGATATTTAATTAACAAGCAAAAAAGCGCAATGAAGAAGTTCAGGTCGCAAACCAACAAAGACGCACTCAAATCCTAGTTACTGACAATAATGGCATCCGACTGTGTGTGCCCAATGCCCTGCTGGTTGAGCATGGAAACAAAGGATAAATGCAGTAAGATAATCGCATCACACTTGAGTAAATAAACTCCTGAAGTGGAACAAAGTAACCAACCAGCGCCAAAATCTTGTTGCCTTCTTGAAATACGTGGCCCAGCAGCTGTCACCCAATCCCGACCAGAGGCAATGTTGCAAGCAATATGGCTTATGCGTCCACTTAATAAAGATAAAGATAGAATAAAATATATATAAATACAAATATAAATATATATAGAAATACTGCATTTAAATGCAAATCGATTAAAGGTCTTACAAATTTAATCTGATAAGGGAAAATATTGCACTTGAAAATGTTCCACTCGAGTTGTTAGCTATTTAACCATTTTGTGTACATAATTTCAAATATTTAATCAAGCACTAAGACTGGGCAGTTGGCAGCACTTGTAATCACTGAACCAATTTCTGCAATCAATCATCCAATCAATCAATCAATATCTAGCTGCTCAGCTGAACAAACACAGAGAAATCGTTCTAGTGTCTCTTCACAATCAAATGCCCAACGATTTGAAATTTATTTGCGAAAAACAATTTCGCATTTTACATTTCAAAGTTTTTAAATGCAAATAAAAAGTTGCGATTTGCTTAAATTAAATGCAGCTGTTAAAATGTAAATTCATAGTCCGAAAGTAAGATCATTCGAATTAAGGAATTTTGATTTTATTATAATTATCTGTAAGCATTAAAAATTTTAAGAACAGCATATTTAAAATCATTATTTATATAATAGTAAATCAAAACTTTGCAGGGAAAGTTAGAAATTTCTGTTGAGCTTACCAAAAATTAATCATAAAAAATAATATTTTGGGCCAAACAGTAGATTTTATAGCCTTGCAAGGCGGAATCTCTTCCATAAAAAACCTATAAAAAAGAGACCAATCGTTTTTCAAATAATTTGAATATTTCTAAAGATAGTACAGGCTATTTTATTGTAGGCTAATAAAGCCTACATATTGTTTTTGATAGGTAAATAATTTAAATTTGCTAATTTATAAATTTAATAAACCTTTATTAGTGTTTGATATGTTTTAATTAAATGAGGCTTTCACTTAGTCAATACGCTGGAAATATGCCAATGAATTATGTGGAACAAATGAACATATAAATTTATTAAATCGAAATATTTCTCGGGTGAGCAGTTTTATTGAATTTTACCTGTACGGTTGAACTTATTGCCATTGCACAAATATTTGAATATTCTGCAAAATTTTACAATCCAAGGTCAGCGCATGACTACATTCTGCCATTGACCAATTGTGCATGCGAATGGCCAAAGGCAAACACGCAATACCAAATACGGCAACGGAAAATGTATCATTAGTTTTCCATTTCTTGTTATTTTGCCAATTTGTAAGTTGCTCTAAAAGAGCATAAATGACGAAATGGCATTCAACCAGAACTAACTGCTTCTGCTTTGATTCTGCGAATGTGCCTCAATTTATTTAAGAGTTGACCAGCTCAAGTTGCAGAAGCTTTAAAATTGATATGAACTAAAATTGTTGTTAATTTACAGATAAATTGTCAATAAATAATATGCAAGTAGTGTGTAAAAATAATGACAGATTTTATATTAATAAATATGAATTTATTAGAAAGGCTTAGTTCGTTGGAACATTCTTTGATTAACAAGCTATTTTGAATGTCATCAATTTTTCTTTAATTATAAAAAAAACATAATAATAAATTACTACTAAAATATTTGCATTTCATTAAATTTCTTGAAAAAGTGAATTATTACAACACGCAAAGTTCTGTTATTCAATAAATAAATAAATAATCATTTACAACCCACATTAAAATAAAATGTTTTTTGTTGTTTATTTTTTCTACATTTGAAATTAACTCGAGGTCAAATTAGGAAATCAATATAATTAATCTTTAAATAGATAAACACAATTTTATGGACTATCAACTAATTAATGATCGGACAATAGATACCATTTAAAATAAATTGAATTCGGACATGATCTTGCTGCTTCTGTCAACTTTTGCTATATTGGCCCATTAATTTAGTACACGTTATTTAAAAGTTGGCCGAAAGAATGAAATGAAAAAAAAAAAAACAACAACATTCAACTAGTTGCCACACACATGCCCCGCTGACAGCGCACATGTGCCAATCCAAAATTGAAACTCAATAAAAGCAATAAAAACAAATGAATAAATCCAAAAATCAAAAGCGAATCAAAGCAACAAAATAAAATTAAATCAGATCGGAGCTCGAATCTCGAGAGGCTTTCGAAAATATCAAGAAGTTGTCGACGACGAAGAAGAAACATTTGCTTACCATTTATTATTCAACTTTTTGTTATATAAATATAGTCAGTTTGAGCAATTGTTGTGAGGGGGGGGCGACAAAGAGGGGGGCGTATTGTGCTCAACTGTTTATTGTTTTGACGTGAAACGGCTACCGATCGAACTTGAACTTGAGTTTTTCATGAGATCGAGTCAAAGCTTTGAAGAAAATCTGAGAAATATGCTTAAATGTTGTCAGTATTTATTTATTAATGAATGAGTAATTTGGATAAGCGCATCTTGGCTATAAAATTTATTGCTTTTATTACCTTAAATCGTGATTGCTTGCTAAAACCTAAAGTCGACTCGACAGTTGAGCATTGCGCTTGCTGTGGCAACAACGTGTCGTTTTAACGGTTTTAATGTATCGAGTTAATTAGAATAATTACCAAAATATTAGAAATGATTTGGCAAATTTGCTTACTCTTGCTGGTTTGGCCCAGTGCGGAGGCACATGTGAGATTAGCTGAATTTGTCAGCACAAGCAGCAGCACTTGGCGAAGTGTGCATCTGTTTCCACAACAACAATGGCATGCGAGGAGTACAGTAAAGCTTGCCACCCAAGAACCAGCATACTGTGAGGCACAAGATTTTGAGCACAACTACACATTGGATTTTGGGGCAGGCAAGGTGAAGGTTGAAATGCATTCGAATCATTTCAAGCGCACCAAGGCTGGAGAATTTTCCACAATGCGCGATCTATGCTTGGATGAAAATGGATTGCCCTTGCGGCGATTGTGCAACGCAACTGGCCACTGGGAAAAGGTCAAGAATGTCACCTGTCTGGCGGGCAACCAACTGAGCCGGCAACTTAATCACCTAAGCGAACAGCTGCTCGGCGAGTTGAGCCCCAAACCGGTTGTGTTGACCAAGTTGAGATATTTATTGAGTGAGGCACACGGAAAACTGGCAGCTGTGGACATCTACAGCACAGCGCAAATATTTGCCAAGCTGGCGGAGCGGAGAGATAAGCAGGCAGTTCTCGGTGCGGATTTGGTCAGCATCTGTCGAGAGATTATGTCCAGCGATGCGAGGGCGCTGAGACTTTCTGCCCAGCTTAATGCAACCAACACACTGTTGAGTAAATTCGAGGATTATATGGATGCACTGCCTCAGCAATTTTTGCCCCGACAAAGCTGTGGCAAGGCGACAACAGATGTCAGCTTAACAACCAACAACGGCTTGGAATCAATAAACTGGGCTAACATTGGAGTCCAGGCGCTGATGAGCAGCAATCTGAGTGTATTCTATGTGAATCCCTCCTGTGAAAACATAACTGGCATAGCCATTTATTCAACAGCCGGATCAGATCGAAGAACTTCCATCAGCGGATTTTATTATCGTTTTCTGTATGCCAATGAAAATTTGGAGAAATTGAGACGGGAATCCAATCTGGAGACTGCCAGCTATTTGCCAGAGCAACTGTGGCACCAACTCAAAACAAAAGGCGCCTCATATCTGATACTCAAGGTCTACGCCCATGACGCACTCTTTGTGGAGACTTCTGAGGAGCGCAGTCGACGACCAAGCAGCAAAGTGCTATCCATATCCATTCCGGGATTTGAGGGTGAGTTTGATAAATAATACTAATAATAATTTAATATTGACTTTTGAATTAAAAAAATAAATATAGAAAAAAGTCAAAATCTTTCATTTTTAATATAATAATTTATTCCTCAATTTATTTAATTTATATATTTAATATATATTAATTTCTTATTAAATATATTCAAACTTTCGCAGGTGTTAAATTACCATCGGCGTTGCCATTTCTACTGCCGCTGCACGAATCCTCCAGTGGTGAAACCGGTTGTGGCTATTGGAACTATGGCAGCTGGCTGAATGATGGGGTTACCACCTGCCAGGAGGAGCAAGCACAAAATGTGCTGTGCCAAGCCCATCATTTGACGCAGTTCTCCTTTTTAGTGGGTGGCAGCTATGCTCAGTTGCAAGTGGAGGACGAACAATTTCAACTGGAATCATCATTGCCGGCACATGAGGAACTGCTGGACATGATCACATTGGTGGGCTGTGGCCTGTCGCTGTTTGGACTCGTGTGCATCTTTCTAACGGCGGCGCTGGTGAAGAAGTGGCGCACTCAGGCATCCACCAAAGTGCTGCTTCATCTCTGTCTGGCTTTGTCGCTGCAGCTGCTCCTCTTTGCATACCTCGGCGAGAATGGGGAGTGGTCGGATGATGATTGGAATCAGTGTTTGATATTGGGTGCTTTGCTGCAATACTCTGTGCTGGTCATCTTTAGTTGGATGCTGATTATTGCTTTTCTGCAGTTCCAGCGTTATGTTACCGTTATAGGCGTGGCACGCCCCAATCATTATATACTCATATCAGCCATAGTTGCCTGGACGTTGCCCTTGCTACCAGTTCTCATGGTTGTCCTATTTGATGCCGAGTCCTTCAGGCCAAATAGCCATACGGCATTGTGTTATCCCTCGGGATATGGTCTCGCTTTGGGGGTAGTGCTGCCAATTGCTATGGTTACCATTGCCAATGCATTCATGATGCTGTGCATCATTTATAGCATACATCGTGCACTCAATCCTCGCCGGCAGCTCATCATCCAGCAACTGCGTCTATCTGTGCTGCTGTTCTTCCTGCTCGGACTCACCTGGATTTTTGGACTATGCAGCTATATGGACCTGGGCATTATCTTCTCATATCTCTTCTGTCTCACGGCTACATTGCAGGGCTTTGTACTCTTCGTGTACTTTGTGCTCTTGAACACAACTAATCGCCAAGCTTGGCTTAATCTTCTGTGTCCCACTCGAACAAAGAGAGATTTGCCAAAGCGAACAATGGAACAAAGTTCAATGACTACGTCCGTAAGCAACAGCTCCAGAAGAACCCAATCCTAGATAATAACTATCGATAAATTTCGCTTTATAAATGTTTAGAATTTCTCTTAAGCAAATTTGTAATTTATTTGGCTTGAAACCGGTTTGTTATTGAAAATATTATAATATGAAATATCACATAATGTACGAAGATATATTTGATTAATAAGTCTTAATAAGCCTAAAATTATCTCGCTATATATATACTTAATATTTACTATATAGTAAATATTTATACACAAGCTCTACCTGAAAATAAATTTTTTTATTAACAAGATTTATTTTTTCCGACTTATTTAAGAAAAGTATCTTTTTAAAATAGGTAATATTTAAGTAAAGTATTCTGCAATCAATTAAAATGTAATCATTAAAAATAATTGATTTCCTCTCAAATAATTTTAATAACGTCTGTTTAATTATTTTTTAAGTAGAAGCTTGAAAGCTTAGCAGTGACAAGCAACCATTGCAGGTTTTGAGAGCCACTGTGTTTGTAAGCGAAGACAAGCACCATATTGCTGCAAGCTTACCCACTTTAGCTGGGAACTAAACCGGTTTTAGGTTTTGGAGGCACTAGATAAACATGCAAAGTGAACTGATTTTTACAAAATAGCTGAATATTAATTTATTGTATAATAGAATTGTGAAATCACCTGTTCTAGAATATTAAGCATTTAATGTAGATATTAATTTTTAATATGGATTCCATATTCTGAATCATTTTAAGCTGATTCATAATAGTATGGGTTTTTTCCTTTAGATGGTAAAATGTTGTCTATTCTCATTTCATGTTTTGTTTTTAGCTTATGAATATTTAATTGGAAAATGGTTTAATTGGGCAGCTGAGCATATTAAATTTAAAAAAAGGCTCATACATATAGAGATTAGGTAGTTGCTGCCCTCAAATGACAACTCCTGTTTCATTTCGATGTCTGACCTTATTTAGCTATTTATTGCAATTCTGCGATTTGTTTGTTTTGGCTGCTCGGCCGGTTGTTGTAGATTTTTATCGTTATTGTTGTTGTTTCTGTTGTTTTCAGTGCGTTTTAATTTATCGCTGCTAAATTATGTAAATAATATGACAAACTTAATTTGGTGAATGTTTTGCGGCATTATACTGTTGGCAACCATTACGAATGGTGCTTGGCTAAATATAAGTTATTTTTTACTTATCTTATTCCGCAAATTGGAGGCTGTATTCGTCACTGAATAAAATAACGTGATTCAGAGAATTGTGTTTGTTTTTTGGTAGTTTTATTTGTTAATACAAATTAGCGTTTGACTTAACTTAGAATTCGGAAAGCTATGCTAATCTCACACTTAAAAAATAATGTCAAATTGGTTTTTGCTTAAAAACAGATATGAGGCATTTTTTAATTGTGGAAATAAATTAGTCAAATGTTTCAACATTTAAGAAATGTGACTTGTGAGCTTAAAGAGTATTCTAGAAAATAACAATTCTGGTTTTGCGTTGATCTTTCTTACACTTTTAGCATAGATTTGTCTGAGTGTAGAATTAATCGATGAATTAATATGTCGTTAACAATAACATTGTATAACAACCAGTAGGATTATGGCAAATTAACTTCATTTACCAGTTGCCACCGCCGGCTGCGCTGCTGCGCACACAAGAGTGACATTCCTAGCAGCCCGCTGAACTCGACTAATTTGAATAACAGACGATGCCGACCAAGTCTTTTTTCTCACTTGACTCGTCGCCGCAACAGCTTTAGCGGTATATAGGAAGTTCCGGGTGCCACGTCCCTGCCCTCTGGCAGAAAATTCATCGCATAATTCTTGGGTGTGGGTGAGTTCGGTGGCAGCATAAATGCAAAGCTCAGCTGTTGAGGCGACTGTCGATACACTTCCACCAACATCGGCTGTGGCGAAATGTCCCGGGCTGCCTGTCTGTCCGCCAGCTGAAAGCGATGCAGATGTCCTTGGATAATGTGGTGCAAAGCCTGCGCTGTGCTGGGCCCAGGTGCATTGTAATGATAGGCATGGCCTGGCTGTGCTATCCCCTGTGTCTGGCGGGGCAAATGGTAGAGATTGGCGCCGCACACCACGCTCAGCACAGATATCAGCTGCAAGACAAATTACACTCCATACAATGACAAATTGTGTCCAGCTGCGCTGAGCCCTGCTCAGCTGCTCATCTTAAAACTTACACAGAGCCCCGTCCTGTACATGATTCACCCTTTGTCGTTTGTTATGCTTCACACACAGACACACACACACACGCTCACACAGTTGTTGAGAGCACTCGACCCGTACAGTCCTCGGTACTCGATAATCGGGCACTCAGTTGTACTCGATATCCGATACACACACACGGTTCACACACACACACACACTTCAGTTCCTCGCTCCACTCGGACGCAGACTCGTTCGCTTCACAGCCGTTGGGCAACTAAATCTGAATCTTGCGGCAGTGGCAAACGGCGCGTTTCAAGTTCACGGGCCACAAAATGTATTTACATAATATTCTGAACTGGCCAGATACCAAGTATCTGCATCTGCCAGCTGAGTTGTTGTTCTATAGTTGTCTTAGTTGTGGCTGTCGCTTTAGTTTTAAAATTTAATTCTTTTCCGAACACTGCCAACTGGATCGGCACTTATGCAAATTGTTCGTCTCATGATTTTATTTATCTGTTTTCTTTTTGATCTGTTTTTTTATAATTTCAGCTTCAACCTGATCTGGTTCTGCCTTTTTTTCTATTTTATTTTGTTTTATTACCAATACCCACTTGGAATATAAATTAAAGGGTATCATGATAGTCACTTGAAAAAGAACTGTGACATCAGAAATTATTAATGTGAAACTCAGCACAAAATTGTAACTGTAAGATAATATTTGATTGGTTTTAAGACAACTGTATATTTTACCACATCATCTATCACTAAATCATAAATATAATAATAAATAGCATATATTAATTAATAGATTTCAAAGCACACTTCAATGGATCGAATTAAAAACATAAAAGTTATTTAATTATGAATATTTACTCTGCATTAATATTCAAAGAATATATTATTAGATTTTAGACATCATCCATAACTTATCTATTATAAAGTGGTATTTCAAGTTTGGCGCTAAACAGATGGTATTTTTTTTGTTAGATTGCAAAATGCATTAGAACTGAATTTAAATTCCAAATAAATATGATTAAATATTCAACTCTAGGGTATCTACCCGTTTGGTAATCTCGAGAAGTCCACACACTTGACTTAGATATATTGTGTAGTGTTCATTAATCGCCTTCAGTGATCGCTGGCCAAAAAAAAACAAAGGCAATGACAATCACTACACAGTTTTCTCAGCTGACGTGTTGAGATTGGCGAGATAATTTACAGGTTATGTTTTAGTTGGTACCTGTTACGAACATGGCTTAGACAATGCGGAGACTCTTTTGTTGCTGTCACGCGATTATAATTATGCAAATAGATAATTTAAGATCAGCATATATCATTTTTTTTTTTTTGGCTCCCCTTCTCCACTTAATTATATTTTGTGTCTATTAATTTAATTCAGTTGCTTTCAGTGGAGCTTAGCACTCCCTTTTGTGTACAACAAATCCATGTAGTTTAGATTGACAGACAAAGCGATTCAAATTTTGTTTTATGAATTCAAAATACTTCATTCAATCACCTCTGAATGTTGTCATTCCGAGCTCTTGAGATGTCTGTGTGCTTCAAAAATTAACTTAAATATTGTATTCACCGTATTTAGCCAAGTCTGGCTATAATTTGTTTAAATTGCTATTCAAATGCAAAACAATAACAATGATTTTATTTCTGTTTATGTGTTACTAAGTTGTGGCATGGCTTCTTGACAACTTAACTTAAACCTTTTGTATTCACCGTATTTAGCCAAGTTTGATAATAATTGGTTTAAATGGCCATTCAAATGCCAAATAACAACGAAATTGTTTATGTTTATGCGCTGCTAAGTAGCCTGCTTAGTCAGTATAGATTAAATTACTAAAAATTGATTAAAAACACTAATCGATTAGCTAGATGAAATTTGATATTGACCATTGTCTTTTTTTTTAAAAAAATATTTATTGTATCAAATACAAATTAGTATTTTAAATATTAGAAAATCAATTTGTCACTATTCACCATGTAAAAGTATATTTTATTATGTTGACAATGATTTAAAAGCATGCCATTATTTTTGAATATTTTTTTATAAATATTGATAAAGACGTAAAATTTTATAAAAATATTAACACGATTAACTGCCGAGTGTGGCCAGAACAACTTGTAAATCAAAAGCGATTTAATTTAAGTCATTAACTTTCCACCAATTTTCCCTGTTTGATCTGTATAATATGGTGATCGTTCTAGGCGTCTCGAAATCGAATAAGTTCCAAATATTATTTAGATATCGACTCAACAATAAAATTATAATAACCTCTACAAATATATACAAATACAATTTAAACACTTTTCGATTTTACACCAACCCTTTAAGCAAAGAAAAACTGATTTTTAAGTTAAGCGATGCGATTTCAATTTAATCAAAAAATATTGGAAAATGTGTTTTTTATATTAACACATTTTATAAAAATTAAATCAATATTCGTCAATCCATTTTGTGCATTCAATTTACAATTACATATATTGGTTAACACGCATACATAAATGCAATTATCTAATGGAATCCATCGCCATTTCAGGCAGCCTTTTTTACCTCAACCAAACGAATGCAGCTTAACCAAACAGTTTCTGTCTGAATAAGCCAACTCCCTAATTTCAATCGTTTTTCACTATGCGCCAGAGGGGAAAGAAAAATCGACTATCGCAAACACCGGGGATGTGGTGTAAGAGAGAAAGATAGAGAGAAACGAGAGACATTAAAAATCAGTTGGAAAGGCAAAAGGAAACGGAAATGAAAATGATGCGCAACGTTAGCAGAAGCTATGACACTTAATTATGGAGCTGCATGGGAATTGATTTAAGCGGCAGCATTTCGTAATTAGAATTTGCCATTATATCCAAATCATCTCAATTGCATTTACATTTCGCTTTGTATGCAAACCATTTTCAGATAAAAACTAAACAATCGCAATGCAACGGATTGGGAAGACGTGTTATGGAAACACATAAGCACTCATAATTACTATGTAAATTATTTGTAAACTTAATTTAACTGGCATTGGACTAGCAAATCCTTGCTGTGTGGTTGAATGGTTGTCCCATATTGATGAGGGTTCATGGTGCCCAAAAGCGTACCACTGCGTACCAGCTCAAGCATGTCCCATGTATATTTTACCTAATACACACATGACGGACACATCATAATCATAATCATCATAAAGTTCAAGCTGTCTACCACAAATTCCATTTCGATACCCTGCATTTATAAAAATTGATGAAAAGGTGGCACTTTCAATTCAATATAAATGCATATAATACAAAAAAATATTGCAGATTATTTATTTTGTATTATTTATAGCTGTATTGTAGTTTTAAAAATGCACATAATATTGCCAGATTACTTTATTTTTGTTACATCTCATTTGATAATATTTCCAACAATTAGTTCAAATATATGCTGAAATTTTAATTCATTCCAGTCAACAGTAAAGAGAAAGACTTTTATATATTATTATTTGTACATTAATTTTGACTTAAACTATTCTAGAAATGAAATACGAAATATTTATGTTAATCTAATGTTGATATGAAATAATAGGTTATCTTCCAGTTCAGCAACCCCAACTAAAGTATTTTATTTTTTTTTGTGGTTAATAAACCCCTTGGAATGTTCCAACCGACTGTTATGTAATAACTTTGATGGTCTTTTGAACTAAGCCCAATTGAGGCGAGGCATTTCATGTTCTGCGGATTTGATAATAATGACGAGGGCATTAAGGAAGATATAATGATATGATGTGTTGTGAATGTACTGCCAGAAGGATGTGTGTGTTTCCGAGCAGCAGCAAATTTAGTTATGCCCGACAGGCAATCGCAACACGCTCATATTTTATGCATGACCAGTCACAGCTCCAGCTCCAGCTCCCGCTCCAGCTTCAGCTGCAGCTGCAGATGGCATGGGTTTAATTCAAATTGCTTTCCAATTGACTTAGCGCGTAGAATCCATGGCGAAGTACGCGCTCACGTGCCAAGATGGTAGAGACAACAAGGAGGGAGAGGAGTAACTTTTGGGCGCGGTCAAGTGGTGCTCTGGTGGGCGCGCCAATGGCAAACGTCGCAATCAATTTCCAGTTATCAGGCTGATCAAATGGATCATCGATTTTATGTTACAATGGCACGAAATCATTGCCAGACAAACAACGTAAACAAAATGATGAAGACCTAAACAGACCACAAATACACCATAAACTAATTAAGCCAAGTTCGTTGCCAAGAAATAAACACGTTGCCAACACCAATTTAAATTCATTATAAGAAGAACAACTTCTAAAAAAAACTTGAATTATATTCAAATGTATATTAAGTAATTTCATTTAGACCCTCAGGTCTAGTTACTTATTTCGTTCTTTAATAAATGTGTATTAAATTGATAAAATTTCTTTTTGGGGTTTTACAATGGTTTTAAAGTCCCAGCGTGGAAAATCTTAATCGGCTGAGTGGGATTAGATTTTGTGTAAGTGCTAAAAATGGGCCTTGTGGCGCAGATTTACCTTTGACATTTCAGCTTGTGCATAATTAATGATGCTGTCTGTGTCAACCAAGTGAGACGCACAGCTCAGGTAACCAGCAACATTCATCACAGAAACACAGACACTGTCTGACCTTAAGCCGCAGTCGTCACATATTCCTTTTAATTTTCATCATCATCATCTCAGCGCAATTGTCATTGTCTGGCGAATTGCGAAAGTCCCTTTTCGTGTAGTCCACTCATAAATTCGCATATTTAATAAGTTGATGCATTTTGTGCAGCACATCTATATATATATATATATATTATATATATATATTATATACATAACTGTGTGCATGCAAAATATGAACATTCTCGACTGATATATGCAAATGTTGCGCACTCATTTTGACACAGCTCCCAAGGGCCACGTTAATGCGGCATTTGTTGCCACTGGGCTAAAAGCACTCGGTTGGCTTTTAGCGCTTATGCATAAATACATGAAATATGCAAATTTCGTATACTCCTTGTCGCCCAACAACAATAACAACTCTTCCATTCTCTATCTTAGTATCTATGCACAACCAGTAGTACATCGTCCTCTATTTGTCTAAGTTTCTCTTCACTTGCAGTTGGCATCAAACGGGCGAAGAAGCTGATCCAAATAAAATAAAAAACAACAAAAAAAACCAAACTCTTCTAAGTTGATGGGACTCCTGTGTATTTGGTTTCTGTTTTTGCTGTTGCAGCCGAACTTGCTCATCTAAAATTGCAAAACTTTTACTACGGCTAGAAGTATAATAAACTTGGTAGTTGGTGTGTGTGTGTGTGTGCGTGTGCTTTGTTGTGCACACCTGAACTACTTAAAGCTCAGCTCCATTATATTTAAAGTGCAGACATATAAATAAATAAACAATGCAAATGCAATGGCGTTTTTACATCAGCTGCACCTGCAAGATTTATTCCTGCAGTCAGAAAAAAAAATACATTTTAAATTTATTGCATTAACATATTAAATCAGTTCGCTTGATGTTCATGTTATTTCTTGAAAATACAAACAAATATATAAGTATCGCTTTAATCTGCTGAATAACAATTTGCGAGTAATGCCTGATTAAATATTATGAGCATTTCCTTTGAAAATCGCAGCATCTGCTTTTAAGCTTGACAAGAGATGAGTTTAAATGTTTCTTAAAGTCTGAAGAAAAAAATAACCCTTGAGAATGTGTTCAGTGAAAGCACATTTTCAATCGCGAAAGACGTATTTGCTTTGTTTAATCGTACATGAAAAATTCCTGGAATTTCAATTATCTTGTTGCTTTGAAGTTTCCACAAGTAGATTCGGAATATGCAGGCAATAAGCCAATTTATAGTTGAAGGCACTTGTGGAATGCACTTATGCTAAATTCTTAAGGCGCCCCTTAAAATGCTGCGCTATATAAAAGACTGCAAATTTGAGATGCATAAAGTGGTGTTTATGCAAACTGGCAAAAGGAGTAGCAGTGCAGAAACTAAGAAACTTAAGTGTAGGCATCGTAAAATTAACTGAATTGCTACCAACTCAATCTGGGCTGTCGTAATTTTCACAGTGGCACATAAAAGTATGCTGCAGCCCACACAGCTGCCAGCTCAAATGTAATCAAATTAATATTATATGCTCATGCTCCAGCAGATATGGCGAACTTTGCCTCTCTTTATCTACCTCTTAATTATAACTCTCATAAAGAAAAGAGTCTACTGTGAATGGCCAGACAGACAACAGACGGTAAGGAGAGAGGAGATGAGGGGTGCTGGTGCCTGAGTAGGCTTTTGGTCTTTTTGTAATAAGTAAGTATTTATCTCGCGTTGAAAACCTCATCAGGCTTAAGCACAGCGCTTAATTGCGTACCAGGTCCGGTATCCTTGAGCAGTCTCAGCATGACAGATAGCTATGTGTGTTAATTTATTTATATATATATATATATATAAGTTAAACCAATATGACTTAATTTGGCTACACTCAGCTGGCAGACGTTTTAAGGTTCATCGAAATGCTTAAGGAATTAAGAGTTGCCGTAGAAACCACAAGTTATACATGGCTGATCTGCTGCGTTAATTAAGCATGTGCAATATATTCAATAAATAATCCAACAAAAATCGCTAAGCATTGGACTATAGAAAAAACAACTATCAGTTGAAAACACATAAATTTCAACTGTCAGGTATAAATAAATAAACCATGGCAACCTGCTCTGTACAAATATGCTTCAAGTCTAATGCTGAATTTCTTTTAGTTATAAAGGAGCTGAAGCATCTGCGCTTTCTCAACGGAACAGCTGAAACAAAAGTGTCTTACATATATTAAGTTATTTATAGCGAAATACTTTGCTTGAGTGCTGATGATATGCTCCATTCCCAAATTCTTCAGGAACATTTTCTACTATATATAAAACATACTATTTGTCGATTTGTCGAGCAACTCACGTGCTCGTTATTCGTGTCATTAATAGTTCATTTATATTTTGGTCAGCATTGCGTGCGAAATTAAGCGGCTGACCTTTTGGCGCGACAGGTGTTAAAACAAGGTGCTACATGCGCTTCTATTTGCGGCATTTAACCAAGGGAGTATTACTGGTGGCGCCTATTTTTAGACCCACCTAAACTCTGCATGTGTCCAGTTCACTGCGTTTATTGACAAAGCGAACTCAACCTTAGAGTATCTGAAGAATGCCGCCTGCCATCTGTCAGCGCGTTTACATTGAATAAATATTTTCTTGCTTTTGACCTTTACCTTAAATCTAGCCAGCTATTTATTATGACTTGATTTTAGCTTTTTTAATTAATTAAACAGCTGGCGAGGCACCTTCGCCCGCCTTTTAATGCGCTGCCTTAATAGCGTTTTTATGAATTCGCATCTATGAGCATACTAAAAGCAAGTCTAAGACAATTTATGGGCGCTCGCCAAAGGACGATTAGAAAACGGGTCCTGCTAAATTATGGCAGTCTAGCAGACGATTAAGCTGTTTGCTCTGCGGGTCCTCAGATCTTCGACCTTAAGCTTAAGACTCATTCAATTTCCTGATTTTCTTACTAACGGCTCGCAGTTCCGCTCGAGTACCGCACTAATGCGCTAGTCGACGCAAACTGTTCTGGTCTATCCTTTGTCCAGTCGTTTACGTAATGCCTTACGTTTAACGTAAGCAATTGCAGGCGGGGCATCCTTAAAGACCAGCGAGAGCGCCGCAGCTGCGCAAAGTTGCCAAAACATTGCCTGCTAATTTTCTCTTGGATCATCTCTTAGCTGCGCTCTCTTTTTTGCCGAATCTGAAACTGTAATCAGTTGATTTTGATAGCAGCAGCTGGCGAAAGGGCAATTTTGCGGGCAAGTGGCACATTTTCATACGTGAGCAGGCAACACCTCAACTCCAAGGTGCAATTAAGTTGGTTGCCATTCGAGTTGCCCCCAAGGACCTGAGGTCCTGTCTCTACTCAACTTCGTTGCAAGCAACGTGATCTGGAGCTAGGAAAGCAAAAATAATTGAGAGACTTAGATAAATTTAATATAATTGGAAGTCTGCAATTCAAGCGCGATGTTTTCTAATTTCTAATGCTTTATGTTGCCAAACATAAACTTAAATTAATAAAGGCGAAGATTTGATGACAGAGCATTAATACTTAATGTGGTAGATTTATGGCACGCAACTATAAACAAAATGTTTCGGTCTGGCCGTAAAACAGGTATCAGACCGAATAATTTATATATATTGGGCTATTAAGCAGATGCACGAGTTTTGCGTTGAGCCACCACTGAATACAGTTCCAAGTGCCAAAGTCACAGACAGTCAAAGTGTCGACCAGTACACAAACAAAACAAGAAAAATAACGTTTAATTCGCACAATTAGCAAAATTAATGCGATGTAGCCAACTAAAGACGCAACCTGTGCAAAAGGCATATCAAAATTTGGCCCGGATAATAAAACGAGGCATGTCATGAAAATAACTCATACGCAGCGCTTGCCATGAAAACCAAACCTGCAATTAGATGACAATAAATGGCAACTACACTCAGAAATAAATTCGGACCTGAATTAGAAAACCATCTTTAGTAGATTTAAGGTCGATTTTTTTTTTAAATTTAAGGCGTTCTTCTTTTTTTTGCAACAATATTTTCTTTAGTTAAAATATTGAGCATTTCACACATGAACTAAAATTCTTAGCTATCAAGATCAGAAGTATGTAAAAAAATATTTGAACCTATCTTTTTTAAGATGCGAAATTACGTAATTATAAGATGAATGAAGATCTTCAAAATTAAATTTTTTTGAGAGTGCACATTCGGGTTTTTAAGGTCTTGTGGAAAGTTTGATGCTTTCTTGTTTGTTGCTATGCGAGCAAATTAAATTTGTTTCGCCTGCAATTTATTTGCCAAGTCGTTGACTCTTAATGCACATATCTAAGACATTGTTTCATTGTTTTCGATGTGACTGTTGCTGTTGCCTGTTGGCCTGTTAACATGTTGCCAGTTTTTACTTGACTTGGCACAGATAATGCTGCGTCAGATATTACCGGCGGGTTTGTTGACACAGCTCAGCTTCAGCAAAATTCTTTTCAAAAAGAATTTCAACTTTTAGATGAGTTAAGGCGAATTGCTTAGGTTTTTGATCTCTGCCTGCAGGTCATCCTCGACGCCAAGCATTTCACACATTGCGCATACGCCACATGTGCACGTCCTTGGCACAACTCAAATGCAGTGAATTTGTCAAAAGTTGAAAGTTTGCCGAAATGCAGCTAATGCGCTTTTCATGTTATTTCAACGTGAAATGCACTCGTATCTCCTAAAGAGCTGCCACTAACCCAAAACATACCCGCACCAAAAGAGCACAGTTATTGCGAAGGTCTCAAAAACTACTTAAGTGGCATGTCCACCCACAAATTTGACCTACATTTCTGACACTGACTATCAATCAGCTTCGAGCGGCACATTTATCTCAAGGCTAATCAAACAGAATACTTTCTGATGTTCAATTACATCAACACACATAAACCCACACACCCGGTCCTATACACATCCGCACACACACCTCAACAGAAAAATAACTGATGCGCTGATTATTTAAACCTGACCATTAGTAAAATGCCCTCAATCAAACTAAGTTATTGAACTGTCTTTAATTGAATTGTGTTGACAAATTCATATATTTTACACCATATATTTAACAGTATATTGGAATCTTATGAATACCACAACTCATTCCATATAAACTTCTTTTTTTTTTTTAAATATAATTAATAATAATACTTAACAACCCAATAGCTGAGGCTCAATGTGAATCTAGTCTACAATTTTTATTCATTTCACTCAGCATTGTTTAATTTGTTATTGTAATATAATAAAAATGATTTAATCATAATATGTGTAATAGTTTTGTCATTATTTATGAGTGTTTTTAAAATGTGCAATAAATGAGTAATACTATATAAATAAATATTTTGTTGGTGGAATCAGCTACCCACTACCGGAGGTCATAAGCTGCATTTGTGTATGCTGTTTCCTGCTGCTTGGCCAGATGAGAACCCACCAGGCCTTCCGATTCGCTTCATCTAGCAGCACAAAATAAACGAAGAGTACAAATCCCTGTATTGTTGCCGTGAGACAGAAGAGATACGAGAAAGCAATGCCCGCCTGCATGAAGGCAAAGATGCCAAAGATCCAAGAGAGTCCAAGCAAAAAGAAGAGCAGCACCGACAGACGAATCTGTTGGTAGACCAATTCGCGCTCTGCTCGAAGAACACTCCGGCCGAGTGAGTGGGATATGCTGTAGAAGACATAGACAAATATGAGCAGATTGGAAACACATATCAGTGTCACTGGTAGGACAACGCCAAAGATGAGTCCTTTGCCAGAGGGATAACAGATGCCTGTGTCCGTAGCCAGCTGCTCAGCTGTCGGCATATAGGAGTGCGGATCGATGCAAGCAACCAGAAGAGTGGGCAGCAGTGGCAATATCCAAGCCAGAAGGGCAGCCTTGAGGACATAATGAGGTGGTCTCTCTATGCCAAGCACTGTCACATATCGCTGAAACTGCAGGACGGCAAGTATCAGCATCCAGCTAAATAGAACTAGCACCAAGTATTGCAGCGTAGCTCCAAGTAGGACACAACGGTTGTAATCTCTTTGAGCAATGAGTTGCTCCGAGAGGTCGTCCGTATTGACGAAAACGAAAAGAATCATTTGCAGTGCCATCGCCAGACAGAGATTAAGGAGCACCTTGGTTGAGGCCTTACTGCGCCAGTTCCTAAATACAGCTGCAGTTATAAAGATTCCAAGTACGCCAAGTAGCGAGCTACTGCAGCCGACGATGGAGATGATGTCCAGGACGCGCTCATCAAGCGGGTTAATTAGGTTTTCCTCACCCATTTCGGTGCTGCGATAACTACCACCCACCAGGACCGAGAACTGAGTCAAGTGTCGAGTTAGACAGACGATAACCGGATTCCTTAACATATCCAAACTGGAGTTCGTCGTGATGTTATCACTCAACCAGGTCTGATAGTTCCAGTAGCCACAACCACTGCCCGTCTTATTGGCAAAGTCATCCGGTTGCCGATGATTCTCCTTGAGCAGCAAAAAGGGCAGCGCTTGAGGCAATAATTTATCTGAAAATTAACGAGAGTTAAGTATAATTTATTCATATATGGAATGACTCACCCTCAAATCCCGGAATGGTTATAGATAGCACTTTGCTGCATGGTCGCCGACTGCGCTCCTGAGAAGTCTCCACAAAGAGTCCGTCATGGGCGTAGACTTTGAGTATCAGATACGAGGCGCCTTCCTCTTTGAGTTTGTGCCACAGTTCCTCTGGCAGATATGTGGCTACCTCCAGATTCGATTCATTACTCAATTTCTCCAAGCTCTCGTTGCCATATAGGAAGCGGTAATGTATGCCACTAGTGGAAGTTCTTCGAGCTGGGCTGGCTGTTGAATAAATGCCTATGCCACTTATACCTTCGCAAGAGGGATTCACATAGAATACGCTCAGATTGCTGCTCATCAGGACATGCACACCTAGGTTCGCATAGTTGAGGGTTTCCACACCATTTTTAGTTAAATCACTTGCACCACTTGTCGGACGAATAAATGGTATGCCACAGCTTTCAGTGGGCACAAACTGGTCAGCCAATGCATCCATATAATTCTCAAATTGGCTCAGCAGTGAATTGGTTGCATTGAGTTGAGCTGAGAGACGCAACACCTGAGTATCGCTGGACATGATTTCGCGGCAAATGCTGACCAAATCGGAGCCCACTGCTGCATCCCTTTCCTGCTCCATCAGCTCACCGATTACCTGACTGGCCACAAGGACATCAGCTGGCAGAATAGATCTATTGGGCTGTCTGAGAATACAGCTCATGTCAGCCGTCGTCTGCCGGAGTTCCTGTGTGTTGTTTGTGCGCCTTCTTCCATCCAGTATTTCATCATAGAGAGTGTTCAGCTCCGTGGTGACAGAAAGCTCTCTAAATCTTCGCATGCACACAACTGGCTTCCAGTCATCAATGTGTTCCCATTGGGCTCGCATATTTTTCATCTCACACTTTCTGGTCACTGGCAAACCATTTTGCAGGAGGCACACATCGTGCAGCGTGGAACGTTCATTAATCCGTGCCTGCTTCCAACGGTTGACGTGTTGGCGCTGATCATGATCCCGTACCAGATATTTATGGCGAAACTCCTCCGGTTCGCAGTGGAGTGCATCGTCATTGAATTGGGCAGATGTAAATCGTGTTGACGTTGTCAATGCCAAAAGAATTACGGCAAGTAGAAAATTCATAATATATCAGAGTGAAGTGTAAATTTTAATCGCAATAAATGAATTTATCACGCGTCCGACTCTCTTCGAGTATCACATTCCACTGCCACGTATATTCAAGCAATGCAACGAAATTAATTTAAATTTTATCCACATGAATGTGAGCAATATTCTTTTAGGTCTTATCAACAATATATATCTGACCACAAGTTCTGACTAATTAGTAAAATTCCATCAGTCCAAATAAGTTTTGTAACTGTTTTATATGCAATTGTACGGACAACATCATATATATATATATATATATATATATATATATATATAATATGTATATATATATGTATATAAATATGTATATTTATATATATACAAAACCTGGATCATTACTATATAAAAATAAACTCCATCATCTCCAGTTCCTGCACGAATGCCTGAATCTTTGATGGGTTGAGGGCTTTTATGTCATTGACACTAATCACAAGCATCCCTAGGATGCTGTATCTTTTCTAGGATAAGGCGATACATTCGTTCCCTGTGTCCCGGGACCCATTAAGGAGTAAGCCTATTGTGAGCCTTGAGTTGTTCAAGCTTTGATCTTACTGCATGGACTATTTTTGAAGTTAATTTTGTCCCATTGGAGAGTAGCGAGAGCTCCTTTAAGGTTTCCAAGTCCATTGTAGGACAGGTACGCATTGCTATAGTCATGCAATCAAAGGCCGTTCTCTACAATTTTTGCAGTTGCTGCTTCACGGGGGTCAACCTTGCTTTATCACCCCATGTTATCACTCCATTAGACAGCATATGTCTTACTACCATTAAGCATAGCCATCTCATTATATTTGGTGATTTCCCCTATGACTTCTCGGCTATGCTACGACATGCGTAACTCTGGAGCTCTTCAATATCGTTGTTGGGTAATTGGGTGCCAAAGTTTAACCTACTGTCAAATGTGACAACGAGGTATTTCAACTCCGTGCTTGTCGCTAATGGGCTTCTCAAAAGCCGTATTTGCTTCATCCTCTTTAAATCATATCGACTAGAAAAGGGGACGATGACCTTTTTAGTACGGTTCAAGTTGCGTCCAACCTCTGTACACCAGTCACTCCTTATCTTAAACCTTAGCTGGAATATGTCACTGAGTGCCTCTTTAAATTTGCCTCTTGCTATTATTACAAATTGAATACCTCTGGTGGAAAATCTTTTAAGTAGTTCATCTACTAACAGACTCCAAAGCAGCGGAGACAATACACCCCCCTGGGGACTGTTACTATCATGGACCGCAACAATGCAAGTAAAAACGATATTAAGCTGATGGATCTGAAGGAGTTTGGGTTGGTAATGTTTTTCTTTTTCGATTAGTATATGTCCGAGGGCAATGCTGCTTGTTAGCGTTTTCTTAATACGAGTGAGGAATAAGGCCCGACTCATTTGAAGGAAAACTTGCAATATCCCTTCTATTCCGGGAGACTTATAGAGCTGGAATGTACCAATTGCCCATTTTAATCTCTCCGCTGACTGTCGACTTGGCACATGTCCAATCGTCAGTCGACGGCATATACCTACTCCCACTGGAAAATGCGTTCCAAAGAGGAGCTCTAGCTACTTCAAATAATTGCTCTTAAATGAATCATCTTTACGTTTCAATGACATCTTAGCCAGCGATATATGGAACCTTCGCCTGTGCCTACAATGCTTTCACAGAAAGTTCGTCCATTTACCCTTTCTAACCTCCTTTCACGGTAGCGTTCCCACTCTCCCTCTCTCTTTGTTTTCTTAAAGAAGCGACGTGTACTTAGACACAGCCTCTCAAGGCTAACGTTCCACCAGGGGGCATCCTTCTCCATTTTCTTCTTCCCTCCCGGGCAGTTTTCTTTAAGCATCAATTATGTTTTCGTTCACATTCCCTATAGCTCTCTTTAGATCCACTAAATTTTTGGGTATACCATATGTTTCACTGGGTAGATTGAGCTTTGGACGTGCCAGCTCTCAGGTGAGGCTTTAGGGACCGAGTAATCAGGGTGATGTGGGCCGGCTCCGTCTCCTGAGAAGTATGCAGATACTACTACAGACATAAAGGCTGCATTACCAATGGCTTGTACTAATATTGGAACACAGTCTCTGGTGAGTAATTCTGAAAGGATGGTAATACTTATCCTTACCATAATGCATGCTCTGGGTTTCTCCGATCCCAGATTTCCTTTGAATCGGCCGTGTACAGGCCTTTTACTCCATCGTACACACCTGTACCAGGGCTGTACCAGGGCTGGCCCAAGGTGTTGTTTCGTGAACTTCCTGGCTAAGACGGCTGAAGCAGCCTTAGCGTGATGGGTGTTCACCTGGGCCAGGCCATTGTTGATGGACTTAGTCATCTCAATCGATTGGCTGAGTTCTCGTCGGAGCATTCAACGACCAGAAATCTGGCCCGAACATTAGGCCGAAACTCCCTATTTTTTGTTTCGTTGCCGAGTCGCGCATCGTCGCGCATCGAAGCTGCGGTCTGTTGTGCCTGCGGCACTCTCCCATATGGTGCTGGAGTAGCGCGTTGCGGACGACCTCCCCCCTCTAAGACGTGGTCCTCTAAATGTCTTGTGGAGTTCACAAGGAGATCTGCGGTAAATTTACATTCTTTGGACATGTTGGTCCCGCGTACTGCAAAGAAGTGTTCACCATTAACCTGAGCATACCGCAGGAGGGGTAGATACAATGATGCAGGGAAACTAGGAGCTAACCTCCCCGAGGAGAGGCCTTTCGCTATCCGCAACCCGCGACCCGCCTGGTTGCATCTGAACCATTCCACAAGTCCTTTGACAAGGGACAACATCATATATTTCGAACCATCTTCAACCAGCACAAAAAAAACTTTAACAAAATATTGGAATCTTATGAAAACCACAACTTTTTTTTTTTAAATTTCACATTTAAGTATAGTTAATAATAATAATAAACTTATTGGGTTAAGTTCAAATAAATAAATACTTTGTTCGTGGAATCAGTTACCTACTCCGGGAGGTCATAAGCTGCATTTGTGTATGTTGTTTCCTCCTGGTTGGCCAGATGAGACCCCACCAGGCCTTTCGATTCGCCTTATTCAGCATCACAAAATAAACGAAGAGCACAAATCCCTGCGTTGTTGCCGTGAGACAGAAGAGATATGAGAAAACAATGCCCGCCTGAATGAAGGCAAAGATGCCAAAGATCCAAGAGAGTCCAAGCAAAAAGAAGAGCAGCACCGACAGACGAATCCGTTCCTTGATCATTTTTCTATGTCCTGGATGAATACTCCGGCTGAGTGAGTGGGAGATGCTGCAGAAGATATAGAGAAATATGAGCAGATTGGCAACGCATATCAGTGTCACTGGTAGAACAACGCCAAAGATTAGTCCTTTGCCAGAGGGATAACAGATGCCTGTGTCCGTATCCAGCTGTTCAGCTGTCGGCATATAGGAGTCCGGATAGAAGCAAGCAACCAGAAGAGTGGGCAGCAGTGGCAATATCCAAGCCAGAAGGGCAGCCTTGAGGACATAATGAGGTGGTCTCTCTATGCCAAGCACTGTCACATATCGCTGAAACTGCAGGACGGCAATGATCAGCATCCAGGTGAATAGTACTAGAATCGAGTAGTGCAGCATAGCTCCAAGTATAACACAACGATCTCTTTGAACAATGAGTTTCTCCGAGAGGTCGTCCGTATTGACGAAAACGAAAAGAATCATTTGCAGTGCCATTGCCAGACAGAGATTAAGGAGCACCTTGGTGGAGTCTTGACTGCGCCAGTTCCTAAATACAGCTGCAGTTATAAAGATTCCAAGCACACCAAGGAGCGAAATACTGCAGCCCACGATGGAGATGATGTCCAGGACGCGCTCATCGAGCGGGTTAATTAGGTTCTCCTCACCCATTTCGGTGCTGCGATAACTTCCACCCACCAGGACCGAGAACTGAGTCAAGTGTAGAGTCTGACAGACGATAACCGGATTCCTTAACATATCCAAACTGGAGTTCGTCATGATGTTATCACTCAACCAGGTCTGATAGTTCCAGTAGCCACAACCAATGCCCGTCTTATTGGCAAAGTCATCCGGTTGCCTATGTTTCTCCTTGAGTAGCAAAAAGGGCAGCGCTTGAGGCAATAATTTATCTGATAATTAACGAGAGTTAAGTATAATTTATTCATATATGGAATGACTCACCCTCAAATCCCGGAATGGTTATAGATAGCACTTTGCTGCATGGTCGCCGACTGCGCTCCTGAGAAGTCTCCACAAAGAGTCCGTCATGGGCGTAGACTTTGAGTATCAGATACGAGGCGCCTTCCTCTTTGAGTTTGTGCCACAGTTCCTCTGGCAGATATGTGGCTACCTCCAGATTCGATTCATTACTCAATTTCTCCAAGCTCTCGTTGCCATATAGGAAGCGGTAATGTATGCCACTAGTGGAAGTTCTTCGATCTGGGCTGGCTGTTGAATAAATGCCTATGCCACTTATACCTTCGCAAGAGGGATTCACATAGAATACGCTCAGATTGCTGCTCATCAGGACATGCACACCTAGGTTCGCATAGTTGAGGGTTTCCACACCATTTTTAGTTAAATCACTTGCACCACTTGTCGGACGAATAAATGGTATGCCACAGCTTTCAGTGGGCACAAACTGGTCAGCCAATGCATCCATATAATTCTCAAATTGGCTCAGCAGTGAATTGGTTGCATTGAGTTGAGCTGAGAGACGCAACACCTGAGTATCGCTGGACATGATTTCGCGGCAAATGCTGACCAAATCGGAGCCCACTGCTGCATCCCTTTCCTGCTCCATCAGCTCACCGATTATCTGACTGGCCAAATGTACATCAGCTGGCAGCAAAGATCTATCGGGCTGTCTGAGAATAGAGATCACGTTGGCCGTCGTCTGCCGGAGATCCTGTGTGTTGTTTGTGAGCTCCATCCCATCCAGAAAGTTGCCATGGAGAGTGTTCAGCTCCTCGGTGAAGGAGAGCGGTCTGAATCGTCGCATGCACACAACTGGTCTCCATTCATCAATGTGTTCAAAATGGGCTTGATTACATTTCATCTCACACTTTCTGGTCACTGGCAAACCATTTTGCAGGAGGCACACATCGTGCAGCGTGGAACGTTCACCAATCCTTGCCCGCTTCCAACGGTTGACGTGTTGGCGCTGAACATGATCCCGTACCAAATATTCATGGCGAAACGCCTTGGGCTCGCAGTTGCGTGATTTGCAGGTGAGCTTCCGAGCTTCCTCAGTGAATTTATCAAAGTAACAATCGTCATTGAATTGGGCAGATGTAAATCGTGTTGATGTTGCCAAAAGAGTTACAGCCAGTAGAAAATTCATAATATATCAGAGGTAAGTGTAAATTTTAATCGCAATAAATGAATTTATCACGCGTCCGACTCTCTTCGAATATCACATTCCACTGCCACGTATAATCAAGCAATGCTACGAAATTAACTTTAATTTTATCCACATGAATGTGAGCAATATTCTTTTAGGTCTTATCAACAATATATATCTGACCACAAGTTCTGACTTATTAGTAAAATTACTTCGGTAGAACAAAGTTATGTAACAGTTTTAATGCTATTGTTCTGACAAAATCATATATATATATATATATATATGATTTTGTCAGATTTTGTATATATATATATATATCGATATAAAACCGGCATAGATCGTTGCTATCTATAAATTGGGGGTTCTGCACTGTAACCTATAGTGCTTACTTCTGAGCTTATAGCTCCTCCATCAACTCCAGTCTTTGTTGGGTGAGGGCTTCTTTGTCATTGACACTAATCACAAGCATCCCTAGGATGCTGTATCTTTTCTAGGATAAGGCGATACATTCGTTCCCTGTGTCCCGGGACCCATTAAGGAGTAAGCCTATTGTGAGCCTTGAGTTGTTCAAGCTTTGATCTTACTGCATGGACTATTTTTGAAGTTAATTTTGTCCCATTGGAGAGTAGCGAGAGCTCCTTTAAGGTTTCCAAGTCCATTGTAGGACAGGTACGCATTGCTATAGTCATGCAATCAAAGGCCGTTCTCTACAATTTTTGCAGTTGCTGCTTCACGGGGGTCAACCTTGCTTTATCACCCCATGTTATCACTCCATTAGACAGCATATGTCTTACTACCATTAAGCATAGCCATCTCATTATCTTTGGTGATGTCCCCTATGACTTCTCGGCTATGTTACGACATGCGTAACTCTGGAGCTCTTCAATATAGTATGTTGGGTAAATGGGTGCCAAAGTTTAACCTACTGTCAAATGTGACGACGAGGTATTTCAACTCCTTGCTTGTCGCTAATGGGCTACTCAAAAGCCGTATTTGCTTCATCCTCTTTAAATCATATCGACTAGAAAAGGGGACGATGACCTTTTTAGTACGGTTTAGGTTGCGTCCAACCTCTATACACCAGTCACTCCTTATCTTAAACCTTAGCTGGAATATGTCACTGAGTGCCTCTTTAAATTTGCCTCTTGCTATTATTACAAATTGAATACCTCTGGTGGAAAATCTTTTAAGTAGTTCATCTACTAACAGACTCCAAAGCAGCGGAGACAATACACCCCCCTGGGGACTGTAACTATCATGGACCGCAACAATGCAAGTAAAAACGGTAATAAGCTGATGGATCTGAAGGAGTTTGGGTTGGTAATGTTTTTTTGTTTTCGATTAGTATATGTCCGAGGGCAATGCTGCTTGTTAGCGTTTTCTTAATACGAGTGAGGAATAAGGCCCGACTCATTTGAAGGAAAACTGGCAATATCCCGTCTATTCCGGAAGATTTATAGAGCTGGAATGTACCAATTGCCCATTTTAATCTCTCCACTGACTGTCGACTTGGCACATGTCCAATCGTCAGTCGACGGCATATGGAAAATGCGTTCCAAAGAGGAGCTCTAGCTTCTTCAAATAATTGCTCTTAAATGAATCATCTTTACGTTTCAATGACATCTTAGCCAGCGATATATGGAACCTTCGCCTGTGCCTACAATGCTTTCACAGAAAGTTCGTCCATTTACCCTTCCTAACCTCCTTTCACGGTAGCGTTTTCACTCTCCGTCTCTCTTTGCTTTGTTAAAGAAGCGACGTGTACTTAGACGCAGCCTCTCAAGGCTAACGTTCCATTAGGGGACATCCTTCTAAATCCTCCTATATCTAAACATAAAGTCTGTGAGGTACTCACCGCTCAAATTGAAGTCACTGCTGTCCCATATCGTGTGGTGCGCATTACCATAACAACCAATTAACACTGGCATCTTCTCTTTTTTGCAGTACTCCACCAGTCCCTAAGAAGGAGTCTAACTCCGAAGCAAGCAATTTCTGGTTAAAATACCTAACTGAAGATGCGAGAAGCGCGACAGCTTTGTTGGTGTTGGTTAAGGGTATGGGGTGCTAGCTGTTGTTTGCCCCGATAAAGCGCTCTTTACCCACCCATCCAACTGGACTTCCTGCGCTGCATGGTTAGTTCTGGAAGTCCCCAAAATCAATTCCGTTGCTCACTTAAACTATTATTTCGGCCAGTAGGAAATAATAACTCAAATTACGTTTCTATGTTTCTTAATGATATTAATTATTCAAATAATTCAATTTGTTGTACATTCATTTTTAACAAGCTACCGTATTACTAGTACATGAAAGTTGTCTATTTTACTTTCGTAACAATTTTACTCATTAGACTTGTGGCATTTTAACAATGTTTCGTATGTTAATGTCTCATTGGTTTCTTTGTTGATATAAGTGGTAAACGTGGTATACTTTATTATTATATTATTATATTATACTACAATTAACATAACTAACAGATGCAAGTGGGGTAAAGTTTATCAACTTCAATATATTCGCTAATTCTTTAAGAGAAATGCATATATATTTTAAATTATCTTTTTGTGAGAGTGTTTTTTGCATTAGAATGTTACTAAAGTTAACTTTTATCCATTCCCTTTTTTTCCTGTATTACTAAGTGCACACACTTTTATTTTTTTCAGTTAAACAATTTATTAAAATTTTCGATATAACGCAGAGCTAATGGAAAAAAACTTTTAGCACTAAATGGTACAAATTTAAATTAATTAAAAATTTGTTAGGTTAGGGGTGATGATGTTGCTCCCGTACTGATGATCGATAAGATTCTTGTCTTTCGTATGATTCCAATCGTATTTAGATTTATAGTTTCACGTTTTTATTGGTGTAATTTTTTTTTTTTATGGCGTATAGTTTTTTATTGGGTTAGATCTGTTTTTGTTGTGGAAGTTTTTTTCTATGCGGTTAATTGTGGTAGTCATTTTTCTCATTCCAATTTTTCTGGAATAGTTTTTTTTATGAGGTTAGATCGGTTTTCGTTGCGGAGGTTTTTTCTTATGCGGTTAAATGTGGTAGTCATTTTTCTCATTCCAATTTTTCAGGAATAGTTTTTTAAAGTTATAATTTTTAGGCAGAAAAACGTCCGCGGATTGTTCAAGGAAGCCCTCACTCGGGCTTATCATTTATTAAAACTTTTCACAAGCCGAATCACGTGGTTTCGATCATTTTTTTCCACCGTGATGTGTACTTTGACTTAAGTCCCGAAACAATCGAACAAAAAGAGAGCTTCTCAGAGCGGATCTGGGCTTATATACGTCTGTGGGGAAAGCTTTTGCCTTCAGGAACTATTCAGCACTTATCCGCGCAAAGTTTTCACCTTGAGCAGGGCTTTCTTTCCACAACGTTTCAATAGCCAAAAGTATGCAACGATTTTCCTTTCAAGCACGACGAAAAAATTCATTCCAAAAGTCTCCGATGGAACTCTAAGCAAAGCTTCAGAGCACCGACCATTACAGCATGCTCTGGGTCCCACCGATTTCAGATTTCCTTTTAATCGGCCGTGTACAGGTTGTTTAGTGAACATCCGGGATAAGACGGCAGAAGCAGCCTTAGCGTGATGGGTGTTCACCTGGGCCAGCCCAGTGTTGATGGACTTAGTCATCTCAATCGATTGGCTGAGTTCTCGTCGGAGCATTCAACGACCTGAAATCTGGCCCGAACATTAGGCCGAAACTCCCTATTTTTTGCTTCGTTGCCGAGCGTAATGGTCGGGATGGTCCGACCCCCACATTCTCGCGCATCGAAGCTGCGGTTTGTTGTGCCTGCGGCACTCTCCCATATGGTGCTGGAGTAGCGCGTTGCGGACGACCTCCCCCCTCTAAGACGTGGTCCTCTAAATGTCTTGTGGAGTACACAAGGAGATCTGCGGTAAATTTACCTTTTTTGGACATGTTGCTCCCGCATGCTGCAAAGAAATGTGTTCACCATTTGCCTGAGGCCACCGTAGGAGGGGTAGATACAGTGATGCAGGGAAATTAGGGGCTGTGTGAGGATATGATTTTGAGAAGGCGGCGGAAGGAAGACAAACGCCTCATCAGAACGATTGAGATTGTCGTACCCGCTGTTTGTCCGGGTAAAATCTTCTTCTCTTCTTCTAAAATTGTATTAAGTAGAGGTTCAATTCGAATCTAGCTTAAAATTTTTATTTATTTAATTCATTTAATCATAATATGTGTAATAGTTTAATAGGGTTTTGAGAGTGTGCTTTGAGCTTGATAAATAATTGTTATTTTATATATAAAACATACAGATTACAATAGATGAGTAATACTATAATAATCATATTTTGTTCGAGACAGCAGTTAGGTTATGGAAGTCTTCATCGACTGATTCTCCATGGTGCGTTTTTGTGCATGCAGTTTCCTGCTGGCTGGCCAGATGAGACCCCACCAGGCATTCCGATTCGCCTCATCTAGCAGCACAAAATATACGAAGAGCACAAATCCCTGCATTGTTGCCGTGAGACAGAAGAGATACGAGAAAACAATGCCCGCCTGCATGAAGGCAAAGATACCAAAGATCCAGGAGAGTCCAAGCAAAAAGAAGAGCAGCACCGACAGACGAATCCGTTCCTTGATCATTTTTCTATGCCCTGGATGAATACTCCGGCTGAGTGAGTGGGAGATGCTGCAGAAGATATAGACAAATATGAGCAGATTGGCAACGCATATCAGTGTCACTGGTAGAACAACGCCAAAGATCAGTCCTTTGCCAGAGGGATAACAGATGCCTGTGTTCGTATCCAGCTGCTCAGCTGTCGGCATATAGGAGTCCGGATCGATGCAAGCAACCAGAAGAGTGGGCAGCAGTGGCAATATCCAAGCCAGAAGGGCAATCTTGAGGACATAATGAGGTGGTCTCTCTATGCCAAGCACTGTTACATGTCGCTGAAACTGCAGGACGGCAATGATCAGCATCCAGGTGAATAGTACTAGAATCGAGTAGTGCAGCATAGCTCCAAGTATAACACAACGATCTCTTTGAACAATGAGTTTCTCCGAGAGGTCGTCCGTATTGACGAAAACGAAAAGAATCATTTGCAGTGCCATCGCCAGACAGACATTAAGGAGCACCTTGACGAAGGCCTTATTGCGCCAGTTCCTAAATACAGCTGCAGTTATAAAGATTCCAAGCACACCAAGGAGCGAGATACTGCAGCCCACGATGGAGATGATGTCCAGGACGCGCACATCGAGCGGGCTAATTAGGTTCTCCTCACCCATTTCGGTGCTGCGATAACTTCCACCCACCAGGACCGAGAACTGAGTCAAGTGTCGAGTCTGACAGACAATAACCGGATTCCTCAACATATCCAAACTGGAGTTCGTCGTGATGTTATCACTCAACCAGGTCTGATAGTTCCAGTAGCCACAACCACTGCCCGTTTTATTGGCAAAGTCATCCGGTTGCCGATGTTTCTCCTTGGACAGCAAAAAGGGCAGCGCTTGAGGCAATAATTTATCTGAAAATTAACGAGAGTTAAGTATAATTTATTCATATATGGACTGACTCACCCTCAAATCCCGGAATGGTTATGGATAGCACTTTGCTGCATGGTCGCCGACTGCGCACCTGAGAAGTCTCCACCATTAGTCCGTCATGGACGTAGACTTTGAGTATCAGATACGAGGCGCCTTCGTCTTTGAGTTTGTGCCACAGTTCCTCTGGCAGATATGTGGCTACCTCCAGATTCGATTCATTACTCAATTTCTCCAAGCTCTCGTTGCCATATAGGAAGCGGTAATGTATGCCACTAGTGGAAGTTCTTCGATCTGGGCTGGCTGTTGAATAAATGCCTATGCCACTTATACCTTCACAAGAGGGATTCACATAGAATACGCTCAGATTGCTGGTCATCAGGACATGCACACCAAGGTTCGCATAGTTTAGGGTTTCCACACCATTTTTAGTTAAATCACTTGCACCACTTGTCGGACGAATAAATGGTATGCCACAGCTTTCAGTGGGCACAAACTGGTCAGCCAATGCATCCATATAATTCTCAAATTGGCTCAGCAGTGAATTGGTTGCATTGAGTTGAGCTGAGAGACGCAACACCTGAGTATCGCTGGACATGATTTCGCGGCAAATGCTGACCAAATCGGAGCCCACTGCTGCATCCCTTTCCTGCTCCATCAGCTCACCGATTATCTGACTGGCCACATGGATATCAGCTGGTAGCATAGATCTATCGGGCTGTCTGAGAATAGAGCTCATGTCAGCCGTCGTCTGCCGGAGTTCCTGGGTGTTGTTTGTGCGCCTTCTTCCATCCAGTATTTCATCATGGAGAGTGTTCAGCTCCCTGGTGACAGAAAGCTCTCTAAATCTTTGCATGCACACAACTGGCTTCCAGTCATCAATGTGTTCCCATTGGGCTCGCATATTTTTCATCTCACACTTTCTGGTCACTGGCAAACCATTTTGCAGGAGGCACACATCGTGCAGCGTGGAACGTTCATTAATCCTTGCCCGCTTCCAACGGTTGACGTGTAGGCGCTGAACCTGATCCCGTACAAGATATTTATGGCGAAACTCCTCCGGCTCGCAGCGGTATGCACTGTTGTTAATAAAATAACTTATGTTGATTTTCTGCAGTTCAAAATCCAAGATGATTAGCTGTTGATAATATGTACAATTTTTCTGTCCTTCCTTATTGGGGTCATTACAGTCACAATCGTCATTAAATTGGGCAGATGTAATTCGTGTTGATGTTGCCAAAAGAGTTACAACCAGTAGAAAATTCATAATATATCAGAGGTAAGGGTAAATTTTAATCGCAATAAATGAAAATGTCATGCGTCCGACTCTTTTCGAATATCACATTCCACTGCCACGTATAATCAAGCAATGCTACGAAATTAACTTTAATTCCACATGAATGTGAGCAATATTCTTTTAGGTCTTATCAACAATATATATCTGACCACAAGTTCTGACTTTTTAGTAAAATATAATAAAATATAATATATAAATAAAATATATATATCATTAAATATCTGATTACGGTATTTGATTTAAAAAATAAAATTCTTTATTCATCAAAACACGTCTTTTCAGTTTGGTGTACAAAATAACTCTGACTTATGCTACTAGTTTACTCGATAATGTAAGCTCGCAATTGCGTCTTATCTTATTCTTTGAATTTCTTCATTGGCTTATGATTTGCATAGGGCGTTGTCGCAGTGAGTGTGGACATGAGAGATCTGCATGATCTGGATATGTCACTATATATATTTATTATACAAAACCGGCATAGATCGTTGCTATCTATAAATTGGGGGTTCTGCACTGTAACCTACTAGATCTATAGTGCTTACTTCTGAGCTTATATCATCAACTGCAAATCCTGCACGAATGTCATGATCTTTGATGGATCCCTTGGATCCCTTGGATGCTGCATCTTTTTCAGGATAAAGCGATACATTCGTTCCCTGTGTCCCGGGACCCATTATGAGCCTTGAGCTGTTCAAGCTTTGATCTTACTGCATGGACTAGTTTTGAAGTTAATTTTGTCCCATTGGAAAGTAGCGAGAGCTCCTTTAAGGCTTCCAAGTCCATTGTAGGACAGGTACGCATTGCTATAGTCATGCAATCAAAGGCCGTTCTCTACAATTTTTGCAGTTGCTGCTTCACGGGGGTCAACCTTGCTTTATCACCCCATGTTATCACTCCTTTAGACAGCATATGTCTTACTACCATTAAGCATAGCTATCTCATTATCTTTGGTGGTGTCCCCTATGACTTCTCGGCTATGCTACGACATGCGTAGCTCTGGAGCTCTTCAATATAGTATGTTGGGTAAATGGGTGCCAAAGTTTAACCTACTGTCAAATGTGACGACGAGGTATTTCAACTCCTTGCTTGTCGCTAATGGGCTACTCAAAAGCCGTATTTGCTTCATCCTCTTTAAATCATATCGACTAGAAAATGGAACGATTACCTTTTTAGTATGGTTTAGGTTGTGTCCAACCTCTATAAACCAGTCACTCCTTATCTTAAACCTTGCCTGGACTATGTCACTTTGCCTCTTGCTATTATTACAATGTCGTCGGCGTACCCTTAACATTGAATACGTCTGGTGGAAAGTCTTTTAAGTAGTTCATCTACTAACAGACTCCAAAGCAGCGGAGACAATACACCCCTCGGGGACTGTTACTATCATGCGTTGATGCTGTGGCCTGTCTGGACCGAAACAATGCAAGTAAAAACGATAATAAGCTAATGGGTCTGAAGGAGTTTGGATTGGTAATGTTTTTCTTCCCTGCCTTGGGGATGAAGACCACCCGACCATCGATTAGTATATCTCCGAGGGCAATGCTGCTTGTTAGCGTTTTCTTAATACGAGTGAGGAGTAAGGCCCGACTCATTTAAAGGAAAACTGGCAATATCCCGTCTATTCCGGGAGATTTATAGAGCTGGAATGTACCAATTGCCCATTCTAATCTCTCCACTGACTGTCGACTGGGCACATGTCCAATCGTCAGTCAACGGTATATACCGACTCCCACTGGAAAATGCGTTCCAAAGAGGAGCTCTAGCTACTTCATAAATTTGCTTGTAAATGAATCATCTTTACGCTTCAATGACATGTGAGCATCCGGCGCTCGCTTAGTAAGCGATATATGGAGCCTTCGCCGGTGCATACAATGCTTTCACAGAAAGTTCGTCCATTTACCCTTCCTAACCTCCTTTTACGGTAGCGTTCCCACTCTCCCTCTCTCTTTGTTTTGTTAAAGAAGCGACGTGTAATTAGACGCAGCCTCTCAAGGCTAACGTTCCATTAGGGGGCATCCTTCTAAATCCTCCTATATCTAAACATAAAGTCTGTTAGGTACTCACCGCTCAAATTGAAGTCACTGCTGTCCCATATCGTGTGGTGCGCATTACCATAACAACCAATTAACACTGGCATCTTCTCTTTTTTGCAGTACTCCACCAGTCCCTAAGAAGGAGTCTAACTTTGAAGCAAGCAATTTCTTGTTAATTCATCCAGTTGGTTTTCCTGCGCTGCATATTTAAATCGGAAAGTCCCCAAAAGCAATTCCGTTGCTCGTTGCCGGGCGTAATGGTCGGGATGGTCCGACCCCCACATTCTCGCGCATCAAAGCTGCGGTCTGTTGTGCCTGCGGCACCCTACTATGTGGTGCTGTAGTAGCACTTTGTGGAGGATGGTCTACCACACTAGATGACCTCCCTGTAAGACTTGGTTCTCCAAATGTCTTGGGACAAGGAGATCTGCGGTAAATTTACCTTCTTTGGACATGTTGCTCCCGCATGCAACGCAAAGAAATGTGTTCACCATTTGCCTGAGGCCACCGTAGGAGGGGTAGATACAGTGATGCAGGGAAATTAGGGGCTGTGTGAGGATATGCTTTTGAGAAGGCGGCGGAAGGAAGACAAACGCCTCATCAGAACGATTGAGATTGTCGTACCCGCTGTTTGTCCGGGTAAAATCTTCTTCTCTTCTTCTAAAATTGTAATAAGTCGAGGTTCAATTCGAATCTAGCTTAAAATTTTTATTTATTTAATTCATTTAATCATAATATGTGTAATAGTTTAATAGGGTTTTGAGAGTGTGCTTTGAGCTTGATAAATAATTGTTATTTTATATATAAAACATACAGATTACAATAGATGAGTAATACTATAATAATGATATTTTGTTCGAGACAGCAGTTAGGTTATGGAAGTCTTCATCGACTGATTCTCCATGGTGCGTTGTTGTGCATGCAGTTTCCTGCTGCTTGGCCAGATGAGACCCCACCAGGCCTTCCGATTCGCTTCATCTAGCAGCACAAAATAAATGAAGAGCACAAATCCCTGCATTGTTGCCGTGAGACAGAAGAGATACGAGAAAACAATGCCCGCCTGCATGAAGGCAAAGATACCAAAGATCCAGGAGAGTCCAAGCAAAAAGAAGAGCAGCACCGACAAACGAATCCGTTCCTTGATCATTTTTCTATGCCCTGGATGAATACTCCGGCTGAGTGAGTGGGAGATGCTGCAGAAGATATAGACAAATGTGAGCAGATTGGCAACGCATATCAGTGTCACTGGTAGAACAACGCCAAAGATCAGTCCTTTGCCAGAGGGATAACAGATGCCTGTGTTCGTATCCAGCTGCTCAGCTGTCGGCATATAGGAGTCCGGATCGATGCAAGCAACCAGAAGAGTGGGCAGCAGTGGCAATATCCAAGCCAGAAGAGCAGCCTTGAGGACATAATGAGGTGATCTCTCTATGCCAACCACTGTCACATATCGTTGAAACTGCAGGACGGCAATGATCAGCATCCAGGTGAATAGTACTAGAATCGAGTAGTGCAGCATAGCTCCAAGTATAACACAACGATCTCTTTGAACAATGAGTTTCTCCGAGAGGTCGTCCGTATTGACGAAAACGAAAAGAATCATTTGCAGTGCCATTGCCAGACAGAGATTAAGGAGCACCTTGGTTGAGTCTTGACTGCGCCAGTTCCTAAACACAGCTGCAGTTACAAAGATTCCAAGCACACCAAGCAGCGAGATACTGCAGCCCACGATGGAGATGATGTCCAGGACGCGCTCATCGAGTGGGCTAATTATGTTCTTCCCATCCACATCGGTACTGCGATAACTTCCAGTCACCAGCAATGAGAACTGAGTCAAGTGTAGAGTTTGACAGACAATAACCGGATTCCTTAACATATCCAAACTGGAGTTCGTCGTGATGTTATCACTCAACCAGGTCTGATAGTTCCAGTAGCCACAACCACTGCCCGTTTTATTGGCAAAGTCATCCGGTTGCCGATGATTCTCCTTTAGCAGCAAAAAGGGCAGCGCTTGAGGCAATAATTTATCTGAAAATTAATGATAGTTAAGTATAATTTATTCATATATGGACTGACTCACCCTCAAATCCCGGAATGGTTATGGATAGCACTTTGCTGCATGGTCGCCGACTGCGCTTCTGAGAAGTCTCCACCATTAGTCCGTCATGGGCGTAGACCTTGAGTATTAGATACGAGGCGCCTTCCTCTTTGAGTTTGTGCCACAGTTCCTCTGGCAGATATGTGGCTACCTCCAGATTCGATTCATTACTCAATTTCTCCAAGCTCTCGTTGCCATATAGGAAACGGTAATGTATGCCACTAGTGGAAGTTCTTCGAGCTGGGCTGGCTGTTGAATAAATGCCTATGCCACTTATACCTTCGCAAGAGGGATTCACATAGAATACGCTCAGATTGCTGCTCATCAGGACATGCACACCTAGGTTCGCATAGTTGAGGGTTTCCACACCATTTTTAGTTAAATCACTTGCACCACTTGTCGAACGAATAAATGGTATGCCACAGCTTTCAGTGGGCACAAACTGGTCAGCCAATGCATCCATATAATTCTCAAATTGGCTCAGCAGTGAATTGGTTGCATTGAGTTGAGCTGAGAGACGCAACACCTGAGTATCGCTGGACATGATTTCGCGGCAAATGCTGACCAAATCGGAGCCCACTGCTGCATCCCTTTCCTGCTCCATCAACTCACCGATTACCTGACTGGACAAATATACATCAGCTGGCAGCAAAGATCTATCGGGCTGTCTGAGAATAGAGCTCACGTTAGCCGTCGTCTGCCGAAGTCCCTGTGTGTTGTTTGTGCGCCTTCTTCCATCCAGTATTTCATCATGGAGAGTGTTCAGCTCCGTGGTGACAGAAAGCTCTCTAAATCTTCGCATGCACACAACTGGTTTCCAGTCATCAATGTGTTCCCATTGGGCTCGCATATTTTTCATCTCACACTTTCTGGTCACTGGCAAACCATTCCGACGGAGGCACACATCGTGCAGCGTGGAACGTTCATTAATCCTTGCCCGCTTCCAACGGTTGACGTGTAGGCGCTGAACCTGATCCCGTACAAGATATTTATGGCGAAACTCCTCCGGCTCGCAGCGGTATGCAGTGTAGTTGATAAAATCACTTAACTTGATTTTATCCCGTTTACGATGCACCGTGCATAGCTGATGCCAAGTTGTACAATTTTTCTGTCCTTCCTTATTGGGGTCATTACAGTCACAATCGTCATTAAATTGGGCAGATGTAATTCGTGTTGATGTTGCCAAAAGAGTTACAACCAGTAGAAAATTCATAATATATCAGAGGTAAGTGTAAATTTTAATCGCAATAAATGAAAATGTCATGCGTCCGACTCTTTTCGAATATCACATTCCACTGCCACGTATAATCAAGCAATGCTACGAAATTAACTTTAATTCCACATGAATGTGAGCAATATTCTTTTAGGTCTTATCAACAATATATATCTGACCACAAGTTCTGACTTTTTAGTAAAATATAATAAAATATAATATATAAATAAAATATATATATCATTAAATATCTGATTACGGTATTTGATTTAAAAAATAAAATTCTTTATTCATCAAAACACGTCTTTTCAGTTTGGTGTACAAAATAACTCTGACTTATGCTACTAGTTTACTCGATAATGTAAGCTCGCAATTGCGTCTTATCTTATTCTTTGAATTTCTTCATTGGCTTATGATTTGCATAGGGCGTTGTCGCAGTGAGTGTGGACATGAGAGATCTGCATGATCTGGATATGTCACTATATATATTTATTATACAAAACCGGCATAGATCGTTGCTATCTATAAATTGGGGGTTCTGCACTGTAACCTACTAGATCTATAGTGCTTACTTCTGAGCTTATATCATCAACTGCAAATCCTGCACGAATGTCATGATCTTTGATGGATCCCTTGGATCCCTTGGATGCTGCATCTTTTTCAGGATAAAGCGATACATTCGTTCCCTGTGTCCCGGGACCCATTATGAGCCTTGAGCTGTTCAAGCTTTGATCTTACTGCATGGACTAGTTTTGAAGTTAATTTTGTCCCATTGGAAAGTAGCGAGAGCTCCTTTAAGGCTTCCAAGTCCATTGTAGGACAGGTACGCATTGCTATAGTCATGCAATCAAAGGCCGTTCTCTACAATTTTTGCAGTTGCTGCTTCACGGGGGTCAACCTTGCTTTATCACCCCATGTTATCACTCCTTTAGACAGCATATGTCTTACTACCATTAAGCATAGCTATCTCATTATCTTTGGTGGTGTCCCCTATGACTTCTCGGCTATGCTACGACATGCGTAGCTCTGGAGCTCTTCAATATAGTATGTTGGGTAGTTGGGTGCCAAAGTTTAACCTACTGTAAAATGTGACGACGAGGTATTTCAACTCCTTGCTTGTCGCTAATGGGCTACTCAAAAGCCGTATTTGCTTCATCCTCTTTAAATCATATCGACTAGAAAATGGAACGATTACCTTTTTAGTATGGTTTAGGTTGTGTCCAACCTCTATAAACCAGTCACTCCTTATCTTAAACCTTGCCTGGACTATGTCACTTTGCCTCTTGCTATTATTACAATGTCGTCGGCGTACCCTTAACATTGAATACGTCTGGTGGAAAGTCTTTTAAGTAGTTCATCTACTAACAGACTCCAAAGCAGCGGAGACAATACACCCCTCGGGGACTGTTACTATCATGCGTTGATGCTGTGGCCTGTCTGGACGGAAGCAATGCAAGTTAAAACGATAATAAGCTAATGGGTCTGAAGGAGTTTGGATTGGTAATTTTTTTCTTCCATGCCTTGGGGATGAAGACCACCCGACCATCGATTAGTATATGTCCGAGGGCAATGCTGCTTGTTAGCGTTTTCTTAATACGAGTGAGGAATAAGGCCCGAGTCATTTGAAGGAAAACTCGTAATATCCCGTCCATTGCGGAAGATTTATAGAGCTGGAATGTACCAATTGCCCATTTTAATATCTTTACTGACTGTTGACTTGGCACATGTCCAATCGTCAGTCGACGGCGTATACCTACTCCCACTGGAAAATGCGTTCCAAAGAGGAGCTCTTGGTACTTCATATAATACTTCATATAAAGACACTACCAATGGCTTGTACCAATATTGGAACACAGTCTCTGGTGAGGAATTCTGAAAGAATGGTAATACTTATCCTTACCATAATGCATGCTCTGGGTTCCTCCGATCTCAGATTTCTTTTGAATCGCCCGTGTACAGGCCTTTTACTCCATCGTACACACCTGTACCAGGGCTGTACCAGGGCTGGCCCAAGGTGTTGTTTCGTGAACTTCCGGGCTAAGACGGCTGAAGCAGCCTTAGCGTGATGGGTGTTCACCTGTGCCAGCCCAGTGTTGATGGACTTAGTCATCTCAATCGATTGGCTGAGTTCTCGTCGGAGCATTCAACGACCAGAAATCTGGCCCGAACATTAGGCCGAAACTCCCTATTTTTTACTTCGTTGCCGGGCGTAATGGTCGGGATGGTCCGACCCCCACATTCTCGCGCATCGAAGCTGCGGTCTGTTGTGCCTGCGGCACTCTCCCATATGGTGCTGGAGTAGCCCGTTGCGGACGACCTCCCCCTCTAAATGTCTTGAGACATACTCCGCAAGGAGATCTGCGGTAAATTTACCTTCTTTGGACATGTTGCTCCCGCATGCTGCAAAGAAAAGTGTTCAAAATTAGCCTGAGCACACCGTAGGAGGGGTAGATACAGTGATGCAGGGAAATTAGGGGTTGTGTGAGGCTATGCTTTTGAGAAGGCGGCGATACAAACGCCTCATCAGAACGATTGAGATTGTCGTACCCGCTGTTTGTCCGGGTAAAATCTTCTATTGTTCGCAGCTAACCTCCCCGAGGAGAAAACTTTTGCTATCCGAAACCCGCAACCGCCCCTCTTTCTGCTAAAATTTCAATAAGTTGAGGTTCAATTCGAATCTAGCTTAAAATTTTTATTTATTTAATTAATAGGGTTTTGAGAGTGTGCTTTGAGCTTGATAAATAATTGTTATTTTATATATAAAACATACAGATTACAATAGATGAGTAATACTATAATAATCATATTTTGTTCGAGACAGCAGTTAGGTTATGGAAGTCTTCATCGACTGATTCTCCATGGTGCGTTTTTGTGCATGCAGTTTCCTGCTGCTTGGCCAGATGAGACCCCACCAGGCCTTCCGATTCGCTTCATCTAGCAGCACAAAATAAATGAAGAGCACAAATCCCTGCATTGTTGCCGTGAGACAGAAGAGATACGAGAAAACAATGCCCGCCTGCATGAAGGCAAAGATACCAAAGATCCAGGAGAGTCCAAGCAAAAAGAAGAGCAGCACCGACAGACGAATCCGTTCCTTGATCATTTTTCTATGTCCTGGATGAATACTCCGGCTGAGTGAGTGGGAGATGCTGCAGAAGATATAGACAAATATGAGCAGATTGGCAACGCATATCAGTGACACTGGTAGAACAACGCCAAAGATTAGTCCTTTGCCAGTGGGATAACAGATGCCTGTGTCCGTATCCAGCTGTTCAGCTGTCGGCAGATAGGAGTCCGGATCGAGGCAAGCAACCAGAACAGTGGGCAGCAGTGGCAATATCCAAGCCAGAAGGGCAATCTTGAGGACATAATGAGGTGGTCTCTCTATGCCAAGCACTGTTACATGTCGCTGAAACTGCAGGACGGCAATGATCAGCATCCAGGTAAATAGAACTAGGATCATATATTGCAGCGTAGCTCCAAGTATAACACAACGATTGTCATCTCTGTGATTAATGAGTTTCTCCGAGAGGTCGTCCGTATTGACGAAAACGAAAAGAATCATTTGCAGTGCCATCGCCAGACAGACATTAAGGAGCACCTTGACGAAGGCCTTACTGCGCCAGTTCCTAAATACAGCTGCAGTTATAAAGATTCCAAGCACACCAAGGAGCGAGATACTGCAGCCCACGATGGAGATGATGTCCAGGACGCGCTCATCGAGCGGGCTAATTAGGTTCTCCTCACCCATTTCGGTGCTGCGATAACTTCCACCCACCAGGACCGAGAACTGAGTCAAGTGTCGAGTCTGACAGACAATAACCGGATTCCTCAACATATCCAAACTGGAGTTCGTCGTGATGTTATCACTCAACCAGGTCTGATAGTTCCAGTAGCCACAACCACTGCCCGTTTTATTGGCAAAGTCATCCGGGTGCCGATGATTCTCCTTGAGCAGCAAAAAGGGCAGCGCTTGAGGCAATAATTTATCTGAAAATTAACGAGAGTTAAGTATAATTTATTCATATATGGACTGACTCACCCTCAAATCCCGGAATGGTTATGGATAGCACTTTACTGCATGGTCGCCGACTGCGCACCTGAGAAGTCTCCACCATTAGTCCGTCATGGGCGTAGACCTTGAGTATTAGATACGAGGCGCCTTCCTCTTTGAGTTTGTGCCACAGTTCCTCTGGCAGATATGTGGCTGCCTCCAGATTCGATTCATTACTCAATTTCTCCAAGCTCTCGTTGCCATATAGGAAGCGGTAATGTATGCCACTAGTGGAAGTTCTTCGATCTGGGCTGGCTGTTGAATAAATGCCTATGCCACTTATACCTTCGCAAGAGGGATTCACATAGAATACGCTCAGATTGCTGCTCATCAGGACATGCACACCAAGGTTCGCATAGTTTAGGGTTTCCACACCATTTTCAGTTGAATCACTTGCCGGATGAGTAAATGGTTTGACACAGCTTTCACTGGGCAGAAACTGGTCAGCCAATGCATCCATATAATTCTCAAATTGGCTCAACAGTGAATTGGTCGCATTGAGTTGAGCTGAGAGACGCAACACCTGAGTATCGCTGGACATGATTTCGCGGCAAATGCTGACCAAATCGGAGCCCACTGCTGCATCCCTTTCCTGCTCCATCAGCTCACCGATTACCTGACTGGCCACATGGATATCAGCTGGTAGCATAGATCTATCGGGCTGTCTGAGAATAGAGCTCATGTCAGCCGTCGTCCGCCGGAGTTCCTGTGTGTTGTTTGTGCGCCTTCTTCCATCCAGTATTTCATCATGGAGAGTGTTCAGCTCCCTGGTGACAGAAAGCTCTCTAAATCTTTGCATGCACACAACTGGCTTCCAGTCATCAATGTGTTCCCATTGGGCTCGCATATTTTTCATCTCACACTTTCTGGTCACTGGCAAACCATTTTGCAGGAGGCACACATCGTGCAGCGTGGAACGTTCATTAATCCTTGCCCGCTTCCAACGGTTGACGTGTAGGCGCTGAACATGATCCCGTACCAGATATTCATGGCGAAACTCCTCCGGCTCGCAGCGGTATGCACTGTTGTTAATAAAATCACTTAAGTTGGTATGATTTAGTTTACAATTCAAGCTGTTTATCATTTGCCAAGTTGTACAATTTTTCTGTCCTTCCTTATTGGGGTCATGACAGTCACAATCGTCAATGGATTGGGCAGATGTAAATCGTGTTGATGTTGCCAAAAGAGTTACAGCCAGTAGAAAATTCATAATATATCAGAGTGAAGTGTAAATTTTAACCGCAATAAATGAAAATGTCATGCGTCCGACTCTCTTCGAATATCACATTCCACTGCCACGTATAATCAAGCAATGCAAAGAAATTAATTTTAATTTTATCCACATGAATGTGAGCAATATTCTTTAACGTCTTATCAACAAAATATAAACTAAAAAAAAATCTGACCACAAGTTCTGACTAATTAGTAAAATTCCCTCAGTCGAACAAAGTTATGTAACTGTTTTTAATGCTATTGTACTGACAAAATCATATGTATATATATATATATATAAATATGTTTATTATATATTCAAAACCGGCATAGATCGTTGCTATCTATAAATTGGGGGTTCTGCACTGTAACCTACTAGATCTATAGTGCTTACTTCTGAGCTTATAGCTCCTCCATCAACTCCAGTTCCTGCACAAATGCCAGAATCTTTGTTGGGTGAGGGCTTCTTTGTCATTGACACTAATCATAAGCATCCCTAGGATGCTGTATCTTTTCTAGGATAAGCCGATACATTCGTTCCCTGTGTCCTGGGACACAATTAAGAGTAAGCCTATTGTGAGCCCCGAGTTGGTCAAGCTTGGATCTTACTGCATGGACTATTTTTGAAGTTAATTTTGTCCCATTGGAGAGTAGCGAGAGCTCCTTTAAGGTTTCCAAGTCCATTGTAGGACAGGTACGCATTGCTATAGTCATGCAATCAAAGGCCGTTCTCTACAATTTTTGCAGTTGCTGCTTCACGGGGGTCAACCTTGCTTTATCACCCCATGTTATCACTCCATTAGACAGCATATGTCTTACTACCATTAAGCATAGCCATCTCATTATCTTTGGTGATGTCCCCTATGACTTCTCGGCTATGTTACGACATGCGCAGCTCTGGAGCTCTTCAATATAGTATGTTGGGTAAATGGGTGCCAAAGTTTAACCTACTGTAAAATGTGACGACGAGGTATTTCAACTCCTTGCTTGTCGCTAATGGGCTACTCAAAAGCCGTATTTGCTTCATCCTCTTTAAATCATATCGACTAGAAAATGGAACGATTACCTTTTTAGTATGGTTTAGGTTGTGTCCAACCTCTATAAACCAGTCACTCCTTATCTTAAACCTTGCCTGGACTATGTCACTTTGCCTCTTGCTATTATTACAATGTCGTCGGCGTACCCTTAACATTGAATACGTCTGGTGGAAAGTCTTTTAAGTAGTTCATCTACTAACAGACTCCAAAGCAGCGGAGACAATACACCCCTCGGGGACTGTTACTATCATGCGTTGATGCTGTGGCCTGTCTGGACCGAAACAATGCAAGTAAAAACGATAATAAGCTAATGGGTCTGAAGGAGTTTGGATTGGTAATGTTTTTCTTCCCTGCCTTGGGGATGAAGACCACCCGACCATCGATTAGTATATCTCCGAGGGCAATGCTGCTTGTTAGCGTTTTCTTAATACGAGTGAGGAGTAAGGCCCGACTCATTTAAAGGAAAACCGGCAATATCCCGTCTATTTCGGGAGATTTATAGAGCTGGAATGTACCAATTGCCCATTCTAATCTCTCCACTGACTGTCGACTGGGCATGTCCAATGTCCATGTCCAATCGTCAGTCAACGGTATATACCTATTCCCACTGGAAAATGCGTTCCAAAGAGGAGCTCCAGCTATTTTATATAATTGCTTGTAAATGAATCATCTTTACGCTTCAATGACATGTGAGCATCCGGCGCTCGCTTAGTAAGCGATATATGGAGCCTTCGCCGGTGCATACAATGCTTTCACAGAAAGTTCGTCCATTTACCCTTCCTAACCTCCTTTTACGGTAGCGTTCCCACTCTCCCTCTCTCTTTGTTTTGTTAAAGAAGCGACGTGTAATTAGACGCAGCCTCTCAAGGCTAACGTTCCATTAGGGGGCATCCTTCTAAATCCTCCTATATCTAAACATAAAGTCTGTTAGGTACTCACCGCTCAAATTGAAGTCACTGCTGTCCCATATCGTGTGGTGCGCATTACCATAACAACCAATTAACACTGGCATCTTCTCTTTTTTGCAGTACTCCACCAGTCCCTAAGAAGGAGTCTAACTTTGAAGCAAGCAATTTCTGGTTAATTCATCCAGTTGGTTTTCCTGCGCTGCATATTTAAATCGGAAAGTCCCCAAAAGCAATTCCGTTGCTCGTTGCCGGGCGTAATGGTCGGGATGGTCCGACCCCCACATTCTCGCGCATCAAAGCTGCGGTCTGTTGTGCCTGCGGCACCCTAATATGTGGTGCTGGAGTAGCACTTTGTGGAGGATGGTCTACCACACTAGGTGACCTCCCTGTAAACTTGGTTCTCCAAATGTCTTGGGGCAAGGAGATCTGCGGTAAATTTACCTTCTTTGGACATGTTGCTCCCGCATGCTGCAAAGAAATGTGTTCACCATTTGCCTGAGCACACCGTAGGAGGGGTAGATACAGTGATGCAGGGAAATTAGGGGTTGTGTGAGGCTATGCTTTTGAGAAAGCGGCGTTACAAACGCCTCATCAGAACGATTGAGATTGTCGTACCCGCTGTTTGTCCGGGTAAAATCTTCTTCTCTTCTTCTAAAATTGTAATAAGTCGAGGTTCAATTCGAATCTAGCTTAAAATTTTTATTTATTTAATTCATTTAATCATAATATGTGTAATAGTTTGCTTATATGTGAGAGGGTTTTGAAAATGTGCTTTCAGCTTGATAAATAATTGTTAATTTATATATAGAACATATAAATTACAATAGATGAGTAATACTAAAATAATGATATTCTGTTCGAGAAAGCAGTTAAGTTATGGAGGTGGTCATCGACTGCATCTCCTTGGTCCGTTTTTGTATATCCAGTTTCCTGGTGGTTGGCCAGATGAGACCCCACCAGGCCTTCCGATTCGCCTCATCTAGCAGCACAAAATATACGAAGAGCACAAATCCCTGCATTGTTGCCGTGATACAGAAGAGATACGAGAAAACAATGCCCGCCTGCATGAAGGCAAAGATGCCAAAGATCCAGGAGAGTCCAAGCAAAAAGAAGAGAAGCACCGACAAACGAATCTGTTGGTAGACCAATTCGCGCTCTGCTCGAAGAACACTCCGGCCGAGTGAGTGGGATATGCTGTAGAAGACATAGACAAATATGAGCAGATTGGCAACGCATATCAGTGTCACTGGTAGAACAACGCCAAAGATTAGTCCTTTGCCGGAGGGATAACAGAGGCCTGTGTCCGTAACCAGCTGCTCAGCTGTCGGCAGATAGGAGTGCGGATCGATGCAAGCAACCAGAAGAGTGGGCAGCAGTGGCAATATCCAAGCCAGAAGAGCAGCCTTGAGGACATAATGAGGTGGTCTCTCTATGCCAAGCACTGTTACATATCGCTGAAACTGCAGGACGGCAATGATCAGCATCCAGGTGAATAGTACTAGGATCGAGTAGTGCAGCATAGCTCCAAGTATAACACAACGATTGTTATCACTGTGATCAATGAGTTTCTCCGAGAGGTCGTCCGTATTGACGAAAACGAAAAGGATCATTTGCAGTGCCATCGCCAGACAGAGATTAAGGAGCACCTTGGTGGAGGCCTGACTGCGCCATTTCCTAAACACAGCTGCAGTTACAAAGATTCCAAGCACACCAAGCAGCGAGATACTGCAGCCCGCGATGGAGATGATGTCCAGGACGCGCTCATTGAGTGGGCTAATTATGTTCTTCCCATCCACATCGGTACTGCGATAACTTCCAGTCACTAGCAATGAGAACTGAGTCAAGTGTAGAGTCTGACAGACAATAACCGGATTCCTTAACATATCCAAACTGGAGTTCGTCGTGATGTTATCACTCAACCAGGTCTGATAGTTCCAGTAGCCACAACCACTGCCCGTTTTATTGGCAAAGTCATCCGGGTGCCGATGATTCTCCTTGAGCAGCAAAAAGGGCAGCGCTTGAGGCAATAATTTATCTGAAAATTAACGAGAGTTAAGTATAATTTATTCATATATGGACTGACTCACCCTCAAATCCCGGAATGGTTATGGATAGCACTTTGCTGCATGGTCGCCGACTGCGCACCTGAGAAGTCTCCACCATTAGTCCGTCATGGGCGTAGACCTTGAGTATTAGATACGAGGCGCCTTCCTCTTTGAGTTTGTGCCACAGTTCCTCTGGCAGATATGTGGCTGCCTCCAGATTCGATTCATTACTCAATTTCTCCAAGCTCTCGTTGCCATATAGGAAGCGGTAATGTATGCCACTAGTGGAAGTTCTTCGATCTGGGCTGGCTGTTGAATAAATGCCTATGCCACTTATACCTTCGCAAGAGGGATTCACATAGAATACGCTCAGATTGCTGCTCATCAGGACATGCACACCTAGGTTCGCATAGTTGAGGGTTTCCACACCATTTTTAGTTAAATCACTTGCACCACTTGTCGGACGAATAAATGGTTTGCCACAGCTTTCAGTGGGCACAAGCTGGTCAGCCAATGCATCCATATAATTCTCAAATTGGCTCAACAGTGAATTGGTCGCATTGAGTTGAGCTGAGAGACGCAACACCTGAGTATCGCTGGACATGATTTCGCGGCAAATGCTGACCAAATCGGAGCCCACTGCTGCATCCCTTTTCTGCTCCATCAGCTCACCGATTACCTGACTGGCCACATGGATATCAGCTGGCAGCATAGATCTATTGGGCTGTCTGAGAATACAGCTCATGTCAGCCGTCGTCCGCCGGAGTTCCTGTGTGTTGTTTGTGCGCCTTCTTCCATCCAGTATTTCATCATGGAGAGTGTTCAGCTCCCTGGTGACAGAAAGCTCTCTAAATCTTCGCATGCACACAACCGGTTTCCAGTCATCAATGTGTTCCCATTCGGCTCGCATATTTTTCATCTCACATTTTCTGGTCACTGGCAAACCATTCCGACGGAGGCACACATCGTGCAGCGTGGAACGTTCATTAATCCTTGCCCGCTTCCAACAGTTGTCGTGTGGACTCTCATCATGATCCCGTACCAGATATTTATGTTTAAACTCTTCCGGTTCGCAGTGGAGTGCATCGTCATTTAATTGGGCTGATGTAATTCGTGTCGACGTTGTCAATACCAATAGACCTACGGCCAGTAGAAAATTCATAATAAATGACTCAGTAGTCGCAAAAAATGAATTTGTCACGCGTCCGACTCTCTTCGAATATCACAATGAACTGCCACTCGGAGTCACACTCAGCAAGCTGTCGATCGCTGTCGCTGTTTTATGTTATCAATTACGAATGGCTAACAACAAGAGCTTATCAGGTCTTCTATTCTGCTATGCTCTGAGCTGGCAAATTCTTCTGAGCATTATTAATTCTACAAAAGTTGTTGGTGCCCTTCTCATGTTATCTGTATCAATAATACTCGCTGTGAACTTCAAAAGTATTCATGTTTTGATTTCCCATTAGCACAGCAGTGCATGAATGAGTTGAGAGATGTAGAGGAGGTGGCGGCATAACTTGGGAGCGGCAAACTTGACAAACTTTACAAACAGTGAGACCAAAGGCTGTTTATGTTTATTCAAGCAAAACAAGCTACACGTTCCAAACCAATTTTAATCTTTTAGAGTTTTGAGTTAATTTTAAATATCCACATTTATATTCATACGTTTATTTTCATGAGTGTGAGCAATACTCTTTTACGCCTTATCTACAATAAAAAAAAACTAAAAAAAATTAAGCCACAAGTTCTGACTTTTTTTTGGTTCTGTAATCAGTGTGTTCTTTATATGTTTCACAGACTTATTTATCGACTGCAAAACATATAGCTATTCAATGATTGCACAAGCCCATATCAGCTTATTTAAATTATTTTTATGTATTTTTTTTTTGAGTTGAGTTAGTTTATATACGAACTTTAAAGTTACGTTGTTAACAAAATTCGGCCATTCAATTGCGAGTTTCTTAACATGAAAATTATCATTTTACAAATATTAAATTTTTACTTTTTTTGATAGACAAGAAAATCCACTCTCTTGCGCAAACGTTAAGCTTTATAGGGACAACAGTCGCTTAATAATCTTTATAGCTTCGCTCCATGACACGCTTGGCTTAAGGACATAAAAGCTGCGTGGGCTTTCAGAGTTTTCTATTTGAGCAACTTGTTAACTTGTTGACACGTTTTCAATTATCCAAAGAATTCGCATTTAGTATGCGAATATCTATCTATCTCCATAAGTATTATAATATATGCTGAGTATGAATTTGATTTAGCAACACACACACTCACAACCCACACACTTTCGCACTCATTCATGAATACATTTGGGTGTATGTGTGTGTCTCTGCTTTCAATCAAAAGTGTCATATTCATAACTCGACGTTTTTATATTCACTTTATCTTTACCGCTTTATCGCAGACGCAGAGCAAAGTGGCTCGTGGCAGACGTGCAAATGCGGTTTATACAATTTTCCTTGGCTTCAGCCACTAAAAATGTTTTCAATATAATATCGAATATGCATTGGAATGAAAAGGGTTTTCAGTATTCACGATTAAACAACGTACTACAAAAGAAAAAATTTCCCATGTAAACCACTTTTTTAGATTAAATAGAATTATTGATATTAAATATGAGAATGATTTAAGCTGCGATGTTAGAACATTATCTCGGAAAATAAAATAATTATTGAAAATCTTATTTAGGGACTCGATCAAAACACCAAAAACCATAGCCCAGTCTGAATAAAATTTTAATTAAAATATATAATAATCACATTTTGTTTTCGTTTCCAACGAGGAGAATAACATACATTTTCCTGATTACATCTGTAATATTTCATCTAACTAAAAAACAAAAACATGCTCTTATTACTTATTTATTTTTCGAAATTAGAATTCTTCAACTATTCATTAATGCAGAGCCGCAAGCTAAGTGGCAATTAGTGGGCTGCAACAAAGGCCAAAAATGGCGAGTGCAAAGCCGCCGAGTAAACAAACTGCCACTCTTTGCAGCTCGGTTGCAAGAAATAAGAGCAAAAGTGCCAAAAGGGCAACAAGTATCAAGTTGGCAGCAAGTTGCCAACAGACTTTCTGCTCATTTTGACTGCTCAAACAAGTTAACGCAGTGCGGCAAAGCAAATCACTCAACAGAACCGCTGCCAGTTGCAAGCTCCGGAAGTGGGAGTGGTTGTGGGCGGTCAGGAGTATGGTAGGATGTTGTATAGTTAATGGTTGGTCGACCGCCAACGAATATAATAAATGTCCCAGTGCATTGTTGCAACAAGGCCCCTTTACCAGCCCCTTGACAAGGTTAAATGTTTTTCTGGATGCCAGGTTAAATGTGATTAGGGTTGATTCTCAGTAAGCAGTACCCATCAGAGGTACCCAGTACCCGTAACCATCTCCAGACAAGCAAAATAAAGAAAGGATAACACACAGGTTGGTTTCTGCTATGGTCGGCTGAGATTTAACTGTCATTCTCAGGCAATGCTCCACATCGATATTTAAGCGCTTTTAACGACCAGCAAGCAAAGGCCATTTATATTTATATTCGACACACACACATACCCACACATACACGCACATGCACACACATAATATTTGTTCAATAAAAATTGGAAAGTTGCCTCGACTTTTAAGCACCTAAACGCCACGGCGTCCATTAAGATGTTATGGCCCTGCGTGCAAAATGGGCAAAATAAAATGTGCGTGTGTCTTTCAAACAGCGATTGACAAAGCGACACAGACACACACTTACACATAACCACACACACTCACTTGGCAATGAGAACCTAATACCAAAAAAAAAAAAAAAAATCAAAAAAACCAAACTCTGCTTCTTAATTTTGCTACACAACAATGTTTTCTTTCATTTCGCTTTTACCCACTTAGACGCGTAAAAACCACACAAAACCACACGTCAGCAACCACAATTTCCATCTTCTACATTTCTGATTTCCACTCGTCGCTCCTCTTCCCCCCTGTCAATTGCAGCTAAGAACTTTGGCCCCGAAGTTAAATTGAATTCTTTGGCTGGCATCGTTTTAGGTGGTTTTCGTTGTTCACCAGACAACAGGTAACTGAAATTTAATAAAATTAGGCAAAAAAAAAAAAAAAAAAAGCAGCTGCTTGCCTAAATTTTGTACTTGTTCCACTCGCAGGGTTATGCAAAGTAAGCAGCTAAGCCAGCCCCGAAGCAAATGTTTTAAGAGTTTACATTTACGTGTTTTTTCTTTTATCAGATTGGTAATTTGTTCCAGGCATAGGAAAAATGAAATTTATTTGGTTTGTTATTATACTTGATAAAGATTTGCACAACATTTAAATCCACATATATTTTAAAGCCCAGACTAAAATAAACTTTTTCAATTATTATAATTAATTTTTTTTTGTTTAACAGCATATCAAATATTGGTTCAAATTGCTTTTATATTATTACAAACAAATTACATTTATATGTATTCTATTTCTATTTAGTAATTATATAAAACTTCATTGTTTATGTATTTAAATGTTATCTTTTTTAAATTTAGAAAAATAATTATAATTTTTTAACAAATAACTGATGAGTTTTAATCTACTTAATTTTTTCTTAAATTGCTTTTAATTTGCCTTTCATCTCTAACTATCTTCCTCTTCCTCTCTCTCTCTCTCTTTCTCTCTCTCTCTGTCTCCCTCTCTCTCTCTGCAACTCTTTGTCTGTATCTATCGCTTTTTCTTTAACGATCTTCTTCACCCACCATTTTATTTAAAATAACAGTAACAAGCAATCTTGAGAAATATTCCACGGTTCAGGCTGCAACAAATCTAATGGAATTTATTTTGGTAACACAAAGCGGCACCCTGTATGTGTTCATATGGTCTTTTACAATTTTTAGCTGCCTTAATTTCACACAATTTGGTTGGCAACAGACATTATTTAGGCACACGCAACGCGAACTTTGACACAGGCGGGGAGAGAAGAGGGCGCCATAAGTGGCATGAAAAACTCAAAGCACACATGTGGCCAGTCAGTCTGCTCGGTTTTTGATTATATATGTATGTGTGTGTGTGTATGTGTGTGCTTGTTTTTGGTAGAGTTACGCCAACTTTCTACAGTTTAATTTAATTAGAGAGTCGGTCGACTCTGGCTCTGCTCGCTGTTGCCACCGACACAGCATTTAATTTCATTCGAAAAACAACTCCGGACCAAAGTCGGCGAAGAGTGGTTACGGCTTGTGACATATGATGTTGTTTGCATAAAGTCTAAACTGGATTAGCTGACTTCTGATATCTGCAGCTGCAACATTTGCATACTGTGTTGATTTATGAGCTACTCAGCATAAATTTGGATTCAACATTTCATAAAGAAAGAATTTCCTTTTCATTTCAAGACTGTCTTGTTTTATCTTGAAAATACAACAGTTGATTGAAATAGCATGTGCAATTTAGTTTCAAACGAAGTATTCTGCTTGAAGCCCAATAAGAAAGTTTTCAATTAGAAACTCAGTTATGTGTACTTCCTGTTGCAATTTCTAACCAAAGTTCTTAACTATGGGGAAACAAGTGCTTCGATAATGCTCCAGAAATAAGTTGTATTGGAAAAGCACTTAGTCTCAGACAGAACGAATTATTCATAGATATGTTGCAGCTTAGGATGGTAAGTTTAATCCCCTGTTGGCGGAAATAAGGGAATGTCCTGTCTAATGGCTAAATAAAAGCCAGAGCATGCCAGAATTTATCTGTGGGCTGCACATGCATTTTGTGGCTTGTTTAACGACGCCAAAATAAGTAAAACAAATTACTGAAGTTTGAAACGTGCCAACACGTACAGAGATTCGCAGCCTGCTGTGCCTACAAAGCACCAAAACCTCGGACTTTCAGCAATTGTAGCACTTGTTAAAAAAAAAAGCATTTCTTATACCCAACAATTGTTGAAATTTAAGAGTAAAGCCAACTTAAAGAATGTATAGATGTCTTGTAAATTATTTACAAACAAAGTAATATTTTTTTAATTTTAACAAACATCCGATAATTGTATATATTTTCATAAATAAATACTAAATAAATCATAGTAAATGACACAGCAGAGCACTGCGGGCATTTTTCTGCTACAGGCTCAGATATTGCTCTGTTAAAGTTCGTAGCAAAATCAATAAGTAGTAATTATTCAATTGCTACGCGTAGAATACAAAAATTAATTTAAAAAAAAAATCAAAATAATGCCTGCTTAATTAATCTGTTTTGTTATCGCTTACTAGCAAAACAATAAAATAATATTTGTAAGTTTTTGTAACACACAGCCAGAAAAAACCCATTTGGCTTTCGTTCATAAGTGTGCATTAATGCGATTAACTACTGTACATCATCTGTATGCCTCCAAATAGACGTGATGTTCAAGTAAATTACATTTGCTTCTTCTGCATGCTACTTTGGTTAATTTAATGCCTTTAGTTAATGTGCAGCATGATTAATTAAACGTCCTCTTTTATTGCGTCCGTTGTCCAATTAAATATCAATAAAACGATACAAATAAAATTACGCATACGACATGCATTTCCTTTTAAAATTACGGGTTATTATATGTCGCAGAAATGGCAAAAGCGAGAAATAATTGGCATAATTAATATACTTGTAATAAAATAAAAGATGAATGTTGTCAGCCATTTAAATGAATTTAAACCACAACTGCAACTTGCCAGTAGAGTATTATTATTCCGACTACAATTTGTAGGTTGAATTGTTTTCCTGGTCAAAAGTGAAATGTTGGAAATGGTCAATTTTTTTTGTAGTTAATCCCGTGTGGTCACATTTTCCGGCACTTAAAAAGCGTGTGCAAAACGAAAACGAATTTATATGGCTCCCAAGGAATATTTGTTGAGATTAAATGCGAAATAAATCTGAGGGAAATACTTAAGAGGATCGGGCAACCAGTGTTAAACTTTGACTACAAAAAAAAAGCTGATGCATTTTTTATGTAAAAACATTACGGCTGATTTCATGGAATGTATTTGTGTTTGTATTTGTGCAGCTTTTATTACTTGTTTGCTTTGCATTTTACGAGCATTTAAACACAATGAAAATGAACCGACGAATGAATCGGAAGGGAGACCCCAATGCAAAGTGAAAACTCATTCGCCCGATTTAATTCGGAATGAAGTTTTCTGTAACTTAAAGTGATTTAACAGATATGCGATGCTTAATTCTCAATTAGTATTAATCAGCCGCACCTTGAACAAATTATAGCGAACTATATAATTAGTTGAGTTAACATTGGCCTGTCAATTTTGTAATGAAAGAAGGCAAAAGAAATTGTAACCAAATTAAATACATTATTCAGCTCGTGCGATATTTTAATAAGTTGAATTGACCTCGATTGGATTGGGCCAGATGTTCAGATGCCACAGCAATGCATGAGAAATTGAGAGAGAATTTTAAATTGGCCAATGGGCCACACACACCAATTACTTAACAAAATGAAGTTGTTTCGCCAAGTTATAGCAGCACACAATGTATAAATAAGTTTACAGGTCAATATGGCCAAACATGGCTACACACACACTGTATTATCCTATGTGCAGCACGTACATCGCACAGTTCAGCCTGGTTGAAGTTTTCCATATTTAAGCTGCAAATAGAATTTATGTGGCATGTGCAACAGCGGCAGCCACAACCCAAAATTACAGCAAGAGCAACAGTATTTGGCTTGGTGCAGCATGCCATGAAAATATTTTGCCAAATTTTATGCAAGTTTTTGGTGAGTACAAAAAATAAATGAATAAAGCATAATGCAAATTTGCAAATATGTAAGATGTCTTAAGCTTTTTTTAAAACATCAAATTAAAATTTCCACTAATGGCTACGTATTTAATTAAAATCTAAAAAGTTCAGACGATTCAACATAAAGTTTTCCATACACTATAAATAATATTCACATTTTAAGAAATACTTAATTATACACATTAAACCAACTTCAGTTTTCTATTTTAAGCATTGAATAGTTTGAATTTCATTATGTGAACACCTGTAAAATGAGTATAACTTCTCAAAAGAAGCTCAAAATAATCAAGACATAACCATAAAAACACCAGTTGTGTGAAATCGGTTAGAAATATGCTTGGGGATTATTTCGTCTGCTAATGGCAAATGTCATGAAACACTTTTGTTTGGCAGCCATCACTTTGAAATGCCAATCCTTTTATGTACACACTGATGGAGCACATTCCAAAATGTACAACAGATGGTTCATTAATTTCTGAGCTCTCCTTCTGGGCCCCCAAGTTGTTGGCGTCATGACAATACTCGTGCGAAATCACGGAATGCTTTGGCTTCCGACTTGGCCAACATACGCTACAGTTTCCTGCCCGCAAGTCAACTAAATTTTTAGTCATTTTGCTTCCATATTGTTTCGCATTTTCAGTATACCAAATATCCTATAACATTTCATATTCAAACGGGGCCAACTATTTTGATAGCTCTTTACCAGTGTCTGTCTCTCAAACTATGGTTTTTGGGTAAATAATACCTTAAATAAGTTAACTTAAATTTAGTTATAAGAAATAATATAATAAAAATTCATTGAAGACTGTATTCTATTAACTTTTGGTTTGAGATAGAAAAATATAGTAGTCTGAATTTATTAAAAAAAACACTGTCAAATATTCTATCTTGTTTTTATGCTGCTTGTGCATATTACTTATACGCCATGCATGCCAATATCGTTTTCTGTATTTTATCTTACTCTATTTTTTTCCATTTCTGTTTTTAGCCCAAAACAAAAACCACAAAAAATTTGACTTTTTTGTGCACTGCTCATGTCCGTTTTTTTTTTGCCAGACATTTTAGAGGCAGGCAGCTTCATTTCGGTTCAGTTGCTTGCTAATTTAACTGCATGCCAAAGCAGCAAGTAAATATTGATTTTACTGTCAGTTTTGGGTTGGGTGAAGAAAGAGTAAATATTCGTTTGAGTCTGCAGTTGAGGTTGTTGTGGCTAAAATGATTAAGAATGAAGGCTGAAAGCTGAAAGCTGAAGGCGAAACTGTTAAAATTACTGAGATAAATTCCGACTAGCCGCATGCCAGAATCGAATTGAGATTGCGATTTGCGGCATGCCAAGCTGAACAATGTAAAAACCAATTCGTTTTTCATTTGTGCTCCGAGTCAATTGCATAACACACAAACACACAGACAGACACACCTATAACCCTAGACCCAACACAATTGAACTCTGCTGACAATGCGAATGACAGTTGAATACAAAAGACGCCGCTGTATGCAATGCAGGTAGGAGAATGCACCTCTGCAGGCGGAAACGGAAATGAAAACGGAATTGTTGAGCACACTCAAACTGATTGCATACACTCAAAAGCCGCTTAGCTTGGCTTTGCGGCCAGCTTTGCATACCTAATCAACATTTCCCCATTTGTCACGCCCACCGATTTCCGAGCTACCTTTAATTGCCTATGAACACCTCATAGCCGCAATTTCCCTTACATCTTCCCTTCCCAGACGAATCCCGATTGAACACAAAAAAAAAGAAACCGATTTCAGCGCAATTGTCGCCGGTCACGAAATCTTTTGCTCAGCTGTTTGGTCAATACCTAATTACCAGATTGTCTACAAACATGCACCTGACACGGCCCAAAGGTTAAACTGAAAAATCTGTCACCTCTTGCCGACAATTGACTAACCTTAATATTTACTTATTTATTTTTTTTATTTTTTAATTTATTTATTTGATTTATTATTATTGTTGTATGTTTGTGTTGCCCCTCAAAACATTAAATGTTGCGTGAAAAGCGCGTGAAAGCAGATGAATGGCAGCAAATAAAAGTTGGAAAATGTTTGGGAGGCGTTCGCTTTGACAACATCATTTGCACATCTCACTGAACCGCATCAATAATTCAGTCGATAATTTACTATACCCTGTTGACAGACAACATGCAACAAAGTGTACAAGTAACTTTGGTAAATATTATTTTTCGTTTCTTCTTAATTGTTGGTTGGCCTAAGTCCATAAAGCAAACAAATTTTTGTTACTTGTATATTTTTTTTTTTTATTTAATAAATAACACAATTAATATTATTTTTTATTAATATACAATTGTACACATATGTATATATATATATACATTTTTTCACACCAAGTTGCAGGGTATATTCTCGTCGTGCACCATTAATTTTTTTTTATATTTTTCGGCTTTTCGCTTTCTGGGCTTTTATGCGTGTTATAACAGAAAATTGGCTAATATTTTTTTTTTTGCCTTTTACCTTAATGAATAAATCAACAATGTTTTGACCAGCTAGTGCGAAATTTCAATTAATATGCAAATATCTATAATGCAAAAGCCTAGTCTGGTGAAAAAGTAATTTTAGAAATAACAAAAACCAGTTATGAGATATTTTAATCAAAAACTCTATAATCAAAGAATATGATAATGTTCAATTTTTTGCATCTACCTTTTTCATGGTAGACATGACAAATTAGCTGAAATTATACATAGCGTCATTTAAATCACGAATGTCATGAAAAATAATAAGTTTAAAAAGAATTTTTCTTCGCTGCCTGGCAAAATCTGTTCGTGAAGGATTTGGCGAATTTCTGTGATCATATTACAATGGCAATTATAAACTCATTGTCACAAGTATTTTTATTTTTATTGTATTGTATTGTTATATGTACAAGGACGAATTTTAAATGACTTTTAAATAGTGAAAGCGACTCAAATAGAATTTTATATTTTGCAAGTCATCGACGGTTTTTGCCAGTGACATCAAATTGACAGCCCTTTGGTAACGGTTTTGGGCATTCGGTAATTGGGCATTTGTCGCCCAATAAAACTGTCAACTGGAAACATTGGTGAATCAAAAGGTTGGTCTTAAAATAAATACTGTCACATTCTCTTAAATGTGGCTTCTGCATAGCATTAATGACGAGTCAGCTACCCAACTGCAAATTAAACAAACTGAAATCCCACAGATAATTTTACGTGTTTAGCATAGTAATTAAATTTGACTTGATAGGACCTTTGGGTGGCCGCAAAGTTCCGACTTGAAGACACATTAATTTAAATTGTATTTAACGCCGAGCAACTCAAATAAGTTTTAATTAACTTAACGATTTTTAATTAATTCGATTAGAAATCTGTAAAATACGACTAAATAAGAACTTGAACCGGCTTTAGGTATACGCAACGGGTTTTTGAGAATCAATGTTTATTTACTACTCTGCTCAGAATAGCACAAAAAATATTAATATAAAGAGGAGTCTCTACATGGATTTTAACTAACCTTGACTCTAAAATTTTTTAGCTATTTTTAGCATGATTTTTAAAAATCTTTTAAATCTTTTAAAAATCGTGTCTCTTTTAATAAAGCAAATTTATGAAACGAAAAATATGAGAATTTTAAAACAATACAATATTCTATTCATTTGGAATATTTATTGTTATTCGAAATTCTTCAACCATTAAAATAAAAAGCTATATATATTATTTATTTACAAATTTACAAAACAGTACTTTCGTGATGACTTTATTGTTTATGTAATAGAATTTCCTTTAAGTCGAATGCTTTCGTGTTTGTTTGGGCAATAATTTATTTTTATTGCACTCATTTTCAATTATTTGAAGTGGCACACCCACACACACCCACACATACACTCATATTAACAGAGTGACAGGCAAGCTTTATTGGGCTAGAAACAATACAAAAGTTTTTTCCCCATTTGAAATCGAATTGGTGACAAATGTTTTGCCGTGGCATAGAAATAGATTTCCATAGTCGTTTATCAGAAACAATAGGCTGTCACTGAGCTGGCTCCCATTGTGCATACCTGAAGCGACAAAGCGATAAGCTGCCTAGCCCCCTAGCCCCCCTCGCCATCGCCCCTCGGCCACAAGCAGGAAATACCTTTGTTCAATTTGATCTTGGCATTTTGTAGGGCTCCTTTGTGGTGTCCGCTTTATCCCAGCTTTATACCGACTACTAAGCAGCTCACATAGGTCATTTTATTGGCGTACGTAAATCTGTATGCGCGTGTGTGTGTGTGTGTCATGCATATTTAATGTGTTATGCAAATTCTTAAAGGAATCCCAAAATGGCTGTAAAGGTTTGCTTATTTATTTACATTTTGCTATGTAGTACAAAACACAGTTGACAATACCAAAAAAGGAGAAAAAAAAAAATTAAACGAAAGGCAATATTCTCAGCTGCGCATTTTGTTTGCTGCAACAGAGCCACATCTTTGTGGGTCCCATTACAAGATAGACGTATATTTACTGTATATATCAAATGCGATGGCGACCTTTTCGGCTTAGGCCATTTATTGCGCCTTGATTGGAGCCTCTACTTAAAGACTTGAGCCCATGAATCAAATTGCGCTATTGGGTTGACAGGCCAGACGCACCCCCTTCCCCAGCCCAGCTGCCTTTGGGCTTGTTAGCGGCCTGTTTGATATCAAAGCCGATTTTTATTATACAACATAAGGTCTAAGCCAATGGGACAGTTTTGTAATTTAAAATGCTAAAATGAATTTGCATTAAATCACTTTAAACATTGCCTGCAGCAGTTTGTTGATATTACGAAAACATTCACTTGCAATTAAATCGAATGTGCAGTGCAAGTTGCAAACGAGACTAACAGTTGCAATATAATGATTAAATGGTCCAAGCGAATAAAATAGATAGCCTCTAATAAATATAAGAAATGCCTCTTCAGTATTTCATATAAAAATCCTTTGCAGATTTTAGGCTTAAAATTTATTTAATATTTGTATTCATATAAGGCCAACTTGTCAATCGTTCCAAACAAACATCTCATAAGTTATATTTTTATTGCAGTCACAATATGCCAATACCTGTTAGGATTTCAATCATGAAAGTACATGTAAATATTTAAATACGTACCCAGCTCTACATACCAAAACAAAAATTTGCATTTCTCTGCTGGCCCAATTTTTTTGTACACAAAAACAACATTGAACCACACACAAAGTAAGTCATGAAATACATCGATATTGACTCTATTCAGCCACTCGAATTTCGTACTTGAAATTAATTGATTTTTCTCTCGCATACTATCAAACACACACACACACACACATAGAGAGATATACATTCAACCATCTGAATATTTAAGCACTAAAAGTTTTCATACTGAGACATGACAGAGCAGCAGCAGCAGCAAAACTGGCAAAAAGCAAATTGTGCAAAATGCAATTCGAGTTCTTCGATGCTGCCTGCAACCGAGATTTTCCATTTTGCTTTCATGCAATAAATTCTATTGACATTGACTCTTCTTACAAACTGCACACTGTTTGCTATTTTCACAAGCTGTGCACCTGTTCAAAAGCAGAGCTCTTCAAAATGCTTTAACAATTTAATGCAAAATTTATTGCATATAAAAGACACAAATTTTTGAAGTAGAAAATTTAGTTTGATGACATATACAGAGCACGTCAATGAGCTTTAAGAATTGCATTTAGCAGCTGTTGCATTTATTCGACACAATTTCCTAAAGTAGATTTTTGTTCTGTGGTCTCTGTGAAATTTACCAACGAATTTAATATTTCTAATAATCTTAAATTAGTAATGTTGCTTCTGCGATAAATTGGATGATCTCTGTTCGAGTTATTTTAATCCATTCGTCTGCAATTTGCAGCTCTTAAGCCGTTTACAGGAGCACAAATAACCACAGCATACTTTTCAGTGCTCAGGCATCTAATGCTTTTTATTATTGAGTGGCAACATCGCCGAGTTACGGTAAATTGAAGTAGCAATTGTGTCTGCCGTCGCCAAAAGAGAAATAATATAATATATTATATGGCGTTTGTCTAACAACTTTGCACTCAACGTAGAATCCAATAAAAACTTGTTGCAAAAAAAAAAGTATATATAATAAAATAAATGTCACAAATTTCAAACATTTTTTGTAGTTGTAGAATTGTTATGTGTAAAATGCTTTTACGGCTTAAAGCGTAGAAAAAGTTTGCTTTACATTTATTCTCCCAATGGATAAGGTGGATAAATATTCGTTTTAGCAGATATATATTTTGTACGTGCATTCACAACATGAACTCATAAATATATATTGATTTTCCATTCGCCAATTTCCTTTCATCTGTGACACACACACACACACACACACACACACACACACAGTAACACAGACTCAATGACACACGCACAGAAAGTGCTTTCACGTGGAGCATGTAAAATTGAACACAGCGTGAAATGGCAGACAATGGCAAAATGCGACTGAGTTATGATTATGAAAAGTTCTTCAAACAAGAAACGCACAACAAGAACAAGAATAAAAGCAAATTTTTTGGCATATGTAAATGCAAAACATTATATCGGATTTACCGCAATTTGCGACGCAGTGCCGAGTCAATGAACCTTATAAATGTTTTTCTGTTAAGCATTATACGATTTCTTGCCAGCAAATCTCTTTAGTTTCCTTCATTCATGCCGCAAATTGCGGTAAGACACGCAAGCAAAAATGCAGCAAAACTGCAAAAAACATGAAAGAAAAAAGAAACAAGGATAAAGAAAAAAACAGATGGCGCTGTGTCAGCTGAGAAAGATTGCGTATAATCAAAATGGGACATGCCTACGACATGAGTTCATTAATTTAACACTCCCCGAAACATGCATTATTTTGCTTTTATTTACATATTATACATGCAGATAATATGCTCATGTTGTGATTACTCACTACGTTCCCTCATGAGTAACGAGCAAACATTGAGATATTTCAGTGTGTGTGTGAGTGTGTGTTAGTGTCTGTGTGTGCATATCTATGCGCAACGAGCCAAAATTTGTGAAAGCGCTCATAAATGTGAGCAAATTTATCAAGCTAACAAAATGTGTTGAGCCAAATTACTCAGTATACCCTGTAGCCAGGGCAGTGGTTTTCATGTAACTCTAAAATATAATTTTGCTATATTTCTGTCTAAACTTCAACATTAAAATGCAGATAAATATACAAATATAAATACAAATAAACTTAATGAATTTAGATTTTATTTTCGATTTTAAATTACAGGGTACCGCTTAGCTGTCTTTACAAATACATCCCATTTGCGTTAAATTTAACTGAATCCCATCCTTAATAGGATTATTGAAAATTCCGCCAATCACCATGAAATGTGCTGTCACAATTCCACAAAATATAAATCAAGCGTATAGTCTCATTAGGCTAGTCAGTAAATTGGAATTAAGTGAAATCCTTTCATTGAATGCGTTATTTATTTGACTCATATTTAGTATGTTGTGCACATGCTGTTGCTCTCACACACTTTATACAAATTGCTAACCGGATTTTGTGGGTGCTCGTCCATGCAATTACAAGTGGCCAAAAATAAAAGCCGCCACAAAACGCAGCTGCCAATTTGAGGCTGTTCTTTATAAGCTTTTTATATGCCACAATCTGCGGCCCAATTCAACCATTAGCGGATTTTTCAAAAAAATGGGCTGCGGCCCACAAATTGGCCTAGGGGCCAATTAAAAAAGCAAGCATTGATTCAAAGGTTTTGGATTGGCCGTTTTAAATAAAAATTTCTAATTTCATTAAACCGAAGCAGCTGCAACGGCTTAAAGCGGCATTACAAACTTCCGCTAATGCCCACAGCCTAATTGGGAAATACGAACCCAGAAAAAAAACAAAACATAAATTTAATATCTTCAAAGGGAATTTTAATGTTTTTATTTGTGACAAAAGACAATGGGGAATTTGGATTCTTGCTGGCAGGGGTCTTGGAACTAATAAACGGGATTAATTAATTACTGAAAGGCATCTTTCAAACCTTTTGCATATTACTTAAGTAGGGCAAGAAAAGCTTTGGGTAAGTATTAAAGTGATATCTGCCGGTTAATATGAAGGAGAATAGGAATTAAGAATATAAATGGAAAAGTAAATATATATATATATATAAACTTCTTCTTTAAAATAGTATTTAAATCAAAATCATTTTTCATAGTAAAGCGCAAATAATTTATTTCTTAGACATATTCAATCCATTGATTCAATATTAATGGCCCTTTTGTAAAATGTAAATTTATTTTGTCAAGACAACAATTTGTTTTTCATTTCGAAAATAAATAAATGTCCATGTAAATCTTTTGGGAAAAATAAAGAAGAGTCTTTATCTTAGGCACATCGAAGACTAAATGCACTACAAAAAACAACACAGCGAAAAATGAATTTAATTAAATTAACATATATAAAAAAAAGATAATTGTAATTAAAGGAATGCAGTAGTAATATTAAAGACCTTTTTATTTTAAAATAGTTTCGGAAATTTGTTTTTAATATCTTGGAAAGCAAAAACTACAATGACTATTCAATTAATGCTGCAAATCAAGAAGATTTCTTGTGGGCTTTTGGGAGGTTGCAAACTTCACTACATTAATATAATACAAGCAGCAAGAGTATAAATGGCAATAAATTAAATAAAGTGCAAATGGGTTGCGCATTATCTTATTCATGAGATGCAACTAAGACTGTGGAAAGGGGATTTAATTTAAATTCTAAAACAGGTATTCAGCAGAAGGGAATGCGAAAAAAAGACCGAATGTTAGCCACTTTTAACAGCTGGGGGCCCCTTTCGGCATTTAATTTCGAAATAATTAGGGCCAACTGAAATGAATTAAGGCACGTGCTGTTCTTAAGAAATTGCTTTTCCTCCCCGTTTCATCCGACACTTGAATCGCCTTTGCCTTCTTTGACCTTTTTCTGCATTTTTTTTTTCGTTTTTTTTTCTACATTTTCCGTTTTTTTTTGCTGCTTATGTATTTTACTTAATTTATTCGTGCCGTTTTGAATTTATTCTATTTTTTTTGTTACTATGGCTTGTGTAAAGCAAACAAGAGGCGCAAACAAAACGCACAACAGGCCCCATTACATGTTGCATGTGGCACAATGAGTAGAGACAATACTTGGCTGCACCAACTATTTTCCACATCTGCATCACATTTTGCAGTTGTTGTTGTTTAAATGCCGAGCAGGTCCTTTAAAAATGTTCAACTCTTGCCGGGGCGCTTTTGTTGGTCGTTCACACAATGCGAACAGCCGGCGGAAAAGTTTGCAATTAGCTTGTCAACAAATTGGGGCAGTATATGCGGCGTATGCGTAATATGCATGCGCCATGTAGGCTGTTGAAACTCATTTGGCTCTCTCGCTGCAGACAATTCTAAAGCCGCAAGAGCAACGCTGATATCTTCATCAACGCCACAAAAAACCCCCGTCACAAACCACAAAGCCCCAAATAAATTTTGGACTGCGGACTCACCTTCCGCCCCTCCCGACCCTTCTGTAATGAGCGTGGCTGTTGCGGTTATGTCGAGCTTTAATAAATACCCCGCAATAGTAGAGCTTAAAATCCGACAAAATCGTTGCTCAAAATACTCATTTGTTTAGTTTTTACTGCTTTTTTGGTCATAATAAATGGTTTGTATTTCTTGCAGGTGACACATTAAGATTTTTTTCAGGAGAGCCAATTTCTGAGTTTTTACTTTTATATTTGCCTAAATATTTTGTAACCGCAAAACCGCAAAATGTTCTACAACATTTTTTCTCGGATATCACACTTTAAGTATTCTATTTTAAACAAACTTAAATTTATTTTATAAACTTGTCTATAATTATTTTTTTTAATGACTTTGACTTTAACACTTTTTAAAATACATTTTTGTTGTTAGAAACGAAGAAAGACAGAGGCGAAAACGGAGCTGGACAGAGACAGCTGGTCTGCGCCGAACCGGAAGTCCTTTGGGTGCAAGCTAAAATTCATGGAAAGAATAATCTTAGAATACTCATCAGTCTACTAAATGGACTACCCAGTCACCTAGCTAAACAAGGTATTTTTAGTAACGAACTATGCAGGTTTTGTAAAAGCGAGAAGTAATCCTCAATGCACACCTTAGCAGAATGTTTTTCCTTAACCAGGAAAATATGTATTTTTTGAATGGCTATAATATTAAATGATTTAAACAAGCAATGTTGATGGGAAATAAATAAACTTAGGATACGCATCGGGTTACTTACTGGACATAGCCACCTAGCTGAATTAGGTATTTTTAGTAACTATCTAGGCAGGTTTTCTGAATATTCCTAATTTAAGTTATTAGTTCATCATATCATATTAAATTAATTTTTTTAAATATGGTAGACTCTTCAATAAAAGATTTATCGCTCTCACAAATAATCTTTTCATTCCTTTTGTTAACATCTAAAAAAAAAAGTCTCGACTATTATAAGCTATTTGCGGAGTTTCGCTTTGAATAACTTTTGAACAATTAATTAATAATTGGCATAACACATAGTAAGTGCACATTTTATCTGTTGTAGCAGATTCACGTGTTTGTCGCATTTAAATTGCAGTTGATATAGCAGAACTTAAACGTGCTTAGACAATTAGAAAATCACACAAACTGCTGTGCTCGTCACAATATTATGTACTATTATTATACTATATACTATATATTATTCTGATACTAAGTTTTAGACTATTGTTTGATTATTTAACCTTTCGTGATATACCATATTCAGTACAGTAGCGTGCGCGGGTTCAGATCGTAAATTTCAGCGAAAAGTTCCCCTAAAACACTAACCAGTTTTGGTATAAAACTGAACAGATTTGCCGGGAGCAAATCATTTAGTATAGTCAACTTGATCGTTGAACTGACGATCCGCTGTCGGATTTTATTGTCGTATCGCCTCAGTGAATAAAAACAAGGCCAGTTATTGAAAAACTCAATTACACGTATTGACAAATGCAATTATATAAGCAAATTAAATGATTACTTTTTCTAAATTTAATAAGCACACAAAAATTCCATATTTTGCATTGTCATCTATAATTAAATACATTAAATATGAGCAAAAATCGTTAATGACAAAACTAAACAAATGAAATAATAATAATAATCCATATATGTGATAATTTTGTGATTTATAATAAATATAATATATAAATAAATAATGATTGAGAAATCTGCAATTGCCACTGCAGTGGAAAAGCTGAAGAGTTTGCCGGTGCATAAATTATTTTATATGTTTTATATTGAACCCGTGGTATTCATGCTGATATTTTCACATATGCTCTCAGGTAAACAACACTTTTTTGTAGATTATCTCGCATTTCGGACAGTTTCAGTTAAATATTACATTTCAGGCACTGTAATGCGAAATCAGATTATTTTTCAAGCATGCACCGTGGCTTTTCAGTACAATGAGAGCGACTGCAGCCAGTTGGACAACAAAAATGCCAGTTCTGAAATCCATGTGAGTGCAAACAACAATAAACAACAATAAATATCTGACGTATGAAAAGTTATTCAAATATTTATTGACTTAAAGGCCATTGAAACTGAGGTGCAATCATATGTGGCCGACATGTTTCTCACTCGCACCTTAATGGAGAGCATTGTGCCAGCAGTTTGTGGCCTCTTCATTGGCGCCTGGTCGGATCACTATGGACGGAAGCCGCTTCTGGTCGTCTCAATGATTGGTAGGCACATATATAGTATAGATTCTTGATCTTTATGAAGCAATTGGTCGAACTAGTTGTGTTTGTCTGAATGAGAAACAGACGAAATTATAAATTCACACGCATAATATAAATATATAATTTGAAAATAATTTGGTGCACGCGGAAAAAAGCACTGATGCATAAAATAAAAATAATAAAATAATTTAAAAAAAAACTTTTTAGAAACTAATCAAAATAGCAAATATATAGTTAACACAAAAATAAACAACAAATAATTAAGCAATCTACGATTTAAATTGGCTGAGATTATAAATTTATCTGCAGGTTTTTCGGGATCGGCTGTGATATCAACCATTGTTTGTGCGTTATCCAGCTATAATGATATCAATCCCTGGTGGTATACCTTGGCTGCAGTGCCTCACTCGCTGCTTGGTGGCATGTGCGTCTTTTCGGTGGCCGCCTTTTGTTTTATATCGGATGTAACAGATATAAAGACAAGGCCCTACAGGTGTGCATTAATTGAGTAATAAATTAGCATAAATTTCTAACTTGAAGTTTTCTCTCCTCTGCAGAATGATTGCCATAGAGCTGCTGATGTTCCTAGCGGTCAGCAGTGGATCTTTGTTGTCCAGTTTTGTGTATGCAGCCACAAGTGCGGCTGTGACACAGGGCATTTCAGCGGCATGTGTTGTATTAGCCACATTATTTATTATTTGCTATATGCCAGAGAGTTTGCACATACGCCTCGCGCAGGACGCCCAGGACGCCAAGGATGCGAAGGAGGTGGCTGAAAAGCATGAGAAAGATGTGCCCAGCGATATGCAAGTCAAAGCAGTGTCTATTGATTGCCCACAAAAAATAGTAGACGATGATACGAAGCAGATGGAGAAAGTGGTACTCGATGTAAATGAGAAGGAAGACCATAAAAGCGGCTTATTTGGATACAAAATTAATGCTGAGCAGCAGGAGAAGACAACAAAGGAACTGCCAAAGCTGGCAGATCCTGTGACAAAGGACGAAAAGCAGCCGCCCGTTGAGCCGGAAGCTGAGTTGGACTCTGCAAAAATGAGTCTATTTAGCTTAACGCACTTGAAGGACATGTTTAGAACCTGCTGCAAGCCACGTGAGCATCATGCTCGAGAAATAATTTGGCTAGTGACTTTAGCCATGTTCATGACCATGTTTGTGATTGGTAAGCTCTTTTTCGTAGTCATATCAGTTAATAATAAATATATGTATTTTATAGATGGTGTTATGACTGTAATGTATTTGTTTGTAAGACAAAAATTCCATTGGTCCGTGAGGGAGTTTACGTTCTTTGAGACCATTGGCCAAATGGTGCCCATGATGGGCGCCATAATTGGTTTCCTGATGCTCCGCAAGGTAAGAAAACCATCCTTAATAATCTTCCAAATAATAATTCTATTGTTTGTTTGTAGATTTTTGGTCTCTCCGTTGTCACGCTGGCTCTATTATCTTTGCTATCGGAAATATTGAGTAACATGACCAAGGGATTTGCATCATTGCCCTGGCACATGTATCTATCGATTGCATTTGGGGTGTTCCGCTCCATCGGTGGTCCCATGTGTCGCACCATTGTCTCCAATATAGTGCCCGCCTCTGATCTGGGCAAGTATACGCCTATATAAATATTTATTATGATTGTTATGATTAAACGATTTTTTCAGGTAAAATATTCTCCATAAAAAATGTTTTGCAATCATTTGCGCCATTTGGTATGTAATTTTTTTCCCTTTATGTTTTATTTAATCAGATATAAATATTGATATTTTATCTTATAGTTGCCGCACCACTATATACCATGATCTATCAGCACACATTGTCTGTTTTTCCTGGTCTCTTCAACTTTCTGAGCGCAGCCCTATTTTTCGTAGCTTTTGTAGCCATTTGGTGAGTTATGCTTTCAATTTCTAATGTATTCAATAAATTTTATATATATTTTGCAGTTTCGTATGGCGCATTAAGTTTGTGCACAGGCAACATTATGCCGAACTGCTAAAGTGAAGCCATTCAAATAGTATAAAAAAAATACTATTAATAAATAAAAGTTTACTGAAATCACGAAACTCAATCGATAAATTTATTTATTATATTGGCTTATGGAACATATGTATATATGCATTTATATATTTAATGTCAGCATCAAAAACTGACTTAAGTGAGTTTAACCGTCAATACTGAATTTTTTTTTTTTAAATTAAATCAAGAGTTACTAAGAATCCCTGTAAAAAATCATCTGATTTCGGAGTAATAAATTGAGCTTAGGGTATTTCCTAAACGAGCTCTCTCAACTATAGCATTCTTACTTATTGAGAGGTCTTCCCCCAGCTACTGAATGTTATTGTTATGTAATATCCGTTCTTCCATCCCCAATAAATAATTTGTATTTATTTGTGCTTTAGCGGTGTAAGATTTATTAAAGTGCTTCGAAGTGACCAAAAATATTTAATAAAATTTAAATGCGCTCTTAATTATATAATGCTTATATTTTCTTTGCATTCTTTCGGTTATTCCAGCGCTTGCTGGCCAGTTCCAGTAAGAAAGCTAGCATACCTATTGAAACTCCCACTGCGTACATGGTATAAAAATATTTATAGAAAATCATTGGTAAGGGCTGCTGGACGGGTGAATCGTATGGGGCCTGAGCTATCAACTTGGCCTGCTCCGCCTGACGCAGTCCGAATTGCATCCACTTCTCAGTGAGACCAGCCTCGCGCACTTGTCGCACAAAGTAATCCAGCACATAATTTAAGAGTCCTCCCGGTCGCACATAGAACCTCATATTTATAGAAGCTCCACATAAGGTCTCCGGAGCTAGTCTCAGTTTGGGCTTACGCAATCGCCTTTGTATATATTTAAATAGCTCCCATTTATCAGAGCCTATGAAATACGCATAGCTATCATTCAGGGATAGAATATGCAGATCCCTCGTCTGCTCGTCCACAATTGAGATACGATCGCCTAGCACAGAAGGTAAGTGGCTAAAGATGTACTGCATCTGCTCGGGATAAACCATGATACGTAATTTACTCTCCAGAAACGTGTCGACATCGATTATTTTAGGCTCTGTCCGTCCCGTGGTGAGGGCCATTGTTAAAAAACTACTAAATAGGGCAAAACACACTACATTATAGCTCAGGATTAGTAGATCGATGGACTTCTCCGGGAGGCGAAGACTTTGAAACGCACTGGTTGCCAGCGGTTGTCCAATCGCAAGCTGAAAATTCCTGAAGAGTGCTTCCCTTAGTGGAATGTGCGGACTTGAAATCCGATTGATCACCGTAATTATGACATAGAAAATTGCCATAAATTTGAGCAACAATTGGTTTTGATTGAAACATCTTGCGTACTCTTGAAGACCAAGGCGACGCTCAAAGGGCAAGATCAGGCAGTATCGTGATGACATCACATGTGGACTATATGGGCTGATCGATCTATTGGCCACCGTGTTGGCGCCAATATCAATTATTTCACTGCCCTCACGAATTTCTCTCTGATATTCCTCAAGTGGCAGCTCCAGTATATCCATTCTTCCATTGATAAATCGCATAAGTTCCGTCAACAAAATGCCATTGAGACCACCTAAAGTAATATTTCCATCGGATGTATTCAACTAAAAGTAGATTTATGAATGGTGTTATCAATTTATTATTATAATTCAGTATTTCTAAGAACTAACCACAAGTGTTTCCGGTAGGCTGTGGGCAACGGCAACCACAGAATTCATTTGTCTCATATTACTCATTTTTCGAAAACTAAAATCTTTAATTTCTGTCAAGCGTGTGTCGCTAAATTTACGTAAAAATATAAAATGTTTACGTTTTTGGTATGTCCACACCTCGTAGTTGTTGTAGTTCTTCAATATAACAATATTTAAATAAAGTTTTTGATTCCAACACCACATAAAAAATGCTGTCAATTCATCACTTTGAAGTGGCGAATCATCTTTCGACTTGTACACAAATATGCAGAAAACTGATTTCAGTTTTTTTACTGTTTGTTGGAAAATCTTTAGGTTGGGATAATCCAAGCTAGTTATAAAAACAACCGCCACATGTTTTTCATCGATGAAATTATTAATTGAGCCAGCGTGAATTCCAGCCAGAATCACCGTATAATCAAGGGTCTCCATCAATAGTTGCTGAAACGAAATTCCTTTGACGCACTCCTCATCCACAATGTAGGTAATAATATTCCTGAAGAGAAAAATTCTATCCATTTCTTTTATTGTTGTGAGTACAACGTCATAACCATAATCATCTTCGCTTTCCACAACGGGCTGCAACTGGCCTAAAACCATGGCCAAAAGGCAGCAGCACCACAAAAGTAATCTAACACACATCATGACTGAAACTCCTCGACTGATGTGTTCCACGTGAGTCTCAACCATTTTAATACTCGAATAACTCTATTTGCATTGTGATTTGGACCTATTATAAAAATCGTAAAGTCTTATGACACATTTTAATGGTCTCTCGGAGTGAAAGAACCCAGACATGCAATTATCTGCTTAAGTAAACAACATTATTCTATATATTATCCTACAATTTGAGATATGTGGAACTACTTTTTACACGAGTTATGGGTAGTAGTTTTGTGGGAGACAAGTTACAAATACAATAAAATCGGTAAGAAATTTAAAACGTGAACATTTTTCTATTTGATTTACATATTTTTTAAAATGTATTTATTTATATATGTTCTTATAAATTTGTAGACAACATTAAATATTTTAATCTCACAAGTCATGCAAATGGTATTTGTACTTGTCTATAGTTTATCCTATCTGCTTAAAATATTTACTTACTCGAGTGAATTATAATCTATAATGTGAACTTAAATGAAATTACTTTCTAATGCATTGCTTATATTCCCTGAGCACTTATATTTTGTGTCTGGCATAATAAACAAGCTGATAAATACTAAGGAGGGTCAAGAGTTAACTGAATTAGATGGCAATCAATGTCAATTCGATTGGCAACATTGTCTGCAACCTAATCCACTATTTGAACTCTGTAAAACGCCTTCAAGTTGAGCTGTCAATTTATCTAATTACGTTTAGACAGAGATTTGGCTGCATTTATGCTTGTCGTTGTTATTTTTGTCGAATGTACCCGAAATGTATAAAGCCATGTTGATACATAATTCATATGGCAAACTTTTTGACATACCTAATAATACAAGAGCAAAAGCACAAAAGTTCAAAAGTGCTCGAATTCACATTTGAAATCGATATCATTTCGCTTATCTCTTTTTGGCTTTGGCACGTACTAAATGAATATTTAATGCACTCGATGCCAAAAAGTTCGACACACAATTTGTGGCAATTTGAATTGTTAATTGCCACATGATTGGTTTAATATTAAATGAACATATTTTATGCATCAAATATTGAACAAATTTTTATTATACATAACTTATCACAAATTGGTTTTTAGCATTGCGTAACAATTTCATTCTGAACAAAGAAGTTTGAAAAGCAATCAAAATATGAAACAAACAATTTTTGAAGAGTTTTGCTAAGCGAAAATTCATCGAACTGTTTATAGCTTTAATAGATAACTGTAACTTTGGTATGAATTCGAAACTAATTCGAATATTGAATAATATTTGAACACTTTGCCACAATTTTATTTAAGACTGTTTTTTGTATTTCTTTGTGTATTAAAGCCAAAAGGACTTCAGTCAACCACAGACTGCACACATTAGCAATATCAAATTACGCTGCGCTATTTGGGCGTGGAAATACAAACAAAATTGCGTAGTTCAAACTGCGAGTAAAAGTTATCCAAGCATTTTGTGGTAGTTGGGATTGCTTTTGTAATTTGTCCGGTGGCATTAAAAGTGGGAAATGCTTAAGCAATTTCAGAGCGCAGCGCAAAAACGCGACTATTTCCAGGGCAAAAACCTTTGTGTATTTATCTCCTTGTGTGTGTGTGTGTGTGTGTGTGTAACTACTTGCACTTGCTCTTGAACCTAATGGCATATGTTCATGTAAGCGCTCAAGTTGCCATTTCACGTTGCTCTTGCTGCATGCACCAACTGCTGCAGGCTGTTAAGTTTTACGCGAAGCGGGGAATGGCACACTACACTAAAAGCAAAAATAAAAACAACTAAAAATATATTTAATATATATATATATATATTACACAATAATCTTTATTCAAAGCTGTTGTTCAAAATATCTGTTGTAAATGTAACGAAATGATGAAATTAGATAATATCCATATATTAAATATATTAATCTATTGTAAGCTTTATTGTAATGAGAAAAAAACTGTATTTCTAACAAAACTGTTTTTTTTTTTTAATTCTTTCCATTTAGAAATCACACTTCACTAATCTGCACCTTGCAAAGTAAATTCTCCAATTTTAAGAAAAACTGTAGCATAATAAACAAACTGTAGTTTTTAGTAAAATGCAATCGTGCGTTTTCACATCATTCTTAATTACAAGCCATTTGTTTTTGAGAGTGTAGTCGTGCGTGTGGCAGCATTAAATGTGTGCTTAACAGCAGTGTCGACAGCAAACTTCCGGTCCATGATTGATGGACATTTGTGGTAACAGTTGTGCAGACAGTTAACCGTTACGTAAGCAGAGCGCAACAAAAGCATTTACCGCAGCAAAAGACATTTTTTGAATCGCCAGCAGCAGCATCGAAAATGCAGTCAATTGTTGTCGAAGGTCAAGTTCAGCGTTTAACATACAAGTGAAACCGTTAGCAGCAAATTGAACAGCAGCTGCAACTGCTGTCGTTACGTTACGCTAATGTTTAACGTTTAACGTAGCAAGACTCGCTCGCTCTCGCCTGCTCTTGTTCAAAAGCGCACTCTTCCTTTTTCGAGAGAGCAGGCAAGAGCTGTTGAGTATAAAATGGCAGTCGAAGTGTTTGATACAGTCAGTTAGCTGCAGACAACGCGACGCCACGGAACAGCTGCCAGCAGTTGAACAGTGTACAATCATTTTGTCATACTTGTCGCGCGTTCTCACTCGCACTCACACTCACACTCTCGATTTCGCTCTCTTGTTGTTGTGTCGCACGCTTATCAGCCGCGTTGTTTGAAATGCCGTCGGTACATTTCGTATAGTGCGTAGCATACTTTTTAGTGCAACATATCAAACTGCAACAACAGCAAAAGAAAACTTGAAATATGTTTTGGATTTTGCGTCGCACAGGCGCCGCCAATTTTTTCAACTCGCTCAACAACAACTGCAGCTTCAGCAGCAAGGGAAATGGCAACGGTGGTGCCACCGGCGGTGGCAACCACAACAACAGCACACAGGGTAAGCTTCTACCGAGCTGTCCAATGGTGTCCAGTCCAGGTGGCAATTAAATTATTCGATTTCGGCACCCTTCTTCAATTGATTGGACTCGTCGTCTAATTAGTGAAACATGACTCAGCACAAACATATCCACATCCATACAACAGTGTGCTCAATTAAACGCTCGGTCTCTGCAATCAGAGATCCAACACACAATGTGAACCATGAAACCACACACCAACCAGATGCCATCTAGTCAATTTACCAAAAGCAAATTGTAGCATGGCCAATAACCACTGTGATTGTCAAACTAGTAAGGCACACCGGTGATTAGTGGGTGTTTGATTAAGGACAACGGCTAATCAGTTGGATTATGTATTTAACTAATCACTGTAGGCGTATAAGTTGTTACACAATAATGTGTGACTATCCATATAGATTTAAGTAAAACTTAAAGTTTTACAAGTGGACAAGAACAAAATTATTAAAAGTTGTTGCGTGTGCTAAAATTGCAGCCTTCCTGGCAAGTCGTAAAAAATGTGAAAACAGATACAAAAGTCATTCATAATAAATGTATTTATTTCAGCATTCTCAAAAAAATAAAAAAAAAAAACCATAACCGTAACTATAAAAAAGGAAACCGTAACACCTTAAAAAAAAACCCAACACGAATTTGCTGTACACATTTTACTCCCCATTATCCATAGAAATAGTTTTCAATAGTTATAAAATTGGATATGGGCATTATAACTTTTATTAAGTGCGGAATACTTGAAAAGAATGCCTGACAAAGTTGTATAAACTAACTTATAATTTTTTAACTTTAACAAAGTCTTACCTCTTATTCAAATTTTGTTGCAAGTGCAGCAAACAATTTCAGTACAATACTATAAGCATTGATATAATCAGGAAAAATGGAGAATATCCAATAAAAGTTGCAGTAAACTAATAAGAAATAAACTTTCCGTTTTATGTAAATTTAATAATCATTTTTATTTCAATATAAATTATGCCACAAGCTGCAAACTTTAAATGGAGAGTTGAAAACTAAATTTCAATACATAACTTTTCTTTTGATTTTGTTCTAGATACTTTACGAACAGTTGCAACAATAAAATGGATAATCGGAATTTAAATATATATATTTACAGTTTTTTTTTGATAACTTTAAAAATATTTCAACACTTGTCGCAATTTTACCGAAAACAATTGAAAGAAAAACTATTCTCAACTAAAGTTCTGGATGATGTTGCAGTTTAAACTAATAAGCTTCAAACGTAGCTAATTAAAATTCCTGCAATGACTTGAGAAATTCATAGCAGTACACACACACACACACACACCAATGTGTGTAGCGAATTGTGCTTAAATAAACACTTGTACCTATTGTTAGCACAAAATCCTCTGGCATATGGCGAGAGTCCTGCCGTTGCCCGAATGGGGAAAAATGTGAGCTTGGACGTTGTGCAGCACAGCAAATACGGGGGAAAAAAAACGTCCTCTTAATAATAAGCTGCTCCTTATGGTTTCACTTATGTGTGTGTGTCTAAAACACTGTAAGGGTATTGTGGCATGTTTGTGTTGTTGTGGCAGGGTGTCAAACGGATATGACTGTCGGAAAAAAAAAACACTTAGGGCATTGTCCCAAGATGCCTTCGTCTAAGATCTCGGCCTAGTGCCAACTCAGACAGAGAGCCCAGTACAAAACGGAAACTCACAATAAATCCGTAAATGGCTGTTGCTCGTAACAATTACGGATACTTATGAACTTAAAAAAAAAATACAATAAAAAAATACAAATTCCCATTTCTGGAAAAATTAACACGGAAAACCTTTCGAGAAGATTGTTCAGTTCAAGAGTGCTTTTGAAAATAAAGTGTGCAACAATTATTTCAAGAATTCTTGTTTAATAAAATTTCAAATTTCAAAAAGTGAATTGCTGCATATTTTGTTGACTTGACTCAACTCGATTGGTATTAGTTTAAATGTTAAATACGTAAATATTTATTCAAAGAATTTTTATATTTGCAAAAACGGTTAGTCAATTTTTTGTATGAACTTAACTTATTTATCAGTGACATAAAACCAAATGGAATGCAGTTATAAAACCACAATTGGCCAACATAAAATTTACTTAATTATTTTTCTCGGAAAGTGGTAATATTAATACTACAAACGTGACACATCCTTGTTTCTGCAGTTATAATTGACTCTTTCCTGGAAATTTAATTTCGTTAGCATTCAAATATAAAATTAATGTACAACCAAATTAATATCAATAATTAAATAAATGTTTACAACTCGTAATTGCATTGTTATAAATATTTTCAACTGAAATGCATGTTGATGATATAATTTAGCTGAAAATTAAAAGCAAACATTTCCAATGCGCTTAAAATATTTGAACAATATTTTATATGCATTCAAAATTAAATGATAATATTATTGTAAGGAATTCCTGAAGAGGAAAAATAATTGGTGTATTGATTACCTCAGTAATTTATTGGTATGTGCAGATAAAAAAAAAACTAATTAATTTTATTACATACATTCATTTACATTGCATATCATATTCAGAAATCAGTTATTAATGTAAATTACACAAGCGCTTTTTACCTGCAAATTTTAAACAAATATTTAACTTTATTTCTGAATATTAAATGTAGCATACCACGAAACCTATCGAATATTAAAAATTGATGCCAATATTGCTGCCAATATTTTTGTTTTGCGGTATTGTTTTTAATGCCAGGAAAAAAAGGGTTAAATGCATATTTTATGTCTTTCGCCCAAATGAACTGACATATGTGCCACATGCACACACATACACTGGTAATTTGTTATGCAAATGCTGGTAAACATATGTCAGCGACATTAACCGATAATTATGACAGCTATTTGTCATTGATAATAATGTCGCCTTTTTCCCCTCTAGAATTGTTAAACAAAAAAAAAACAATTATACGCAAATTTACGCTCTCTATGTGAATGTTGTGCGTGTGTGTATGTGCGTGTGTGTGTGTTTGTGTGTTTAAGGCAATTAGTTATGGCATACGCACAAAAACTTTGCAAGTTTTAAGGCCATTCGACTTCTGGTTTTCATTGGCAGCTAATTTGGCAAACTTTGCCTGCAGATACCATTAATTGTACAAATGAGTCACAGTAGAATATGGTAGTTGATGTGTTGGAGAATTGGGCGGAACCGGGGGACAAGCAGCGGAACAAGCGCGAAACCGGGAATCCAATACAACAATTTAGTATTTGGCATCAAAATTTTGCATACCCTATTAAATAAACTGAATCTAAAGTTGAATGAGAACTACAGAAATCGAAATCGTAAAGTACACTTTTCGTATAAAAAAACTAAACATAGTAAATAATTTAAAACTTAAAGTATGCTTGGAAATGTAAATAAATGCTTCGATTTCCATCCAATAAAAAACAAAATCATCGTCCTTTAATTTGTCGTAAAATATTTTACCACAATGATTAATATTGATAAAAAAAATTATTTTTCTATAATAGACCTATAAACTTTTTAAGGCCTATGCCAAATCATCTATATCATGACTTGTATATTTACAGGGTAGCTGTTAGTCAACTACTTTCTCCCATCTCATTTTTAGTTATATTGTTTGGTTTATTTTGGAATATTTCACACACCATGGCAAATGATGGGGCGTTTATCGGCCGTATTAATAAAGCCAGCAAAGTTTCTGATTTTTTTTTTTCGCTTTGCTCTTTTAGTTTGGCTTTGATTTATGTTTGGTAACCCAACAAGCTGTCAGTTGCCACAGCATCATTTGTAATAATTTGTCTTGTAATTCAAAATAAGGACTACATAAAAAAAAAAACACTGTATCCTGTTTTTGTGATACTCACATGTGAGAAACCAAATAAAATATGAACGCGTGCAAGCTAAAAGGCTAACTATTCGCGGATTCCCAACAACTTTCTCCTATTTGTCCTTACTCACTCTGCCATTTGTGTCATAAATTTCAATTTGAAGATAGGAACTGCCAGCGGCAACAGTTCTACACACACACCCACACACACAGCAGGCACACACCTACTGCAAAAATGCTGTTAAATGCTTCGTCGCAAAACTTGGTCTTGCATGCCTTTTAGCACGTTGCCCACACTCACACACACACACTCCCACACACATTCCCACACACACTTACACACATTTAGTAATAAAATATAGTTTTTTTTTTTGGCTTCACGGACCAACGCGTTTTTTCACAGCCGCATAAAAAATTTTTGCATTTGCCTCCAGCTTAAAGCACCTGCTGTTTGCCTATGTGTGCGTGTGTAGTGTGTGTAAGTGTGCGTACGTGTGTTGCTGTTTATATGCCAAGTTTTTTAATATTCATGCTTCTTTTGGACCGCAACAAAATTCATTGCATAGTCTTTTGACACTTTACCTAGTTCATCAACTAAAGTAGTGAAAAAATAGTTTTTAAGTTTTTCTATATTTGCATTCACAAAGTTTTGAATGAAATTTAAGAAGCTTATTATTAATATTTTATGTCAGCTTGTTTGTCAATGAATACAAATTAAAAGTCCTTGAAGATTATTTTTTTTCCAAAATTTTCTTCAATACAATTAATTATTTATTGTAAGAGTCTCAGAAGTGTTATTAAAATCAATACGGATTTTTGTCGTTGCCAAACTGACTTAATTTCCGGCATCAGAAATTGCTACAAACTTTGATTTTATGTCTACACATTCAAAATGTAGCTAAAGAAGTCTTTTCTTTCAGTTTTTATTATTTTTTGAATATATACTCAACTGATTTCAATTGGAAGAAATAAAATAATAAATCGTTCTTCTTAGTATTTACCCGTAAGACAAAATTCATGTAACTTCATTGTTGACCATTGAAAAACTCTGAGAAATACGAATACAAAAACAATATTTTTATATTGTAAAGTAAAGTAAATACAAAATGCTGTCATGAAATACATAAACAGTAAAATGATATGCAAGTTGAGTTGCTACAAAGGACATTATTTTTTATTTTATTTTTCAAGTTACAATCGGTCCGATTATTTTATTGCGTATACGCCTTGTGCGCCTTTAAGATATTTATACAGAAACCAAATAAATGTGAGCTGGATGCCATAAATACGGACCTTTCAATAAAACCTTGATATAATTTTATAGGTTGCTCCAATTTATTGTAATCCTTAGCAAAGGAACACGCACATTCAAACTTTACTCTGACAATGGGCCCAATAAATCGCATTTTATCACTTCACGGCTCAGGGACAAAAAGGATAAAAAGTTGTGGTGTCCGTAAAGGATGCGCAGCACAAAACCTGAGTTCGAAACAAAAGCCAATGCCAAAAACAAAAAGATGCTCATAAATTGTTGGCTGCAGAATGAATTTTTGATAGGTTGCATGTGGCCAAGAATAACAAATAAAAGTTTTGTCGGGACGAGCAAAAAATGGAGGTTGTTGCAAGAACGGCATCAAAACTAATGAAATATTTTTTTTGTCATATTTTTTGCAGATAAATACGTGAAGCGACCGCCACGCAAGGCATATGGAAGGCTAAGTGCCGAGGCTGATGATGCCGTGTCATTTGGCCATAAAATCGATGATCCTTTCGATGAGCTCGACGATTTTGAAATGCTGGCACCTGGCAGCAGCAGCAGCAACACAAACACCAACGCCAACATCAACAGCAACATCAACAATGTCAATGCCAATGGCAATGACGAGGCTAATGGCAATGAGAAGGCCACGTTGGAGCTATTGCCGTGTACAAACGCCGATTGCCAGGGCAACTTTGTGGTGGAGAGCGCTCTGTGCGAGCTGGGCTTGTGCCAGGCTAAAGGCAAATCATCAAAGGACCTATCAACGGCTGGCATGTCCATGTCCATGTCTGCATCCAGCAAACAGATTAACGAAAGCACAATAAGTCGACTTCACGCACTGGCCATGGCCGACGATGACGATGACTACGGTGAGTGGCCAAAACGCTTTAAGTTAATATTTCCAGTTTTTTTACTGTCAAAACTGATTGGCCAAATGAGTAAAGCTGCAAGTAGAGATAATCTTTATTTAGTTGACTTGCACACACTCCAATTATTTAGTCACGATCTAGATGATGTGGTCAAAATAATTTTTTCGATATTTTCTGGTCTATAATTTTGTACATTTATTTATGAAATGATGATTAGATTAAATAACCCAAATCCACTAGCAGACTTTTTATCATTGTTAAATGTAATATTTAAAGTCCTGTTTCCACTACAAACATTTCAAACATTCTGAATAAAACATATTTTTATATTAAAATTTCACGAGTATATTATTTTATTGAATTTGGATTGTTATGAAAAGTATGGCAAAATCAACATCAAACGAAAACTAATAATTATCACATCGAATAATTAAATTAAAGACAATACAACTTTTTTTTACATTTAAATTGAAGGCTGCAATTAAAATTGGAATAAATAAAATAAAATACTTTTTAACATTTATATTTTAGTTTATAATTTTTAAATTAAAATAATCTGCTTAGCTTATTTAAATCAAATAATAAACATCCCTTGACACAAAAGCGACAACAACTCAAAATTTGAAGAATGTGAATGTTAATAATATTGGTCATAGTGGAATCAGACTATAAGTCGGAACAGACATATAAAATGGTGCTATGGGAACGAAGTATATTAATAGCTTGCGGAACATATATTGATAAATGAAACATATTTATTTTAAAGTTTTCTTTCCAAAAAGCAAATATTACGAGACAAATTTTTCATTTATACTTTCTAAAAATAGTTTGCAAAATTGGTTTACAAACGCAATAAATTTCCAACATTTATTAAGTACATTAAATATAAATACACAAATAAAATAAATATCAAAAATAAGCATAATATATACTGCCCCAAATATATAGTATATCTGCTTTCTGGTTTCATCTGACAGATGAATCGCTTACCTGCAATGTGTGTGATCGCTCCTTCCATTGTCATCGGCAGTTGGCCTCGCATCAGCAGAAGAAACGACACTTTGGGTAATAAAATAAATGAAATTTGCCAGCTGTCGCAACTAACTTAATAACAATTGTTGCTGTTTCTTTTGTGTCATTGTTATATTTGTAGCTGCAGCGGCTGCGATAGTTTGTTCCCATCCCTAATGCTGCTGGAGCACCATAAGGAGGAATTTGAGCACTGGAGTGATGATGAAATCGGTAGACGTGTTTGCTGCCGTCGCAATCGCTGTGACGATGATTATTTCACGGACACCGACTCATACATAAGCGATGCGGAAAGCGAGGACCTCGAAAGGTTGTTGTAAACATCGTAAAGCAGCGACAGTTGCTCCTCTGTTGAGCACCGCAGCAGCTGTTGCCGTCAAAAGTAAAGCGTGTGATGGTGCGTATACTTAATATGAGTTTTGCTCTTCCCTCCCCACACTTTCCACATTATTTACTCTTTTTCAAGCTTAAAGTTTAGCGTGTTTTGTGTTTACAATTGTAACACAAAAAAAAAAACAAATTCAAAATCGACAGATTAATAATGAGTTTTATTATTTTATTCGATTTAACAATAATAGAAGCTGCTTATTTTTTAAAATTCCAAAAAAAACCTTATCAAAAATTATATTTAAAGTAAAATCTTTTAATTACAATGTTTTAATATATTTACATTAATTGTCGTGCTTTAAAGAAATGAAATATTTCTTAACATTCGAATGATTTTCTTTTGTTGTGTTTGCAGTCAAAAGGCAAAGCCTTTGGGAGTTGGCATTGTACGGCGTCGATTGTAAGGACTGTAAATGCTGTAAGAATGCCCAGCCACGAAATGGCCGGGAGTGTACCGAAGCGAATGTGGCCGTAATGAAAATAAATTAAGCCAGCTGACAAGCGAAGTCCGCAAACAATGAGAAATGCGACCCCTAACAAAAATAAAACCTGCGAAAATCAAGTTGAATGAATTTCTTTTCGAACCAGCATATTGTACTATTTTTAGAGATTAAGTGCAGACCTCCAGCAAAGGTCTTAAATCAAATTCAAGCATACAAATATATATATATATAGATATATGTAACTGAATGTATAACTATCAAATAAATGTTTATTTGTATACATATAGAGTGTACACATGTAAAGAGCTACAAAAACAAACACAATCCATAAATGAATTCATATCATAAAATGCATATGTGTCAACAAAACTGAATACTAAAAATATTGTGCATATGGAAAAAATATATATATGAGAAACAGCAACAGAAAAAAACATGTATTTTTAAATACCCCGAATAAATTTAAATCGAAAAACAACTCGAATGTTTTTTTATTTTATTGTTTATTTAAAGTCGCCACAATTAAAGACAAAATAAATAATAAATGTAGCAAACTGATATTCAAATTATGGTCTGGTCTCAGAAGTACTTCACTCAAAAAGTACCCAAATCAATATACAAAGACAAAGAAACTCAATCAAGAAGATGAAGTTGGAGGGAAAGAAGAAGAACACAACAAATATTTAATGCCCCTGCGGACATTTGATAAGTTTTTCAACGGAGCGAAATGGACTACAAGTGTCTCCCTCATTAAAAGTTGATTGACTTTATAAAGTTATCAGCGAAAAGCTGCTTTTTTTTGTAGATGTGGAAAACGCCGTGAAAACTTTTTTGTCACTTGGGGCTATTTCGCTATGCGACAAAAAAATAAAACACAAATTTTTGATTCCATTCAAAAAGTACGCATTCAAATAAGTTGGCAAGTTTAAACAATTGTCAAGACAATAAAAACTTTTCAGTTTATTACACTCTTGCTAACATTTTCAAAATATAAGCTGAATCTTTTCAAGAATTTTAAATTACTTCCTGTCATAACAAACTCGCTGTTCAACACTAAATTATATATTAGCATTTTATATGAAATAAAATTTAATCTAAATCATGTTGACACTTAATTTATTGCATTGTTTTTCCACATCAATGAGCATTTCATTTAAAATGATTTTGTTGTTTGTGATAATCATAATTACATCATTTTTTACACTTATTTGCACAATTTGTATTGTTTTCGCTGAAGCTTTAATTCGATGAAAAAAATAGTTGTTTTACATAAATTATTTAAGTTATTTGTTCATATCCTGTTGAAGAAACCGGATGGAAAACAAATTCCTATTGCTTTAAGATTTGATTTGACATTATTATAATATTTCTTGTAAGCAAACAATACCTTTTTGGCAGCATCAGGCGAAGTTTTTGTATTGCCCAAGGACCCAAAACAACTGGCATTCATTTCACGTAATCCATTTCCTGATTGCACAAAGGAACTGGGCGACATACTTTTGATTGATGCGCTCAGTGTCCGGTTGGGTTGGCATGCAAAACCGTGTAACGCATGACCTGACTGTCCTCTCCTGTCCTGTCCTATCATGTCCTGCCTCAGTGCCCCTCTCTACAAACGTTTGGCATTGCATGCAATTCATATGCCATATGCGATGAACCAGCCAAGTGTCCTGCTGCGGACAGCTCATTTGACAATTTGATAGATGCTGGCACGTAAAATCAACTGTGAGTTACAAATCGGACAGGACTGTGGTAGTCGTGGGACAACGAAGTCAGCACATTAAATTCTGATGTGATTTTATTACGGCACTCATCATAAATCCAAAAGAATAAACATTTAATGTGTACATCATACGCACTGTTGGCCATTTAACATTTCGATAAAAAGAGCAACCGATAGACAATAACGGACACAAGCGAATTGTTTATGCAGCCACGCATCAAAGGCCCTTTTCAAAAAAACAATTCAAATGCAAATTTATATAAGCCATTAAATTGTTGGCCCATTGTGCTGCTGTCGCCTGTCGTGTTGGCCAACAGATGCCTGCCTGCCTGTCCCGGCATACACTTCTGGGCCACACAGTTGGAACAAGTGGCTTGGGCAACATTTTTGTGTTTTAAAGACCTTATGTTCTGCATGCTTTCATATCTTTTGTTAACGATTTTCTTAGCTCAAAGAAGGAGAGGGTCTTTTCATAGCACTTTCAATGGAAGGTGTTCTACAAATATGAGTGTTATCCTTGAGAATTCACATTGCTTCTAGCCAATGCTGCACATTCCTTTTGAAAATGTTGCTTTTTTCTCAGTAAAAAGTGACTTACATTTTTGTAAGTCGAGTTGTTAAATTTTTTAAACTTTTTTTTTAAAGACTGCCATAAAATTGGTTTGGGATAACGCATGCCTTAAAAATCGCAGAACGCAGGTAATTTGATAAATGTAACTCTCTCAACAAACCATAATTACAAACTAGAGAAAAGGTCTTCATTTTTAAAGAATGCTTATAAGGAATTATATTTTTGTTAAAAAGAATAGAAATTCTATCCTGCTTGAAATTAATATTTTAAAAGAGGTATTTCTCTGAATGAACTTATACCTCTTCTGTCTAGTTCAAGAACTGCTTTGTATTCAGTTAAATATTTTTTTTAAAAAGCTGTTTTATTCTACATTTTTCCTTTGACACCTAACGCTAAGCAAATTTAACAATAAATTCATTAAAAATCATCAACCTTTTCGACATGCTTGGCATTTCGATTTATGAGCTAAATAGAAACACAGAATAAACACAGTAGTCAACGCCCCGCTGGCTGCGTTCGATCCTTGTGGTTGCTACGTGCAAAAAAAAAAAAAATTAAAATATCACAAAGAAGCGATTGACGGGCAGACATGCAAAATGCATGGAAAATGTTGCAAAAAAAAAAAAAAAAAATGGGTAGCTCAAATGATTAAACCCCGCTGCAAAGCCAATCAAGGCCAATTTGTGGACACGCAACGGCGAAATTGGGTTGTCGGCAAAGAGCCACAAACTCACGTTTCGTAAATGGTAAAAGCTGCTAGAGCCATTAGCTAATTAAGTGGCCAACGTTTCTGGCTCACAAGAAAACTAGTAAAAAAAAAAAAAAACAGCAGACAATAGCAAGCAAAGAAAAATAAAACTTGCAGAATAAACTGCATTAAGGATGCAAAGCATTTTTCAGATTACACTTAACACTTGGCTACCACAAAATAAAAGTGAAAAAAATATGTGCTTAAAAAGTATTCTTAAAGGGTTGAATGTGCATAAAAAATTAAATTGTGAAACGTTTTAATGAACTGTCAACTATGCCCCGAGCTGTGGCAAATTGTTGGCTTGACGTTTCGCAATTTAAGATTTTGCTAATGAGGCCTATTAACATTCCCAACTTTACTTTAAAATTTACTGATTTGTTTAATTGATTATGTGTTACTTAACATAATAAATATAAATATTTAAGTAATCATTTCTAAATGAAATATTTAATATATTTTCTTTAAATATTCCATCATCATCCATCTTCATCATTTGATAGATTGTTTTAGTTGTAGTTCTCTATAATCTTTGTAGCATAATAATTTTCATAATTACAAATCACTTCAAAACCGCATATGTGGCACACAGTTTGTTGCATGTCGCAAGCAGTTTGTGTTTTAATTAAGATGTCAGCGCCTTAAGACACATTGAGTTAATTAGAAACTGCTGACTCATTTTATCAAGACAAAACCGCCGACTATAATGTTTATAAAGGAGAATATTATAGAAATGATGAATTTGCGGAGAATACACAGTATTGCAGTGAGTTTAATTCAAATTAAATTAAATGGAGTAGTCAAAATGAAGATGAGGCAGTTGAATAAAAGTAAAGGTGAAACACTTGATGGCTCCATTTAAAGAGCTGCCTTGGAAGGCAATTTACTCTGTCCTTTGGGTATCTATCATCTGATGCCGTTTCATTGACATTTTGAATCCGATTAAGTACTGTTTTGCTAACCAAGTTGTGTGAGTAACACACTTACAGCCTGGCAACAGGCACAATTGCCATTTTACAGAAGACAACATTGTCATGTAAGTAAATCACACACTCTGTAATCAGATGACAAAGGGTGGTTTTTATTTTAAAAATAGTAAGCTTTAAATATATTAACTGAAGTGGCGTTTTTAAATAATCAGTTGGATTAACTTGATTCCGACGTTATCCTTTCTATTTATATCCCTAGCACTTTCAGGGTATTTAATAGTCCACATCAGCATTTGTTACGAGTGTCAAATACAAACGTGCTTCAAAGTTGAGTCCCTTCGATGTGTTGCTGGGTGACTGTCGCAGTTGGTAGAGCAGTTAACCCCGGAAAATTATAAGCAAAAGTTACTCAACATTCATTGATGAGCACAAACTCACAAAAGTCCATAACACACACACACACACGCATAAATGCTGAGTTGTGCGTGCTTCTGCGGAGTTGAAGGATAATTGAAAACATTCTACAGATGAAGCTGCAAAATGTCGCATGAGGCAGTTCGGTCTTGCAACCTGTAAATCAACCAACTGGCAGGCACAAAATGCGTAACCTTTACAGTTAATGAAAGAGCGGCAATTTAAAGGGTTTCCTTTCGACATTTCTTAATTATACTCTGATGGCGGTCCAAAAAAGGGTCGATTGCTTGTCCGCCATTTTGAGTATTTCTTTGTATACATTCTTCTTAAAATAATTTTATCGATTTTAAGACGATAAAATAATCTTAATCTACAAGCTCGAAGATTTAACTATATTTTTTCTAATATATTTAACTTCCTTAATACTTACGTTTAAACGTTTTTAATTGCCTTGTTTCTAGACTTTTCCAATCCTTGCAGTACATTTTAAACCATTTTGTATTTAATACTTCTACATTTATAAAAATTCTTTATTTTCATAATTCATTTAAAATATTTTTTATTTAATTTTACATAATTTAATTTGTAAGTTTGATTTTATGTTAACAGTTTAATTTTCAATAATTTGAATTTAAAAATTGTATGTCTATTTTTTCCTTCATTTGTAATGGTGTTCCCAAGTCTTAAGACATTTTTGCACTTTGGTCATAATTTAACGACATATACATTTTCAAAAGGTCTACCAAAAAGATGTTTGTCAAATACCCAAAATGGAAACTATATCATTCACAGTTTGAGCCTAATTCTTAACTTGTCTCAGTTCCATTTATGAAGATTAGAAGAGTATTGCGCACTCTGATATATCCAACAATCAAACGTGATTTTGCATTCGTTAATTAAATCAACTGGTTTACTGCCCTGAAATTAGATATGTAAAGAATACAGTATGTGAAGCTTGAATAATTTAAAAATACTTGAATATAGGTAAATAGCATATTAAAAATAAGTAGTTAAAAATTGTTTTTATTTTTTTTTTTTTTTTGTAATAACATTAAAAAAAAATTTTGGAAGTCACTAACAATATTGGGAAAATTAAATTATAATAATTGTAAAAATATGATATACCTAACATAAAAAAAGGATGCCAAAATTGATTATAAATGTACATATGGCTATTTCTCAAAATATTACATAAAAACTGTCACTTTGATTGCTACATAAGTAATTAAATAAACAAATAATTACACGGTAAAAAGTATTAAAAAAAATTTTTTATAATTAATTACTTATTATCGCCAACAGTGGAAATATTTGTAGAGCTTCCCTTTAGGCTTAAGCGTAATCTGTCTCTTTTTGTCCATTTTTTCCACCACTAATTATAAATTATTTATATTTTTCACTAATTAGTCTGGCATTTACAGGCTGTTTGCTCAGCTGGCACCTGTCCCCGCTGAAGGACAAGCATTGTCCACTCAATTTAATATGAAAATGTGATTTTCTTTTTTTGTTATGTATACATTTTTAATATGCAATTTCCGGCATCGAGGTAAGTGTTTTAATTAGTTTGCACTCAGTAAAAATTACCACAGACAATAGTCGTAATTCTCTGATGAAAACAGTAGTCGTTCAATTTTATTAAATGGTTATTCGTTATGCTCTGGAATAAAATTGAATGAATCAGTGAAAATCGATAATGAAAAACTCAAATGAATTTTATGGTTTTTTTTTTGGAAACAATAACTTATACCATTTGCAAAAAACAAACCAATCATTTAATTAATTTTATTAAATGCCACTGTAAATTAATAGGCATCAAACTCAAAGTATAAAAATTTTTGTCTGCCCTCAAACAATTCTTAATGAGAAATTGGTAAATTTGATCAGCATTATTTAAATGTTCACAATAAATTAAATTAATTAATAAATGCAGAATAAAGCATCTCCAACCTTACGATTATCATCAAAAGCCGAGTCAATTTATTCAAATCAGACATTAAATTTGTACCATAAATTTTCAAATAACTGAAAAATGCTGTAAGCCATTTTTACAAAGGGATGTGATTTTTTCAATAAACAAAATTATTCCGACTGCGAAAAAATGTTGAGCACGTTACTGAAAAAGTACATAAGTTATTTTAAAAACCAATATTTTCTTTGTACTCTGCCTTCAAGCAAAAACCGAAACAGAATATGTATGGATTCATGCATATAAATCATATATCTGCATGTAAAAAATTGTGTATATTTTATCCTCGGGTGTCTTTGGTTATCCACTCTCAGACTTAACAATTTTGCTACTTGTTTTGCATATCGAAGCAGCCGCAACCAATATTTTGTCTTTGTGTCATTTTGTCATTTCATGTGACATTAAAAATTATTGACAAATAATATCAATTTGATCCATGGCAACAGCCACAAGCGACAACAGCTTGAAGCTGACTGATGCTGATGGATGGCAGTTGTTATAAGCTGACTAAGTTTGCCATTCACCTATCCAAAAATCATTTACAAAGTGCTCATCAAATTTATTATTAAATTTGCGTTTATTTCTCATTCACACAGCTTATGCCGCATTTCGCTGAGTAACTTTAAGGCTTATGAAATTCTGAGAACATCTTTAGTCACGCTTCCCACACTTCAAATATATATATATATTTTAATACCAATTTTGTACTGTGAGTTGGGCTTAAGATTTATGTGGTTTGAGACAAAACAGTCGCTTGACGTTACCTGAAGATACATTTCGAGCAATTTTCTTCAAAAATATTCACATTTTGCGTCGTGCCCATTAAAAACGAATTATGGTCACTCTAAGTATTTAAATATTTGCGCCTCAAAGTATGCCACGTTTAATTTTGGCTTAATGAAAGAATTTGTGAAATCCAAGCAGAGCATTTCTCATCTATCCCAATTACAAAATGTTATTATACATTTTTATCCATTATTATGAAATGAGCTACGAAGAGGGTTTATACATATTTCACTTAAGTTGGCCAGCTGCCTACAATTGAGCCAACAATTTTAAATTGCCCATTTCAACAGTTGCCCACATTTTAGTCATATAATTTCAGTTGCTTTTTGCCGGTTTCCCTTTGGAGCCATATTAAAAAATGTTAATATAGTATAACTGTAAATGAGTGTGCTGGTTTGTGTTTGGACCAGCACAGCAGGCGCAAATAATAAGAAAATACGACGAAAAACTATATAAAGAATTCTGCATACACTAACTTTTACTTAAACCAGCATCTTTTGAGTAATTTTTAGTGTTTGTAACATGTTTTAATAATTTAAATTTTTTTTGTATTTTCAAATTAATGCTTAATATTTTTGCAATCATATATACAAAGCTGAAGCCAATCCTCATATTAGAATGTATATTTTGAGGTCCTTAAAAAATGTAATATTTTTTCCAGTGGCTTATTGTGTCTGGCGCACATTTTAAATTGCTTGAAAATAATAATAAATTTTATTTGCCATTTCAACAATGATGACACGCGTTTTGGTATATGGCTTTACGCATATGCACTTTATGAAGTGTGTACAAAAAAAAAAGAGAAACCAAAATTTCAATTTTGGCAACGCTTTGCTGCTGTGGCTTTTACATTACATTTAACTTTTCTCGCCTTATATTTTATTCAAATGTTTTTTATTTTGGGCAGATAAGTTTGTGCTTGTTGAGTGCCCAACATTTCTCACTTTGCTGCCGTAAAAATGCCAAAGAAACGAGAAAATACAGTTGAAGATTGAGCAAGGAGATAAAGACCGGAATGTACCATTATCAAAGGCTTCCCAACGCGCCGTCATTGGCAAAGGACCAACTTGACACGCCTTGAATATCCAACTTACAATTGGAATTTTTAATATACCTTGCAAAAAATTACACAAAAACAAATGTTTAAAATAGACAATTTAAGTAAGCGGGAAAAGTAATGGCTAATATATTTTTGATAAATTATACATGTCTGCCTACGAATATATATATAATTTTATAATAACAATAATCATTTTACCATTAAATTCCCTTAACAAAAAATAAGATACAATTTTCTAGATTAAGACTGGCAAAGACTTGGTTACAGGATATCTACTGAAATTTCCCTCTCATCTAGGGTCCGCTTACCTATTTTGCTAAGCTATTTGTGGGTCAACAAGGTCGACCGTCCCGTGAAATATGCAGCTAGCTCAATGACCATTAGTCGGCTCTTTTTGGCCCAATTTGAGCAAGCACATCCAAAAGACGGCAAAGCAGGTGCCCAGCTGATCAAGCTTAATGAGCAACTTTAAATTTGCTGTAAGTTTTAAGTGAATTTAAAGTGAGAGCCGTTAGAAAATTGGATTCCGGCTCGTTGTGGCCATTAATTGAGTTACAAAAGCACAAGGCACACAAAATTTCATTACGCATACGACCCGTTGCTGGGGCAGCTAAAAGCAATGTGTTGTGCGGACTCAAAGTACAGGCAAACTTTGCCGTAAACGTCATTAGTTGTAATATCATTTGCACAAAAACACCCACACACACACACACACACCTACACACTCACACAACGCCCCACTTCCCCTGCTAACTGCCCCATAAATTAATCCAGGCAAATCATTTATTTCCCTTGTGCCGCCACTTTAATTGAGATGTAAAGCAACATTTTCACAGCGAATATTTGGAATAAAATAAATACAAATTAAATAAATTAACCGTAAATCTTCCATTTAAAACTCAAGTTACGTAAAAATTTGTAGGCAATTATTGAGAAAGCCTCACATAAAGAAGTGAAAAACGAATCGTTTAAATAAATATTGTGCATAAATTATGTGTATAAATAAACAAGTGGTAAGGAAATGTGTTAATTTGGCTTAGCAATGCTTTTGGCCAATTTGTTTCACGACTTTCTAAATGTGCACAAAATAAGCACTTTTTTTTAATGTACAAATTGTATACCCTTGCCCTTTTCTAGCACTCGAAAATACAGAGATTTTTTATTTCAAATAATAAACAAAAATCTTTATGTAATTTGAAATTAAATTACACCTTAAAAAAATAAAATTGCTTATAAAAAGTAAGTTCAGTTGGCATATTATTTATTTAGGCAAGCGTATTTTATATTCGTCAAATCGAGCACTTTATTTTAGTGATATTTTTAACTTTATTCCCGGCCATTTTGTGTTATTACCATTTGCCATTGGTTGGGTACGGTTTTGGTCTGCTAATTCCCGTTTTCATTTGTTTTCTCGCCCAGTTTGCGCTTCAATTAACAACAACTTGTTACATGCGCAAATTAAGCTAAGCTTTGAAAATCGTTGAAAAATCAACACATAAAAATAAATAAATAAACGCAGCGCTAAATGAAAAGATATATAAGTGGGTACATATGTTCATATATATATACATATACATACATATATATATATTCATATCCGCCGGCTTCGCCAGTTAGCTGCGTAGGGTTTTCATTTTGTTGCTTTATTTTATGTAAATGTGTGCCAAAAAACCGGGTAAAAAAATATTTATATATATATATATATTCGAGTAAATGGCCCATTTGGTGGACGGGTGCTAATTTCAGAGGAATTTATTTTGGGCTTACAAAATTTACAGCTGCTTTTGACGGCCTGTGTGTGACATTATGCATGGGAAAATGTAAAAAGATTAAAAAAAATGTCTAAAATACGCCAAATCTCTGACTTTGTCTTCGTTGAAGTGCTTCAATAAAAGTTATGCTTAAATTTTCTAATTTTTATGCTCAATTTGTGGATGCTTTTAATGGAAGTATGAGTCAAAAATCCGATAAGTAATTAAATGTTCCATTACACAAATTACCTTCGGGATTAATTTAAAATATATAAAAACTGTAAAAGATTTCCAACTGATTATAAATAATTTTTATTAAGCAGCCAAGTTCTCTTTGCATCTCAACACTATTTTCTAAACTTAAAAAACATTGATATTTAAATATAAAAATAATTTTACATTTTATTCAAATAATTGTTAAGTAATTCACATTTACATATGTATCTTAAACAGTGTTTTATTGCTATTGATTTTATTATTGAGTTCATGTTAATAATTCACAAATGTTTTATTTTGAAAAAAAAAAACAAATAGATTTATTTTAATAAATACAAAAACTGAGATGATAATTTTAAATTTCCATGTGTAGAACGAGTCCTTAAAAGAAATTTACAAGCATATATTTTTTTAGAATTTTATTAGATTTGTTTACTATTTTTTAAGACCTTTTTTGGATTATTATTATGTGTGTTTTTCTACTTTTCGCTTTTCCTAACATAATATATATAAGTTATACATGGTATTTACTAACTAACTAGTTCATATTGATAACGCTTAAGATGAGCCAATTATTGTACTAGAATCGAAATGAAAATCTTCTATTTTTCGTTAAAGCAATAAATAATCAAAATAAATGTAACCCATGTGAAAGCTAAGCAATCGATTTAATAATAATGATAAAAATAATAATAAACTACCATTTTGGCTATTGTTATTGCTGGCCAATACCATATCTATTTTAGCCATATTCCATATTTTCTATGGCACAATGGACCATTTGCAATAAATTGCTACATGCAACACAATCATCATCATCAGCTGCATCAATTGACTATTGGCCATAAGCGAAAATCGTAGCGATTAGCTTAAATTGCACAATATCGACAAGTGGATGTTGCAGGAGACTTTACTTTACTCCTGGAATTGCACACGCAATAAACCAATAAGCATAAGCCATCGTCTAAGCCATAAAAGGTCAGTGGTAGAAGAGGAAGCACTGGCCATGTGGACAAATGTGCAAATTAAGCAGCTTAGGGATTCACATAAGTGCCCCAAAGATGATGCTGTTGCTGATGCGACAGCTGTTGTTGCTCATGTTGCTGCTGCTGATGCTGCTGTTGTAGCTGCTGATGCTGCTGCTGTTGCTGCTGTTGCTGCGGATGTTGCTGTTGCTGATGGGGGGAGTCGGTTGCAACATAGTGCGCATAGCTGGCATTCCCGTTCGTAGTCGGGTAGCTCAAGTGCTCATAATAACCAGTGGTGGGTGAGGCCAGGCACTCGACGGGCTGCTGGGAGCTGGCGCTGGAACAGGCCGAGGATAGCGAGGCGGAGGAGTTTAGGGGGGGCGAGTGTGTGTTGGTTAGGGTTGCCACGACGGCTTGGGGCTGCATATGCTGGTGCGTTTGTGGCAGCATTTGATCCATGAAATACTGGTCGATTTCCTTGGGATCAATGTCGACCGCCGCGGATGATGCCGCCGTTGCCGCCGTTTTCCCAGGCGTGCCCAAGTAATTTAGCGCTCCATTGGTGTGTGACACAGCAGCAACTGACGCAGCAGCAACTGTGGCAGCAGCCGCAACACCATTGTACCCAGCAAATCCAGCATAGTTGCCACGCGTGCTGTATTGGTTGTAGCCACCAATATTCTCCAGGAAATCCAACTCCTGCACACCCGTCTGCCCACCATAGTTGAGCTCACCCAGCGCTATATATTCCCGCCCAGCGTCGAGCAGGACGCCATAATCATTATTGTTGTTGGGAATAGCAACTGTTGCTGCTACTGCTGCTGCTGCTGTTGCAGCATTTGGTTCGCTTAGCTGTCGCAGCAACAGACTAGAATTAAGATGCGGCGGCAGCTGCTGTTGTTGTTGTTGCTGTTGTTGTTGCTGCTTGCCACTGTAGGGCGTGGTCGGGGGCGTTAGCGATGAGAGTGAACTGTTCGTGGAACAGGGTGAGTCGAGTAGACCGCGCTCCGTTTCCAGTTCGTGGTCCAAAGCGATACCCTGTTCCAGCAAGCTGGCAGCACAGGCGCTGTTCAGCGATTTCATAAACGCCTCATTGCTGAAGACATCGGGACTGGAGCTGCTGTTGGTGGTGCTGGTGCTGTTGCTGCTGCTGCTGGTGGTGGTGCACAAGTTGCCGCTGTTGTTGCAACTGCTGCTGTTGTTGTTGTTGTTATTGTTATTGTTAGCTTTGCCCAAGCGACGCTGAGCCATGTTGCTGTTGGTGCGTCGCACAGCTGAAGTGGCAGCTGCTGTTGCTGTTGCAGTTGTTGTTGTGGCTGCTGCAATTGTTGCTGCTGCCTCGCTCTGTTGCATGATGCGCGCCTTCTTGCGACGTGGCTGATATTTATAATCGGGATGCTCCTGCTTGTGCGTCATGCGCAGCTTCTCTGCAAATTCCATGAACGGTTTCTTATCGCTATCCTTCAGATTTCTGCGAATACACAGAGAATGAGAAGGGGGTTAATCGAGAGGGGTTGAGGGGGGTACGCATAATCAGCACTTTAATTTATGGCCACTTCCACGTCAAAATGTTTTGCTTATTTATTGGTCTACAAATTGGTCGACAAGTGACAAGTGCCCTGCGGGCCTCGGCCTTCCAATTAACTGAGGCGGATGCTTTGCGGTCTTTGCCGGCTTCAGCTCTTATCAGCCGGCATTCTCAAGATTTGAATTATTATCGCCACAACTGAACCGAACAATTTTAATTTTGAAAATGTCGATGACGACAAATCGGCGACTTGTATCATCGCCTGCTGTCTTTAATTGTTGAGCAAGATGCGATTAGAGAACTCAGACTACCCAAAACTTCACAACAAAGTTGAACTTAAAATTGGGATCAATCTGTCTGATGAGAAAGTGCCCATGGAAAGATTGCAATATCAGTTTATAGTTAAACTTTTCATTTTCCGTTTGGCATTAAACAAAATTAAATAAAAAAAAAACAAGTGAGAATCTATTGAAAAAAACTCTGATATTGCGGAAGATAAATGATTTTGAGGAGGATTTCGGGAAAAATATCAAATTTGATTGTGTGGAATAAATGATTTTATTTTGCAATTATCGATTTTCTAGCACAACTTTTAAATGATTTTATTTTGCAGTTATCGATTTTCTAGCACAAATTTTAAATGATTTTATTTTGTTTATTTATTTTACTATCGATTTTCTAGCACAAAGATTTTGTTTTGCAACCCCAATTTCTAGTACGTACTCGATTTGGCACCTCAGCCTTATATTTTCAGTATCAGATTATAAAGAAATATATGTCTTAAATATTCTATGATTGTTTGTGATGTATTTAAAAATATATTTGATTATTAGCAACACTTTTAAAATTGTTGATCCCCAATTAAAATATCTGAATATTCCACATAAACGTAAATATCTATATTTTCTTTTTTTATTTATTTTCTCAAAATTGCAACTTGTTTTGTTTTTTTACTGAATTCCACAGCTTGCCGAGTGATTTGTTCAACTCGGAGTTTTGCAGGTGGAGATATGCCAAAATAATTGTTACCAAGAAAACTTGTCTACTCAATCAAAATATTCCAATATTTGTACTACATAAATGTATCTATTGTACTCACAACTCTTATTGTATACTCACTTCCATAGTTTGCCAAGGGATTTGCTCAGCTCGGAGTTTTGCAAGTGGGGATACTGCTTGGACATGACACGACGAGCTGCCTGGGCCCAGACCATGAAGGCGTTCATTGGACGCTTGATGTGCTCCTTTTTGCGATCGGAGGGCGCTCTGCAAAAAAAATAAAACATTAGTGGAAATGCATTAAAAATTTAGTTGAGTTTAAGTGGCAAATTCAACGCTTTAGAGGATTTGCCTGACATCAATTACAATGGAGGCAAACAAATAAAAATAAAAGCAAAGGTCTTCGGGATAAGAGTTTTTTGCCGTTGGCAATGTGAAAATTCGCGAATTATGTCAAACTGAAAATTGCAATTAAAACTTTTATTTGTCAGGAATGAAGAAAAAGCAGCCCGAAGCTAAAAAAGTTCTAAATTGCAACCACAACTTTATATTGGCCTGCAAAAACCGAAACGAAGAACAACTACAACAACAATCACCACAATAACAACTACAACAACAACAAACATCAACATCAAAAGCAACAACTTGATTGCAATGTCTGCAATGTCTGCTTTAAGGTCAAAAGTCTTAAACCGAATTAAAAAGTCAACAACAAAAATAATGCAAGAATTTATATCGAAAAAGAATCTTTGTCAAAGATTTTGCTTAGTAATAATTTATTCAAAGTGAGAGTTGTATAAATTAGAAAGAAAATTCTTTTGAATTTCATTTTATTTTTATCTTTTAATGAACTGTGAAATGGATTTTTATGTGGCCTTTTTGTCACTTATGACCCCAAAATAAGTAGGAAAATTAAGTCACTTGTCATCGTTTGAGGACACTACAATAATTTCTTATACTATTTTTCTGTCTCCATCTTTCTACCTATTTTCCTCTCTCTCTCTCATCTTCAGAGTCCTACACAGAGCAATAAAAAAACTTTTTTAAAAAAATATAAATTTGTGTAGAATGTTAAGTTAATTTAAGATTTTTCTTTATATAAAACTCAATACGATTTTTTTTTGATTTTAGCTTATAGTTTCTCTCTGTGTAGCTTTGTTTATTGTATTTGAAATTTGAAATAAAATTGACAAGGCGTATGATAACCTTATATATACAAAAGTGTTCAACAAAAATGGGTCCACAGCAGAAAACACACACTCCCGAACACCCACACACATACATTTATGTATATTGGTTTGCCCTTGCAGAAAATATGAGATTTTTTTTATGAAATATGTTTTTCATGTATTAAACCCATAAGGGACAATTGTGTTGTATGTTGCTTGTTGCAACTTGACAAAGCTTTTTGATTATTTGCGGCATATGTATTCAAAGAAGGGAAATCAGATTTTTTTTTATAGATTGATAAAAAATTTTAAATGAATAAAAAAAATATATGACTTTTTAAATTTTGACTCAGGTATTAACATGTTTTTTAACGTTATTGTAGGTATTTTATAAGTATTACTAAATTTAACATTTTTTATTTGAAAAGCGTTGAGCCTTTAATCAACTTCTATTTCCAATTCACCTGTCTGAATTTCTGATAGACGAGGAAACTCAATTACCGTAATCCCTATTGTGAGCTTGCAACAAAAAAAAAAAATCACACTCTCAGAAACAAATTCAATCAAAGAGATAGGCGTGGCAAGTGGGCCGTTAGATAAAGGTTGCCTATATGCGGATTACTTTTATATCCTCGTTTCATGTATATTGAATTATTTATCCTAAATAAACATGAACTGGCAACAGATTTAGCTCAACTAAGCCAATTTATTTCGATTGAGACAAGAGTGCACCGGACACACAAAGAATGTATTTGTCATATGTGTGTGGGAGTATGTGTATTTAAATGTGTGTGTGTGAGTGGGACATAAATTTATGTACACAGGTGCCCAGTCGAGCCCAATTTCTTGCCTGCCTTCGCAAAAATTGGTTTTAATCAAAGCGATTCTATGGACAAACAGAACCTAAATAAGAAAACTTGGAAAAGAAAGAAATAGTCTTAACTAAGTGGTAGGTAAATATTTGCTAGATTACAAGAGGACAAGAAGCACTTCTAAGTATTAACTGTAAATTAAGATGCTGGTATTATTGACAGTTGAATTATACAAAAGTCCTTTGAATTCTTATTCACAACTAAACTGAACTTTATTAACATATTTAAAAAATATAAAATTTATTTTTTAATTTAATAGGAGAGGTAAAATTATATATTTAAGGGTCTACATATAAATAGGAAAAAAAGAAAAAAACTCTCTAAAATAAAAACATAAAACATACAAAATAATAATAAAATTACTTTTTATTTTGCAATAAAATATATAAACATTAAGATGCCAAAATAATTATTGATTGATAGCTGATATTTAATTTTAATAATAATAATATTTAAATAATTATAACAATATGAAATATAAATATTAAAACATTTATACTCATTTAATTAGAATCTTACTATGACAAATACCAGAAACATATTGTGGTAAGTAAAAAACGCTAAGAGGCATTAATTTGGGCAGCCACCAGGTCTTAGATAGGTATAATATTATTTAGACAGTTATAATCAGAATATTTAAGAATCGACTAAAGCAAGTAGAATTTATTGGGGAAAAACTAAGAGATAACCTAGCCAAATTAGGCATAGTCAGTAACAGAATCTGTTGATATAGTGAATTCGACGAGACAGATCTTTGCAGATTGTATCTGCTTAGCTTTTTCCTATTGAAACATGTTTCAGAAGCTCAGAAGTCAGAGAAATACACAGAAGGAGACTCAATAATATTTATAATATTTATGAATATGATGATAATAATAGTACTTATAACAATAACTATAAAACTAAAAATAGTTATAAATAAAATAATAAAAAAAAAAGTGAAAGTAAGTGTTCCTAATTAAACATTATTTTTTATAATAAACTTATATAAATATTTACTAAATTGTATTACTGCATACTAGTATAAATATTTACTAAATTTTGTTATTGCATTTCTTAGAATCTGCAAATTTTTTTAAAGAACACCAAAATAAACTAAGTAATTCTGCATGTATCCTCCATCCGCACTGCCTGCGGTTAATTACAACAAACCGGGCTCGACTTGAAGCTTATTAAGCGATTATTAAGGAAAGAAGAAGAAGAAGCACAAACGAAGGAAGGAACGCAAAGAGCGGAGGCCAAATGGCGGATCGGTTGGACAAGTCGAGTTGAGTTTGTTACGTTGCCAGCGGCAGGCGGCTGCTTATCTTTTGTTGGTATCGTCGCGACCAAATCCCCCACACAACCCGTCAAATATGACGCACAACAAGTGCATGTGGCAAGCGAAAATATGTGTGTGTGTGTGTGCGCGTGTGTGAGTGTGTGTATAGTCAGCTCTCACGCTTGACAGCACGCTAATCAGAATCAAGTGATGTTCGTTTTGCAGCATTCGAAACAACAACAACAACAACAACAACAACAGTTCCGAGCACTTGGCAACTCGAGCACGTCTTCATTATTTCGTTGCTGCATTTGTTGCTGTTGTTGTTGTTGCCGTTTTTTGTTGCATTTGGAGATGCGCAAATCTCATTAAGTGATATCTTCAAGTGGCCGTTAGCAGCGAGTACTGTATGAAAAATGCGAATTTATTTCACTTTTTTTTTTTGCATTTTTTCATTTATACCAAAGTTGTTTTTTGTTATGCATCGTTTTTTGTTTGTCTTTTTTTATTTTGTTGTTGTACTTTTATCATGGACCATGGGCCATTTGCTGCTTTTGTTATTAAAAAGCCAACACACACACACACACACACACACACACACAAAGCGCTACAACGTTGCAAAGTTGTAAAGGCAAGGCCCAAATATTTACAGCCGAGGCAGTAAATAGAAAATTTTCATTTTTCCAATGTGTAAACTATTGACAACAAATGCAGCCAATTAGCAGCGGCAACGATTTTTCACAAGTTCACAAATATGAAATGTATCTTACAGATACACAAAAAGCCGACTGCGACGCCGACTGCTATGGCAACGTGTTTGCTTAGGCTGCGCTGCTCATCAATTTCCCACGCAGTCGACGTCGACGTCGACATCGACTTCGACGTTGTGTTTTTTACGACAATTTATTTTTTTATTTTCTGAATATTTCTCACTTTTACCAACGCTGTTGCGCCACATTCAAATGCCCAAACGGATGCTGTTGTCTCGCCTCCTCTGCCCCCACCCCTCCCCCCTCTAGCGAGCTGCACCACTTTTTTTACCCAGTATTTACGTCCCAAAAACGAAAACGACCCAAAAAAAAAAAAAGAAAAGAAAAGAGGAAATATATAAAAAGTTGGTCAAACATTGCGGGCGACTACTGATAAGCCGATAAGGCAACAGTTGCACGTTTGCCCCCACATGCCCCGCCCCGCTATGCCACACAGCTACCGTGAGAGTTGCATGCGAGATGTGCATTTGGAGTTTACTCAGCTTTTGTTGTGACAGCAACAACAACAACAAAAGAGGCAACCGCTGTCAAGGCCTTTGTGGTTGTTGTTGTTGCGTCGGTGGAACTGGCTTCGCTTCTTATTGACATTGAATGGCATTCTCAGAATAATGGTTTCTACATCTTCGCCTTGAGGCAGGTTGCGGCAGGAATTGCTGGTGCCACAACTGTAGTGGTAGCAGCAGCAGCAGCTGCCGCAACAGCAGCCGCTAACTCAAAATTCTCAAGAACTAACCACAATTCAGGAGATTAAGTAAATTAAAGCATATTTTTAAATTACATCTTGATAATGGTTTAAATACCAAGAATTCTGAAGAACAAATATATATTTTTGAAATTTTCAACTAGTTTTATTTATTTTTTATTTTAAATATGCAATTTGAAAACAGCTCAACAAGCCATTTACATATTTTATATTTTTAATTGGGTTTTTTGTGCAAACAAATAAATATAATTTAAAACTAAAATCAAAAACTCAACTTTCGCATTATTTGCACAAATTGCCATTAAAAAAACAAATAACAAACTAAAGCAAAAAAGTAAACAATGTAATTTTTGAAATAATAAATTCAACAAACTTTTTTATTTGAAGATAAAGCGCTAGAAACAATTTTCATCTGCCATATTTATTACTTTCGATTTCCGACCAAAAGTCGAACTACGAAAACACTTTAATATGAATTTTCCATAATTATTATAATATAAATCACTTGCCCAAAATTTTCGAAGGAAAAACTAAAGTAAATATATATACTTTAAAAGTATACCAAAACTTTATAAATAATCCAAATTTACCAAGAGAGAAAAATTACGATTTAAGCCAAGTGCTTCATTATCATAAATCTTAAGTGTTATGCCACCTATAGCTAATCTAATGAAGATTACACAAAGATATTCAGCTATAATTTAAGATAGAAAAAAAAATGAATTCCTTCAGTTGCTTTTTCTTGAGTTTTCAAAGTGAACCTTGAACTTTCCATATCATTAACTCGCCATCCAATATTTTTCAGAGACTTATACGTAATTCAAAGAGCTTTTACTGCTCATATACGGACTTAAGTCACCTCCCCACGGTACCCCACGGTACCCCGCTCCCAGCATCTTTGACACTGTGGACTCTTCACACTCTTCTTGGGCACTTGATACGCACTTCATGGCCCGCTTTTCGCTGCTTGTTTTTCAATTTCCAAGTCAATTTATTTTTACAGCCAGTCGTCGCCGCCAAGCACTCGAGCCCCTAACGAAAGAAACAAAAAAAAAAAAGAAAGACCCCAAAGGAAGGAATAAAAGAATGAGTAGTCCAAGAGGACCATCAGTGACCACCAGGGCACCCAGCGACACAGCGGGGAGAGAAGAGCTGTGCAGAGCAGAGCGGAGCAGATGAAGCACTCTCAGTCTGGCACTGTGAACCACAAAACGAAGAGCGACACTTTAAGTGCCCAGGTTCAGACCCCAAAAACCCAAGCAAACTTGTTAAACGTTTTCTCTTGTTGTTGTTGTTATTGTTGTTATTGTTTTTGTTGTTGCTGTTGTTGTTGCTTCAATCATTTGAAGGGAGTATGTGCAATCGATGATATGTGATATGGCTTGATATGTCACTAACATTGCCGTTTTGCCAAAGTGCCGTTCGAAATGTCCTGCCACAAGGACAACACTAGACAACAAACATTTTCATTTCAATTGGGCATTGATTGAAATTCTATAGAAATTTCCAAAAATTCTATGGTTGAGGGTAATGCGATTAGTACTTGAAAAAACTTGTTGAATTTTAATTAGAATTTCATTCAACAATTGTGTTTTTAAATTAAAATAAAATACAAATTTAGTTCAGAAATGGCGTAATTGATATTTGCTTTAGAGAGGTCTGTCAATCGATAACTCAACGATTATTGGATCGAAGCAATTTATTATATAAAGCTGCAAAAACAAATATATATATTGAAATAAAAATTTTTTTATGAAAAACTATGTTTATCTTGTTATACTAAACAAACTGAAACAGAATTTAACTCTCTAAAATTTAGTCGAAAATTTATTGAACTTACTATGTTCTATAGACTACACATTTTCATAAAAAAAAAATATTCATCTGACTACTACATTATATAGCTTTAAGAGAAAGAATCAGTAGATTTTTAAATTTATACAGACATTTATTTATAAGACCATCGTTGATTACCAATTTCTATAAACTATAGTACTTTAATAATCCTTAGAGTAAAAATCTTTTTATAAAATTAGAAATGTTAGATCTTTGTAGAATAGTGTACAATACATTCAAATATGTGTGTTGTCTTCTGGTTCGGAAGTTGCTTAAATTAAACTTTGAATTTCATTTTTGTCGCTTTTTTCTAGCTGGTTTTGCTGTTGCCATTGGACATCAAAACTGAGGCTTCGCGAGCGCATATGGCCATGTCATATGAAACTGCGACGTGGCCAATATGCGCCATGTTGGCCAAATATTCATCAACACTCAAACACAAACACACACACGGACACAGGGACTGACAGACACTCAAATGGACACACGCAGCGAACACTTTCTGGCGTATTGTTTGCATTTCGCATTTTGTGCGCAAATTTTGGTTAAACATTTTATGAAATGCGAAAAAAAAATTATAAAAATATATGCATATAAATAAGAAATAGAAAGCAAAATATAACAACGCCTGTCAATTTCATATTCCACTTCATTTCCGGCTGTGCGTGGCAGCTGGATTTTGCCACAAATCCTGCCAATCTGCGTATGACTTCGTGTGTGTATCAGTGTGTGTGTGGGTGTGTATTAACCTGTCATGCATACTCCTTTCTGTACACTCAGAAAAAACTTAATGCCACATATATGTTTTAAGATTTTTTTTGGATAATAAAATATACTTTTAAGGATGAGTTTTATAGTTTAATTAACCTGTGTTCACAATGCAATAAATATTTGAATAAGCAAGAAATAATCAATTAGAGCTAAAGATTATTAAATATTTTAATTATTTATTTATCACAAGGCAAAACAGAAATGAAATATTTATATTAGAAATTACACGTCGTATGTCAAAAAATTGAATTGATTAAAGTCTTGAATTCCGTTATCGTTTTAAAAAAAAACTGAGTTTTCTTTAATAGAAAATTTAAGTTCTTTAAAAAAAAATATAATGCTTTAAATGTTTTGAGTACAAAAAGTATTGAAAATGTTTGACTGAAATCTAATTCTAAGAAAGAAATCAACTTTAAATATTTTAAATTTTAGCTCAGCTATACTCGGAATTGGAGCATCGTTTTTCCCTGAGTGTACACACGCGTAGTCAACGCTTATATTGCCCAATCCCGGCCATTGTCACGCACCTGTGCCTGGTTTATGGTAGCTGCAAACTGGTAACTGGTGCCTGCGCCTGGTCATAAAACCGCCGCTTCTGGCTGCCATTTTGGACAAGCGAACTGCGCGGCGGCGGCAAAGCCCAATCAACATGACACAGTGGTTGAGGGGATGACTGGACGTGGAAGTGGTCAGGGGGAGTTGTGGCAACCGCTTTGTAAATTCACTGCGAGTTGCAAACAAGTTGGGTGGCACCTGAACCAGAGAAAGGGGATTCCGAGGGGAGAGGAAGTGCTGTGGCTGCTGAAGGCTCTGTTAGATTTTTTTTCCCCCTCTTTTTTGGTGTTGAATGTTGGATGTTGGGTTTGGGATACACTCGTAAAGCATGCACAAAATCTAGCCAGACACAAACATGGATGGGCTTCTAAACTTTTGGCTGTTGCGGTTATGAACACCGCAGCGAAGCTAAGAAAAAGCGTCAGCAGGCAACAACCAACAAAAAACATCTGACTAACAACAACAAACAATCAATATTTATCTTGTAAGCCGCACGTGTTTCAGCAGATTGTTTTTGTTGTACAAATAAATCAGAAGAAGCTGGGGCAGAGTGCTGTGTACATATATCCTCGTTAGTTGGCATCGCCAGGACCAGCACTCTATTAAAATTTCTAAGGGAATTGTTGAATGACTAAATTAATTATAGTAAGTAAAATGTAAAAAATATATTTAAAATATATATTTATTGCTTGTGTGGCGAATTTATATAAGAGGCAGCTGCAGCCAACCAACAAAACAAAACAAAACAAGAACAATAATTCTCTAAGAACAATAATTATAATAACAAAAATATCAAAAATCAAGAAATGGAAATGGAAACACAATTAAGATAAAATTAAAATAGAGAATTTTCATCATATTAAAATAGACATATTCAAAACGCATATTTTACAAAATCAAAAAAAAAAAAACGTTTATCTTACCAGGCAACAACAGCTAAATAGTTTACTTAAACAAAATCAGTTTCCACAGAAACCAATAATTTTTATAGTTGCATTAAAAAAACACTAATTTAAGTTTACGATTTTTACAGGTACAGCATTAATTTAATATTTTTAAAATACTTTAATTATGTCTTTGTACTTGAGTAATATTGTTTTAGGTCCATCGAACTTTTTAAGTCTGATTAAATTTTGTATTTGTTGTCAGTCTTTCTCAAAGGGAGCATTAATTATATATTGCGGGAAACCCTATTTTGTAATCTCAAGAAAAAAAAATGTATTTTTATTTCTTTTAAGCAACGCTCGCCTGCCATGCAAAAATCAAACTAACAATCATGCAATATTATATCAATATTACTAAACAAATTTTATATTCATATGTCTGAAATCAAAAGCATTTTTCCAGTTAATTACGTTCATATTCGTCGTGGGGATTGACTTGACTGCTGGACGTGGACGGACATGTTTGGCCGCGCCCACTTTTTGGCTCACAAGTTGACGAGTTGAGTTGAGTGTTGATTTAGGCAAGCGACTGATGATATTCCAATGTTGAGCATGTAAATTGGTTGGGCGGCTAAGCGCACCCCAAAAAAAAAAAAAAAATATCAAATAAAAGAAGAAAAAGAAATAAAAAATATTTAGACCACGCACGATGATATCAGCGCAGGCACCCCACCTGGGGGTGACTTCTTTGAACGGGAGATAAGCAATATATTATTTATAACACATACCGAAGCATAACCCAAAGTCGCCAACTTAAGCGTCTTATCTAATCAAAGTGTCAAGAAGAGGAAAACGAATCAGCAGAGCCCCAAAGCTATTCCTTCAGGAGGGGGGCCCAAACTACAAATTGGTGTCTATGGGGTGATGTGTGTGATAAGTGGCATATTCAAAGGCGACTCCAAAGCAATATATGCAACGACAGAAATTGCGCGTCGCCAAATGATAACAATAACAAAATTAAGCAAACGCCTATCGAAGAGCTCCTCAAGTGTTTAACTGGCAAGCTTATTATTATTATTACTATCGATATATATATATTTTTTGTTGATGACTCACTCGCAGAATTATTAACAAATTTTTGGGGAGCATATAAAACTTGTGGTTTTCTCTTTAAGTGCTTTAAAAGTCCAGGTCGCAATTCTCTCACGCAGACGGCAAAGATCACAAAGACCACAATTAAATTAAACCATTCAAATTTGTCACCCGGTTTGTTTATGTTGTTCAAAAAACACTTTACATTTCAAGTTGTGGTCAAATTATATATTCAATAGATATTAACATAATATTTCTATTCAGCTTGAGCAATACAACTTAATTAAGAAGAATATATATATTCTTCATATCTGTTGCACACTTTTGCAAAATTTTTTGCATTTTTTATAGCTTTTAGCTTTAACCATGGAATTAACACCCAAGTATTTTCACTCGTTTCGTTTGTAGCTCTGATGTAGGCTCATAAAAAATGTAAATTCAAATTTATATTCGAGTGTTGGATAAAGAATTTTGTTGCAAAATGATTTGGCTATGCAATTTTGTTCGATTCACATAAAAATCTAGTTCAAGTTGAAAATGTATAAACAAATTTACAAAGTAAATAAAAATAGATGATAATTTTCAACTGCAATTTATCAAGCTCTAATATAAATGGTGTAATTAACATTATTTTCTTATGCCTTTAACATGTACTAATTTTATGAAAAATAATTTTTTTAAAACATGTCATTTAAGCAATAGATTCTGTAAACTTCTATACATACACAAAAATTATTTTTCAACTACTTAAAAGACAATTGAAATAAATTGACTTAGTTTGTTTATTTGCGCCAAACTTTTTGGCTTAAAAAATGCTCTTCTGTTAAGAATCTGTGATTTTGGATATATAAGTTTATTTTTTCTAGTTAAATTGTAACTTTTATTTACTTTTACTAAAAGCCAATAGCAATTTTGCCAGCAATCTGTAAAACTCTATGAACATTACACAAGTTATTTACAAAAAGTTTGTAAGCTATCAAATATTTAATTCCCGCCGGATACAGAGGTTAAATACATAAAAGAACTCCATACCCCCGAACCCCACAACACCCCTTCTAGAGGGGGCAGAGGGTCGTAGTGGGCTGTGTATGAGCATTTTCAAGCGATTTAAAGCAAAAATAAACAGGCGCATAAAGCGCTAGATAAACAATGTTTCTAGTGTGTGTAAAGGGGTAGAGATTGGTGTGTGGGGTGTGGGGTTGGCCTGGTTGGGAGGTGTCAGCCAGCCAGTGAGCGTGTCGTTATGTTGTGCAGATAAAGGAAATTCTGCCCGTTCCCTCCCACCTTCCCCAGCTCTATATCCTTGTGCAAACACACACGTGTTCTTGACAGCGATTGCGCTTTTGCAACAATAAACAGAAAATGGCAGAGTCCAAGGATGTTCCTCAACTTGGCGAAAACGACCAGCTGAGCGGAGCTGCTAGATAAGCGATGAGCGAGTTGGACACTTAATCCACATCAGCATAATTACAACTGTATTAAAATTATTATTCACTGGATTATTCAGCAGCATTTTTGCTTTATGTGCATTCTTTTATTATGCGTGTTTATGCATAGCTCCTTAAAAATAAATGATGTTTTTTTTTAATTCTAGCTATAGGAGATAATAAAATGCATAGCTGAGACTTGCCATTAAATTTTCTATTAGATATATTTTGGATAATATGTGCATACTGTGTCAACAATAAAATTTCACACTTATCAATTTTACTTACAAAAAATAATTTATGTCTTCATTATCGAGCTTTGCTTTCATTAAATAAAAGTATGTAATTCCTCTATAAAAACATATTTTTAAACTTATAAATTTTGCAGTAAATAAAATAAACAGCACTCTTTTCGCTTTTTAAACTTTTTTAAACTTTTGTGAAAAGAGTTTTTAGTTGAACCAAATTCTCATTAAAAAAATAATTTATTTAACTAACTGCACCAAAGAATACAAAAATAGTTTTTTCAATATTGTTTAGGTGCTTACTATTATAATTTATCAGTTGCTTAATCAAAAATTATTTAATCGTAAAAAAAAATACTCTTCAAAAAATATGTTCACAATATAATGCTATTTTTTCGTCCGCATTTATATTACAATTTTGAAAATTGCCTTTTTATATTTTTCAGCAAAAATTAATTAAGAAATTGTGCAAATTTTTTGAAAGCATTTTAGACAACGAGAGATTAATAAGATTAATAAAAGACTCCTAAAGGCTTAGCTGAAAATTGTATGAAAAATATTCTGATAAACTTGCATAAATTTAAAACTGGATTCAAGGATGTTGTCGGTTGTAAAGCGGAGATATAATTATCAAATAAACCTAGGGATTAGTTCTGTAAGAGTAACCAAACTGGAAGTCAGCAGTCGCTGCGTTAAACGCTGGATAAATAGTGGACGAGCTGAACCGGCTGGCTAGCTGGAGCTGGAGCAGAAGGATCACAGGGATCACATAGAAAGGCCGCCGTCAGCTCTTTCTCACGACTTGCAGCTAAAAGTAGCTGTTTCTGTGGCGCCAACTTGTTGTGAACTTAGCCAAGTGTCAACGACTGAATATTTCACTGGATTTGGCTCTTTTTTCACATCAAAGTCTACACCTGCCAGGGCATGCCCCACACCTCCCTTCTCCATGCTCTCCAACAATGTATGGCCAGCTTGTTAGCAGTTAACATCTTTATGCTAAAAACATATTTATTCGCTTTTTATGCCTGAATTGATTTGTCGTCTTCATTCTGAACGTGTTTCTCCGCACATTTATTGTATTTGTTGTTGTGGTTTTTGTTTTTGTGCTCTTCGTTTTTATTTTTTTCTTAGCTGAACCAGACAATGTGTACTATATAAATATATATATATAAATATATATATTGCTAGCACACAACTCTATGTGTTAAAATGTGAATTTACATATGTCGCTGTTTCGTTTCTGCTGCTGCTGCTGCTACTTCTTCTACTACTACTTGCCGACTTTGCGGTTCGCCAAGTTTGTTTATCCATTAAAATAAAAAAAAAATAAACAACAACAATATTAACATAAAACTGTGCTAATTAGCGGCAAGAACAGCGCCACGCTTAGTCATTCATAAATCTGTGGACACCGTGGCAGATCCAAGAAAAATTACTATTGAGGGCATTGAGGGAATGGTTGAGCAATTCCTTATCGCGATAATCAGATAATCTGCAATTTTATACACTTAGTTTAAGACAAATGGGTAATACTATAAAATATAAAAGTTATTTAAATCTGTAATTTAATTAAAATTTAATTAATATTTAAATCTATTTTTATAATTAATTCTATTGTGGTTGAAAACCCATATATTTTATATGCTTAGTTCTATTAATCTGTTCACTTGAAACTTGTTTTAGATAATAAGGCGTAGATTTTTTCCATGCAATATTATTACAAAAACTGCAGCTTAAATATTTGGATTTTTTATTTCAGAATTATAATGTAAGATTTGCAATAAAAAATCAATTCAATTTGTAAGCTCATAGTTATTTTAGTAAAATTTATTAATATAATTACAGATATAACAAATTAAATATCTTTAAACTTTAATCTTCAACACGATAAATATCTAAATACTATTTTTGCAAATCTAAATTAAAAATATTTCCAGAATATTTCTTTGGAGAATTGTGCCATGTTATTTTTCGTTATTGTAAATTTGTTTAGAATCTTAAGTTAACATCTAATCCATGCAGTATATGAAATTTATATGTAATAATAATACGAGACTAGCGCAAAATTCTATTGAAGTGTTTAGAAATGTGTCTATCTATGAAAAAAAATCTCTTTTTTTTATAATGAAAGACACCAATATTTAAACTAAGTATTATTTTAATTGTTTCTTTTTAGTTTTCGAATATGTTTTTGCATATAAATATATAAAATATTCTGAAATAAACATCAAACGTAAAAAATTATATTGAACTCAAACTAAATAATTGTATATTAAAGCTGTAATTAAAATCAAAGATTCAAAATTTAAAAAAAAATTATTTAAATTAGTCATAGCTTAACAATTTAAAAATGCATAAACAAATTGTTTTCCTAATATTGTCTAGGAAACAGTTCTGTTGGATTGTATTGCAAAAAATATATATAATCTGAACAAATTGATTTTTTTGCAATTGCAAGTGAAGAACATATTAATACCTTAAAGATAAGTTGACTTACTTGGCGGATGCTTGTACAAGATTCCAGTCGTAGCCTTCGAGGACCTTCATCACGGCGCTGGTAATGCGCTCATCCTCCTTGCGTCCACCTTGGCCAGCGGCTCTCTTCTGCTCCGCCTTCAGGGCATAGTTGGCAAGGACCAAAGTCTCCACAGGCTTGGCGCGTTCCTCATTTGAATTTGCGCTCATTTTTGTTATTTGTTTTTTTTTGTTTTTGGAAACCGATTAACGGTTGCAGTTGCAGTTATAGTTCGAGATACAAATGCAAATCAACTAGAGCACTGAACACCCATTTGCAGGCGAGAGAGAGAGAGAGTGTGTGTGTGTATGTGTAGGAGAGAGAGTATTTGACAAAACGACGCGACACGATCGACAGACAAACAGCGACTGAACTGCGCCTCGACATCGAGCTCGCCACTCGGCTCGCAACTGAGGCAGATAAGCTTAAGACGCCGTTGGTTGGCTGACTTTCCGTCTGTCTGCGTGTAACTGGGGCTGAATGTGCCGGCAGCGGGGGCGAGCATACACACACACTCACACACATATATAAATCGCGGTACGCGTGTAAACATTAACATGTTCGTGTGAAATAAGTTAGGGCAAAGGGGCAAAGAGGCCTCAAGCGATCGGGTGACAACACAGAGAGAAAGAGCAACAAGAAGTAGAAAATACAGAAACAGAAATTAGTAACACTTTACAGCCACATGTGGATTTATGACACCTCAATCGACGTCTGCAACGGGGGTGTTGTAGTATCTAAAAGAGGCAGCAGAATACAGTTTGAACCGCCACTTGTTGCAGCTGTATTTAAATGGCGCAATCGATAAGATTGCAACGAAAGGAACTTCAAGGTGCATGAGACGATAACAAGTCAATCTGAACCTGATGGGAAGTTAGTGAAAGGATAGCCCCATCAGCTGCTAGGGGATGAGATATATATATAAATGTATAAATGGGAACTTTTGCTAAGGAAATTGGAATGCTATAATCGAGAGAGATAACCATTAAAATTCTTTATACGATTGCTGATTGTAGTTCGCTAAATAAAAAATCAATTAAAACAAGTTGTGTGAATTGAAATCTTCTATCTTAATAGAAATGTTTTTAATATGTCAGTATTTATTGTATATATATTATTATATTACTTAATTTTATACATGTTATGGAAAACAAGATCTTTATAATTGTGTCTTCCAGTCTTATAGAATATTTTTACAAACTTAATGCATTTTTATTTCTCATTAAAATATTTACGCTTGGTTTATAAACTATTTAACATTATATTAATATGCCTTTGAGTCATAAGCTTATTTTGGCATATCATTTATATTAATTCACAGTTGATAATAGTTTTTGGCTTTCATTTTACACCTCTCCACATTCGCTGGCCGAATTATTGCTCATTTTGGGCAGACGATTTCTGTCAAAAGTCGGCCGTCATAAGTTACTGAAACTTGACCACAGAATACGACAGACGACATCGTAAAACTACTCCACTACAAAAAAGAAAGAAAAAAAACGTATTAAAACACGAAAAAATACTTTATCGAAACTAGATGCTATTCATTTCGAGGTCATAAAAAGAATCGATGCGTATTTATGATTATTTTTTTTTGCTTTTGTTTCGTTTATTTTCTATCCTGATTTTATTCTCAGCTGGTTTCAACTGGTAAACACAAAATGTGACTTTTACCAGGCATTTCTACAACTTCTTCTTCTTCATCTTTTTCGGCTGCTTGCAAGGTTTGTTTCTGGAGTTTACAACTTTATAATTTTTACAACTCAATTAACTTTTTTTTTAAGTCAAACGCCGCCGTCGTATATAAAGTCAAAAATTTCAACAATAAAACACAAAAATGCATAAACGAAATCATAAATACCTACTAGATACGATCGAAGAAAAAAAAAACTAAACTCTTCAAGCCGCTTGCCAGATGAGCGTTTTATGCGAGAAAAAACCGTAGAAAAATATAAAAACAAAACTGAAGTGTCATAAAAGGCATCAAAATGGAAATAATACTCGCTGCTCCCCAATAACCCCGGCTCGGAAAATTGAATCGTGTCTAGCAATTTTGATGGCAACATCTAACAAGTGGCACCCAATAACCCCCCACCACCCCTTTCTCCATCGAGAACTTTTCACGCCGGCAAAACTTCAAAAGACGCCGCCTTGTTAATAAACAAAACGCGCAATGCAAAAATATGCAAATGCATTGAGAAAAAAAAATTTGCGGGACAGAAGCAGATTGCCAACATTTTAATACCCTTTGAAAACAAAATCAGTAATCAGCTCAATCCTTGATTTAAGAATTTTTATCTAGAATTGTAAGTCTTAAATCAAATATCTTCAGATAAAAATAATAATCACAATCTAAAACATAGAATATATGTTTAAAATGTGAGTGAAATTGACAAGTTATGCTGAAATACAAAACTTATTTTCTAATTTCTGCAGAATAAACGATCCTAACTTAGTAATAAATATATTTTATTAAAAATTGTCTTCTTCAATGGGAGCCTTATAAATAAATATAAATCGCACTGTAATTTAAGAAAATATGAATTTGAAATTTTTCAAATACTATTGCTTAATAATAATGTATAAAAAAATACACTTTGTTCTTAAAAGTTTTAAAAATTTAACGCTATCATTCAAAACAGAATTCTTAGTTTCTAATATAAAAATGTTTCCTTTTTATAAATATATTTTCTGCATAATCTTTTTGTCCGATTCGACTAATTTGTATAAAGGAATTACCTTTAACAGAAAGATGTACATATTCCTGGTTTTACTGGAGGGATACTACAGCTAAATAAGGTCAATTGGTTAAGAATATAGTTCAAAAGAGAGGTATTTCCAATCGACTTGACTATTGATGTAGATGAAAAATATATGCATATAAATTCTGATTTTTTTCTTATAAATTTACGCATTTCTTGAAAAATATGTTGAACTTTTTAAAAATTTTAAAATATCACATTTTTTAATACCTTTGAATTTTAAAACATTGTTTCAATTGAAAAGAACAAATAAATATAATAATAATAAAGATAATTATAATAATTATATTACTCTTAGTTCCCTACTTCAGTGCGTTACACACTTCACACCGAAATCGAAATACCCGCTGCAAGCTTAAAAAATAAGAAATCAAATTAATTAAAAAATATTATTTTCCGCATGTTTTAGAAAAATGCCAAAAGCCAAAAGAAAATTGTTTGTTGTAGATGAATTTGTCAGACTTTATTTTTTGATTTGTTTTAATCGTGTTTTTTTATAATCAAATTGGAGCGCCGAAAGGTCGCGGAAAAATGCAACGGGACCAGTGAGCAGCGGATGCGACGACCGCTTGACAATTTGCGACTTGCCATGAAATCAAATTATTTGATCTAAGCCGCCGACAAAAGGGAATGTGGATCGTGCGAGGGGCGAGCTGCAGCAGCAGTCGAAGTTATCTCTCGCTCTCGCAGACTAAACGAAACCAAATGGCGATGACGTTGCCAGTGTTAGAAAATAAACTCCTCCCTCCCCCCACACAACTATCACATACTTCTACAGCAGTGCGACATATGTTGTGAAAATATATACCAAAAAAAACCCAGACAGAGTCAGGAAATACACGCATACTTGAATGCCTGCTATCTCGCTCCAACTCTCATTAGCGCAAGCAAAAAACCACAATAAGAAGAGTCGAAGCAAAAACAAAACATTCGCTGGCTCCGGCATTTTGTTTTATTGTTTTACACCTGATATTCGCCGTTCGTGTTTTGAGTGCCGTTCGTTTGACCATCATCGGCTCGTGCTGCCATTCGCCAGAGATCGTTAATTGTACATCGGCTTGTACGTGTGTGTGTGTGTAAATGTATGAATGTGTGTAGTGCTGTAAGCATGCGAGCGTGCGTGTGTTTGTGTAGATCACAGCCACTTTCTGTTTGTGGTTGTTGTTGTTCTTCAATGCCTCGTTGTTTTGCTTTGTTTTTTCTCAGCCAATCGGCTGGGGCTGGGCGTGTGTTCCGTACGTTGAAAAGAATACGAAATTGGTCAAGTAATAACTACTAATCAATTAATGACTAAAATTTCTTTAATTTTATTATCTATTATCGAAGCTAAAATTTTTAATTAGAAAATTTCATCATAGATTTGTATAAATGATTGCACAACTATAAAGAACCCAATATTTCACATAAATTTAATAGCATAAAAAGATCAAAATATGTAAGGAATAAAAAAGGTCAAAATAAATAAAATAAAAATAAATACATTTGTTTGCTTAATAGTATGTGTATAGGATAGCAATGACATTTGAAAGCTGGCTGCCACAAAACGTATCATGCCGATATAATATATTTGAATTCTGTGAGTTGACCGACCGCCACATTTATCGGCGAGGGCTGTCATTTTTAGTTTGTATGAAATTGGTGCCGCAAATTAATAAATGCATCGATATTAAAACATTAACTGAGCGCAATCATTGATTCAAGCTTTATTTTTATTAATGGCTGTATTTTTTTTTAAGTTTGATATACAAATTTGGGTGAACACAATTGCATCGTGTAAGCAAAATGGTTCGGCGGCTAGTTCAGTCTGTGTGAATCAATAGTTCCACTATTGTTCAATCAGTTCTATAATGGAACTTCTGATTGAACCAGTTGTTGGTGTTGTTGTGTCCCCAAAGATTTATTCTAGCAAATAATTTATAAAAGAAATTCAAGCATCAATGCGAAACTGTAAAATAGTACAACAAAATAGAAGCGCTAAAAGTAAGTTGCTAATGTGCTTTGTGCACACAAATTGTGCAAATTGTGCGTAACGTAAAACAGCAAAAAGAGACTACTTTGGCCACTGCCAGCAGTGCTGCTGGCTACGTCTTTTTTCGTCTCGCTTTATGTGTGCTTCGTCGTCGTCGCTGTCGTGTGCGTATTGACTCTCCTGGTCTGCGTTGGTGTTAATGTGAAAACGGGCTGAAGCGGGCTGGCTAGCAACGTGCTCGCCGTAAAACGAAAAGACGTGCAAGCGAGACAACCATATTGCCGCAATCTGCATGCGCTTGTGTATGTGTGTGTGTCAGGGCAAACGACTCGCTTGTATTTTTTTTCGTCGTCTCCGTTTTGTAGTTTTTTCCTCAATCGAAATCTTAACAAAATGTAAAAAATATTTGTGCATTATTTTGGCGCTTCTCATTACTGTAAATACACGCATTAAAGCGCGGATAGAAATCGCAAGAAAAGCAAGCACTGAGAAAATAACGGAAATACATAATACAAAAAAAAAGTTGTTAAAAAATGTTGCCAAATGGCTTAAAATATTAAGAAAAGCTTACATCGAATACGAATTATTACTAATATTTGACTGTATACGATGTATATTTGACTGTATACGTATATATGTGTGTGTGTTTCTCTCGCTCGCTCTGAAAAATAAGAAAAAACAAAACAAAGAAAGTTGAAATGATTTTATTTCATTCTTCTTTGTTACTTTTTCTTATCGTTGTTGTTTTTGTTGTGAAATTGAAATCAAATTTAAATCTGTGCTAATTTAAAAAAAAAAAATATATATATATATATAGATATATGTTTCAGCTGCAAAATTAACCAAATAAAAGTCAAGTGCAAGCAGCAGCAGCGACGTTAGCAGCGACGCCAGCAGTCGCAGCGGCGCAGCGACTCCCAAAACCCGCCAAGGTAGGACAAAGCCTCCTGCCCCTTCTCTATCTACCTCTCCTTCCCTCCAGCACTCAGACTGCAGCCAGACAGTTATCCGTTATAACAGAAAAAAAACACAAAACGAATGCAGTTTTACAGTTAGTTTGCTTCGTCCTCGACAGCAGCGAGGCCATTGACTGCAGCAGCGACTTTAACGCTGACATCGCAGTCGACGTTCAAAATTAATTGCATAGATTCTTAACATTAGCATTTTTCATCGCTTTTTACTGTTGTCTGTTTGCACAACTGTTTTTTTTTAAAATTGTTTTGCCATTGCGGAAGTCTTTGGCGTCCGCCAACGCAACGTGCCGCTTTTTTTGCAATTGTAAAAAGAACACGCAAATTTCCATATGCGACGTCGCAACTAAAATAGACACAAATAAATGAATATATGAACACGCATACATACATACACATGACGTCCATACGTCATATGCCTGACTTTGTCGGCACAAAAAGGAGCAAGAGGACAAGTACAATAAGGAACTGTCAAAATGCACTCACTCCCACCACGATCAGCTGTTGCTTGCTCTCACACAGGCACCCACACACACTCGTACACACTTAAGAGCGAGTGAGAGTCTATCTCACTTGCGCACCTGCCCAACAGAACTAGAACGTGCATTAAAAGCCAACAACAAAAACGAACGGTAAACCTTACTTTTTTCGGTAAATGACAGACATGAGCTGAGTGTTAATGCATAAATCAAAGTAGGCAGAGGCAAAAGCAAAGAAAGCAAACAACTAGAAGCAACTCTTTTGAGGTTAGAATTGGCCCAGCTTCTCAGGTCAAAAAGGCACACATAAACACCCACACGCATATTGTTATTGTTGGGCACAAATCAAAAGGAAAGCGCAGCAACAGACAAGTGAAGAATCAGGTAAAAACAGAAAATAATAGGTAAAATAATAATAATTGTCTTCTATTTGAAGAAAGCAAAACTAACAACAACAAAGCATAATTTTGTCATTTATATGGGGATAGAAAAAGCGTTTTTTTGCCTAACAACTTTTTGAGTTTTTTTTTCTGTTTATTGTGCGCGACTCCATTTTGTGTCGGTGTGTGCATAAGTACGTGTGTGTTGTGCTTTCCACCGCAGAAAGTGTCATTTAAAGGTTTTTTTTTTGTTTTTTCTGTTTGTTGCTTCGTTTTCATTCGACTGATAATCTCTAATTGTTAACATACACGCATACACACATACAGTACACACATCTCATTATAAAGGGCTTTTTTTATGATGCGCTGATTCATCGCTTAATGCTTAATTTAATGCTAATGTTGTCGTCATATTTGTGTGCTGAAATGGCAAATGGTCTTTATTTCCCTGCTTTTGTTGTTGTTAAAAATAGTTTCGCGTTCTTATCTAATTGACACATCGCACGTTGGTTCTTCCTCCGTACACTTATCCTACATCCCCCACTATCAGCATTTTCGATTTGGTTTTGTTTTTGTTGATTTACAGCTGCAGCTTAATCGATAACTGGCAGACATATTTATCGGAATACGAAAACACAGTTACTATGTTTGTGTCAGTGTGAGTCACTTGCATGTATCGCTAGACTAGAATAGAAAGCTGCAATGGCAAATAACAGATAGAAATGCTGACTTTTTGGCTTTTAAAAAGCTGTCTTTATAATGGGAAATAATATGATTTTATTGTTAGAGAATGTGAAATGATAAGAAATTAAAGATACTAAAAGTGTATTTTTTTTTAAATCATTTCAATATTTGTAGGAACAAATTGTAGTTCTCTTTAGCTTTTAAAGACATGAAGAGTTTATTTTATAAATAAATGAAATTATTTGAACATTTATTAACTATATTTTAAATTATGCACAATTTGAAAAAAGGAATACTTTTGGCAATTTTTAAAAATTAATTTTCTAGTTGCTAATATCAATGTTTTTTGCAACGTCCAACAATAAATATTAACATAAATTACTTATAAAAACTTTTCTTTTGTTTTTCTATTCCAGCAGCCGCAGCTCCCGTGACTGGCACGAAAGGCCAACAACAAATAAAATATAAAACACAAAATAGAGATAAGAGAACAGAAAATAGCAGCAAAAATAGTTTTTCTTAGAAAAAAAAGAAAAACAGACGAAAGGAGTGCGCAAGGTTTTTATACATTAATCAAATTAACCACTTTAAATTGAAAATTAAATTTAATCTTATTTTTCCACACAGAGGCAACGTTGTTGGTCGCCACAAATATTTAAAGAGACAAATACAAACAGAAACTGAACACTAAGGAAAACATAAAACAGACAAAAATGGAGCTGCGCGTTGGGAATAAATACCGCTTGGGCCGCAAAATAGGCTCGGGCTCCTTTGGCGATATCTATTTGGGCACAACGATCAACACCGGCGAGGAGGTTGCCATCAAATTGGAATGCATACGCACTAAACATCCACAGCTGCACATCGAATCAAAGTTCTACAAAACAATGCAGGGCGGCATTGGAATACCGCGCATCATTTGGTGTGGCAGCGAGGGTGATTACAACGTGATGGTAATGGAGCTATTGGGACCATCGCTGGAGGATCTATTTAATTTTTGTTCACGCCGCTTCTCGCTGAAGACGGTGCTGCTGCTGGCGGATCAGATGATATCGCGCATAGACTATATACATTCGCGTGATTTCATCCATCGCGACATTAAGCCGGATAACTTTCTGATGGGCTTGGGCAAGAAGGGCAATCTCGTGTACATAATTGACTTTGGGCTGGCGAAGAAATTTCGCGATGCCCGCTCCCTCAAGCACATACCGTACCGGGAAAACAAGAATCTGACGGGTACCGCACGCTACGCCTCGATTAACACCCATCTGGGCATCGAGCAGTCGCGTCGCGACGATCTCGAATCCCTTGGCTATGTCCTCATGTACTTCAATTTGGGCGCTTTGCCCTGGCAGGGCCTGAAGGCGGCGAATAAGCGACAGAAATATGAACGCATATCGGAAAAGAAGTTGTCCACATCGATTGTGGTGCTGTGCAAGGGCTTCCCCAGCGAGTTTGTCAATTATCTCAACTTTTGCCGGCAGATGCATTTCGATCAGCGTCCCGATTACTGCCATTTGCGTAAACTGTTCCGCAATCTGTTCCATCGATTGGGCTTCACCTATGACTATGTTTTCGACTGGAATTTGCTCAAGTTTGGCGGCCAACGTAATCCCCAGACCATACAGCAGGCACAGGATGGCACCGATGCGGGTCCCGGTCAGAATCAGGATGCAGTTGCCACAGCTGCCGCCGTTGCAGCCGCAGCAGCCTCACATCAACAGCAGCAACAACAGCAGCAGCAACAACAGCACAAGGTCAACACGACAATGGGTGGCACAGCTGGAGGAGGTGGCAGCAGTGCACAACCAATGCTCGGCGGCATCGTGGGAGTTGGCCAAACGTTGGCGATGGCCATTGGCAATGGAGGCCTCAACATGGACGATTCGATGGCTGCGACGAATTCATCGAGGCAGCCTTACGATACGCCCGAGAGGCGCCCTTCGATACGTATGCGTCAGGGTGGTCTGCAGGCGGGGGGCGGCGGCGGCGGCGGTGTTGGTGATGTAAGAAATGCTAAATAATATTTTATTGTTTAGATACAACACACACCTAGACACACACACACACACGCGCAGCAGCAGCAGCAGCTCTACTCTACTTTATATATAAAAAGTATATATAATACATAACAAGTCTTATGTATAGTTCAGTCAGCGACCTGGTCTCTGGCAACATGTTGCAAGTACACACATCAACAAACACTCTGAATGACAAATAGCTGCGCTTTCCTCTCTTTTTTGTTGTATATTTTTGTTTATTTTTTCGTTTGTGTTCTTTTTGCTGCGCTTTGTCCCTACTTTGTAAGAATGAGTAAGGCAAGGCTTAAGAATTAATGTATGCTAAGTTTAACTTATAATTTTAGTCGATAAAGAATTGCACTTTGGTGGCAAAAAAGCGAAATTATGCACTACACTTGGATCAGGCAACAGTTCGATCCTCCTCCTTAAGATATCGCAAAACGCTTGACGATGAGGATTCGTATTCAAGAACTTTACTAGACGACACTTGAAAGAGAAGAGCAGAGAGAAGGAGAGCTGAATAAGTAAAAATAAATTCAAAATTAAATATATATTATTATAAAAAAAACCCTCTGCACAGCTCCTTCTGTGTGTTTTGCATTTACTTTTGCTGAACAACATCAACCAGAACAGAATAAACATTAATTATTTCGTTAAATGCATTTTGTTTAAGCACCACATAAGAAACAGAAAAAATAAATAAAACATCAGAAAAACTTATGAATCGACACTCAACTGAACAAAATGGCAGATTTATATTAAATGAAAATGGCATAAGATTAATATTTAAATATATTAATTGGTATATTTTGAAAATAAGTTGTAAGCTTCGAGTGTAAAGAAGAAGAAAATAGAAATATAACAAACCAACCAACAAACAAAGGACACATTATGCGCCAGTGTCCCTAACTTTTAGTATAGGAATTTAGCATTAACTACAAATTACAAATGCATATAACAAATAATATATAAATAAAAAAATAATAATAATAACAAAACAGACATTGCGTTTTGTGCACCAGGCAACCACCACACCACATAAAAATCTAGCTTTAAGCATCGCTCTAATTTGTAATGCCTCGATGTTTAACAATGGTAAATAAAAAAATCATAATATTTACTTGATTACTCGCTTCATTTTCTCACTTAATTTCTCACGTTCGTTACAAATGTATGTATGTGTTCAAAATATTATGTTTCTGCGTATATTTTTTCTCTGAATAATTATAAAATGAGAGCAAAAATCGTGTAACTAAAAACTAAGTGCATAACATAACATAATGATATATATACAGAAGAAAAACATACACACACACACCTACATAACGAAAATGTACTTTGCATTATATTATATTATTATTATTATTATTATTATTATTATATATTTTCAATTAGTTCGTAAAGACGTTAAGGGGCGTGAGCTGCGAGCGCGCATTAAAATTATAACGCTAGCTAATAAATGGTAGCTATAATATGAAATTTGTTTATAAGTAATACCAAACCATTAAAAAAAATAAAAATGCTATATAAAAAAAGAAGCAAAACAAAATATAAATAAATCTGTAATTCGAATTGCGCAAGTCAAGATTATGGATTATGAATATAATTATATATAGAAACAAGAAATGAGAACGTGCAACAAATACAAACAAACAAATGTATATCTTATGAAACGCAAATGCTGCAAACACGTAAAAAAAACACAAAAACTTATGTAAAACTAAACAAAAAAACTATATATATACATATATATAGAAGTAAAGAAATCAGCCGTAAAATGAATAATTTTTAAAACAGGCAAGCAAAAGTACAGCAAGTAAAATCGGAAAAACTTAAATAAAAAATGCATTACGTGATATTTCTTACAAATTGTTTCATTTATTTTTCTGTTCGTTTTTCAATTTAATTTTGATGATTTGCTTTTCTTTGTGCATTAGATGGGGAAAAACCGAAACTCCGACTTAGATTACGGCTTTTAGTTGTTCACTTGAGATGCACACGCCTTGTAAACTTGACCAAGTAACGAAATACTTTTAATAAGAACAACAACAAAAAACAACACCATAATTAAGGAACGGAACAGTCCCCTAGATAGAGTCGAAACACAGTGCCGTTAAAATAGTTCACAAATGCTAAATTCCAAACTAAAATCAACTGAGTGTAAATAAGAAAATCTTAAAAAAAACAAAACATAAAATTCCTTGTGTGATTTTCCTTCTTACTAGCGGGTTTAATAACAAACAAAATACTAGCTTATATGACAGATACAAATCATTAAATGCAACATTTAAATTAAAAATAAATGTATGAGAAGTCCATACACCATAAGGAAAAAATGAAAACTTAAAAATAAAAACAAATAGAACACGTAACAAATTCTAACAAAATCGTAAAGGAAATTTTTGAAAATTTTGTAAAATTAATTGTATATTTGAGTATATAAATTTTTGATCTAATAACTAACTACAATAAAATCGAGTATATATATGTACTATATATATATATATATATAAATATATATATATATAACATTAACAAACCACCAACAGTGATATGAGATACAAAATAACCAAGATAAAGTTCATTAAAATAAACGTAAAATGATAAAGATAAATCGTAAAACGCACGCGCAAATCACACAAAATAAGAACAATAACAATTATAGGATACAAAATAAATAAAACACCAAACAAATTTCCATCATTATTATATAAATGTATATTGATATTATTACTATGATGATCATACTGAAAAGTAAAAATAAAAAAAATACTAGGATTTCCCGCAGCAAATTTTAAATAATACCAGCTAACAAGCTAAACAAATTAGGTGCATATATATATATATATATTTATATGTATATATATGTATATGTATATCAAATTAAATCGGATATAGATGTACGAATATCTAGTATATTATTAGTGAACAAACACAAAACAAAGAAACATACAAATGTTTAATAGAATTTTAACACATTTGAACAAAGAACTCATCAAGATTAACAACTCTAATAATAATAACAAATTGCGAAATTAATGTTAATGTCATACTAGAAGCGAAAATAAGGGTAAAATGAGTAAATAAATCATAAGTAATCCGAAAACTAACAAATTGCAACAAATATTAGATACAAAACTAAAGAGCAAATGTCAAGTATTCGTAATTGAATGTAATTATTTGTCGACAAAAAAGGTAAAAAAAAGAAAACATAAGAAAAAACGCTAAGTTAAATAAAATCTATGATTTTGAAAATAAATTCGAAAATTGTTTTATTTTGAACCCAACTTAAATGGACAAGTTATAAATATAAATTTCTCAGCATGGTTTTATTTTTTTTCTTCTCTATAATAAGCATACAAATTTATTATCTATTTTATTATAAATACTCAACGCTTTTTTTTATCTTTATTTACCCCGAAATTATTTATGTACTTTTTCCTATATTATTTTTCTCAGTTAACTTTTGATAGGAAAATTATTGTAAAAAATATTTCAAGGCAAAATATTTGCCTTTATTTTTGCAGAAGGTTTTTTTTACTTTATAAACTTTTGTTGCCCCGAGTCCATATTATACTTACAAAATGTATAAATGAAAAGTTTTAGAAATAATTGGTTTGATTTGTAGACCCATATATCCCGTTGCAAAAACTTTTAGAATAATGAAAATGCCATAAATAATAAAGTTAGATTTTCTTTTTCACTGTAAACAAAAGTTGGAAGCTAATTAAATAACTGTAAATAATAGCAACAGCTTTGATTTTGCCCGCATATATAAGGAAGGATTCGTCGAGCTGGTAGCAAAGTACATCAATAGAGTCCGAGCAATGTGGTATCAGCCTCGATTGAGAAACGGAGAACTGGTGAAAATGAGTTGGCCTTTGGCTCTATGCCGCCGGCTAAATCAGATTGCATGGCCTTTGGAATTGAATCCAAGTAGAAAGGCTATATTTATAGAGCGAATTTGGTTTGTGGCTGCTTTGGCGATAATGCTAATGCATAATGAAGTGGATATGCATTATTTTTTTGTCAATCTGGATGATTTTAGCAAACTCTTCGAAGGAATACCGACTTTCCTTATCCAGGTGGAAGTAAACATACGTCTCCTTCACAGTGCCATCTACAAGTATCGATTGAGGAATCTGCAACAGCGATTTTATGCAGAATATTACATTTCAGAGGATTCGGATCCGCACAATATTGGAATAATACAAAGTCAATTGCTTGGACCACGATTTATAACTTTCTTCTATTTGCTGACGGTATTTTCATTCTGCATGACGTCGATCAAGAATACATTTGAAGGTCACCGCGAGATGGTTTACAAGCAGGAATATATTTTCGATAACACAAAGCTGCACTTTTATATACCACTAATCTGCTCGAATATTTGGGTGGGTATCTTATGCCTCACTTCCGTGGTTGGTGACCTTAACATGTTGGGTGAGTTTATGATGCATCTGAATGCCCGTTATCTGCAACTGGATAAGGATTTAAAAGAGTCTGCGAAGCGATTAATTCAATCAGAGGATACTACAAACATTGCTTCTGACTTTTATCAAGAACTTCTCAAAGTACTACGTCGAAACGCTGCTCTTAATAAATTTGCTAAAGATGTCGAAAATGAATTCACGTTTCGCATATTTATTACCTTTGCCTTTAGTGCAATTCTTTTGTGTGTCCTGGGTTATCTGAGCTTGAAGGTAGGTGAGAATATGTTTAATATATTTGTATTTATACTCAGCCACTTTACAGAATCCGGAAAATGTCCTTGCACACTTTTCGTGGTTTATAGCCAAATTTGTGGAGCTTCTCGTGTTTGGTAATCTCGGCTCAATTCTCTACGAGACGGTGCGTAGTATTTAATTATATATTTTTCCAATAACATATTGCTTCTTAGACGGACAAATTAGATGTCATGTACTATTGCTGTGACTGGGAGCAAATCGTCTATCTTTCACGTAATACCCATGAGAATGTGCGGCTGATGAAGCTAATAGCACTATCCATTCAGTTGAATTCGCAACCATTTGCCCTGACAGGTCTCAATTATTTTCGAGTCACCTTAGTTGCTGTCGTCAAAGTAAGATATTTTGTGTGAATTTTAGCAATCATTTATTGGATATAAATATTTTTATTATTCCTTACAGATAATACAGGGTGCCTTCTCGTACTTTACGTTCCTTACTTCATTTGAATAAACTTGTTATAAATACTCTCACACGATAGAAATTGTAAAATCACATTAATTTAGAAAGTGAATAAATTGTTGTTTTTTTTTCTTGATTTTGGATATTGGTTAAATATGCGTGCATCAAAAACTACTTTAGAATTCTTTAAAAATATCCTAGGTATGCTCAATATAGTTTCTGATTTTCAACTGTCGCTTGATTCAGAGCACAGTCAAAATTACAAAAGTTTTTTGTCACCATTTTATGAACTTGCTATTTGGTACACTGAATTTCGCACATCTGATATTTTGAGTAGTTGTCGTGAATTTGATTAAATAAAAACGAAATTATTTTAGATTAAAATATAAGTGAAATTATTTTCAAAACAATCTTTGATTTCTATTACTAATCTTTCGAGGAAATAAATTATTTTCTTTACATAAGATATTTCGGATATATGAAACACATGTTTAAGTATCGCCAATCTCTAAAAGAAAGCATTTTGCGCATATCACTCAGCAATTAAAAATTAATGTATGACAAGTCCATACACCATAAGAAATAAATGAAAATTTAAAAATAAAAATAAATTTAACACGTAACAAATTCTAACGAAAATCGTAAAGGAAACTTTTTAAAATTTTTTAAAATTAGATGTATATTTGAGTATAGAAATTTCTGATCTAATACCTAATGTACTATGTATATATATATATATATTTATATACACATATATATATATATATAAATATAATACAATAACAAACCACCAACAGTGATATGAGATACAAAATAACCAAATAAAGTTCATTAAAATAAACGTAAAATGATAAATATAAATCGTAAAACGCATGCGCAATTTATACAAAATAAGAGTAATAACAATTATAGGATACAAAATAAATAAAACACCAAACAAATTTCCATCGTTATTATATAAACGTGTATTGCTTATATGATGATACTGAAAACAAGGAAGAAGATCTATTGTGCCCCGTTCTGAGCTTATAGCTTATCCATCAACCCCAGTTTCTGCATGAATGCCAGAATCTTTAATGCTGGTGTGCGTCTTTAGAGATTCATGGGAGGATATCCGAGGGTCCACCACTCCCAGGCCTGTTCCCTGATTGGTGAGTGATCCATCGTTATACCATTTTATGTTGTGCGGTTTCATAGGATGGACTTCATCAAATATCAAACATCAAATATTCAAATGTCATTTCATCCCTGGGTTGTAACAGGAGAAGAAGTTCATCTGAAAGAATTTGAGAATCTCAATGGCTCAGGATGTGGTTGCCTCCCCCGACTCCTTCTTCTGACATCCTTAAACGCGTAGATTTCTGTTGAAACCTTATGGTGTGATGGAGTGGCGTGTGCTCCATTAAGGCTTCCAAGGCCATTGTAGGACAGGTGCGCAATCAAAGGCCATTCTCTGCAACTTTTGTACAAAGGACATATTATATTTGTAAATGAAATAATTGGTTTCTTTGATTTGTAGACCCATATAGGCCTTTGCAAAAACTTTTAGAATAATTAAAATGCCATATATAATAAATATAGATTTTCTTTTTCGCTGTAAACAAAAGTTGGAAGCTAATTAAATAACTGTAAATAATAGACACAGCTATGATTTAGCCCGCATATATAAGGAAGGATTCATCGAGCTGGTAACAAGTACTTCAATAGAGTCCGAGCAATGTGGTATCAGCCTCGATTAAGAAACGGAGAACTGGTGAAAATGAGTTGGCCTTTGGCTCTATGCCGCCGGCTAAATCAGATTGCATGGCCTTTGGAATTGAATCCAAGCAGAAAAGCTATATTTATAGAGCGATTTTGGTTTGTGGTTGCTTTGGCGATAATGCTAATGCATAATGAAGTGGATATGCATTATTTTTTTGTCAATCTGGATGATTTTAGCAAACTTTTCGAAGGCATACCGACTTTCCTTATGCAGATGGAAGTAAACATACGTCTTCTTCACATTGCCATCTACAAGTATCGATTGAGGAAGCTGCAACAGCGATTTTATGCAGAGAATTACATTTCAGAGGATTCGGATCCGCATAATTTTGGAATAATACAAAGTCAATTGCTTGGACCACGATTTATAACTTTCTTCTATTTGCTGACGGTATTTTCATTCTGCATGACGTCTATCAAGAATACATTTGAAGGTCACCGCGAGATGCTATACAAGCAGAAATATATTTTCGATAACACAAAGCTGCATTTTTATATACCACTAATCTGCTCGAATATTTGGGTGGGTATCTTATGCATTACTACTGTCACTGGTGACCTCAACATGTTGGGTGAGTTTATGATGCATTTGAGTGCCCGTTATCTGCAACTGGATAAGGATTTAAAAGAGTCTGCGAAGCGATTAATTCAATCAGAGGATACTACAAACATTGCTTCTGACTTTTATCAAGAACTTCTCAAAGTACTACGTCGAAACGCTGCTCTTAATAAATTTGCCAAAGATGTCGAAAATGAATTCACGTTTCGCATATTTATTACCTTTGCTTTTAGTGCAATTCTTTTGTGTGTCCTGGGTTATCTGAGCTTGAAGGTAGGTGAGAATATGTTTAATATATTTGTATTTATACTCAGCCACTTTACAGAATCCGGAAAATGTCCTTGCACACTTTTCTTGGTTTATAGCCAAATTTGTGGAGCTTCTCGTGTTTGGTAATCTCGGCTCAATTCTCTACGAGACGGTGCGTAGTATTTAATTATATATTTTTCCAATAACATATTGCTTCTTAGACGGACAAATTAGATGTCATGTACTATTGCTGTGACTGGGAGCAAATCGTCTATCTTTCACGTAATACCCATGAGAATGTGCGGCTGATGAAGCTAATAGCACTATCCATTCAGTTGAATTCGCAACCATTTGCCCTGACAGGTCTCAATTATTTTCGAGTCACCTTAGTTGCTGTCGTCAAAGTAAGATATTTTGTGTGAATTTTAGCAATCATTTATTGGATATAAATATTTTTATTATTCCTGACAGATAATACAGGGTGCCTTCTCGTACTTTACGTTCCTTACTTCATTTGATTAAACTTGTTATAAATACTCTCACACGATAGAAATTGTAAAATCACATTAATTTAGAAAGTGAATAAATTGTAGCTTAAAATGTACGTACATAAAAAATTACTTTAGAATTCTTTAAAAATATCTTTGGTAAGCTTTATATAGTTTCTGATTTTGAATTGTCATTAGATTCACAGCACAGTCAAAATTACAAGAGTTTTTTGTCACAATATTTTGAACTTGGTGTTTGGTGCATTTGGTCACACTGAATTTCTGACATCCGATATTTTTACTACCGATACTTCGCGTATATTTAACACATGTTTAAGTATCGCACATTACTAAATGAGAGCATTTTGCGCATATCGCACAGCTCAATTATCAACAATCGCACTGTGTCACTCATCGCTAGCAGCCCAACACAACTTTGCGAACGAAAAGGTATTATTTTATAATATCTGCTCCCCAAGCAGTAATAGTTAGTGATAAGTATATATAGAGAAGAGATATTCATTTAAACATTCATCAACACAGCAACAGGAAACAGAAGACCAGGAAAAAGATGGGCGCAAAGCAGTCGCGTGAGCCACGTTCCGTATCGATGGAGAATCCGACTCCTGCTGGCGTCCTCGACATATCTGACGATGTGGTGAAGCGCCTCAAACAGGGTATCTCACAGCAGGGTAAAGGCGCAACAAATTAAGTTTGCAAAAACGCTGCCAAAGAAAATATATCTCAAAAAAACAGTCTTGGCCAAGTGTTATGCAACCAAATTTGTCAAATGACCAATTTATTTATATTTCGTATATACAAACTAAACGAATTCATTACATTTTCAGCGCGTGAAAATGCCGCCGTTGCGGAGGCAGCAAAACCGGCGCCCAAGCCACAGCCCCAGTCCCAGCCACAGCCGGCTAAGAAGGCGTCTGCCAAAGAGAGCGCTCCCGCACGCCCAACAGTTGTATATCAGGCACCGACGCCCGTCTACGTCCAGGGTGGCGGACACACGATCAGTGCAGCCGATGTGCAGCGCCAGATGAATCAGGAGCTGCAGAAGAACGATGAGATGTGGCGACAGCGTCAGGCGCAATTGGAGGAAAACCTCAAGAAGACAAACACCATCATGGAGTCGGAATATGCGAAAGCCGTCGAGGGCGTTCACAAGCGTTTCGTGAGCACCGCTGCGGCGCACAAGATCCCGCCATGTGGTGATCTCAAGTCACAGCTGCTCGCCTGCTATCGTGCCCATCCCGGCGAAACGCTGCAATGCATCCAGGAGGTAGCGCAGTTCAAGCAGTGCGTCGATGTGCATCGCGTCAAGAAACTGGACAGCGAAGCGGAGGCAACCAAAGCACCAGCGGCCAGCAACACCAAGGCAACTGTGCCGGTTGCCAAAGCGGGCTAAAAAAAAGACGTGTTGCCTTTTTTTTGAGTTGTTTTCCCGTTTTGTTTTGGTTGCTCCAGCGCGTAATAGCCTTCAGAGATCTGTATAAACCAGGGAGCACGCTGTCAAATGCGACTGTCATTGTGAACCATAGTAAACTAATTATTAATATATATAACGAAGGTGCGTTTCTCTATTACATTTTGTGTTTATGTGTTCATTTCAATTAGTACAACAAAACTCCTATTATAATATAATCAAGTCTTTAACTTATCGATGATGTGCCTATATATATATATATTTATATATATAAACAATAATATTGATCTACATTTCTACATTCAGACTTTGTCCTAGCCAGTTTCTTAGAATTCACCCAAATTTCTTTAAATAAAAGTGGATTAAACTATTATTTTTGATATGGGTTAAAGTTTTAAAAAAGTTTAATGTCACTTTTTTATTTATTTACCAACACGTTTATCACTCGGTTTGAATGTAAATTATCAATTTCTAGTAAAAAGCTTTTCAAATTTTTGGGATTGTGAAATATATAATTATATTATAATATATTATGTACATATGTTCTTGTATATTGAAAATTCAGCGTTTATCTCGCAGAAATTTAACTCAAAATTTTATAGATTGTTAAAGAAAAAATACTTCTAAAAAAAAACTACTTCGAAAATCTTACGATTATGGAGAATTATGCAGAGTTCTTATGTGCTACAGTATATATATATATACTTGCACATATATATTTATTGATAAGCATTTATTTCATAATTCGATAGTTAATATTTATTTCTGATTTAAATGATTTTTTTATTCAAACATTTTAATTTTGCCTCAAAAATCTTGTGATTATTAATAATACTAGAACTCTATTGTATATATTTAAAATGTGCCTGCTGATATTCAAGTTAGATTTTATGATATCGTAACATCAACTTTGAAGTCTATTTTTATTAATTTTCCATCGAAGTGGCTAAAATTTTTAAAAATTTCGTCTAGATTTTAATGCTAAAAAAGAAAACTTCAGCAAGAAACACAACTCTGAAATTCTGGCCTTAAAGATTGACGATGCATATATATATATATCTAAATAGTAGAGGGTGTCTTTTCGTCGATAACAGTATAATTGTTTTCCTCCCCCTTTTAGACCCTTGCCGATGTCTAATTGAATGCGATATGCTATTTGTTTTATTTGACTAATTGGCTTTATTCACTTGTGCTAAAATGTTAATCACGTTAACTACAAGACCATAATTTTTTTAAATAGCAGCACACACATACATGTGCAAACACAAATACATACACAATGCACACACACACACACACACATACATACATGTTAAGGCTTAAAGCATTGCACAGAGCGCCAGCAGCCAAGCGGCGAGCAGCGGAACCAGACCAAGTCTGAGTGCAGCTGCACTGCTCGCTGCCTTTTTGCCGCTGCCTCCCGACGACAGGTGGCGCTGGCAGGAGTCATCAAAATTCTTGGCTGGTCCCATGCAGCCGGCATAGCTCATCACATACGCCAGATAGTTCTGCTCGAAGACGCCTCGCACCAAACTGGCACCTGGTCCGCTGGCAAAGACAATCACATCTTCGCCGCCATGTGTCTCATCCTTCAAGGCCAGAGTGGCCAAGTGGCGATACGTAGGCGACTCCATTTGCTCCTTAGTAAATTGCTTGAGGGGCATCCAAACATTGGAGCTATTCTCTGGCTTCGAGCCATTGGCAAGATGCTCAAAGTAACCAGGTCCATTCGCATAGGTGATCGTCTCATAAACCATTGGATCCTTGGGCTTGTGCAGATTGGCAGCGCCCAAAATATCAGCGCCACGCTTAGGATAACCATTGAAGGTAACGGAATGCGAGTGATCCGCTGTGACCAGAATCAGTGTTTCCTCTGAGTTGGTTATATTAAGCGCCGCCTGAACAGCCAGATCCAATTCGTAGACCTCATGGAGTGCTGCCTTCGCATAGTTCTGATGATGACCTTGATCGATGCGCCCACCCTCGACGACAAGCACATATCCAGTTGAATTCTTGCCACGTTCCAGCACCGCAATGGCCGCTTCGGTCATCTCCTGCAGCGATGGTTCACCTTCTTGCCGGGCAATGGAATAGGTGATGTGATTGTTACGAAACAGACCCATCAGATGATCCACTTTCTTCACATTGACCTTGAGCAGATCATCACGCGTCAGCACCAGCTTGGCAGCGCTGCTATCATTCGCATGTCGCTGAAGCCAATCGCGGGTCAAGTTCCTCGCATCACCACGTTTACAGGTCGTCTCGGTGGCTCCCTCAAATTGAACCGTTTGCACCTCGCTCGCATTGAAGGCACCCATGGGGCTGAGGCCACCGCCAAGCACTACATTCAGTTTGTTGCCGGGCGCCATCTCCACCAGCTGCCTGGCAATGTCCACATGAATGCCTTTCGATTCCAACGGCACATCCGTATCGCATTCCCAATCACGCGTATAGATCTTGGCATAGGTCGCTGCCGGTGTGGCATGCGTAATCCTTGTGTTTGTCACCAAACCCGTTCGCTTGCCCTCCTGCTGTGCCCAGTCCATGATGGATTCGAGACGACCCTGTTTCGCATTCACCTTCGATCGCGTGGTATCCACGCCAATCGCTCCATAATCACTCTTAACACCCGTAAATATCGCTGTCGCTGTGCCCGCCGAATCTGGCACCTGCTTGTCCACATTGTACGTCTGTAAAAAGTTGTCCAAAATTACTTTACTTAAAAGAATGTCTTCAAATAAAACCAACCTTGGCTAAGCCCGTATAGGGAAACTCATCAAAGGATAGCATCTCCTCCTCGCCATGGCCCCGCTTCAGATACTGTCCCTTGTAGATGCGTCCAGCCGATATTGTGGACAGACCCATGCCATCGCCAATGAAGATGATAATGTTCTTGGCCTTGTTCTGATATGAGTTCTCCTTGGCACGCTTCGCTTGCTTAATAATCTTATCCAGCTGCTTTCGGCCGACTTCTCGCCAGAACTGTGCATCTGACGGAATGGAAATTCGAATCGAGTAAGTCACGTCCAGAAATGGAACGCTATCTACTTATTTATGTCATGTCGCTGTCGTTTTTTAATTAATTCCGTTGGAACTGCCAAGTCGCGATTTCTAGTGACACCAGCTACGACTATTTAGATATTACCTTAACTATTTATTTGCTTTGCACAACGTCGCTCGTTGAGCGTTTAAGGCCCATTTCAAATGTTTCCATAATTGTGTCTGGTTGAGGCCAGGTAAATCCCCATTCTATATATGCGATTGAACTAGTCTGTTGGGGATTTACTTTAAGCACTTGCAACATTTAAGTATTATAATATCTTAAGTCGTTAAATATTGCATTCGACTGATTGGCTTGAAAATAAATAATTTGCATTTGCACGGAAGTCTATAAATATATATAATTTTTTTGTATTTTACTTTATATACTCTTCAGGTTAATAGATCAGGCATCTTAGAGACAAAAAAAAAATAGGTAATAAAATTGAGAGCATATAAAATATCAATATATATAAAATATGTTAACTAAACTAAACATATTTAAAATTGTTTATCTCACTTTCTAAAATGATATAGAAATTTACATATTTTTATATAAATTTTGACTTTACTTGTGTTCAATATGCATCAAAACATATATTTAGAAAAGCAACTTTAATTTAGTAAATCAGACTACATGGAAAATCTTACCGAGGACTAGAAAGCTTTTATTATATTTTTATTTTAGCGTGCAGTTTATATATATGTTTAAATATTACATAAAAATAATGAATTTTCCGTTTCAAATTTAATAAGTTCCACATTTATGGCGGACTAAAGGGCATCATCTAGCCTCACAAATTCCTCTAACTTTGTATTCATAATTGCTGATTATAATTTTTAAACTTAAGTATTCAGTTTGCGTTAACTGAAAAGCCCTGTTCTGCCCCAACACCCCCCGTCAACGCCACGCCCTCACCGACCATTTGCCGTGACACTGACGCACGTTACAGTTAAGCTGCGTTGACAGACTGTTAATTTGTATTGTCAATGAAATCGAAATGGATAATTAAAGGTGTTTTTTTTTTGTCATATATGGTTAAAAGTGTAATTAGCACCATTAAAGTTAGAATCGAATATTAGCTTTATCACGAGTTTAACACCTGTGAGTGTTTTAATTAACTGTTTTGTACACAATCGTTTTGCCAAATGTTTGGCAATTGGTTAACACGAAATTCGCAAGTTAAAATCTTAATTAAATATTCTTGTTCACTTTGTAGGTCTTTGTGGGTAATTTTGTAATGCTAAAATTGGAAAAATTTATTATCTCTCTGCTCAAAAATAGAACAGTCTTCAATTTTAGAGCTCTACTTTATTCTATAATAAATATCATATTATATAGCATAGCTCGTTATAAAATTAAAGTGTAATTGACCAAAAGCGAAACTGAAGTTCTGACAATGATGACATAGCAACATTTTAGCTAAAATTAAAAAATATACTTGCCTGTTTCGCCAACCTTAAATAATTAAAACTTGTATAAATATTTATTTTAGGTACATCATTAAAAGCATTGTTCGTTTTGGTTTTTTCGGGAAGCTAAATAAATATTTTGACACATGTACTTTCAGCGAGTCATTTTTTTATTAAATATTGACATTGTGAAAACATTTCATCTGTTTTCACATAAATATAAAATGCCTGGGTATTTTTTCTTTTCAAAATATACTAATACTGATAAAAAAGTTGAAAATGACAAGAGGCTATGAATTTACTTTTAAATAAAAAGTAATTGTTTAGAAGAATTTATTAAAGGCTTGACTACTTTTTCCATATTTAAAAATTGCATCATATATTTATTTTTATAAGATAATAAAATATTCAGAGTTCTTCACTTGACACGTTTTAAAATAACATACTGCAATTTAAATTTAAAAAATGACGAAATTTAATATAATATTGTCTTCAATTCTGTACTTGTAATTTTTCTAATTTATTTTTTTTTATTAAATTGAATCATTATAATTAACATTAACATTATAATTTTTCCCGACGCTTTATTTTATTTTTGAAAACTTTGAAATAAAAATAAAAGTTGATGATTTATATTTGATGATTAATTTTTGCGCTTTTGACAGCAATTGTTATTTTTTTTTTGGGTTGCTAATATATAAACTTATTTACGACGCTTGCGTAACTTTACTTTAAAACCCATATTTATTTTCAAATATGCACTTGACACGAGTCTATTCTTATAGCAGGGTTATATATGCATGTAAAATATATCACTAGCCTTATATATTTTTTTTTTGGTGTTGCATAATTGAACTGAACCTGTTCGAGTCGAACTAACACGTAGAAATAGAACGCTTGAATGCGCTATTTGTTATAATTATTATTATTAGCTGCTTACGTGCATTTCGAGTACAAGTTATGGAATGCTGCAAAAATATAGTATAGTTAACAAACCTTCTACGACACTGCCCTTATCCTGTGGCGGCGCCGGATTCAGTTGGAACTCGGGGCCAATACCACCGCCCGCTGAGCTCAATGTTCGAATCAGAGGCGGAGGCTGCGCTGAGGCCGCCCACGAGACCCCAATAAATAAAGCCGAGATCAGCAAAAGTGTCGTATGCATATTTGTAGAATTTAATTGAGCAGACGAGAGTTTAGTTTATTTATATCACAGCTGTGCTTTAAAATAGGTTTAATAATCCATTAAAAATGCGCAAGGAAAAAATTTAATTTTACTTTATTTTTTGGATTTTTAATTTTTTTTTTTGGAGCGCGGCTTGTCGCGGATAGGTCACAATTAACGGATTTGCAGCTACTGGCGTATCGCAGTGCCCTGAAGCGCCGTTATATGGCTGGCACGAGTGGCATCGTACATCGGCTGTGCACACGAAGCGGCGGCCACACGACGACGATCATTACGAATATTGCTTTCTTTTTTTTTTTTGTTTACATACAAAACGCTTACGTTTATTTCGAATTGCAGCAAACAGATAAACCCATTAAATATCAACTTGTTCTCGTCTGCTGTACAAATTGCTCTTTTTATGGGTATCCACGGGCACGGGACAACATGTGCCAATAAGCCCAACTACGGACTACGTAACACGTGAATCTGTTGCCGTCAACAACTATCCACTGACTGATGCGAATCTTATATTTGTTTATCTCTCGTATCTCACGCGAGCAGCAGATGAATTAATAAAGTTTTGAAATACACGGCGTATGCGTATTGCATGCATTATCTACATGGATTGAGCAATACACTTTGTTTATTGTGGAATGTTTTCGGTATGTAGACCGATATTTAGTCTGGTCCCCATTGTAACCTCGCTCAATGTCACATTCAAACCGAACAATACAATAAAATATGTGTATATATAAGATATAGATATTTGTGTATATAAGATATAGACATATATATGGTTACTTACTAATTTCATCTGTGTAATATCTATTGTCGCAATTGCCAGCTCGTTAAGTTAGTGACCCCATATTAGTGTTATCTCTAACTCTTTTACCAAAAATTGCACTTTTAGATTAATTACGTTTTGTTATGCTCTATCTTAAATTGTTCCTGAGTCTTATCTGATTCATCAAAATCAAAGGCGTTTATATATTTAGTTTTAAAACAAATATTTTGATCATTTAGAAATTATAAGGTTGCTATTTTTTTTTTAAACATTTTTGTTTGTTAAATATTAATAAACATTCTGAGCATACTCATTGCTGTTTTGGCCTATTTTTGTAAAGTTAAAAATTGGTATTGATATTTATTTATATCAAATTTATTTTTAAATCTGGGCATATTTTATTTATATTTTTTTTTTGCATTTTTAAAGAGTTGATTTTATATTTTATTGATTTCATATTTTTTTATGCTTTCATATTTGATGAGGAAACTAAAAAAAGGCTCCAATTATAATAAATTATACTGTTACAATAGTTTTACACAATAAAAGTACTAGATATAGAACGTAATATTTCTTGAATCGAGAAAATTGAGTAAAAAGTTTCTCTCAACTGGGTCAAGTTTGCCAGATTGCATTGTGAAGTGCCCAAGCGTTTTCTATTGTAACTGGGTTCTTATTGTGCACACTTTTAAGGGGCTCTGTGAAAGCTAAATATAATATGAAGAAGTATACCAATGACCTAATAAAAAGTGAGAATTCTGTAGCCGAGTCAGCTATGACTATTTACCCAGCTATTAAATTTATTAACTGAGCATATTAAAATGTAGACATGTCTGAAAATGATCAAATTTCCGACGGCAACCACAGGTATTAAAGAACAAAACGAATTGAAATAAAACTAAAATGTCCAGATACAATTAAAAAGAAAGATCAAAAATGGGGGTCAAAGATACTTTCTTTTGCGTGTTATATCCTTTTGTTCAAATTTATTATACCCTTATCACCCACTTTATTGGTTTGAGATCATAAAAAAATAAGCTACAGTTCGACATGAATTTAGATAATGATTGTTTTGTTGATTATCGTTTGTTCTTCGTTAATTATTAAAGTGCATTGTTTTATGATACACGTTTTTTTTGTTGTTATTTTTATTATTTGTATACTTTATTGTTACGCTTGAGTTGAGTTGCTGCTGCTGTAGCTAACTGTTAATTTGGCATCTGGGTTTGACATTGAAGGAGGCCTACCCCACAAAACAAAACCATTACCTTCACCCCGCCGACCATACAACAATAGGCAGTTCAAATAGTAAATATCGCCCTCTCCTTGGAATAACGTTTGTTTTCTATGCTTTTTTCTATTGAGCTATTTACTGTCAGGTTTTTATTAAAAATTTATTCATGTCACGTAGAAATTTGAGTGTGGAAGATGCTTCTACAATAAATGTAGAAATTCCACAACGTGTTTTTAAGGGGTAACAATTTTTCAGTAAGGCATTTCGAACCGAATTGCGTATAAAATTTAAGCTAACAAAATGATAAATGGGCATAAGAAATAATTTTAAAAAATTTATATAATATTGTAAAATGACTAGCAAAACGATGTGTGTACTAACTAAAAAAATGTTTGCAATGACTCAGCAAAATTGCTAATTATGAGAACCTCTTCGATGTGTATCCACTGCGCACATTGGCCATGGTTGCCGATCTAACGGTGGTTCGGCTCGTTTTCGTCACTGTGGCATCACTGCTTTCGCCATTGCTGTTGTTGTTCTTGGTTTCTGTGTTGTTGTTGTTGTTGTTGTTACTGCTGCTGCTTTTGTTGGTGTTGCTGCTGCTGATAGTTGTGATGCTGCTGCTGCTGGCGCTCATCGAGAGCGGTCGACGTGGCGGCATTCGCTCATTGACAGCATCCAAGCCCTTCGCCTCGGCAAATGAGTGTATGTGTGAGGCTGCGGTCAGTCCTTGCAGAGCTGATCAAACAGATAAAAGATATATATATATATATATATATAAAGGTATCAACAATAAACAGCTAAATAGAAAATTATAAAATTTTACAACTCATTGTTGAGTTACAGAATTTTCCATAATTAAGAGTGTAATTTACAGTTCTGTTGATAAGCAAATCAATAAATTAATATATATTTTATATACCATATCATTCTGTCTGTCAGACCTATCTGCCTATCTGCCTATCTGATTGTCTCATCCATCTTTCAACTCGATTCTTTCATCTTCATACTTATAATTTTTATTTTTAAATACATTGTATATTTATGGCATTATAATTATAATTATCTACAATTTTGCTGCACATTTCAGATATAAAATATAAATGTGTATGTTTTAGTCATCTCATTTATTTATCCATAATCTTATCGCGTCTTTATTTGCATCTTTAATCTTTTTTTATTTTACTTTCTGAATCTTACGACACAATTTCTTTCTCACGAGATCCATCCCTAATCTGCTATAATCAGCAATTATGAGTATTTTATCGTCTGTCATAAATTTGTTATTATTCATGGTACATTTTGTATTTGGTTTGTATATAAATGTAAATTCATTATATTAAAGATACAACTCTATTTTTTTGTATTTAATTTTTCATCTTTAATCTTCTAATTTTATATATACATATTGATTACTATAATAAAATGAATCTTACCTTCTTTAAGTGAATCACGTCCACCAGAAAGTGCGCCCATTGGCAATGCGCCCGTCGGCGTCAGGCCCTTGAGTTTCAGTACGCTTTCCGACTCTTCCCTGCAAGTTGAACGACAGTTAAAATATTTAAAGCAAAATATGCCAAAAAATTAATTTAAGCTCACCTTAGAACGGAGAAAACACGAGACATTTTGCCAATGGCGCGTATTTTGTTGCGAATAATCTCCTTGCGCAGCGCCGACATGGAAGCTGTGAATTTTGTACAATCCAATTAGTCGATGGCTCATGGGGAAAACCGTTAACTGATTTGCGTATATAAATAAACGGCATATTTAGGCAACACTGGGTGCGGATGCTAGCTGTAAACGGTTTAGGCAAAGCTTTGCGAGCCAAAGCTGATCAAAGCTGTGCAAAGCTCTCGTTAAGCTCTTTCTCTTTCTTGCAGCAACGGTTCTTGCAGCGGCGGTTCAACACTGAGCTTACCTGGCTTACTGGGCGTATTATTGTTATTGACATTATTCGCTGTCGCCGGCACGAGCACAATTTTCTTGCGCAGCTCTTGATACGCCCAACCACAGAAAGAGGCGTGATTTTTTTTTTTCGTTTTTGAGTGGGTGGTTTGTTTGTCGGTTTGTTGTGTGTTTGATTGTAGTTGTTGTTGTTGTTGTTGGTTTTGTTATTACATAGATATGTTTTGAAAATAAGTGGTTTTAATAGACTATTAGTTTTATTTATGTTTTTTTTTTTTTTTTTGGTATACCCTTGCCAATGTTATAAACGTTGAATAATTTATTTAACGAAAAATTAGATATATATTTATTTCTGAGGAACATTTGGCATGAGCTATTTTTAAATGTGATTGTACTAATTTTTACTTTATTAAGTTGCTGGCAATCATAGGATAAATGTTTCAATCAAATTCTAAATTTATATAAATATTAGCTATAAATAAACATAATTAAATTTGAATCGATAAATCGTAAAGCCGTAAATTCGGTTTTAATTTAGTAATTAACATGTCTGCAAGAATACATCATTTTTGGATTTTCTAGTTATGGATCTTTAGTGTATTGAACTAGTGTTGAGTATACGACATTTATAGATACACTAACACACAATACATGTATAGCTATATATATATATATATACATACCTTCCTCCAGCTCATCATCTGGCCCGGCGACCAGCTCGTCATCGGAGCAAATGTTGAGCACATTAACCAACATTTCAGTGACCTAAACCAAAATTGAAAATGTAGTTGATATTTTAAGGGAAAGCATAAGGAACAGTTTCTGTGCTTACTTTCTCGCCAACAAAGGGCAGGGACCAGGTGAAGACATCCATGAAGTTTGGCAGCCAGTACGGATGCGGAGAGCAATTGAATTGTCTTATGTTCATCACGTTGTTCTCGTATTTGAGCACAGCTGCCTTTTGTCAAATGTTGACGATGCGTTTTGACAAATATATGTATAAATACGTGAAATAAAAAGGCAAACAATATTTATGGGAAGGCAGAGATGTATATAGATAGCAACAAATATTTATATATTTAAAATTATTATTATGTATATAATATATATTTATATAGATATATATATACATATGTGAAGCGCAGCAGGCTGTGCAGCAAATACATTTTTGTGTATTTTAAAAATAGCCAATAAGGCGAAGGCAAATATTCAATATACAAATTTGCGGTTGATCGTATTGGCCAAGTCATACCTTGTTGTTGTAGACATCCAAATAATTAGGCGCCGAAAAGATTGTAATCAGCGAAGGAAAGCCCGTTACTTGATTTTTACGATACATGCGATAGCTACAAATGGAAAAAAAAAATAAAGTTTGGATTACCTTACGGATCGTTAAAAATGGAGAATTTCGTACTTAAGACGAATACAAAAAATGTCTATAATTAGACAAAGTTGGAAAATACTCGTAAAAAACGCTTTAAAGAATCAATTGTCAATGAATTTCATTCATATATTCATTAATTAAAAATATTTAATGTCGAGCAATATTATTCAAAACAGAAAACCACAAAGTGTGTTAAATAATTTTTATTAAAAAATAATATTAATTAAAAAATGCAACATTTATCTTTAAACTTTAAATTAAAAATAATTTTATTTAACTTCTGAGAGAAATAGATTTAAAATTAATATTTCTTTCCTTCTATTTTAAGTTTAAGATTTATTTTTTTTTGAAATAAAGAAAAGCATTTGCTTTTTAAAAATGGTTAAAGTTAAACTTGAAATATAATCCGAGTTTTTCCCAAGTATATTTTTTGTAGGAAATTTGAAAGCTTACCCCGCATCTTGTGCTTCATGGGCACGCACTATGGACAGGAGATTGTTCTTCTGCAGAAACTCACAGCATGCCGAATAGCTGAAGAAGTAGGAACAGCCACGAACCGAATTGTGGGAGAAGAACTCATTGTTTTTCTCATTGCCAAAATCCTCCAGCGGATCGGACCACAACAGATCACACATGGGGCCATAGGCAGGCGGCTCCCTGAAGCGATTCAGCTACAACGAATGCAACGAGACCAAAACAAAAATGTTGACGATTGTAAACATTTCAGCAAGACAGCCATTCGACTGCCAAATTTATTACCGTCTTGATGTCGTCGAGTGTGAAAATCTCTGGCGATAGTCCGCCGTGAATGCACAGAAACTGCTGGTTGAGCAGGGCGGCGAGGGGCAGGCAGTCGAACGCTTCCATGCACGCATCGTAAATACTTTCCGAATATTTAATAATGCCTGCAATAACAAAAATGTGTATCCAATGAAAACAGGGCGAATGAGAAGCGAAACAAGTGAACAAGTGGCAAAACAAAACCACACAAATCAGGTTAAGATTTATGCACTTGTTGCCGATTATTTAATGACATTAAATATGCATTAAAACTTAAAATAAGCTTCTTTTAATTAGTCATCAACACCTTGGGAATTTCAGCTGGCGCATTAAATTGGCAAATTTTTAAGTATTTTTGGTAAGCTGCTATGTTTCGGCAGTGCATTAAAAAGTCTTTCTTAAATATTTTATAACAAGTAGTATAATATTTTATATATTTTGACTATGCTATTGAATAAATAAATATATATGAAATAAATATTATATAGCCATAAATGTGAAATTTTGAATTTATAATTGTAATTAATCCTTAATATCGACTTATTAATTTAAGCGTAGGCTAATCTCAATCAATTTTTTTATTATAATTCTTATGCACTACAAAAACATTAAAATATTTAAAAAATTCAAAATCTTGGGCTTGCATTTATTTACGGCTTGAAACTATTTATTTGATATTAATATCTGTTGCTATTAGCTATTGCTCTAAAGTCGTCTTGAAATTGTAAATAAAAAAGAATTTATAAGAAATATTAAAATTTTAAATTAGCAAAATAAAATATATCAAATCAAATTTTTTTTGTACATTTTTAAACACTTTTCGAAAAGTGAACTTACACTCCTGTTTGAAGGTGAAGTATTCCGTTAGATGGCGACATTCATGATTGCCGCGCAGCAGAGAAAGCGTTTCAGGATAGGTGATCTTCAAGGACCACAGATACAGCACACACTAATTAGAGAAGAAGAGGGAGAAAGAGATAGAGAGGGAGAAAGAAAGTTTCTTAATTTGTTTAAATTTAATTTGCACACACTCACTTACCTCTATGCTGAAGTAGCCTCTGTCCACGTAGTCACCCAGAAAGAGATATCGTGTAGTCCCCGGCGGTCCACCGACCTCAAATAGCTTGACCAGATCAAAGAATTGTCCGTGGATGTCGCCGCAGACTGTGATGGGTGCCTCCACATCGATCATGTTCTTCTCCTCGCGCAGCAGATCGGCGCCCTCGCTGATGATGCGCAGGGCGACACATTCCTCGACGCGACCCTCGAGCAGAAAATGCTGACGCAGTGTATCGAAATTGGGTTTGCCCGTCTTGGGATCATCGTATACCTCGGACATGGTCAGTTTGTGTGTGGGCGGTAGCGGCACATCTAAATTGTATACAGCACCAGTTTGAATGAATTAGTTGCGTATACGCAATGTGCAACGTCAAAATTTTATTTACGTATGGTTTGCTTTCTCTCGGTGTATGTGTGTTTGTGTGTGTGTGTGTGTGTGTATATGGGCATGTGGGTTAACGAGCTGCTGCAACTTATCGCCAATACTTATTTGACTTGGCTGCACTGCCAGATTTACGATGCCCCCTTTTCTCATCTGCCCCCATCTGTGGCATCATCCGCCAACGACCAATGCACATGAATATTCTACGCTAATTACGCGAATTCTCAATGAGTGAATATAAAAGTCGGCAAAATTGATTGGCACACACAACACCAAGCACATACACGCACACACACACAACACACACTCAAACTTGGATTGTCATAATCTCTGTCGAAATGTTCAAATTTCGGCAAAATATGCCAATAAAATAGCAATAAATATCTTATAAGACACATGCTCTTTGTAATTGTTGCTTAATAAAAATTGAATTTATCTTGTTCAACAAAAAAACAAATTTTGCTTAATGATGGTATATAAAAGATAAAGCCATAATTGGATTCCAATGAGGTCAAGGTTATGAAATTTGACAAACATGAGTAGATTATATATTATTTTTTTATAAAGGTTTAAAATTGAGTTGAGTTTTAGCAATCTATTAAAACCTATTTAAATTAGCAAAAATAAAGTAAATATACCAAATCTTAAATTGGTCTACATGAATGAAATATATACTAAAGATTATCTGCAGATCTCAAAAACACGAAAGTTTTCAGCTTAATCTTTAGTGAGAAATCGCATAAGATTAAATATTATGCAAAGTTAACCCATTCTAAGAATATTGTGCCAAAAATTAAAAGTGTAAAGTCTTATGATTAAAAATAAAATTTAATTATAAAAGTATATTATATTTACTGAGTGATATATATGAAAGAAATATTGTTGTTGCAGGTTAGGATCAATGAGACATAAATAGAATATGCCACAAATAGGTTGATACTAGCCGTTCAATTAGTTCAAGGTCGAAAGTGGCTTAAATACCAAGCGATTATAGCTTAAAAGAATAATTGTTTTGAGATTATATAGTGAACGATTTGAAATGGCAGCAATTTTTTATATCATGCTAAAAATGTAGTATAAAAAAGTGCAGTTTGTGTTCGTTGATAGAGACTGACTTAAGATTATGATTAGATTTTTTTAATAATATTTCTTATAAAGTATATATGAAACTGTACCATCGACCATGCGCTCCCTGGTATTTGTATATTGCATTTTCTGTTTGTTGCAGCTCCCCGTTGCATCTGTTGCTGCTTTTGCTGTTGTTGTTGTTGTTGCTGCAGATGTGCTGGATGCCTTTGTTGTTGATTTCGATGATTTTGTTGTTGCGGATGTTGATGATTTGGTTGTTGCTTTATCCAGGCTACCACTTTTGGATAGCGACGATTTTCTCGTCAGCGAACTTCGCGTCGTTGTCGACATTTTGCTAGCCTATTTATTTATAAGGCTTTTGTTTTTATTAAATATTTTTCTGTGTGTATATTTTAGTTTATTTTTCCCAACATAAACGCACAAATAAATTTGACTTTTTTCACTTTACTTTTTGTTTTTTATTTGTATTTTTAATAGGAATTTTATGAGTTGAAATTTTGTTTGTGTTTTAGTGCTGAAAAAGTTAGTAGCGCTAAAAATTTAAATATTATTTGATTTTTGACTGAGACATATGTGTTGTGCACACACATACACATACACATTGCACACACACAGATAAACAAACATGTGTGCAAATATGTATATTTTGGGCAATAAATAAAATTTGTTGTTATTTGCTATATGTGTATATATATTTTATATTTATTTATTTATTTATAGCTAGGCACTATACGCGATAATTATAGAGAGAGAGAGACAGTTCCTCGACAATGTGTATTAAGACAGAATATAAATGTCTGTTAATTAATATATCAATTTTGTGCAATTATTCACAAAATTTATTTACTTAATTTTTGGCATAGGACTGTCTCTGCACTTCAGCATTAAGCCATTTATTCGCACGAGACTTGCTTGCTAATTAAACTAACAGCGAAACACATTCACGAAACACTTTAATTGTCTATTATATTTATAAAATGAATGCTTTTGTCACACTTTTGTCGGTTATCCTTGTGGGAATCTATATTTGACAGCCAAAAACACGTACCAGGCAATAAATCGTATTTACACTTTTGCAACTTATTTTTGGGAAACACTGTTTGATAGCCAAACACATAAAAAATTAATTATCGTATATAGTATTTATATTACAATGCAATTATAATTGCCTTTGGTCACACTTTGCTTTGGCTAATCCTTCTGTACTCGAGACTTGAAGTGTTCACAGACTGGCATTTCCACCAAATGTTGGCGTGTCGTGATTTCCCTCGATACTGAGCGAAAATTTTCGCGAATAACTAGCAAAGCGATACGAAGACGACTCGCCAGACAACATCAAAGATACATTAACACAACAACGATCAACGACGCATCGACAATCGACAACGACGAGAACTCACTCGGCTCTGCGGCGCTGCGTCGCTGTCGCTGCCCTTGACTGCGCTGCCTCCTTAAAATAAATATCGCTCTCAAATCTCTCTTTTTTTTCTCCTTTTTTTTGTCGAATTCTCAACTGTTTATTTATTGGGTTAATGTGACACACGCGATATTGCTGACGCTGTGTTTGTGTGTGTTTTTTTATGCTCCCATGCTGGCCTCCATGAACATTAGCATATCCGATCCACCTCCAAGAAAAAAAAAACGTACATCCGTTCCATACTCTCAATGTTTTTCAACTTGACCGTGAGTCTTTGAGAGATGACGACGTCGACGTCCTCAGTCCGTCCATTAGTCCATCTGTCCAACTGTCCATGATATTGGATGTGTGTGCGTGTGCTCGGCCAGAAATTGGGCGCCAATAGGTGGGTGTCGCTATAATTATACTAGTAGTCTTGACTTTGTGCGCGCCTCGTGCAAAAAAAATATATATCTCAAATACATACAAACAAATAATTCGATTTATTTTGCTGCTCCTGTTGATTTTCTCACTGATCTCTTGGAATATTCTGTTTAATTGATAGTCAGACTAAAAGAAGGCGTGTCAAGATACTCAAATAGTATTCTTAATTTAATAAAGTCTTGGATCGAACATTTTTTTGCACAATTTAAATAATTGAGAAGTAGATCCTAATATTACATAGATTTTTACAAATATAAGTAAAATATTTATTAGGCAAGAGTTGTAGTAAAAAAAAATGTCAGAGAAAATTATAATATTTTTATAAAATACACATGTCAAAAAGATGTAAATGTACAAATTTTATTTAATTACTAACATAGACGTTTTATAAATTGTAAATATATTTTCTGATTTTATTATTGATTAATATTATGAATCCCCCAATTGACTTATAGAGAATTTCCACGTCGTTTTCTAATTTGAGTATTTTTGAACAATCTCAAGCAACTTTTGTGTGTAGCGACAACATAAGCTGAGAAAGCGTGGCGATATTTTAATAACAAATTATTGTTGTCTCAGTTTTTGGTTGTTTTGTTCGTTGTTGGTGTTGACAGTTCTTGATGGTCAATTAATATGTATTTATCTTAAACGAATCTCTCTTCACCAACGAGATGTGCGCTGACAAATACTGAATAGAAACTGGCACTGTCTCTGATATCAAAAACAAACCCAACGAATGCGGTTTGACGATTGCATTCCAAGAATTCGAACCCGTGACATTTAAATTTGGCAAAGTATACCTTGGTGTCCCGAAACAAAGGCAAGTCGCACGACCATAGAGATATGAATATAAATATATTTATGAGTTGGAAAGACACCGAGCAGATGCTTCTACAAGATTATGATATTTTTGTCACATATTTTTTGCTAAAATTTTTTTTTTTATTTTTTGTTTCAATTTTTTTTTTTTTGTTTACTCAGTTGCACTTATTATGACTCGTTATATGGCCAAAAGAGAATGAACTGAGAGGGTGTGTGGTGGTCAAGAGGTACTTGGGCTTTGGCAACGCTCCCTGCTTTTATATATATTTATTTATAAGTATTTATTTTTATATACACAAAAACGCTGCGTGCAATTTCTTTAAACGAAATTAGATGGGGCCCCCAATGCCGTTATTGCTTGGGCATTCTAACCAATTCATTGGCCAACGGCAGCGCAATTGAAGAATCATGTTAAAGTCATCTCATATATGATTAATTTGAACAAGCGCTAAATTGATTAGAAAAATGTTTTGTTTGGTCGGCTGCCATTCTGCCTGTCTGTACATTCGTTGATCGTTTTGTTTACATAGTTCTCGTGGTATGGGTTTTAATATTGTTGCCTAATTTTGTGCAAAAAAAATAAAAAAAATATATGCATATTCGAAAATATTAAAATATTTGGTCGTCTCGGTCGTCGGGTTGAGTCAAGTCGCTCGCATATCAAAGTTGACACTTGTACAATTGTACATTTAGTTGGGCACATGTTTTGCATTTCAATTTCAATTTAAATTTGTATATTTTTGTGTATAGGTATTTTTAAACGTGTACAATTTGTGTTGCAGAGCGCACGCTGTAGTACTAAAATATAATATTTATTTATAATACCATGTTTTTTACGGTTCGCTTCTTTTCGCTTCCTGGCCTATAAACAAAACAAACAGAACGCAATGGTAAATAGAAAACAAAAAATTGAATAACATAACAAATTGACAAGTAGCAAAAACAATTCATTCATTCTTTGAATTGAATTCTTTTGTTTTGGTTTTTTGGCTTTATTGAGTCAAAACTTGGCGAAATTTGTTTAGATTCTTGTTGAATAATGCGTTGATATTTACGCAAGAACTACATTCAATTGAAGGATAAAAATAATTGAAAACAAAATATACGATTTGAATAAATATTAACTGTTAATTACACACAATCTGTAACGATTTGAGCTTTTACATACGCTTAGCACGGGCAACAACCGCTTTCGCAAGCTTCCTGTTAATTGCTTGAGTGGGGGCTCTGTTAGCTTTACACTTGCACATTTGGTGCTCTGTTAGCTTTACTCTTGCACATTTGGTGCGCTGTTAATCTAACATATATTGTCATTTGCCTGTGTATTTGTGTTTTTTTTCTCGTATTGTTGTTTTGAGCGGCCGCCATTTTACAAATTGATAAACTTTGCAGTTATCATTGTTTATGTATCTTTTGGGCCATGTGTATCAACGTCATGACTGGGCTATCATTGCCTTTTATGCTGCCGTTGCCAAGCATTTGCCAAATATATTTCTACTTGTTTGTTTGGGATTTACCCGAAAACAATAGGAAAACAAAACAACGAAAAAAAAAAAAGAACTTTAGATAAAAAAAAAGAAAATTATGTTGAATTGATTTATTGACTTAGTTATTTAGGTCCTCATAGACAGCCCTTGTAGTAGTTGGCCAACCTAGAGTATGTTGGGCCCAGAACCTTTTTTCGTTACTCATTTCGTTTTTCTTTTGTTTTTCACTCTTGTCAGTTGATGGCCGTAACAAGGGCCCCAAAAGCCAGTGCAAATATTTAGTTTTCATTTATGCGTTTTTCTTTTGAATGTCGGCTTCACTTGTTTAGTCCCCATTGAGTTTAACTCGATTTGCTCTGTAAATAAAAATACAAAAAAAAAAAAAAAACAAAACGCTACTAATTGAAAAGTATCCGAGTATCCCTAATATACGTACTAGACCCAAAGTAAGCTTTTGGATTTTTGTTTTCATTTATTGTTCTTGCCAAAAAGCATACTAGTCACTTTTTTGTTTGTTAAGGGGATTAAATATGTTTTATTAAGTTGAGAGTGTTGGCCTACTGCACTTGAGGGACTTAATAAGGATTTCATATTTTTATTTAAATTGTTGTGTTGTTAAATACCAGCAATAAGATGAAATTGTTCAGTTTATTTATTTAGTTTAGAATGTTTTTTTACGGCAGTTAAGGGATGTAATATTCTTGTTTTTATATGGGTTGTAGTTTTTATTTTTGTAGGTTTTAGATGTTTAGAGTGTTTGTTTGCTACAATAAAGGGATATACTAAAAAAATAAGAATTGGGATTGTATTTTAACCCTTTTTGTATTTAACCTTTTAGAATTTAATAGTTCAGTTACAAGTTTAATTATCTTATATATTTTAATTAACCAGAAACGTAAAATGGCAATCAGTCAGTCAAATCAAAATTCTTCATTTGGATGTCTGATTTTAAATTGTTAATCCTTCAATATGATTGACCATAATCAGCAATCAGCTAATAGATTCTTTCCCGTTATGTTGCATAATCATTAACTGACCAATTCAGATGATAACTGATTGGCAAATGGCTCGATTTTGATTTCTTTTTTCTGCGCAATCATTATGCGCTGCACGTTGCCACATTAATTGACTCATGCACGATTCATTAGGCAGGGCACAACTTATACCATTCCCCTGTACTAACATACCCCCCCTTCTGATTATGCAACTGGTTGGCGTATCTTTCTGCTAGATTTGATTTATATGCGCTGAAAATTGACGCACGTAAATGATTTTCATTTTCCAATCATAATATCATGCGTGCCTGCACTGTCAATGACCTTTCCCCAGCTGATAGGTGTTATACCTGCCTTCTCTTTATCTGCTTTCCCCCCCTGCAAATCCATAACAACAGTTGCGGTTCTTTTTTTCTTTAATATTCCCTTATTGCAATCAAGCAAATTGAATTAACATATTGGGCTTGTGGGCCAAATTGTGCGCAGGCAAATACGCTAACAGGATGTGGCGGCAGCTTGGTGATTGTATTCATATTTACTGGTTGTGATTGTTATTGTTGTTGTTGTTGGCGTTGCTGGCGCTTAAATATTGTGCGGCTGCTGGGCGTTTCCCTATTAAATTATTGCCTTATGCACGACTTGTTTTCCTTTGTTAATGATGAGAGGCGAGAGCAGCAGCCAAAAAAAAAAGCACAAAGCGCCAACAATTGGCAACTGCAACCGAGAATTGCAGCCGTACCACAGCAGCAGCAACAGCAGCAACGGCAACAGCAGCAGCAGCAACAGCAGCAGCAGCAACAGCCGGCAATAGCAAAAAAAGTTAATTAAAAGCGCAATCAAGCAACGACGAAAAACAGAACCAGAACCAGGCTAACGACGACAACGAAGACATTTTGCCCTTAACGGCAAAATTGACATTTTCAAGGGTGAACTTCAAAATGGGGCCTCCCAACTCATGCAACGCCCACATAACATACGTATCAACAATGGGTTTTGCTGTACGACATAAGCCTTTGTGCAAATACGAGCACGGCACAAACACACACACGCACACTTATGCACACACTTATACACATAAATTGCTGCAATTATAGGCGTCATAAATTATAAACGTCGACAGCGATTGGCGGCGCGGCAAGGAGCAATTACAGAGGGAACAGTGGAAACAGCCGTCGCCTTCCGCAGGCGGGCTAAGATGGGAAATGCATTTAATTGATTTCCTTGACTGCCCTTTTGCCCATGGCCATCCGTTTTAGTATCTTTTGTTGCCCTTGCCAATTTTTGTGCATTGATTATGCATTGTCTTTTAATATTTCAAAGTGAAAATTCAACGAGGCTCTTTGAAAGCGTTTTAATTTTGCAGCTGGAATAAATTATTTAAAATTCCCATTACTATTTTTCTATTCGTAGTTCACTTTGATTAAGATAGTTTTCTTTGCTATAGCTAAGGGCAAAGATTTATATTCATGATTATTTGATGTACTTCCCCTTGAAGGTTTTCAATGATTAAGTGATTTTAGTTTTTGTTCTTTGCTTTTACCCCTACCAAATTGATTTCAAGTTCTAAATATTTGGGTCGCTTAAGCTTTGTTGTTCATGTTTTTGTGTGTCCTTGTCTTTAATTTTTTAATTACTTTATCCATTAAGAATAGGTTATATGGCAGAAGCAATTTGCAATTATTTAGATTACTATGTTTAAATTATCAGTCTTTTTTTTAAGGAAAAAAAATGTTTTAAGCAAACATATTTAATTTATTTCTTATCTCTTTTAGACAAGTTTTTATTTACTTTTTATTTTTTTCCATTACATATATTATAATTATGCTGAATTATTTATTTTTTGATTTTATCTAGCTTATCTTTACTTTGAAACCTTAAAATATTTAATTTAATTCTTATCTCATTTAGAAAAGCTTTTATTTACTTTACCTATATTTATTTACTTTGCTTGCCATACAAATTAAATTTCATATTTTATAATATTGCTGAGTTATTTATTAATTAATGTTATCTGGCACAAAATGGATTTACATTGACAATCTATTTAAATTGCAATGCTAAAGTGCTAAAGTACAACAACTTCTTCTTGTTCTGTACTGTGCTATTCAGCTGTCAGTGGTTTAATTAATTACACATTAAAGTTTTGAACACATTGGATTCATTGGAGTGCGACTAATTGCGTCTGTTTAAGTCATGACTTGATTGTTACTGACTTAAGGCTTGAGGCTATTAAAATTGGAGTGAAAACATCACTCAGAATAATACCAATATATATAAGTGTTTGCAAGAACACATTGTGAACTTCCCACACGATGCTGGTGCTGGGTATAAGTTTTGGTGACTCACCCACCAGCTACAATATCGAGTAATTAGAATCTCTGACCTTAGGCCCCATTTGGCCAATACTTCGCTGAGTTCTGCTAGTTGCCACATCAGCGGGGGCGGCCTTTGACGCGGCTGTAGCAAACAACATTTTGAGTGTGCGTTGAGCGGCTTTCGAAATTTTGATTTAATTTCACCTCCGGCTGGCAACAAGCTGCTTCATACCTCCTGCAGCCAATTAAAAATAACTTAACAGCGCGTTAAATAAATTGAATTTCAAGTTCTTGGCCCGGGCAAATTTAATAGCCACATCACAAGGATAAAATCCGCCTTCAATATCCATTTCGTTTGCTCTGTTCAGTTGGTTTGCCAAATCATATTTATTTATTAATTGTAATTACATTGGACTGGAATAGAATATCTATGGTGTGGCACACACAGCTGGACATCCAGCTCAAGTGTAATATATATACTTGTAGTACGTTTCTACATTTCAAACTCACTTCCCCTCCGCCTCTTCTTCATACTCAAAATGGGTTGAAATGGCAGCGCAGCTTAACTGCTGGCTACAATTTCTCAGCCGTACTTCAACATGTTTTAGATACTCTTTAGTTTCTATTAGAACAAACGTGTGCTTAGTTTTCATTTAAAAGTAAGCCTAAAAGTATGCTTCAATAAATGTCACATCCCATTTTTATTAACATTCTATTTTTTATGTATTATGTTCTAAGCTACTCTGTAATTTACTGAAGGTCTGGTCGCTAGCGCTCTTATGTTGTATTATTAATTGTAATATTAGTTGTATACATAGATAATATTTATATTTAAAAAATTAATATATTTCTTAAACTTGCTTTAAGTAAATTTGAGTGTACATACAGATTTAACCCATCTCTAATATTTCCGAAATTTCTTTTACTGGTAAAGTTAATCGTTGTTATTACGTTAAATATTATATAGATTCTTTGAAATTTACTGATAAAATTTATTTAATATATTCTCCTATATATACTAAAATTTTAAGCAAGTAAATTTGAGACATTTTCTGTAGCCCGGCTTTTTTTTAAACTGAGAGTTTATTTTTTGTGTTCCCTCACAAATGGGTTTATTCAAATGCCACTAGAAAGTGTATCTCAACTTCGTTCTAATGCAATTAAGAATTCATTATTTTTTCCAATTCCGTTTTGGTGTGCTTAGGCATATCTGTGTGAACGAGTTGTGTGCAAGCTGCACACTCCCCTCTCCCTTCCCAGTCACCTATCTCTATCCACCACACTTTCCCTCTCTATCTCTTTCGCACACCCTCTCCAAACATCACTCTCTTTCTTTTCTCTCTCACACGTTGTTTTTGTGTTCTGTGCACTTGAGTAACAGCTGCAGATGAAAATTGCAAATGAAACTCAACTTGGCTACTCTTGAAGTGTAGGGCAAGCAGCTGCGGCTGCTGCTTCTGCTGCTGCTTCTGCTGCTTCTGCTGCTCTACCTCGTCTGCTCTCTCGTCTAGTTTGGCTTGCTCCTGGTCATGAGGTCTTTTCTGTCCGTTGGTCCAATGCACAAATCAACATTAAGTGCATGTAGCTTGGTAACTGCCTTTGCCTTTGCCCCCTTGTGTTCCCCGGGTAGCACTCACAAGTGTCAAAGTTGCATGTTATTGCATCAACATATTTGCTCTATCTTTATCTATATGCTTATCCGAATGCAGCATCCACTCAGCAAAAGTAAGCAAGTCTTAGCTCAAATGAAGTATAAAAGATTTTAAAATTTACACAAAGTATTTGGGTAAACCAAAGACCAATATTATTTTTAAGTAAATAAGAAATTTCAATGTGGAAAAGTGTTTGAGGTAAAATATTTAAATACCCAATTTCCTAAATTATGTTTTATGTTTTTGAGAATATTATAAATTAAATTTTCTAAACAAAATGTTATAAATATAAATCAACATTTTTGTCTGAGTGTACACATGTACTTTGGCCTGCATCCCATCCGTTTCTTCAATCCCCAATTTGTGTGTTCGAGTTTTTTGCCATAAAATTGTCAAACTTAAACTGTTTGTTTGTTTGTTTTTTGCGGCTCAATTGAGTTTTCTTATCAAGCTGCAAAAACCGTATCCTGCAATTTACACTGATTAATTGCATTTCAAAGTCTTTGGCCTTGCCACTGGCAGCTGCTATGGATTGCTTGAGTGGTGGGTGTTTTGATGTATCATTTTGGCATTTGTGGTTGCACCACAGACTGCAAGCGAATTCATTAGCAATGCCAAAAAAACACAATTATCGCAGCGAGTAAACAAGACAAAAATATAGCTCTTATTTAAGTGTTGGAGCTGCGCTTCAATTTCGAATTCGTGGTAAACTTTTTCAATTTTGTGTGCGTTGGCCACAAAAATAAAGAACTACCTACACATAACCCACATAGCAAGTGGGACAGCTTGGCAGGGGTTTAGGAGGAAGGGGTTGAAGATGGGTCTGACAAGGTGCAACTTTTACCACTGAAACAATTTTATGCGCTATGCGTGCCCTGGCTACATGAAAAGCAAATCGAAGATGAAGTAGACGTAAAAATAGACGTGGAAGTAGAACGCCGTGCCATGGGGCAGGTGGATAAGCTGTTGGAACCATGCCACAACTTAAGCACTGGCCACAATGAGCTCCAATACCAACAACTGCAGCAATAACAAAAAAAAAAAGAAAAAAGTTCTATGGCACCGTGAAAAGTTCGGCGTGCTATTCACTTTAACTTGCAACTAACACAGAGAAGTCAATTGGGCCAATCTCTGACACCATCAACATCCAAGTAGGGTAGCCAATGAGTGCACAGTCATCGAAACTTGCTTTTTATGTGCATTACTGGTCACATTTCCAGATTAAAAATATAACTTGGAATGTTAAATAAACATAGGATACAGCTTGAACAAATAATATCGCCCAATGCGTATTTTGGTGTTAGTTTCCATTTGCATTTCTAAGACTATCGAGATAATTTATATGATGCAATAGAAAGTTTTATTTCTTTCATATTTTCCTTGAATTCGATTTACCACTTAAAATTTTATTTATTATTTTTATTATTTATTAATAAGAGTTTATTCTATTTGCTTTATGATTAGCATTTATTAATACCAAATCAATACAAATATTTATGTAATGAAATGAGTACCAAAGTAAACAACTTATTATTGCTAAATTAAAAACCATTTTTAATCCGCAAATGTATTACAAGGTTTCCTTCTTCAGTATTTTCTTTGCTTTTTCAATGATTATTTTAAACTATCTAAATACTAACATTATCATAAATAACTCAATAAATACACTTCTATTTATGATAATTATAAAATGAAATGAACACCAAAATTAAACATTTTATTATTGCTAAAACAAGAACTTTAACAAGCTTCACTTTTATAAAACGCAAATGCATTTAAAAAAAACAACACTACTTTGATTTTATTATTCCTTTAACTGTATTTTAGACATTATCCAATCATTGTTTTGTTCAGTGTTCTAGATTCATTTCGAATTGCTCTATCGCTGATCAAGATTATTGCAAAATCATCATTGGAGCAGCTTGTCTGTATGAATATATATAGCCTGATAACCCACTCACACTCTGACTGTCTGTATTTTTTTCCAAGTGTGTGTGTGTGTGTGCTTATGTGTATTTGTGTGTGGCAAGTAACCTTAATGCTCTACACCTTTACCATGTGCCACATCCTGTGCCTTTGATGGGAAAAGTTTAATAGCTTTCGACAATAAAACTTCAACTATTATGTAACAAAGCAGCCACATTTACCCCTCGATCGAAAAGGTGCCTACTACGGATAGGATGGCTATGTACCGAGACTGGAACAATTGGTGGGTGCTCCTTCTCCCCGCCACCCACTCCTTATGTGGACTTTATTGGCAGTCACAGAGGCTCTACAGCTAGTTGGCCATAGACAGAAGCAGAAGCAGAAGTAGCAGCAGAAGTAGCAGGTTCTCGAAAGGCACAACGGCTTGTGGCAGTGTCCTCACCCGATGCCCCTATTCCTTCGCCAAGTCTTGTTCTTTTGCCATTCCTTTGGGGGTTTTGGGGCTTTTATTGCGCCCCGGCTCATTGCCTTCCAATATTAAATTTCAGCTTAGCTGTTGCTGGGTTAAGTTCAACGTTCGAGTATGTGTTTTCTATGTGTGTGCGTGTGTGTGTTGGCCCTCTGCTTATCTGACTTTGCATCTGGTTATGTTTACTTTTGCGCCTCTTTCGATGGCTCTATTTCCCATAATACTGAATGCCCCCATGCATATAATTAAATTTTTGCGCATGTTTATTAAAATTGTTTTGGCCAAACTTCTAAAAACTCCCCAAGCGAAAAGTATACCAAATACTCGCAGACTTTGCACCTTACGCCATTTTAATGAGAAAATTGTTCATATTTAAAAAAAAAAACAAATATAACAAAAAATTGTCCAAGTAAAACTTTTACTGCACCGTCACTAAAAAAACTTACTTTCTTTTAATGTTTTCTCTTTTTCACATTGAAATACTTTTGCATTACTTGTTTCCTTTCCTTTCCTGCCGGCAAACTGCATCAATTCATAATGCAAAGGAAAAGCAGAAAAATTGATTATAATTGTAAATTGTTGGAAAGTTGTTATTTCCCAGTGTCTTTTCATATTTATTCTGTATGATTCTCACAGAAAATGTTTGCTTGCCCTTATTCATTCAAATAATATTATATAAGATTCAAATTTGCTGTAAGTTATTAAATAACTTCCAATTGCATTTGACATTCAAATGCTTTAATTATCATGAATTGCTGACAATTTTTACAGCTCAGCTACATAAGTAATGAAAATCCAATTTAAATTAAAACAAAATCAGCAGTCTGAAATATTTTTATTTAAACATCGATTTAAATTTTGTGTATTTTTGTTTTATTTTAAAATTGTTGAACCACTCTTAATTTAAATTACTTACTAAAAATCTAAGAATCTTAAGGGAAGAATAATTGTTAAATATTTTGTACTTTGAATTTTTATTTAATAGCTATAAATACTGCTAATAAAATAGGTACTTAAATCATGGTAACAATAATTGGCACGGAATATAGCTGAAAGTTCATTATTTGAATTTTATTATGAAATAAGAAGAAAAAGAAAAATAATAAGAAAGAAAAAGAAAAAGATTTTTGCTATTAAAATCAAAGTATACATTTCAATGTAATTAATTTTTGCCACGTTTTGCTGAAAGTCAGGTGAATTGCATTTTGGGAACACGTACTTATGAAAATTGTGTTATCCTGAGGCATTTTGTTTGCTGGGCGCCCTTTTTGGCTTTTGTTTTAGTGCTGGTTGGTGACGGGAGTCGGTGTCATTTCAATTTTGCTGTCACTTTGAGTCGAGCATTGTTGTTGACATCAAATATGCAGTGAGCGTAGCTCGAATCCTCGGCAAGCAGCCAGAAAAAAAAAATCACACAAAAGCACTGCAGCAAAAGAAGCAGAAGCAGAAGCAGCAGTAGAAGCAGCAGCAGGAGCTGAAGAAGCAACAGTGGCAACAACAGAGGGAGTCATCCGGACGTATCCTTTTAACCCATTTAAGTTATCCATGGCTCGCAGCTGTCACAGTCTGGCAATTTGGTGCCTTTGTCTTTGTCATCATTCGCCACGTCACACAGCATACCACTGCCCCCTTAACCCTGTAAATGTCGAAGGTCATTTTCTGTTGGACGTGCACACACACACACACACAAACACAAACACATACTACAAACACCCACGCAAATACTTCGGGGTAAAAGGGCTTACACATTGCTGTAAAATTTATTGTTTCCCAATATATGCAAACATTTTTGGCAGCTTCAACAGTGCCCCCAGATGTGAATTTACTGCGGTGGCCGCAATTGAATATATATGCGTCTATGTGTGTGCGTGTGGGTGTGTGTTTGTCTTGTTGTTGCCACATTCAGTTGGTTGATCGTCTGTCAGTCACTGGGGAAATTTCACTGGTGTGTTACTCACACACAAACAGTCGAAACAGCATCTCCTTTCTACGTGTGTGTGTGTCACTCACGTGTGCTGTTTTCTGTCGAATGCTGATGCCAGTGGATATTACTTGCCCCACTGTTGCCGCTTCGCCAACAATGACAACCATATTCAAAACGAGCTTTCCTAAGATACACACACACACACACACATAGATATTTGCAGAGCCACAAAATTGCGGATTGAACTTTACATATTTGCCGCTTTATTTATAGCGTTTGGTTTTGTAAAAGTATCTTCAGAATAATTCTCAGATTTCAGCTACGTTCATGCGTAAAATATTTTATTGTCGCAGAACAAAAATTGTACTTATTGAGGCGATTTCAAAATAACACAAAAAAATAGTATAATTTACTTGGAAAAAATTATTCAAAATGATAAATAAAAAATTTGACTTTAAGTTATTTTTTGAAGGTTGACCTGATATATATATATAAATATGTAAGAATATATAAATATGTGTATAAAATAAATCTCATTTAATCTCCTATTTACATGTGTGCTCTTTGAATATGTTAGCTAAATAATTTCAGTTCATTGCCAAACAAAATTTGATTTATTTATGTATTCTCTTAAAATGTCTTAGCAGAAATATTTCAACTGGAATGCGATACAAAAATTTATTTATTCATGATATTTGCAGATTTATATTATTTTTTTTGTAAAATACGTACACGTGTAATCCACAAAAATTATTAAAGTATTTGCTGTTTTATTTTATGCAACCAGACGAAATTTGGTTGTGTGATATTTTTTTGTTGGAATTTGAAGAGCAGAAATTGTAGGGCATGGTTTGGATTGATGACGAATGTGATATGATTAGAGACGAATGAAATTATTTCGGCTATATTGTTGCCTGTCATTTTAACTGTTGTGCTACTCTAAGTATCATTTCCATATACGTTCCATGTTTGCTTGACTTGGCATTCATTTTATGTATGTAAATGGAAATGATAAAAATGTCAGCGAGTGCTTTAATGGCCATTGACATGATGCCTGTGTCTCGTATTGGCTTACTAATTGTTGGCCCGAAGCACACTGCCTGACACAGTCTGTCCAAGAGCTTTGCCAGTCACATGCAGATTTGCTAATACGAAGGATATAGTACAGGACATGCCTGACAGACACCGAAGGGTCAAGATACACACACACACAATGCAGAGCCTTTTGTCTTGAGTAACTTCTAAAGCATTTTGCCAGAGATTGTCAATGTTCTGGCAGGAAAATTGAAATCCAATTTATTTGCAAACCATTGAAAGCTGGTCAAAGGGATCCACACTCAAAGTGTGTGTGTGTGTGTGTGTTTTTCTGTGTGTGGGATGGGAATTGCAAGCGTATCTTTTCCTTTCAATAGTTTGTTTCTGTTTATTTTAAATTTGGCTGCAGTCCTTTGAGACTGCACTTCATTTTACGCTTTTCCGGTTACATATCGGCTCATTCACTCAGCTATTCAATTTGGCTAAGGCTTTCAACCTTTTTGCCCAGTTTGTTGTTCAATTTAAGCGTTACTCATTTAAAAGTTAAAATCATTCGCTATTATCCTACCAATTTTATTATTGTTAGCGCACATTTCACTAAGCGGGTTAAATGAATTTTCAAACACTTTGAGCTTCCCCCTTTCAACATCCCCACCCCCGCTAAACAAAACAATCCTCAAACTATGTATTTACTTATGGCATCAGAGGGCATTGTTATTTGTTAGCCCAGCCATCTGACAAAGAAATAAGTTGACACATTTTCTGATTGTTTACAAATTTGGGCGGTCATGCAGACCAGGCCAGAACCTGATTCTGGCCGAAATGAGTCGGGATGGGCCGGGCCTCAGCCTGCTAACAGCAGTGCAAAACTTAATCCAAACTTTGCATAAAAGGCATGTGTCTGGGATTTATATCCCCAGCATGTAGGTTTTTGTCCTATTTGGGTAAACTTTAGGCCCTGAGTTTTACCCTGAATTTAGTTTATTTCTCTTTTCTATCATTGCTGCAAACAAAAATGACAACATGAAAGCAAAGATTTAGTACTGTATGCCGGCATGAACTTGGCTTGTGCTCCGGCTTAGCATTGTTGCAACATCTACAGATTTGGGCCATGATATATATATTTTGGCCGAGACCAAGCAAACGAGCTTACCCAAACAAAGCAACCTAACTTGCGGCCATGAATACCGAAGAAAGCGCCAAAAAGTTGTTGGCCAAGGATTGCAATCAACGGCATTATCCAAGTAACAATTTGTTAAAGGTTATTTAAGAGTGCAGGTTAGTTACAAATATTACAACACACAATATCTTTTTAACAATTAATTTTATCAAATAAACACCAACAATAAAAATTATATTTCATTATATTTCAACTTTAATAAACATTTTCTTAAAAGTCTAAAGCAATATTAGCCACTGCTAATATTTGGCTTTAATTTGATAAATATGCTGCCCAACTTTTACAATTACTCTAATTTATTTTAGTTTTAGTTCAACTACCACCGAATATATTTTGCATCACAACTTTTACGGCATTTGCATAAACCACAAAAAGGCTAAAATGAAATTGCTAGATTTCTGCATTGCTTGAATTTAAAATATTGTTAACACAGTTCAAATATTCCAGCTCTTAGTAATTTCATTATACTAAGATACTAGGAAATTAATTAGAGTATTTTAAATATTTCAGTTAAATACTGCTACAAATTGGTCATATAATTTTATATTATTTTATAATCTTGAGAAGATTTTGAATACTTAAGTTTTCAATCAAAAGGTAATAAAGAAGTCATGATTATATTATGTTTTCCTATATATCTTATATACCTTAATAGTTTTGCACTAAACCATGTTTATTAAGTTACAAAAATACTGAGGAGGAGTACATACATATTTGGAACTATCTTAGACTTTCGCAACTGATACTTCATAATACTGCAACATAAAATCTTCAAAACTACTAATAATTTAAGCCAAGCTATTATTCCAAGCTTAAAAATAGACAGTTTGAAAAATAGATAAACTAAGTGTGAATAGGAGAAACTCAATCAAATATCCATTTTTATTTAATTGCAAATTGAATGCGGCCCCCAAAAAGTAGGCAACCCATTTTCCGAAGCTTCAAAAACTGTGAGACTCATGCGAAAACGCAATCAACGCAGCCATTTTCACACCTACGTTTATGACTTTGATTGCCAGCACGCACAAGGCACAAACACATACATATACACACACACACACAAAAAGAATAAACTTGTGAGTGAGTGTGTGTGTGTGTGTGTGTCTGAAGTGTGTGCAGCCAATAAACCCAAAAGGGATTAATTAAATAATTTATATGAACTTTTGTTTAGTCGTAAGTGTATTAAGCAGTGTTGCCACACACACACAGACACACACACACAAACACAGACACTCACACACATATGCACACACACACTCAAAAGCGCATTAAATGTGCGTGTGACACCCTCCTTACCTCTTTTCCCTTCTAACATGCTCGATGCCTTTTATGGCGTAACTGGCACAAATTGTTTGGCGCTTAATGATAGACAAACGTTGATGCCACAGTTTTTGACAGGGCAGCATGGTTTTAGGGGGTGGTGGGAAGGGGGGGGGGGACGACAGCTAAGCCGCTGACAGCTGTCTGCTTTTTGGTTGTTGTTGACAGACAACAGCTTCGCTTGATTTTTAGAGATAACCCATGCCAATTAGCAGGTCAAAACACCTGCTGAAAGCCTTTTTATTTTTGGCCAAATATCGCTTTGCTGTCTGCATTTGGCTAAATGTTGAATTTTATTTAGCAGTCATTGGATTTATTTTCAATTTGAAAATGTTTCTGCTTTCAGTTGTCTAAATAATTTGTCTCCAATTTGTGGGGTTTCATTGTGGTCCTCTGACCAACATTCATTAGCCTGGCCTCAAAGATACCCCAACCAACCAAACATTTTGCCTCTATTGGTGGTAAATTTATTGAGATTTAGAGTGTGTGGACTATTTGATTGGGACAACAGTTTAAGAGATTTGTTTGAGAAATCTAACACAATTTTTAATAAATCTAATTTTTTAAAATGCCAAAAGAGAAAAATATATATTATTTTTATCTTTACTGCACGCAATCTCAGCACAATTTACCAATCAATTTAAATTTTTTCTTTATATATTTATTTTTTGTTCTATTCCAATATTTGTCAATATAACTAGAGTAGAAAAAATTCAATAAAGAATGTAATTTTTCAATTAAATTGTTTCGTTTTTTTTAGATCCAAACTTTATTTATTTTAATGCAATTATTTTCATGACTGAACAATAAGAGTTGGAGTCAGACAAGTACATTTTAAGGAATTTAAATCTTCCACTTTGTACAAAATTTAACAGATTTTCATCAGCAATTTCCTTTTCATAGATTTTTATGTGCCGTAATAAAATCATGTAGAATCAAAAATGTTATTAAGAATTTCTTAACACAATTAAATTAACTAATAAATACAGTAAAAATAGAACTGAAGATATTTTATAAAGTTAACCTTATTTTTTAATTTGTTTATGCATTATTTTAATTTATTAGAAGTTCAATTTTGTTTTGTATAAATTTAGATTCTCATACAACTTAACTTGTTGAGCTGCTTTTGTTGGAACATTAGGGAAATGTTGGCTTTAATGAAAATTTAATCAGTTGAAATGTAGCGGAATCACAGCTGAAATAGCTTTAGCAGGGGGTTTACAGGGGATGTCAACGACCCAATTAAAAGTCATTGAAATATTTGAATATAGTCGAAGTGAATTGGTGAAACAATCGCAACAGGAATACATACAGAAATACATAGAGCCGTTGATAAGCGCGACAAGCGGATATCCGCTTCGCCGTTCAATGAAAATGAAGAGTAAACAATAAAAGAGCAAATCAAATGCGAAAACTGGACCGTGGAGAGAGAGGAGAGAGAGAGCTGTCTGAGCCGTAGAGTGGAAACGACAAAACACGTTTTGATATTTGATGCAGCCTCCACTGCCATCCTGTGCTTTCTGATTACACTCATTCTGCTTTTCCTGACCAAGAAAAATTCCACAGTGTGGCAACTTTGTTTTTAATATCCGCTAAAATTGTTGTTTATACAATGTCTCCCCGAATGAGCTGCATTCTGTGCGAATCCACTCCCCTTCAAACCCCAAGCCGCAAAAACCCTTTGCTTTGTGTTGTTGTCGACTAGCTGTGGCTTTGGGACTTGTGGCAAGTTTGGCTGTTGCTGCGTTGCTGTTGCAGCTTTTGCTGTTTGGTTGCTATTTTGTTTGTTTAGTTGCCGTAAAATAAATTGTTGTTTATGGCCTAGCCTAGCTGATTGCAACTTATAACATTCCATTTGTCTCTGTCCAACAATTACAATTTTGCATATGCCATTTACAGGTGCAGCATGCAACATAATTGACGCTATTTTATGGTGCATGCTTTAAGTTTATATACAATACAATTTACACAAAATGTACAAAATAATTGAAAGAGAGCCATGATTAAGGGAGAATTAAAGTCATTTTGCTTGAATAAAATAATAACTTCAATAATTGTGAGAAACTTTTACATCATCTCAATAAATAATCTCAGGTTAAAATAACTGCATTTATTATTAATATAAATGTAGATAAACAAAAATTTCAGTGAGTGCATAAATTATAATCTCAAAAATATTACTTAATGCATTTTTCAAATAAAAAGACCACATAACTTGGCCGGGTCATTTTTGGGGCAACTTGTGGTCTGACTTTTGGACCGCACTGTACGCCAAGTCTCAGCACTTTTATCAACCACTGTTGACCCCACTTTAAGTTCTTCGAACAGCTTTTAATTAGTAAAACTTTCGAATTTCCGATTTTGCTGCTGAGTGCTGCCGGTTTTGGGTCGAATAGATTCTCTGAGATTTTTATATGCAAGTTGTTCGGTAATTGAGTATAATGTTGTATTAATTATTTACAGTTGTTTTCAATTCACAAGCAAAAGTAACAACTACAAACAAAAGTTGTAAATACTTTGAAGATTAATTAGAAGCTACCGCAGTGTTTGAGGCGGCAGACTCTTAGCCACGTCCCCACTCCCCCCCTTTCTTGTATTCTTGCTAACGATTCGACAGCTGACTTTGAAAGTTACCAAAAGTTTTCGTGCTATAGAAGTAATTTTCACAGCTATAGAAATTGTCGAAATGTAATGAGTGCTTTTTTCGGATGAAATTTACTTTAAATGCTGTAATATAATAATTTATTAAGATTTTCATGGGCGTTAATGAGTTTAACACAGTTGATTTTTATTAAAAATAAATTTGCACTTTATGTTCGTCGGGTCATAAATAATGCTAATGTAGAAAATTGAATTTGGCCAACGAAAATTGAATTTCAGTAAAGCCAAAAACCAATTCAAATTCGAATGAATCTTTTAAACTGATGTTGGCCTTTTTTAAAGTTTACTTTTTCCCCTCCTTCTCTTGACCATAATCACATATGCATATTCATGCCTCCATCTCAACGTTGCAATCTACAATAAAATATGCAACAAAGTCCTTCACCATTAAAACAAACAATCCCCTAAAATTAATTAAAATTTATTACATTTATTTACACAGGATGGACTACACAGATACAGCTGTAGTTATACCCTATAAATAAAAAATCAAGTCTATAAATAAGTTTTAAAGTTCAAACATAATTTTTTAATTCCTACTAAAATAATAGGGTATCTGCCAGTCGAGAGCATACACTTTTGATGTTTTAGAAAATAAAACTAAGATGAAAAAAAAAGAATTTTAAATGTAATTTACATATGCTGGCAAACTCATTGTGGCCATTTCGTTAACTGGTCTTTAGCTTAAAATATTCTATGGCCAAATCGTAAATTAAAGACGAGGCAAAAAGCCAAGACTTGTTGGGGCAATTTATGCAAAGTCAGCTAAAACTAAGCGAAACTACACAAACTGGTGTCCAAACGAAATTGGCCTCAATGCGTATACTTAATTAACAGCAAGTTGAACATATGTACAAAAAACCATCTAATTTGCATTGACTGCAAACAACAACATTTGGCAAATATTTAATTAACTCGAACTGAGAGTTCGCAGGTATGTTTATATGTTGTTAGCCAGTAAATTTTCACAGAACTTATCGAATATGCAGTCTGGAATTTTGTTAAATATTTAAACAGGACATTCAAATGCAATCTTGGACTATATGTGATTGTGTGGCACATCCTTGCAGACAATAAAAGCGCAATGTTTAAGCAAACAAATCCAAAAGAGAGACTCGTAAAATACTTAGACAGAAGATGCCCACAATTGATGCCACCTGATACCACCTCCCTCTTGGACAAATAATACTGCTGCCCGCTCACAAAGTAATCAATTTTTACAGCCAGCTACTGCAAACAAGTAATAAAATGTGTGTGTTTGTGTGTGTGTGTGTGTGGGTTTGTGTGTCCAGTCTGTCACTTGTCAGCCCAAAGGGCTCAACTCCAAGTCGATGTGTTGCTCCTCGGTATACGCAATATTGATTAGATGCAAATATTAACAACATTTATTGCCATTCAATGTGCACAGTCTGGCAACGCTCTGTGGCTAAATGCTATTTCAATTTATTTGCCTGCGGATGCAATTTTTAATTACGCCTAGCGTCCTGTTTGGTCCTCTAATTAATATTGATTATGAATGCTGTACTGATTGCTCTCTTTAAAGTTCATTCACATTTTTTTATTTTTCTGTTTTTACCTTCCTCATTGGACATTTAATATGCATTTTATGAAGATTAATTACCCAAAACACGTGTTGCCAGATGGCAAAAGCTCGGTGAGAATATATAGCCGGTAAAAGCTTTTGCCTATAAAAAGGATCCCATAAATGTAATATTTTTCGACAATATATCATTTTTAATTAAATCTAAGAAAAAATTTATTTTTTTCATGTAAGCTTGCAGTTTGAAACTAGCTTAAAACTTGGGCAAACTTTAAAAACTTTGTAAAACTGCATTTTTTGTGCTTGATATAATTTATTGATTAGTATTAAGGTTCTGATTTTTATCAAATTTTTAATTTCAAATGTTCATAATTTTTCTTGTTTAAACGAGATATTTTTTTTTTGTATTCGTAGTGCTTTAGATTCTTTTCAGCAAAAAATTTCTTATGCAGTTTAAATAACTGCTTTTGTTTCTGGCTTGTGGTTGGATATGTTGAAAACTTGCAGCTTATGCTAAGAATTTATGAAGCTGGCTAATAAACTAAAGGCTCGGCTTCACTGGGCAAACTATATTGGCCTGATTCAGCTGGCAAAAAGGCAGTTAAAAAGGTTTGAGCAATTTCATCCTGTGCAGTTCGTTTGGAGTTTATCTGCCGTTGGACACTGATTGACCAGACTTCTAGTATTTTTCAAAGAGCTCGTACTACACACACACACACACACACACAATTGCTTGAAACATTTGTGGGATGGAAATTTTTGGCATCATGTAGCCAGATGTCGAATGACTCATTTTTCATGATTTGCAGCTACGTTTGAATGGCATCCCATTTAGCTCTTGGCTGTATTTTATTTTTTTTGTTCGTTTTTCATTTTTGCATTTTTTTTTTTTTTGCCTCGCAACTTTCGATTTGTGAAAAGGAAAATCATGTAGCCGCATCGTGTATCCTTAGCCTGTCATTTGCTGAAGCAACGTATTCGACATGCTGGTCTTTGGCCAATTCAATAAAATGCTTGTCTGTTTGCATTTGATTGCCAGTATTTTTCTGGTAGCACGACCAGGCTTCTCGATATAAGAAATTGAACAATGCCGCCTGCTGGCGCTAACCGAATGGCCCGCAATTTGCCGCAGCATACAATTTTCATCGAAGACCAGATCCGAATAAGTAAAAAAAAATCTGCTGGTTAATTAACCTGCTCATTAAAGCTGTAAATTGGCCACTCAGCATGACACAACGAAGAACATCTGAACTTTGACTTTGTGCAGTGCCAGATATATTGCCCCAGACTGTCCGAATCTGGCACAACACCACAGGACATCTTAAGGCCATAAATGAGACATTTATGCAGGCAATTCAGCAGGTGTGTTTCTGGCTTTTGTGCAAATGTGTTCAGCATGAAGAAAAAATAAAGTTTGCTGATTTTTCAATTTGTCTGATCTCGAATTTATTTGTAATGTACATGGTACACTTAACTGGAGTGCCCTTTTTTTTAACATATATTTTATTTAATTTAATTCTGATACTATTATAATATATATGTGGGCATTTTTTGTGTATCCACTTGAGTGGAGTGTGAAATTTATTGTAAGTGATAAGTTACCATGAAAAAACCAATCAATGTTAAATTTATTACAAATTGAAATTAAAATATTTTTTATTTTAAGCCTACTTCAAACACAAATACAGGATACGTGCCAGTCTTACATTCTCAGCTTAAAGAGAAAATTCGCTATACGTTTTGCTGTAAATTTGTTGGCTCATCACAAACGGCAATAAATCAAATTGTTGTGCAGCAAAAAAAAAATTAAAGCATACTTTTCGGCTGTGCTGGATAAAAAATTTAGCTCTTAAATACAAACAATTGATGTCATTTTGATTTCGCTAGCAAAAACCAAACGAATTTCATAATATTTGCTTCACTTGTGACTTGTGACTTGTTCGTTTTATGGGCTGTCATTATGATTGTTTTTTGTTGCTGTTGATGTTGTTGTTGTTGTTGTTGTTGTTGTTGTTGCTGTAACTATTGATGCGTGAAAATTCAATCACTATGCGGCTTGTTGCTGCTCCTGTTTGGATGGTGGCTGCAATTTGTGTTTTCTTTTGCCATTTATTTACGGTTTTTTCATAGCTTGAATATTTGCCACACACACTGCACATAAATTGCTTGACTAGGGCATATTCGCTAAGGCAACAATTAGCTTGGATATATATACGTTAAAGCCATTTTAGTTTTAATTCAAATTTTAAATCATTTTCCATCATTATATTAATGAGGAATATTAATTAATATACTATATATATTATATATATTATAATATAAAAATTCATTAGTGAATGCAGTGGATAGTTAGCTTATATAATATTTGCTTCCCTTATACCATGTTTATAATAGTGTCGCAATTTTCTAGGTTTCAGCCTCAGGCGATTTGCGGTTGCTACCAAAGTTATGAATGTTTTTTCTTATTCAATTTGCGCATATTTCGTTATGTTTTTTTTTCCGCATTGCTTCTTCTTCTGTGCTTATTTTATTTGTCCTTGATGACTGAGTGGGCGTGGGCTGTAAGTATGAACGCCCACAAGTTGGTTGGCTGGAATTTAAGACCGTAAATTAACTTGTGCAGAATTGGAGCAATGGCTAACTAGATACGCGGCACGCAGCCACGTGCCACATGCCACAGTCGCTGCTTCAACTTTAACTCAACTCGAAAGTTTTTTTTATTGCCATTCGTACACACGACGAGGGTGCTAGAGGTGAATACCATGAAGCGTGGCTCGCAAGCAGAGCATAAAGCGTTTATCCCATAAAAGGCAAAAAGGCGTTATTCAAATTCACAGCTATTATAACGTTGAGAGCACACTCCACACAGATCCAAACCGATCTCAAACCTGACGCTCTTTTCCAGTGTTGTGAAATGCGCAACGCTTGGGCTACATTGTCGAAGCTCTCCTCTTCCCCTTCCCATTCCAAAGTGTCTCTCTCTATCTGCCTCAGTTTAGCTGATATCTGCTTTAATTGTCAGAACTTTACAGCAAGCGCTTTTATGTATGCGTGTGTGTGTGTGTGTGTGTGTGTGATAATGCGATTTAACATTTGGTACTTTAACTGATTATTTATGCATGCTATTTATGCAATTCCCTCATTTTCATTCATCGCCAACCTTTTTGTATGCTAAATTCGCATTTGGCATTTGCATTTCGCAGTTCGAGTTTGCGTTGCTTACATTTTAATACGCTCTGTTTATAAAGAGAAGTAGAGTATATTGATTAAGTATAGCTACCAAGTAAATTCCACTGGCTTAACTCAGTTTTATAGTTTGACTACTGATGCTGAAAAAAAAATAGAATCAAGAAATTTGACGATTTTTGTCCCTTCTTTAAGCAGAGTTCAAAGAGTATTCAAAAGTCTGGCTAGTTTTTGACGGGAGTATTTTTATTTTGCTTTTATTTGTTTATTTTTTACAGCCAAACTGTCACGTTTGTTTTGCATACTTCTGGGCACACACGACGTATGCGCAATGTTAAGCATGCGAATGTTGCCGCTGTCAACACATTTGTGATGCCATGCCTTCAGCGGCATTTCTTTAATTAAATGAATTTGAGTTGCCACATTTGCACGTTAATCATAATATTCGAGGCTTAAATGTATTTTGAAGTGAGAATCAAATACTTTGATCTTTCGCAGATTGTGCTCTCACTCAACTGACCCCTCTGTGCATTTGTAGTTGCTGTCTTCTGGCTGGTTCTCTTATCAATTTGCAGCAATCAAGACTGTAAAAAATTCAACATTTCAAAAATTTCAAACACTTCCAACATTTTAAACCAAGGGAAGAAGGGAATAAAAGTCGCAGCTCGTTGCGTGAAATTTAATCAAATAAATTAGCTATAAAGTTTTATTTTGGCGCTGTCAACAGAATGTTGCGCCACACGGCGTATACGCAACGTTCGTGTTTTCTTTTTATTGCTGTCAGTCCTTTGGGCCGGTTTTATAGGACTTTACGGCGCTTATTTCGGTACTCTGTCAAGCATCAATTAACATTGACAGCATGACTAAACGAATGAAATAGAATTGATTTAAAAAAAGGAAAGAATTAACAAAATACCCGTGGGCGAGTTTCAATCAAATTAAACTTTTTTCTAGGTATCCAAGTCCATTGCAGTGCGGATTAGGTATTGAAAACTTGACATGTGTGCATGTGATTATTTTTGGACTAATTTTCCGGGTGCTTCACAAAAAGGGTCTGCCTTTTGAACCCGCTGTTGCTGCTAATGCAGGATGTCAACGAAACCAACAGCTAAAGTTAATTAAAATTTTGCTTTTAGCTTCTTTTTGGGCTTAGGCTGCGGGCTGTCTAAGTTGATGAACTTCTGTTTGATCAGTCTCTGCAGTCAGAATTTAATCTTTATTGGAGTTATTATAATTTTTGCCTCGGGATATTTTAGAGATTATCTGCTCTATTGACAATAAATCATAAATCACAGCCAACCAATTGACAAGACACTTAATAGGCTATAGAAATTGACAAATTTTGAGTTTACTTTTTGTGAAAACATTTATTTATTCGCAAACAATATGTCTGTCAAATTGCATCGATGTTGCTTCAATTGTGCTACTCATCTGTAAAGAGTTGGGTTGAACTAACACAAACAAACAGCATATTTGGGTATTTTAAGAACTGTAAAACTAACAAGTGAAAACATGCCAAGCAAAACACTTTTCACATGCATATTAAAACAAAACCCAAATCATAACAAAATCGAAACAAAAACAGAAGCAGAAATGAACAAACGCCAAATGCGGCTCACAAAAGTAGGCAACAGTTTTTTATACTCCTGACGCAAGCACTTTTCATTGCATGAAAGGATAAAGGGGAAAAAATCAAAACGAATCGACATCAAATTGAATACACACCGCACAGCAACAACAACAACAAAAGCAGCAGTTTCAGCCTGTATTTTTGTCGAATGGAGAAAAAAAAATTGAATTACGCGAAAATGCTATATATATTTTTTTTTTTTTGCGGTTGGCCTGTTCGGCTTAGGCTGTGGCTGCCGTGAAAAAGTGTGCGCTCAAAGGGCATAAATCATTGTGAATTTATCATAAATCAAATCCAATTTTGGGTATAGCTGCTGATGCCACGCCCACGCCAACGCCAACGCCAACGCCCAACGTTTGCGGTTGAGGATGCTGCTAATATTTGCTTATCGCATACACACGGATGCATGTGTCTATATATATATATATTTGTATACAATCATTTGATATAATTTTGATTGTTTCCTGTTGACTTTGGCAACAGTTCTGTCTTCGCTACGCAGATTACTGACATTTCCTCATCGGTTTTCCTACGCCAAAAAAAAAAAAGAAGTTGTCAAAATACGCACACTTTTAATCAAAAACTTGCATTAGCAGTGAAAAACTGAAAACTGATAAAAGAGTTGAGAAATTTAAATATGCCATAATTTGAATTGTTTATATTACATTGACATAGGTCAAAAGTTTATTGTTAAATCTGCGCAATGACTTAATTTTAAATTTTTTAATGGCACTGATTTTAATATTAGCTTGGCCTTAAAAATAATTTAAATTAACAACCAAAGAAACTTACTTAGCATTAAGATTGCTCAATGGAAAAATAGCTTCAAATTGACTCGAGGCGTAACCTTTGGATCTATGCATAAGACAAATAATTTATTCAAATAATAAATAATAAAATTAATTTACTTTCAGTCAGAAATTCGTATTTAAGTGCAAATGAATATCGAACTCAAATAAACCTCTGTGACAATAATTGGCAAATGCAATTTCTACTTTGTTATCATTAGGTCCATCAACTTACCGTTACTTATTCGTGATTGACTGCTTGCAATTCACAGCTCGTAAATTTGGGAATTGGCAGTGCACATTTGCAATATCCACTGTACGCAAACACTTAATCGCTAATCTTAAATTGAGTGCCAACAGAAGCTACGTGCAAATTACCGATTTGAGTGGTGTGTTTTACGCCGGGGCGGGGAGAGTCGGGATTCGGGAATGATGCATGATGTGGATACTTTTGACACTTTGATCACTCTTCGCAAATCCACAATATGTCATTTTGGTTATTGGCCATATCCATTTCTATTTCCAGTGCCCCAAAATCCACTGACAAGCGTCTGACACTTCATAAAAATGTTTTATGAGCTGTTTCACGTTTGCTTTTTTTGTTCGATTTGTGCATTTTAGTTTGGCATATCTGCTAATTGAATCGATTCCCTCGCAAACTCGTAAAAAATATGTATACAACATACATATTTCCCAAGTCACCAAAGAAGGACATAAATGAGTTGATGTTATTGACCATTCTCATATCGATATATATATATATATATATATATATATATATATATATTTATATATATCAACACTTATGCTGCCCACATATTTCACATAGCTTTTCACACTTTCGCCTATAGTTTTGCTCTATTTCCTTTGATACCCTTTATCGAATTAGTCTAAAGAGCATATTCGCTGCAGCAGTATTTTATATAAATTTAACCAACATAGTTGTTTATCATATTAAATTATTAATTAAAAAGTCAACCAATATTTTGGTAAATATTTTTTTGCAATTGACTATAGATAATCACTTATATTTTCAACTGCTTCTTCTTATGCCCTGATAGGGAAGCTATTAATTTGGGACAGTGACTGCATCAGTCCATATGTGTGCCACTTTCCGGTACCCTTAAAGATAAAACCTTCAAGCTTGGATCACGTACTTATCTGTATAAGCGACAATCGATATATTAAGATTGGAGTGCTACGTCCAATTGGAAATCAATAATTTCAAATCGATAAAATAAAATCTACCAACATTTGAAAGCTACTCTATTTATATTTGGCTATTGATGTTCCTTAAAAATCTACGTACATTTTCCTGCCTCCATCAACCAACTTGTACACTGCTGTTGGCCTCACTTAAAGATCGACAAATAAATTTCCGAACCACGCGTCAGTTCGTCACTTCTCCCCAGCTGAAGAGGTCGAATCATCTACAATTTATAGGTCAGTGTTATGAAATTGTATTACGGGCACAAGAAATTTATTTTATGCATGTATCTCATTAAAAAAAAAAAATTACAAAATTTTAAAATTATATTGTTACTAAAAAAAAAAAATCGAAGCGGAACTAACTCAATTTTAGAACACAAGTTTCCAAACTTTGAATATAGATTTCTATGAAACCCTCCAAAGATTGGTAGGAGAATTTTTTAAAAAAAAAAAAACGCTTTCTGATAATTGTCACCTTTTATTAGATTGTAATACAACAGAGTATTTTACAGTTCATTATACCCAACAGTAATGCTCTCACTTGTTCCATATATGTTTACTTGTGGCACTTTCATTGAACATGAAGCTGCATTCAAAAAAAACACATATTTTATCGCAGTAAGTGTGCTTGTTTCCAGTCGCCGTCGATGTTGTCGTTTATTATTTTATGAAAATAAACTTGTTCGATATATATGTATATGTATATATATATATACATATATATTGTATATAGACACATATGAGAATTGCATACTGTCTGCCCATCCGGTTTGTTCTTTAAATGTACATTGATGTGTTCATGTATTCAATGAAAAATTTTCTTTTTAATGAATGAACAACATTTTTCCCGTTGGCTCCTCTATTATCTTTTACTATTGCTGGCCATTGAGTAGGTGGGGTCCAGCGGGGGGAGCTGTGTTCCCGATGTTCTCATACGTGTTTTTATTAGTTTTTGTTTGCCAATTGATTGGAAATATTTCTTTTCATGTTTTTTGTTCTCTTCTTCCCCTTGATCTCTTGTTCAAAAGGCCGCAAATAAAACAATGAAATATGTTTAAAAAATATAGGGGTACACCTTGCTTTACTCTTTACCCCTATACCTATATGCGGTGCCAGCAGCATCGAGCGATGGCAAATGAAATACTCTCTGTTTAAATAATAATAATTTTAGTCAATTTATTCGACTACAGAGCGTGTGTATGTTTGTGTGTATTTTTGTCGGAAGATTTATGTACGAGCTTTTTGCTACAATAAATCTTTAATTTATTTTGTTTTGATTATTGGTTATTATTATGCACAAATCCATATGGGAAATAAGTTCAGATATTAGAAATTTTCAAAGATCACAAATATGTCGGCTATTCATTAATAATAAAACTTACTGCAAACAATGTGCTACGCATAATTTGTGTGGAAATTCCTTTAACAAGTTAAGTTAATGGTTTATTTGATTGGATAACAAACTATTTACTGAGTTTATGCGTGGGAAAACTTTATTAAAGTAGTGATTTTTGTGGTTAAATATATCTATAATATTTACTTCGTTGGTGTTGTCGATTCAATTAAGTTTCAAACAAATATAAAAACTTTTATAGTTGATTATTAGACTTTTTCAAGTCGATAATTGTACAGCTTTTCGTACGATGCATATTTAATTTTATGGTTTATTTGAATTCCTGCAGTCTGTTAACTGTAATGCTAACGATTGGCTCTCCCATCGCCTGGCACTGTTAACTATGTTTACTTAACGTAGTAAAGAATGCTCTCAGCTTGTATCAGAAATCAGCGCATTGCTGACAAAATGGGCGCCATTTTTAAATTGCCTAAGTGTAGTTCTTGTAAAACTCATTTTTGCATAAAATTGAATAAAAGCAAATGCAATTCCTAATAAAAAAAATAATTATAACACAGTTCTTTAGTAAACCATGTAAGATTTTTAAAAAGTTTCTTATTTGAATCACTTTGTTCGAATGATTTTCTCGCATGCGATAAATGAGATGCTAACGCTGAATAGCACATAGAGCGGGGTAGATAAAGAGAGCTTAGACGAGCGTAAGTTAACAGCACGAAGCTTGCGCTCTCTCTTTATTTAACAGTGTGGCTGCCCGAACGACCCACTGACACACTGATACATTACACTCCCACACACACAGACGATATTGTTGTGCCTTCGGTAGCTGATAACAGCGCGTCAATGTGTAAGTGAGTGAAAGAGAGCAAGAAGTTGCTACTGCTGTTAATATAGTGTATCTGTTACTGGAGCTGTGCTGTGTTCAGTGCCACTGCTGTTACGCCGACACAGGTACGAGGCGTGTTGGCGCCTCTGCTGCTGCTACTGCTTCTAGTACTGCTCCCCATCTTCATCGGTTCTTGGCTGCTGGCGCTGCTCGCCTGCTGTTGGCTACCGACGTCGCCGTTGTCGCCTGCTATCTGCAGCTCGGTGCTCGCTGTTCGCTCTGTCGTTGCCAGTGTATTCCGAATTTACAGTTAAACTTTCAACGTGCGCGCATCAGGCAGCGACAAGTGAATAGGCGGACGGGAAACAACGATTGCGACGCGTCCGCAATTTCCATGCGCGTTCTGTTTTGAAATCACTTTTTTGGGGCTGCGCGTAACGGTCAGCAAAAAATCAAACAAACCAAATTAAAAAAACAAAATAAGAAAATCAACAACAGCAAAACGGCAACTAAGTGCGTGAGAAATTCAAATTGCCGTTTTAAATAAGTAAATAGAAGTGAAAAAAATAAAATAAACCAAAACACAAATATAACGGAAATTATTGAAACCAAAACTAATTTTGCTGTGTGCCGATTAAAAAAAAAATATTAAAAAAATGCAATTGTTGTTGTTGGTGCGCGTAACAATTTCCAAAGAAAAAACCAAAATATTAAAAATATGCAGAAATGTTTAATGAAAAAGTGCTCTTAAGAAATTGAACAAAAAACAGGCAAAGAAAATATTTTTCGTGGCATTGATCAACTTTTAATTGAAAACATTAAAGTGAGGAAGCTTAAACAAATACACAAAAATTTTAAATAAAATACTATAATAATAAAGTTTAAAAAGATTGTAAGAGAATTTACATAAATATTTTGCGATTTAGATATTATTTAAATTTTTGTTTTGTTCTTTTTAAATACTAAGCTTATTATTTGTGCGTTAAGCGAATGGCGACATTTGGCACCTGTTCAGCAAGTTTTTGAAAAGCGTTTAAAAACAATTTTACGCAATTTATGCAAGCGACTTGGACAAATAGAGTGAGAACGGGAGAGAGCGAGACGGTGCCACAAGATTTATACAAGCAGCAAGTTGACCTAATGTAAGTTTTTTTTTCCCACCCCACCGCCTTTTGTTAGATAAAGATTTGGTTATTTAGCACTTAAGCGTTGACACTTTTTCTGTATTTTTTTTGTTATTGTTTTATTGTTACCTAATTTATTTTAAGAACTGCCTACATTCGTTATCGCTGCCTTAAGCACATAAGCAAATGACAAGTCGAGATCTCCAACAGCAAACTGATGTGAGAATACGTGCACAACTGTCACCACCCCCCTTCTGTTTATCGCCTAGGAAAATACCATTAATTATAGAATATGAATGACACTCGTAGTACTCAGTACTTTTCGCAGTATATCTGCTGTACTTATATACAGTTAAAGTCAAATCCGGAAATTGAACTTGAATGATTTCGCAGATTTTACTTGAATATTTACTAGAACTCTAACCTGATGAGTAAATAAATGTTGTGCAATGTTCAACTTTATTACAAAAAATATATATATAATATATATTTACAACAACTGTGCTTATTTGCATCAGAATATTTATGACTAAAACTCAAATTAATAGGTGCTGAAATATTCAAGCACTTACTGAAAAATATCATCACAACTGATTTATTTATTTATTAGAAATACAAAAAATAGAAATAAACAATAAATTGTGTTTGAAGTGTGAAATGACATAAAGAATGTAGACAAAATAAAAAGCACATGAAATAAAGTCCTATTTACTGTATTTATGGCTATTTTTATAGCCATTGTCAAAAGCATTGCTACAATAGCTTCAAAATAGACATTAAAGTAATCAAAATATATTTTTGTTACGCCCTCCGCCGCCTCCGACACAATCGTCAGGCTTTTGACGAGCACTTTAAAAATATTATTGCGCAGCCGGTAGTCGATCGAGTGCCACTTGAGGCACGTTCTATAGACAGGTGTCAGTCTTTTGTAGCTTGCAACTGCTAAAGTGTAAAGATTTCCGGTGTAATTTGAAAAGATTTTAAATAGTTTCTTTGATGCATGCGTTAAGTTCCAGGCAATTGCAAAATGTTTTGCAATGGTTTGCTGGCGCTAACATGTGCAGCCGCTGCTTAAGTATCTTTAAATAAGTCAAAATAAGACACACCAGCACACACACATACATATTTAAATAGCATGTGTAAATATAACTGCGAAACAACAAACCTAATTGTACATAAAAAGAAAGAAAATTACAAATAAAACTCAGCAGGGCGGCAACTGAAGCACGCCAATCAGCCAGACTGACTGACTGACTGACTGACTGTCTCAGCAAACTGGCAGTGTGACAGACTACATATATATATTGTCGTGTTTAACTGACAACAACAAGAGCCGGCCTTGAACATGAAAAGTGAAGAGAAAGCTGCCAAGAGATGAAAAAAGAAAACAAAAAAAAAAAAAAAAACCCTTGCGCACTTACACTAATTGCAGCTCATGTGCAGATAATTATAGCCAGGAGTGGCTGACAACTGCATATATGAAACTCTTCCTTTCGTTCCTTCTTTCTTGGGTGCGGTACGGTGCGGATCTTCTGTGGCACGACATGTGTGCTCAAGTGGTGGCAATACTCCTTGAAAAGCACTTTAGTGACAATTTTTCGGCCCGCGTTGTATTGCTTTTCATTTCTTTGCATATTTAATAACATAAAGATTGCTTTTATTGAGTTTTTGGTATGTCGAGCAAATGGCCCGCAGCTGTGAGCAAGACAAATGTTGTTTTCAAGCCAAAAACCATGGGATAACTTAGCACATGTTCTGCGGCTCCGAGACATATGTATTTAATGAAATTCCACTTGAGCAAAAAGTCATTTTAAAGGTATGGGAAACAAAGAGTTTTGGAGAAGAAAACTTGTATTTTCATCAGTGGCTCATACAAACTCTGCGGGCTCGTACAAAAGTTGGCCAGTAAAATTTTCTGAATAAACAATATCAGAATTATGTAAAATATGAATTTGCCTTTTGGCATTTTCCATTGTTCGAATAGTAATCAACTGCAATTGAGTTGCGATATCATCTAACATCGGAAAATCAATTCATTTAACAATACACATTGGAATAGGTGTAGTCTGCCTTGGGGCAATTGTAAATTGAATGCGTTCAACGAACGAGTATCGAAAGGACAAACAGGCGTATGCGTAATAAAGTTGACAGACACCGACAAATACACAATATAAAATACAAACAAAAATTATTGTATTGCATTGTTTTGCGCCAAACCTTTAACAATCTCTTTTTTATCACACTTGGCTAGTCGATTTGGTGTTTAAAACAAAACAAAAAAAAACTAACAAATTTTGCGACTAATATGCCGACTGCAAAATACTGTAATCTTTAGCATTGTGTACATAAAAAAGGCTTAAATCATATATTGATTGAATTTTTAGACTTTTGATGGTAGTACCTTAAACTAAGTCTAAACAAATATTTATTTACAACTGTGTATCGAAAACATTAGTCATGCTTATTCAGAGGTAAAGAATGTTTCGCATTTTTTTTTTATTAGCCGTAACCGATAAAAGGAATTTTGATTTATGTTTGAACCCACCAATCACATTATGTGAAATACTGTGGCTTATGTAGATTATCAAAATATGCAAGGCGTGTCTAAAAATCGTATTCAATCATTAGTTATAATTTTTTACCACCCACCAGCAATAGCAAAAGTATATAAAAAAAACAAAAGCCTGGCGTGAAGTGTGACGGAAATGGAAATTCAAGTGAGGGGAGTGGGGAGTGGGGCCTGCCTCGGTGTTTGCCAACTAGTCTGCCTGTTTTTTTATATTCTTTCTTTGTTGGGCAAATATACCGAGCAATGAGTTGGTTAGCCTTAGCTTAACGTTTTGGCAAATAAACGAAGGAAAACTAAGCTCCCCGAAAAAAGCTTTTAATTAATTAATAATTAATCACCCAAAAGCCGCCGCAACAAAAAAAGATATCGAAAATCGTTACAAAATTCTTCAGTTGAAAGCGCTACTACCACCTACTCATACATGTGTACTTGAAAGGTCAGAGAACTGAGTGCACTCGCATGTGTATGAGTGTACTCACACGCATTCACAAAGTCGCTCGCCCACTCATTGCGATTGCCATTGTCCGGAGACGCTAGCTGGCTAGCTGCCTGCGCTTATCATAATGACCGAAACGCTCTAATCGGGGGCAATTAACGTGGCCAAATTTAATTTCCGCCCAGGTCGCTATCACTGCCAGCGTCGTCTCGCCTCGCTACCCTAGACTATTTACAAAAATATCATTTGCTGGCCAAGTCATCTAATGCCATTGGAAATCCATCATGTAAGCCATGCGACATTTCTTTGTTTGTTCTTTCTTTCCAAGCTTGCCATCTTTTTGTTGTCTGCTTTTGTCATTTGCAGCTCGCTTTTTGTCTGTTTATCCGCGCGCAAAGATAAATGAGCGCTCCGCCCACCCACCTAAGATACACCCACTCGACCACCCACTTGACTGTGATTAGCTGTCAGCCAGCCAGGTATTTGTGGTAGCTGCTTGCTCAAGTTTCAAGTCTTTAAACTTGCGGCATCTGCGACCGCCCGCTTCCGGCGTGTCCGTGTCACGCCTCCGTAAAATGTGCGTCTTGGGCGCAGTTTTACTGTGGCCCTAAACATGTATTTAAAGGGGAGAATAGGAGTGTTTCTGCTCCAGCTAATTACTTATGTTAATTAGTTAGTCACTGCTAATGAGATATCGCACACTGAATATCCTGGGACCTCAATAAAATAATTGTTTGCAGTCATAACCCCACTTTTAACTCCAGGAGTAATCCTTGGCTGCATATATTTTCCATTTAACCTCTTCTCTTTTGTAATATGACCAAAGTTTTGCAATTTTCTGCAAATCTTGTTTGGAGCAACTAATAAACTATTTGTCAGTCAGTTATAAATGCAAATAAAATTCGATTATTGAAATTGAAATAGAATCAAATGTTCTGTGTATTTAGCTAATTGTTTGGAATCGTAAACGGCAAATGTTATTAATTAATACAAATTGTAATATGTACTGTCTGAAATGAATTTCATAGGCTTATTGCACATCTCATTAACATAAACTATAAACATGACGTTGAAACAATTAAATTTTCTCAGCACAATTGATTTTGATATAATGAACTATGAATTTAATCAGCAGCGAAAATTTTAATGGATTTTCGATAATCAAGATTTGCATTATTCAAATCATATTATGGCAATAATTTATGTATGATGAGTTTAATAACAAATTGCTTAGTCACTGGAATTTGACATCCCCTTGCATGAATCATTTATTTCTTTAACTTGGGTTAAGATATCTACAAAAACTCAATATGCGATTTACATTACTTAAATTCAACAAAATAATAGCATAATATAATATAATAAAAATTTGTTGTTATAGTTCAAATAAGGCGTAATTGCTTTTAATTAATTTCAGATTCGGTGTTTCAATTCGAACTCTGAATTCGACGCGACGTTAATAATATTTTATATATATTTTATGTTATATATTTATTTTCCGATTCGATGTTTAATCTCGAACTCAAAAACAGACGCGCAGTTCAAATTAGCTAGTCTACGATTAGTGTAGAACTATTTTCAGCCAAAAATTATAACTTAATTATAGGGCAGCAAATTCCTGGTAAAGCGACAAAGGGCCATAAAACTAAAGGATTTCCCAGAAAAAACACATGAACCTAATGGCTTGCAACTGTTAATTTTACATGGCTTTGACTTTGACTTCAATAGTCAAATATTTAGTATGGAAATTTTATATAATAATATTAAAGCTAGCTCAAGATTATAGTTAAGCCGATATATGCTTGACTTATCCGTGTCAAAAGCTCTTAAAAAATTAACTTTTTAATTCAACTTAGTTGCTTTTAAAAATATGAAATAATATTTGCATTGGCCAGATGCAATTTGCATAAAACACACGCCTGATATTTATTTATATATATATATATAAATAAAAATACTGTCAGACGGCAGGTCGAAACAATTTCAATAAAATAAATTTAATCTGACTGAATTAAGCAGCACTTGTGAATAGCCCAAGAGAGGTGGCTGGATGATGACCAGATTAAGAATAAACTTGTAGCCATGACAGCAGGCAACTGGGTAACGGCATTATAATTACTTTATTTAATTTTTAATTTAATATTGACATAATGAGAAGTGCGAAAAATCCCCTTTTTACATTTTATGCAAACCTAATTAAGCGTTCACAGTCAACTTTTATACTTATTTACATGCAACATTTTTAATTGATTCATTCAAATTGCATTACAACACACGGAGGCACTTTGGCACAGGCACAAAATAAACTGCGGCCTGCACAATTTATCTTAATTTTGTGCATAATTAATTCCTGCCATTAAGGTTAATTTCGCACGCCTATCTAAGAAGGCGGCTGCTTGGCTAACATTTTGGCATGTAGACAGAAGGCCCAAATGGGCATAATTAAATCGACACACGCACGCACACATGTGTGTGGTCACACTCAGAAAAACAGTGTATCTGCTAAACCGCAATTTAGCTATATAAATAAATCATAAATGCTATACTAAAACACAACATATTTTTTTGTTCCATAGAAAATACAGAAATCTGAAATAGCAAGTAAACTATATGCGATTAATGTTATTTTAAAACTCATAGAAAAATAAGAGTCATTATTGTTTTAAGCAATCATCACACAATTAAAATAAAATGTTATTTTATCAGTTAAAAAGCGTGATTTATATCTGAATAAAAAATGCGGGCGCCTATTAATAAATCAAGCATCTTTTGCGGTTGTGCTTACATATTCACAGCGTTATTTTTCACAGTGCACATAATAAAGCAACAACACGTAAACATTCCACTTAACATGCTGCGATATACCATTTTATCCAGCTATCAATCTTAAAACCCGAGCCGTGAGCTCCATCAGCCCACATTGTGTATACGCAACATGTGAGAACTTTTCTCGCATTGAGTATACGCAAAATGCAGACACACACACCGATAAAAAACACACACTCGTGCACATTATTGATAGCTTACCACAATTTTGAATACACTCGTGGAAAACTCTGACTCCACTCGGACAGCAGCTACAGAATTGCCAATTATGTCTCATCTGTGTATTAAAATGCCATAATTGCGAATTTAAGCTTGTCCTTTGTGGCTGTCCTGGCAAGGACTGCCGGCTGCTGATGCTGCTCATCATCAGTCTCGGTATGTTGGCAGCTGACAAAGTTTATCATTCTCAGCTCTCGTTGACAGCAATCCCCAAGCGATTGCCTCTTCCGCCCCCAGCCAACTTGCGCTCGCCAAAGAGTTAAGTGTTTGGCATAAAATTTATTTAAAGCCATTTTACAAAAGCAGTTTTCAAACTTTGTCTTTTGTTGGAGCTATCCATTTGGCTATTTAAACAGCTGTTTTTTTTTTTCAAGGTTGCCGGTCAAAACTTTAATAAATTTACGCTTAGCGTTGACTAAGAAATCGCAAACAAATACGTTTACAATTTAAATTTAAATTTAAATTACGACTGTTTTCAAAGGTGTTAAATTCAAGCACTTGTAATCTGAATACTTGAATGTAATTAATAAGCTTGCCATGTCGACACACACAATTTTTACTCGTCTTATCAAAATTATTAATTTTTGTGCACGAATTGTAAAAGTGTATTTATAAATGTGGCGATTGTAATCTGTCTGTGCGACAGCAATCTCATTTTCAATGTGAACCTTTTCATATAATACATTTATTACATAAGATTACCAAATCTGAGTTTTAATTAGCTTGTTTAAAGTGTGCATTTTGAGTTCAAATTGTAACTTGTAAACATGCTGTAAACTGGAAGAGTAAATTTATATTCGATTTCAATGGGCTTATTGTAGCTGACATATTTTCAGACATTAGACACATTAGGTGGCTTACAAATTAAACAGTTGATTTAATTTATATATGTTATTTGAAATGCCGTTAATTGGAATGTTAGTGGAGATCGTTTGTTAGGTGGACTGGTCAAATGCTTGTGGCTTTTCATTAGTTAAATTGGCAGAACATAAGCGACTCTTGTTGTGGGCGAGCTGCTGTTGTTTATGTTTTGATTAGACATTAACACAGATACCAAAACCGAACCGAAACATGTTTAAATTAAGTGCCTGGCTGCACTTATGTGTCCATACACCCACACAACCACGACGACCATGACCAACACCAATCAGGCAGCTCGCAGATGCCTAAAATGGAATGACTTAGGCAAAGTCTCAAGGGTGCATTATATATGTATAATGTTCCTTGATATATATATATATATATATATATATATATATGTATGTGGCTTTTAATGTACGCCAGACGATTTGAGTGGCCATATATTCAGCATGTTCTCAGGTGTGTGTTTTTGTGTTAAGGTGTGGGTGTGTGTGTGTGTGTGGGGGTGTGTGTGTGTGTGTGTGAGGGTGTATGTTGTTCAACTCCTCTTTGCCATTAATCAAAGCGAGTGTCTAGCCAGACAGCCGCGAGTGGCGCTACTTCAATTTCCTCGCTAATTGCATATATGGCCCGGGGGTGGGGAGGCGTTGGTGCCAACTAATTGTAGACATCTTTCAACTGATTGTTTAATTGCTGGCCTACTGCTAAAGTTGCCAACATTGTGCGCCGTAATTGAAATGTAATAAGTTTAACTCATAATTAAATTGGTTGCACGACTACCTGTCAAAGGCATTTCATAGATATTTTCTTAAGCCCAGCAAACCCAATTAATGTGTGAGTTGAACAAATGCAACTCAATTTTATAATTTATTAAGTACTTTAAAATTTGAGCTGTAGTCATTAAAAGTTTTTTCTTAAAGTCATCCGATCGTTAAATAGATTCCCAGTTGAATACATTAATGCATGTTATGATTGATGCAATTCCATTTCCTATATATTTCTCGATTGCAGCTTTGCAAACACTCATTAATTGTATTTATTGATATGTATATAAATATATGCATATATATATATATGTAAACAAGGCGGTAATAAAACACAGCTATCAATTAAAAGCACTACCGTTATTATAATGACTATAAATTATTGTTATTGTTATATCGCTGACCACCTGTGCATACAGAATGAGCCCAACGGGGATTGCAGCTCATAACAATTTATTTCGGGCAAACAATTGTTGCATGGAAACTATTCTAGCTAATAATTTTGCCCGCTGCTGTTCGCAAATGCAATTTGAATATTAACTCGAATTTCGCACATCACATGGGACATATATTTGCAACAGCAACACTATTTATGTGGCACGTTTAAATGCCATTAGACAGCAACAGTGTGTGACATTTTCCACAGGGAAAGTGCTTTGAGCATAAATTCGTCCCGGGAACTGAGAGAAACAGAGAAACAGAGAAACATTCTAATTAACAAGACTTATGTGTGCTTATAGTTAATCAACAGTGCAGCGCACTTAATTAGGGGCAGCTATACAAATGCTGGCTGCAACATGCAAATTGGCCAAGTCCCATTGTTGGCCAATGGATTGAATATCCCAAAGTCGAGAACATTAACGAGCTGACCATTGTTTGGCTGCGTTTGGCATTTAATCGATTTGTTGCACCTCAATTTACACAGCAAGAAAGTTTCCGCTTCAGTTTCAGCCACTTAGCTACTCAACGGAGAAAAGTTGAGCTTTTAAAATGATATTTTTATAATCTTTTCAGCTTTTGTCAACTAGTTTTCTGTTTCATTAAACTTTTCCCTCTTCATTTCTTTTCTTTTTGGTTTTTGTGAGTTCTTTCTATCCCTTCTGTATTCTCTTTGGTAAACTTGCTCGTAAATGGATTTATTTATATTTTCTTCAAAATGATAAACATTTTCAGAATGCATTTGGCATTCAATGTTTTTGAGAAGTTCCAAACTATAGGACAATTGCTGGGTACATTTTTATTTTCATTATTCTCAGCGCATTTATTGTCAATTATAATTGTAATTTCAAATTATGATCTTCAACTTAAATTATAAAGAGTGTTCAAGAAATTGGGAACACAATGAGTAGTTTAAAAACATAATTTTTTGCAGCTCTGTTAATTTATTAGACATTTTATTCTCGAATTAAAAACAAATTTTCCGCATTGGGGAAATGGTTTTTCTCCGGAATTATAAAATATTCTGCGTCCAAAACACATAAATTATTTCATTTTATAATTTGGTTTTTATGATAGTAATGTAATGCAAAAACCATCTTTAACACAGATATTTTCTTCTGTTTGTCCATTTCTTTCTTTTAAAGTACTAACCAATCTAGAATTATATTATATTATCTGTGGTTTTTTTGGTTTTTATATAGTAGAAAATAGTGTGAAATTCAACAGCTGTTTGTTTGGTCACCTTCTGAATGACTGATTCATTTATCAGTTATTCATTGAGTCGCCGCTTTAAATAAATATTTGGTCGCCTCATTTATTTGGCAGTGTAAATAAATTAAATTCAAATCGAAATTGATATTAACTACGCTCATATCATATACTACTTGCATATATATATATAAATAGGTAGAATAGGTTTGGGGGCTTATCAGTTGCCTCGGCGCCATTTGGCGGTCAACGTTGTGCTGGGTGGGTGGTGCGGCAGGTTGGTTAGGGATAGGGAGGGCGAGGGGTGTGTCTGTGACATTTATCACTGCTTAATTACGTTACTGATAAGCTGATTTCACATTTGCTTTCCTTACGCTGGCCGTTTGCTTCATATCAGAATGGTTTCTTTTCTCTCGTTTTATTTTTTTATTTTATTTATTTTTCGTTTTATTTTCGGTTTTTTGTTCGTCAGCCTCTCTTAAAGTACACAACTCAGATTTAGTTAATAAAAATTAATAGCCATGTGAATTGTTTGGCCTTAAGTGAGAATGGAAAACACATATTCTATAACCAGTTGATATTGTTTATTGTTTATTTATGCAGTTTAACTGCAAATGTATGTGTTATTCTACTCTGATCGTGAATGTATATGCATATATCCCGCGGGTGCTAAAGTCCATTTGGAATAACATTTTGTTTGTTTGCCCACTTATTTATTTGACGCTTTAATTACGCATTTATTGCCTGCGGCAAGCATTGCGTATACGCAACTTGAAATGCCTGCCAAGCGACCGCAATTCATAAAAGTCATTGACACGACAAACGATATGATAAAAACGGCAAATGGCATAAATATTTATAGTTCTAATTCAAATATTATTACTAAATACATTTTGTATATGGTTTTCAGTATCCGGAAACATGCATAACAAATGAATGTGTGATTCTGTTTTACTGACCTATTCATAGCTTATTTCAACCTGACCTGTAATCTCATAGTTTTTAAATTTAATTCTTTTATTTTTTTCTTTAGATATTTTTGACTATCGCTCGTCGCTGCTGATAAAAAGGTGTTGGTTGTTCCTAAGTATTTGTTTGCTCAAGGCCGCCCTTGTTCATTTTTTTTATAGATAGATAGACCAGTTTTAGATCAATCAAATAATTTTTCTGAATTCCAAGTATTTTAGTCAAATCTTTACATATTATTTGCACCTATCAATCAAGAAATATTTGAAAACTAAATTTTCCCATTAACAAAATTGAGTTATATTTAATTAAAAATAATATTTGTGTATTATACAATTTCTGATATATGATTTTTAATTACCAAAGTAGACATCTGCCGGTTCATATACCCTTTATACCCTTTAGTATAAAGTTGTAATTAAATGGGTGTAATAAAGTTATGGACTCTTTGTTATAAATATAAAAAAACCAATATAGATTAGCATTTACATTGGAATTGAAAATCATATATATTTAGATTGATTTCATTTACATATAACACATTTTTTGACTTAATCCATTTATTTATTGTATCTGATTATTAAAAATTTGTATGCAAAGAAAAAAAATTATTATAATTCTTTTCGTTTGCTTCTGATTTGCCACCTCAGCAGTGGATAAGGAGTATCATCTAGTCGAACAAACTCAAATAAATTATTATTGAAAATGTACATTAGAAATTTTGTGGTATTTGTGGTTCGTTGGCGAAAATAGATTAGTGGTCAGTTTTGCTTGATTTTGCATAACAATTCTCATTCATTTATGAAAATTACGTTCTTGGGCAAATTCATAAATTTAGCTTAACCCAATTCTATTATAAATTGCAAATGTGTGTCTGTGCTATCGAAAAGATACTTGAACAAGGCATGTGATATAAATTCTGTATTGTTGTTTACCGTATATCTAAATAATTGCAATTAAGTGTATACCATCATAAAATATAATAAGCCATTGTTTCAACTTAATAAAAATGTATTTGATTTGCTAAAAGCAAGAATTAAAATTCATAGTTTAGATTAGTGGGATTATAAATTTGAAAATGTAACATGTGATTGTTCTTTAGTTAATTTAACTCTTTTGTCTAAAATGCGAAAATTTTGTTGGGTGTATCTTTTTCTGTTTATCATAGAGTTCCTATATAAGATAGGTAGTAAAAGTAATCCCAAAGTATTTCTCATTTTATGATGAATGATACCCACATATGGTTTTTGTAAGTACTTTGGACGCACGCCTATATTTTCTTATTTTACTTCCAATTTGTATATTTTACATATAAAATTCTCTAGATATTCTAAAAAAAAATTTGATACGATTTTCTTGGCCTCGTTTTGCGACAGCTTTCTAATTTAAAAGTGTCTTAATTGGATTTTGCATTGCTGTGGTAAAAGCTGTGCAGTGTGACACCTCCAGCGATGAGTCGCAGCTGGAGATGCTCTTGTGTTCACCGCAAAACGCCACACCCACCAACTAAACACCCACACACACTCGCACACACACACACACGCACACGTGCAGGGGTGAGTGGAAATGTTTTTGGCGCTGCCAACGCCTGTCACATAAATCTCATAGCGAATATTGTTTCAGATTTGCATTTGACTGTGTGTGTGTGCGCGTGTGTGTGTGGTTTTGTTGTGCAGCACGGGTAACCCCATGAGCCCCTGCTATTGTCGGCTTGTGGCATACCATAAATTCGCCTTTTTTTCAGCACCATTTGTCCTCGACCTTGTTAAAGTGGCACACGCTACGTTTTGGCATCGATTAGAAAACCAAACAACGATTTACTGTTAGTTCCAATTCGGCCTTGAAGTCTATTTATGGCAGCGCCTAAACATAATGAAGAACTGCACACAACGAAAAAGTCCTTTTAAGTTGTTGTTCCTCGGCAACCTTGCCACTTGAACTTAACATTACTTGCCACCAACGCAGCCTTCGGTGCAAGCACCGGTTTACCACCGCGTTTAGTACCAGAATTATTTTCTTTTATTTTTACTTGTGGTTTTCATTGTTCTTTGGCTTACTTGCATTTTAATGGTCTGTATTGATTTTAAGTGTTTGCCCCACGCTGCACAGAAGTTGTGACCCCGTCAGCCCGCTTACACCATTTGGGCCATTACCTAACATGTTGGCCATTCTGGCTAGCTGACTGGCAGCGCTTGTTATGAGCAGTTGGCATCAATAGAAATGTGTTAATGACTTTAGACCATGGCCCATCCACCTGGTGTAGGCACTAAACGCGCGACATCTTCCAGCTGCTCCTCATTCTCCACTTTACATTATATTTCACTTTTGCTGCTGTCTTCAATTTGATGATTCTGGATGTATTAAAAGTCTAATTACTATATAATTTGAAAAGTGAAGTAGATTAAACTTAACTGCAGCCATTTGAGTCTGCTGAAATTCACATTTGTTGAGAAAACTAGCTCGACTTTCCAACATAAAGAGGGTAATAAATCTAATAGCTCTTAGTGTTTAACTACCATATCACATTGCTGGATTCTAAAAAGCTTGATTATAATAAAAATAAGACAACTATATTATATGGTATAAAACTTTGTTTTTATTATTATTGGCAAGACTTGGTTAGCATAATTTGCGCTTTAATTTACGGTCAGTATTTTTGCAAGAAATTGTGAATAATTTTTTGTCTTTAACAATTTTACAACAGCTGTAAGCAATTTTAAGCTGCTTTTTCATATGGGTTTTTTGCTTTTTGGTCTGCCACATTTTCTTCCTATCTTGGGTTGGGTTTTTCCCTTCCGGTGGGTACGCCTCGCTTATCAGCGAATTTTCAGTTTTGTTGTTGTGCTGTGTGTGTGTGTGGACTGCTCAACATGTCTCACACTGTTTGACTAAGTCTGAGACTCAAATGCAGACAGAGTCTTGGCTCTGTGTTGTTTGCCTGTGTTTTGCATGTCATGCGCTTGTTTGCTTTGTGTTTCCTTCCGTTTTCAATTTCTTGTTATTCGCTGAATACAACTGCGCTCTGTATTTTATATATATTTTTTGCTTAAGAGTTGTATTTTATTTTTTTTTCTTTCTTTTTGCATGCTTTCACATTATATGCATATGGTTTATGTGACATCTAAGCACATGCCACATGCAACGGCGGCAAAGAGATGAACGTGCGGAAGCCGTTGCAGCCTGAATAGTCAGCTGGCTGGCAGAGTTGGCATCAGTTTCTAGTCGGTTTTTGCCATCTTCTGATGTCTTGCAAAGCTGTCGTCCTCGTAATTTCTCGGCTTTTAATTAATTTTCACCAGCACACGAAATTAATTTTCTTTAGTGCTGCTATTTGTCAAATTTCTGAAGCAACTGCAGCAAGCTCAAGTTTTGTCTTTAAAATTCAAGGGATATATTTAACAGCTCGGCTTACCAATATTTTCTTGTTGCAATGCCATTGTTTATTTGAAATGTTTTTGTTATGCCACGACTTAATTGAAATCTAATTTAATTTATGCTTCTAAGATAAACACAAACATACACGGAATAACACACACACACGTTGCCTTACCTCAATGTCCAAACACAATACAAATATTTGCACATATTCCATACGTTTTGTTTATATATCATATACATATATCATATATGTGTATATTTGGCATTTTAATTGAAATACCAAGGCACAATTTGCAGGGGGTCGAATCAAGTTTGGACAAGTCACGCGGAATTAACATGCAATCATTAAGTCATGCACATTAAATACATTAATTTATTGATTTTCCAAATACGTACATCTATTAATATGAGCATATATGTGTAACACACACACACACACACGCAATCGTAATTCAACTGCTGCTCATCTTTCATATAAATGTCTTAGTGGCTTCCGGTTTGTTGGCGCTGTTTGCCTGCCCAGATCATATCAATAAAAGATATGAATGGGACCTGCTCGTCTGGTGCCCAAACATGTGGATAGACCCCAAACAGGCAGACACCAGAACATTTCAACAGAACTCACAGAGAGAGAGACAGAGAGAGTGAGAGAGAGAGAGCGAGAGAGAGAAGGAGAAAGCGAGCCGACAGCGGAAAATAGAAATGAATGCGTGATTTGGAAAGATAAATCAACAAAATATCGACATATATAATATATATATATATATATATTTATATATAATACATATTTGTATAAGCAACAGCAGCTTTGTATTATTTCTCTCTTTTTTAAAAGGAAAAAATATTTCTACAAAATATGTAGGCCTCAATTGAGATATATATTTTACTTTTTAACGATATAAATAAATCTTAAAAAAAAAGAACAAGCTAAATAAAAAATTCCCGAATGCACTTACACCTCAAATATCTGGAAATACATTAATTCAGAAAATATATTATACATTTATTTATTAAGCTATTGAATATGTTTATTTAAGTAGATTTTTTTTATACTTTTTGTGCCTACATTGTTCTATTTTTGTTACTATTTTTATATTATTAGCTCTGCCAATTTTTCAAATGATTTTTTGTTCGTGTTGTCACGATATCTTCTCAGGAGCCACAGCTGTTGTGGGTTAACTAAAGTGATTGACGTAACCACAGGCGACATTTCGTATTAGAATCCTGGGCAAAGGACATCAGAGTGACGCCCTAATGGACCATTGACAATTATAAGGCTACTAAATCCTGTCAGCAGGACATTAAAAAAAAAGGGAAGAGCAAACAAACACGAGAAAGGGGGGGAAGTGTGGCATATGCCGACAATTTGGGCATATCACGATTTCATGTTATTCAATTAAAATCACACTATTACGAGTATTAAAGTCATTGAAAGAACTGTCAGACACACGCACACGCAATCAATGTCAACACAGAAACACACACACACTCATACACACAACAACACATATGCACACACACCGTAATCGTCCTGCAGCTTTAGCCAAGAGAATTTGCACATTTATTCAGTGTGTGGATCTATGAGGGGGGTGAAGTGGATAGCACACCCTGTTGGGTCCTTGTCCTTGGCTAGCACATTATTACTTGGCAACCATAGTCAGAGCGGTAGCTGTAGTAAGACACACATAAATGTCAGCTACAAGATTTCATATCCTCGGGTTAAGACCAAGCACTAAGCGTATGCGCGTCAAAGCTCTGGGCGAGCGGGGGTGGAGTGTGTGTGTGTGTGTTTGTGTGTGTCTAGGCGTGTTTATGCAGTTAAGTGTTTGAACAGTTAGCTGACTGGCATCTGCAACTCTTTACGAGACTCCTAAGACCATGCGACAAAATGTGCATTTAAACATCTTTGGGAATTGGTTTTCAATTTACGAAATGTGAAACTACAAATTTTATTGTGATAGTGGCATGATTATAATCCATTATTAAAATATAAATATTTATAGATCAGATTTATGTGTTTACAATATTTTTCTTGTACCTACATAAATGTTGGAAACAAGAATTTTATATATAAAATAATCTAAAGTTGTAAATTCTTTTATTGTTAATTATTACCCAGAACTCAACTCTGACTTGTAGCTTAATATAACACAAATGTTGTATACCAACTAAAAAATTATATTTAATTAAATTTAAATAGCAGCACAGCTTTTGTAAAAACACTGAAAAAAATCTCACTATCATATAATGAACCAAATTAGAGGGAATATCTGTGTTCAACCTTCTTGACTGAAACATTTTCACTGGCTTTGAAAACAGTTTGTTCCTCGTAGATTTTTGATAGCGGCAACTGAGCCAGATTTGCAAATTAGGCAACTATGCAGCGCGAGCACGAAATATAAATGCCACAGATTGTACTCTAATAGCAGTTACCCCATGTAGCTGCCACATCTGTCAGGCGCCCTAAGAGGTTCACATGTGCTGCCACAAGTTTTAGGAAAACTTAAAAAAAAAAAATTCAGCTGCCCCCAAAGTGAAATTTTGCCCTTAGAACTTGAAGCTGTTTCGGCTGCTGCTGCTGTCGTTGCTGTTGCAGCTGTGGGCCGTTGGTGCTAAGTGGCACCCAGCCAAGAGGCAGCATCGGGAAAAGACGCCTCGCCCTCCTGCCGGGCTAGCATGTCGTATTTGGGCTGCCTGCTGAGTGCTGATACTATATGTGGAACCCTCATGCCTCATCCCAAGTTTGCCATATTTTTTACGACAATCGCTTCAAATTTTATGACTCAAGTTGTTGGAAATTTTGGTTTGAAGCAGGAACAGGAACTGCCGCTGCTGGTGTAGCTGCTGGTATCTGTATATTCTACTGCTGGTTGTGTCGCGTGTCCTGCAATCGATATTTTGTACGGTGCTGCTGGGGAGATGCGTGTCTGTATGCCATTTATTTATTGACCAGCTCTACCGGTAAATTCATTATCTTCTATTTGCAAAATTTTCCAGTTGGCTGCTGTGACCTGCTTTTCCTGCACGACTCTCTGCTAACTTTGCACAAAGTTTACATTAATGTTTTTTCAATAGTTGTAGACAGGAACACCCAACCACTATCCCCATATCCATTCTCAAACTGTCCGATGCTTTTGTCTAATCCAGCGTTTTAAACCGCAGGCCCAAATTCCATTCACACTTTGTCTCTGGGTGGTATAAAAAATACGACTTAACAGTACATTTACTCAAGAATTTATGTGTTTATAAAAAGAATGGGTTTGTGTGTGTGTGTGTGAGAGAGAGAGAGAGTGTGTGCTCTAGGCAGTAAGCATTTGAATGGTTTCCAAGTGTTGAGTGCGTTCCTGGAATGCGTACAATGCGATTAGGACTTCCATACATTATTCAATTTGCGCTGCAAATAACACAAATAACTGGGCAATAACGCAACAAAGTCAGAGTAATAAACTCAAATACCATGTCATTTTAACACCCACATATATGTTATATATATTTATTTATATATATGTTCTGTGGAGTGTTCCATTTAATGATTTCATGGAATATATTCAAAGAGTTTTGAATCCTCCTACTCAAATGTACTTTAAAATCAATAATACAAACATAGGCATTAGTCACAAAATTAATTCTACATTAAATTATATATATATATATATATACATATACACAAATTTAGTTATTGAAATCACGTTTTATATTTTTGTTAAAAATGTTTTCGTATTATTTTCTTTAACTTTGATACTACTTAAAAAAATAAAATATTTTCTGTATAAGATTGAAGTTCAAAATTTTGTTAAATATTGAAATAAAATACTTTTTCTAATGTTCATATTGATATTTAATATTGCTGATTAGTCTACATATTTATTTTATCGAGGCTGTATACGAAACTATTATATTCCGAGCGTATATGTGTAATCGAAAAACTAGTTAACACCTCTTGTTCCTATAAAATTCGAGTTATTATAATTTGAGCTTGTAAATTTACTATTTTTCTACAGCTTCTTTAATCCATTTATTTTTCTTTCAATATATGCATAGATCAATTTATCTTAACTCTATGGCTTATCCTGTCTGCTCGTAAAAATATAGGTTCCCCAATTTACTTTATCTGTTTTCGTGTTCACAACAAATCGACGCATTTGTTCAAGCGATTTTATCAGATCGTATTTTGCAATCGCATCAATTATTGAAAATCAACGTTGCGTTGATAGCTGAATCCCCCTCGCCGCACTTTACCCAGAAACTCAATTATTTGTTGTAAACTACAAGCAAGATGTGAAGATGTGATGGAATTGAGAGAGGGGGAGGGTCATCCATGATTGTATGCGCCAAGCAACTTATGCAAAATCACGTATGCAGTGACATAAAAAAAAACTATAAATAATTCAACAGCCAAAATACATTTGGGGTTGTAAGTGGGTGTGTGGGTGTGTGTGTGTGCGACTGAAAAGAAATGCATTGCAGATTGCACATCGCAAGTGCTAGGAAAATTTGCTGATGCGATTGGATGTCAGTGAGTTAAGTTCTTGAAGAGCATAGACATATATATATATATATATATATATATATATATAAATATATTTATTTTTATAAAAATCCATATAGAAATATATGTACATGTGTGGTGGCATTTGCCGCAAATGGACTGTGGCTCAGTGTCATTGACAGCTGTCACTCTGGGCACACTCTGCATACACAGACGCCCACACTTTGACCCACTATTGAGGCCTTTGCTAATCTTTTTTATGCAGTGCTCCACCCTTCGTAGCCTCAAGCCCCTAGCAGCTACAGTCCTGAATTACTCTGCTTTTGGGTTACCGAGATTCAATAAAAAGATATTTTTGAATTGCTGGTGGCGTCAACGGCAATGGCAATGGCAACGGCAGCGGCTGTGGGCTACAAATGTCTGTTTGGTGCTTAAATTTTATTAAACATTTTTTGGCTGCCGAGGAGCGAGCTGCGAGTGGCACTTCACGCAGACTTTATTAGGTTCATCAAATGCTGTCAGCAGCCAGCATATGCGACTTTATTGGAGTCGTTCTCTTGGTAGCCAAGTGGAACACGCCCCTAAAAGCCCATAATTCGCCCCAGATAAATATCCAGGATGAAATCATCGGAATTTTGTGCTCTGACCTTGCCACAACGGCTTTAACGGCTAGTTTAGGTTTTATGGGTTTAGATTTTATAGTTCTTACATAAGCTAAAGTGCAGTCATCAAGGGCTTCACATAATTCTGTTTTTCATTTTCTCTGGCAGTTTAAAGCAGAATTTAATTTTGAAAATCAGAAAACATGAATAATTTAATTTATCAATTTTATTAAAGTCACACAGATGGAAAAAATACAATTACGCAAAATTAAACAGTGAAATTAATTTTAATAAATGAACATGTCATTTTCAAACATGATAAAATTCATTTTATTTTTATTTTTTATTTTTATTTATGATATAAGTATTTAATTTGAAAATTGTAATAGTGCTTAAAACAGTTTTGATAAATAAAACCATACAAAAAATGAAAACCAATTTTAATACACATTTCTTTAAGTTGTTAAGAAAATGTGATTAATAAAAATTTGCTAAAGTATTTAATATTAATTTTATTTAGGAAGTATATTCAAAAATGAGAAACTTTCTTTATTATTTTATTTAGATGTCAATTTAAAAATTAAAATTTTACATTATTGCAATTAAGCCATTCCAAAAAAATATTATTGAATAAATGTAAAACTTTAATGTTGAAATTCACCTTAATATTTCTTCTTTACATTTTTTGCAGTCTGCTATAATCCACCCAAGTTGAAAGATACTTCAGTGATTGGTAAGTGTACAAAATCGGTTATGATTTTTTTTGTTATCTATAGCTTTAGCTGTGTGCACCTATTGAGGAAATTTGCAGGAATTCAACATGGTTGAAATTTGACTTTTGGATAGGACATGAAAGTGCACATTAAGCTGTCTGGAAGAGATAAGTTCATATGGATTTATTGACATTTGTGCGCTGACTGTTAGCCAGTCGCTCTCTGGGGTTCCATTTTTGTTTCTCATATTATTTCATTTGCCTGTTGGCCAAGTGAGCGTGCAGTCAGCCATAAAAAGGCCAACATCCGCAGCGGCTAATGTGCTGTCATTTGTAAATGCATGGATGGCGAGGGGGAGGTTTTGGGTTGTTGGTTGTGGCAACTAGATTTGGCAACCTTTGTGGCATGAAAAAAATACATAAATAATGAGCTACGTGCAAGGGATTTGAAATCGCTAGCCGGCATTTTCATTCTTTGTCATAATCAATCCTCGGCCAATGATTTATGCAAACAACATTTTTTTGTCTTTCACCACTCAGAATTTAAATCAAAGTCAGAGCGGAATTGAGGAGTGCTTAAACCCATGTGATTGCGCTACATAAATTTGTTTATTCATTTGGTAACACACTCTGCTAAATCAGAATTTGATAGCAAAATCCGTTAAAAATTATGATAGACATTAACTGAGGAGCGGATCTGCACAATTCGATATATAAAATTTTATTTATAATATTATAAAATCAAGCAAATTCAATTTTATTTTTATAATTTAAAGATTGCTATTACATATTTATTTTTTTTTTAATTTGAGCTTAATATTTTAATAACTACAGGATACTTGTCAGTCGCTCAATCTCTCAATTCGACAACTGCCACATTGAGTGGATTTTGCTTTGTTGCCTTTTAGCTGCTGCTGTTGCTTTGCTGTGGTCAGTCGTCATTTTTTGGTCAATTATTTAAACCAAAGCGACTGTTGCCGATTTTCAAGCGGTTGTGGTAAGTGCAACACAAATAGACGACAGCCGCACCAACTGTGTAGAATGAAGATAGACCGGAACTGGGACCGCATTTAAGTGGCTTACAGTATGTGGCGCAACTGCATAAAACTGAATGTGAAAGTTTAAAATATTTGTCTCGATGTGGTTGGCAAAACGGCGTTTCAACAAGTCCAGTGAGCAACCTTGGCTTCCAGCTGGATTTTCTGCAAGGCTTCGTAAGTTCATTATACGTTTGTAGTTTGTTTACACTATACCATCATTCCCTATGTATATATATTTGTGTGTGTGTGTGTGTGTGTGTGTTTGTGCGTCCTGTGGCTGTTTACAAAGGTGTCTGTCAGTCAGACGATTGTTGCTGGTCAGTCGACTGCAGCAGCAGCGGCGTAGACAAGCCATTCACATCCTGTGACCGCATCCTGTCGCCGGCAGCCCGCCTGTTTGACCGTCACCAGCCTCCTCCTCCTGTATGCCTGTATATGGTGCTTTGGCAGCCTTAGCCCAGTCTGTCTTTTTAGCCACATTTCCTGGCCTCTTTGCTTCCATTGTTCGCTGAGGTATTCATATGACTGCTTCAGTTTTCAGATGAGGCATTTTGACGCCAGAACGAGTCCTTGTCCATTGCCCAGGCTGACTAACGAAGCATAAACTAAGCGGTCTTTTAATGTAACTTCTAACTGTACGTGTGTGTGTTTGTGTGTGTGTGTGTGTCAGTTCACAAGAAATCAAGCGTAACGAAGCCCACCAACAGCAAAATTGCAAAACTGGCACAAGTTCATGTTTATGTTCTCATCCTTCCATTCATAGAGACTAAGCCTTCTAGTCATTCAGGTTATGTGCATGGATGACAATGGATATGCATCCACTCGTTCGACAGAAATCGGGTTTAGGCACTCGCTGCTCTCTGTTCGAGATTTTGCCAATTGGTCCTTCAGAATGGGTAAATGAGCTACGCTAAGTAATCCACTCGATGTCCAATTAGCGCCCGAGCATCCACCCAAAGCCCCTTTTTGCTCTTTATTAGCTTGGTTAAAAGGAATTCGAGTGCGATTAAATTCATGTTCCAGTCCTAATTGATTTTTGAACTGACTACCAAGATGGCAGTAGAGAATAGCGTGTTTCGCTTAAGTGTTAGGTGAATCTGAATTTAAGGAAAAACCGAAGCGAATTGGGGAAAATAAAGACAACGCTAATTAAATACAATTTCGTTAGGAGCTCGGGCAAGAAACGAAACAATTTAATAAATTGATATTTAATTGGGTTAAATGTTAAGAAATGCAAACAAAATTAGTTTAGGTAAAGGTTGGTTTAGGCATAGAATTTAACTACTATACAATATATTTGTTCTAAGAAATGTTACGATTTAAGTAATACAAATAAAATACACGAAGAAATTAAGAATTTTTATTTTTAATGAGGACAAACTGTAGCTCAATTATATGTATTACTCAAAAGTTAATTAGTTTGTGTTGCAATTTAACCACATTCAGAAGAACACTTAAATGCTCTGAATTTGGTATTATACTACTTGAATATTTACAATGTTTACATTGTTGCCTTTAATGAGTTGCACACGTTGGCCATTAAATACCACAGGGCGTATGTGTGTTATTTTTATTGCTATGTGCATTAATGCGGTACAGTAACAATAATAACAACAATAAAAACAATGGTATTAAAAATCAACGTCTAATTGCCATTAAAAGTAAAAACAACAAATATTTAAAGAATTTTTACCTTTTTTTTTGGGGAGAGCAACATAATCAGAACTTAAATAAGAAGCAGCAAACAAAACAAAACAAAAGCGAAGTAATACAAGAAAAGTAAGCAAAATCAAAGCAAAGACATAAAATTGCTGCAGGAAATGATGTGACTTGACGCGCTTCTTTTGTTTATTTAGATGATTCTCTGGCTGGGTGTGTGTGTGTGTGGGCTGTCCACAACAAGGACAACAACCGCACTAATAACAACAATGCGTACAACCCTAATGGCAATAACAACATAACTTGTACAACAAAAGGTGGGTGGGGGAGAGGGGGTGCAGAGCATTGAAATTGTCTTCATTATTATTTTATAACCTTCAGAAGTTGCTTCAACTTGAGTCGCTTTACTTCGCATCTGCCTTTAGTTTCTGACTGCCTTTGGATTTTTTACAACAGTTTTTTATTTTTTTTGTGTGTTTTGAAATCTTACAATGTGGTGCTTCTGGCACGTTTTCAAATGCTTTACCCTCCGACCCACTGCTCCACTTACCCCAATATACCCGGTTACAGGGTTACGCAGGACTGTGACTGACTGCTTATTAAATCATGCCCGAGGCAGTTTATATATATATCTATATGACTGACTGCATTGTGAAGTATGCTCTTGTAGTGTATATATTTATAAATTTATAGTATCTATGTATCTGTGATGATATGCAAATTCAGTTACTTTTAAGATGCACTCAAAAAGAGGGGGTTGCACAATATGAACTTACCGGCTTGAATGAACAGCAGGAAATCAAATAAAACGGCTTATTCAATGTCCGTTTAAAGTTTATTGCAGTAAATTTTTTTTGTTGCATTGTGGCATAATGCAATTTTATTGGCTAAAAGCGATTATTCGATTAGATAAGGCTTTACAGATTTTTTTTTTGTAATGTCCAGTTTTAAGTAGTTTAGAAGTCAAAATCAGACATGAGCTAACCTCTAAATTAAGCCCTTCAATTAAATGATTTATTTGAGAATATAACTGCGTTGACTGTAACTTTATAATCTGAATTATTGGTCTTATCTTAATAAGAATTGTTATCAGCTGTTTGCTCATTTTGACTTTAGCCGAATGGGTAACAAAATATTATCAATTCTTTGATTTCTCAATGAAACTTTGTTTTGATTTTGCGATGAGCTCACTTCACTTAACACAAAAACAAAGGCATAAATATTAATGCAGTTTCTTTTTTTTTACTGGGATTTCCATTGACTTCTCAGATCTTTTTAAAGCACGTGCTTAAGTGGATAGAATATTGGCACACATTTGATTTCCTTTGGGGCATTACTTTTGTGAGTCACTTTATCGTCATTTTGCTTCTGGGCATTATGTTTACAAGTAGACAGCTTTAATTTAATAACTTTTGCACCACTTACTCACCCACCTACACACACATATTTGTTGTTTTGACAATTTCGAGTGCACTCCAAATAATTTTTTTGAAATGCTTGACACTTTTTGTGTGTTATCAAAGCGATTGAAAAACAATTACACTTCTAAAATTAATGGCGCATGATATTGATGTTGGAAATGGCTAGTGTTTAATTATTTAGTGAAGATATAAATCTTAAATAAAATTTAATATGTATTATTCGATAATTCAAACAATGCTGTGCAAAAAATATGCAAGTTTGTTATGAGTCGATATTTTTTTTGCCTTTGGTAAATGAGTCAACATTTATTACCCAATTATTTGTAACCTCATCGATGGGCGTGGGGTATACAAAAAAACAAAATTAAACCCATATACCATCGATTTAATGAAAAAATGCTTTGCGCTTTTGAGCACATAAAAAACACATTCAAAAAAACAGACGGGTGGGGTTGGGGGAGGGAGGTTAAAGGTAAAATATTCGCATCTGCTGTTGGCAGCCACGAAAAACTTTCATTTGTTTACACACCACTGTTGCCTGTTGCCTGTTGCCTGGCTAACCACATCAAAAATAAAGACGATCAACAACGGCCGAAAAAAAATTGTAAATTGATTTTCCAAAAATGTTAAATAAACAAAATGCTGCACAACGCGTATTTACTTGGCATACAATAAATGTTTCACTTATTATTTTTCAATAAAAAACTTGCATTAAGCGCTGTCTTAAAGCTAAATAGCAAGTTGGAATGAGGAGGGGAGGGGGTGTGGAATGAGAAAGGGAATTGGATTGAGTAGACAACGCTCATGGCTAATGGTCGGCTTTATTAACATGATTGCTACGCCAATGCAGTAGAGGGGTGGGCAGAGAGGGCAGCTTATCAATGAATCACTAAAGCATGTGATTGATGATTGGATGTGATGAGTGCGTTGGTGTTTGTGTGTGTGTGTGTATGTTTTGATGTAAGTAAGCCTATAGTTAACTGAGTATCTGCATGTCTGATTATTTGTGTGTGGCACACTCGAAATGTGGCTTCCCTAGCAGGGATTAGGCGCCAGGCGCCCTGCATAACAGGCTGACAGCAGCCATATGAGTGTGTGTGTGTGTGTTCCCTCATCAGTTGGCAGAAGACAGATTAAAAGTGAAGAGCCTGCAAAAACGTTGCCAGCTAAAGAAGTCTCAAGTTTTACCACACAAATACAAATAAGATCTACACTAACTTCTCAGAGTTGCCTGCATATATAATATGATATTTATCAATATGAATATATATCTATCAAAACATCATATTAAATTTGAATTTTATAGCTGCTTAGCTGTCTTATTGTGTTATCCCTCAAAGCGCATTTGTTCTATTTAAATTTATTGTTATTATTTGCTAGGTGACAGGCAAATGCGATATGAGCCTCTCATCGCAATCGCTTAAAATATCAAAACATTAAATGGATTGTAATTTCAGTTAACAAGAGAATTTACACTTCGTTGGCTTCTACTCTTCTTCTTCTTATGTTTGCTTTTGTTGTTATTTTTCGACTTTGTTGTTGTACCTGTTTGCTCATACAGGCATAAGGCATCAGTCAGGCAGGCATCAGGCAGTCATCATCAAGAGCAGCTGGCTCACATACCCCACCCCTCCCCCCCTCACATTTCCCTGTTTATCTTCAGTTTGTGCCATCCATCTCTCTGTGCTGGGAGGCATAGACCAAAATGTTTACACATACGCGCGATTTTCTTTTAACAATTCATCAAATGCGCTAAGCAGGCACAAAAAACTTTGACACTCGACGTTTGTGTTTGCATATGTGCGAGTGTGTTTGTGTGTGCTTGTGTGTGTGCGTGTGGGTGTTGAAAGCATGTGCAAAGTTTGACAATGTTGGCAGTGCTTCAACACCTCCGACCACCGTCAACGTCACCGTGACCAGCCAATGCCATATCAATCATCGACTAAACTGTGCCAGTCTTTCCCACCGTTGTCCACAGGCACCATGCGTATGTGTGTTATGTGTGTGTGTGTGTGTATATATTGCTTTAAAATATTTATTTTTCTTTACGCTTTTTGTTGAGGCATATTGGATGCCAAATACAATAACTTAAATTTATTTTGCAGGGTCGGAAAAAACAGAATATATATATATTATATATATTCGTGTATATGGATATTATTTGCATGCCCTGAGAAACATTAATTATGTGCTTGGTTTGGGGAGAGGAATGGCAATTAGTTAAAGGTGTAGAATATGTGGGGAGAGAGGCAACATAATGTATTTAATCTCGCAAATGCGTATATAAATGTCTATATATATTTACTTGTACTCTTTTCGCTCATTGAAATTTTGTTAAAAAATATGTGAATGAAAAAAGTAAAATCAAAGCGAAAAAATAATATTTTTTTTGTATAATAAACACGTAAAAAAAGCAAAATACATTCATATCGATTCCTTTTTGTACCAGTCATTTTGCTGAATTAAAAATGTCCATTCTATTTGCACATTTGTTTTTATACATATAAATTTTATAATTAATTTGAAATAATACTAAGTTTGTTTGTATCACATCGTGTATACGCAATGTGGTTCACACTGATAAGGTTCGTTTATCAAAAACTAACCACAGCGCACGTAACTTAATTATTACTATATGCACATCATTATGTATGGACATAATTACACAAAAACCCATTCATTTAATTATGGAAGTCGAAACCAGTTTGTACGTTTTCTGTGTGGCTGCATATTCATTTTCGATCCAATAAGCTGATTACAAATTCATTGAAAATATATGCAATTGAAAAGCGGAATTATGCATTTGGATTTGCTTTTACAAATTAATTGAGCGCGCACATGCGGTCTTTTAATCTTTCGAATTAGGCGTGAAGTTCGGGGGGCAAAGTTCAATTTCAGAAACGTGGCGCTAATTTCAGCTCAAGTGTCAGATGGCACTGATTTATATAGCACAGTATGGCTGAACCATAAATTTTGCTCTGGTTGAGTGGGCAATCTAAATGCGAGATGCGAGAAGCGAACTGCGAGTTGCGAGTAAAATGTTAGTCTAGTCCATGGAGAATACTTGTCAGTTACCATAGGCAAGTCAAGAGCATGAGAGTATTCATGATTTATTTTTATTCGAAACTTCTTCTTAAACACACACAATTTGTGCACGCCGATAAACTTTCGAGCGCTCTTTGCAAACGCTGCTGAAGAAGCTAAAAAAAAATAAAATAAAATAAAATAAAATAAAAGATGAGGCAGCAAGTAGCAAACTCAGCGAAAAATGTTAATCTCAGCATTACAAAGTTTCGCAAAATGAGAAAGTGAACAATGAGGATGTTATTGCCATGCCAGCCGGTTGCCTACTACGCTGAGTTTGAGCCTGCATTCGTCCTTTTGGCGCCTCACTCGAAAATGCAGTCATTAATTTGCAGCTTACAGCGGTAGTAGAAACAGTAGCAAAAGTTGCCTTGCCTGGACTAGCTAGCTCGTAATTTGCAAAAAATGTAAATATAATTAAGACGCCTTCTTAATGGCCAGCGGTAAGCTTAAAAAATGACTCGGCTTGAAGAGTGTCCTGGCGAATCATTTTTTATGCCAACCCCCAACTAAAAAATTCAACCAATTTCATTCGTTTGCTTTGCCCGGTGACAGTTATTTTACCGCTTTAGCAAACGCTGCTGTTCCTGGCCAGTTGGCCAAATAGCAGTTTGGCATTACATTGGCACGCGATCATTAGTCAAGAGCTCTACGGTATAAGGGTAACATCAGCTGCCATCACAGTTAGAGAATGGAAATGGTTTGAAACAGGAAAAGTTGCAGTTGCAGCAATGCTTTGATTGTCACTTGTTGAAAGCTCGACGTGGCAAGTAAAATCCCCACCTGCCCCAATGTTCAAATAGGCATTCAGTAAGTGATTTCTTTTTCTCTTTTGATTCACTTTTCGAATACACTTTCCTTAATATCCTAAAATAGGATATTAATCACTTTAAAATATTTACGACAATTTTCATTACATTAGTACATTAATTTCGTAATCAATGTGCAACAATTCATTTTCATTCGAAAATAATAATTACTAAATAAGAAGTTCATTCGAAAATAATAATTACTAAATAAGAAGTTGCTCCTAAGAAATCCACTTATTTTTATACAAAAAAAAAACAATGAAATTAAATTATGAAATTAAAAGTTGAATTTTATTTTTAAAATTCTTTTTTGAATTATATTTACCTAATTAATACCTTTTTGTATAAGTAAATAAATTATATTAAAAGTTTCAGACTTTTTGGTAAAAACTTTACACAACAATAAATAACTATAAAAAAAAATTACCGAAATTAATTAAGAAGTTCATTAAAAACACTTCAAGTGTATTTGAGAGCAAAATTACGCTTATTTTTTATATGTGTAATGGTTTTCGCTGTTGATTTTAGTTTGTTGGTTGGGTTTTTTGTCATGGCGTAAGCAAATTAAAAGTTTTTCCTTTTCTACTTTATTCTCACGATAAAGTGAATTCCATATTAATTAGTTGTTCAAGCTGCAGTTTGCGTATTTGACAGGTGCGAGTTAGCAAACGGACAACTTCTGGGCCAGATTAAAATAAAGCAAGCCAATGGCAGGACCAAATCTAAGTGAAAAGTTTACTTTTCCAACTGCAATGAAACAAAAACCAAAAAAAAAATAAAATGTTTGCTTTTATTGTAATGCCACTCGCTCGTTTTCTATTCCATTATTCTCGTATTGTACTCGAAGTCGTGCCAGCGACATAATTATGTGCCGCCAATTTGCATTGCGCCCACAACACAATCGCCATAAAAGGCCATAACAATTGAGGCACACGCCAACGCAACGCTAACGGCAATGGCAGAGGCAACGGCAACAGCAACAGCAACAGCAACAATAATGGCATAGGAGAGACCCCTCAAAGGCACTTTCTAATGACGAATACATAATACCCTTGTAGATATGGAGATATCATGTTGGCTTAACAGCTACTTAATATGCCATTTTGGTTTGTAAGACTCAATCTTATAGCCAATTTCATACACAAATTGCTTAATGTTCATTAAGTTAACGACTTCGCGGAAGCTGAAAATACTATAAGAATATACTCCATGTACGCAGCCTGCCTTCATACGTTGCACTATAGTTGACGGAATCGAAATACCCAAGCATTTTTGCAAGTCATATGAGAAAAAAAAAAACAGAATTGAGCAGCAGTTATTTCAACACCTTTATAGTGCTGCAACATTTGAGAGCCAACTGCACACGGGTCTAATACAAACACACACACACACATGTGGCTGACCACAATGGCGTTGGCCAATGACCAAAGGCTAACTTGCGGCATGACTGTTGGCTCGTAGCACAGAACTTTGCACGGAGTTGCAAGTGTGGCATGCAAAACAAACCGACGAAAACGCCGACGCCACATTTACAAAAGCAATAGATAGAAATCTGAAGATAAAGCAAATTGCTGTGCTACAAAATCGTTAACTGTAATTTACCGCATCTGAAACGTGGCCCATTCTTCTTCTTCAATGCAGTCTACATACGATTATGAATGCGGCAGCAATTGGAGACTTGTGCTGTGCCACAATGGGGCCGCAATGTATATTTAATTGCGTTTCTCTGCCACAAACCGATTCGTTTCGTTTCGATTCGTTTGCTTTTGCCGCCAGTTAAACATATTTACAATTGTGCCTCAAATTTGCACACACACATTCAATAATTGAGGCATTGAATTATGCAGCATGTTTGCGCCACGGAGGTGCTCAGATGTAGACCAATTTGCTTAATACCCAATGCCCGGATTTACAGGGTATATTTCGCGCTTATTTAGCCGGGATTTGTGCATTATTAGATATGTAAATGATTCAAGAAATCACAGCGCAAAGCTGCACTTAAGCAAAGCCATTAACATAATAATATGCCAAGTACAAGTACAAAATTTTGATCTGAGTTTATGTCAGTTTCGAGCAAACAAGCTAAATTCAAAAACACTGCTAAAGTGGCTGTCAAAATTATGCATGAATGCAACAATTCTGTCATGGATGTCATGTCATGGATTATTTTTAATGTACGACTGCGAAATGCTCTCTATGCAAACAGAACTTTTAAGTAAACAAGCTTGTTTAAAAATTAAATCTTATTCAAAATTATTGTTATTTATAGCCATAAACAAAAATTCAATAAATTGTTTTTGATAATTTTTAAGATTTTATATACTATATATTTAATTTTTTATATACTATAAACTAAAATAGTTAACTAATCAGCGACTAATTTACGCGCAAAGTAATTGTTTTGCAAATATATTTGTCTGCTTAATTGGGGAATAAACAGAAGAGAAACAACCAAAGTGCCATATCAATAACTAATGATCGTATTTCTTATACACTGTTTATGTTTATGTCTGTGGTGTTTTTTCGCTATTTGCCATTTTGTATCACATCAATTGTCTATGCAAAGAAGCAAAAAGCATTCTTTGCCACGCTAATACATATTCATCATACGCAGCGTGCGCCCGGGGAAAAGCGCTGTTAATTTGGCGCCAATGCGGGGTTTATTTTAGAAAATTGCCTTGATTCGAGCACTTAAGGAATCTACTCGAGTTGAAGCCTATCCATCTTAGGGTCGGCATGGGGATTGGGTGTCTGCTTTTCAAAAGTTTTTCCGCCGCGGTTATTGATGTTGATTGATTTATAAACATTTCATCGCCGCAGACAGGCAAATTAAGTTGTAGCCAAAACAATAAACAAAATGAAATTAGCATTTGAGTTCCAGTTTCAATGCTTTAGCTGGTAGAACCCAAGAGGAGCATCAGCTGCCGTTTGTTGTTGTTGTTGTTGCTAATGTTGTTGTTGTTGTTTTTGTTGTTGTTGCTGTCACAACATAACAGCTGCCGCTAGCAGCGGCAGCAGCAGCAGCTGGCTGTAGTAGCAGCCAAATATTATTTACTTAACTATTCATAATACAGTGTGTGCAAATTGTGTTCGCATACCCCCTGCTGATTAACATGGCTACATTCACTGACAGACTGGGCGTGGTTTGGGGTGCGTGTCGCACAGCTTCATTCATTCCCAGTTCCCAATTGGTGGTTGTTATAAATTAATAAAATGTTCTCTTTGCCACATTGACTCATATATTAAAACTACTCGAGTAGCTGCTGCGTGTGGCAGCCACATAAGCAGTGCGTGCATTTAAAATTTTACTTTTGACTTACAGTTTGGTTTTTCATTTCCCGTAGAATTGCACACTAAAGGAAACAAATTCGAAGACTTTGAGTTTTGCATGTGGCGTAGTAATTAAAGCATTACAACTGCAATTCAACTTTCTGCTAAAATTTAATTTCCGAGAATTCATTTGGTAGCATTTTAGTAAAAGATATACATCAAGTGGAAATGCTTTTGCAGTTGCTAAAGGCAATTAGAAAATATTAAATTAATTTTGCAAACTGAACTGTAATTAAAATGAAGTGTATCAATTATGAAGTGTGTTTGACTAACTATTTATGCATCAGTGAATTTTAAAGTAAAATTGAACTTTAATGTAAATAAATGTTTTCAGCATTGTTTAGTTTTAGAAGTACTCACAAAGAACTGCTGATTTTTGTGCACTTTGATTGACCTGGGGGCATGATGGGGGATATGACTTTGGGGCACAAAAATAGCAATCGTGCTCAAATAACTAATATGTAATTTTACACAAACACGAACCGGGAATAGTTCATATTTTTTCCTAATTCATTTGACTTTTTGTATGCAAATTTATTAATGCATCTGTGTTAGTGTGTGCCTATAATTAGCGTGGAAAATGAATAAAAATGAAAAAAGAGGGGCAGAAGAATAAAAAGAATACCAACAACAAGGCTGGTGGCGCCACGGGCGTGCACGGTAGTAATTAACTGGCTTTGAGCTTTTGGCCTCACTTTATGCTTTTTGCCAATGTTTTGTAAATTAGTTGACTGCAAAAAAGAAATGCTAATCAAGGCCAAAAGTCATGTCCTTGGGGAAATTAAAAAAATGCCGTGTGTGTTTGTAAATATTTCTGTATTTGAATTGAGTAAGAAGCCTTTGTCATTAATTTCACTTCGTCAGGTAAAAAACATTCGATATTTCGTACAAAACAAATATTCAAAATTATCTCCAGATCCGATTGGAACAAACAAATCAGTATTTGAATTATTTTTATAAAATATTCATATGCGATGCCTCGTCAACGTTCGGGCAGCGCCTCTCCCAAGCCAGCAGCAACAGGACGAAATGCCAGCAGCACCAGAAGCAGCAGTCGCAGTATTTTCTCTCGCGGCTCCGACGGTCGAAATGGGCCTGTTGTGCAACCCAAAAGAGTGGAGACCAAACCGGCTACAGTTCCCTCCACAACACCACAACCAACTGGTCGTTCCACTGGCGATATGATGAAGGACATGGCAACCACTGCAGCTGGTGTAGCCGTTGGCTCCGCTGTGGGTCATGCCGTGGGCGCTGGCATAACGGGGGCATTTAGTGGCGGTGGAAGTGGATCTCAAATAGCAACTGCACAGCAACCGGTGGTAGAGCAGCGACCGCGAAGAGAACTTGTCGAGGAGGGTCCTTGCACCTTTGAAATTAAACAATTCCTCAAATGCAGCGAGGAGAACAGTGATCTCAACATTTGTCACGATTTCAATGAGGCCATGAAAAGATGTCGTCATTACTATAATCAATAATTTGAGTAGATGGAGACATATTTCGCTTATTGGTTGTATCAGATGCATTTCAGATCCAATTTAAACATTGCTTAATTTAATGCGATAAATCAAGACATAATTTTTCTTTTGGTTTATATAATAAATTCAATAAAATTAATTTTCTAAAATTTTGACACGTCAGCTTAAAGTATTATCCAAATTTTATTATACAGCTGAATGTGGCAAACAGTCCAAAAAGCTTTTATTTGACGCATACGCGAAATATAATTTTCACATTTACGCCCTTAGCCCCCTTGCTGCTCTCCCCGTCAGCCCAATTTATTTATAACACTTTCAAAGTGACAGCATCACAATCCTCGATTATTTTCATATGCGCATCCGGTTTTTGTGTTCATCTTTTCTAAGAACTTTTGGCAAAGAGTATTTTGATTGTTTGCTGTTGAGTTTAGAAATTAATTATAAAATTTATAATTTTTAATTTATAATTATTTCCAAAGAGATTGAAGTAATTTATTAAGTTATGCAAAAGTATTTTATTTTTTCTCCTTCAACTTTTAGCTAGGGTATTTTGTCTTCCGGCATGCGCAATATTTATTCATTTCGCCACCATTTTTTTTTTTTTTGTCATTTCCAGTTAATTGTGATTTTGTTTACTGCCACCCCTGGTGTGCACTCCTCACCCGTGGCAGGGTGTCTCTTTTGTTTGTGTTGTTACTTTGTCTGCGCTTTGGCGCATATTTACTTAAATTTTGTTTTTGTTTAGCTTTTCCAACGATTTTCGCGCTCAACGCGCTTTCCAGGCGCCGCTTCTTTGGTGAATCAAAACTTTTTCATTAGGCTTCATTTTTTGGGTGTGTTGTTTTTTTTATCTGCTTGGCTTGCGCGCAATTAAGCCCGTGAAATGTTTTGACAGCGGCTTCAGACGACGGCCCAGTGTCAACTCTCCGCCCCCTAAGGCGATACCCTTTATAATTTTAGCACAATTTGGCGAACGCTTAAGGAACAGCAAAAGGGGTAGATTGGTTGAGCATATAAATGCCTATTGGCCCTAATCAAATTGTGTGCCCTAATGAAAACAAATTAAATTTTTGGCCAGCGACAGCTCAGCTAATAAATATTTATTATATTCTGTACAAATCCCAAGCTTCTGGCAATGCACCTGCCAGTGGCAGCAATAGTAGCAGCAGCAGCTGCCGCAACGCATTGCGGTTGCCCCAAATGCCCAACTGTTGGGCGTGTATGTTATGGTCGTGTGTGTTGAATGTGTGTGCTGGTTGTGTGTGCTGGTTGTGTGTGGATTAAGCAGTCAGACGACAGCTGATGTGGCCAGAACATCGCCAAGGTATGTACTATATTTACAAGGGATTAATTTATTAATTAGGGCAATTTATTGAAATTGAATTTATCCAAATTTTTTGCATAATAAATATCGTTTTATTTCGTGACACACATTTGACCTTTAATTAAAGGAGTAAGAGTAGAAGTGTATGAAATTAAAGTAACTGAAAAGAGTTTTGTTAAATTCCTCATATTCGCTTTGCGGATAAAGTTTTTCATATTCATATTTCATGGAAAAAAAAAACAGTTGTGTCACAACAATTAACATGCAAAATCCCTTTCAATATTATTTTATTTTATTCAAAATAAAATTCCGGCTAAGCCATGCGATTCCACTTCTCTTGTTCAATCTAGCATATATAATTTACATTTAAATACAAATGTACTGCAGTCAAATTTAAAAACCCTATGAGCCTGTCATAAATACATAATCTATCAATGAATGAATTAATGATTAGATTTTAAATAAGTAAAAGAAACTAAAATTAAATTTAAATTCTGTTAAATAAATCAAGCGATTAATAGTATATCAATGGAAATTGAAGCCTTTGATAAGTATTACATATTTGGAATTACTAAGATTAAAGGATGTTTTCCATGGTTGTAAGTCCAATGAGAGAACTCCCAGCACTTCTGGTGCAGCAAGCCCAAATCGAGCCTCAACGCAGAAATATCAGGAGTAATATATATGCACTGTGGAGCCTCACTGTCAACGTGATGAAAAATGTCACCAAAAAAAGAGGACAGAGAAATATGCCAAAAAAAGACAAAAAAAATGGAGGCATAATATAAAGGCAATCATTTGCGAATTTTTTGTTGGGCTGAGTCTGAAATATGATGTGATAAAAACAGGACGCAACACAAGGACGACGCGGCTCCATTTGTTTTTAAATTAATTTTCACGAAGCTGCATGTTGGCATGGCATTAAGTAAACCAAAAAAAAAATTGCCATGGAGTCCTGTGGACAGTTTAATTGTCAGACTTTAAAGCGAATTAGTTTTTTGCGTTTAATTGAATTTTTTTTGTGTCACTTGATGATGGGCTTTGTACGCATTTTATATAATGCATTGTGGTCTGACATGCATTTGATAATCAATCAGACATGAATATGCTAATAAAATGCTCATCAAATCCAATAAAATTCGAAGTTGGCAAGCCAATTGAGAAGTGTAATGCAATAAATTGTATCAAAATCGTGTAACCAAATTGGTTGAATGGCCAATAAGTGAATTTGTCGTGCAGATGGTTGTGTGCATGTTTACTGTGTGTGTGTGTGTGTGTGTTGTTTGTGTGTGTAACTGTGTGGGGCGTGTCAGTTTGGCATTTTAGTCAAGCTGGAAATTGATGTGCGGCAAAAGTTTGCTGTTGCACAACTTTGTGAGAGCGCTGACAGCGGAAACGGAAATGCATTTCCGTAAACCGGAAATGTGCTTGCATTTTGAATTGCATTTGGTCATGCCATGCCTGCCTACCCACTACCAAAAAACTAAAATAACAACAAAAAATCAACTTGACCACCTTATATAGTTTTGGGCATTCCACTTTTGATATGCCTAACTATATAACAGACATATGTCATAAGGCAAGAGACGAAGGCAAGCAGAGCTGTAAAGAGACAGAGAAAGAGTGAGATAGAGAGAGAGACAGAGCTAGTATGAGACTGCAGCCACTTAATAAATATGCGCAAACATTTGCAAAAGTGCTGCAGTGCAAGCAAACAGGGCAAAACTGGACATGAGTGCTTTTGTCTGTTGCCATTTCACAACTTCTTCAATTTTCCGTCAACCAGTTGAGCTACAAAAAAAGGAAAAGTTTTTAAACTGAAAATGAATATGAAAAAGTATTTGGAATTTCTATACACACAGCAATTGTTGCGGCCTCTGAGACGACAAAGTGAAAAGTTATGTATTCTATAAATATTTTATAAATCCTCTCGTAATATATATATATTTTTTTTTTTTTGCCAACATTACAGCAATGTCTGGTACTTTAAATTGGCTTGCAGCACGCATACTCGCAGTGGGTTGAACTACTAGTTAATTTGAATTTCACTATGAAGCGTCTTAATTAAACAAGTATAAGCTAAATTAAACTAACCATCCCCAAAAGCCAAAACCCTTCAATCCACTTGCCGTGCTCGAAATCATTTACATATTAATTAAACCTTTTGGTGAACGAGCAAAAGGAGGTACAAAGTGGCAAGCCCTAAAGCCAAAAGGTCAAATTCCAGACACCCATCACCATCAGCTGACCGCATATACACACTCGAACACACACAAACACACGGACACACATTAATAGAGGGACACCTCATTAGGTACTCTTAGGAGCGGTCAAAAAAATTCCAACATCATCTGACCACGTGGCTAAGCCAAACAAAAAAACTTTCTCGTCGCCTCATAAAGCAGCCTTTGAACTCATAAAATTTTCAATAGAAATTTTGTGGCTTAACAATTTGCCGTGTTGGCCTGATATTTATCCGTGTCACTTAAATATCAATTTAATTTCCATAATAGGACCCTAAACTCACCCAACAACACACACACACACAAACAATAAAGGAGAACCAATTTATTGTTATCGGCCAAGTGACAGGCCCTTCTCCAGGGATTTGGCTTGTGATTGACACTTGCCCAAAGAATGACATAAACCCATTTGGTGTACCACGCTAGCAGTGGGTGTGAGAAGAAGGTTTATCGCTTTAGATCAAATATTGTAATAATAGCCGAGTAAATATAGCCCTGAGGCCTTAGAACTGGAAGAATAATCAAATCCAAGAGGACTCGTGGTAAGTGCAACTATTGTTAATTTTATTTGTCCAGCACTTGTCCCAAGAAAGTTCGAAACAAAAGTGCTGCTAAAACAAACCAAATATTAAACAAAGATTGTCGAGCAAAGCTTTTTTGGGCAAGCACCGAAATTAGAGTACCCTTTATCAGCATAAAATGGCTTAAGATTGTAAGTAACTATATAGATTAAATATCATATATATGAAAAATCTGTATCTATAGTTGTATAAGTTACTATATAGATTAAATATCACATATATATAATAAATGTGTATCTAATGTGAGTTCCTTTTGGCTTATAGTATTCCTAAAAAAATATATATAATTCGTATACATTTCTAGTTTTTTAAGTAGATTATATATAATTCCGTCATTTAAATTTTCTAAGTGCTAAAAAGTAAATTTGATGTCCTTTCATAGATATCCTTGGCAAGTGCAATAATATAAGTACCGAGAACATTTGCATTACATTTATATGGATGGAAAATAGCGAGGCACCAACAACTAATCCTAAGCTTCTCACATGCACAACATATAAATTTGTGTATGTGTGTGTGTGTGTGTATATAAAAAGATATATGTATATACGTTTATGTGGACTATATGCGAGAGTATGCAAACAAATAACAATGAAAACAAACTTAAAAGTCCATTAAAAATGCTTGAGCGTCATTGTGAAATTGGCGGAGCGCGTCGATTTAGTTAGTAACATACCCCTCTACACCGACCTCGACCCACAACACGCCACCACTTGCACTAACCCCAACAAAACTGTCAGATATTTGAGCCAGAGATGGGCAATTGTTCCATGCCGCACTGTCGCTGGCATCATCAAAGTGCCTAACAATAAATAGAAATCTCAATTTACGATCCGTTAGTTGCCCGCCGATGGCAGCAGGCGATGCGGCAGGATATAGTCAGTAAAATAGTTATTGGTGGGTGTGGCAGATCCTAAGGGCTGCTGTTGTCACTGTCCCGACTTGACTGCCTCTCTAATGGCATTTGTGATGGCTGCGGTTATAGTCGCCATTGCCATTGACGTCGCGTTTGACGATGATGTTGATGTTGATTGGCGATTCGCCGCCGCTTGCATGGATATCTTTCTCCCCCCACACCCACCTACCCCTCCGTTACCCACTCTTACAGCTAGCCATAAGTGCTTTGTTGGCATAGCAAAACAGCAGTCGAAGTGCAGAGTGTTTCTGTTTGTGTATTGACAAAGACAACTTTTTTTTTCTTTGCTGTGGACTCAACTAAGCAAAACTGAGGCTAAAATGAATGGAGCGATCGGCAACGGAATGAAAATAACATGAGGTGAAAAGGTTTTAGTGCGAGGCAATATAGCGCGCTATAAGTTAAGCAATTTCAAAAACTTTCTAACTAACTTGCCACGTGACATAATTTGTGCTAATGCGAAATGAGTGACACTCCACACGAGTGTGTCTATCTGCCACACTCCCTCTCTCTCTCTCTGCGTGTGTTGGTGGCAAAACTGCATAGTTTTGACGTATCAGAAAATGAATATGGATATGTACATTTTTGTCTGTATTTGCATAAAAGCAAAAGCGTGTAAGAATCTAGTGATTTGAATTTTATAAGGCTGAAGGTTATTTAAAAAAAAAATATGTCTTCTTTCATTGATTTTCTTTTTTTAAATTAGAGCTCTCTACATTAAAATCTCCATTGTAGTGGAGTGCATATTATAAATTTAGAGATTTTATTTTGATAAATTTGTAAAAAAAAAAATAATGTCTTTCATTTGTTTTCTTTTAGTGAGATTTTTTTAAATTAGAATCTTAATTAAAGTGGAAAGCATATTATAAATTTATCGATTTAATTTTGATAAATTTGATTTTCTTTTAGTGAAATATATTTTTAAATTAGAACTCTCTACATTAAAATCTTTATTGTAGTGGATTTTTTTTTGTAAAATTAGAGATTTCATATTTTATAAATTTGTAAAAAAAAAAAAAAATGTCATCCTTTATTGGTTTTCTTTTAGTATGATATATTTATAAATTAGAACTCTTTACATTCAAATCTTCTTTAAAACAAAAATTTCAACTTTGGCTTTAATTGCTTACAATTATTATTTTTTAAGAGATTTAAGTACATGTATTCGTTCAAGAAAAAACCTTACTGTGGTTACTAAGAAAGATTAAACAAACATATGGCAAACATAGACAATATAGTTAAGTAGCCAGAACTAAATACATTTCGATAAATTTTTTTGTGCCAATGGCAGAACAAAACCTTTTTGCTTGAAAAAATTCGAACACATGTAATTGTAATCCCAGTTCAGCAGTAGTAACAAAACTGCAGAGAACTGAGCTAAAATCTACGACCGGAAAGCTAAAAACCTTCTGCTCGTTACGCAGAGCTCAGCAGGTTAGGTCACAAGGGAAGCTTGTGCAAGTGGATAACAAAGGGGGGTTTCGGTGTGGGTATGAAGCACTTTACACAAATCGAATTGCAGGTGTTTCAATTAGACAGCTTTGCCACCCACTTTCCTCACTTCCGCACAGACAGTTGAACAAATTAGCCTGGCAAACGTACAGATACATTTGCAGCCAGAGATACAGATAAATTTGCATTTTGCTGGCTGCCTGCGGTTTGTGTTATGAGCAGCGGAAATTGCGTGAGTAGACGAACAGTGAAAAGGGGGGGAAAAAAATAACTGCAGGGATTGCACTTTTGGACTTTGTATCCCCATAATGGGGCTGCAACAATTGGGATTAACTGAACTGAATTCATATTGGCATTGTTGGCCATGATGAGTGCTTTGTGCATTGCGTAGCCAGAGATGAAATCCACCAAGTGGTCACTCTGATGATGATGATGATGATGATGATGATGATGATATACAAATAACGAGAACAAAACGCGATTGCACTCAGCCAAAGGGCCAAATGAAACCTCAGCTAATTGGCACTTGAATTGCAACATCTAACTGAATTGCTTGTGGCCAACTGAGCGAGTGTTCCCCTCAGTGGCTTTAGCCACCACTCAAATAGCGGTTTAATTTGTCTTGCAACCATTGTAATTTCAGAAGCACTCGGCGACTGCTGCTGTGACCACTTCAAGTGCTATTTGATGTACACTGAGAAAACATTGATATACAAAAATAAATAATGGAAAAACAAGATTTAAAATAAAATAAGTAAACTAAAATGACATCATTTTTTGAATAGTTATTAACTTAAACTATTTTTGGCACTTCTTTAAGTACACTTGAGTCCAGCTTTCAATATATTTGCTTTATGATATTTTTATATTTTCACTTGAAGTTTTTTTTTGTATTCAGTCTTTGGCAAATAATAATAAGCTTGAAAGCATTGAAAAACTGACTTTGTAGTTGAATAAAAGTTAAAAGCAAATATATGAAAAAAATACTTCCTCTTATTGATTTACTAGGGACTTAAATAAAAATGATTTTGAATTGATCTAACATATCAAAAAATAGTGAATTTTTCAAAAATTATACTTAATTTTTTCGCTCCGTGTGGTTCCTGAAACCTCCTTTTTAGCGTTTACCTTTATTGTGTTTTGTGCTGACTTTTGTCAATAGATTTGCGGCTGCTGTTGCCAGCAGATTTTCTTATTGCACTCAACTAACGCATTTCATTACAAATTTGCCGTTAACATAGTATTTGATGTGGGTTTTGACGAACACAATTCCTTAGTGCCAACAATTCTGCATTAGTAGTTACCCAATTGACTTGGCTGACAACTTTTATAAATGGCAACTTCAAGGAAATCGTGAAAGCTTTGCTAAAGGTTAAAAAATTTACATGCCAAATGCATAAAAAAAGTAGATTTTACTAGCAGCATCCTACTTGCAACACGTTTATGTTGCAACACACAAAGAGGATAAAGCGATACAAGTAGGTGAACAGATCGCTGTTGTTGTTGTTGTTGTTTGTTGCCATTTAGTGGCAAGGCAAAGAAACTTTTTAATTAAATTCCCGCACCAGGAAAAGTAACAAGCCAAACTTGTGTCTTGTTATCAACTCCCTTTTGTGGAAGTTGATCGAAAATTCCTGAGCTGACAAGTTTGCTTGGAGTAATAAAAGGCAATTTTTAAACTGTTTGGGGTTGCTGCCAAAATAGCCTTACTTGCAACACTTTGAGCTCTATTTAATATAGACCGAAAAATGTGGAAACCTCAGATTTTCTCACATATAAAAACATGATTATCAAATTACAAACATTTTAGGTTCATTTAAATATTTATATTGCTTATCATTTTGTATGAAAACAAAAATGTAATTTGATTGTAATTTATACTGTCACCATAGATGATTTATTCTAATGTGGTTTCCAGTGTTTTGCTTCAATTTGTCAGCATTTGTATATCAGCTATGGGGTGCTATGGTTTTTTTTTTCATCTTAAATTATTATCGACTTTTTCCGTTGACTGTAAAACGGAAATGAAATTGCTTACCCCAGTGGTAAAATCCGTTTAGCATATTTTTTGCTGCTGTGCAAGAAGAAATCAACTGTTGCTCCTTCAATTGTTGCTTGTTTGACGTAAATGCAAATTTCATACGACCTCAATCTCTACTCCAACGGATGCAGCAACAGGCAGTCAACAGGTAAATATTTGCACCTTCGCCCTTTGGCTGTGTGCCGTCATCCCAGCTGTAGCTGCAGTTCCGTTCCCACGACCAGGCAACTGGTCTCGGCCCTGCCAGTTCCGGCAACATTTTTCCATGCTATTTGCATTTTTGTTCTCCATACATATGTATTTTGCCTCTTGGTGTGCGGCATTCCAAATGACGTAGATGAAAAAGTGAAAATATTAACTTTAACTTGTTAAACTCTAATATCTAAAACATAGGTATTTGGTTGTTTACAGTCTCTGTGTGTATTGCACGACTAAATAATTAATCACAGACCAGCTGCTCGCAAAGTGATTTCTTGCCGTGTTTATTTATAGCGCCGACAACCACATGACTTGTCCAAAAGTTTTGTTTCCCCAACCACAAACAGAGATGGCCAAAAGACCCCAACATTTCTGCCAAATTGCGTGACCCAAAAACGACATTTGCACCTGTCCCTAATTGTTCTCCATTTACTTTTTTTACCGTAAGGCGCCAAAGCCATGTCAGCTTTACGTCAACCAGCTGAACACGCATTTGGTCTTGCCAAATGTTTATTCAAAAAGAAAAGGCGAAAAATTGTATTTCATTTTTCTTGCTTTTACCTTAACTTTGTTAGACAGTGGCCAATCAAAATGTTTGATTTTATAAATTTATATAAACAAATTTTTGTGAAAAAAATATATTATTATTCAGTGTTTCAAACGAAGAACGCAATCTATTTTATACATTAATCTGCCTGTGCATAAGTCATTGCACAATTTAATCTTAAATCTAATAAGTAAAAAATTTTTATACTGAGAGTATTTGTGTTTTATTTTTATTTATAGAATTGACTTCTTATAATTTTTCACACTACAAAGTTGAATTTTGGAGCATTAATTCTGAGGAGCGGAAACGTCAAACTTGAAATAAACATGCAACAAATCCAAATTCAATTTACACGTCACATTTGAGCGTCATAAAAAAATCATATTTTTTATACAAGACTCATTTCCAGTGTATATGTTTGGGAGGGCTGGTGTGTGTGTATGTGAGTGTGTGTGTGTCCATCCGTCTTCTGTTGTCTGATATTCAATGCAAGAAACGTGTATTTTAGTATTGGGGAAATTTGGCAAATGTCAGACAGCTTGTCAGAGTGCCAACGTGAGCAATTGTGAATCTTATGAATGAATGGCAAGCAACTCAGCAATTTATAACAAATCGAAGAAGAAAACCAAAATGCATTCAACTTTGGCATTTGGCATTTGGCAGCTGTTATTTACCTTTACGGTTGCAGCCAAATTGTCACGTTCTTATAGAGTTAACTATGGGTCAATTCAAGCATATTTTTCGTGCACTTTGCTAGAGAATGTCCGATTGCTGATTGATTTATTGCTCAATTTGGCGATTTTTCAACTGCTTAAACTGACACAATTTCTTTATGATTTCCTTTTGCACATAAGAAATAGAAATCGCAACGCAACGTTTTCCTTAATTTATTACCTTACGCATTTCTTAACTAGTTGACCATATTTCTACCTTCTTGCTCAAACTAGATATCTTAAATTTTTATCAAAAATAACTATTTACATTTTCCGATTTCGCAATGCAAGCAAAGCGAAATTTTCCCAGAATAGTGGAGCCAAGGTAATTCCCTTGTTGCCAAAGCAATAAAGCAAATCGCAATGCAATAAAAAACTGTCATATAAGAAGATTCCAGTTAAGCATACTCTCTGCGATTGGAAAAATCAATTTGTATGGATTGGGATATATTTTGATGATGATGGGTTCTGACTTTAACTCAGAATCACAGATACGCCGATACGACAAGATTCTAAAAAAGTTAGCTTGCCACAAAATCTACAAGAAATGCCTTTTTAAATTAAAAAAAAATTAATATGCGTAATTCAAAAAAACTTAAATAAATTATATTAATTTTTATTAATAGACTTCATTTAAGGGCATCAATATCAATTAGGTTTTGGCACATTTATAGAAGTTTGAGAACTAAATAAATTAATTCATACTTAATTTGGCTTTTCACATGTTCTCAAGAATTTTATTCTAGCAAGTTTAATTAAATATTATTTATATACCTAATATTTATTTTACATACAAAACTATAGTGTTTACTTTTAATAGTTTAAATGGGTACAGGATATACACAGAAAAAAATTGAGTCCAATTACAAACGTAATATGAGACGTGGACTGGATGGGTTGGCTTACAAACGTCCTTGGGAGTGCTATTTGGAGCACTGGCAGATAGCTGAGAAGAATTAAACTAATATTTATCAAAGAGATGAGCCAGACGTGCTTCAGCTGAACAAAAGCATTGCCAGCATGGCCGGCGCCAAAGCAAAGTGGCCGGAAAAGCATGAAGAGCAAAGCCCGAAATATGAGACAACTGTTGGGATTAAAAAAAAAAAAGACGGAGCACACAACCAAACTGCAGCGTCATGAAACCAGCACAGACCAAAGAACTGAGCAGACTAAAGTTTTCCAGGATGTACGTATGGACACAGCTTTGCCCTCATCGCTGCCAGCAGCCGAGAACTCTCCGGTGTATTAATGTTTAATGCGTGGCTAACCAAAAAGTTTGAAGCCAACTTTATGCTAATTAGCAGCTGCTAACAAGTGCGAGATATAATATTATTTTCCCAGCAAGTCTGGTCCACGGTCCAAATGCCTCGCACCTGCAAACTGCTGTATCAGCAATATTCACGCAGCTGCTTTTTTTTTAGATGACCTGACACAAGTGGGTGGCACTTCAACAAGTCTGGGGCAGCAATAAATGCCATTAGCAGGAGCACTATTTTTTTTAATTCGCTTTTCATTCATGGCCATTTTTCTATGCAGCTGCCAAATTTTGTGTTGCCTGATTTTAAATGCTTGCGTCGAGTGCATTTCCCATTTTGCTTTTCAGTTTTTGCATTCGGCATTTGGAGCTGGGGCAGCTGTTTGTTTGGTTCAGCAATAGCAGAAGTGCACTATTCAGGTCTGAATTTGATTACATATAAACCGCTTTGCAGTGCACTATACAATGAGTCTTCCACTCTCCCTCTCTCTCTATGTATCTATCTTTCTCTCTCTTTTATTGCTGCTGAATTACGTTGAAATCGCTAAATAATGCGACAATAAATATGGGCTATTGTGTGGCACGGTCCACTTGCAGCTTCAGTGCCGAACAATTCTCGTCTATAAATTACCCAAATTGAAAACCATTTTGCCTCTGCCCCATTTAGACGCTGCTTTTTTCAACGCTTTCTTATGCCGCTGTCCCCTCTTCACCGACCAGCAAACAATTCTGCCAACATGCGCCACACTTTTATATTCATTACATTCCATACAGAATCAGTTTAATAATACACTGCACTAATGAAATTCAAAAATTCGAGTCGCTTCAATATATGAACAAACCAGAAAACCAGAGAAGTGAGGTGCACCTCAGTTATTGGAATGAAGGAATTTCATTATGATTTATTATCGTGAGTTATACTTTTGAATAACAAATAATTTAAAATGATTTAGCCAAAATTAGTAAGTAGATTTTAGGTAAATAATTCTTTTGGGAAGCAGAAATTTAGACGTACAAAATCAGACTCGTAAAAAAAGTCAACTTAGAAGTTCTGAAAATTGGCTTTGAATTTGAGTCTATGTCTATGTCTCACACACAGACAAAAAACTAGGAACTGTTAAAAATATTTTTAGCCAATTGAAGTGTATTTTATATTCGATGAATATGGCATATTTCTTTGCTCACATTGTTTGCTACTTCAACAGTATTTTTCGCATTCGTTCGGTGCGCGCATAAATATGCAATAGAAACTTTTCTCACGATTTTCATTGCTTTCTATCTTTATTTTTTTTTTGTGCAGCGTCATAAATAATTTAGGTTTACTTTAGCCAGCAGCGACTGTAACCAAAACTGAAATGGAAGCGCCAAAAGCAGTCGAGTGCCTCTGCAAAGATTTCTGCTCATTCATCTGTGTAATATTTTTGCGAAAAAGTCGCTTTTATTGCTTTTCCATTTAGCTGCAAACAAAAATGACACAGCAACAGCTGCCCTCTTGAAATAAGTCAGGCAGACAGAATCAGACAGGCAAAGTACAAACTCAACTCAATGTCAATCGATTCAATTGAAATGAACATCTATCAGACTGGTCCTGGTCTAACTAAAGTGTGATTGCAATTTTCAACAGTCCTCAGCTTTGCGAGGTTTCATCAAATTGATGTCATCGAGAAGAAAGTAATTGCTAGCTAGGACACAAAAAAAACCACAGGATGCACTTCATTAACTTAATTAAAAATCTTTTGGGTGTTGCAACAGCTTGCCGTCAAATATATAACCGTCGTCATCATCATCATCATTATGATCATTATGATCATAAATAAATTGCAGCATCGTCGCGGTCGCAGCTCACAATTTCTCGGGAATGTGAATTGTAAATGGCAAGCGCAACCGCAAAGCGACTCACTTCCAACGCGTTATAAGCGAATCCTGCCACACGTTAATAACGCTCGTGTTGCATGCTACACAGTCAGCGCTGCTGCTGGTGCTATTGCCACTACAGTTGCTGTCTCACACGAAGCGTAAACTCAATTAAATTCTGTGGAGCTCACCGCATACAAACACACACAAAATGGGTTCTCTTTCGAGTCATGAGGTAGCTTGATTATCCTTATCCAATGTTTGGGTCTGTTACACATCCTGCCACAAATTCGCTGTCGCCGTTGCGTGGAATATGCATTTTGTTATTTGTTTCACTTTTCTATTCCATTTTCATTTCTTTGCACCCGCATATCAAGCGATTCATTTTATCAACTGGCGGCTGCGGACTGTGTTTGTGCTAAGCTCATGCAGGGAAAGAAATAGAGAGAAAGAGAGAGAGAGAGAGAGAGGAAGAGAAAGTGAGAAAGAAATTATCCATTATAATTATAATTTAAACATTTCTTTTTAGTTGGTTGCAGCTCATAAGCATTTGAGAGGCAATTTTGTGAAAATGGCTGCATAAATACTTCAACGTTAATAAGCATTTTAATATGCATTTCCAAGTGGCTCTTAACTTTTTCAAGACCAATTAAGTTGGGTATTAACAAACACAAGTGTTATATAAATATTAATTAAATTCTCTTAAGCAAATATCAATATATTTATTTATTTATTTTATTTGGTACATAAAAATACAAAGAGTAAGAAATATAATTTATGGCTAAGAGCAAAATTTACTAATTGGTACAATTTTGTGTAGAGGATTGCTAAACTCAAAATATAATCCACACATTATTTATTGAGCCGTTTCTGTATGGCAAAGCAAAGTTGTTGCAAACAGTTGTTGTTGCTGCAAATGTGCCAGTTGTTGTTGACAGTGCGACAGTCATTTTGTTGCAAGTGCTTAGATGTGGAACGAGAGTAAAGACTTGCACTCCTCATCTGCACCCACATTTTGAGATGGCTGTTGGCTGTTGGCTGTTGCCTGTTTCTATGCTTACACACATCCTGTGCCTACCATGTCTCAAATGCGGCTAAGCGTGACGTTGACGAAGCGCATGCAACAGCTCAACTTATGAGGTGGAACAAGTGTGGGTGGGAGGGATGTGGCACAGTGGTGGTTTGACGTTGTTGCATTTGCAGCAGTTGTTCTTGCTGTTGTTTGAAGCAAATTTGTTGCTGACAATTTCTTGTTAGCGTGGCTCACGTTGTGGTTGCGCTCTGAATGTGCCACGTGAGTGTGTGTGTGTGTGTGTGTGTGTGTGTGGCTGTGAGTGTGGACGTTCTAGTCGATAAATTTTCAATTTTGCAACTTACAAAAGTTATGCAGCCCCATGTGTGTGCATCTGTGTGTGTTAGCTTTAACGTTTCCGCATTTTAACCACACTTCAGCACAGCACAACACGACGTATGATTGATGCCGTCTACAGAACCTTCTGCCACACACTCACACCAGAGGGTGTTTTAAAACATCAGCAGACAACTTATTATGTTTACATAACAAAAACAAAATCCTTGCTGGTTACCATATACACATAAGTGCGGGAGAGCAGGAAACGAAAGGGGAGGAGAGTGGGTACAGGGATTCAGGTAAACATTGGGTGCGAGAGTTTACACTAAATTATACTCATATAAGCAATCACGAATGTTTATCCTTGATGGAATGTGTGCTGTGTGGCTTTAATTACATTATTTACCCTCTTCTTTCAGCTGTCTCAACAAACCAAGCCAACGAAGCAAAAGAAAAGCCAAGCAGAAAATATAACAGGTGAATACTAAAAAATATTTACCTTTAAAAGTAACACATTTTTTTAAATTCATTTATTAATATTCATAGAGGTAAACATGAAGTTGTTATAATATAATATTTTAGTGGCATTCATTTTTAGCAAAAAAGTATGAAAATCTTTTATACAACTTCCACTTCGTAATTGACTTTTGAATTATGACAGTTGAACAAAATATAAAATTATAAAGTGCTCTAAATTTAACTGAGCTTGAATTAAATCTAAAACAATGCAATTAGTAGATGATACGTCACATAAAAATGTTTGATGGCTTACTCTTAAATAATGAAAGACTTCCCGCTGGCAAACTAAGTCTTATTCCCCGTCTCTCTCCGCAAAGACATAAATTTTGAATGAGTAGCTGGTGACATTGACAAATCAGTTATGTACATAAGGATTAATTTATTATTTCCTATATTTTATTAGAGATTTATTTATAATAAAAATACACTCTCTTTCTCTCAGTAAATGAATTGATGCGAACATACTTAAAATGTTACAATATTGTAAACATAAAGCAATGACATAGATCCCCCAGACCCATCAAAGATTCTTTCACTCGGGCAGTAACTAGGGGTGATGGAGAAGCTATAAGCTCAGAAGGGGGCACAATAGATCTAATAGGCGGCAGTGCAGAAGACCCCAATTTTAATGATAAACATAAAGCACTCATATTAGACCATATCGGAAGATGATGTCACAGCGTGCCAAACAAATAAATTAAAATCACATAAATATGTCTGGTGGCCGAACAAAAAAACATATATGCATATATGGATACAAGATATATGTAAACTTAACATTTATGCGGAGGAGCAAAACATAAATTTGCTATAAAACCAAGACAAGTGAAAAAAAAAAATTCATCAACATAGTACCAATTTTTTTTTAAGGCTTTTCCATAAGACGCCTTCATAAATAATCACATAAAACAACAACAAACACAACATGTTGCTGAACTGTTCCTCCGCCTAATATTATCATGACAAAGGGAAACCCAAATGCGAATTCATAAATAGCATTTTTTTTTTTTTTTTTTGTAAACAGGAAGCTGCCAAACTGTACCCGCAATTTATGTAAAATTTAATGCTTTATGACGACATACACACACACACACACACACGTACATGTTTGCATACATATGCAAATCATATCACTCATATACGCCTACCCGATGAGGCGGCTGACGGTAGGAATTGACTTGACTGTATGCAAAGCATTATCAAACATGAAACATGAAACACCAATGAAAATGACAGGCAACAAACCAACACAGCAACAAAGATAACACTAAAGATAAGCAATTTTCCTCGTTTCCAAATGTTTTCACCGTTAGGCGTTCACCCTACACATGTTTTGTGCACACATTTTATTATGCACACAAAACTCAACACACACACACACACACACAGACACACGTACCAACACACAAAATGCTCACATATGTCACTGTGTAGGCTTTTTATGGCGGAAGTCATGTTACACTGCACTACAAAATTGAGTTTTCGACAGTGAAAATTAAATGGTTGATTTATGAAATCAATAAACAAAATTTATTTATTTTGCTATTTATTAGCATTTGTTGCATGTCAGAATATGCTCATTAAATTAAATAAATATAATTTATTACAAATATCAATTTAGCTCACAAAATTAAAATTAAAGTCGCAAATAAACATTTAATATTTTTGTTGAATATTCTGCACAACTTTGAATCTGAATAGATGCTTCCAAAATGATTGATTTTATATTTGAGCCTGCAATCGCAGGAAGTTAGGGTATTTATATAAACGTCATCCTCTTCCAGTAGATGATTTACTTAGGCACCCCCATCCAAAAGTCGACTTCCTTTCATTAACTTAGTAGATATGAATAATTTGTTTGGCACTCAAGACTGTTTAAGACATTAACTCATTTCATAGTGAGTCACTGGTTGCTTGGTGTAAGTGCGTTCGCATTAATATTGGATTCAAAAGAAACGCATTTATTATTTACGGGGATGTTGGAAAAGTGAAAATATAAACCACCAGCTGCTTGACACATAAACATCAAGTGCGCAACACGCCCTCAACCAAAAATAAAAAGGAAATGTATAAAAAAAAAAAATATCAGAAAATTTGACGTCTGTTCAACCAGGAAGAAGAGTCGTGGCAGAAGTTCCATGTGAAAGGGCAACAGCGTCAACAGCGTCAATTTAAAATTGCTGGCTTTTTAACTCGCATCCATTTACAGCAATTTTCTGTGTACCCGCCCTTATGGCGCCACACCACTCCCCCCTAACCATCCCCTTACTGACAGCCTGCATAAGCGTGTGAGTGTGTCAGATTGAAATTACATCACTTGTCGAATGGTTAACGTTAGAAATGCCTCACAAGGATAAAAAAAAAAGAGATTACATAAATAAGCAATATGCCAAAAATTGAAAAAGGTTGCCGACATCTTAAAAAAATCAAACTTGATGACTCAATAATTGAAATGCGCGCACAAGCATACGAAATGAGTAATATTCCGCACATTGCGTATACGCAACATTGGCCATTAGAACAGATATTTCTGAGATTTGGGGTCCATTTCCATTAGGCATGTGGTGTTGGTCATCACTCCTCTTGGCAGTCAGGTCTTGACCCAAGTACCCAACAGTTTAGATGTGTGCACTTTAACTGTTTATTCCCTTCGTGCTGCTCACCTCTCCTAACTCCAAGTCAGTTATTTTATGCATTTTACACAGCGGCCACAAAGCTGTGCGGATTTGAAAAGCTTTTTGCAACAATAATAATACAACAAAAAGTATTCTGAGTAAGGGATGAGAATGGTTTAGTAGAATGCCTGAAAATAAGCGGAGCTGCAATCCGCAGCCGACCATGAAGCAAAACCCATATAAATCCACCAAACCAACTGCAGTGCATTCCTCTTATTTACAGAATGCCTTGCTCCAGCTTCAGCTTAATCTTCTCCCTTTTGTTGGGTTTTGTTACTCTGTTGGTGGTGAAACAATTGCTTCGCATATCGTGAAAAATTAAATTTACGCTTGCTGAATTTAAATGCAACTGATGGACACTAAGCGCATTTACTCAGCTTTAAATAAAGTGCACGCTGGCAATAATATGGCACAAATTATCAGCGTCAGCAGAGACAATGAAAAAATGTTATTTGCGAATAAGGACAAAGTTTACAAACGACTGAATAGTTTTTGGCGTGGCAATGAACTTGTATTTACTTATATAATAAGCAGCTTAACTTAATAAGTAAAGTTAATTAGTAGAGTATTAAAGATATTTTTGCATTACTTTCCTCTATTTTATTATGGTTTACGTTCCTTAAAATATGCAATTTATGTATTTCTGTGTCATTCATTTTAAAGATATATACACAATAATTAGTTCGAGAATTTGAGCTAAGGCAACTAACTTAAAATTAACTATATTTAGAAAAATCCAACTCATTACATGACACGTAAAATGAATAAAAATAAAATATATACTTCCAAATTATTCTCCAAACTCATTCCATATTTTTTCCAGCAAGTCCTCAAACCACTAGTTGTGTTTGTAAATTTGAGGTACGAAAAACAATGCAATTCAAAAATAAGTCTAAAAACGAAAGTTTGCTATGGTAATAATAAAACAGTAATAAAACAAAAGTTTTCGGGGTCAGATCGTCCTTGAGTGCAATGCATATTGCTTAATCAAACTTTAAGTTGAAGCCAAGAAGACAACTCGTGAATATTTTGCCTACCAAGCCAGTCGCATTGACAAATCTTCGCTAGAACTAATCTTAGCCACTCACGTTGCTGCCCCCCCTATCCTGTCCTCGTATCCGCCTGACTACGTGTTTGTTAACCGTAAAGCATGCAGACTGACACAAAAACACACAAACTTTCGACGAGCGACTGCGGCAAGCCCCAAGACGCCGCTGCCTCGCCTTTGGTTTCAAAAGGAAAACCATGGAAATTGCTAAATATTTGAAAAGTTGTGCAGTGCCGCGCCGAGAGTTGCCTACAGAAAATGTCAACTAGTGTAAAACTTGCGGTAAATTGTTCAGGGCGTGGTCACCAAGCCAAATTGGCAAACAGCAGACGAAATAAGTACAAATCAAAAAAATATATTTATATATAAAGTTGTTCATACACACAGAATCGTGAAAGCCAAATTATTTATGACTCGCAATTGGCTTAGAAGCTTTTTTTAAGTAAGAGCCTTATTGCCCGAGGGAAAATAATGATATAATCGTTCGAAGCCATAATTTTGGTTATTTGGATTTTTGGCAACTCGCTGAGACGCATAATTTAATTCAATTATTTGTGTTCCATTGTCAGCCAATGCAGATACCCAAAATGAGACTAGGTATCCAGGGACATGGAATTATGAGCTGTCCACAAATGCTTAAAGCAGCTTACAATTTGTTTGTTTGTTGAACAAATAATTGTGACATTTTCTGCCTTGCCACTGACTGTCACATCCCTTGCCCCGCTACTCTCTTTGCCCATCTGTCTGACAGTTGATTAGCATAATCAACAAGCAAAATAAGAATTTTATTTTTAGTTACATGCTCAAATTCAAAATAGTTCCATGCGTCTATTTTTGAATTTAGCTTTATGTTCATGCTACATTTAAATTTCATTTGCAGCACCCTGAGCAGTGCAAACAAATTGTTGAATATATCTCGAATTTTGTCATCGAAAACTTATTAAAACAAACAACACAATATTGCAACTAAAAGACAAATATATATTTTTGTACCCTTGTGTTATCAAACTAAAATACAGGCAAAATTCTCTTTAAATGTAAATTTTCTTGCATATTGTTTTGATGATTATTTCATACTTGATTCGATTTAAACAATTTGAAAAATATATGTTTTATATTATTAAAGCTAAATGAACATTCGACAATGGGTAGTTTAAATTAAAATATTAATAATAATAAAATATTAAATTATTATATTTATTTTATAAATAGAAAGAAGTTTTCGACGATGATTGGAATCGATCGAAATAAAAATGACGATGCATAGTTGCAATTAAATTTCTTCATTTTGAAAAAAAAAAGAGTTTTTACCAAAAAATAATTAAATTTTACAGCTTTTCATTTATTTGTTCAAGTTGTGGAATTTGCTGTATTTTTAATTGAATTTTATTAAAGAATATCCAATTGTCGAATAATTAAAATTTGCAGCTTGCGGTTATTTTTAGTTAGTCGAAAATTTGCGTATCATTTGAAACAAATATTTATACAAATTAATTGAAATTTTCACTTAGCACGCTTACCCCTAGATTTACCTCAATGTTTAAATTAAATTCGTTTGCAATTTAAATTTCCTCAACTCTTGATATGATTTGAATTGAATTTGAACATTTAATTGGCTGGCGGATTAAATAAGAATTCGAGTTTAAAAGTATTCAGGTAGTTGAATGATTGTGGGTAAAATGGATTGGTGGGTAGTGAGGCGAGGGGAGATTGCCGATTTATCGGGCCACTGTAGCTGTGACAACGACTGGCCGTCTAGACGCGATTTGGGGAATCGTCCTGTGGCTCACTTTGGCTTCAATACGTAATGCAAAATATTTCTTGACACAATTGGTGGTAACATTGGTGGCCACATTTTTTTACACAATGTATAATGGAATTTTATTCAAAGAAAAATGTATTCATTTTCTTTTTTGGCTCTTATATTTCGAGCTTCGTCCTGTGACCACAACATGGCCATGGAAAATGTCAAAAAAAAATTCCAAACGGAAGCTGCAAGCCAAAAAAAATATGGAAAAAATCTGCCATTTTAACTGTTCTTTGTTTATTCGTTACGCGTTTTTTGTGGGCGTAACTGTAGGCATTTGAAACAGGGGCAGCGCGAATGATTGAATAATGAGCAGAAGTATGAAAATTAATACAAAAGGACGCAACGGCAACTGCGGTCATCTTCTGCCTGGCTTGTTTTTTTTTTTATGACTCACATCAAGAAGATGAAAACTTGGAATGATGATGATGTTCATTATGATGATTACGTTATTACTGCGAAGAAATACATTTGTGATTGGCCAGCAGGGTCATACTCATGCTCCTTTTTAAAATTCGTTTTATTGTTTGAAAATTTCTGGGAAAATTGAAAGAACTTCGGCCAGCAGCACAATCGCATGAGTAAGGCTGTGGTCAGAGAGAAGAGAAGGGAAATGTGCGATGAAGTGAAAGTGAGTGACAAAGAAGTCTCCAAAGACCTTTAAATTGCACCCATGTTAAATATAATAGAGAATCCAGCTTATGGTTAAAAATATAGTATTTCAAAAATCATTTGAGAAATAAATAAATAATTAATGTTCTTAAGACGTACGTAAAATATTACAAACAATTCACTTAAACATTACACTTGATTAAACATTAATTTAAAGAACTAGATTTTACTTGAAGCAATTGTATCATAAATATTTTTTTTTTAATTTGTTTTTAAAAACCAATAAGAAATATTTAAATATTATTTAGGTACTATTTGTAGAAAAACGAGAAAGAATTAATTTAATTAACTATTGTAACATATGTAAATATTATTGTTATTATATAATAATTTCATTAACAAGTTAAAGCATAATTTGCAAAAGTATTTAATTTTCTGTCTCATTTTCTCTCTCTCTTTGCAGTAGCGCGACAATCAGAGAAAGGCGGTTTCAAGCTGTAGCCCAACGGACTCAACCGACCAGCAATCATTACATTTCCAAAGCTATACAATACACAAAAAAAAAAAAAAAAAATAGAACACAAAAATATAAATCTTGAAGCGACAAATAGCAAAAGCAACAATCAGTAACAGCCACCGTGAGCACAAACACATTTATTAGGCACACCGCAAATAACGCTTTATTAAGCATACGCCACGTTAGCCAGCAGAATCAGCCGACTGACTAAGCTGACGGACAGTCGGTCGTACATTAAATTAGTAATCAAGCTTGACAAAAGCAGCGCCGAGGGGCACAGCAAACAGTTCGCGCCAAAAGCTGAAGCCGAGTCGACGTCTGAATTTTGTGGACCCCCAAACAGAAAATAATAAGACGATTTTATTTTTATTGAAATTATGATTAATGACAAGAATATTGGACGGCGGCGAATTAGGAATCAGTGTGCTTTAAGCATTGCAGCGAATTAAGGGCAAAGCCCATGATAATGATAATGCTGACGATGATGATGATGATGATGATGGTGATGAAATTAATACGAACAAGACGCAATTTCAAAAGCGACGAGGGTCATCGGTCCATGTAAACCAGCACCATGGAACTGATGGAGGAAATAATAAATATTTTAATGATGATGAAATTAAACACTGGCAGGTCAGTGGGTGCCAAAGCTGTCGCCGCTGTTGATTGCCGGTGTGGATGCAACATCGATTGAAAATAAGTTTACGTTCTACAACAAATTAAATTGCAAACTGAAGAAAAGTGTAAAGAGCAAAAAACAAGTGTAAGGAATCTGTGCAGGCATTACAAAATTAGTAATTTGATGGCTTCGTTTGGGCAGCATGGCGCAGCAGCCGCAGCCCGTAGACGACGCCATCAGCAACAGCAGCAAACAGTTAACCAATACAGCAAAAGCAGCAGCAGCAGCAGCTGGAGAAGCGGCAACAACTACAACAAACTGATCTCGACGGCAACACTGACGCTGCTAATACTCTGCCTGAGCAGTTGCATAGCAGCAAAGACCACAACAAATACCACAACAACAACAAACACAACAGCAACAACAACAACAACAACAACGGAGCAGCCAGCAGCTAGCGAGGATTTCAACAGCAGCAGCGCCTTTTTGGGCGCCATTGCTGCAGCTGCTGCTGCTGCTGGTGGTGTCGGTGGTGGCTCAGTTAATAGTAGTCCCATTGCAATTGTGAACATTCAGGGATTTACGAGCAGCACACCAAATGGCAGCAGCAGCAGCACCCTCATCTCCATGTCAGATTCGCCTTTGCTGCTCGAGGAGCTTGCCTTGGGCGAGGAGGAATTTGAGTTGCCAGCACTGCAATCAGTCATTGTGAGCATTATCCTGCTGATTGTCATTCTGGGCACTGTGGTCGGCAATGTCCTGGTATGCATTGCCGTTTGTATGGTGCGCAAATTGCGAAGACCCTGCAATTACCTGCTGGTATCGCTTGCATTATCCGATCTCTGTGTGGCGCTGCTTGTGATGCCAATGGCCCTGCTCTATGAGGTGCTGGAGCGCTGGAGTTTTGGCACATTGCTCTGCGACATTTGGGTGTCGTTCGATGTGCTCTGCTGCACTGCCTCCATACTGAATCTGTGCGCCATCTCAGTGGATCGCTATCTGGCCATCACCAAGCCCCTGGAGTATGGAGTGAAGCGGACTCCTCGACGAATGATGCTTTGTGTGGGCGTGGTTTGGTTGGCAGCCGCCTGCATCTCATTGCCGCCACTACTAATCCTGGGCAATGAGCATGAGGATGAGGATGGACAGCCCATATGCACAGTGTGCCAGAACTTTGCATATCAGATATATGCCACTCTTGGGTCCTTTTACATCCCGCTGTCCGTGATGCTGTTCGTCTATTATCAAATCTTCAAAGCGGCCCGTCGCATTGTCCTCGAGGAGAAGCGTGCTCAGACGCATCTGCAGCAGGCAATGAACGGTGGCGCCGGCTCACCGCAGACAGCCACAGCTCCGCCGCTCGGTCACACGGAACTGGGCAGCGGCAATGGCGCCGGCCATGGACATCGACACAGCAGTGTGGGCAATACCTCCTTGACCTACTCCACCTGCGGCGGATTGAGCACCAGCGGTGGAGTCTGCGGTGGCGGCGGTGGAGTTAGCATACCACACGGTCATCATGGCAGCGGTGGTGGAGTGAGTGGCTCGACGGGTCTGCTTGGGTCGCCGCATCACAAGAAGCTGCGCTTCCAGCTGGCCAAGGAGAAGAAGGCGTCCACAACGCTGGGCATCATTATGTCCGCCTTCACCGTTTGCTGGCTGCCCTTCTTCATTCTGGCATTGATTCGACCCTTCGAGACGACGCACGTGCCGCCATCGCTATCCTCGCTCTTCCTCTGGCTGGGCTATGCCAATTCGCTGCTAAATCCGATTATATACGCAACGTTAAATCGGGATTTCCGCAAGCCCTTCCAGGAGATACTCTACTTTCGTTGCTCCAGCCTAAATACTATGATGCGAGAAAACTACTACCAGGATCAGTATGGTGAGCCGCCATCGCAGCGCGTCATGTTGGGCGATGAGCGACATGGCGCTCGGGAGAGCTTCCTATGAAGTCAAGTGCGCAACGGATTCTTGGCACCTTGAATTTCTATATATGTGTTATGAATAAAAAAAAAAACAAATTAGTCTCCGCTGCTTGGTCTATCAAACGGCCAACACCAACACACACACACACAAATCTACAATATACATATATATGTATGCTATGTTCGAGTACATGTAACTATTTACCTATGAGTATTTTTTGTATGTAGTAGTGTTGCATACCGCAAACCCATAAGTACATTACAATATACGATAAATGATAAACCATAAATGATAACGATAACGATAACGATAATGATGTAGATGACAACTCTTTAACTGTAACTGTAACTGAACGTTGTAATTTTAAAATGTAACGCTAAGCAATGAAGTGGGCTAAAAGCTACAACCACACACACACACACACACACACTACACATATACCCACGTACTACAACCAAACACACACATACACAGAGAAATGCGGTTGTACAACTGTAAACTCAAATCAGGTTTTAATAAACGGTTCCTTTTTCAATAGCCCTTCAGAAGGTAAAATTTAAATTTAAAATTACATCTTTGCCATTTTAGATATGTATGGAATATCTGATACAAATCAGATAAATTAATATGTCAGTGAGTCTGTCTATTTAGACGTGAGCTTGTAACTCATTATTAAAGCTATAATCTTGAAAACTACAATTTATAAAAAATGTCGATCCATTTTAAATATTAAAACAAATACAAAAAAAGTTCCATCCTTCTGTAAGGCTAAATTAAGTTTCGGCAGCGCCGACTTCAGCTGATTTTTCCTGTTTGTTTTTAAAATGAAAAATGAAAAACCGATCAGAATCACAATCGATATCGAATCTATTGAGCCCACAGCGAGCGTTATTCATTTGCGATACTCAAAACTGAGCCAAAAATTATATTAAAAAACACTCTGAAGATAGTTAGATAGTGTGCCAGCTAATAATACTTAAGATACATACTATATAGTATATATATATATAGATCATAAAGCATGACAAAGCAAAATGGGCTCGATGAACTGTCGAACTGTAAATAGTTAAGCACGATACCAAAAAAAAACAAAAAAAGATAAATAAATGGCTAATAGTAAATACGTAGATATATTTGCAGCTGCAAACTGTCTCAGAATGTATCTTTGTTATACTCGTACAGCTACAGCTCAATACTAAATGCAATTTAAATGTGTGTAAATGTAAATTTATCAAAACAAAAAGAAACTTTCTGCATTACTTATTTTGTATTGTTTATTATTGTTGTTGTTTTTTTTTTTTTGTGTATTTGTATAAAAGTCACGCCTCTCTGTGATACCAAACATTAAGCATTAACATTTATGTTCAGATCAACAAAACTGCATTATAAAATAAAACTAACTCTAATATAATACTAATAGCTTATACAAATACTAACTACATATAAATATAATGATACTTTATATGTAATATATATATGTATACATATGTACATCTAGTCTGGTTAAGTCTATTAAGTGTGCGTGTTTTTATTGTACGTATTGTCTACGTTAAGCACATGATATTCAAAAGAAATACTGAGTATTACATATGTATGTAATGAATGTGTAATTTATTGTTGAACAAACGGAAGATAAATACAAATATATCTAATCGCCACACAAAACACATTCTACAAAAAAAAAACACAAATAAATACAAAAACAATGGAAAATAGCATGACAAACTAAGTGCATCTAATGCTATGCATCATAGAACTAAAGTTCACTAAACAAAAAAAATATTGAAAATAACAAAATAAACAAAAATTTAAAATGGAACTCGTCCGAGTGAAGCTTACAAAACTGTAAAAGTGCATTTGGATTCTGTTTTCCACAGCTGCAAATGCAAAATATACACAAAATACAAAAACCAAAAATGAAAAAACGAAAAAAAAAGGAGAGCAAAAATTCAAGCATCAAATAAAAGGCAAACCACATAAATGTAACTCTAACTGATTTTGTTGTTTATTTACTTGGCATACACACATTTTCCCCCCTCCCCACCTCTGCAGCTTTCCCCTACAACTCAAAATGTTCATCAAACTATCACAGCATCGTATTAAGTGTAACTTTTTGAAAAACTTTTCGCAACTTGATTGCAAATTATGCTTTTAGTTTTGAATATTACAGCGCAGGTCCAGCTAATGGAATATTTTTGGGGATATATAAAAAGTCACTTAAAATTTTGAAACTCATTTTAGCCGCAGAAAAGCGGAAAATTATTTTATCATTGACCAACTAACAGTCAAGCTTTAATTATGCCGGAAAGACTTAAATTGTCGTTTCGACTTACAATTCCCACAACAGAAATAATCTCATTTAATACATATTACATAATCTCATTTAATGCGTGTCATTAAGGTTCCGCCCCTGTTGCAACACAACGGTAACTGTATACCACAACATATTGACAGTTGCCACAGCAAAAAAAAATAGTCGATATTTATTAAATTATAAATACTAATTATTGGTCATCGGTTTTATGCAACTTAAAGTTGTTGTTTTAAATGGAACAAGTCCATCAATCATCGGAGTAAAATGTAAATTTTTGAAAGCTGATAGAAGACTGTTCGATTTTCGAATATAAATAAACTTAATTTAATTATTTAAATTAAACATGAAATGAAGCAGCTGCCAAATGTTGCAAAGTCTGCTGCCAAATGTCAATTTAATGCGTAGTCTAATAGACTGCCAAAATTAAAAAGTAACATGTTTGTATATGTAAGTTGATTACATAGAGTATATAGACATATATTCACATAGGCCATTTGTTGCCTATTTGTTGGGCTGATGGACAAGTTGTGTAAACGTGCGAAAATGCGCGGAAACGGATGCAAAAACCTAGTGAAACGTGGTGAAAGATATCAAATAGCAAACGGCAAACCGACAAAACGGCAATTCCAAATGGTAAATGGCAAAAAACAGCAGCAGCAAAAACACGAAGGGAAGCAAATACATATATATACATATTTATTTTCCCGTGTAAATAAGCTTTGTATCTGTGCAAGTTTTTGAGTCATAGTTTTTTCGGTAGCCAAAAAAAACACACACACAAAGGCGGAGCAGCAGCAACATAAGCCACTTGACAGAGTATCGATTGTGTATATGAGTGTGTGCATGTGTGTGTGTGAGTGTGTTAGGGGCGTGTATTGCACTGTAAGGGTTTTGACAATGACAAAGTGATCTTCCCGGCGCCAGCTAGTAACTCCTGGCTGCTATTGCTCCTGACTGCTGCTCCTTGCTGCTGCTTCTTGCTGCTGCTCCTTGCTACTTGCTACTGACTGCTGCTTGCTGATAAATGATGATTTTACGCTCTCACTCCAAGCTTGCTGCTCGTTGCCAGTTACAATGCCACTTTATGAGCTATGCTGCTGTTGCAGACTGAATGGCGGCGATGCCAAGGACAAGCCGCACATCACATCACCCGACACTCGACACCCGACAGTCGTCATGCCACACAGAATGCACGGCAACCACGGCGTATGTGTGTTAGGTTTTTTTCGTTTGTGCTGTTTTTCAGCTATTTTACTCTGCACCTAAGCGGATTTTATATTCAAATAGCTATTCCCGAACAGAGACAAGCAGACCCCGGGAAATGAGCTGGCGATTGCACCGAAATTACTGTTTGCTGCTGCTTCTCTCGCTTCGTAACGTAAGCAATAAAGTCTGCAGTTTTATTAGCACTTTGGAGAATTTTCTTTTATTATTTTTTTTCATCCTTTTTGTGTGACACTAATGCGACGTTTATGAAACATTGGCAATAGCGATTTGTTTCCAAGTGATTGTAAAAAAAAAAACGAGCAAAAGACAAAAAGTCGCTATACAATTTTGAAAAAATGCGCTTATGAAAATGTCTGCAATTGTCAGTGACAAATTTCTAAGAAATATTGAATCATAAATCAGTAGAAACAAACGATTGGCTTACAAAAAATACCTTCGAATTCCGAAAAATAAGTATAGACTGTCTGGCAGCACAGTTAAGAAGGATAATAAAATTAAGCAGACCAATAAAATTGTTAAATTGTCAATGATGTTATTAAATTTTGAGCAGCAGAATTGAAGTTGTTGTGGCAAAATATCTGTATCTGGGTAACCTACAAATTCAAGAAAAACTATGTGAAAGCTATAATTGTAATTAGTATGTACACAATGCAATCCAAATTGACTATCTTCAACTTTACTGTAGCTGGGATTGATGAGATCATGCATACAAATAAAATCAGAGATTCAGAGATGCCTCCGTTTTTATGGACATCGTATAGGAAGTTCAGTGTCACGTAACCAAAATCCAATTGTGCTAAATGCTAAACCAGTTCCATTTTAGTTATGTAGTCTCTTTGAAGGCCATGTGTGTGTGTGTGTGTGTGTGTGAAATGGACTTCAGTCTGTTGCCGGGCAAGGGAACCACTTAAATGATAGATAGCCGAGTCGATAATCAATTGAGTGTTGAGTGCAGAAAGTGGGCAATGTGTTGAGCAATATGGGAAACAAATTGGCAGTTCTTTGATGTGAAAATGACTCAAATTTCTATCAATTGGGCTCACAGCTCACGTTCCGTCTTTCCCGACATCATCCTATTTACTTAAGGACCAAGTTCTAAACTTACATCTTAAATTCAATAAATATAAAAGCAGCAATTTATTTAACTGAATCCCAATTTGATATTTTTCTGAAATTTAATAACGCAGTGGCAAAGTGTCATTTGGTATTTGAGCTCAAGCAATAACATAAAGATATTAAGTGGAATCACTTTTTAATTTTATTTTTGTTGATATTTGTCAGCAGCCCATTTTATAGGTATATCAAAATAGTATTATACTTAAGATAATTTTTTTTTTATTGACTATCTTACATCACATATTTATTTTAGAATTTTTTGGTCAATAAATACCTAAAATGAAAAACCAAAAACAAATCAAAATTAAATACGGCGAGTCTAGACAGATTCAGCCAGTTGACAGATTCGTAAATAAAAGTTATTTTGTTTGCTCTGAACAATTATTACTATTTGCAAACGAATTTGGTGAATTGCCAACAGTTATTCAACAAAATTCAGCATTTTTGTGAGTCAACTCTAAAGCAAAATAAAACTGGGAACTTTTCAATTTTGCCATTTGAAACTACAACGAAATAAAGTGAATACGCATTGAAAGGGTAAACTGGGTAATCAAAATCAACACCCATACACACACTCACACAACCCGACACGCACCTATCAAAATTTATTCAAAACCCAATTTAATAAGATATTTGAAAGCACTGAGAATCTTATTTCAAAAGCAGCTACCTGGTCGCTCTCTCTTCGTGTTCAAATTTTATTGTAAAAATGTTTTTTTTTTTAATGTGCTTTCAGACCACGCAGCTTGCGTCACCCAAAAAATTAAATATCTGAGAATTTGTAAGAAATTAAGTTGATTAAATGGACTTAGCAGGGCGATTACACGCAAGGCTGCATGAGACCAGCTTTAAGGGATCAGAAAGCAGGACGGGGTGGTGGTTTGGGTCTAAAAAGCAATGCGTGTTGTCTGCAAAGCGAGTGTTCTTTTCATGGGCGAAAGCACCATAACAAAATGAAAAATAAAAATAAACAGAAAAAACATATTTTTCTCAATTCATTCCTTTCACATCGGTCTGTGTCCATTGACATGCTGGTTTGGAGATGGCCAAGTGAACAGCAAACAGCAACGAGCCCAAAACTTTCAACATTGAAATCTGTGTCTCGTGGGAGCCACTGGTGCCTTGGAGCCATTAAATGGCGCATGATTAACGCTTTGCTCTACAAGACAATTGATAAAGAAAATAACATCAGCAGCTGCCAGAAGTCCCAAATAAAACAGGACCTCCTTTAATCCCATCCGCTGACAGCAAAAGTCAGAGCGGCTGTCAAAGTGCTAAAGCGTTGAGCAAAAGTAATTTCTTAATGAAGTTTGTAACAGTTAGTGAGATTAATGTTGGCCATAAGTCTGTTTGAACTACCAATCTGTTATTCAAATAAAACTATAGATACTTTGTTAAAAAATCGAAAAAAAAAAAAACACAGAGCAAGAACATGAAAGAGAATATTATGACATAGATAATAGCTTAATTGATTGACCTAATTGGTTTGAAAAAGTAATAGTATTGGAATGTATATTATCTAAAACACAGCTCTCAAAATCTACCTGGATCAGCGCATAATTCTCACCGTATCAGAAAAATTATGTTCGGTTCTGTTTAAACGCATTAAAAGTATTTAAAATAAAAACTTTTTAAAATCAGAGGCAATCAGAAATCAGTAGCTTAAAAATAAATTTAATTACATTTATTATTATTTAATATTTATTATTATTATATTTCCAAATAGTATAAATATCAATAAAAGTTATATAAAAAAAGTATTTAAAATAAAAACTATCTAAAATCAGAGGCAATCAGAAATCAGTTGCTTAAAAATAAATGTAATTACAAGTATTATTATTTAATATTTATTATTATTATATTTACAAAAGGTACAGGTTTCAATTAAATTTATATAAACTTTCTTACCAAAACTTGCAGTTATTATAAAATCCAGAAGAGCATTTAAATTCAGTCAGCGAATAAATTGTTCGCTTTTACTTTAGTTTGACAATTAAGCAGGAACGGAAATTAAATCTTTCGAGCAGCCATAGAAAAAAGATTATTTAACGCAGCGTTTACATTTCTCTTGCGTTTTTTAGCTATTGTTGTTGTAATTTTTGTAGGTTGACAGCTTTGGCATTCTTTTTAGCCAGTTCTCACAAAATTTGCTGCGGCATTTTACTCACTGCCATTTTCTTCGCTGCAGGCGTGCAGAATGATTAATGCGAAGCTGGAGCAAAACACAGGCATTAATGGGCGGTCAGTGGAATTCGCACTACTGGGTGCCAGTGGAGTCCAGCTACATTTTTTACGTGCTGACATTGTGTAGAACCGAGCGAAGTTTAAAAACTCCTGCAAATTGCGGCACTTAACGCATACGCTAAAAAAGCATATATATATATATATTTATGTACATATATATATACATGAGATGTCTGCACGTACAGTGCAACAATCAGCGAGCGACAGAGACACATAAATTAATAGAGAGTATGAAAGGGAACGTGGAGGGTGTGTGTACAACACGGCGTATGATTAATCTGTTGTATTACAAAATCTAATGGGCAGCTCGTGCCGCAGCACTCGAAGTGAGCTGTCAGTGGCTGAATCTGAATCTGTAGTTGGAGCTTAATTTGAAGGCAATTCGGCTCCTTGCTTAAATCTTTATTAATATGCATTGGTGGCACAGCCTTGTCCATGTTCGTCAGCGTGCCCCATGAAAAATGGACGCCATTAGGGCCAGCAAATTTGTTGCGATGTGCCACAGCAGCATACAGAAACCACAGCAACAACAACAACAACAACAACAACAACAACAACAACAACAACAGCAGCAGCAGCGGCAGCAACAACTGCATTGATTTTGCAGCACGCGGTCTGAGCAAGAGTGAATTTTGGTGTTGGGTGAACTTCAATTCTCTGCCCACATTCCATTTATGTTAATGATCTCGGTATTGCGAGCCTCATTAGAATTTCATGTTGCCCAGCAAATGGCGACGCATCAAGTGAATGGGAAACCATAAATTCTGCCAGGATTGACACGACTCGATTTGCTAGCAACAGCAACGAGGCTAATTGCTTAAACCGATTGTTATGATAAGTGACTCGGCCAGGACTGAAACATGCAAATGATGCATACTACTTGAATAGGTTCGGTTACATGCCAAAATTGTTATTCCCACAGAATTCTAAATGCTAAATTGACACATTTTTCAATTTGTATGCATGACATGTAATGTGACTTCTTTAATTTTAGGAATATATTCCCATATAAATAAATAAAAAAAAAGAAGTCGCTTTCAGTGTAAACACAGCTATATGTAAATTTAAAAAAACAAATATATTATTATTTTCTCCATTTGCCATTATATTAAAATTCAATTCCACGTTTGAAAAATTCATTTCAGATCACGCAAAGGAATTTTCAGCAAATATATATCCATTTAAACATTTATTAAATTGCAAAATGAAAAGGAAACAAATTTTAGTAGGCAAAGCCATTTTGATCATAGTTTAGTAACTCATTTATTATGATCATAATTATATTTAAGCATAATATCAATGATAGTTCAATAATATCAGGAGAGTGACAAGTGAAAGAAAATCAACTACAAATCACTTTTAATAAAACCAAATCGTGTAAGTAAGTTCTAAACTTCAAAATACTAACACAAAAAATACGTATTGTTAAAAAAAAAAAAGTTTAACCTTTAGTTGCTTAAACGTTATTTACATCCAAGCCAGGCCTTCTGACGTGATGGATTTGGCTTACGATAATGTCCATGATCATCAGCACCATGGTGAACACCAGGAGCCAGGGAGTTCAGTTGGCGAAAACACACACACCGAGACAATGTGTGGACACTGTCGTCACGGTGATCATGGTGGTCACAGTGGATCAATGATCTTTCATTTTGGCACTATGGAATCGATTCTTTTTAAGTTTTGGCAAACAAACTCAACGAACAGCATGATCCTCTCCTGCTTCATCGTCTTCATTTTGGCCATTTTCTATGAGGCTCTCAAATACTTCCGGGAGTGGCTTAAGCAATGCGATAAGGAACGCTTGGAGGCAGGCGCTAATCCGCCACGAAATTTTCGCCCAGTTGTTCGCAAACCACAGCCATCCTCAGCTCAGCAGCTCCTAGTGCCACTGATGATCACAGCAGAAGCAGTTCCACAACCAGCAATGGCAGTGCCACCGACTGGTGAACTCCCATTGGGCGAGCGTTATCCTTGGCTTAATGGTAGGCATTGGCTTCAGACCTTACTGCACATGCTCCAGGTGACGATGTCGCTTATGATGATGCTCATCTTTATGTCCTTCAATGTGTATCTTTGCATAGCTGTTGTGGCCGGTGCCGGCGTCGGTTATTTCATCTTTTTTGCGCTCCAGGAGAACATTGCCGACCATTGCAATTGAGGAGGGAAGCCTCCGCTCTGGTGTGCTCTGTGCTAATGTATTTTTCTAATTAAACCAAGTTATAAAAATATCATAACAAATACATGTTACCAGCCAGCAGGCCTAATTGTTCATGTTTATGGCCCATAAAACAATGACTGCAGCTACCGACTACAAAAACAAATACCAAACAAAGAAAATAAAAACATCTGCAAAGTGGCCAAAATGGATGCTACCATTGTGGCCAAGTAGGCGTATACACAATCTACGCACAATATAAAAATATAAAAATAGCCACTTGCTGTTATCCTTCTCATTACATAAGTGCAAACGCGAGTCAGCATATGCTCAGCTCTGTGTGGAGAGGGTATGCAGAATTCGTTCAATACGCATCTCATTTTTGTGCTCCTTTCTCAGTGGCATTACGGCCGTTTTACGAGCAGACCCACATATAAAATATACTGGATACACAGGTGGTAACTGAGCAACTGAGCAACGGAGCGTTCATCTCGGTGCTTGTGTCTGGCATTTTCATAATGCCATAATTATGAGGGTGATAAACCTTGGACGAAGATTTTACTTCAGCTTCTTTTCCACTTTGGTCCGAGCCACTATCAACGTTGGCCAACATTCAATTAATATTTCAATAAGCCACCTTTATGCCATTTGGCAAGCGGATAACGCAATTTGGCTTTAATACGCCACGTTGCACATGAAAACATGAAAGCGCATTCTCAGTCGCAGTCGCAGTCGCAGTCGCAGTCGACGTCAGCGTCAGCGTCAGCGTCAGCGTTACATTCCAAACTGAAGCAAAACTCAGCTTTAATAATTCACACACATGTGAATATATATTCTATGTAAGTGAACGTGTGTGTGTTGCGTGTGTGTGTGTGTGTGTGTGTGTGAGTGAGTCGTAAAACTTGACCCACGGGTTCGCCATCATGCAGTGGCCCGAAGCCAAAGCGGAAGCGGAAATGCGTTCATGCATAGTAATTTCACTCGTCATCGAAAGCAGGCATGAAATCAGGCAGGAAGGCAGCACCGAGGCAGGCAGTCGGACATAGCCAGACCTTATCGAGTCTGACTAATGAGCTCATACATCCATAAACAACTATATAAAACTATTATGATGAACCACGGCGATAATAAATTATGAGTGTTTAATGAATGTAAGACATGACTCGTATTCAGTGAGCTGCTAATTGAAAGTGTATTTGCAGCGAGTGTGGATATTCATATTAATATTTTCCAGACTGAATTTATATATCAAAGATAAATAGATAAATTATTTAACCATTAAATGTTTGCGATAAAATTTAAGAGTGTAAATTCCATTTCAGGTACTTAATAAGAATAAGTATGATAAATATCTAGCTCACTTAGATATATATTTATTATTTAATGTTATTATTGTTAAGAAAGTGTATTTACATAAGAGATATCTGATGAGATACATTTGTGATATATGTTTATGATATAGTTAATTAGCAAATGGTATTCACACATCACACTCAGTTCATATTAAATTGCACAAAAAAGTATTTATATTTAGAATTAATTAAAATGATCCTTTTGATAGTCGGCTTTTAGCTTGTGTTTTGTATAACGACTTGGTTCAATGTTGAATTAAATATCCTTTAAGTGGGCGTGAATAAAGGCGTAATATGTGGCACTCGCTTGAACACTCTAATTGCCTTGCAAAGCATCATGGAAAATGCGACTAGATCCAGAATGGACACCATAAAGTTTTCTATATATAGATTCCCATACTGTGTAAATCTAGAATGTGGTTTATTGTGTGCGGAAAAGTCGAAGTGGAGCTGATAGCTCAAAGTTTTGTTTTAATATGAAAAACAGATGATTCATCATAGAAGCCGATTCCGCAGAACTCCTCTTGCGCTCTGAGTCTGAGTAGAGTTTGCCATAACGCCAAAAAAAATCATTTTAGGAACATCGGCTTGCACTGAACACCTATGAGATTTAGCAGGAAATAACGTTTCGGGCCAACGCGTTGAATTTCCTTCATCAAATCCAGATCATCTGCAACGCATACCCCTCTACTACCCTCTTCTACCTTTACTGTATAACCTCCTCAAAAGAGTTTAGTTTTCTGATTAAAAATGCTTTTTGCTGCCTTCCCAGAGCGCATTCAACCTTTTATTAATTTAATTTATTTATAAAATTATTTTAAATATCTAGAAATATGTTTTCAAATAGTATACCTAAAAAAAATAAATAGCTAGGCAAACTGTTTTTACAACTAATAAATTGCTGAGAGAATTGTTTTCCTTTGAGCACATAAATTATGTGTATCTTCATTTTTATCAAATATCAAGCGAAAGATCTCATTTTATAGCAGTAACCACAAAAGCTAACGATTTGGGACGTTGAGTTGACATTTAGAGTTCATTTGTTAGCCAAGACCAATTGACACTCGGCCAACAAATGCCCCGACTTGCTTTTAATGGCCATCCCACTCAACAAAACTATCTGTCGGACACATGTATGGGGTAGGTTGCATGTTTGTTGTGTGTGAGTGTTAGGGGTAAAAATGCCCGTTTGGCTGCGAGTGTTTGTGACAATTTGCTGGTCCTTTGCAGCCCGCAGAAGTACATCATTAATTTATTAGCAAGCCAAATAGGCGACAACAATCACGGCTCAGACTCAGGGACTCAGCAGTTTTTCTTTGGATCACACACGTGTCTCTCGTAATATATGCCTTTTCTTTGGGTGTGTGTGTGTGTGTGAATGTGTGTTGTTTTATTTTGTCAGCAACTGCCTGAGGCTATTTGTGAGCCCGGCTGCTTGAATTTACAGTTAACGTAGCTTAAAGCTCAGCCCCACTTTTTTTATTGCCAATAATTTATTACTTTATATATATTTGGCTGTCAATTAAATTCTTTAGAAAACTGACAGCATTTTATCATTCGCTGACATCATGTGGAGCCTCCTCCAAATGATTTATGCGCCCGCCCGGATGACAGTTTCTGGCCAAAAACATTCATACATTTGTCTCCTATGCACTTAGAAAAAATAAGCTAGATTTAATTAACTATAGTTAAAAGTTTGACTCTAAATTGTTTTAGGATTTTGTTTTTTTTTTATTAAATAATATTTGTGTCTAATGAAAACTGCAAATAATTGATTTTAGTATTTTCGATTATTTATGTCTTTTATTTTTTTGTTAGTGTAATTTTGTGGGAAGTGCTTTTGCTAGTTTCCTTTTTTGTGTCACTTTTAGCGGGAGACACGTGCCTATTGCCTGCAGAGCTGCTTATGTTAATGACCTTGAACCCGAGCCGGTGCCCACACTTGTAGCCCGATTAACCGATCCCCATCTCAGTCTCCACATCCAACTTAATCCGAAGCAGACTTTAGCTTGCTCCCTCTATTGGACAATTGGTATGTGTTTTCTGGCCATTTTCGAGCACTTTGCCGGTTGTTAGATCTTAATATTGGATACGCTCGACTCGCATTGTCAGGTAAAAGTTTATCACAGCTGCCATATATCAAGGAAATTCACGTGTAAAACCCATTTGTGGGTGTTCCGCCTGAGGCATTTTTAATTTGTTTGGCTACTGTGCTGCTCTCGGTTTTTGCTAGAGAAACTTTTTTACAGCTTATACGCATGATATGTGGCTAAGGGCATCAGTTCAGCATCCAACATAAATACAAAAGTTTTTACATCAGTTTATCGGTTATTAATGTCGGTTGCATGAATTAAAAAAGAACAGTCTGTTTTTTATTGTATAAAATTTCAATAGAGATATTCAGCAAATGAAACGTTGGAGTTCTTCATAAAACGCAACTTAAAAGCAGGTTGAATATTGATTAAAATTTTCATATTGCTTAATTTTTTAATAAGCATCTTTTTAACATAATTTAAATCTGTTAATTGCATTTATAAAATGTTTCAACGGCTTTGCTGCAAAGTTGCACAGAGTTAAAAATATGTACATGTCAATTAAAAATAACATAGGTTAATTATATATATAAATAATAATTATTTTTTTTTATCAATATTAAATATTTTGCTTCAAGTTGTTTAAATTTTTAATAATTAAATATACTTTAATAAGAATTAAAATAATACAACTCTGGCATTCTTGGTTCGGGAGCAGTGGAAGATAGAAAACATATTTAAAGGGTGTCCTATTTAAAATATAAATATATATATATTATATTATATGTATATAAATATATATTTGTCTTTCTGTGGGACAAATGCAATGTGTCCTGGCAAAGTAAGGAAAATTAAAATTAAAAAATAGTGTGAGCCCGGCTAACTGCCGTCAGTCAGGCAGTCAGTTCCGGATACTGATCTGGCCACCAACTGCTCAGTTTGGGCTCTTTGGGTGTTGTTTTTTGGTGCTGCTGCTTTTCGCCGGTTTCAGTTTTCCTTCTTGTCGATTGCGCCTGAACGCCTCCGTTTGTTTTCCTTGCTTGTTGGCCCTTAACGATTCGCGCTCCACTGATTCAGCAACATTGAAGCACACCCAATCCACAATCAATGTGCACAGGATATGTTTTTTTGATATACCAAAAAGACGCTGACTGGATTTGCATTTGACTTTTCGTCAAATGGTAATGGGAATTGCCGCAAGCCAGGCTTATGTCAAGGCTCTCCCCTCAACGATTTACGAAGTCACGTGCTAGCACCCAGTTGAGTAGGGATTATAAATTATATAATCCATATATGTATGTAGAAACACTTAAAATGAAAAGTCGACGTCTAGCCAAAAACCAAGGCTTAGTCCAAAAACTGTTGCTTGACAATTTTGAAAGATATTTTTTAAAAAGCACACTAAAAAGATGCGCATGCTAAAAGTAAAAGCATGTTTCCATATCGAGAAGCTATTCATATTATATAGCTCCATCTTTTGACTTGGCTTTAACCCCTTTTGCGAAATTTAACGAGCTTCAAACTTTATGTTTGCTTGTCATGCACACATTTTGTTTTTATTGGAGACTCAGCAAAGTCTGCAAGAACCACCCCAAACCCAACCCTGCCTGCTTAAGTGAAACATTTTTTAAAGTCGTCGTAGGCGTGTGTGGAGCATAAACACATAACATACACAAACATACACACACACGTACACATACACACATGTACACATACACGCACATACGCACACGAGCGCCATTCAACAGTTTTCGGTGAATGTTTATAAGTCTAAACAAAAATGCACATGTTCTTTTTTGAGCATAACGAATATGAAATGCCCTTACCAAAATATTTATTTAAAATAAATGTTATAAGAGCTAAATTCAACTTTTAAGTATTTTATTTTCAGCGAGTAAAAATTCAATTATAAATAAAATACTAGCACATAAATTGTACGCTTAAGCTATATATAAAAAATAGAGAAAAATGAATAAATCATTAGATTTATAAAGAATTACTTGATTTATTAGATAATAAATTAAAAAAGTTGTGCGATTAAAAAATATATCATAATTTTCGTTTTGCAAAATATATATTGTTAAACCTGCTGGTGTAAGTCTCCTGTGGGAATTATCAACCGTTAGAAAGGGTACCAAATATAACCCCAAATACAAATGTGAAAAGAACTGACAACTTTGGGGTTGCCATTTGTCGTTGTTGTTGTTGTTGTTCTTACTCTGAGTTGGCTGCTTGTTGATAAGTACAACGCCCAGGGGGGTCACCCTGCAAATGCAAAAGCCAAGGCGAAAGTAAACTTTGCTGCTTCACTTCTTCTGTTGGCTGAACGCCATTTGTTTATAAATTTAATTTGTCTTAGACGAAAAGTCTTTCGACTTGCCCACAACGAGCACAACTTTTTTTCTACATATTTTTCACGTATATTTTTCAAGTATATTCAACAAATTTGATTGAATTTAAGCTGTTTAAAAAAAATTAGACTAAAGGCCCATTATAGGCAAAAAAAAAAAAAATGACTGTCAGTAGGTAATCAAGGTTAAATGGTAACCAAATATTCCTGAGAAAATGTCAACAATCTGAGAACACTTACAAACTAACCAATTGTTGCCAAACTATAAATTGATATTTGTATGTATGTAGATATTATTATTGCTTATATACTTAGAAGCCCTTGTATGCATGGTACGCCCTCACTTATGTACTTATAGATATGTATGTATATATGAGAATATGAGAATACATTGTATATGAAGTATATGAAGCTTACTTACTGAAGTCTCCTTTCTTTTGTCCTATGGCATGGGTTTTGTGACTTGCTATTTTATGCGTTATTGAATTTCACTTAACAGGAACTGAGCCAAGCTACGTATATGTGTGAGTACGTATGTGAATATGTGTGCGTGTATGTGTTTTGCCCCACACTTGAGTGGCCACAACTGTAAAATGCCACTTAAGTTAAGCTCTGAGCTTTTCATCTTTTGTGGCTTGGCTATATTTTTTTTTTTTGACTGATACTCATTTTTGTCATTGTATACCCTGTACAAAAAAAAAGAAATTAATAAAAATACATCCATAATGAAAAATTTACTTTTCATTCTCATCGATAAAATATTTATAGCTTTAAATTTTGAGATTACATATACATTAAATTTTTTGTATTTAGTGCAGATTTTAACACAATAATTTCTACAGCATACTTTTTGGCTGTTGCTGACTTTAAAAAGGTATATGAAATTTGAGACTTCTGCAAATTTTCTGATTGAGTTCTTGCGCGAAAATATTATAAACAAATATTTTTGCAAGTGTTTCGCTTACCAGGGGAGAGAAAACAAATTCCATGGATGAAAAGTTGTCATGCAAAAATTATTCGAAGCGCAAAGATAAGCTGAGCGAAAGTGTGCAGAAGAAATATAGCTCCAAACTCCACACATGAAAAAGTTTTTGCAGTGGTCACATTTTTTTTTTTTGAATCAGTATAAAGTAAGGATGCAAATGTATATATAATTAAATATCTGATTACGGTATTTGATTTTAAAAAAATAAAATTCTTTATTTATCAAAACACGTCTGTTCAGTTTGGTGTACAAAATAACTCTGACTTATGCTACTAGTTTACTCGATAATGTAAGCTCGCATGTGCGTCTTATCTTATTATTGAATTTCATCATTGGCTTAGGATACCGTACGTTTGCTTATGCTAGAATATGCAGTAATTGCGTCTTATTATATTATTTGAATTTTATCATTGGTTTATGATTTGCATGGGGCGTTGTCGCAGTGAGTGTGGACATGAGAGATCTGCATGATCTGGATATGTCACTATATATATTATCATAAATTATAAAAATACCGCATATGAGACAGCAAAAGACACAAAAAAAAGAAAGAAGACGTAAACAAATTGCGCCTTAACAAATATTTGTAAGAAAGTCTCAACGAATCTTAAATATTTTGAATTCAATTTTTTATTTATTTTATTTTAGTTTTAATTTTATAGAAAGTAACTAAGTATTTTGTACAATTTTTCTTGCATATATTTTTTTTTTTGTATTTATTTTTTCTTATTGAAAATATTTTTGGAATCAGGTAAAACTCATGGCAATATCGCAAAATTTTTTCTTAAAAATACATTTAAATGAAGTTAATCGAATAAAAATATCGTTGCCACTTTAACCGCAGCGACTTCCAAAATAGTTTTTGTTTTTGATTGCATATTAAGCAACTAATTAGTTTTAGGGCGGAATAGTTTTGTTGTATATAAACCCAATTTACTAGCTGCATCGGCAAATGCCCAAAAGTTTGTTTGCTTTGATATTGCGAAACACTTTATAAAGTTATCAGAGTTGTGAGTTGACAGACAAGTTTGGCATGAAAGCTGCGAAACTAACAGATGCAACAGCAACTTGTCTCTCCGGCGATATCAGTGAGAGCGCACCTTTATTTGGGCACTGTACACAACTTGAAAAACACTAAAACACAAGTAACAACAAGTTGCAAACTGCAAAGAGCAGCGAGCTGCAACAACAACAACAACAACAACAAGTTGTGTTCAAAAAGCATACGCAATGTTGTCCCGCATTCACAAGAGTTACTGACAGACACTGTCAAGAGACAAGAGGGGGGCCAAGGGAACAAGAATTGCCAAACTAACCGCCTCTCACCTCAACACCAAGGACATCACACTGACAGTGGGCGCGAAAAGTTATGCTACGCTTGTTGGCGCCAACGATACGAGCTGCGCACTAACTGAAATTAAACATGAAAAATGCATCACCTGGCAGCCGTTGCTGTTTGCTCTTCCTATTGTTGTAGTTCTTTTTGTTGTTGTTGCTGATGTTGTTTTTGCAGTTGTTGCATTCCCAATTGGCAACGAAAACTGGCCAACAACTAAACATGCGAAAAGAGAACAGAAAGCACGAGCCAGTTGGCTCAGCAGGTGAAATTCTAAAATATGCAACGAGCCAAATTTGAAATGCAAACAAAGCTAAAAGATTCAACATGCTCCGTTGGCCTTTGCAGTCCACGAGGAGGCATCACATCTGTCCGTATATATTTTCCATGTGTTCCCGGAAGCTGCAGCCAGTCTAATTTAATCGGAGATAACCTTAAATTTATTTGTTGCGGCATTAATGGACTAGACCAGATTTGGAATAGGATTCAGTTAAAAATTTAAAAATGTTGACCTGTTTTAGGTTTTGGCTTTTACAAGTTTTTAATAGAGTTTTTAGATTTAATTTTTATGCCCAATATTTATTAACAAGTTAAAAAATGAATGCCATGAATTTAACTTATACTTAAAGTTGCTTATACTTAATTTTTTTAATTTATTAAAGAATAAAAAGTTGAATTATATTTATTATATATTTGTGAATATATGTATTTATAATATGTAGATAACAACACTTATAAAAATTAATTTAAATATGGTCATATTACAATTAGTTTTAATATTATTCATTAAATATATTTGACTAATATTATGAATTCGCATTGAAATCCGAATTTGGAATGTGGCGCTTAAAAGGAAATGGCCAACAAGGGTCGTTAACCATAAAGCAGAAGGGTTGTGAAAGATAAAATTCAGCGGGTTAAGGGCTTAAGTATTCGGACACAATGGATGCGGTGAACTACCTACTACGTTAACACCTGGACGGCAGGTGTATGAGTACCAGATACGAGTAACTCCTCCATTTCAATGTCTGTGCGCTGAAGTGTACATAATTACCAGGCAAACTGCGCATTAATGTTTTGCTCCCCTTTCCACCACCCCGGCACAACTATCTACAGTTGAATGCGAAAACTTTCACTGCCACACACAAGCACTCCTTGTCTGTATGTGTGTGTGTGTGTGTGTGTAGTAGTAGTAGTTTGGCTGCTTTTGTTGTAATTCCGCTGGTCACACTCTGTGGCTGTATTTGACTTATATTATCCAACAAGTTGGACGTTCGCAAATGTGGCATTAGCATTATAAATTGACAAAAGTTAGACAAGCGTCGTTTGGCATCATCCAAGTGGCTCATTAGTGGCAAGTGGTCCACTCAATTATCTCCAAGGGATTATTATCGTTATCGTTGCAGCCATGGAACGTAATGCAATTCACAGAATTACGTGCCATCAATTTGATGAGATTCTAACCAAATGCTATATGATATATAAGGGGAACGGAAAATGCTATCCTTAGTTGGTAGCCAGAAAAAAAAATACCCTAAATAAACATCTAGCACATTATTTGTATTTGTATTGATTAGTTTTTGTTTAACAAGCATTGCACTATATTTTTTCAAATTAAAGTTCAAAACATTTTCTCGCAGATTACGAAAAATAAGTAGAATTTTGGCACAAAATGAGGCAAGCAGGAAAGAAGTGCAGCTGCTGCTTCATTTGGAGGCCAAAAAAAAGAAGAAAATCAGCAACTTCAACGGAAACTGTTTAACAATGTGAGGCGGAAATTGCCACAAAGCATTGGAAAAAACTTCAGACACCTCGTGGCATATAGAGAGAATCAGATTGTAAGCTTGAAAGCAAATATGATAACTATTATGTAACGAAAAGCAAATGGAAGGCTTTGAACGCATGCCAAAGGTGTCAACATAAAAAAAAAGAGCTAAATGAAATTGTGGCTAGCACACAAGCAGCTTAAAAGGTAAAGGTTAAAAAAGTCAAGAAGATAACTAACATTGGCAGCACACCGAGTATTTTATACCCTGTCAAATGTCAACATGTTCTTATCTCACATTCAATATTAATTAAAAAAAAAAAACTATTAAATCTTCTTAAGTGTTAAAGCTGATTAGGGTCAAAACTTAAAATGAGAAAACTCATCTTCGCTCTGCAAGAATAGCAAAGGGCCAGAAAAATACTAAGATAACACACACACGCACACACACAGAAAAATTCACACACATGAAAGCTCTACTGTGTTGCAATGCTCAGTGGCTCTTGGCTGAAACTTAAATTGAGTCGAGGATTGGCATTGAGGAATAAGAGTGGAAGTCAACAAGCAGTGATGCAAGTGGAGACCTGTCCAGGAAGGTGTTTGGTTAGTTTGTTAACGATGCTTGGCAACAGCTGGCTCCATTTGGGCGTTCACTGCGTATACTCAACGTGTAAATCTTTGTAAGACCTTAAAGTCTATTAAAGACAAGCTGAATTTTAATTACAATTGATGTAGTTGAATATTAATTATTTTATTTATTAATAGTTTATTATTATTATTGGGATTGGCATTTAAGCAGATCTATTCTGCCCCCCTTCGGAGCTTTTTTAATAGGTTTATTAATCGATCTCTTCTGCAATTTTTTTTTATTATTTATTAAGATGATTTATGTATTGTTAGGTACATATATATATTAAAGTGTCTACAATTTACACGTCTCTTTTTCTGTTTAACAACTGGAAAAAAAAGTTGCTTAATGCATTTCATTTCAAGTTATTTCAGGCTGTTGCAAAAATATTTAACACATCCACAAAACTTTTGTGGCACTCTGTTGTCAAAGTGGCCGGCAACAAAAGTGTCCTGGCCAACAATAAAAACAACAATGTTGCTCACAATGTGCACACACACACTTACACACACACAGAGGGAGTGCTGGTACGTGAGTGAAGCACAACAAAAGTGAACAACTTGAGAGTATGTTGACCGCCTGCTCCCTTGTCCAAGTGTAAACAACATTTTGTGGCACGGTCGTTTTGTCTTCCTTATCCTGCACCTTCACATCCAACCTCCACTTAAATTTGCAGTTTCTTCATTCCTTCAGCTTCTTGATTGAGTTTGCTTTGTCTGCGCTTCTCGAAATCCCAGCTAAATCGAAAGTAGCTGCTTCAACCCATAAAAGGACACATGTCCTTTGGCGAAATGCTACGCTTTGAAAGCATTTGTCTTTCAACTTAAACAGTAAAAAAAAAGCACAACTCAAGTTAATTTAAAAAAAAAAGAATAAAATTGTTGCTGTACTTTTAATACAGTCACTTGACTGATTAAATTACTTGAAAGTGTTGCCAGGTAAATAATATTTTGTATATCCAAACTTCATTAATACTTTTAATTGGTTTCTAATACAGATGAATATCTATTGATATAATTTTGCAAAATACGATATGTGTACAAATAGGCATTTATCACCTTAAACTTGTTTCTTAGTTTAATTGACAATATTAAATCAGAATCTGTAATTGATGCAATTTGTGATAATTGTGAAACCAAATCACCTGTAAATTCAAACATGTTGAAACAGTATCCGAAGCTGAAACAAAGTTTCCAAGGATTTGTGACAAATTGAACATATTTATAAGGCAATTATCTTGTTAATGGTCCAATGAAAACAAGACAAAGTTTCAACTTAACTTAAATACTTGACTTGTAAATACCCTGCACTTATTTCTTGGTAAAGCCAGTAATTAAAGTTATAATAAAAATTAAATTACATACAAAGAATCATATAAATTTATTCTTATAAAAAATTTCAATTATAAATAAACATTTCGAATACATATCACAAACTATAAATTGACATTAACTGCTTGTGCAAAAGTCACTTTATAAATTAACTTAAATCATTTAAGTGGTTTATTGATTATTAAGTGGATTATAACATTTTTCCATACACAATTTGATTTGCTTGCTAAGTGGAATTAACCGCAAAGTCAATATATTAAATATTGCGAAAGGCAGCAGATTTGCAGCTGTGTCCAGGAACACTGGCCAGACCTCCTGAGCCAAGTTAAGTTAAACAGTTAAGTTTACTGCCAGCTGCAGCCAAAAGAAAGTCCAAAAACAAACAAAAGCAAAAAATCACCTTTTGCGAACTGAATACAAAATAAAGCACATTGCAGGCTAGAGAAGAAATTTTTTGGGGGGGTGTAGAGGAGGAGTGGGTGTGTGTGTGTGTGTTAGCGCTGAACCTGTGATGCTATCAATTTAGTGAATCTACGTCAAGTGCTGCTGTCTTCTTCTTCCACGCCTTGATGCGCCCTTTTTTGTGGCTTAATGCGTTCAGATGGCCCAGCAAGAATATAAGAGTCCAAGCGCTTAAATTTGCTATAAATGCGGAAGTGCGCTCGCTGCTTCAAACTTCAGCCACATGCCAACCAGAGGCACACACACACACCCATACACACACACACATACCTCTACACACACACACACCTTGACTGCATTCTCGCACTCATGTTTGCTGTTTTGTTACAAAAGTTTTGGCTTTTAAATGGCTTTTACTTTTTTGCCGTATGGCTCCCAGTGGCATCATAAAAAACAAAGGTAAATCGAAGTTGAAAGAGCCACAACAGTGACAACAACAACAACAACAACAAAAGCAGTTACTTACACTTATAAAGCATTAAATTTCATGGCTTGACGAGAATCTTTGACTCAGCTGTGCACATAATGATACCAACGTTGGTGCAGCTCTTTGGAGTCCTTATTTTGGCCGTAAGTAGGACAAACTTTTCTTGCCAAATTGTTATTAATTGAGCTTTATAGTTTTTCAAACTGTTCATTAAGCAATGTGTCCCTTGCTGATATTCTAAACAACGCATTTGCCAAAAAACAAAAAAAAAAAAATCTAATTTTGACATCTGCCCGTTTTTTTTACAACAAATAAATGATAAATAAAGGGAAAGAAAATGTTATTCTGGAATATGCCAGACTTGTCGTGCTGTGTTGGAATTCATCATTAGTTTTTGTGCCGAAAAGCTCATTAAAAAACACTTTGAGTTGGAGGAAAGATTTGCGTGTTTTTTTGGTCGGTTTCACTTTGGGATTGCGGGTTTCCTTTTGGTAGGCTTTGTGATGTTTAACAATGGAAGTCGTTCACAAAAGCCGAAAGCTCTCTATATTAACCAGACGAAGGTAAGTTATTTCATTTGGTTTTAATTTAGCTGGGATACAGGCAAAAACAGCAACCTGGCACACAAACAATCAGGCTGAGATCCTTTTGTGGTGGGTGCAAGGGTATGGAATGGTTTTTTCGGGACGACCTGTTGCTGCAACCTGTTTGTTTGGCTTAGAACATAATCCTTTTTGATTTCTTAAGACCCACCTACAAACACACACAAACTAATTTTTTAATACAATAACACACACATGCTTACAATGAGGACACAAATTGTATTTCATTTATAGGCATCCTTCTGGCACTGTCAACTAACCCCAAATGGACTTTGTGGATGTACCAAATTGTGCACAACTTATTAGTTGAATACGAACACAATGGACTCAAAGTTGTCCAAGCTCAATCTGCTTACAAGTGGCACAATGGATAAACACTGCTCAGAGACCTTTTGTGGAGTGACCTCTAATTAGGCGCACCAATGCAACATCATCTAGGATACCCGGATACATTGTGCTCAGAAATTAACGTATTCTGCCTGAATACTATGAACACAATTGTGAAAGTAGTTGACTATTTTCTTACTGAAATAACTTTAATCATGCCGTAAATAGCAGCCAGTTAATTTTAGCCATTTTGGGGTTTCCTAATTGATTTGTGATTGAGAATGAAACTGTAGATAATATTAATCTTACATAAATTATTACAAATGGAAATCTAAATTGTGCTCTAAATATTTTGTTAATTTTCACAAGTTGATAATCACAAAACCATCAACTTGTCTATCAACTCTTAAATCAGTAAACAAATTTACCCCAAAATTGTGACTGAAAATGGACATAATAATAATCTTACATACATAATTACATATGGAAATTTAATTAAAAACAGTGCTTTAAATATGTTGCTAATTTCTACAAGTTGATAATCACAAAACGATCCACTTGTCTCTCAACCCTCAAATCAATAAATAACTCTGCTCTTCAGGCCAAGGAATTAGCTGGCCTTAAGCAACTAACCTAAGAACACAGCTTAAAGCCATAATATGGCATTGATTCTGTCTTTCTTGGTAGTATTTATTTTGCTGCTCGCAGCAATTTGGATTCGTTGAAGCATTTTGGTAACCGGTTGACTAGCCAACTGGGCCGACATCATTCAAAGCCCAAGACGCAATCAGGCATTTGGAGTGCAAAACAGTGTCGATAATCAATCAGTGGCCATGTTCCCATTTGGAGTACTACACACACACACACACACACACACACACAGCAACTTTTCTTGCAACTCCTTCCACTGAGCACAATCATTTTAAATTGGCTCGTGGACCAGATTACGACTTCTCGTTTAACGTCTTCGACACTTTTATTACCACTTTATAAGCCTGTTTATAGAAAGCCTGTTTCTTTACCTTTGCTAGATATAAATCAGAATGGCATACTCAAGGTTTTGGCCATGTTTTATTTTTAATATTACACAAAACAAAACTCAACACAAAAGTTTATATTAAAATAGAGGCTTAATTAACATTATAAAAATTAACATGATTTCATTAAGATTTTAAAACATTTTATTTTTAAATAAAATATTCTGGAAAATGACAAATGTCCTTGTTTTCAAAAAAGGGTAATTTGATTACAAATTTTAAAAAAAAATTATTTTAATTGTGGCACAATTTAACTTACTACTAATTTGACAAAATTAAAAAAAAAAATCTTTTGTGATTTTAAATTAAAAATTATTCAACCAAAACTCGATTTTATTTAGTAATGTTTTTTTATATAATATGTATAAGTTAAATTTGAAATATTTTCTCCTATTCATAAATTTATTCTTAATTTTCCCATATCGTTTTAGTAAGTCTTTAAACATTAATTTGATGTCATCCAAAGTCAAAAGCTGAATGCAACAAAATTTTGTAAAGGGAGATTAAATGCATATTCTTTGCTTCTCCATAACCAGATGAAACACAAAGTTGCAGCCACAAACACAAACACACACACACACATACACACACGTGCATACTCAAACTGGACACAAAGTTGCAGAAAACAAACAATCTCGCAACTTTCCACTTGAGATTATAACTTGGCTGCCACTGTTTCTGTATGCAACCAGCAAACTGCAAACTGAAAACTGTGAACTGCGAACTGCGACTCTTGGCAGCCGGAGTGCAATCAATGGCCAAACACTGTTGCATTTCTGTTCTGGGTATAACGTGGCTCATAAACCATTTTAACGGAACGTGCACACGGCCAAGTGGACAATGGAATTGGCTAGCAAAACGTAGGCAGCCAAAGGTCGACTTCGTGCCCCATTTTTAAATTGATGGCGTGTTGAGCAAACATTTTGTTTGTCGACAGCCCAAAAATTTATTTCATGATCATTACAACTAATTTATGGAATCTGATAAAATAGCTACCTGCAACTGAAACTGTTACTTTAGCTGTGACTGTGACTCCGACTGTGACTGTGCCGGTGACTGTGACTCAGCTAAGCTGAGTGAACTGAGATGTAAAAAGGATTCGCTTTTGTTGTCCTCCCTCGACGGGAGGACTTTCGCCTGACATGTTGAGCCACCTGGGACCAATATCACTTTGCCAGCAAATCCAAAAGCAAAAGTGGAAGTAAATAATGTGCAGAAAAACAAAAAAAATATGTAACTAAATTTTCTTCCAAACCAACATAGTTCATAAATGTGTTTAGATATTTTGTGTGTCTGTGTGTTTGCGGCTGCAACTCTTATATACCCCTTAGTCGGCACACAAAGAGAGGTATTTAAGCAGACATCAAATATTTATAAATTTTAATGGGTTTCTTCTATTTTTCACCTCTGTCTCTGTCCAGTAGTTAATCCCATCGGATCTTGGGTGCACACCTAAAGTTTAAAACAAAGTTTCTTATATACTAAATACAATTCTAGTTTATATATAAATATAAAAGTTCAGTTTATTTTTAATTAGTGTTCCCAGATACCCTGTACAGTATTTTATTAATTAGTAGTATATAAATAATTCTTAGCGATAATTTAATTAGATTTTATATATTTTTTACCTTATTACATATATATTATATATCTATAAAATCAAACACCAAAAATTTTAAAGTTTTAAATAGTCTTCGTTTTTTGTATAAAAAAAGTAAATAAATAAAATAAAAATAACAACAAATAAAATAAAAAAGTGATTTACGACATTGTTATACATTTTATTAAATTACTTTAAAAATAAATATTATAATCTCCGTTTATAAATTAAAATTAAAAATCCATTAAAAAATTTACACTTTAGTTAGGTAAAATAAATTACATATTTTTTATATTTCAGCTAAATTGGATTAAATAATTTTAAAAATCTTTGAACTTGTTAATTTGCAAGATTTGATATATTTATGCAAATTTTATTTATTTTTTATAAAAATCTATCCTAATTATTTCTCAAAGACAGGGTATCTGGTAGTCGAACTCATGAATTTATGCTGAAGATGCTTTTAAAATACTTCGACTGGGATGCGCTGCATTGGATTTCATTGGATGTGCTTTGGGTCTGGCGATGTCACCTTGGATTTGGATTTGGGACAGGGCTTTACTTGTCTCTTTTTTTCAGTTCTGTTCTTTATTTGCCATTTTTTTAGTAGGAGCCATTCTCTCGCTCTGGCCACAAAACCCATGCGCTGGAATCTAATTAGTTGCCAAAGTTAGTAACTGGCTGCTATCTGGAACAGGAGCACAGGACACTGCTGCAGTTTCCGGGCTGTGCCAAGGAGCACAAAAGTCACAATGGATTTTGGAGGACCATTTGTGGCCAGGACGAACCCAAAACTGAGGCCAAAGCTGAAGTTGGAGTCGGAGCGGACTGCAAATACAAAAGCAAAAATAGCATCGACAGACACATGCCCAAAACCCAACGCTCAGCTTTCCTTCCCTTTCCCTTCCCTTCCCTCCCTGAAGACTCTTTAAGCGCTGGCAGTTTTATGGAACGTTGCCTCTGTCGAAGTTGATTGTGCAACAGCTGTTGTTGTTGTTGTTTTAGTTGTCCAAGTTGGTGTTGTTGTTGTTGTTGTTGTTGTTGTTGTTGTTGTTGTTGTTGCTGTTGTTGTTGTTTTTGTTGTTGTTGTTATCGTTGCTGATGGTGTTCTTGGTTTTCTGGCAAGCGGATTATGACCCTGATCTGGTCAGGTGCCACACACGTGTGCAACTGCGCGTGTCTCAGTGTGTGTGTGTGTCTCAGTGTGTGTGTGTCTGTGTGTGTGTGTGTGTCTGTCTCTGTGTGTGTGTATCAGAGTCGAAGTGTAGCTTAAGTTTCACTCTGCCAACTGCATGCCAATGCATCCTGCATAGCGATGGAAACGTGTCGCAATTTTTAAAACAGCAACAAGAATTGGAAATTTTACGTTGGTCTTGTTGTTGCATTGGCTTAGTTTCAATCTGAAAGTAAATATTAAGACACAAATATTTTATTACTTTTCTCTGCTTTTTCTTTATAAAAAACCAGCTGCATAATAATACTCATACAACTTAAGTTTGGTAATTTTTTTTAAACTCTATTAATATACAATATGCGATGGTGTTTTATAAAATTTTTACTTTTTTTGAATTGATATTTTGATAAACACAATATTTTTGAATATAACAACTATATACAATATGCTATTAATCGTTCCTATATGAGCTATATTTTTTAGTCTTTTGATCCGAATGACATATGTATAAATGTTGGGAATACAACAAAAGGAATAGTTATTCCTTTCACTTTGATTAAGTTGTTTTTACATGATTTCGTCTTTTAACCTAACATTTTTATGCAATATAGTGTTCTGATCCTATGGCAGCTGTGTGATATAGTGTTCTGATAGGGCTAATCCGACTGGCTCTTACAAAAGACGAACATTTTGATTGAAAACTCAAGTATTAGTTTGAATAGAAAAGGACTGGCAGACCTATATATATTCTTGTCTTGTAATGCTGATCAAAAATATATATATACTATATACAAACATAAATACCCTTGAAAGGGTATAAAAATGGTGTTATTTTTACTTCAAGCTACTCTCCTAAATTTTATCATCAAAATCTTTTCAGCTCTAGCTATAACTCAAAATTCTACATCTTTAAAACTATTAAAATATTTTAAATTTGAAACTTAATATTTTCGTGTCACGACACGCGTTGATCTCTAACTCCTGCCAATCACAGCCACTCCCCTCTCCTCCTTCCTCCTGTGTTTGTCAACGTTTTGGTCTTGTTATTGGTTTTTGGGTCAGGTCAGTTCAATTTGCATGAGTAGGTTACCCATTTGAGAGTTTCATTAATTTTTGGGCTATTTTTTTTTCATATGCAGCATTTTTGCACTGTCCAAAGTTATTTTCCTCAATGAATAGTTTTCGCTGCAAAGCTTTTAGCTCAGTCTTTGAAAGTATTTTATATTCGGTGGCATTCACTTTGACATTAATTAAAACTCTCATTCGATAAGCATAATGCGATTTATAATATGTAAATATAGATCATAGAATCTTGAATCCATTATCGAAAAGTAATGGCTTTGATTACTTATAAATTACTTTTATCGAGCAGATAACAGAACACTGAGCACAATTATAGAGTAAGTAAAACAAGATATTATTTTGAATAAATTATAATATTTTATTAATCTCGACTTTTTGATAAATCAAAAACAAACCACAGATTTTAGAAAATTATATAATAATAATCATTAAAATAATAATAATAATAAAAGGCTATGAATATAAATGTAATCTCATCATTCATAGCAAAACTGCTTGAATTTCATAGCTTTATATAATATGGACAATAATTATTGCTGAGATAAAAATTATATTATTTATTTCACTAATCTAATTAAAATATTTTTTGCATGTGAAATTTGTTAAATTGAATATTTTTTTGTAAGCAGCTCATTTTTGGAGATTGACTTTTTTTTTACATTTTAGAAACATTAACTCTAAAATTAAGAATAGAAAAATCATAATTTCTTGAAGGAAACCTTACTCTTTTTTATTTCTAAGTGTACAATGGAAGGAAAAAAGAAGGAGTTATCGTTCAAATAAAAATAAACATATTAAATAAGAATTTTTATTAGCTCTAATTTCTTATACATCGAAACAAGAATATTATTCTGCCTTCTTTTATTCAATATATATTTTTATTTATCGTTTTTTCAAGTGTTTAGAGTGTTTCAAAGCTTTGATTTATCAGTCATATTTTTCAATTGCATTTTGTTGATTTTTATGGGATTATTTTGTTGACTGCTCTTTCTCGTGTTCTGCATTTTCCTCTTTCGAATGATTAAGCCAAATGAAAAAATCGCGCACACATGAACTGTGTATGTGTGTGTGTGTGTGTGTGTGTGTGTGTGTGTGTGTGTGTAGTTGGGGGGGTGTGGCAAGCCTCTCAGCAACTTCAGTTGTTATCTGATTAAATCAGCTCAGCAAAGGGCAGACAAGGCAATGGCAAAGGCAAAGGCAAAGAAAGGGCGAGAGGAAAAGGCGAGACAGCAGTGAAAGAGGAAGCGAGACAGCGATGGAGGCGGGTGTATGCAAAAAATAAAAATGTTTTGCCGTGTTATGTGTTATAATTGTGCTCAGAAACTTTGCTTGTATGAACACTAATGTGTGTGTGTGGGTCGTGTGTTGTGTAATTACATAAAAAGTTGCGTTGTTGTGCAAACTAATTAAAAACACACAAGAAAAAAGTGTTGAAAAGTGCGTAAGTCCTAATTTGAAATAATAAAGCGAAGCTGAAATAACAACAACAACAAAGCTGAAGATGAAAAAGGGGAGACACAAAAGAAACTTAATTTTACGCTTATCCGTTAATTAGCTTAACTTTCTTTCTCTCGCTCTCTCGTCCTCTGTGTCTTCTGCTATATGCAGAGCATCCATCGGCCATCTACATTGAAATTCGTTTTTCGTTCTAATATTCACTCATAGATGGTGCTGCTACGAAACTTCAACACTGTGTGGAGCAACTGGCGCTACTACGTGTTCACTTTTTGCAATAAAACTCTACACTAGCTCCTCACTTAACGAAAGGCTGCCATTGCTGCAACTGCTAATAACTGCTCTAAGCACATTGATCGCTATGCGCATTATATTTAAATAAAGTCAGTATTATCAATTATTAATTAATCATTTTAATCAAAAAAGCCATTTCTCAATTGTATATGTATTTACAAACATAGCCTATGCCGATTACAGTGTCATTTGAGCTTAACAGCGCTTGGGCAGTTCATTTGAGCACAAACTGTAAACTTAACATGCTATGTTAGTGTACATGCTGCAAAAGTGTTCCCATGCTCATTGTTTAGCAACATGGCTTTTGTTATTGTAGAATTTGATGTCGAAGCGTGCGGTCGGCTGTGCGGTTGATTAAAAACAATAAGATCACCTCAAATGCAAGAAAATAATCGTAAAAAATAATTGCATTCGCTAAAAAATAATTGCAAGAAACATAATTTGTTATACATACACACCGATCGCTGAATAAATATCGGTTAACCAAATGCTGATTAATTTTTTAATTAGTTTCAATTAAACACAAAAATATTTCAATTGCACTCGATTTTTTCTGTGACTTGTGAGTGGAAGAAGAAGCAGCAACAGCAGCAGCAGCGACAACTAAAACATCCCAGCCTGGGTCTGTGTGTGTGTGTGTGTGATACTTGTGCGCGCGCGTATCTGTGTGTTTGTGTGTGCTGGAATGGAATGCAGTTATGGAAAAAAAAATAAATAAATAATTGAGAGCGCGCGCCCGCGCCTTGGAAGCTGCCCATCTTTTCGTCTCCCTCTCTCTCGCTCATTCTCTCTCGCACGCGTGTTAATATGTTGTTGTATTTAGTACATTGCACAAGGCAAAACAAAGCAAAGTAACAAAAAAAAGGAAACCAAAAAATAAAATTGAAAAAAAAATCGCGCGCCAAGTTTTTTTTTCGCTCGTAGCCAAAATGTCGAATCAACAGCAACAACAGCAGCCAATTCCACAACATCATCATCATCATCAACATCCAATACATCATCATCACAGCGAATTCCCGTTACCCGATGGCTGGGACATTGCCAGGGATTTTGATGGCAAAACTTATTACATTGATCATATCAACAAAAAGACCACATGGCTCGATCCCCGAGATCGGTAAGTCTACAAAAAAATTAAGAATAAAAGGATATATGATAACAAATATGTACATAAGCTAGTTTATAGAGATGTTTGCTCAAGGAAGAGAAGCAGATACTGAAAAAAACCATATAAATTCCAATTCCAACCGGAAAGAAAAGGTGCGTCGCATTTGTGTGTGTGTGTGTTTGTGTGAGTGCGTGTGACTGGCTCTGCTTGTGTGTGTGTGCATTGGAATGCGGGAATAAGAAGCAGCAGTCAGAGAGCGGCAGCTGCAAAAAGCAAAATAAATTACAGCCACATATTTTCAACAGGGCAACAACATAAAACAGAATACAACAAAAAAACAACACTTTTGAGCATGTAAACATTCCAATGCGATGATTAAGACTCCAAGTATAACTGAACTCAACGGCAACAGCAACAAACAAAAAAAATGTACAGCAAAGCGAACGACAGACAACAAGGCGTTGGTACGATTAGGAGGTTGGGGGGCAAATATAGTAGGGGCCAAGCAGAGAGAGAGAGCAAAAGTTAAATAAAGCTCAGCGAATGATCTGCAAAAAAACAAAACTAAATAAAAGGCGAGCAAAACTAAAAATCCCTCATACGTAATGTGTAGAGTTGTGTGCGTGTGTATGTGTAGAGAGAGGCGCAGGCAAGCGAGAGAGAGAGATAGCGAGAGCGCTGCTGCAATAGGCACATTTGTGTATGATCAACAGTGGAAGGGGTGAGAGGACGGTGAGTTTCACATCAGGCCATCGCATAGATATATTTTTTTTTAGTTGGGCCCCACGAACATTTTTTTGCCGTTCGCTCAAATTTTTCTTGTCTTGCGTGCGACAGAGCGAGAAGGAGAGCGAGCGAGCGAACGATGACTCTCCAGCACAGTGTGTCGCTCTCTCACTCACTCGCTCGCTCACTCGTCTTTTTACCATAAACAATTGCAAATGTTGTTGGAATTTTTGCAGTTTCGAAATAATTGATTTGTGTGTGTGTGTGTATTTGTGTGTTCGCTTTACGCTTTCAATTAACACAAACATTCGCTTTGTTTGTTTCAAATTGCAATTGGACATTGTTGAAAATGTTTCACTCAATTTTATAACACATATCCAAAGAGTTGAGGAATTTTCTCGCTGCAAAAATGAAATAAAACATCTGCGCATGTGTGTATGTGAGTCCATGGCTGGAATATGTGAAATATATATGTAGAATATTTAGCTTTTAAGTCTCCATTAATGCAACAAATCTCTACAGGATCTTTCACGATTCAACAACTTCCCAAACTTTAGTGCATCTCTATTAGCTCCAGTTAAATTGCCACAAAAATACCAAAACACCCCACTGCCTCCCCACAAACACAAAGTGTTGTATGTGTGTGTGTAATGCCGTCTAGTATTTATTGTGTGCGCTCCTCTTCATTTTTTCCTTCAATTTATTGGCACTTTGCACGTTTCGCATATTTTTGCCACAATTATTTCGCCCCATCTTTCGCTATACATATCTCTGTCGCTCTCTCTCTTTCTCCGTCTCGCAAATAGCAATAGCGCATCTATCTCGCTCTGCCGGCATGCGAGCTGTTATTGAATTTTAAAAATTGCTGCCGGTAGCGCGCAAAAATTCCAATAAGCCATAAATAAATTTATACCATGAGGCGAAGCGAGCCAAGCCTCGGGCCACTTCGGGGCTCTCTTTGCAATTCATCAGAGATGGGGAGGGGTAGGAGGAGGAGCAACAAATCTCGGCGATGAGCGATAATCAAGGCCGAAAATTACATACCCTTGTGGAGTCTCGGCAGTTTCGTAGATTAACGATAAACACACACAACAAAATTTATGGATTAAAATGGAAAAGAAGAAAAGTGAATTCATTTTATCAATATTAATTTATTCTTATTTATTTTTAAAAATTTATTGTTGATTAAAAATTGAAACTGTGATTTAAATTTTTTTAATTGATTGTAAAATTAAAAAAAATATATTACAAATAACTGTATACAATATATAATTTAATTAAGCTAATTCAATTATTATTTGTAGGTAACAAACTGCTTTGCAATTTAAAATGACTCTCATGTATAGTATTTGAAATACTCTTGTATTTCACTTGTCTGTACAACTTTTTGGACGGGCGTTTTTTGTTTTCGTTTTTGTTTTCTTTAATTCGTTTTTTTCGTGTTTTTTTGTTTTGTATAAACAAAAAGTCAAAGACGACTGCGTCAGCTTCGCTGTTGGCCATGCTAATAACGCTTTTGCCCAGTTTTGGCCAATTGTTTGCCATAACCTAGCGACACAGTGGAACTTTTTCTTACACACATGGCAAAAAAAATTTTTTTTAAATAAAAGAAAAAAACTGTAAAGCCAAAAGTTGAGGCGCTTTTTGTGTGTTTGGTGACAGTTTCTCGATTCATCGATCATTGTGAAAACTTCAGAGAGACTCGAAAAGAAAAAAAAAAATACTCAGCGTTGATCTGGTCATAACTCATTTTGAAGTGGATAAGCTGAAAATCTGATGATTGAGGGCTCTAATATTATCAGCAGATCCATTGTAATATCAGCCAAAAACATACAACAACAACAGCTACCGGTTACGCTACTAACTCGAACTCGAATACGTAGTCAAAACTCGCAGCCAAACTCGAACTCTAACTCGTTTGTTTTACATAAAAATCGTTTGCTGCCAAAATGGGCCTAAGCGAAAGCTGGCCATTATTATATTTGAGATGGAATCGAGCAAGAAAAAAAAAAAACATTTCTAAGTCAGTAACATAATTAAGAAACCCCAAATCCCATTTCTTTTATGACTTAACAATTATAAATGATATTGAGAACAGCAGCATCGATCTAAATTATCAATTAGTTGTCAGATATGCGTATCTGTATCGCAGAATGAGATATACACTCAAAGTCGAGTGGAGCGTTCTAATTCTTTTCATTTTTTTTTCCAATTGCATAAAATCCGCTAAATGCATGTGCTGTATATATGTATAAATTTATATACATATATGTGCATGTGTGTTGCGTATGCGTGTCAATTTATATTAGATATGTCGATTTTGTTTTCCTTTTTGTTTTCTTTTGCTAGAGCAGAAACAGTAAAATTTGCATAAAATTCAATTAGGCTGCTGCAAAAGATGTCTGAGCCAATCCACAAACAGAGAGAGAGAGAGAAATAGGAAGGGAAGCAGAGAGGAAAACTGCAAGTTGGAAAGCTGCAAAACGGCATTTTTCATTTAATAAATTGCACAAGACATCAGCAAGTAGAGGAAAAAATAAAACTATCATTTTGCAGCAACGAAACCGAAATACAACTAAATAATATGCAGAAATGAAAACTAAAAATATTAAGGTTTAAAAAAACCAAATTAAACTATAATTAAAGCATAAATTCAAGTAAAAATTATCTTAGATAAATTAAATTAATGTACTGATATAAATATGTTTATTATGATATGATCAAATAAATTATGGCTGAATGTTTTATGCACTATTAAATAAATTAATGTTTGCTAAAGGATTGCAGAAATGCAAGTTGCACTAAACAAGGCTTTACTGTACAGATGCAGATACAAAGCAGCAGCAGCAGCAACAGCAGCCCGCATTGCATTTGTGCAACAAGTATTTCCACTTAACAACAACGCAACAACAACAACTGCTGTTGCAGTTGCAGTTGCTGTGTTTGCTGCCTTCGTCTCCAGGCTGTGATTACAATTTGATTACGCGCATGAATGCAAGGCGCGACGTTGCTTGCAACAGCCACAAGCAGCAGCTACATCGGCAGCAACATTTTCTAGTTTGCAGCAGCAGGCCCAAAGCGTCAAAAAATATTTTCTTTGCACTTGCAACGTTCAGCGGCAGCAACGACACTGCCTCCAGCCTCCGCTTGCCACATACTGCATACAAGCGATACATACATAATGTATGTGGCAGATACATAAGCGCTGCCGTTGCTGCTGCTGGTCGCGCTGCATGTTTTGCCCATTTTAGCGGCTGTTTTTCCTCATCTACAATAACAGCCAGTTGCAAGTCGCCAGTTGCAAGTTGCAAGTTTGCCAACAACAGCAGCAGCAGCGATCTCGGCTTGGCGATCTCTCAGTTTTTCCTGTCAACTCTCTCGCACTTGTTGCCACTTACCTCCTCTCCCTATCATACCACTTACCCCTCTCTCCTCCTTAATGGCTCTGACTTTTTTTCTTTTTTCAGTTGCAGCAATCAACACTTGTGATTTTTATCAGGCATAATGATTTCCTTTTCAACATGTGCTAATTAAGCTTTGCAGTTGCAGCCTTGTTTTTGTGGCATTACCCTTGAAAAATGCCTAAAGCCAAATAAAGTTATTTACCCATTGATTGTCTGACATATATAGGCCTTTTTTGATTTGTAATAATTCAGGCGTTATTCTCACAACTCAGAAGCTTGGTTTTTTTCACTCTGCGTTTTTATGCAAGGTTTTTTTTTTGCTGTTTCCTGAGTCAAAAAAAATGTCAAAAAGGCTAATATTTAGTTACGCTATAGTATGTAACAGGTAGAAGCAAGCATCTCTGATACCATGAAGTATGTATATATATATTTTCTTGATCAGAATCAAATGTAGAATCGAAAAATTTACTTTGATATTTAAATTGTTGTATGTCATTTTATTGAAAACCGCACTGTTAAATTTGATCAAAGATCAGACATATCCATACAAGAGATTTATGATTACAAAGTATAATCAGTATTATTTTATGTAAAAATAATTAATAAAAGATTTAAGGGGCCTCCTACTCGGGCTCTCGCTAATATAGAGCATTCTTACTTCTCTCTTTATACCTCTGCAGGGGATATTGTATATTTATCAGGAAATGAGCAGGAAAAACACGCAATAGAAACATTTTTATATCTTTTTTTGCCAAGGGTAATTCTTCTTCGTCAGCTTAAAGATAACGGCTCCTTTTTTTTATACATTTTTATTAAATTATGAAAATGGGTAAAAAAGGGTATAATAGTTGAAAGTGTATGCAGCAGATTGAAGCATCTCCGACCCCATAAAGCATAATTATTCTTGATCAGTATCAACCGCAGAGTCGATATAACCATGTTAGTTTATCCGTCCGTCTGTCTGTATGAACACGTGGATCTTAGTGAATATAAGAGCTAGCCGACGCAGATCAAGTTAGCTTTATTTGATCGATAACTGCCTCCGTTTCTCGTTTCTCGATTATCGACCAATTTCAGTAGCAATAAAAGACACAATTTCTAAGGCATAATCTAATACTTAACAGATAACACTAAGATCGGATAAGAAACACACATGTTTTTATGTGTGCTCTGAAGAACCCCGTTACATACGTTTCCCTGTACGTATGTATGTATATATGTATATATATGCAGCTAGTTAGGGATCAGTTCGGGCTTGTGACTAAAAATACTCGTTTTCTTTTTATTGTTGAGGGACTGTTTGCTGTGCAACATTTTTTAAAGGGATAATGTACAATAAAATTATAATATTTTTAACAATTGGGTTAAGGGTAAATCGTAGTCGAGATCACTCGACTACAGAATTCTTACTTGTTTTTGTTTTGCACTCGTCAACGTTTTGGGGCTGCGCCATGTGCTGAGCTGAGCTGAGCTGAGTTGGGGCTGAGTTGAGTCTCTGAGTGATCGTGATATATGCGTCTGTGTGTGTATGTGTGTGTGCCCGCAGCCTGGCCTGCTGCAAAGGTAGCAATTTTCCATGCATGCAATGAGAAATAATAAAGCAAAAGAGAGACAAACGAAAGAAAACAAAAAATAAAATGAAAGAAATACAAAATGAAAAAAAAATTGAAGTGAAATGAAACGAAACAAGCGCAGGAATGTGCATACTCAAGATAAATTGCTGTGAGATACTTTTGGCATTGTTGTTTATGTGCCTCTCCTCAGTTGCTGCTATGGTGTAATTTTTTTCTTCTTTTCGTTTCTGTTTCAAGCGGAAGGAGCCGACAGACAAACCCAACAAAAAGAAGAAGAAAATGTAACCAAAGACTTTGAGTTGCACAAATATGAATACTTTATATGCTATATATATATGTGCAGAAAAATGTGTTTAGGCATTTCCTGATATCGCTGACAGAGTATTGCATAATGCTAACTTTAGTTGACTGATGGAAAAATATCACATCTGCTGATATAGCGGATGGTCTATCTATCTATATATATTATTATATTACAGTAACAATATGATAACTCGTGGATCATTCCCCGATCTATTTGGTTTTTAATTCTGCTAAAGGCACTTTCCTTGACTCGCAGCAGAGCCTGAAGCTCATGTTGCGTGCCATCCCATAAAACCATAATACCAACAATGCTGCCACAATTGGCATGTGTGCCATGTGTTACAGTCTTGCCTTACTATGGAAGAAAGGAAGGAGAGCTAGATGGTAAGCAGAGAGGGGGCTATCTGCATTCCAATCTCCTGGCAATTAATTGCCCTAATCAGGCGCTGTGGTTCGCTGTAATCAGCTGTTCCAAGAGTCCAGGCTCAAAAACACCTTAAGAGAGATGCGATACCCAAAGGGGAAGATGTCGAAGAGGAGGAGGATGAGCCAGAGAAGGAGGAAGTGCAGGTATCAGCTTAAAGACATTCCAAAAGATTTCAGTCTGCTGGCCTGCCTGCCTGCCTCAGCATGCGTCTTCTCTCTTCTTCCACTCTTGCTGTGTTTTTTTTGTTGGGCGCACGAATTCTTTTGTATTATTTTCCAGTAGCACTTTCCGAATGCCATTTGAGTGCGCCTAACATATTCTTAAGCCGAAGACCAAAAGAGTGAAGACTGCGTATTCGTATTCGTATTCTTATGTGTATCTGTATCTTTTGGATGCATGCAGCGCATGCTGCATAATTAACGTGACTGTGGCGAAGGCGAAGGCGGAGCTGCTTCAGGCTGAGTCTGAGTCTGTGGCTGAGAACTCTCTGTGCCGCATCTGCATCTGCATCAGAAGAAACAAATAAAAAAAAAGCTAAGCAAAACTTGCGCTGTGGAATTTTTTTGTGTTGGCTTTCTGTGCTTATGTTTTTTGTTGTCGAATTTATGGCCTAATGAAGTGATAAGGCAGAACACAGACCCAAGTCAGACGGACGGACAGAGGTCGTCTCTCGGCTGCATTCCACGCATGCCCCAAGCAACAACAACAACAACAACAACAAATATGTAGCTGTTTTGTACTCTGTATAAGTATCTGTATCTTTTTTAGCTGCTGCTGCTTCTGCGTGCGCTGTCAAAATGTTTAGCACAGTTCGCTGCATAATTCATTCTTCTTCTTTTGCTTCTTCGTTCCGCTTCTCGGTTGCATTCCACAGATGCTTGAGCTGGAATTTATTGGTTTGTGGGTCAGCAACGAACGCGCAACACTTTCAGCCTAAAAACAACAATAACAACAACAAGAACTGATCATGGTATTTTTTGTTGCTTTGTTTTTTTTTTTTTGTTGTATTGTTGGTTTTGTTTGGTGCAAAGTTGAGAAAAGTGCAATCACATTTGAACGTTGCATAGAATTCGCAACGTACCGCAAACGACGATGCCACATATAGATGCATATATGTAGAAATACAAATACATATATAGACACATATAGCTATAGCTGCAGATACAGATACAGATGCATGCACTCAAGTGCAGCACATAGAATGCTACTATATATATATACATATATATGAGTGGAGGAAGGAGTGATTAAGGGGAGGGGGAGGCATGTAGCTGCATGCATGAAATGGCCAACAAACCGGCTCCGATTCTCTTCTCTGCCAGTCTTAGAAGACAACAACAACAGCAGCAACAACAAGCATAAAAAGGAATAAGTAAAAAAAAAATATAAGAAAAAAAATGTTGATTAAACTGCTTAAATGCGCAAAGCTGACATTCATGTCAAAGCAACTTCACTGCCTACCTCCTCCCCTTGTGCCCCTCCTTGAACCCCTTTTGCTCCACACTGCCTGCCATTGCAATTGCCCCTTCTCTTCTCACTAACAATTCGCTATTTCTCAGCAGTCAGCAGCAGCAGCAGCAGAATCGTGTGCAGCTTGCTAATAATACAAACAGACAAGCTGCACTCACACACAAACACATACATACATAGATACATACATACATAAATAAGAACATTTTATGGCCGTTTGGAATGTTTGCCAAATACAAAAGGCAACAACAACAACAACAAAAAGCTGGGCGTAGTTTGGTTGCCAGCAGAAATAGTAGTAAGTTGGCATTTAAGGCAATGCGCGCACTGCTTCAATAAATGTATACACACACTGAGACACACACACATGCACACAAATTGCATTCAATTGGTGCCGCGTTTGCTGCTGCGAGTTCACTGCAACTTTGAAATATTTTCCAACAACAACAACAACATCAGCAACAGCAGCAACATTTTAGTTGCTGTTGTTGGGCTTGCCTCAAGCAGCGTACTCTGTGCCCCCACCTTCCCCCATCTACAACATTCCATGCTGCTGGCAGCCATTCCCGCTGCCTTAGCTACCCTGTAAAAAAGTTAGACAGCAAATAGAGCTTGATGGTTATAGAAAGGTGCAATTATAGCATCTGCCAACAAGTCCTGTTAATGTGATAATGTACATTTTTAAGACCTGCAAATAATATATATATATTTATATATATTGTTTTACTTCATTGTTTTCGATTCGAACAGGGTATTTTAGCTATGCAGGTACGCCCCGCCGCCTGCTGCATTCTTGCTTGTTCTGTTTTCCGCGCTCCTTCGCACACTCGCTCGCTTGCTCTCTGCTCTGCACTCTCCTCGCTCTGCGCTCTTCTCGCTCTCTCGTCGTTGTCGTCGTTGCTGTTGCTGTTGTCGTCGTTTCATAGCGTAAATAGCAAAGTTGCTCGTACAATTTTAGAAGAACTTGTCAAAACCGCATTCCTGAGTCGCTGCCACTGAGCCGTCCACTTCGTTGCTGCTGCTGCTGCTGCTTGTAAGTGTGTATACATATGTGTGTGTGTGTGTGACTTGCTTTGCTGGAGGCAATAGCAGCAACAGCATCAGCAGCGATTGTTGCTGTTGCATTTTTGTTGCTGCAACTGCAACTGCTACGAGTTATAGTTATTTATGCATGTTTGTGCGTTTGTTTATTTGTTTGCTTTGGAGTAAATGATCGCGTACACACGCACGTACATACCCAAACACACACGTACACACACACACAAATATAAGTACATACATATGTATCTCAAGCGAGTACATCTGCTGCGGGCTGCTGCTTAGAAATATTTTGCCTCATTTGTCGTGCATTTTTGCTCGTTGAACCACTACAAAAATGTATATATATATATATATATCAGAAAAGTGCAGCAGCATGAATAGATCAATTGACTTTTATAATGTAAAACGAAGTGTAACTACTGAATATATATATATATATATATATAATATATCTATTTAATGGATACTTATATAGAGTCCTAGCCTCCTAAATTTATTTATATAGCTCATATGTATATAGTTCTTAAACTGTGACTAAATTACACATTATGGCCAACTATAAATGTTTCGGACAGATAACTAACTATATAATTATTCCCATTTAAAAGAGATATAAAATTTAAGCCTGAAGCCCAATAAGACTTACTTATTTTTATGAGTATTTAAAGTAACTGTTAGGTAGTCATATAAATTACAACTGATCTCTTTGCGTTTCAAAATTTGAATTTTTCTTTTATACTAGTCGTTTAACTTTGAGTACATATTTTAATGTGCCATAGACAGCAAAAAAAAAAACCGGAGAATTTTAATCAATTGGTTCTAGCCACAAACAAGATTGTGTAAATTCCTGAGAATGCCACGAGCGTTGACCATAAAATTAAAAATATTTCAAGTTCTCTGCTCCTGTCTATGTGTGTGTAGAAAAAAAGGGTGTTTTTGCGTGTGTGTATTGGAAAAGATAAACAAACGCCAAATAGATATTAAATACAACAATCTGGGAATTATTTTTTTGGGGAATTTTTTTTCCAAACAGATTTATATAGACATTTTTTGAGAGAATAGACGGCTGAGACAGCAGAAAAATAGAGACGAGGGCTAAGAAAATACATGCATAATTTATTTATGATCGGGCGTTAAAAATAACAGCGCACAAATATTTTTGCAACTACAACAACAGCAGCCGCATCGAAACTTAAACAAAACATTTTTCGTTATTTATAAACAAAAGACACACGAAAGAAATGAAAAAAAAAATAAATAAATTTAAGACAAAAGCAACAAGCAAATAACAGAAATGTTAATTGGCCCATTTGACATGCGGCATTTTTGTATTTTTTTTTCTGGTCAACAGCTTTCATTCTTTTTTGCTGTTTTATGTTGTAGTTGTCAAAAAGTATTTTCATGCTTGTTGGCATGTAAAGCAAATATTAAAAAAAAAAATTGTATATACTGCGGGCCGAAATTAATGAATACATTTTTAAAATAATTTTCGCCGTGATGCGAATTGCCAAACTGTCTACAAAGTGCGCGAAAAGAAAATCAAAAAATGTATATGTATATGTATATATATTTGTGAAATGTTGCTTGTTGTGTATTTTAATTTGATTTTTTGTTTTCTGGGTCGTGCTGAGCATTTCCAAAAAACTAAATCGTGTCTGCAAACAGATCAGGTCTATAAATAAATATTCAATATTCTATGCACATGCTGTTGCGACCAAATGATTTCGAATACGCTCTAAATGAGTTATTTTCTAAAATACATATAATATTATGCACTTTCAGCACATTCGAATCATTTAATAAATATTGAAATTTGTTTATTTTCTTTTTGTTATTTGTTATTGGCAGCTGTAAATTATGAAATCGAAATTTCTAAATAAACGAAACACAAAATTATGTGTATATATCATTCGGAATTCAGCTGTTTAAAATATGATTCCACAGAAGTTTTCACTCGTTTCCTTTTGGGCGTTTTGCTCTGTGCGAAATTGCTAAGAAATTATTATTATTTTTCTGACTCTGTGTTTTTTTTTTTGTCAGACGTTACCCATGGCCGGATTCCCAGCAAAAAATATATAAAGTAACGCTTGCTTCCAGCTAACTCACAGCGTTTACAGTGTGTGTGTGTGAGTTTGTGTGCTTGTATGTATATAGTGTGTTCTCTCTCTTCCCCCACCCATCACAAGTTCTACTAAGCTCGACCTTATGCGAGGAATGCGCCCCCAGCTCAACTTAAAGCGTTCGTCATATTTACAATGCAACTTCCCCTTTTTGCTGCAGCGCACTCGCATTATTACGAGCATGTTCTATCAGATACAACAGCAGCAGCGCCAGCAACAGATACAGATACAAAAAGTCTTTATAGTATATAACAAATTTCTGCTGTCGAGTGCTGTCTGAGACTTTGACGTCGTCGTCGTCGTCGTCATTTCGCGTTTCGCATTCACGTTTCTCAGTTGGATTTTTCGCCTTATTATTATTTCAATATGCGATATACATACATATTATATATATATATTTGTATATATATATATATATATATATATAAATAAGTATCTGCGTATGTGCACATGCGCGTTGCTTTTGCTTCTCGCTGCTTGCTTCTCACTTCTCCGTTGCTCGAATGCTCGGCTGCTCACTTGGCTCACAGTCGCTTGGCTGCTCTGGTATGTGAAGGTCGCAACAGTTGTTTTATTAATGACAGAGTACAACAAATACAACAACAACGACTACGATGACGATAGTCATAACTATGGCTATGATAATGTTAATGCTGGTAATGCTGATGGCAACTATAGCCAACTAGGAATAGGCTAACAACGCTGGGCAGCATATAATTTGATCAAAAGTATCCATTGTTATAAAAATGCAGCTACAGCCCCAAGCTAGAGAAACTATATACTCAATACTAACTGGCTTCCATATGTAAATGTTAATATTGTTTAGAAAACTAGATGATTTGCTTTATATGTTTTAAAATGATTTCAAGAGAGCTGCTAAAACGTTGATCGGAATATCGGTTTAATTAAGGGATTTACAAGATAGTATGTATGTATTTTGCGCTATCGATTTGTTATGATAAGGTAAATGTAATTTTTATTCATCCCATTGACCTTTTCGAAGAAAAAGTAATCTTTTAGAAATGAGAACATATCATAACTAAGCTAAAATCTATATACTGGAAATATTTTCTTTAATTGCTCATTGCTCATTGTTATATAAATACATTCGCTGTGACTACATGAGGAATTCCAGGAATCGGTTATAACAAACTGCACAGGTGGACAATTTGCATAACTAGAAGAAGTTCCATGCAATCTTGGCACTTGTTCATTTTTTCTACATTACTTTTCGTGTGTTTTTATTTGGTCTTGACGTTTCTTCAAGGTTTCTTAATAGAGCAGCAGCTACAAATACGTATATGTATGCATACTTTGTATTTAGCAGGAATTTTGTGTGAAATATTTGGTCATGTATGTATATATATATAACTTTGTATTTGTGTGTGTGTGTGTGTGTGTGTGTATCTTTGTGCCCTGGCGTGTTCCATGTGGGCGTTGTGAACGACACGAAAATGTTTCCGAGTTGTCGTGTCGAATTTAAAGCTTTATAATGCGCATACCTCGAATTTTTGTTGACGTACCGAATACCGTTTGCATATTTTCCCCAAAAGCGAACAGCAAACAGCAACAATATGTCAATGAAGAAAAATTTCAAAACCAATTTCGTATGCTTGTTACAGTAAAATATTGGCATATCTATATGTATATATATATGTATGTATATAAAACATTCTCCTCTAAGAAATGGTCGCCCATATTACCATATGTATGGGGGCATCCACATCTGTATACACACAAAATTAAATGTATATATACAAATATAAATCCAAAGACGTCAAAGCGCTCATCGATCAATGGCACAACGAATGATGGCCAAAAAGTTCACCTTGCCTATTTGGCCCGCATCACTAAGGTTGCAATACCCTGGAAAATATCTAAAAGGGTCACTAACTTTTAGATTTTTGTTTAATTGACGATTGACTTTGATATTTTTTTTTATCATCTATGAAAATTGAAGTCTAAAATTATTCGAATCTTCTGCCCTATGTGTCAAGAGATATACCTTTTATTATATTTATACTTGTATTAAGAATGGAAACCAATCAGCTTTTTTTTTTTGAGAAAAACAGACATCAAAGCAAATTAAATTATTATTATAAGCAATCATCGTATTTGTCTTACCCTTTTAATCAAGCAGGAGTTTACGATATATCCCACACGGGCAGCTTCTCAATTTTGAACTATTTTGATTTTTTTTGTTGTATAAATAACATATATCTTAGTTTTGCTATTTTGCCATTTGGTTCAGAAAGCTATTTGCTCGAAATTCCAAATTAAAGTAAACAAACGCTTTTCCGAATCTATGCCCCAAAATAAAAGAAGAAAAAAATGCCCGTCAACAAGTCATAAAATTCATAAATTTCAATTTAAGTTTATTTGGATTTTGCTTTGTTGGGAGCGGGGAGGGGGAATGAGGATGGGTGATCGGGTATGCCAAGTGGGCGCTTTTGTTGTATGTGTGGCATGTGTGTGTGTGTGTGTATAAATTCTATGAATTTTTTAATAGTTAATTTGTATGCAGTTGGCATTGCGCATGGCGCAAAAATTTATTTCAATTGTTCACATTGGAATTTATTGTAGACATTGTGTGATTTCGAAATGAGCGCTAAAAGCGCCAACTTGGCTATTACGAAAAGGCCCTTGTCTTCCTCTCTCTAGCTGTCTCTCTCTTTCGCTCTCTCCCGCTCTTTCACTCCGGCTCTGTAAGTGGGTCTACCATGATGTAGTTCCCATCGTCACTCTGTGACTAATGTCTTCGGCCCACGCCATTTAAATGAGTCCCCAATACTGGCCGATGCTATGCCCCAGGTCGAAATCGACTCACACATATGTATTCAGTGTAATTGACACCCACTTACGAAACTATCCAATATTGGGGCTCTGAAAGAAAGGCACACATATATCTTAGACTATCTCCTTCTAACTTTTTTACTCTGAAGATTGTGAAATACCTTCGTAGATAAAGAACAGCTAGAAAATGCTTTGGGCTTATCTTGAATAGCGTTTGCCGTCATGAAAATAAGAAATATTTTACAAAAAGGCTAAAGAAAAATAGAAAAAGAAAATAACTTGAACGCATGCGCAGTTCATTGACTTTGGCCTGGGTAAATTATTATTGAAAGTATTTAATATATAAATGGGAGGAGCCGGATCGTAAAATGCTTTCGATAAAGCTCCCCACAACAAGTTGCAGCGTTTCCGTTTTTATCAGCTTGGTAATATAAAAAGTGCGCCGGAAGGAAGTCAAAGTGTGAGAGACACTCATGTAGGAAATGCAGTTAATATCTTTTTAATTTGCCACAGCTCAGAGGCAAGAAAAAATACAAAAAAAAAAAAAACAAATTGCTCATAGCGAGAAATATTTCAATGTGAACGACACTTGAAACAATCTGAAAATCATAGCGCAAGACTCGTTATATTTTTGTATTTTTCTTTATTTTTTTTTTACTCAACAACACGCAACAAACGTCGACAACAACGACAACGGCGATAAGATAAAAACGACGTACGACCTTTATAGCTTAATTTGATTAAGCTCTTAAATATTTCTGAACGCCTGTCTGATAAGCAAGGCAACACAACGCAACGCAACCGAACCGAACCCAACCCAACCCAAAGCAGACACATTCTACGACAAAAACATGTGATAATAATACCAAAACATTTATTTTTGTTCTAGATTCCAATTCATTTTGATTCTTTTTTTTACAATTTATGTGTGTCACGACGTCACTTGTTATTATTTTTGTTTATGTTGCTATTTTTTCAGTACGTATCTAGTATATTCATATGTAACTCATAACTGAAACCTATGACCAAATTTCAACATTTCAATATGTGACAATCTTGTAAAATTTGGTTCATGCGGAAATTTTTAATATGATTTTTTATCATTAGTTATGTACTTTTAACTTAAGAAAAAACCAGTTTTTTGCTATAATCAGATTTATGCAGATTAAATTGTCAACATGAATGTATATAAAATAAAGTAGATCTTTAGGCAATATCAGAAAAGCCCCAGTAAATTTTTAAGCAAATATCGAATACCTACTGATTTTTCAAGAGTTTATAAAGATTTTGTACATGACTTACAAGTCTTGAAATTTCTATTCGTTACTGAGAACCTGAGTTTCCTTAACAGTTTCCTGTTAACGTAAAAAATTATAAGCTTATTTCCAACAATCATCAAAGTAATACACAAAATAAAAGTCACAAACTGCTCTATCTTGATTGCTGATCTATTCTCTGAGCAATAGGCGATCATACGATCTTATATAGATACATGCATGCATATACATATTTATATATATATATATATTTATATTTGTGTGTGTATGTATGGCAATCATAACGTAATATTTAATGCAGTAAACTCAGACAATTGCGTCAACTGTGCTTGTTTGTGTATATACCTATAAATACATGTAGGTATGTCAAGGTGATCGATTCACTGCCAGATAAATTGGCTCTAATGCTTTTGGCGATGTGTGTGTTTCTCTCTAAATTTTGCATAAAAATGTGATGTTGTTGCTGCCGTTGCGATCTTTAAGCTGAGCAGATATGGGGGCCAAGTGGGCCATTGGATCACAATATATATATATTTATATATATATATATATATTTATGATATTAACCGGAAATGGTAGTCTCTTTGTCGTGCCGTGTTCTAAGTGTTTGTTTCTGTATCTTAACAATATAGTAGAAGAGCGCGTGCTTTTTTTATCTCGCAGCTCCGTTAAACAAAACAAAACAATCGTAGAAATGGAGTAAACAATTAGAGCAGAACTTGACAGTGGTGACTACGTGATTTGGTTAAGCCCAAAGCACAAGTCCAAGCGAAAACATTTGGCCTGCTGCATATAGATTATAGATCATATTCAACTCCTCCCCCTGTTTGCTTATGCTGTGGCCAAGATTTATGGAATTCGTTGGAAACCGGCTTAAACTGTTTCTGTTGCTGATGAGATGCTTGATTGAATTTGAATTGCTAAATGATGTTTGGTCCAAGCCGGGCTCTCGAGCCCGGGCCGAAGCGAATTGAAATTCTTTAACTGAATTGATGATCGTCTATTAAAATTGCAGATGAAAAAGAACAGAACTTTTTGACGCGTCTTTAATTTGTTTTCTGTCGCAAAGCTGCTGTCGAAAACAAAAGTTTCCAAGCGCTGTAACGCAGACTTCCACAATCAACTTGAATAACACATTCACATTTGTCCAAAAATATACCCGAAAGTCATTTGAATACAAATTCATATATACATATATATACGTATATATGCAAAGAATGCCCAGGAGAAATACGATTTTTTTTAATAGCGGTCCAATTAGCATAAAACGCGTCGTAAACAGTTAAATAATATTGTTTATACCAATGTATCTACGCTGCTTATATATATCTATCCATCTATCTGCAGATACGTTAGTTTGTTTGTATTTGTATTTGTATGTATGTGTGTGCATTTCATTTAAGTGCTGCCTAATGACAGCTTTTGACATCGTTGTCAATGGACAGCCATGCCTAGGTATCACTGTAGTTGTTGTTAGTCGTTTTGCTATTGTGACAACAAAATTCATGCTGAAATATTTTGTTAACTCGAAACTCGTTTTTTTCCCTCGTATTATTATTATTATTATTATTTTTTTTTTTGTGTTTTATTTTAAAGCGCGAATTTATTACAGCGACGCTCAGCGCCATAAATATTTTGTTTACAATTATTTAATTTATGCAGTTGTTATAAAGCGCGCTCTTACCAGCTACAAACGCCACATTTTATGTGGGCTGTGCGGCGATTTAGCCATTTAGCCAGTTAGCCAGTTGACCAGTTACCGAGTTAGTTAAGCCAACAACAAGCATAACAAGCTAAAAGGCCAACAACGCCAACGATTCGCTCGTTAGTTGTGGCATCTGCCTTTGCCGCCGTTTCATTGCAAAAGGAAGCCCTATTACTTTTTCCGTTGCCACGCCTTGTAGACGCCCCCTTTGTACACCCACTCTGCCGAGACAGTCGACAGTCAGACAGACAGACTCTTCATTGATTTTTGATTTTACTAGCCTCCCGAGCTTGAGGTCAAAGTGAGTCAAATTTAACAAGCGCTAATGGAAAACCATAAAAATTTGCATTGCATGGCGCTTTTACCATTTCAGCTGATTAAAGTCAACGTTTTATTTTCTTGCTGCTCTTTTTTACGCTATTTTTATTTAATTGCCAGCTGCGATTGCCACACGCTTTTAACACCTGTGTAAACTTGCGCCTCAATTGATATTATTTTACAGGAACTTGATTAAATTTCACATATGCTCAAGAAAAGCAAAAAACTAGAGTCAGTAAGAGGAGTCTGAGTAGAAAATGGTGTATAATTTTTTAGTTTGAAGTTAAGTCAAACTTGATTTTGCAGTTGTGGATTTGCTAACTTAAACACTTACGTATAAGTACCAAGAAAGATCGACGTTAATCTATTAATGAATTGTGTTATCTACGCCTATCTATTTACCATAATTTAAAACTTTAATTTCCACTGGTTGTCGCTATGGCAGCTATATGATAAAGTAGTTAGATCTGACCAGTACAGAGTAATTGATGATAAAAAGACGCATATATAATTTTTGATTATTGATTGAATAAATTTATGATACACAGAATAACTGCTTCTTCAGTTATTTATTATAGAAATGATTATATTGAAGAGGATATTAATATTAATCGGTTAAATGTATTTATTTTAATATTAAGATAAAAACGGCGGCAACTTTGCTTATATAAGCAAATAATAAAGAATATGAATACTTTGTGGATTCGACGTTGCAAACTTCATCACAAAATGATAACACCCTTTATATATATAAGCATATTGCTGTCTCAGTTGGTCGATCGTCGATTGATCGTTATGTTTATTTACACGGTGGGTTCGCATGCAAATAAACAAATGCCGCATTCGTAACTCAATGCAGATATATCAACTTGGTGTTGTTGCCTAACGTTGAAAAGCCAATGAAATAAATAAATACAAAGCTCGGCGATTTCATATTATTAATACCCACCGCTGCCCCACCTCCCGCTCCCCACTCTTTTCTCTCTATTCTCTGTATTTTTGCTTTGTTGTCAACGTTCTTGTCATGTTCTGCCCGCTGGTCAATTTGCTCTGTTTGTGTGTCAGTTTGTCAGCTTGTCAGACTTGGACTGTGCTCGGAGATTGGGACATGTCTTTAGCTACATTTTGTGTGTAACATTTATGTTTATTTATTTGCGCTGTTTTTGTTTTATTTTCTTTCTATATAAACTGATAATCCCTTGTGCCATTTTCCCAACAACTGAGCTGAGTTTATTTTTTTATCTTAACAAAGCACTTTTAATGTGATACACCATTTATATGCACTTTGTCTTGTAGATATATATACACATCTGTATATATATATATTCGCCAAATACAACATTAGTTAAAGCACATTTTAATGATTGCTTATCTCTGGAAACAACGTCTGTAATCATTTGTTTTCGATCCCTGACCAACAGCACGTCGTCCCCTCTTGTCTGCGTCATAAGTAGCTACTAATGATCAGCTGATCATAAATTAGGCAAAAAAATAAAGACAGAACTGGATTAAGCTTAGTCATTGTATTATTTAACAATTTAACTGTCAGCTTATTCTTTCTAATATCCAGTTTAGGCAAAAGCAATTGTATTGATTCATGCTGCAATCGATCTATATTTGATCTGTTGCTGAATCAGCGTCAAAATATCTTTATTTACACATTTGTTTAAACACATTCAATTCTTCATAAATTACAATTGCTTTTAGACAATATTCTAGCTAAATTTGTTAATTAAGACAATTGTTCAACTTAAAGATACTTTTGGGAGTGATGATATCTTTTGGCTTTCGGTGCAACTGCTGCGGCAACAAGTTAATTCTTGGAAAATTCATATTGAATGCGCAACTGTTGGTCAGTTGAGACACGCCACATTTATATAAATGTATACTATATGTATATACTATATATATATATATATATATATCTGTTTATATCAGGCGCATATGGCGCACATTTTATTATCGTGTCGGACCGCCTTTTGCGCTTCTCTTTTTTAATGGTTTCACGAATTCCACAGCAATGATTAATTAACAAATCATATAAATATGCCAGCCTTAAAGAAGAACAACAACAATACATATTTATTTTTCAATTGAGTAGCACACAAACACACACACACACACGCACATTATCAGTATGTGCATACAAGTGTGTGTACCTATTCGACCAATTAATTTATGAAGATTAGTAATTATCATTGGAATGCGAAAATATTGTTGTCTGCGCTGATATTAAAATTGAATTTCACAAACAAATATATGTATATAATAATAGAGTAATAAATTAAATTCCTAAGAACCGCAACTTTGCGATACTCTGTTAAAAAAAAAAACCTAATTAAATATGGGATTAAATTTATCGGTTTTTAAATTTACGTTTGATTTTCAAAATACAGTATAATTAGTTTTAAAAAATATTATTTATTATACATTAATGGTTTACAGAATTTGAATTCGTCAGAAATACTTGGTGGTTATAGTGACTAATCGAGCATATATTGCATTTATTTTAGAATACTTAAGATTAACTTGTACTTGAAAGCATTGTTCTCTAAAAGCATCTAAATATGCATCACAAGGAGATAACTGAAAATGAATAAATATACTCATTATCTCCCTTGGAATGGAGTATAGAATAATCTCGTCAGCATCGAAAGGAAATTGCAAAAAAAAAAGTTAATAAACTCCTTTTCACTCTGAAAAATAGAGTATAGAAAAAGCTTAGCCGCAGTGACGACAATGTTGACAACAACAACAACGACGATGACAACAACGTCATTGTCATTAGCTCTTTTAGCCGCAGCGGGAAAATTGCGACCTCGATAAGATTAGACATATGGCAAATAGCATTTGTTATCGGGTGAGGTGTGGGTAAAGGGGTATGCTTTTTGTGTGGCAACAACAAGACGACAAAAGAGGAGACAACATTCCATTAGGCAAGTGCTAATGCTGCATGGTAAATATTTGAGAGTCAAAGAAATATGTGTGTTGAGTTTTTTTTAGTTTTTTTTTGCCGACTTTTTTTAAAAAGTAAAAAAAAAATATGCACACAGGAAATACCAGACGAAGCTTTGTCGCTAATCTTATCGAATGAGCCCAGAGAAACGCTTCCAATTAGCTGGCGTGGGAACACTTGGCCGCAGACGGTAAACTGGTTACGATATATCTTAGATAGGGCACCAAACTAGAAACCAAAAATAAAAACTACAAAACTTGAAAACAACAAAATATTTATATTTATCTGCTGAACGGAAATTCATTAGCGATTTTGTTGGCTCTATGCAAACAAGCTGATAAGCTAAATACCCGTCTAAACAAGATCCAATAAGAATTCTAACCTGCATCTATTTTTGTCTAATTTGGTTTCTACTTTCTTTGTCAATTGCAGCTACACAAAACCGCATTCTTTCGAGGATTGTGTGGGCGATGAGCTGCCCGTGGGCTGGGAGGAGGCGTATGACTCGAATATCGGCCGCTACTACATCAATCACATTGCGCAGAGCACACAGCTCGAGGATCCGCGTCAGGAGTGGAAGAGCGTCCAGGAGCAAATGCTTAGCGATTACCTGTCCGCCGCCCAAGATCAGCTGGAGAACAAACGCGAGATGTACGATGTGAAACAGCAGCGCCTCCATCTCGCCCAAGAGGAATACAATCATCATCTGAACAAATTGGCCGCCAGTCGCAGCAGCTGTAAGTTCAATTCAAACACCATACAAAATATCACGCGACTTCTGTCGATTTCTATCGAACAACTTCGATAAGCGATTTCACAATTATATTGCTTTATGATAACCGAAAACTGGTCACTGGTCAGTCGGATAGAGCAGATAGCTCTAATGGCTATGTGAGGCTATTCATATTGATTTACATAGATCACAGGCAGGCAATATAGACAACTTCTATTGCTCCAGGATTCAGAGAAAAGATATCAATACGCCAATCCTTTAAACCAATAAAACAGTTAAATTAAAAAATCGACATGAATTTCTGTATTTGAATTGTATTTTTCAGAGAGTACACTTCTAAAAATCAGCAACATTATTTTCTTAATTTCATGATACATTCAAAAATGTTAATATATTTCATAAATATGTGAAAGCAAGATATATTAGCATTTTGTTGTTTACATTATTAGTATACATTAATATCCAGTGATTTCATAACATAAAAATTTTGTATAGTTTATAAATTTATTTAATTTTCTCAAATTCCGACTAATTGAATCACTCGCACTATTTTTGGCCCTGACACATTCAGTTAATCAGCTGCAGAGATATCAGAAAATATCCAAGTGTTAAACTTACAGATAATCAATGCTAACCCGTTCTCTCTCTCTCTCTGCTCTCCGCTCTCTTTGCAGTATGCTCGTCGTCCAGTTCGATGAGCCGACACGATCCGGATCTGTTGCGTGCCGACCTGATGACAGCGCGTGAGCGTGTGCGTCAATTGAAGCAGGAGCTGAATCACATTACCAACGATATAACCTACACGCAGCGGGGCATGAACACCCTGTATTCGGTGGGTGAGAAGATCAACGCACGCCAGAATGGCTGCTATGATATTGCCGAGGTGCAGGCGATACGCGAGGAGATGCTCAAGGTCCACAAATCGCTCGTCTCCGGCGAGAAGGTGCGCGAGGAGCTGATGCGCAGCCTCGTCCAAATCAAGAACGAACTGAGTCGCCAGCAGATCAGCGAGGAGAATGCCGATCTATTAAATGCTGCCTCGCCCTTCGACCGGGTTTGCGTTGCCAGCCAGACAGATCTGTGCGGCGGTGCCGGGGAGCATTTGAATGGTGGGGCACGTTTCGCCGAAATGGCCAAGACGAAGCTACAGTATGCGGAGTGGCGCAAGCACATCAAGAAGCTGCAACAACAGCTCGCCGATCATGTGGAACGCATTGAGCCCGGCCAGCTGGAATCGGACAAGGATCGCATTCTGCTCATCCAGGAGAAGGAGAAACTGCTCAACGATTTGAACAGCATATCCCTAAAATCCCGCACACCCGAAGAGAAAAAGGTCATACAACAGACGCGCCACAAGCTCGAGGAAGACCTCAATGAGGCATATGAGGCAACAAACACTTGCATTGCGAATCGATTGCGTTTCCACGAGGAGAAACAACTGCTGCTGGACAAACTGCAAGAGGCGCTGAAGTCAACCAAATTGCTCGAGGAGCGCCTCAAGTCATTCTCGTCGGAGAGCACATTCTCCATAAGCAGCGGCAGCAGTCTCGGCTCCCTGTCCACGGCGAGCAGCAAGAGTGCGCTCAGCTTTACGGACATTTACATTGATCCCTTTGCCGTCGATGCGCACATCGATGTCGTCGATCTGAAGCGACACTCGCATCGACTATTCCAGCAGCAGCCGCAGCGTCTGCCACCTCCACATCCAGCCCTGCAACAACAACAACAGCAGCAGCAGCAACAGCAACAGCAGCCTCCACCTGTATCGGAGATATCGTTGTCGCCGCGCAGCAGCCTCTCAATGGAAACGCCGCCCGCCTCACCGCTGAAATACAATGCCAATGGTGATCAGCAGCAGGCACAACAACCAGCAGCAGCTGCCCCTGCGGCACTCAAGGAAGAACCCACCTATGCCAATGCGCCGCTGGCGACAATCCCAGCGCCACCCGCCTACACCGCACCACCGGCTGTACCGCTGGGTGTGCGTCCGCATCCGTATGACCTGGACTCTACAGTCTTGGATTGCATGATGCTCGAGGCGAAGCTGCAGAAACTGAACCTTGGCTCACCGCTCAATCTGAATGGGCCGTTGTCGCCTATTTCAGAGAAGCCATCGCTACTCGACCTGCCACAAGAGATGCTGTCGCGCTCCTCCTCCACCTCGAATACACGCTCTGTGTCCGCAGCCGTTAGCAATGAGTCTGTGGCCGGCGATTCTGGCGTCTTTGAGGCATCGCGCGCCCACTTGCCGCGCAAAGAATTGGCCCAGGTGCAGATCGGTCTGAAGTATCTGAAGCAAGAGGGCGTCCTCGTCGTCTCCCTGGAGCGTGCCAATAACCTATCCGCACTCTGGACAGCCTCCACTGATAACTCGCAAGTGTAAGTCTTATTTGATTGATTAAAATTATTGTTGCTTATTTTAAATTGTTTTTTCTTTTTTGTTTGCAGCTATTTGCGTGCTGCTTTGCTGCCCAATTCGCTGACCTCCATACGCACCAAGGCGCTGGGCAATTTCCAGAAGCCTGTCTTCAATGACACCTTTGCGGTTCCCATATCGCTCGATAAGCTGCTCACCAAGAGCCTGCAGGTGACCGTCGTCAGCATGACCGGACAAAAGGAGGAGATTATTGTAAGTCTTTCAACGGTTTCAATGACTTCTCGATTCGAATTCCCATAAAAAACATAATCTAAAATTGTCTTTTTAATTTTTAGGGCACTGTGCAAATCAGCATGGCCGAGTTCAATCCGGAGGATTCCACGCTCAAGTGGTACAATGTGCTCAGTTCCAAGTTTATGCCCAGCTTCGAGTCACTCGATTTGCCCTCCACAAGTGCAGCAGCTGCCGCAGCAGCTGTGGCCGCTAGCAGCAGCAGCAACAGTAGCGGCAACAACAACCGAGAGGAATCTTCGGATGAGTCAACGATAACATCGTCGCAGACGTCGACGCTGACGCGCAATCAGGCTCCTCCTTTGGAGCTGCAGGAGCAAATAGCCGAGGAGGTGCCCGAACATGTTGGCGGCGTTAGTGAGCCGCAATGCAGCGACGACGACGATGATGATGATGACGATGACGAGGAGGAAGAGGAGGAGGAAGACGAGCAGCAACTGGTCGGCACAATTGGTCTAACGCACAGTGAGTAGCGAATAATTCCACAAACACTTAAGTTCCATAACTAATTTAAATCTTTACACAGCTGGTTGCATGCTGGACCTGGCCTATTTGGAGAACATGAAGCAAGAGTATGCCGATAAGGAGACAAACACCGATTGCGCCTTTCCGCCGGAGAAGATGCGCAGCCAGTCCCAACTGCTGGACGACAGGCCTGTGAAGCGATCGCAGACTTTTACACCATCCGCGGCGGTTAGCAAGAACCGTTACAATTGCCGTCTCAATCGCAGTGATTCGGATTCGGCAATGCACTTTGGCGTGGCGCCTCACAGTTTCCATCGCGGTGCCGTGGAGCGGCGCTCGCTGCGCTTCCATCCCAAGGCGACCAAGTCATCAAGTAGGTTCAACTGCCTCAAATGCTAATTAAATTTGTATTTAATTTGAGTTCTCATTGAATAAATTGCAGAGCTGCATCATACTCACATACCACGCACTAGTTTGGACCTGGAGCTGGATCTGCAGGCGCAGCACAGCAAGCTTTTCTTTCTCAACGATCAAATCTCCAAGCTGCAAAACCTTAAGGAAGTGTAAGTTGACAGTAATCTCCACCTCCACCTGCACACATATTCATTTTTTATTTGCTTCTTTTTGTAGACTTCAGAAGGCCTGCGATAACAAGGATCCGCTAATTGCGGCCTGGGCCATTGAAAACGAGGAATTCCAGCGTCTGGTGGCGCGTGCCGATCCCACCAAGTGTCCCGAGGAGCGACTGCTGCACAAGCTCCTCATGAAGACCACCAAAGAAATACACAAGCTGCGCAAGACCAAGGTCCCCAAGGGCTGCCCAGATTTGGTTTCATTCAAGTGAGTGCCACAATCTCTAACTTCCTCAATCAGTTCCTAATCTTTCCTTGCTCGCATTGCAGAGAGAAGATCACTTTCTTTACGCGCAAGGGAATGCCTGTGCCGGAGCTGCCCAGCGACTTTATGCTGCCCGATGCTAATGCCATCGAAGAGGAGGAAGAAGAGGAGGAGGCGGAAGAACACGAAGCGGATGAGAATGATGAGGATGATGATGATGATGATGACGATGACGATGATGAGAAAATTGTCATTAATTCGGCTCTGGTCGCAAGTAGCAATAGGAATAAGAATCTCAGTGAGCATCATCATCGAGCACAAGCTAACAAGCTGCCTGCCACGCCCGTCGTCCCTGTTGCACAGCGTAATGAAACCAGTGAGGAGAAGTCGGAGCAGCCACGCTACGACTATGTCGTCGATCGCAACTATGGTGTCGAGGTGTAGTTCCCACCACCAGCAACACCTCCACCACTCCCCCTCTACCCACCACCTATGTTGTAAATTTTTGTAATTATATTTTCGGTATTTATTTGCATTAAGCGGAAAGTATTTATGTGTATAAAAGAGAAACTAGATGAAACTGATGTAACAAATATCTGTGCCTTATAGAGAATGAGTTGGAGCAGCCAACAGAAACAGCAACAACAAAAAAAAATCGACAAACACAACAACAGCAGCAACATGAAACTTGCAACATGCAAGAAATGATATAATTAGTTGTAATTGCATAGAACTAATTAGCCGTATACAGTAATAGCGTAAACCCTTAGTCAGTTTGTACTAATTGACCCCAAACCCACACAAACCCCGTCCCCCCCCCCCCCTCTTTACACACTCAGCCCCAACACAGCTCCACAAACGACCATGTATAAAAAAGAGCAAAGAATTCCCTGAAATTACCCAAAAACTCTCCCGCCTCCCCCCAAAAAAATAAACGCGCACATTGCGCGTTTCGAAACTGTCAAATTCATATTGAAAACCAACTGTATTCTTAAGACTTGAGCAAATTATACGAATGTAGAGGAATATTTTTTATATATATACATAAATACGTATAGCAACTAGTGATACATTTTACATTAGATTAGTGCAAACACACCAACACCAACAAAACATACAAACAACAAAAAAAAAAACTGAAATGAAAAAATATTTATTATATACATACACATTAAATATATATATGAGTAGAAATGATGGCAGATGACTCCAATCAATCTGTTTAGTTTAGTTTAATTAGCTTGCGTTTTTGTTAAGCTCAAAACGAATTCTACTACTTTTTTTTATAAAAAAAAAACATAATAAAAAATAAACAAAAAAAGTCCATGTACCATATTAGTTAAACGCCATATGTCGCATATCGTCCATATGGTCTATCTAAGAACGCTCCATAACACAAAAGAAAAGAGAATGAATACTATGAAAATGAAAACTAAAAAAAAAAAGAAACTGAATAACAATATTTTGTTATGTTTTATTGAGCGAGCCTGTTAAAAATTGTTAAGCTATTGCCCTGGAGCTATGAATTTGAAGAAATCAAAACAAAACAAATGGAAAAAAACTAAAATATTAAGTTATATTTTAAGCATAGTTTTAATTTCTGCTTTCTCAGCTCTTTGTAAGCAATCGCCGTTGTTTTGATAACACTAATTGCACCCCCGACCCTCCCCGCCCTTACAACTCAGTAATAGTAATAATAATAGAAAGCGAGCCCCACATATTTTTTTATATATATATACATATATATATTTACGGTAGTAATTTAGCTGTAATAAATTATATGAATGAGAACATGTATATTGTAATTGTGCAATAAACAACAAAAAAATTCTACTGACATAACTGAATATAATGATCTTTTATTTGATTGGAAAACATAAACTTAAAGAATATTCCATTTCGAAAAATATTACTCATCCATATCCTCGCACTGCAATCAATACAAATAATTTACGTTCCACATTTAGTCGGTCACTAAACAATCACAATCTGCATTTCTGTGCGCCTAATATTTGGGGGGACAAAAAAGCGAATTTCTTCAAATGAACATGGCCCAATTAACCCTTGGAAATATAATTTTCACTCAGGCGGCTGATAAAAATGAAAATAATATAGCTGTCTGCATTTCTGTGCGCCTGGTATTTGGGGGTACAAAAATGCGAATTTCTTCAAATGAACATGGCCCAATTAACCCTTGGAAATATAATTTTCACTCAGGCGGCTGATAAAAATGAAAATAATATAGCTGTCTGCATTTCTGTGCGCCTGGTATTTGGGGGGACAAAAAAGCGAATTTCTTCAAATGTACTTGGCCCAATTAACCCTTGGAAAACAATATATTTTTGCAATTAATTCTACTGCCTAAAAGTAGGCAATGATTTTGCCGCAGTGATTAAGTGAGGACAGTCGCCATCTAGCGTCAAACACGACAACTTTATTAAAACAAGCAGCACAAAAGTATGCATCAATTTTTTAACAATAATTATTCTGAAACTGACAATTTGTACAAGAGTATTTTTTATAATTTTCTAGCAAAACGAATAAATTGAATGAGTATTTAAATTTTTGTAATTATCCAGACGGCCATTTATTTTTTTTTTTTATAAAAAAATCATGGATAATCTATTACATATTTTAAATTTCTAACGACCCATTGAAAAGTAACTTAAATCAATCAGAAGAAATATATTTAAAAAAAAAAATACATCATGTTAAATTATTGGAAAACTATATAGTATAACATCAGTTTGAGTATGTTTTGTTGTACTTTATCATAAACTTTATTCACATAAAAAATAAATAATTATTACATTTCGATATTTAGTTTTGCTTTTGCTTTTTTTTCCTTATTTGTCTGCCAAGTAGAGCAATAAAATCGGCACGGCACAACCTGGCCAGATTCTCCCACTGATTCGGTAGTCCTCGTAGCGTATTCATTATAATAGTAATGCTTATGCTTTAGAGTGCGTATTTACAGAGATGTTGCAAGAAGAGGAGCTTAATTAAATGGAGGTAAGTATGGGATAACGGCAGTCATAATGAATTGATTTGATGGATTGGTTGTGCTGGTGGGTGTTGCGGGTAATTTTGGATGTGCGATTTGCAGGAGTGAGATTGATTGGCTGGTTGGTTGATTGATTGGTACTCAGTTTGTGCTGGTGCTGGTGCTGGTTCAGGTGCTGGTGCAGTTGACCTCAGTGGGTGCTCAAAAGGGGCCATTGAAGTGCAGGTTTTGTGATGCAAATTGTGGTATGCCATGGTTGAGAGCTAAAACTTTACTAATTACTTTCAATTCTTCAAGATTTCTTAAATTGCTAAACTGACTTAAGAATTTTCTATTAAATCTATCATTTGGATTACCTGAGCTGGATACTGCACCAGTCGCTGATTTTGTCTGCTGCAACAGTTGCTGCTGCTGCTGTTGCTGCTGCTGCTGTTGCTGCTGCTGCTGCAGATATTGCTCTGCATTTTGCTGCAACTGGCTGCTCAGTTGCGGCGTCAAGTGCTGCCGATAGAAATTTTGATTATCCAGATTATTTTGCTGGTTAACAATGGACGTGGCAAAGGAACTGCTTGGCTGTATCTCCACATTGTCATTATTATTCAGCCCAAAGTTACCCACGCCCGATTCCTGGCGAAAAAGGCGTGCCCGATGCTGTTGCTGCTGTTGTTGTTGTTGTTGTTGCTGCTGTTGCTGCTGCTGTTGCTGTTGCTGCTGTTGTTGCTGCTGCTGCTGATAGAGCGCATTGCTTACATAGCTGGGTACCAACAATTTTTGCTGCTGCTGCTGCTGAGGTTGCTGAAACTGTTGATAATTATTCTGGGACGGTGCTTGCAACAGAGACGCCTCCGCAGCCGCAAAGTTGAACTGATTTGAGGCTTGCAGCTGTAAATGATTGTTGTTGTTGATGTTGTTTTGATTATTATTGCTGTTGCTGTTGCTGCTGCTGATGCTGCCGGCAATGCCATTGGGATTTTGGTTATTGCTGACAGCATTTTCCGCTGTTTTTTGCAGATTCTGTTGCAAATTTTGGAAAATTTGTTGTACTGCACTCGTTGCTGATGAAAATTTTGGATAGTTATTGTTGTTGTTATTGTTATTGCTGCTACTGCTGCTGCTGGTGGTGCTGCTGCTGCCGCTGTGCAGGGCAAATTTATGAGCCGCAACGGAATCGCGCAGCGGCAATTGCTGCTCAATTGGATATGTGGGATAGATAATGGTCTTTGTATGTGTACTGGGTATAAATTCAACCGAAGGTCTGATGGAGTAACCAGGCGATGGCGGCTGCAGCGTTTGTATTGCCTCCAGTGTTGCATGTTGTTGCTGCAATTGTTGTTGTTGTTGTGGCTGCAATTGTTGTTGCTGTTGTTGTTGTTGCTGCTGCTGCTGCAGTGGCTGCAATGTATTCGCCTGGTAGCGACTTTGACTCTGCTCCTCCAGCAGCCGCAACTGTCGCAATATTAACGCCTGTTGCTGCTGTGCCTGCAACTTGAGTTGATAGATTTGTTGCTCCAGTGCCCGCTGCCGCTCAATGATGTAGTTGTTTATGATGGGTGGTGCCACACTCGGATTGACCAATGGTTCCTAGTGCAGATAATAAGATTGGGATTAAAGCACACTCAAATCAAAGCTAAGTTTTAATTTAAAGTACAACAAGAATACTTCTTAAATTAAACAGAATAAAAATTCGAAATTTAACAACATAAATTTTTGCTCACGTTAATTAAGTTAATATTTAAGAATTGACTTAAAAAACTTTACTTAATTAAATTTTTATATTGGCATTTATGAATTAAACTTATACAAAAAACTTTCTCAAAATGAAGACTTTGTTGCATAAGATTTTAAACCCTGATTTGATTTTGAATTTGTATTTTCTTCGTTGTTCGAAAATTAATAAAATTTTAAACTTACCTTGACGAAGTTGTGGTTGGAACTGCTGCTGCTTTGGAAAGCTGGCGTAGTGGACAATCCCAACAGGTTAAAGTTGGACTGGGTGGTGCTCGTGCTGCTGGTGCTGGTTGGACTCTGCGTGGTCAGTGCTGCTGCTGCTGCAGACAGCTCCGACTCGAGCACACTCAACTTGGTGATGGTGGGTCCCAGTGGCAGCTGCTGTGGCTGGTGGGTGAAACTTGGGCGCTGCTGCTGCTGCTGCTGCTGTCCCTGCAGCAATGGTCGAAACTTTTGCGCTGTGCCACGTTCATCCAAGTCAACGGTAAATGCTGTTACCAACGGTGCCTCCTGTATGCGTATGTCCTGCTTGTCCACCAGCTCAATGTTCTCGCCATCCTCATTGTGGGTGGGTCGTGGCGTAGTTGTTGTTGTCGTCGTTGTGGTACGTGGAAGGCGACGCCTGGTGGTGCGTGGCCTTGGTGTAGTCGTTGTCGTCGTCGTTGTTCTTGGCGTCGTTGTCGTTGTGGTTGTGCTTTTCTTCACGTTGCGTATCTCGAACTTGATTTCATGGCTGCCATCGTGTGCGATCTCATTGGTGCCCAGAGAGCTGTCCACACTCCTTGTGAGCTGATGTGAATCTGGACCCACGTCCGTATCGACATCCTGTTCGAGGTGTGTGTCTTCGGGGTGCAGCGTTGTCTTCTTCCACAGCTGGGAGCGATCGATGAAGGAGGAGAGCAACTGCTCCTGGGCATTGCGTTCGTCAAAGGTGGCCGTATAGAATTGAACAGTGGGCACAACCACAGCATCCGACGAGCTGGTGCTCTCCTCCAGTATCTCATCACGTTCCCGCGGTGCTGGCACTGTGGTGACCTCAATTTGTTTCGATGGAAACGCCGTGGTAGCTTCTATCTCACTCTCCGATATACTTGACGCTGTTGCCTCCTCCCGCTCCAGCTTGTCTATTGCGCGGAGAAGTGCCTGTCGCACCGAATAGTCCAGCTTTTGTATGGCCTCACGTGGAATAATCTCATTGCTCTCAGTACTGACATTCTCCACTGCCTCCGCCTCATCCTCGGCACCAACAATCGCCAATTGGAACAATAACGTGGTCAGGAATAGCGCCAGCAGCAATTTCCATGGCAGCGTGTTGAGATGTCTCTGAGAATGGGATGAGATGTACAAAGAGTTCGGTTTAGTTGTGGGGGGAATCACCTTAATCCATCTGCCTTACAATTATGCTAATTAGCTTTACGACGTGTAATTATGGCATTTATTTGATGACCTAATTAACTTGGTTAAGCATAACTAAGCACAAAACGCCTTATATCATATTTGTGATTTGGCATGGTAGAGTGCACAGTTTAAGCCTCATTTGAGTTAATGGCAATACATTTCTATACAGACTTGAGCAACGGTAAATAGAGCGGAGATTATAATAATCTTGGAATATTTTAGATTAGAAAAGGAAATGTTGCTTGCAAATATAATTATTGCATGATGCGATGAATTACAATTATTAAAACCATTAAATCAACACTTTAAATAATATTAAAGTTACTCGAATAAAGTATTCATACTTCGACTATTTTAATGTATAATATTCCCTTCTTGATTCCATATAAAAATGAATCAAATGGAAGGAGGTAGATATGCTGCGATAAAGTTTTGAGGGAACAACTTATGAGTTAAATATATTATTATTATTATATTATTAAAGATAGGAAATATTTCTTTTAAGGGCATTAAATCATTTGTGACTGTATTAAAAATAATATAGTTAAGTTGAAATTAAATGAAATAAATAATCTGCTACATTTAAAATATATAACCAAAGGGCAAATAAATTTATTTAAAATTCATTCACTTTTCTGCTTAGCAATGTTCACATATGATTTGCATGCACAAACTATAAAGTGCTTCAGTTTTGGCAACATGCTTTTGGCTGAAACCCACCAAAAATATGAATTAAGTACCCGTACTGAGTATTCGAAATCGTACTCGAACTCGTACTTAAATTCGTACAATCTGGCAATAGTTATGGCTCAGCTGTCTAATCTGTGCATGTTCATCTTTCCGGCATTTGTAAAGATGGCAAATCATAACGCATTATACGTACGTAACCTGCCATAGAGTTTTGCCAGTCAGCATGATTGGGGGGTTGGGTGGGGGGCATTCGGCATGCAACAATGTTGAATGCTGCGTTGCTTTTACACAATTTGCGATTTTCAACAGCTTGACGATTGATTCCTGGCCCTGGCTTTTGATTGTGGCTCGGAAACGTTTTTGCATTGTAAATTGCCTTGCAATGCTTGTTTGGCCGCTTGCTGAAAGTTTAGCCTAATTGTTGCATCAACAAGCGGTGCGCCAATGCGCCACAGTTAATCCTCAGTCAGCCACAGTCGATCCAGCCAAAGCAAACTTATCTGACCACCTGTTGCTCTCTAAGTGGGTCTGGTCTTTGCGCCCAAATTTTGTTTTCGAATTTCTGCACAGGATTTTGGTAGTCACGTTTCTGCCACTTGCCACTTGACTTTTTTTTTTTTAGTGTTGCCCCCAAATTTTACAGTTGATGCTCGATTTGGTTGAGCAGTTGAGTTCGATTTGTCTGCACTCAAATAATTTGATGCAATGCAATGCGAAATTTGGCTTATTTGAAAAGCAGAACTAATCCAAAAATTTGACTTATTTAATGCAATTTTCTATGTGCAATCTACACAAAAAATGTTACCAAATCAGTCAAATTAGTACCAATGAAAATGTTGTTGGTCTTAACAAATCTAATTATACAAAACATGAACAAATATTATATTTGAGGAAATATTGACAAGTCTTCTTCGAGCAAAAATATTATAATAATTATTCGCTCTTTCTCACATTTGGTAATAAATAGCGAAACTGAGATCCTCATTATTACATAAAAAGTCTAAGACAACATTTTAAATAAATCATCAAATGGCTTGTGGTAAAATAATAATTAATCTTTATAATTTATTACGCTCTCATCAACAAGTTGTACGCTTCTTGCTTGATTTGGATTTCATTGGTTTGCCACTTTCTATCCTCTTTGTGTTTTGGCCTTTTAAATCGCCGATCGCATCTCTTTTGACGAGATCAATCAAATTTCGTCATGACTTTTGCTTTTTTCCATACAAAACATTACAATAACAATAATAATTTTTCCGATTGTTTTTTTTTTTTCTTTTCTGTTTTTTATGGCTACTTCCCAAGTTTAAGGGTCAAGTTCTGCAAATCGCAAACAATGAGTTGAAACTCCTTGTTGAAAAATTGCACTTTGACTGCCAATAAAAAGAAGAAAAAAAATTCAACATTTGATGGGAAATAAATTGCAGTCCAAGAAATATTTAACGTTGCTTTTATTACATTTTTGTTTGTTGCATTGCCACAAAATTTATTGCTGACTGTCTGCCTCGTGAGTCTGTCTCTTGCCTGATTTGCTTATTTTTTTTTTATCAAGTCTTTGTGTTTTTTTTTCTTTCCAAATAAAAAGCAACAAAATCAATAGCGTTGTTGCCTGTCAAGCTCCTCATTTGCGTCAATTTCAATATGGAAATCATCGTTGGCTTCAAGTCCAACGTTCATCAAGTCGTCAAGTTCCCCAATTGATTGCTTTGCGGTCGTCTTTCACGCTAATCAAGTTGCCAACCTTATGTACATGCCTCTAAAAGTGGTAATCATCAAAAATTGTAAAGTCCAAGCGAAGACACTGGGAAATCAAATGGTTATATTACAACTCTAACTCGAAACTCCAACTAAAAGCTTACCAAATGTAAATAAATAAGCATTTCTTCTATTTGTTTATTTATTGCTAATAATTATTTAATTGTTGGTTTTTTAACATGAAAATACAACATGAATAGCAATAAAAACTTGCAAAGTTTTGCGGAAACATAAAATTTATGAATGTTTCCTCCCCATTCAAACAAATCATCATCATTGGGAGTTTCCTTTTTAGTTGAAATTAGAAAAAAGCGCATCAAAGATAAAAAAAACGATAATAAGCCAAATATTTTGTTTTTCTTAAAGGCATTAAGATTTCTTAAAAATATCTCATGTTTCCCATACTTTCTCCGCTGATAGTTAAAAAAATAAATCCGTGGATTATCTAAAAATTATTGGCATACAGCAAGTAAATTTCTTCGCGTGCGGCACTTACATTTAACAAATGAATAAACTGCCTAATAAATATTTTTAATTACTTTTTATCCATCGCCTGAGTTCCGTAATAGGCTCCGCACCCCTCCCTAACTCATATGCGGTAAGGTGCAAAAATGATTTAACAATCAAGCCAACTTAATAAATTAGCAATAAGTCAATTCACAAAAGCCTCAGCTCCCTCTATATTTATTGTTCACTTTATGTTTTTAAAGCGTGGGCTGAAATTGTTTTTGCTGTGATTTATCATTATTTTCTTTTCGAATGAAACCAAAACTTCGAGCGAAAAGTACCAAAACTTACATAATCATCTTCGAGCAAAGACGACGCTTCACTTTCGTTGTGTGTAAGGCTGCAAGACCAGTAGTAGAAAGACGTAAAGACTGCGAAAGACTGGGTAACCCAGTTTCATTGAAAAATGGAACCCCATATCTCTCTTATTGTCCAGTAATTTAAGCTGACAGCAGCCGCTTGGGCGAATCTTGTGTCCCGCTTTGTGATTAATTTCACGCCCGCTGATCTCCGGTCGACCATCTCGCATTTTTGCATATTAACAGCTGCATTTTACATTCTTCGTGTTGCAATTGCTTAAGCACTCTGGACACCGTCCAGTGGCATCTGCAATCCACGCACTATTAAGCAGCTGCCACCAAGTCACTTTGTAAATATGCAAGCAACCCATATGAAAACCTGCTCCAAAAGTTGCGAGTGGTTTATCTGACTGTCTGACAGTCTGACTGGCTGACTGGCTGCCTGGCTAGTTGGATGGGTAACGCAATCCTCCGATTGCTGCGCAAATTTTATGTTTGTTTGTTTATGCTTTATGTAGGCCAGCATTAATATTAATATTATTTTGTAAGCATTCAATCACAGCGTCGTCATAAAATGCAGCAATATCGTAAATTGCAGTAAAATATTAAAATAACTTAAAGTGGCAATAATACCTATTTCATGTGGCAGTCTGTCAACGCCCAATCGTTTAATTAATGGCTACACAAAAAACTTAGGAGTGGCAAAAACCACTTTAGCACAATCAAAGACAAATAATTTGATAATCATCTACAAGCAGTAAAATTTATATATAAATAAATAATCACCGCAGGAAATGGAATTTTTATATGATTTTACTCAACATTTTGCAACATTTCTACATTTTTTTTGAATGCACTTAAAATAGTAGAATGAAATAAAATGCCAGCAGATTTAGATTATTAAGTTGCTATTTAATTGTAAGATTAATTTACATACTGATTTTTGTAATACATTTATTATTAAATAGTTAATAAATCTTGTGCAGGTTTAAATCTCATTTAAACCAAATCGTTGACCATGTTCGACATAACTACAAAGAAGTTTACAATGTATTTTCTTAAGCTTTTATGTTTTTCTCAGCTTATTTATCCACTTAAATGTTTCGACTTAAATTGTGTATGATTGAGATTACCCAATAAATTTGTTATAGTATTTTACGAGTTTTTAACTGCCTTTGTTGCTACCATGTTTTGTTGTCCAACGAATGACCAGTCCCATAAAATATCATTTAATTGTTGATGTGTGTGTGTGTATTAGTGTGTGTACCTGTCCACCCGTATCTATAATAAGCCGGAGACATTTGCATAATTTCACACTAAAAAATCAAATCAGAGACGAGTCGCCCGTTTGCAAGTGGACTCCTCCGTTGGTTTGTCAATATATTTCCAATATTTGTGTTTTCTTTTAGCCCAATGATGATGGCAGTGTTTTGACATGCCAACGATCTCTTGATTGGCATGTGTGTATGCATGTGAGTGTGTTGGGTAATAAGCTTAAACACATTGAATTTATTCATGCGATTTTCATTGCTTGTTACAATTCATTTAAGATCCATTTAGATATTTATGTGCATTTAATTGTGTTTTGGTTTCGTTTTGCTCGTTTAGCTGTGGCCACAGATACATAAATATGTATATCAGCGATACGCAGATCATTTTGCCACTTCACTCCTCATTGTTTTTATGCTAAGCATTTTTGGGGAACTCTGAACAGCAGAAACAAAAAGTTTTGGCTTTTGTTAATTGGACAGAGGTCAAGTTTGCCGATGGTGGCGATAACAAACCGAAGTTCAAGTTAAAAATCGTCAAATCGGACTTGAATGCCATTGATAGACCTTTGATCAAATTCAATACGAATGATAACAACAGTTTTGATAATGGCTTAAACTTATTTGCTCATCGATCTGAAGTAGGCCTTAGGCGAAAAGCTAACATTTTAATCTTAGGTGATTGCCCAAGCTAAAATGCATGCTATTTCATAATGAAAATAAAAAATAAAAAAATAATACAAAATTACCACTGGGCGCGAATTACAATAAATTTACCAAGGGTGAACAGAGTTGTTTAGTTGTTGTGCTGTGTTTTTTTTTTTTTTTTTGTTTGGGCTGTTATTTATTTTTTTTTTCTGGTTGGCGCATTCGCGTAATGTTTGCCCATTGTTTGCGCGTCTTCGAGGAGCAATTCGATGGGCGAATGAGAAGCAGAAGGTGAAGGCAAATCTTTTCTTTTTCTTTACTTTTTGTTGTTACTGTTGCCAATGTTGGTTTGTTTTGTTTTTTTGTTTTGCTGTTTGCATCTAATGGCACGTTGAGGTAAAAATGCAATGTCAATGGCACTCGGCGCTTGGCACAGCACAGTTCGCAGTCGGTACATGGGCAATTTTGGTTTCACTTTTATCGACGCCAAAGTATCTGGCTTTTAGGAAGATGAAGACGATCGAGTCGGCCTCGTCGTCATTAGCCCACCTCAAGTGGTAAATGTGTTTTTTTTTTGTGTTATTGTTGCTGTTGCTGCTGTCGCTTTGTTTTGCTCATATTGTTGCATTATTATTATTATTATGTATTATGTAAAATCGCTTATATTGTGTACAGCATCGTGTGCCACTTACATTTTACGTATTTTACGGTACACCTTTGCAGAGAGGGGAACTGGAACTGCTGTTGACCTTTCAGCACAATACCAATAACAACAATAATAACTCCTCGTCAAGTCATCAAAACGCTTAACATAATATGGAGAGGGTCATACAAAAATAACAAAAGACTTAGGCAACAAACTTGCCACCCGCCACAATTTGAAAATTTTGTTGTGTGTGCTCACAATTATTCAGAGCGTACTTATTTTAAATTTATTAACGTGCACTGTCAAATACATTTTCAACAAGTAAAATTGATGCGAAGACGAAGCTGTCGCCAAATATGTTTATGGATATGCATAGGAATATTTTGTGTGTGTGTGTGCATGCGATGCAACTTAAAGTCAGGTGTCGGTTTCAGTGTCTCTTTGATTTACGTGATGGTGGGTAAGGCAAACACATTTGGCATGGTAAATTGTTATTTTGACAGTTGCACAATTTCGTGCAGGGCCCGTTGGATGGATACAGATCTATAGACACGATACTTGCATTTATCTCAGCAGGCGAACTAACTCTGACTGTGTGTCTGTCTGTCTGTGTGTGTGCAGTCGTTTTTAAACTCATGAATTGAATATCTTGTGAATGAACCGAACGTGAGTGAGTGTGCGAGTGTGTGTTTCGCTTTTACTTTTAATTTAATTATAATAAACAACACTTTTTGGAATGCCTGGCAACCGCAAAATTGCGAAAAGGTTACGCAGGCATATTACATGACCGATGGTAGTACAATATATAAATATATATATATACATATATATGTATATATATATTTCTTAAGAGATTTTAAGAACCAGATTTCAGAAAAATCATTTCTCTGTAAAACGTATATAATATTTTAAATACTCTTTGCAGTTAAATGTGATTTCTAATAATTAATAAATTCAAAACTACCGTTTAAAGAATAGAAAGAAAACAAAAGCAATGCAGTTTGAATATGTGTACAGGGTATCTATTAGTATAGTCTCTTTCTAGTGCATTCCTAATTATTGACTATGTGCTGAATACGGCGTTATTACATCTGATAACATCATACTTTTCCATATATTGTTCCCCTAGTTGATTGAAATCTGATATTATGTATTACATTGTCTGCCATATGTGAGAGTATTTTTTTGCTTAAATTATTTTGGTATTTGAATAGTTTTCGCGTTGTTTTACCTATTATTGTAAAGGTCATGTTTTTGTCGAAAGCACAACGAGCAGTCTCTGGACACTGTTGGGTTCGTCGATGATTTATGTGGCCGTTTTGCAGATAATTTTGGTTGCTTGGTGAAATCAGCAATTTGGCAAGGAAGAGAGCATAAGACACATAATCAATTTTAAACATTGTCAAGCTGCAATTATGCAATGGAGAGAAAAGTGAAATTTTATTGCATATCAACACCAACAGCCCAAAAGACGACACACAGACAACAGATGCGTTTTTATTTTGCGTTTTGGGACGTCTTCTCTGATGACTTGCCGCCTGAATAGCTGGCTGGATGGCTGGACTGTCAGACTGCTGGACTGGCTGCTTTTGGTCAGCATCCAGTTGGCAACTCTCAACTTTGCAACAGGTCGCCAACAGCAGTGGCAGATGCAACAACATAACATTATTGAGTTTATATTATATAAGCCTTATTGGGATAAGCCAGGGTTTTTTTTAATGAATTTGTTGGCAATGGTTTCGTGGCATTGCAATTTTAATAAAAGTGCCAACCTTAAAAACTTATTGACAATTCGATAAAAACTAGTTTAAAGTGTAAACCACTTTATTATGATTAAAAGAAAAACAAAACTGCGGTAAACTTACAAAAGTTAATCGTCAAATGATTTGCTTTTATTTGTGGTCAACGTTTATTTTCCAATTTACCCAGTTTGCTCTAAAATAAAGTGGTTTTTCTGATCTATATACATGTTTTTAATTTAAACTGTGATTAATCTGTGAACCAAATGAGCTGCACATATTGCAAATTAAATTGTTTTATTGGCCCTTTGGGCATCATCGCTCAAAATGGAATCGCTAAATGGCATTAAAAAGCCATTACACAAATGACTTGGCATGCAAATCAAATGACTTATCATAATTTGATTCGGCAAAAAAAGGAAATACAACAAGTGCAAAAAGGCAAATGTCTTTGCATTATGTGTATATAACCATCCATTGATGGATTTGCTTTACCCATCTAACTCCCACAATCTGAAGCCTGCCATGACTTTCAAAGTGCCAAAATTGGGCGTTGTTGATTTTTTGATTTATGACCGTAAGAGTACGCATATGCATATATATATATATATATATATATATATATATATACGTATATATATATTTATAATTTAATTAACACATATCATGTAAATACGCCCCCAACTTTCCACTTATATTTTGAGTCTCATCGTAAAACTTTCTATAATTTTTGTTCGGATTACAATTAAGATGTTAAGTTCTTAATTAGCTTGTGGATATCTTAATCCCATTTAATATATGGCAAAGAAAGGAAAGGTCACTGTGAAACTCTTATATTAATTAAATATAGATGAGGATAGTTGAACATTTGTAGAGACAATAATGCGAGCCATTTTAATGCACGAGTCATATTAAATTGTTTACTTAAAACAAAATTGAGAAAAAGCAATAATTGATCAGCGTTTAATCAATACCTATTAAGTTTTTAGGTAGAGTATTCCTAGGATTAGCACTGATTGTTTAGATCGTCCTGGATAAGTTGGCAATTAGTTTAATTCATTCCTTAAGATATTTTTGAGCGAACAGCGTAAAACTAACAATCATTGGCAAAATTCTCAATACAACAAATTTAATTAAATAATTATGTAATTTATTCACCGTACTTTTCTAGTAGTAGATTATATTCTATTCTATTTCTATTTACAAGTGTCACTCACCGCAAACATATTTTGCCTACTTTGGTGTAAACAATTAATCCAATTTATTTGCAGGCTTTTCGTATTTCCACGGAAATTATTTAAACGCGAATTAGAATTTAAACCCTTTTGGGTTATTGTTAGATGCACAGTATTTAATATAAATTTATTAATAGTATTTTGGTCAGAGGTATTATATCATTTCAATTGCTCAATTCTTGCATCGAGTCTTTTCCGTTGCACTTAATTTTATGGCTTTTTAATTTCGTTAAGTTTCAGAAATTTCCAATCGTTATTATCAAATTAGCAAACGATTCACACCAAGAGGAGCAACCACATTCGGTCAACTGATCGATTGTTAGCTGTTTCTTATCTCTCGCGTTTTTTTTTTGTTTTTCTGTTATTATTAATATTATAATTTTTTTTTGTGTGTTTTTCTGGGTGGAGAAGCTGAGTGCGGCTGGCCGCTAACAAACAACAACTGAACCGACTGAACGCTCGCTGCAGACTGAATCCGAAGCGCAAGCGTTCAATTTTTGAGGTTTCCATTGCCTGCCTCAACGGACCAAGCTTGAAGATGCTGCCGCAATGTTGCCAGTGACGGCGACTGCAACTGAGACTGCGACTGCGACGTCAACGTTGGCATCAATGTTGCCAACTGTTGATCAAGTCTAAGACTGTGGCTGCCGGCCTAATGAATGAAAGCTACATTTTGCTTGAAGGCCTATTGTCTTTTGCCTACTTATAATAAAAATGGCCCTTATGGGCTTTTTGAACTTGGCTCTGTAGTGCAACTGGAGTTGCAAATTAAATCAGCGCACCGCCTCTCATGATGCAATCTCATAATCGAGCCATTCTACCAATGTTAAGCAACTGTTATTTAATTAAGCTTTTCGTTTGGGCCTTATGCGTGTCTCATTTTGACAACTTGGCAGATGTCGCGCCATTGGCCACTTTCCAATTCGACTTGCTGTAGCTCTGTTTTTTTGTAACTCTTGGAAGTTATTTAACCGCAGACGGCCTCATCTTCAGTTTTTGGGCTTTAGCTTCGCCGTGGCAAATACAACTGGTTTTAGCCATGCCAAAATCCTTGCCTGCAGCGTTCGCCAAACCATTAATGATACAACCAGACAGCAAAATAAAAGGCCAGCGGGAACACGAGCCACAGTTCAAACTGGCCAAGGCTTCAACTGCGGCTTCAATTGTCTCTGGCTTCCGCCTGTCTACAATAATTTCGGGCACTTCGTTGAAAAAATTTCTCTCAAATTAGCGCCATTTGTATACGCAAATTAGCTCAGCTCTCGACTACGCACTGTGGCCACACACATTTCCGTTTTTCTTGGCCATTTCCTCTTAACTCTCAGGTTTGTGCCACCATTTGTACAACAAAGTGTAAACAAAGTCTGCAATTGCTTATTTGGCATTTTTGCATGCGTTTCTTATTTGCTTTGCTGAACTGTTGACCAGTTCAACTGTTGGCCAAGACTATTCGTTTAGCTGATTAATGCAGCTTTGATGCACTTTTCATGTCAGATCAGTCGACGGCACCTCAAAGCCCCACAATACTTGACCATGAATTAGGCACACAATGTGAAAAAAATATAAAATATCAGGGATACATTAACTTTTATTAATATTGGATAATAATTATAATTAAACAGTGTTAAAGGCAATAATAGATACCACAATACTATATGATTTGATATTAGAATTAAGATAATAATATAAATAAAATTAAAATAATTATATATTTGTATAGAATGTACATATTTAAATACAATTAAATAATAATATAAATATTACAATATTTCAATTATAGCATGTAATAAAAATATTAACAAAATTTTTGAGTTAAATTTTTTAAGGGATAAATTAAAACTTTATATATCCATTAGATTGAGATATTTTAATCGAATTTTAAAACTTTCTGATCTCGGGCTTACCACTAGATTAATATTGTAATTATATATGGAAACACGATTGTTTGTCGTAACTTATGTAAAAATACCCGCTGTTGGATCATTATTTTAACCAAACGTTAATTGAAGCTGTCTTTGGTTAAAGAGGGGAATTTAATTATTTACGATTTTATGCTTGGGATCAATATTATTTTTGTAAAATTATATAGTAATAATAAGAGATAATACTTTTGACCCCGTATGCGTTGCAAAGTTCGTAATAAAGTGCGAATACTTCACTACCAGTTTGAAGTTGGTTGTGAAACGTTTCGTTGGCATTGCTGAGATGTGCGCAGCTCTTCCGCTGTCGAACCCCACGGCAGAAGCAGAGGCAGAGGCAGTGAAAAGCACTGCTGCCACAAGGAAACGTGCCACATGACCACTACAGTCAACACAGTCAATAGCTGAAGCCGGCAGAGACACAAACATAAACACAAACACATCATTTACCACATATTATTATTCGTAGTATTTGCAAAGCGAATTTTAAGGCGCAGCCAGCACCCCAAAAACTAAACATCCAAGTTGAGGCAGCCAAAAAAGATATAAGAAATCCATTCCATATACCACTGGAAACCTGCTTTCTTCGTCGTGACTCTTGATATTTGAACGGAGCCGCTGTTGAACCCGTTTGCACCCTTTTCCGTTTACCACCTTATCGCACATGTATCGCATATGCGTTTCTCTGTTGGGATTTGAACAAATTTTCAATTCGACTCTTGGCCAGTCAGCCAACTATGCTTTTTGGCATTTTGTGCAGTGAACAAATTTTGATTGTGGCCCATGTGCTGCAAGTGGCAATGTCTGTCCAGAATCACCATCACCTGGCATCAGCAGCAACTCCAGCAGCTCCAGCAGCTGTACATGATTCCCATTCAACTCCAACTCTGCAGGCTGAACGTGATCTGCGTTTTTGGCTACTTGTTTGTCATTACTGTAAAATTGAAAATGCCAACTAACATTCGGATCTATTTGGCTTTGGATAATTTCTTAATGAAGTTTTGCGGTTGGCGGTTGGTGCTGATACATTTTGAAAGAGATCCGTATACCCTTGCAACAGGTATCTTAACTTTGCAGCGAGATTTGCAACATGACTAATTAATTTCTGTTGCTTTTTTGGCCATATTTGTAATAACAAATATTTCTTATCCTGTATAGAGTCAGTCAGAATATATTAATAATATATAACATTATGTATATTATCTCAATACGTACAAACTAAAATGAAACATATTGCTAGTAAATTTTGAAAATGTTTATAATATTTAAATACCACCTGCGGCTTGCAGGTTTGCATTTATAATTTACCAATTATATTTTAGTAATTATACAAATTATAAATACATTTTTTAATATTTGACACACCAAAAACTATCTAAAAATATCTACCATTTTAGGTGTGGTCTTTAGCGGTGTGACCACGTGTCTGCATAATCAACCCATCAAAGATTTTGAGATTGGACATGGAGTCTCTATTAAGACATTCGCCTGTCAAAATGCCTCATCAAGTACCTCCGTCAGAAAAGCAGCCAATCGCAACCAATGAATCTATGTTTATTAGTGGCAAATTAAATAGGCAATCGAGGCTTTTGGAATTTAACTTGGCTACATAAAATAATTGAGAAACTTGTTAAAAATTATTATATGCTGGTTCATATTCGGTTGGTATGAGAAAACAAAAAAAAAATATAATCGTAGATAAGACAAAGGCCTTTGTATATTAAATAAAAATGTCAATAAGAGCAACATACAATAATTTGAAATGCAAATAGAGAAATGAAATAGCAATGGATCCATTGATCCACTCGTTTAAGGTGTGAAATATATATATAGCTTGCTGCAGACAAGGGGGGGAACACAACCAATACACAAACAACACACAAACACACACACACACACACAACATGTGCCAACGCATTTGCATTTGCGTTTTGATTTGGGATTTGAAATTAAGTTTAATTTTAAATTTGAAGGTCATCATCATCATCATCTTCGCATAGACGCATTTAATACGGATCTTCAGGTTCGCTTTCAGTTGCCATATGGTTATGTCCATTCCAGATTATACGAAATGGGTTTTTAAGTAAGCTAAATCAATCATTTGACAGCAGGTTAATTGTGTGCCACGCTGTGGTCACACCCCAGGCAAGGGCAGCTGCAACTTGACTCTTGATACGACGTGATATTGCCTATATTGTCTAGTTGGGCTACTGACAATCTACGCATTTATAGGCAGCTTTCCATTGTTCGACCATCTCAACTCCCGAACCATCAACTGCCATTGGCCATTGATTGTCTGCAGCTTATTGCCATGCGAGACATTTGTCTTCAGTTCACTATCATTTCCCAAAATGGGCCTCGGTTAGCTTTGATAAATTTGAATAGAAATTATTAAAATGCTCAAAGTGATACCTTTTACATGATTGAATGGCTTGGATTGACATACATATTGGGTGTATCATTTATGGTAAGATAAAACAAACAGGAGTAAAAGATTTCCTAATTTGTTTCCCAATTATTGTGTAGAAATAAGAAACTTATGGAGACGTTATATTTTAAACCTGTTCATTTATAGCAGTTCAACTGAGATATTTTTTACTGAAAATTAAATTCTATTTTTAATGTTTCTTCCATCTTGATTTTTTTTTAATTTACAATTTGTAGCATACAATATAAAAATAATATTGTGTATGTATAAAATGATTACGCATAAGGATTTTGATTTCGCTGCAAAAAATCTGAACAATAACAAAAAGCTTCTAAAAATTTCTATTAAATAAGTATTATATTAGATATATTTTGTTTGCTACAAACGAAACAGAAACGACAGAAACAATAACAACAGAATAATATTTATTTTAAAAATAACTTCTCAGTTGAACTAGAAAGCGCATTTTATATAAAATAAGAATATAAATGTGAACTTGGTTTACATAAAAATATTATCAGATAAACAGATATATATCACATAACCAGCATCCACTTTTTTTCTTGTTAACATTGAAATTGACTAAGATTAATATTTGCAATTAAAATAGGTGAAAATTAAATTATAGAATAATTTGTCATTGTTACATAAGTTAATTTTGTACAAATCCAATTAATTAGAATTTCGTTATATTTCCATTAATTTCACACCAGGGAAAAAACCAATCAATAATGATGTGAATTTACAGCTAATACTAATAAAAAACAAAAAAGCCAAGTTGTGATGATTTATTATAAACGTGCTTGGGGCCACACTCATTTTAGCCCAGCCCAGCCCAACCCATCCCAGCTATGCCTTGAAATTGACCTGTTTGGTTTTTATATAACAAAGTGTCGATTCAACTAATAAAATCATAAATCTTTTTTCAATAATTTTTGCGCTTCTTTTGTTTTTTTTTTTTTTTTTTGGTTTGTTTTGTTGCAACAGCTTTGCGCACTTTGCTTTACATATTTAAGAGCTTTGCTGTTCCTTAGGTGATTATCATTTCGGTGCTCAACGACCCCCCGCTAACCCACGAAACGTTAATGGTTTTTGCCTGAAGCGCCACACAGAACGCCCACCTGTGCTGACTGCGTGTGAAAACGTTAAGCCAAAAACAAATGATTTCTGTTTGGGGTTTCCTCTGTGCCATTTGCCATTTATGTTAAGCTGATCTTTTGTCATTTTGTGGCTCTTCTTTTGTCATAAAAGAGTTAATGGAGTGATGAACAAAGTTGCATAGATGACAGTTTGTTTTCAACACATCTAAATATATGGTTTGGCTTTATTTGCTTTTGAAAATAGTATTAGTACAATATGAAAACTCTCTACGCATACACACATATAAAAATTCATAAATTACATTATTTAAAATATTTCATAAGAATATAAATATATTATTTGGCTGTAGAACTAAAAACACATTGATTCGACTGTAGCGTTCATTTCAATTTGGTAGCTTCTTAACATGGCTTATAGCTGACTGTTTGCCAGATGATTATCGATGACCACCTGAATAATTCGCATACAATCGCGCTGCCTGGCAATGGTATTATCTATCAGTTGTTCTATAAACTGACTAGCCTTGATATTCGTATTAGGTGGTATATCCTGAGTGCAGCTGATGTACTTGTTAAATATCTCCGTATTCAAGGATGTGGCCAAATATTTTTCGCTCTCATCTTGCTGGAGCAGCTTGTTCAGCACCTGGGCGGCAGTCAGCAGTTGGTCTCTGTTCTTTTGATAAGCGCGCATCTCCTGCAAGTTGCCATAATCCGCGCTATTCAACTGCACATACCTGTCCCCATTCCCATCCACATCACCGACGCCATTCCCGCTTCCATCTCCGTGCTTGATTGCCTTTTTTGTAAGCAGCTGGCGTATGTGATATTTGCGTTCCGTTACAAAATTGCCCAGCAAGTAGCCTGTGAAGCAAACAAACAAGACTCATTAGCATATCCCCCAGTCCTTGACAGCCCCCGGCCAGCCCCCTCGTCACCCACCTGCGATGAGCATAAAGAAGCCAATGGTGAGGAGAAGTGAGGCGCAGGTGCGCTTTGAAATATATTCGCGGTATTCACGCGAGCTACTGTTGGCCCTCACAGCCGTCTCATAGCTGAGCACCTGATGCATTCTGAGTTTACTTAGCTTCTGTGGTTCTTATATCGTATTTAGTATATATATACTGCCTGGAACATTTTGTTATATCGATTGTACTTTGTATCAAGTCGAATTTCAGTTAAGCAACCTTTGATCCTTTGAAGCAACTGCAAAAAAAAAACAATGAAAATGTTGTTAAATTAAAATATTATTATTTAAATGGAGTTCAATAAACCTGGTTCATTTATACCCGTGCTAAATATATGACATTAATTTATGCAGCATTAATGAGAAACGTTCAATTTGAAAAGCTTTTATCGTAATTAAAAATAAATTTGTGTTTGGTAAATATGACTCTCGGCCACATTTATATGAATATGCATTATATTTATTATTCATGTCCATTTTATATTTCTACTCATTTTAGGGGACTCTATCCCTTAAGCAATAAATTAAATGTGAACGTTAAAATTCAACACAAATTCGAGCAATATAAAAATATTTTCGCAAAATATTTCGTTATCCACCATCAATTTCAGACCCTTCGATAGGAATTTAGTTTGTTACGTGAAGAAAAATGGTATTTTTGTTGTGCTAGGGACACACATTCCGCATCTACAAAAAATAAACGAAAACTTGAATCAAGCCTGGGGCTGGTGGAATTTGGAAAGCAATAAGCGAGAAAGAGCAGACCATAAATAATAACACGTATTTTCCATACAAAAAAAGGGAATGTAAAGAAAATATATAAAATTGCTGAGAGCTGTCTTCAAGCTTTACATTTAAATTTTCCAAAAATAACTGTCTCAATATTGAATGATATTTTTATTTATTTTTATCAACGTTAATTGTATCAAGTAACAAATGATATTATACAGAAAATATTTTTCAATCCACTGAAATTTATTACCCCCCTCATGCACAAAGCACAGTCAATGAACTCTGTCAGCTAGAAAAACAAACAAATTCACAGGATAATAATGCACAATAGCACATCCTGTGGCTGCAATCCTTTGAGTTCTTCACGCAGCCAAAGGCACTTTCACTTACCCAACTGTGGAAGCAAACAAGAACCGTTGCCTGTTCGGCTCCTACAGATATCCTGCAAGCAATTCTATGTAATTGTTTTTGCCACTGAAACTTTTCTATTATTCTGTTTTGTACTTTATAGCTCGATGCTCCCCATACATATAAGAATATATGTACGTTTATATACAGAGTATAATGTTGTTTACACTTGAATGGTTTTTTTTTTTGTTTATTTATTTTTCTTGTTTGGTAAATAACAAAAAAAAAATATATAAAACTAGAAATGTACAAATGTCCCGCAACAGTGTTCACCGTGCGCGATTTATCCTTTCGGTTTGCTAGGTGCGTTCGCCTGGCCACCAAGTTGTGCACTGAGCGCCTGCCATGGAATGACATCGGCTTTAATAGCCGTCAACGAAAGGTGGTGAATTTCCCCTGTTGAACTCCTGCAAACGAAGCGCTGCTTACGCCTGCATATTCCTTTCCCTCGTTTGGGTCAAGTTGAGATGCGGCTATTTTCAAGTAACGCTTTGTATAAAAATAGAACAGCCGCAATAAATTCATGATTAACGGTCATTTTAACTTTAACGATTGCATCTTTGAAGTCGTATCGATTTTCAAACAGTTGGACAGTGTATAGAGTAGTGTATATGATGGGAGTTGCTATTTTCAAATACTTCCACTATGTTAATCTCTTCGTTTGTTCCCCTCAACCAAAGTGTTCGCTTTCTTTTGTTTCCTGCAACTCTACTACTTCAAGAATATCACATGCAACTCGCTCGCTTCTGCCTTCACCTGACACTTGAAATGCAAACGGAGAGCTGTGCTTAGATAGGTTTACATTTTTGCTTTGATGTTGTCACTAACCGATTATTCCAGGTATTTAAAGTACTTGATTGAATTGGAAGAGACACACAAATTGATTGCAGATGCATTTCAATACACATTTCAAGGAAGTGACTTCGCTATTTGCTTAAATAATCTATTTTCAAATATGTTTCTGGTTTATTACTTAAATTTATGTTTAAAGTGTGTTGCATATTTTTATAATCAATGTCAGTCTTATTCTTTGTTATTATTTTTATTTTTTCAGTGCAACAATGTTTTGAATTGCTATTTTTGGCCTTTGAAGTATGATTACAAAAGCTTTTATTTATTTTAATTTTATTTTAACGTCTCTAGTATCTGCCTGGTAAAAATAAATCAAGTCATTGTTATGAAAAAAAATATTAAATCCTGGCAAGCTAAAGTTTACTTTGCCCCTTAAGTTGTTCGCATATAATAATTGTTGTTGTAGCTGTTGCTGGCTGTTGCTAAAGTCAGTGAAAGTGCAACTTGTGCTAACAAGCAGCAAAACGACTTCTGCCGCTCAAGGGCTGAAAGATATATTTCGCTCGTTTACAAGGGCCTGCTGAAGCGAAAGCCTAGCTGACACGAACGGGGAATGTGTGGGGTGCAGGGGACTATGTTCTTTCTGGAGGCCAATGTTTCATTAAGTGTAACGGATTTTGCCACGCTTTGTGGGCCCTGCGCACGCAAATGCCCACCTAACTATGGGGAACGGGGTATGGGAGTGAGGGCTACTTGCATGCGATTCGTGTGAGATTTACTTAGTGCATCTGGAACTACAATAAACTAGTTCATATTTAAATTACTTTTATACACTATGTAAAAAGTTAATGTCTTTTAACTTAAGGTTATTTGACTATTATTAATAACATATTTTTTTCAAATAAATGACACTATTCCCGATTGAAATGAGCGTACATTAACATATACATATTTTCATCAAACATATATAGTATTTAGTTATATGACTTAACTTGTATGTTTTTATTCTTTGCCCCTAATAATAATTATTAAATAAGTGTTATACTTAAAAGTATAGGCAGAAAGCCTAATTATAAAATTAAATATTTACTTTTATAAGCTGTGGGAAAATATGGTATTTATTACCATGAATGCCTTTGCATCAATTCAATTAAAAATGCGTTCAGTGCACATTACTTGTGCACATAAATTCTCATTTAATTAAAACCAACCCATCAGCAACTCCAACCACGACCCACTCATTCGCAATCGTAACTTTAATTTCGAAATTCCATTTCGAGCTGAACACACGGAGAAATGTCAGCGAAGTGCATTGCACTCTGCACCCTTGCACCCTGCACTCTGCACCGTTGCAGCTCTTGCAACCCTTTCACCCAGCTCGATGTATTCCACAACTTGAACACGTACAACGTCATTTTTGCTGTCAATCCAGTGAGGCAAACTGACATTTGCACAGGTATCAAAGGATCTGTATCCTCCTGTGCATTTGCGCATCCCATTGCCAGGCAGCACATTAATATGCAAGTGCATTGACATAGAAACACGCACTGCGAACGCACAAAAGTAGGCAACCTGCAGCATGGGGCATATGAAATGCAGTCAAGCAGCGACAGTTGTTGCTTTTGTTTACCTATCATCGATATGGCCCTCACTTGAGGCAATTATTAATTTGCCTTTTCAATAATATGCAATTAAGCACCTGCTCAGCTTATCAAAGCTATTCAGTTCTGACTACTATTAAAGCTACTTGTTGCTCTCCTTAATTAAAGTCGCCAACTTAAGTTAATTGATGCACTTTCAATGACGCTCTTGAAATTTTGTTTTGTCTCTTTTCGAAGAGCATTTTGGAACTTTAAGTTGCGTGCTTTGAAGTTATATTCGGAGCTTTCAAGCTTTTACACATTTAACTGTTATACGTAAGAGTAGTAAAGGTTGAAAGTTAACTAGATGTATAACTGGAAATGTTAACTGTTAATGTTAACTGTGTACAAAATATGATAAAATTTTAGAAAGCTTATTTTGTTCAAACTATGATACAATTTGAGAAAGCTTATTTTTTTAAATTTTACTGACAACTACTAAATAGAAGTTTTACTTCGAGCTTTTCTATATCAAACTTATTAAAAGCATTTTATTTCTTGAACTTGCAATTCAACATTTTAAATAAACTTAAAAAATTCTATGGTATTTTAGATAATTCATCAAGCTTTTGAGTTAAAAATTAATTTGGTTTTATGATTGGATGCGTTTTTAAAATAAACATGAAACATGCTCTAATCTGAATAAAATAGAAAAAATCTAATTATTAAACACTATAACTATAATAAAAATTACATAAAATTAAATATATAATAATCATTTAATATCTTATTATTATTTTTTGGCTTACCAACAATTCCCGAACTGCATTCTTGTGTAAGTGAACGAGTGTTATTTCATTTTTAGGGCTTCTCAAATCGAAAATCGAATATAATTTGTCTCGCATTGTGCATTGTGCATTGTTTCCCTGCATTTCTCACGTGCGCTGCTTGAGCAATCAGAGAGACAGAACCGAAGTCAATTGACGATTAGCATATAGGGCCCTGACGGCGCCCATTGACTTGTTTTGCGCTGCATACACATTGACCGAGTTTTAGCCAAGCGCTAATGTAATTAGCGGCATATACCACGGCGTACTTGCCAATTGTGGACAGTTCATCGCGGCTAATTGGAGACTCAACATCGTGTGCAACACCAAAAAGGATACAGTGGGGCAGACAAAAAAAAAAGGAAAAAAAGGATTAGCAAGGATAACCCGTGTGAATTACAAGAAATGTGAAAATCTGACATTTTTTGATTGTTTTGAAATTGAGTGAGCAAAAGCAATGGCGGCAATGGAGACCGATGCCGAAAAGGCGGCTGGCTCCCGCCTGGATTACGATCTAATGATGGCCGAGGAGTACGTACTCAGTGAGGTGGAGAAGAACTTTATCTTAGCCTGCGAGCGTGGTGATTTGGCCGGTGTCAAGAAGTCAGTATTTTGTAATCGATGTCCTCGCAATCTAAAGACTATTTTATGTTTGCAGACTTCTGGATGATTATGCAAACGCACCAGCCGATAAGTTCAATATTAACTGCACGGATCCTATGAACCGCTCGGCGCTAATCTCGGCCATTGAGAATGAGAACTTTGATTTGATGGTTTTACTGCTGGAGAATAATATTGAAGTGGGCGATGCTCTGTTGCATGCCATATCCGAGGAGTATGTGGAGGCTGTCGAGGAGTTGCTGCAGTGGGAGGAGACCAACCACAAGGAGGGAGAGCCCTATGTGAGTTCTTGAGATAATGCTGCCATATGTGTTATGCAAGTGCTTTGCTTTGTTTAGAGCTGGGAGTCGGTGGATCGCTCGAAATCAACCTTTACCACGGACATAACGCCGCTGATTCTCGCTGCACATCGCAACAATTATGAGATACTCAAGATTCTGCTGGATCGTGGCGCAACGCTGCCCATGCCCCATGACGTTAAGTGAGTGAAACTGCAAATCTCCGTGGGTGCATAATTTACTGAGTCCCAAAATATTTTAGGTGCGGCTGCGATGAGTGTGTAAATTCGCAGACCTCCGACTCACTGCGCCACTCGCAGTCCCGTATCAATGCCTATCGGGCACTCTCGGCCAGCTCGCTAATAGCTCTAAGTTCACGTGATCCTGTGCTCACCGCCTTTCAATTGTCCTGGGAACTGAAGCGCTTACAGGCCATGGAGTCTGAATTTCGCGCTGAATACACGGTATGAGTGCTAAAATAATAAAAATTTTTTTAATACAGATTTGTTGATGACAAATATATAACAATTTATTTAACAAAGATTTCTTGATAAATATTCATTTCCTAAATTTAGTTTATTCATTCATTCATTTAATTTAGGAAATGCGTCAAGCAGTGCAGGATTTTGTGACGGCGCTGTTGGACCATGCCCGCACCTCCATGGAACTGGAGGTGATGCTGAACTTCAATCACGAGCCATCGCATGAGATTTGGTGTCCCGGTCATCGACAGACACTGGATCGCCTTAAGCTTGCCATACGCTACAAACAGAAGACGGTAGGATTATAATTTCCTTCATTCCCAAAACTATTCTAGTTTAATGCAGTTAACTATTGCGTCTAGTTTGTGGCACATCCGAATGTGCAACAATTGCTGGCAGCCATTTGGTATGAGGGCCTACCCGGTTTCCGGCGCAAGCAGGGCAGCCAGCAGCTCATAGATGTCATCAAGCTGGGCTGCAGCTTCCCCATTTACAGTATGAAGTATATTCTGGCGCCGGAGTCCGAAGGTGCCAAGTTCATGCGCAAGCCTTTCGTCAAGTTCATAACACACTCCTGCTCCTACATGTTCTTTTTGAGTGAGTCCTGTAGATTTTCTTATGTTATAAATCCTTAAGCTCCCTTTCTGTATTCCAGTGCTTTTGGGCGCGGCTTCATTGCGCGTGGTGCAAATCACTTTTGAACTGCTGGCGTTTCCCTGGATGCTGACCATGTTGGAGGATTGGCGCAAACACGAACGCGGTTCGCTTCCAGGACCCATTGAACTGGCAATTATTATGTATATAGCCGCTCTTATATTTGAGGAACTCAAGACTTTATATTCCGATGGCCTTTTCGAGTATATTATGGATCTGTGGAACATTGTTGACTATATATCAAATATGTTTTATGTCACTTGGATACTTTGTAGAGCCACTGCTTGGGTCATAGTGCATGTAAGTTGAGCGATGTTATATGATTTTGATAGGAAATCGACTACTTAGGCCATTTTATTTATTTACTAAGCAATATTAATCGATTAGTAATTAAATGGATTGTAAATTGTTTATTCAGACGATTGTACCTTGCGTTTCGATTTGTAATTAGTTTATTAATCTTTATCTATCAATTTGGTGTTCGATTAATATCGATTTAATTATTATCGATTACTTTCAGAGAGATTTGTGGTTCAGGGGCATTGATCCATATTTTCCGCGCGAACATTGGCATCCCTTCGATCCCATGCTGCTCTCCGAGGGCGCCTTTGCCGCTGGCATGGTGTTCTCCTATTTGAAGCTGGTGCACATATTCTCTATAAATCCGCATTTGGGACCACTCCAGGTGTCGCTAGGCCGCATGATTATCGATATTATCAAGTTCTTCTTTATCTACACGTTGGTCCTGTTTGCATTTGGCTGCGGCTTGAACCAGTTGCTCTGGTACTATGCGGAACTAGAGAAGAACAAATGCTATCATCTGCATCCCGATGTGGCTGACTTTGATGACCAGGAAAAGGCATGCACCATTTGGCGGCGATTCTCTAAGTAAGCTTGTAGAATTTAATTTATATTTTTCTCCTTTCTTAAATCGATAATTTTACAGTTTATTTGAGACCTCACAGTCGCTGTTCTGGGCCTCCTTTGGTCTTGTGGACCTGGTTTCCTTTGACTTGGCTGGCATCAAGAGTTTCACCCGCTTCTGGGCGCTGCTGATGTTCGGCTCGTATTCAGTCATCAATATTATTGTGTTGCTCAACATGCTGATTGCCATGATGTCCAATTCATATCAAATCATTTCGGAGCGTGCCGACACCGAGTGGAAGTTTGCTCGCTCGCAGCTGTGGATGAGTTATTTTGAGGATGGCGGCACCATACCGCCACCCTTTAATCTCTGCCCTAATATGAAAATGTTGCGCAAGACACTCGGCCGCAGGCGACCGTCTCGCACCAAGAGTTTTATGGTAGGTGGTTATGGTGGCACCGGGCTTAACCCAATCGCTTGGCAAATCAATGCAAATCCTATCAGAAAATCTGTTTCAATAAAGCTCCTGTGGCTTGGCTATGCGTCAACGTTAATGTTTCTTGTCCACTTCTCTCGTCCCCCTTAGCGTAAGTCACTGGAGAAGGCGCAGACGCTGCATGACAAAGTGATGAAGCTGCTGGTGCGACGCTATATTACGGCGGAGCAGCGGCGGAGGGACGATTACGGCATCACTGAGGATGATATCATTGAGGTGCGCCAGGATATTAGTTCGCTACGTTTTGAACTGCTGGAGATTTTCACCAATAACCAATGGGAAGTGCCAGACATAGAAAAGAAATCGCAAGGTAATTACTAATTTCTCATCCAAAATGTTGCCAAGCCACCCACTTAACCAATCACCCACTCTGCAGCTGCCCGCACCACCAAGGGCAAGGTAATGGAACGTCGCATTATGAAGGACTTCCAGATTGGCTTTGTGGAGAACTTGAAGCAGGAGATGGACGAGAGCGAGAATGGACGCGATATCTTCGACTCACTGGCAAAGGTCATTGGCAGAAAGAAGACGCAAAAGGGGTAAGGGGAGTTTTCCCTTTCTATTTACAAATGTTAAGCTTGAGTTTCCTTTCGATTACAGCGATAAGGACTGGAATGCAATTGCTCGAAAAAAGACACTATCTGCGGATCCAATTGGCTCGAAACGCTCCTCCATGCAGCGCCACAGCCAGCGCAGCTTGAGGCGCAAGATTATCGAGCAGGCCAACGAGGGTCTGCAAATGGATCAGAGTAAACTGATAGGTTGGTGACAATTGTAATTTGTGTATCCAGTATAATTATTAATAATACCCTTCCTAATCCAAAGAATTCAATCCGAAATTGGGCGAAGTGACGGCTGCGACGAGAGTAGCCTATGTGAAGTTCATGCGCAAGAAGATGGCAGCCGATGAGGTGTCTTTAGGAGAGGATGATGATCAACCAAAAGGTGACGATGACAAGAAACCACCAGAAGCAAGTGGGGTAAGAATCCATGATATGCTAAGAATAATTATCAGTTGCGTCCAATAGAGAAAAGTAGAGTATTCACTTTGCTAGGTTTTTTTTTTTAAGTGAAGATAAATTCAGAAATAGACAATTTGCATTTACCCTTTTTAGATAAATAAAAATAAATAATAAACGAAATTTGACCAAGTCAGAATGGATTTTCTATAATTTTTCAATACTCAAAATTTTATGGTTTGATGGAACTTATATGTTTTAAAGATTTCTATGAGAATCTTAAAATTTTTATAGCCATAAGAAATTAATATTGTTAAAATTTTTACAGTCGAAAAAGATAGCAACCAGTGCTGGAGGAGCTAGCTCCATGATGGCAGCAGCCGCACTGCGCGCCTCTGTCAAAAATATAGACGAGAAGGCCAATGCAGGGGACAAAAAGGACGATAAGAAACCTTTGGATGACAAAACCAAAAAAGCTACAGATGACAAGAAGAAGGACGATTCCAAGCCACAAGCGCCATCTGCTAACGGCAAACCTGGGGAACAGAAACCCATGCCACCAGGCAGTAAGCCACCAACTGCTGGAAAGCCCGGGGAAGCAGCCAAGCCCGGTGATGCAGCGAAACCCAATGCACCTGCACCGCCCGGCAAGCCAACTGATGCCAAGCCGGCGGCGGCGCCCAAGCCAAATGAAACAGCTAAACCGGAAGCGGCTGCCAAAAAGGAGGAAGCAACCAAAAGCACGGCAGCTAAGCCACCAGCGACAAATGGAGTCGCTGCCAAGAGTGCGGCACCTTCGGCTCCTGCAGATGCCAAGCCAGACACTACCAAGACCACAGCGGCGGACAAAACACCTGGTGGCACAAAGGCGGCCAACGAAACCAGCGGAGGAGCCACGCCGGCTGGTGATAAGAAAACCGGACAGGAGCAGAAGGGCGACGACAAGAAGGAGAGCACCAATGGCAAGTCAGCTGAGTCCAAGCCGGCAACGGGAACAGAGGCCAAGCCTGGTGATGCTAAACCCGGTGACAAGAAAGAGGACGATAAGAAACCAGGCGATGATAAGAAACCCGCACCAGTCAAGCCAGTCAACAAGGTGGGTCAAAGCAGCGCCGCGGCGGGTGGCGAACGCGGCAAGTCGACCGTCACTGGCCGCATGATCTCCGGCTGGCTGTAATCCAACGGATTCCGTATTCAATAAAACATATGTTGACTTTTAAGCAGAACTAAGTACATAAAGTGTGTGTGACCAATAAATAAACGAAATTTAAGCAAATTTAAATGCAATTTTTTTATTCAATTGTATATAAATTAATTCAGCTGGAATATACTATTTTCACATTGCATTATTATTTATTTTTTTTATATTTTTAAGGGACTTTCAATCTTTAAGTCCATTCCCCTTTCAACCACAAAATTTGCTTCAAACTGAGTGAACTATTTGTCAAAGATATATAAAAAAAAAACAATACTTTTTTTTTGCAATTATACTTTAAATTACGCTCACATTTTACTGCCTTGAAAATCTCTTTTCATTTTGTCAGCTATTCAAAGTAAGCTAAATTAACTTTTATTCAGTTATACTATTCCAGTTAACAACTTTGTTAAGCGCCCTTTTCATGGAAACTCCACAAACATTGTTAATATATTGGCTTAAGCCATTGGCAACATGTGCCTAGCCTTAGCAACATTTTGTTTGCCTACAAAACCCTAGCAGCAAATGCAAATGTTGCCTGATGTTGACTCTGCCACCCACACGGTGAATCAGTTATGCTCTTGGCATATAAAAGGACGAGATTTGCTACCAGTATCAAGCATTGTATCAGCGACTGCAAAGAAGTAAACATCAAATAATATTTTAAATATATTGAAAGTGTTTTTAAGTTAGAAAAAATGGGACTTATCAACATTGCCTACACAATATTGTTGCTTGTTCTTTTGACAAAATTCAGTACAGCAGGTGAGTTGTTAAATAAAGATGAATTAGAGACTTTAAAATACCACTTAATATAGCTTTACCACTGAAATAGTACCTACCCAGTGGGTGCTAGTCGGCGTCTATAAATCTCCGCACAGCTGAAAGCAGTGAAACCACTTGTCAGATTGTTCCTTTAGCTGTTGTAATTTGTTTTCATTAAATCCTAAGCCGAACAGCACGTGGTACTATAAAATTAAACATTTGTATTGTATTGTATTTAATTCAGATTTCAATTATCATGACATAAAATATACACGTTTTAGCCACGATAAACTTATAATACATTGGAGTATCAATAAACACACTTTTTCTACTCCATTTTCGCTCAATATATTTATTTGTAGTAAAATAAATATTTAGGAAATAATTATCGATTTTTATTTCCGTTCTTAGATAAAGAACCGGTACAACATAATAAAAACCGTCGTGCCAATATGGGGCTCTATACCTTTCCACGTGTAGGTCGCAGCGATCCGAGCCTGGTTAATAGCCTTCACGATGCCAACGATGCGGTCGCCTATGAGAATATCTATGGCATTGGCGATGGCTCTGCAGAGGAATTCGAAGGTATTTTGATATCTAATTGAATTGTTTTTTTTTTAAACATACCTTTAATATTTTGCAGAATACCAAAAGCGCGCTAGTTTGGTGCCATTTCCTCGGGTTGGGCGCAGCGATTCCGATCTGAGGGATTGGACCCATTTCTTGGCATTGCAGCAGGCGCTGGACAAACGCACTGGACCCAGTGCATCATCTGGCCTGTGGTTTGGACCTCGTCTGGGCAAGCGAAGTGTCAATGCTAAGGACTATGCCTCTAACGACAAGGAAAACAAGAACCTGTTCTAATCAAATAATCTGCACGAAGGAAACAACACATTCGCAACACAAATTACACTTGAGATCAACATTACTATATAATATTATAATGGGTATATAATAAATAATGAACATAACCAATGGGCTGGTGAGGGCAATACAATATCGGTGAACGATTTTTTTAAACTTGATTTATAAAACCCCCGAAACACTTTAAATGTAAATACTATAAATATTCATTATTCAAAAAAGTCACTTAATAAATCTAAGATGCATGATGTTAAATATTGAAATTATTGCTTAATTATAAAAATAAAAATACGATGGTCTTTTATTTGAAATCCAAACAATATTATTTCTGCAAATTCTCTTGAACTTATTTTAATGATATATATTAAACATATCTACCATAATACTCATTTTGCGAAACTATGTATTTTTCATAAATTCAAATAATCAATTTTCTACTAAAAAGTTAAGATTGAAAAGTTTTCATTTCACATTTGAATAAGTAAATTTAGCAATTTTCTCTAAAGCTGCGATTAAAAACATTTTTAAAGTTTTGTGAAAATTTTATTCTAATGAAATTGGAAAAGTGAATCTTTTCAGCGTGGTATAGTATCATAAATAAAAATGGTTATAAAATTTCACTTTTTAGATTATATGCTTAATCCTTCTGCTCCTTGAATCTGCGCAATTCACTTTGAATGGCTTCAATTAGTGGCGCCGCCGAAGCCGCTTGCGAGCTCCGAGCACGTCCAGGCGTATTTGCAGTGGAACTGGAGGTGGCGAGTGCACCACGAGATATATCCAAAATGGTATCGGGCCGATGGAAGGGCCCCGCGCTGAGTGGACGCACCAGCGGCGAATGGGAACCATGCAGGCTGCTGCCCCAAGCGCTGTAGGTGGGCGACGGCGGCTGCGTCGACTGTGCCGATTTCGGTGTCTTCTCCGGCTGTGCGGTCGAAGGACGCTCGGCTGTGCTGTAATCCTTTGTAGGATAGCTGTAATTAAGCAAAATAAGACCTGGGTAAGTAGCTTAAAGTGAATGAGAATTTATCGGAAGAAAATATAGAGAACAATATTTTGTGGCATAAAAATGTATTATAAACATTTTTTGAATATTTATCAAAATTGCAATGTTTTACAGAATAATATATTGAAATATACGATAACGGGTCTTATCGATAATATCGTAATTAAAAAAAAAAATTTCATTAAAAAAATAGTATCTCACTGCAATTAATAAAGTTCTGGCATTTAAAAATGTCTTAATTTATTTCAAATATTTTTCTGAGAGTCCGATTTTAACACCAGTATTTGAGTATATTATTTTATAATTTTTCTGACTAATGTTTGCTTAGTTAGTATACATAAAATTATATATTACCTGGGTAAGCCGGCTGAGGAGCCGCGATGTTCGCGTTTAGTGGTTTGTCGTCGTTTGTTGGTAAAGTCGCGGGAGGGCAATGGCATCGGCAGATCATCCTGGCTGGCGTACATCTGCATGGCGCCCTCGAGCAGACCCTCGTAGTGGTTGCGTATGGCGGATGCATCGTGCATCTGACTGGGGCTAAAGTCTGCATGGCTGTGGGCCTCTGCGGAAGATGGTTGGAGGAAGTTCAGTTGAGTTGTAAGTGTAGCTGTAGCTGCAAGTGGATATTTGGGTTCTATTTCTCTCTATTTTTTGGGGTTAGATTTCTAATTACAGCTGTGTGCATGCAACAACAACAAGGACTACGGTTGCCAGGTTAGTAACGTGTTTGTGCCCCAATTTGCACATCAGCGTCATCATCATTGTCATTGTCATTGTGTCCACCCGTCTCACCCTGGTTGTCAGCGCCGCTGCCCAAACGTTTCTTGTGCCGCTCCCAGACGACGGGGCCCACAATGCCCGGATCCGGATTGTCGCTGTGCGAGGCAGAACGTACATTCCTCACTGGCGGCGCCTTTGGACTGGGAAATCCGGCTATGGTCGCAATGGTGGTATCTCTACTCCCCAGCGATTTGTGTGACTTGAGGGATCTGGTGGAGTTCTGTGGCGCTGCCTGAGGTGCCACAGCATTTACATTGTCGTAGTAGGTAACGAAAACGGGGTCAAGAACGCGATTCAGCGGCTCCGGCAGCTGGTTCTTTGGAAACGCGCGAACCGACGCCATCGAGAGAAAAGAGCCCACACTGGCCGTGTCCGAGGACTTCTCTGATGGTTGCACTCCACGCGAACGTATCATCTCCCGATTGATGGCTTGGGGAGATCCGATATCGCCATCTTCTGGATACTCCTTGTCTGTGAAGATTGTCTGCTGCCGCTTTTGCTGGAGCAGCTTGTTCCGATGGTAATTGTTGTGCGGATTATATGTTTCGTTGCGCTGAAAGTTTTCATAGCTGCGACGCATCGCCGCCGGCGAGTTTCCCTCCTCTGTGGAGGAATTACTTTGACCAAGCGAACCTTGAACCGGACTTGTCTCCAGCGAACCCACCCGATTCTCGTTTAGGTAACGACGCTTGGATTTGTGTCGCGACTTCTCGCTCTTCTTCTCCGACACAACTGAGGCGTAAATGGTATCATCAAGTCCACCCTCCGCCCGATCGTACTGATGACGTCGCCTCTTATGGCCATCAAAAAGTCGGGCAGCCTTGTCGTCCAATATGCGCTGTACATCGGCGCTTGGTGGATTGATGGGACAGTAGACGGAAGAATCGGAGGTATTCTCTGCCGAGGAGATGGAATCATGTCTAACACGCGTGTGTTCCTTTGCTGGTGGTCCTGGAAAAGTAATGTGTGGCTCCCGCTCATAGGAAAAGTTCTGCACACCCACATCTCGGGAGCGCGCTGTGCTCTGATCAGCCTGATTGCCACCAGAGCCACCCGCAGCACTGTCCAGCAATGTGCCTCGAGAACTGGGTCGCATTGACTGAGCCTCAGACAATAGCTCATTGCGGGAAGATGTTCTGCCGGCACCGATAAATTAGATTACAAACTAATATCAAATAAATCTTTACTTTCCTACCTGTTAACCTCACTGAGCTCACGATGACGAGCGCGCGAGTGTCCCAGCAGCAGGATGGCCACCAGAAGCAGCATTAGCAGCAGAATGGCCAACGAGCTGATCACCACAAGCGCCACATTATTCTTCACCGAGTTAAAGAATCCAGCTTGACCACTACGTGGCACCGGCGCCAAAGCAGTTGCTGTGGGTTCCCTAATGTAGGCTGTGATTAAAAAGAATTTTAACTTAATAAAATACTCAGTTTCCTTTTTAAGATTTTTTAATTTTCGTTTTGTCGACATAATTAATTAAATAAGAAAGAATAGAAGGAATTCGTATAACTTATTAATTACAAATAAGTTTATAATTTTTAACAACCCAAATTTCTGAATTAAATTATTTTTAGATTAATATAAGTGAATAAAATTTATCTACATATTAATTGGGATGTTTTAAAATCGTAATATAAAAAAATATCGTAACCAATATCTTGTAGTGTCTGTTTCCTTGCCTCAAAACTTACGTTCTGATTTCATGTAGATGGGTTTTCCCAGCGTGCTGACTGCCTCAGCCTCGCTAACCAGTTCCATATCCTTGGCAGCCGTAGTGGCCAGAACTGGTCGACCATTAACGAGGACCGTATAGATGAGCTCCGTTTGATTGGCAACGGGACGTTCATTGCTGTACGAATACAAGATTGAAGTTAGTAAATACTGATACAGTTACTCGAGCTGATAGTCCTACAATTTGAGGTTAACATACGCGTCAGAATCAACGATGGGGTTGCTAGTGCTGTTCCACTTATTCAGCTCGGACTCGCTGACTTGCGTGATATTGTGTATGACAACCTGAACTCGCTCCTCCCTATAGATGGGTAGTTGTTGTTGTTGTTGACTTAACAACGCTTCGCGTATTTCTTGCAACTTCTCCGACTTGCCATTCTGCTGTATTAGCTCCCAGGGAATAAGCGTTACATATGCACTGTAGTCGATGGACTCACTCCCCGTTGTTGTTGTTGTCGGAGTGGTTGTCGTTGTTGAGGTCGTCGTGGTGCTGCTTAGCGACTCTTTTGACTCAACAGAGTCACTTGCTGCCCATTCGGTATCCTTCTCCCTAGCCGCCCACACAGTATTCACATGGTGCGTACCAGCCACATCCACATCCATGTCGAGTAGCTCCACATCATCACCTGGCCAGGTGGTTGTCGCTGTGGCTACGTCTGCATCGGGCTGGCGACGTTCACGTGTTGCGTCCATTGAAACGTCAGCAATTTGTTGTGCTCCATTTATGCCCAGGTGGCGTGTCTGTTGTCTGTGTAACCCAAATAAAAAGTTTTGAGGCAAAGCTATTTATTAACCAGAAATACCCACTCACAAAAAATTAAACTAAAAATATGTGAAAAATCTTCATTATTTTAATGCCAAAAAAAAGAGATTGTCATATTTGCCCTATTTTACTTAAAACCAATAATTAAATTTCTAAACTTGAATTTTGGCTAACTAATGTAATATTAATATTTTAGATTGTACCTAACTGAACTGGATATCTAATTATGATATTATTTTTTTAACCATCAGATTGAATTAGATTTTAAGGTGTTTTTCTAATTTCTTTAGCATCACTCACCTCGTAAAGGCCAAGCGATAGAGTCGTGCCAGTTTCTCCTCTAAGACAGGATTATCTTTGGCCGTAAAGAAGCCAGACATGACAGTCAGCAGCCAATAGCGTCGATCTGTTGCGGAGTAATTGAGTGGCGGCATTCCAGGTGCACTCAGATCCCAATTGCCACCACCATCATCGGGCCTACAGTCCAGACAAATAGGTATCTCTATTTCCTATAAGCAAAACAATTACTCTACTGCATATTTGTAGCAATCACTTCAGCCTACATTGTTGCCATCCACGTAGACAGTTGCTACAACTGTTTCCGTCTTGACAATCACATCCTTGCCCTTGCTGATGCCAGTGTGCACCTTCTTTAAATAGTCGGGTGGCCCATCCCCTGATCCCGTCCAGAAGAAATCCTCCAAGTGCACTTCGTCCTTAATTTCCGGATAGTTATCATCCAAATCATCATCTGCAAATTTGCATGCCGCACGAATTTAATTATTGCGGTGCCTTTGATATTATTTTCTTTTCCTTATCGCTTTTATTATTATTTTTGTTTACATATTGCTGAATTGTTATTAAGGAGTTTCTTGAACTTTTATATCGTTACTATAGCAATTAACTGGGGTGCAAAAAACTTTATAGACAGTTTTGGGCTTCAGCTTACTACCAGTATTTTAGTTTTAACACAAATAGTTTTATTTTTAGACTGCGACAAGAGTTCAGTCAGTTAGCAAGTTTTAATGAGTTGCTAAAGCGATTTTGTAAATGTTTAAGATAGTTTGTCAAGCATAACTTGAATAATTTACCAGGAATGTGTTATTTCTGATTTCATTACATTCCATCATGTAGTTCTTAGTATAACTTAATTCATTCATTTTTTTATAGTATTACTTTCAGAAGCTATTATTTATTTTTAAAAACCAATCTAACTTATTTAAAAAGGTGTTTAATTCTCTTAATATAATTTTGAATAATGTGTACAGGTTTTGTGTAGAACTATGAAAATTATTACAAAAAACGTTTTTATTCAAACTCATATCTTTTAAAAACGGGAACTTATAAATGGAATATAGTATGGCAACATATGATATTCCATATGACATAGTAAAAAATAAATAGAGTATCTTAGTTCAGCTGCTGTCAAAGAAAATGACGCCCAATTTATCGACAAATCACGAAAATTGGTTACCTACCCAACGTCGCGAAGTCGTCGGCACTTGAAGCGACTGGGATTGGGCTGGCTGAATGGATTCCATTCGCCTTTATTATGTTTATGTATCTTATTTTAATGCCGCATTGCCAGTTTGTTTGATCAATTGCAACTGGGTGCAACAGCAACAACAATAGCAACAACAGATGCTGATAAATTATGCTAAAAGCCTCAACATAACCCCAATTCAAAGGGGTTTTCCGATTGTGATTTTCTATAATTTAAAATAGTCATAATTATGCTGGCTTGGCCTCAATGATGATGAACATGCACGAGGAACAAAAGTGCCTGGGTTAGACAACAAACGGTAATAAATTTATCGATTAGCACCCAAAAAAAAAAAAAACACAACAAAGAATGTCGAAAAGTCATCAAAATTTGACCAATTTGTGTGCGTGTTTCCAACGCAATTAACTTGAACGCATATTTGTGCACCTGTTTGGATTTGGCAGCAAATGTTTTTCTTGCAATTACACATAAATTATATTGATTGTCCCACATTTTTGGGTAAACTCCATACATTTTTGATATTTTTGTGATTTTTTGGCCAACATTTTTGTTCAGAATTACTGACGCATTAAGCTAAAGGTCAAATTATTTTTTTCCGCAACACCATCAACAACAATAACAAGAACAATAGCAAAAGCATCAGTTGAAGGGTCATTTTGAGCCGTGACCACAACTAAAAATATTTACGCCCGTAACATTTATATGTGTCTCTTAACAATACGAATAATTTCACTTTGGCTTGTTGCTCAGCTTACCGTGACTTAATTGTATCAACGCCTGTCCAACTGGCTCCCCCTCTCCCACACCGCGACCCTTGCATTTGTGTAAAATGATCAGAAACAACAATAAAAATGACACAGAATGCGTAATTTTTGCTTTCATTTCCCCGTTTTGTGTTTTGCCAATTTTTTTTAATTAATTATAAACTTGGTAGCAAAATCAGTTTTTGTACACTTGCACATTTTTCAATAAGTATATCCTTTCGATATAACTTCAAATTATTTATTTTATAGTTGTACCAAACGAATTTCATTTAAATTTTATATCATGCGTCGCGTTCTGCCATCGATGCAAGTTGTCCGGAAACTGAGCGCTACGTTCTAATCCAAACTTTAGGGCGCACTCTGGCTCTGCCTTGGTGGTTGTTTGTGTTGTTGTTGTTGTTGTTGTTTACGCTGCTGCTGTTGTTACTCATACATAAGTACAGTGTGCACACTCAGAAAAACAGTTTTATTATTTGATTAATAACTGCCTAAACATTTTCAAAATTATTAAAAATAAAATCCCGCATAGAATTTGTGCAATTAACTGTCATATCTGCTAACCCCAAGATTTTTGAAAAGATTAAGTATTTTATTAAACTAAAAAGCATTTTTAGCTTAGCATCACAATTGTATACAATTTTAAATTTTTTTTTGTTGCTAATTCTACAAGTTTTGTAAACAAAAGAAAAAATATTTTATTAAATAATAATGAATTTTAAACAAAAATTTCTTTATTTTCGCTTGAAAAAGTTTTAAGTGTAAATAGAACACTTGTTTCATTGACGCTGGTTTTGTTTGGCTTGGTTTCGCGGCTCTCTGTTTGGGCCGTTTTGTGTCTGGTCAGTTACCTGTGGCAACAATCAAAGCAGTCAATTGCGGGCCAAGCTAACTCGCAGTTAATAAACAATTCAAAGCTTTTAATTTCAACTGCTTTGTTCGCCCACTTTAAACACAAAAAAGCCGTTAGCTTTGGCTTTGCTTTTCCTTTCATCTTGTTGTGTGATATTTTGCATTAGCAATTTATACGAAATTGAATTTTTGACAAGTTGTGAAGCAAATGTGCTTTTTTCAATAATCGCAAGCTTGCTATCAACATAACATAATACATAACATTATTTTAACATAAGGCTTTATAACATAAAGCTGTTAGTGCACACAGTCAGTTGCTGATTGCTATGGAGCGCCGCTGGAGGCCTTCTTACAGATGCTGGGAGATAAGAATTGTATTAAATTTCGCAGCCAAAAGGAAAATATAACGCGAAGACTTAACATGTTCCATGTTATTATGAAATTGCAATTTGAAATTATTTATAATATTTAATCTAGTCACGGAAAAGTCAAAGTCATTTTAGATATCTAATGACATTGATTTACTGTGAAATAACTTCTGGGCTTTTTCAACATATTTTAAAGAGAATTTTGTTTTTTGAACACATTTATTTATTTATTAATATCTGAACGATTTGTTTTTATGTTGCTATTAAAGCACAATTTATATATCTCGTAAATAGTAAGTCTTTTGTCTTAGCATCCGATTAAAATTTGTGTAGAACTAATTGATATTGTTCATGCATCTTAATTAAAAGAGTTAATAAGCATTTAAAAATGCATTATCTTGAATGTACACAAATAATCTAAGTGGCGTGAATAAAATTTAATAAATTCTATCGAGAATCACATAAGTTATAAACAACATGCTAATTATGAAAATTACTGTTGTGCCAACCGATCTGTCTCTAAGTCCGTAAAGGAAGCAGTCATGGTTAATTCGCTTCAGAATTTTGTAAGTTTTAAAAAATACTAAAGGTCAACACATTTTATTATTATTATATGTATTGTATATTGCGTAATAGTTTCAAATCGTGTCTATCCAGATGACCAGTCAATAATGAAATGATCTTGGTCAAGCAACAAGTATTCTAACTAGTTGCATATGTCACTATAAATTAAGCAATATTAGTCTTGTATTTTATTCTGCTACAACTAATTTTTATTTTGTAAATATTTTAATTTTTATAATTTTTAACCAGTAGCAGACTTTAGTAAACCAGGGCTAAGTTTGCGACTCTTAATCATGATTCGCGTCTTATAACCATCCTTATCGGCTATGTACATGGTAATGGTGTCGGTTTCGGTCTTCTCATCATATGTAGAATAAGTACCCATCACAACCAGATACTGGTCGGGTTGTCCTGGGTTCATAATAATACCCATTTCCTCACGTTTGCTGCCATTGGGCTCCTCCAAGCTGGTAAAAAAGTGTTTGTCAAGATTAATGAATAGATAAGTAAAGATTCAAATTGCTTACATGAAACGATAACCATCTTTGGTGAACACCTGCGAGTAATACTCCGACATGAAATAGGGGAGTATGGTGTCTAGGAGACCAGCCGAGCAGCTGGCTGTCAAGCATGCCAGCAGGGCAGAAACAAATATCTACAAAATACTTGAATTGGATACAAATGCATAATACCCTGAACCGATTAAAAATGGATAAAAAGGGTTTATTGGATTTATCCATATATATGTAAAGCATCTCCGAGCCCATAGAGTACATATATTCTTGATCAGGATCAACCGCCGAGTCGATATAGCCGTGTGCGTCTGTCCGTCCGTCCGTCAATTTTAGAGGCAGAATCTTTAACACAAAATATGCATATGCATAATATTGTCCAACTGCCTAAATTTCATCAAGATCGGCTAATAAACGCCAAAATTATCAATATGATCAAAAATATATTCTCTATTGATCTCATTTCTACCAGTAAGCATTTTCTGTATTTATTTATGTAAGTATATTTGTATGTATGTATATGCATGTGTTTCTAGCCAGCCAATTAGGAATCAGTTCGGGCTTGGTGAATACAAATATGTGCTGCATTCGTTGTTTTTTACCCCGTTAACAAGCACAGTAATGTCTTGGCCTACTCATTTCTGGGTGCGAAACTATTTAAAGAGTATATCGTAGTCGAGATTACACGACTTAAGCATTCTTAATTGTTTTCAATTGCATTTTATGGAGTAATTACATAGCTAATCGGATGTTCAGCTTAAGCAACAGCAATTAAAATTGTAAATACACTTATTGATTTGAAATGCAAACACTTTGAATGCCAGTCAAATCGTTGCAAAGTAGTCGACGGTTGCAATTATCCATCCCTCGATTAAATGGCGGCCTTTGGGCTCCAACTACTTACCAATTTCGCAGCTGTCATGTTGATGCAAGTTGAAGTGTTCAACCAAGACTGAAATTAAATTCTGCATTGATAAGTCAGCAGAGATCTGCAAAGAATATTTACTAGATTTACATTACATCTAATGTTTATACACAGAAGTTTTAAGTACTGAGATAAAACTGGTCTTCTGCTAAACAAAATTACAATGCTGGAAGTAAAAAAAAATATATATTTACTAAAGATGCCGAACATAATTAACCATATTAATTAATTAATGACAAATGAACTGACAGCGGTGAATGGTGTGATAAATAATAATCCTCTTGATTCAGGGGAATACCCCAAATATAATAATCAAAAGAGATGGAATAATAAGAAATATATATGCATATATATATTTTATAAAAATATAAATACATTTATTATTATAAGACTGAGGACTGAGACCTGAGATTTGCCATTCATGTATGTTAATTAATTACTAATTAATCTGATCAGAAATATTTTATCAATACTCTCAACGACAAAGGGGCGATTAAAAATAAGCTAGTAAAATTTATTTAACTAACTTAATACTAAGTTAATAATTGAAACTAACAACCACAACAGTTATTTTGAATTTTGATTGCATATCTCGACACTTTTTTTTTATTAAAATTCGATTAAAGACATTTGTGTTTTTCATATAAAATTTAAAATATAAAAAAATAATATATATATATATACTTAAAAACTTTTTAATGTTTGGTTTCTTATTTAATAATATTATTCAGATAATAAGAATGTCAATTATGAGTCATAAGTAATTCTCATTTCTAAGAATAGTAAATACTTTGCATTTGTAATGATTCACAATGTTAGGGGAAATCTTGAAAATATATTTGTGATTATTTGTCAATGTTTTTCCCATACAAGCACTAAGCTTCTCACAAATGCTCATCATTTATTAGCTAAATTATTAGCTAAATTGAGAAAGAACGCGAAGGCCAACTGGTACAAGTCTCGTATTAAAAAAAATATCATAAAATATTAAAATATCAAATGGTCGAAAGAAAGGCCAATTTAATAACATTTATTTTTATCATACGAAACTGGTTGGGTTTCAACAATAAATTTCCTATGGCCGTGAATTAACCAAAATAAAACGAGAGTATTTATATGCATAAATAAAATTCGATTTGACTTATGCTAATTTCAGCAAAGTTCCCAATTTGATCATGAATTTAAACAAAAACAAGACAGAACGTTGCAGTTGGGCGTAACCGACTGCAAAATACTTTGATACAATAAGTTATTCCATCGGATAAAAAGTACCAAAAAGCAGAAATACTGTCAAACCAAAAGACAATCGAAATAATAGCTAAATATGAATATTACATAAAATGTAAGTAATGAAAGTAATTCATTTATATAGCTCTCCGTAAATTAATGGGCAGCTATAATGTTCTTAGGTTTCGGCTATAGTGTTCTGAAGAATTTTAAATGTCAACACATATTATTATTCTTTTTGATTTATATAATGTATTACGTAATAGTTGCCAATCGTGTTTGTCCAGATGACTACTGGATTACGAAACATCTAAGCTTGATCTTGGCCAAATAACAGGGTTTCAAACCAGTTCCAAATGTCACTATAATTTCAGCAATAATAATTTTGTATTTTACTCTGCTATTATCACATCTAATTTTTTTTGCTTATAAATATTTAAATTTATATAATTTTTAACCAGCAGCAGACTTCAGAGCGCCAGGGCTAAGTTTGCGATTCTTGATCATATAGCGCGCTTTATAACCATCCTTATCGGCTGTGTACATGGTAATGGTGTCGGTCTCGGTCTTCTCATCATATGTGGAATAAGTACCCATCACAACCAGTTGCTCGTCGGGTTGTCCCGGATTCATAATAACACCCATTTCCTCACGTTTGCTGCCATTTGGTTCCTCCAAGCTGATAAGAAAGTGTTTGTCAAGTTTAATGCATATATATGTTTAGATTAAAATTGCTTACTTGAAACGATAACCCTCCTTGGTGGGCACCTGAGAGTAATGCTCCGCCATGATGGTGGGGAAAATGTAGTCTAGGAAACCAGCCGAGCAGCTGGCTGCCAAACAGGCCAGCAGGGCGGTCACAAATATCTATAAGACACACGAGTGAGATTCAAATTCATTATCAATTGCATTTGATGGAGTAATTATATAGCTACACGCATGTGCACAGCTGCAGCACATAACATATTAATTATTATTTTTGATTGCCAATGCAAACACTTTGAATGTCATTGAAAAAGTTGCCATACAGTCGACGGTCGACGGTCGACGGTCGACGGGCTCTCGGCTACTTACTAATTTCGCAGCTGTCATGTTGATGCGAGTTGAAGTTCCCAAACGAGACTAAGATGAACTTGTGCCGCGATCCAACAGCAGAGATCTGCAAAGCATATTTTAGCGAGGCGTCGACAAATCGCCGTACACAAATTGATGCGTTTGATGATGTTTTTTTTAATCCATTGTAGCAACTACCGAGTCGAAACCGGTCTACAACCAAACAAAGTTTTAATGCTGAAAGCAAAAAAAGTAGGCAAACTAAATATAAAGCAGTTTTGCTTTGTTTTGTTTCTTTGTAATTAGCACATCTAATTAACGGTATGAACTAATGATAAATAAATAAAAATAAAATAAAAAAATCTGATGGCGCCGACAACAGAATTTTTCGTGGGTGGTTAATAATAAAATGAATGAACTATCCCGCAAATTATATTTGAAATAAAATTACAAATATAACCGATACGGTTTTCTAATTGGATATCTTAATCATTTATATATTGGTAAATATACGCAATGTTAACATAGAATTTAAAAATGTGTGTGTCAATTGTAATTATAAACACCTTTTAAATATATTATTTTTAAATTATTCAGCCAGGGTAATACCACCTCCTGTCAGTGGTAGGTTTCCTTACCCTGCGTAATTCATCTGCAATAGTGCTAAGGTCATCCGCCCAATCTGGCGGATCAGTGGTAGAGTCGTCTAAGCTATTTGGCTGATCAGCGCTGGAGTCATCTAAATGATTTGGAGGATCAGTGCTAGAGTCATTTTTGTCATTTATCTTAAATCTAAAAAAAATAGTTACCCTTAAAATTGGAAGCAGACGAGCAGATGGCAACCATCACAGAAAGCAGGTAAAAGAAAAATACCTAAAAAATAGACATTAAAAATAAAATAAATAATATTTTAAAATTTTTTTTATTTATTTTTATTTTTACCAATTTGGAGATTGTCATTTTGATGCTAGTTTTCAATAGAAACTAAATAACTTCTGCAAAGATATGCATATTATATACCATTCGTTATGTCACTAATAAGTGATTCTTAACCGATTAGCTCTGGATCGAACTATTAGTGTGGAACCACTTTTAAAAAATTAAATTTTCAAAGAAAGCGGAAAATACAGAACAAATCTGAAATAATTATCTTTGACATTTGATAAAACAGGTGAATAATTAACTTTTAGTGTAGCCCTCGTAAGCTCAATAGAATATAAATTTGCTTAAGTTCGCATAAGTCGTATTGGATTTTATGTGAATACTCTCCTTTTTATACCCTGAACCCATTGAAAATGGGTAATAAGGGTATAATAATTTTGTGCAAACGAATGTAACTGGCAGAAGAAGTCATCTCTGACCCCATAAAGTATATATATTCTTGATCAGGATTTACTGCCCAGCCGATATAGCCATGTCTGTCTGTCCGTCTATCCGTCCGTCTGTATGAACACGTGGATCTCAGAGGCTATAAGAGCTAGAGACAATTACGAATATAAGTTCTTAAAACTGCCTCCGTTTAGCGTTTATCGATACATTCCGATTTATTAACATTAAATTTCACAATTTCAAAATTTTAAAGAATCTAATTAACACATAATATGCATATGCATAATATTGATCAACTACGATCATCAAGATCGTATATAATACATTGAAGCAATAGTGCTAAGTTCATCCGCCCAATCTGGCGGATCAGTGGTAGAGTCGTCTAAGCTATTTAGCTGATCAGCGCTGGAGTCATCTAAATGATTTGGAGGATCAGTGCTAGAGTCATTTTTGTCATTTATCTTAAATCTAAAAAAAATAGTTACCCTTAAAATTGAAGGCAGACGAGCAGATGGCAACCATCACAGAAAGCAGGTAAAATAAAAACACCTAAAATAAAAAATAGACATTAAAAATAAAATAAATAATATTTTAAAATTTTTTTTATTTATTTTTATTTTTACCAATTTGGAGATTGTCATTTTGATGCTTGTTTTCAATAGAAACTAACTAACTTCTGCAAAAATATGCATATTATATACCATTCGTTATGTCACTAATAAGTGATTCTTAACCGATTAGCTCTGGATCGAACTATTAGTGTAAAACCAATTTTAAAAATTAAATTTTCAAAGGTAGCGGAAAATAGAGAACAACTTGGAAATAATTATCTTTGACATTTAATAAAACAGGTGAATAATTAACTTTTAGTGTAGCCCTCGTAAGCTCAATAGAATATAAATTTGCTTAAATTCGCATAAGTCGTATTGGATTTAATGTGAATACTCTCCTTTTTATACCCTGAACCCATTGAAAATGGGTAATAAGGGTATAATAATTTTGTGCAAATGTATGTAACTGGCAGAAGAAGTCATCTCTGACCCCATAAAGTATATATATTCTTGATCAGGATTAACAGCCGAGCCGATATAGCCATGTCTGTCTGTCCGCCTATCCGTCCGTCTGTATGAACACGCGGATCTCAGAGACTATTAGAGCCAGAGTCAATTTGGAATATAGGTTTTCGTATATTGCACAGATCAAGTATATTTGAACGATATTCTCATATTGATCTCATTTCTACCAGTAGCCGAAAGCATTTTATGTGTGGATACATAAGCGAGCGCATGTGTGAGAAAAAGATGGCATGATAATCGATTCGAGCGTAAATATGCTTTTGTGTGTATTCTGTATGTATGTATATATGCATGTATGTATGCATGTATGCATGTATGTATGTATGTATGCATATGCGCGTGTTTCTAACCAGCCAATCAGGGATCAGTTCGGGCTAGTGAATAAAAATATGCGTTGCATTCGTTGTTCAAGCATGTGCCTGCTATAAGAAATGACTTAGCCTTCTCTTGTCTGGGTGGAAAACTTTTTAAAGGGAAAGTTGCCAATTAAATTTGAATATTTCAGGGTATATCATAGTCGAGATCACTCGACTTAAGCATCCCTACTTGTTTTCAACTGCATTTTATGGAGTAATCACATAGCTAATCGGTTTTTAGCTTAAGCAACAGCAATTAAATTTGTAAATACATTTGTTGATTTGAAATGCAAACACTTTGAATGCCAGTCAATGATGACAAATGATAAATAATAATCATATTGATTGAGGAGAACTCCCCAAAAAAAAATTGTAATAATTAAATGAATTAGAGTGATGAAATTTGACATATATTGTTCATAAAATATATCTATAGGAGAAGGAATAAATAACTAACATGCATTAATATATATATTAATATATTAATATAGATATATATATATATACGAGGTGTGTTCAAAAAATATTAGGAATTTTGAATTTTCGCGGGTTACGTATATTCGAATTTCGATTTTTTTTTTGTGGCGTTATGTTGCTACTCATGACTCTCACTTATGCCGACAAGCTCGGCCATTTTGAATGTTCACTTAATTGTTGACAGCTGCTTTGCTTGCACGTGTTTTGGATCGTCTTCGATTTTTACCTATTCAAAAAAATGGATCAAAGAACCTGTATCAAATTTTGTGTGAAAAACGAAATTAAGTGCGTGGATGCATTCCGAATGTTGACTGTGGCATACGGAGAAGCTACCTTGCACCGAAGCAACGTTTATCGGTGGTACAAAATGTTCTCAAAAGGCCGAGAAGATGTGAACGACGAAGAGCGTGCCGGACGCCCGAGCACTTCAACAACATACGAAAAAATTAATGAAGTGAAGAAAATGGCATGAGCCAATCGATATGTCTAGGTCCTCAGCAACTTCTCTAACGGTGATTCGACGATTGGCCAATACCATTTTCTTTTTTTTCTTTTTTTGTATAATGTTTTGCGTTAGCAATTTGTATGAAATTTAATTTTTGACAAGTTTTGTAGCCAATGTGCTTTTTCTCAATAATAGCAAGCTTGGTATTAACATAATACAATATATATATTATTAACATAAGGCTTTATAACATTAGCTGTTAATTCACACAGTTAGTTGCTGATTGCTATGGAGCGCCGATGGAGGCCTTTTTGCAGATGCTGGGAGAAATTCTGATAACATGTCTCTGGTAACTCAATCTTTTTATTTTTTCGCGTAAAATGGATCGACAAATTATAAATTACAACAAAGCAGTTTTGGGGAATAATTGCAAAAAAAAATCCCGAAAACGTCCATTTAATATTTAATAATATTAACGCCAACACTTAACATGTTTTTATGAAATTGCGATCCGAAATTATTTATAATAACTAATAGAGCCGGAGAAAAGTTAGTCAGACATCTAGAAAAAATTATGTTGATTTACTTCGATAATACTTATGGGCTTTTTCAAAAAATTTTAAAGAGAGTTTAGTATCTTAAACCCTTTTAGTATAAACCTTTATTCATTTACATCAAAATGATTGATATTAGTTTTTATGTTACTATTTTGTATTAATTTTTTTAATTTTATGGCGTTTACCTTTATGACATCTTTACAATGAAGAACTTAAAGCTCAATGTGTATATCTCGGAAGTATTATATCTTTGCCATGCCTAGCATCCCATATAAATATGTGTAGAACTAATTGATATTGTTCATGAATCTTAATTAAAAGAGTTAATAAAATTTATTAATTAATTTAAAAATGAATTATCTTGAATGTACACAAATAATCTCACTTAAATTCGCATAAGTCGTATTGGATTTTATGTGAATTCTCTCCTTTTTATACCCTGAACCCATTGAAAATGGGTAATAAGGGTATATATAATTTTGTGCAAATGTATGTAACTGGCAGAAGAAGGCATCTCTGACCCCATAAAGTATATATATTCTTGATCAGGATTAACAGCCGAACCGATATAGCCATGTCTGTTTGTCCGTCCATCCGTCCGTCTGTATGAACACGAGGATCTCAGAGACTATAAGAGCTATAGACAATTACAAATATAGGCTCTCATAACTGCCTCCGTTTAGCGCTTATCGATATATTCCGATTTCAATAACACTAAATTTCACAATTTTAAAGGCAGAATCTAATTATCACATAATATGCTTATGCATAATATTGATCAACTGCCCAACCCTCATTAAGATCGCATATGAAACACCCAAATTATGATCAAAAATATATTTTCTATTTATCTCATTTTGAGCGCATATTGCCAATAATATTTAAGGTTATCGTAGTCAAGATTACTCGATGATAGCATTCTTACTTGTTTTTGGTTAAATAACGTACATAGAAAATTGTTTTATCCTTTCCATAATATTGAAACTAAACATTAAAAATAAATGTTTGGTGGATTTGTGGTTGAATTAAATATACAAATATAAAGCACATATTTGCATGCTAAAAAAAATCTTTTTTTCTCTCCCGTTTGTTTGCAATAGAAAATACAAATTTTGCAAGCAAACACGAAACTAAATAAATAAATTATTAAAATCTGTATTAAGTTTGTAAACACATACATACACACCTTAATTATATGGTATACATTGATATTGTTATGATATGTCTTCCTTTATTTATTTTTTTATAATACATTCAGCACTGAAACTCTCCACCAAGGAGAGCTAAGCAAAAATGCAACAATAATGTAACAAAAATAGCAATTTTGCATTTGAAATAATTGATAAATCTAGATATATATATATAATTCATATAATACTAATATTAATTTTTCGAATCTAATTTACATATTTTTGAAAATTGCGCTAAAAGTATTCGATTTACGTAGCACCAACCATTTTCCCCGCCCACTCTTAGGCTTAGCATTTGCTAACATTTTCCCGACAATATTTCCCTTAATTGCCTTTGAACTTGTGCAGGACTAATGAATTTTAATAAACCTATCATTCTATTTTTTTTATTTTGTTGATGACTTAATAATTGTTTTTTTTTTTAATAGTTTTGTGGCTCACAGTTGCTCGAAGTTGCTTTATCCAGATAAAAAATACATAAAATATAAAATAAATAAAAAATAAAAAATACATAAAATAAAATATTTTATTCATGGCAAATCCGAGAGTTGTCCTTGACATAAAAATATACTTTGCTAGTTATGGTGATCAGTAATTTCAGTTCCGGCATTGTGTTAACAGCAGCTGCTACTGTTTAAGATCCCGTATCCTTCAAATCGGATTGTAACTGCACTTTGACCCTTACTTCCTCATGCTGTCAGGGCGCTGTCGTTAAGGCCATGGACTACATCAAGATGCGTATGTCTTAGCCACGTCAACAGACTTTATTCAATTAATTTGTCAAAATTGTGTATTTTCTCAGTTTGCATTACAGTAAAAGTAAATATTTTAAAGCGTCGATGGATGTGAATGTGTCGCTGGATGGCAACGATGGCAAAATTCACAATGGATGCGAAGACCACGCCCTCTTTTTGCTTACCCTTATATCGCAGGTGACACCCATGGCTGTGTGCATCAAGATGGGAGCAAAGATGTCGGGATTTGCGGCCTGCAATATCTGTCCGATTTTCTACAGCAGATTTGCAGAGAGGGAACTTCTAAATGGTATATATAAAATATATATAAAGTGCAGATTCCTAACTTATGTCTACAGGAACATTATAAATTTTAGTTTAGCATTTAGAGTTACATTCTGAAAGACTATAGTTTAAAAATGGATGATTAATTTAGTTTAATTGTAAATCATAAAATATATATTTTTTCTATATGATAAGAACAGGAAGAAATATATGGTGTATGTGTAGGTAAAATGTATGTTATATAGCTGAACCCGTTCTGCTTTAAAAACAAAAAACCCCAGAATGTAGCACCCAAATCGGAGGACCACAGAAGACAAGTTGAAGAAAGGAAACAAAAAAATAAACAAATTTACAATAAACTTACAAACTGAAGATCACACAAAGGACTGCTAAACTTAAAGGCTATTTGCGGCTTACAAGCTAAATAAGTAGCGCTCTAATCGCTCACATTTGCATATGTAATATATAGTTATTGATAGATATAGAGTATCCCACGTTTATCGCATATCGTTTATCGTTTATCGTTTATTGTAAACTAACTAGGGATGGTGCATGCCACAATTAAAAACCATTCGTTATTTGACTTCCAATTCGCCAAGTGCTGCTCCAGTTCCCAGCTCAAGCTTCGGCTGCAACTTCACACCTTCTGTTCAAATGCTGCCCAATATTGACGTCGTCGACTTCGACGTTACCACCGGCGGTGGTGGCGTTGGTGCATTACGCATCCTCGGCACTGGCTTAACATCAGATTTTAGCTGCTGCTGCTGTTGCTTTGGCTGCGTCGTTATGACCTTTGGTATGGTACCCAGACGCTTCGCATTACAAGATTTTTTATTTATTCAATTTTGATTGTGAATTCTGAATTATTTACGCTAACTAACACTATTTAAACATCATCAACATTTTCGATCCGTCATCGTATTCATATTGACCCTTAATTGAAATGACCAGCCATTTATTTGCAATTTATACTCGATTCATATGTTGAGATTTGTATCTCAAACATATAAACTCCTTTTTATTGTACACAAATTATTCAGTTAGTGATTCACCCCTTACGAGTGCTTATTTCATCTAGCGTACGAGTGCTAAGGCCATCCGCCCAATCTGCCCGATTATTGGCAGAGTCGGCTAAGCGATTTTGCTGATCAGCGCTAGAGTCACCTAAGCGATTTTGCTGATCAGCGCTAGAGTCATCTAAATGATTTGAAGAATAAGTGCTAGAGTCATTTTTGTCATTTATCTTAAATCAAAAAAAAAATAATTACCCTTAAATTTGGAAGCAGATGAGCAGATGGCAGCCATCACACAAAGCAGGTAAAAGAAAAATACCTAAAAAATAGACATTAAAAATAAAATAAATAATATTTAAAAATTTTTTTTTTATATTTATTCTTACCAATTTGGAGGTTGTCATTTTGATGCTTGTTTTCAATAGAAACTAACTAACTTCTGCAAAAATATGCATATTATATACCAATCGTTACGTCACTAATAAGCGATTCTTAACCGATTAGCTCTGGATCGAATTAGTGTAAAAACAATTTTAAAAATTAAATTTTCAAAGGTAGCGGAAAATAGAGAACAACCCGGAAATAAATATCTTTGACATTTAATAAAACAGGTGAATAATTAACTTTTAGTGTGGCACTCGTAAGCTCAATAGAATATAAATTTGCTTAAATTCGCATAAGTCGTATTGGATTTAATGTGAATACTGTCCTTTTTATACCCTGAACCGATTGAAAATGGGTAATAATGGTATAATAATTTTGTGCAAACGAATGTAACTGGCAGAAGAAGTCATCTCTGACCCCATAAAGTATATATATTCTTGATCAGGATTTACTGCCCAGCCGATATAGCCATGTCTGTCTGTCCGTCTATCCGTCCGTCTGTATGAACACGTGGATCTCAGAGACTATAAGAGCTATAGACAATTACAAATATAGGCTCTCATAACTGCCTCCGTTTAGCGCTTATCGATATATTCCGATTTCAATGACACTAAATTTCACAATTTTAAAGGCAGAATCTAATTAACACATAATATGCTTATGCATAATATTGATCAACTGCCCAACTCTCATTAAGATCGTATATGAAACACCAAAATTATGATCAAAAATATATTTTCTATTGATCTCATTTTGAGCGCATATTGCCAATAAAATTTAATGTATTACTCGATGATAGCATTCTAACTTGTTTTTGGTTAAATAACGTCTATAGAAAATTGTTTTTTCCTTTCCATAATATTGAAACTAAACATTAAAAATAAATGTTTTGTGGATTTGTGGTTGAATTAAATATAAAGCACATATTTCCATGCTAACAAAAATCTTTTCTTCTCTCCCGTTTGTTTGCAACAGAAAATACAAATTTTGCAAGCAAACACGAAACTAAATAAATAAATTATTAAAATCTGTATTAAGTTTGTAAACACATACATACATACCTTAATTATATGGTATAATTTTGTACAATGTACATTGATATTATTATGATATGTCTTCGGTTATTTGTTTTTTATAATACATTCAACACTGAAACTCTCACCAAGGAGAGCTAAGCAAAAATGCAACAATAATGTAACAAAAATGGCAATTTTGCAGTTGAAATAATTGATAAATCTAAATATATATATATAATTCATATAATACTAATATTAATTTTTCGAATCTAATTTACATATTTTTGAAAATTGCGCTAAAAGTATTCGATTTACGTAGCACCAACCATTTTCCCCGCTTACTTTTAGGCTTAACATTTTCCCGACAATATTTCCCTTAATTGCCTTTGAACTTGTGCAGGACTAATGAATTTTAATAAACCTATCATTCTATTTTTTTTTATTTTGTTGATGACTTGATAATTATTTTTTTTTAATAGTTTTGTGGCTCACAGTTGCTCGAAGTTGCTTTATCCAGATAAAAAATACATAAGCTAAAATATTTTATTAATGGCAAATCCGAGAGTTGTCCTTGACATAATATTATACTTTGCTAGTTTTGGTGATGAGTAATTTCAGTTCCGGCATTGTGTTGACAGCAGCTGCTACTATTTAAGATCCCGTATCCTTCAAATCGGATTGTAACTGCACTTTGACCCTTACTTGCTTACAACAGACTTTATTCAATTAATTTGTCAAAATTGTGTATTTTCTCAGTTTGCATTACAGTAAAAGTAAATATTTTAAAGCGTCGATGGATGTGAATGTGTCGCTGGATGGCAACGAAGTGTTAAAATTCACAATGGATGCGAAGACCACGCCCTCTTTTTGCTTACCCTTATATCGCAGGTGACACCCATGGCTGTGTGCATCAAGATGGGAGCAAAGATGTCGGGATTTGCGGCCTGCAATATCTGTCCGATTTTCTACAGCAGATTTGCAGAGAGGGAACTTCTAAATGGTATATATAAAATATATATAAAGTGCAGATTCCTAACTTATGTCTACAGCAACATTATAAATTTTAGTTTAGCATTTAGAGTTACATTCTGAAAACTATAGTTTAAAAATGGATGATTAATTTAGTTTAATTGTATATCATAAAATATATATTTTTTCTATATGATAAGAACAGGAAGAAATATATGGTGTATGTGTAGGTAAAATGTATGTTATATAGCTGAACCCGTTCTGCTTTAAAAACAAAAAACCCCAGAATGTAGCACCCAAATCGGAGGACCACAGAAGACAAGTTGAAGAAAGGAAACAAAAAAATAAACAAATTTACAATAAACTTACAAACTGAAGATCACACAAAGGACTGCTAAACTTAAAGGCTATTTGCGGCTTACAAGCTAAATAAGTAGCGCTCTAATCGCTCACATTTGCATATGTAATATATAGTTATTGATAGATATAGAGTATCCCACGTTTATCGCATATCGTTTATCGTTTATCGTTTATTGTAAACTAACTAGGGATGGTGCATGCCACAATTAAAAACCATTCGTTATCTGACTTCCAATTCGCCAAGTGCTGCTCCAGTTCCCAGCTCAAGCTTCGGCTGCAACTTCACACCTTCTGTTCAAATGCTGCCCAATGTTGACGTCGTCGACTTCGACGTTGGAGTCGGCGTCGTCGGGGTGGACGGCGGCGGCACTTCGCTCACAATCGCCTTGCACATGACCATCCTGACTCCGGCGAGGAAGTCGGTTAGGTAACATCATGTGGGTCGTGGCGGAGCCGCTGCCTTCCGAGCGGTGCACACCAATGCCACCGGCGGTGGTGGCGGTGGTGCACTACGCATCCTCGGCACTGGCTTAACATCAGATTTTAGCTGCTGCTGCTCCTGCTGCTGTTGCTTTGGCTGCGTCGTTATGACCTTTGGTATGGTACCCAGACGCTTCGCCTTGGCCTGCATTACAAGATGCGCATCCTCGACACCGCATTCAGAGCTAACAGAATCGTAAGATGATGGCGTCGGCGAATGCCTACGATTACCCTGCTCATCAAGCTCGACATCACCATCATCATCCTCCTCGTCGTCCTGTTCCTCGATCATCGTGCGAAACTCCTGTATGGAGTCATTTAGCGCCCACAATTGTGACAGCAGTGAGAGATCCAATTGACGCAGTCCGTACTACAAAAATACAGTAAGAGAGAGGGAAAAAACAAAACGGAAATTAGTCAAACTTGCCACAGATATAACGCCACAACTCATTAATATGCAACATGTACAAGTTCTTAACGTGGGCCACCAACGCACCAAAACCATTCGTTGCAACTTTCAAAAAGCCAAGGTAAGCAACTGGCTGACTGGCTGACTGACTGACTGACTGACTGACTGACTGACTGACTGACTGACTGACTGACTGACTGAATGACTGACTGACTGACTGAATGAGTGACTGACTGACTGAATGAGTGACTGACTGACTGACTGAGTGACTGACTGACTGACTGCCTGACTGACTGAATGACTGACTGACTGACTGACTGACTGAATGAGTGACTGACTGACTGACTGAGTGACTGTTGTTGTTACAGCGTTTTTGCATTGGCATTGATTGACAGCGCCACACACAGCAACTAAAACCGATGGCGGGTGTCTATCGGGACACACCCACAAAACCCATAGAAAGTTTTGACGTTTGGCTTCAAAAGACGTAGAATCTCATCGCTGGCTGAGAGAACCAAGAATTACCATTTTACTAACAGAGTTTGTCGCCATTAGCAAAAATATATTTAGTTTACTTAAAAAAATATATATTAAACAATGATTTGTTCATCTCTTTATATATTATATGTTTTTATTTTATTCAATTTTGATTGTGAATTCTGAATTATTTACGCTAACTAACACTATTTAAACATCATCAACATTTTCGATCCGTCATCGTATTCATATTGACCCTTAATTGAAATGACCAGCCATTTATTTGCAATTTATACTCGATTCATATGTTGAGATTTGTATCTCAAACATATAAACACCTTTTTATTATACACAAATTATTCAGTTAGTGATTCACCCCTTACGAGTGCTTATTTCATCTAGCGTACGAGTGCTAATGCCATCCGCATAATCTGCCCGATTATTGGCAGAGTCGTCTAAGCCATTTTGCTGATCAGCGCTAGAGTCACCTAAGCGATTTTGCTGATCAGCGCTAGAGTCACCTAAGCGATTTTGCTGATCAGCGCTAGAGTCACCTAAGCGATTTTGCTGATCAGCGCTAGAGTCATCTAAATGATTTGAAGAATAAGTGCTAGAGTCATTTTTGTCATTTATCTTAAATCAAAAAAAAAATAATTACCCTTAAATTTGGAAGCAGATGAGCAGATGGCAGCCATCACACAAAGCAGGTAAAAGAAAAATACCTAAAAAATAGACATTAAAAATAAAATAAATAATATTTAACAATTTTTTTTTTATATTTATTCTTACCAATTTGGAGGTTGTCATTTTGATGCTTGTTTTCAATAGAAACTAACTAACTTCTGCAAAAATATGCATATTATATACCAATCGTTACGTCACTAATAAGCGATTCTTAACCGATTAGCTCTGGATCGAATTAGTGTAAAACCAATTTTAAAAATTAAATTTTCAAAGGTAGCGGACAGAGAACAACCCGGAAATATTTATCTTTGTCATTTAATAAAACAGGTGAATAATTAACTTTTAGTGTAGCCCTCGTAAGTTCAATAGAATATAAATTTGCTTAAATTCGCATAAGTCGTATTGGATTTAATGTGAATACTGTCCTTTTTATACCCTGAACCCATTGAAAATGGGTAATAATGGTATAATAATTTTGTGCAAATGTATGTAACTGGCAGAAGAAGTCATCTCTGACCCCATAAAGTATATATATTCTTGATCAGGATTTACAGCCCAGCCGATATAGCCATTTTTGTCTGTCCGTCTATCCGTCCGTCTGTATGAACACGTGGATCTCAGAGACTATAAGAGCTATAGACAATTACAAATATAGGCTCTCATAACTGCCTCCGTTTAGCGCTTATCGATATATTCCGATTTCAATGACACTAAATTTCACAATTTTAAAGGCAGAATCTAATTAACACATAATATGCATATGCATAATATTGATCAACTGCCCAACCCTCATTAAGATCGTATATGAAACACCCAAATTATGATCAAAAATATATTTTCTATTTATCTCATTTTGAGCGCATATTGCCAATAAAATTTAAGGTTATCGTAGTCAAGATTACTCGATGATAGCATTCTTACTTGTTTTTGGTTAAATAGCGTCTATAGAAAATTGTTTTTTCCTTTCCATAATATTGAAACTAAACATAAAAAATAAATGTTTGGTGGATTTGTGGTTGAATTAAATATACAAATATAAAGCACATATTTGCATGCTAAAAAAAATCTTTTTTTCTCTCCCGTTTGTTTGCAACAGAAAATACAAATTTTGCAAGCTAACACGAAACTAAATAAATAAATTAATAAAATCTGTATTAAGTTTGTAAACACATACATACATACCTTAATTATATGGTATAATTTTGTACAATGTACATTGATATTATTATGATATGTCTTCGGTTATTTGTTTTTTATAATACATTCAACACTGAAACTCTCACCAAGGAGAGCTAAGCAAAAATGCAACAATAATGTAACAAAAATGGCAATTTTGCAGTTGAAATAATTGATAAATCTAAATATATATATATATATATATATATATAATTCAAATAATAATATTAATTTTTCGAATCTAATTTACATATTTATGAAAATTGCGCTAAAAGTATTCGATTTACGTAGCACCAACCATTTTCCCTGCCTACTTTTAGGCTTAGCATTTGCTAACATTTTCCCGACAATATTTCCCTTAATTGCCTTTGAACTTGTGCAGGACTAATGAATTTTAATAAACCTATCATTCTATTTTTTTTATTTTGTTGATGACTTAATAATTGTTTTTTTTTTTAATAGTTTTGTGGCTCACAGTTGCTCGAAGTTGCTTTATCCAGATAAAAAAACACATAAAATAAAATATTTTATTCATGGCAAATCCGAGAGTTGTCCTTGACATAAAAATATACTTTGCTAGTTATGGTGATCAGTAATTTCAGTTCCGGCATTGTGTTAACAGCAGCTGCTACTGTTTAAGATCCCGTATCCTTCAAATCGGATTGTAACTGCACTTTGAACCTTACTTGCTTACAACAGACTTTATTCAATTAATTTGTCAAAATTGTGTATTTTCTCAGTTTGCATTACAGTAAAAGTAAATATTTTAAAGCGTCGATGGATGTGAATGTGTCGCTGGATGGCAACGAAGTGTTAAAATTCACAATGGATGCGAAGATCACGCCCTCTTTTTGCTTACCCTTATATCGCAGGTGACACCCATGGCTGTGTGCATCAAGATGGGAGCAAAGATGTCGGGAATTACGGCCTGCAATATCTGTCCGATTTTCTACAGCAGATTTGCAGAGAGGGATCTTCTGTCCATGCCTCAAATTGGGAATGGATGTCATAAGTATGGCCTAAACGAGTTTTTTAAAATTTAATAAATATAATTAAAATGTTATTTCTTAGGTTTTATGCTTTGTTACCGAAGGAATAATTGAATAATAAAATCATTGCTTATAAAGTATTTGAAGCTTACCCTTAGTTTAGCATATATCGTTCCCTACTTTAAGGAATAATTTATAAAGCACGTTTTATCTAATTGGTGCCTACTTTTGGGCTTTGCATTTTAAAAATTACCTGCAAAATATGTTGTAAAAAACATACGGCTTACTCCGATTTTTTTTTTTAGTTTTGTTGCACAGATTTAATTATTTCCATAAAAATAAAAAAAAACATATATTAAAAACACTTGAACAATGGCATATTCGATTTTAAGCCTTGGCATGGTATTGGTTTTGTGTAGTTTCATCTTCAGTTCAGGACTTGCACAATTTGAGTTTTTGAATTCACTTGCAGATTCCAAACCCAACCGATGGGGTGCCGGCAGCTACAAAGCCCCAGGAGACAGTCTAAGACAATCTGTTACGCAATGAGGGAATTTTATATCCGCTGTACAAACTGAGAGCTGAATTTGTTTCTATTTTCAGTTTGAATCCTTAAAAGTGCAATACATTTTTTTGGAATATTTTTCATTTCACTTTTAAATTGTTTATTTTCGCTTCTTGTTAGACATAGTATTGTTTGAAGTTGCAAGCCAAGGTGAGCATTATAGTGCAGATTGCATTTTTAGTGACAGGCTTCTAAATAGAATATATACAATATATATAAAGTGCAGATTCCTAACTTATGTCTACAGCAACATTATAAATTTTAGTTTAGCATTTAGAGTTACATTCTGAAAACTATAGTTTAAAAATGGATGATTAATTTAGTTTAATTGTATATCATAAAATATATATTTTTTCTATATGATAAGAACAGGAAGAAATATATGGTGTATGTGTAGGTAAAATGTATGTTATATAGCTGAACCCGTTCTGCTTTAAAAACAAAAAACCCCAGAATGTAGCACCCAAATCGGAGGACCACAGAAGACAAGTTGAAGAAAGGAAACAAAAAAATAAACAAATTTACAATAAACTTACAAACTGAAGATCACACAAAGGACTGCTAAACTTAAAGGCTATTTGCGGCTTACAAGCTAAATAAGTAGCGCTCTAATCGCTCACATTTGCATATGTAATATATAGTTATTGATAGATATAGAGTATCCCACGTTTATCGCATATCGTTTATCGTTTATTGTAAACTAACTAGGGATGGTGCATGCCACAATTAAAAACCATTCGTTATCTGACTTCCAATTCGCCAAGTGCTGCTCCAGTTCCCAGCTCAAGCTTCGGCTGCAACTTCACACCTTCTGTTCAAATGCTGCCCAATGTTGACGTCGTCGACTTCGACGTTACCACCGGCGGTGGTGGCGTTGGTGCATTACGCATCCTCGGCACTGGTTTAACATCAGATTTTAGCTGCTGCTGCTCCTGCTGCTGTTGCTTTGGCTGCGTCGTTATGACCTTTGGTATGGTACCCAGACGCTTCGCATTACAAGATTTTTTATTTATTCAATTTTGATTGTGAATTCTGAATTATTTACGCTAACTAACACTATTTAAACATCATCAACATTTTCGATCCGTCATCGTATTCATATTGACCCTTAATTGAAATCACCAGCCATTTATTTGCAATTTATACTCGATTCATATGTTAAGATTTGTATCTCAAACATATAAACTCCTTTTTATTGTACACAAATTATTCAGTTAGTGATTCACCCCATGCTAAGGCCATTCGTCCAACCTTCCTGATTATTGGCAGAGTCGGCTAAGCGATTTTGCTGATCAGCGCTAGAGTCACCTAAGCGATTTTGCTGATCAGCGCTAGAGTCATCTAAATGATTTGAAGAATAAGTGCTAGAGTCATTTTTGTCATTTATCTTAAATCAAAAAAAAAAAAATTACCCTTTCGATTGGAAGCAGATGAGCAGACGGCAGCCATCACACAAAGCAGGTAAAAGAAAAATACCTAAAAAATAGACATTAAAAATAAAATAAAAAATATTTAAAAATTTTTTTTTATTTTTATTCTTACCAATTTGGAGGTTGTCATTTTGATGCTTGTTTTCAATAGAAACTAACTAACTTCTGCAAAAATATGCATATTATATACCAATCGTTATGTCACTAATAAACGATTCTTAACCGATTAGCTCTGGATCGAAATATTAGTGTGGAACCACTTTTAAAAATTAAATTTTCAAAGGTAGCGGAAAATAGAGAACAACCCGGAAATAATTATATTTGTCATTTAATAAAACAGGTGAATAATTAGCTCAATAGAATATAAATTTATGTGAATACTCTCTTTTTTATACCCTGAACCCATTGAAAATTTTGTGCAAATGTATGGCAGAAGAAGTCATCTCTGACCCCATAAAGTATATATATTCTTGATTAGGATTTACAGCCCAACCGATATAGCCATGTCTGTCTGTCCGTCTATCCGTCCGTCTGTATGAACACGTGGATCTCAGAGACTATAAGAGCTATAGACAATTACAAATATAGGCTCTCATAACTGCCTCCGTTTAGCGCTTATCGATATATTCCGATTTCAATGACACTAAATTTCACAATTTTAAAGGCAGAATCTAATTAACACATAATATGCATATGCATAATATTGATCAACTGCCCAACCCTCATTAAGATCGTATATGAAACACCAAAATTATGATCAAAAATATATTTTCTATTGATCTCATTTTGAGCGCATATTGCCAATAAAATTTAATGTATTACTCGATGATAGCATTCTAACTTGTTTTTGGTTAAATAACGTCTATAGAAAATTGTTTTTTCCTTTCCATAATATTGAAACTAAACATTAAAAATAAATGTTTTGTGGATTTGTGGTTGAATTAAATATAAAGCACATATTTCCATGCTAACAAAAATCTTTTCTTCTCTTCCGTTTGTTTGCAACAGAAAATACAGATTTTGCCAGCTAACACGAAACTAAATAAATAAATTAATAAAATCTGTATTAAGTTAGTAAACACATACATACATACCTTAATTATATGGTATAATTTTGTACAATGTACATTGATATTATTATGATATGTCTTCGGTTATTTGTTTTTTATAATACATTCAACACTGAAACTCTCACCAAGGAGAGCTAAGCAAAAATGCAACAACAATGTAAAAAAAATGGCAATTTTGCATTTGAAATAATTGATAAATCTAAATATATATATATATAATTCATATAATAATAATATTAATTTTTCGAATCTAATTTACATATTTTTGAAAATTGCGCTAAAAGTATTCGATTTACGTAGCACCAACCATTTTCCCCGCCCACTTTTAGGCGTAACACTTGATAACATTTTCCCGACAATATTTCCCTTAATTGCCTTTGATCTTGTGCAGGACTAATGAATTTTAATAAACCTATCATTCTATTTTTTTTAATTTTGTTGATGACTAGATAATTTTTTTTATAATAGTTTTGTGGCTCACATTGTAGTTGCTTTATCCATTTAGCAAATACATAAATTTAAATATTTTATTCATGGCAAATCCGAAAGTGGTCCTTGACAGGCAATATACTTTGTTAGATCAGTAATTTCAGTTCCGGCATTGTGTTGACAGCAGCTGCTACTATTTAAGATCCCGTATCCTTCAAATCGGATTGCAACTGCACTTTGACCCTTACTTGCTTCCAACAGACTTTATTCAATTAATTTGTCAAAATTGTGTATTTTCTCAGTTGCATTACAGTAAAAGTAAATATTTTAAAGCGTCGATGGATGTGAATGTGTCGCTGGATGGCAACGAAGTGTTAAAATTCACAATGGATGCGAAGATCACGCCCTCTTTTTGCTTACCCTTATATCGCAGGTGACACCCATGGCTGTGTGCATCAAGATGGGAGCAAAGATGTCGGGATTTACGGCCTGCAATATCTGCCCATGCCTCAAATTGGGAATGGATGGCATAAGTATGGCCTAAACGAGTTTTTTAAAATTTAATAAATATAATTAAAATGTTATTTCTTAGGTTTTATGCTTTGTTACCGAAGGAATAATTGAATAATAAAATCATTGCTTATAAAGTATTTGAAGCTTACCCTTAGTTTAGCATATATCGTTCCCTACTTTAAGGAATAATTTATAAAGCACGTTTTATCTAATTGGTGCCTACTTTTGGGCTTTGCATTTTAAAAATTACCTGCAAAATATGTTGTAAAAAACATACGGCTTACTCCGATTTTTTTTTTTAGTTTTGTTGCACAGATTTAATTATTTCCATAAAAATAAAAAAAAACATATATTAAAAACACTTGAACAATGGCATATTCGATTTTAAGCCTTGGCATGGTATTGGTTTTGTGTAGTTTCATCTTCAGTTCAGGACTTGCACAATTTGAGCCTTTGAATTCACTTGCAGATTCCAAACCCAACCGATGGGGTGCCGGCAGCTACAAAGCCCCAGGAGACAGTCTAAGACAATCTGTTACGCAATGAGGGAATTTTATATCCGCTGTACAAACTGAGAGCTGAATTTGTTTCTATTTTCAGTTTGAATCCTTAAAAGTGCAATACATTTTTTTGGAATATTTTTCATTTCACTTTTAAATTGTTTATTTTCGCTTCTTGTTAGACATAGTATTGTTTGAAGTTGCAAGCCAAGGTGAGCATTATAGTGCAGATTGCATTTTTAGTGACAGGCTTCTAAATAGAATATATACAATATATATAAAGTGCAGATTCCTAACTTATGTCTACAGCCACATTATAAATTTTAGTTTAGCATTTAGAGTTACATTCTGAAAGACTATAGTTTAAAAATGGATGATTAATTTAGTTTAATTGTATATCATAAAATATATATTTTTTCTATATGATAAGAAAAGGAAGAAATATATGGTGTATGTGTAGGTAAAATGTATGTTATATAGCTGAACCCGTTCTGCTTTAAAAACAAAAAACCCCAGAATGTAGCACCCAAATCGGAGGCCAACACAGAAGACAAGTTGAAGAAAGGAAACAAAAAAATAAACAAATTTACAATAAACTTACAAACTGAAGATCACACAAAGGACTGCTAAACTTAAAGGCTATTTGCGGCTTACAAGCTAAATAAGTAGCGCTCTAATCGCTCACATTTGCATATGTAATATATAGTTATTGATAGATATAGAGTATCCCACGTTTATCGCATATCGTTTATCGTTTATTGTAAACTAACTAGGGATGGTGCATGCCACAATTAAAAACCATTCGTTATCTGACTTCCAATTCGCCAAGTGCTGCTCCAGTTCCCAGCTCAAGCTTCGGCTGCAACTTCACACCTTCTGTTCAAATGCTGCCCAATGTTGACGTCGTCGACTTCGACGTTGGAGTCGGCGTCGTCGGGGTGGACGGCGGCGGCACTTCGCTCACAATCGCCTTGCACATGACCATCCTGACTCCGGCGAGGAAGTCGGTTAGGTAACATCATGTGGGTCGTGGCGGAGCCGCTGCCTTCCGAGCGGTGCACACCAATGCCACCGGCGGTGGTGGCGGTGGTGCACTACGCATCCTCGGCACTGGCTTAACATCAGATTTTAGCTGCTGCTGCTCCTGCTGCTGTTGCTTTGGCTGCGTCGTTATGACCTTTGGTATGGTGCCCAGACGCTTCGCCTTGGCCTGCATTACAAGATGCGCATCCTCGACACCGCATTCAGAGCTAACAGAATCGTAAGATGATGGCGTCGGCGAATGCCTACGATTACCCTGCTCATCAAGCTCGACATCACCATCATCATCCTCCTCGTCGTCCTGTTCCTCGATCATCGTGCGAAACTCCTGTATGGAGTCATTTAGCGCCCACAATTGTGACAGCAGGGAGAGATCCAATTGACGCAGTCCGTACTACAAAAATACAGTAAGAGAGAGGGAAAAAACAAAACGGAAATTAGTCAAACTTGCCACAGACATAACGCCACAACTCATTAATATGCAACATGTACAAGTTCTTAACGTGGGCCACCAACGCACCAAAACCATTCGTTGCAACTTTCAAAAAGCCAAGGTAAACCTATATGTATATACATATATATATATAACTATACATATATAAATATGTAAGCAAATGGCTGACTGACTGACTGACTGACTGACTGACTGACTGACTGACTGAATGAGTGACTGACTGACTGACTGACTGACTGAGTGACTGTTGTTGTTACAGCGTTTTTGCATTGGCATTGATTGACAGCGCCACACACAGCAACTAAAACCGATGGCGTCTGTCTATCGGGACACACCCACAAAACCCCATAGAAAGGTTTGACGTTTGGCTTCAAAAGACGTAGAATCTCATTGCTTGCTGATAGAACAAAGAATTACAATTTTTTAACAGAGTTTGTCGCCCTTAGCAAAAATATCTATTTTGTACTTAATTAAAAAAAAAATAGTTTATATAAATATGTATTGTATATTTTTATTGTATTCAATTTTGATTGTGAATTCTGAATTATTTACGCTCACTTAACACTATTTAAACATCATTAACATTTTCGATCCGTCATCGTATTCATAATGACCCTTAATTGAATTCTTTGAAGAGTGGCTCACTTTGAAATGACCAGCCATTTATTTGCAATTTATGTTCGATTCATATGTTGAGATATGTATCTCAAACTTGATTTGCCTGCAATCTATATTTATCTCTTAATTTGTATAAAAAAAAATAGTAGGCTGTTTTGATACCATCAACTATTCAAGTTATAAATTCATTATTTATAGCAAAGAAATAAAATTTTTTATTATGTTGCAAACTATCGAAGATATTTATTTTATCATTTGTGATTAGTATGTTAAATTTGAATTAGTATTAAATAAAATTCATAGAGTATCTGCACATGCATATTCAATAATTGCATTTGCATTTTCCATTCTTTTTTTTTGCATTCAGTTTGCATTTCACCAATGGATATAGTACGTATTTATGCCATGACAGCGTTCATCAATCTGTTGCCTGACATTTAACAGTTCAGCGGCCCGTCAAGAAGACAAGCTGCGTTGTGGTGGGTTGAGGCGTAAGTGAGAGACAGAGTGAGGGAAGAAGAATGAGAGAGAGAGGGTGTATTTTAACCTAGCATGACTGCCCCGGCCACATACGTTTACATATATACAAAGCGTCTGTCGCTGTGCGTTCAGCAAACCGCATTTATGGCATTAAGTAACTCTTGACAAGAGTTCGCGGCACGTTTGATAGCCCGAGACAGTTAGTTGGCGTTAACCCAAACAGCAGCCGGCCGCTGTTTCGCTGGAGAGACACGGCTCCAGTCATCATCTATCTAAGACAGACTACGTACATATGCATATTTTGCCTTGGCCTGCATTTGTGGGCTTGAGTTTGAGCGAGCTTGACTTGGTACTGAAGTTGCGAGTTGCGAGTTGGAGTTTGAGTTTGAGCCGGGCTGACAACAAGACGCTTGTGGTCAAAATGAAAGTTCCCCTGTCGCTGTCGACTAGGAAGGAAAAATCTCATTTGTCAATTAATATCGCCGCATAATATCTCGCGCGCTCTCGCGCAAAATACAAAAAAAAAAATCAGCAAAAAAATGTAAATAAATAAAAAAAAAAAAACATTTATATGTGTATAAATAAAAAGAAAAGCAGCACAACTTTCTGCATCGCTGCCACCATCGCGGCTTTAAGCAAATCCGCTCATAGCCGACAATGCGCCGACTCGCCTCCTTTCCGCCCCGCTGCTACTATCCAACCGATACCCAGTCCAAACCCCAAACACAAACCACCAACAACTCCCACTCTAACTGAGAGCTGCTAATACGTTAGACGTCAGCCAGCCGGGCAAGATCTGCGGATCAGCGGATCTGGCGTTGTCTGTGGCCACAACTAGCTAGCAATCTGATATCCATGAAGCTGCCGTTGCTGCTGCTGCTGTTGCTGCAGCTGCCAAACAGGCCAAACACTTTTGGCCTGTCACATTGCTTGTAATCCTGACGTATTTAAGGCACTTTTAAGGCAGCGCCCAAGACTACACAAAGTCACCCCAGGAGAAAGTTTGAAAATATGTTTAAGCATTCTGGACAAGAGCGAAAATTAGAATGCACAGGAAACACCTTGGAATACTCATTGAACAAGCCATCGATTTATGTAAAATAAGAAAAAAATCTACTGATTTGAAAAACCTATATTTATTATGCTACTTTATTTCTTACTTTACTTAATTCGACAAGTTTAGGTATAAAAATAAAAAATAATAAAATAAAGTTAACAATTCTGCATAAAGTTGTTATAAATAATATAATATTGTAAATAAATTCAAACCTGTTCTAGTAATTTTTTAATAGTTTTTTTTAATAGTTAATTGGGATGTCAAAATTTTAAATTAAACTTGGTCAAAAGTAAACATATAAAAATAAAAAAAAACAATATTCTTATAAGTTCAGATATAACAATAAAAATAGTTCTTTATAAGTTATTATTTAATATAGTAAATTAACTCAAGTGCAAACTACTCTCAGTTAAACCAAAACAGATAAATAGTTAAAAAGTAAATAAAATAAAATATAATGTGAAACTGGGGCTAAAATGTATTTAGCAACAAAGACTGCTGACTTTGGTGTCCATTTTATTCCAATTTGCGCATTAGCTGTGGTCATTAGCACAATTTCAATTGTCAAACACACCCACACACACACAATATCTCTTACAAACTCATTTGGAACTCTCATGTATGTTAATTAGTGATTAATTGGAATTAAGAATTGAGGCGACAAGTGCAGCAAGTTTTAAAATAACTATACCTTTTCAGGTTGCTCTGGCACAGTTTACACGCCCACCCAATATGCATATAACTGCGTATATATATATATATATATATATACATTTATATATATATATATATATATATATATAGCAGTCGATATGTATTTCCGCATTACTTGGCAACCCACAACAAGTCAAATCCATTGGCAAACACGCAAATGCAGTGGAAAACGAAATGGAATATTTATTGGAAAAGTTGCAGAGAATTGTTCGCCTCAGCCGCGAGAACTAATAGAATTTTGCACAATGTTCGAGTGTTAAATCTGTTTGCGGAAGACAAACAATAAGGCGGCGGCGGCGGCGGCGGCGGTTGTCTTTGCAGCAAAAGTTTTTGCGGCTTCGTACCGTTATATGAGTTATTACAAAATCGCAAACCGCAATAAGAACAACAAACTGCAGAAACGGCACAAAGGCAACAGCAACGACAAAGGCTTATCTGAAATTGTGTACAAAGATTTCTTATGCTAAATCAACTTTCAATCTGAATCTTTGTGTCCATACGGCGTATGCGTAATAGTCGCTATTTTGCATCTTGCATAATGGAAGCTGCCGCGAAAGAGTCATAAACTAATCACAAGCCACTCACTCCCAATCTCAGTCATACATCATTTTGTAATTAACAATAACCAAAACAAAACAAAAAAAAACCACAAAACACTCAACTTGTTTGCTTTAAATTTTATTTAATTAGCTACATTTTGCTGACATTGATAAATTAAAACATACTAAAAATCAATATTGAAATCAAGATTAGAAAAACTGACATATATAAATCAAACATTATGTGCAGAAAATATTTAATACTTCAAAAGCATAAATGATTTATTTATTGCGAAAGCAGCTACATAAATTAAAAAAAAATCTATGAACTAAAATAAATGAAAAAATTGCTTATTTTACAGCCCACTAAAAAAAATACCATAAAACCCTTATTGTAACCAACCGTAGAAAGTTTCTCCAATGCTGCATTTCTAGCTGGCTGTCTGAGCCTCGTTAAACCCAGAGACTGTGAATAGAGGAGCAATTTGGTTTGTATCTTTTTATTACCATTGGCAGATATTACCATTTATGCAAATGTTCATAGAAACATATTTGAAACGTCGGCGCATTTATATTTATTGCACATTTAACATCTTTTATGTACTTTATTTAAATAGAATGCCTCAGCAATAACACAAACATAATTTATTGCAGTTTGCCACAGTGCTTGTTATAATTGTTTAAATACAAAGTGCATTTTGTGGTTTCCTATCAAAAGATTTAATGCTCTGACCTTCCAAAAAAAAACCATACTAAAATCTACGTGACTAAAATGGACATTTTTCATATTTTCGATTTAAGAAAACAACAAAAAAAAAATCAAATACGCTTACAGAGTATACACACTCTTAAAAAAGAAGAAAAGCATATTAAGAATAGACATTATACGAGCAGCACTAAAAACTATTCAAGTCATAAAATCAAAGACACGACAACTTTTAAAAGTTTGAAATCGCTGCAAATGATTTAGCGTCCAAGGAGGCCTTTTAAGCTATTGTCGACGCATGTGTCATGGTTATTTATATGTGTGTAAACTGAAAAAAAAATATATATATATAAATATATATATATATTCAAGTGAGCTTCATGAACTTCAGGGATGTAAATGGCAAGTCATGTGGCTGAGGAGACACAACGCTTGCGCCACAAATATCGCATTAATGAGTTTTTAACGCGTATGTTCTTAACGTACTTTTTTCATCGCTTTTTCTGCAAGCCATACGTGGCAAGTGGCAGGAGGCAGGTGGCAGGTGGCAGTTGGCACGAGGCTGACTGCAATCAGTGACGCAGTGTAATTAAGCCCAACCAACAATCGACGACATTAGATGCAACAGCAAAGAACTGCCTTTTGCTAATAGTGGAAGAACGTCAATCGATAAAAAACAAAAGAAAAACAATTTTGTTGAATATTTAATTAGGCCCAAAAGGCTTATGGCATTTTGTTAAAAATAACAACGGCAACAATATAACAGTAAAAACAAACGTCAAGTATTATATTTTGTTATGCACATTAGTTGTAGTGTGTGATAAAAGGCGATGACGCGACAGAAGCCCCTAAAGTACGTGTATCTCATGGATGCAATGGCCATAAACTAGGCACCAAAGTTGCTTTTGTTGCTGTTGTTGTTGCATGCATTATGCATGTGTCGCCTGACAGCAGCTGCACTCAGAGAAATATATATATATATATACATATATATATAAAACCTAAAGAAAATTTATTTTATTCTAAAATTCGCTATAAAAAGTAATAATTAAAATAATCAGTGACTGAAAAAATAAAAGTCCAGCTGCCATTTGGGATTTTAAAATAAATTTCAAATGACACATTCTTTTGTCGAGTGTAGCATCTATCTTTAGCTGAAGGGAGATGGAGGCTGGGTTGTTGCCTTTGGGGCATCGGCAGCACTTCAAACATTTGTGCGTTGAACTTTGGTGACCGCCGCTGAGAATGAGAATGAGAATGCGCCGCAAATGCGGAAGCACCTCCCCAGAGATAAGCTCGGGCCAAAAAACAAAACTTTGTAGCATGCATTGTCACACTTTTGTAGTGTTGTTGTTGTAACTTAATTTAGCCAACTTGCCAACGACGACGACAATGTTTTGGCATTTGCATTGGGCCAAGCTGTCGACAATGCAGTCACGCCTTTCAACTTTAGCGCCAACTGAAACTGAACAAAGATACAAAGATACATTCACGCAGATAGCCAAGATACCATGTACAATCTTTATGTAGCCTGCCAGGCAATTGGCGACATTTTGACGTGCCCAGAACACATTGTCAACTTTGGAATTTTTTTCGCTTTTTTTTTTATTTTTATTTTACACTTGCATTTTGCTCCGCATGGCGCCCACAGTTCGCCGATCTCCGCCATGCGCTCCGCCGGCATGGAATATTTAGACACGTTGCTTATTTATTGCTCGTTACCCGTTTCGCATTTCACTTCATTCATTCGGCATGCAAACCAAAACCAATACGAATCCAATCAAATTGTCTCCACTCCTTTTGGAGTACAACAGTGCGGCACGTACAAGACGATTAAATGTCAACGATATTTGTACAATTTACAATGCACATCCTCCTATAGACTTGTTCATCTAACGGGGCTCATAAGCTCACCAAACATGGCCAATACATGTATGCGGCTCTGTGGGTGCCAAGCGTCGACAACGTGTTGGCATGTTCTGCAAATCAAAGCGAATCCAAAATCTTTTGCAAACAGTTCTCGTTCTCGTCTCGCCTCTCTCTCTCTCTCGTTGATATGCAAAACGCAAGGCGACAAGTTAACAGTTCCGGAGCTGGTTGGCCCTTTGTGTGGCGTAGCTCAGTCGCAATAAATCGTAATATATATCTCAATAAAGGTAAACTATTCAATAGTGTATAACTAATGGAAATTCGTATCTAGTTTTGGTAAAGAAGAGGAAATAAAATTCGAGCTGGAATCTTGCGGAAACTATCTTTTTAGACATTGTTTACTACAATTGGGAAAGAAATATTTATTCCTCCATCTATCAAGCAGATAAATAGTCCATATATGAACTAGCTTAAAACAAGAGTAATAGAATATCTTTTGCTGGTTTCTTGCTGTTGCTAAAAATAGAGTTAAGAGCAAAAAGATTGTCTTAAATTTAATTCTTTTCTAAAGGTGACAAGCCATTTGTCAAATGTCAAAAAAATGGATTTTAATATTGACTAGAAACGTGATTCTCATTCTTAAAGTTTTATTATTATATTTATGCAATGTAATCAATCTAAAAAAGCAGTTCAAAAAAAAATTATAGAATTCGAGTATTTTTCTGACAACATCATTTTTCACTGTCTGTTTGCAAGCTGTGCTTATTATTTGCATAATGAGCTATCGCATAGAAATCAATAATAATCTATAAATTTAATAGTGGGTTTCCAGGCATTGTAAAATAAGGCATAACAATGTTTTGAGAAATAAATATGCTTATCGTAAATACTTATTTGCCATATCATTTATCATTTCCAAGAAAGTATATCTTAAAAGGGGTCGAATAATTTTTCAAAGCTATGTTGCATTACTGTAAAATTGTACCTGACTACGCAATATTTCTTAAATTTCAAAATCGCAAAAATTTTTATATGAAATTTATCAAATATCACCCTTTTTAATAACGTGTTTTAATGAATTAACACGTGAGCATCTCTACGAAAATCAGTTGCCTAGTGGCACTAAAACACACATTCGAGCGATGCAAGCATCTGCAACGAGTTTCAATTGCACACACGCAGCTGCCCCAACAACAACAACAACAGCAGCAGCAACAACAACAACAAGCACAGCGACTACAACATAAAAGTTGCCGGGCCAAAACGGTGGCCAAAAACTGCTATGCGGCCATAAATAAAACTGTGAGTACAAGTTTATTGTTTTCTTGTTTTTGTGTGCAATGCAAAATTACGCAACATTTTTGTGGCTGATTCCGCACTGATTGATAAGCCAAACAAACAAAAGCTGCCGAAAATTTAGGTAAACTCTATTTCATGCAGCTTTAGGGGCTGCAACAAATGCAGCAATAACTGCAACGGCAACTGGAGCAGCAGCAGCAGCAGCAACAACAGCAGCAGCAGCCCCAACTCAGCGAGCAGCTCATTAAAATTTCTCCGTGTGGATCAAAAAGGTGTTGATTGTTTGGCAGCAGTAAACAGATTTTTTTTTAAAGAGTGCCAACATATCGAGTCCAACAGATCGTTGTGTAAAGGCAATTAAAAACAGCTATAGTCATAAAATATTGAAAAGTTCTGTCTCATTAAGTCACATGTGTCAGGGCAATAAGGATCAGTTCAACTGTGAAGGCTTCTCTGTCTTCAATTTTATACGGCTATAAAATCATGCAGCATGAAAAAGTGTGAAAAACAATTAAATGAAACTCAAGTTTAACAACTGCATCATATTTATCGAGCATCTGATGATTAAATGCTTCACATTTTTAAGATGCTTTTCATTTTACAATCATGTCATAGATAATATTAATGATGGATAAGCTTATGCAATTAAAATACTATAATCTGAGCTGTTAATATTAAAAAAAAAAAAATTCAATAGGTTTTGGTTGATCCCTAACAATTATCAACTATTTTTAAATAATAAATTAATTTTATATAGAAAATAAAAATTTCTGCAAAATTTCTATTTCTAATTCTTTAGCTAATTTTCATTTTGCACTTCACAACCAAAGTTGAAATACTAAAATAAAAAACCGCACAATTAAATGCAGAGATATAAAAAAAAAGAGAAAGAGCCCAATTCAAGTTGTGGCTTAAATATCTAATATCTGAACATATTTGTCACTCTGTGATTTATCTAATGTTGCATCGTGTGGCATGCCTTTGGGGCAGCGGTAAATATTCGTTTGCCTCGCTTTACGTTTGGCCCTGGGCAAATTAAGTTGCTGTGTTGCTGTGGGTATGTTAATCCATTGAGTTGTGCATGGGGCATGTATGCCCCCATCATCATGTAAGTTGTTGTTTGTTGTCGCTGCAGTTGCTGCATGCCTCCATTTGGCATTTGCCATTTTCTAACTGCACAAATGCGCCCCAGAAGAGCGCAGGCGCAACCCAAACGAACAATCGTTGCGTTTGAGTGGAGGGGAGCAGTTGCTGTTGCACTGGTGCACAGTGAGAAAAACAAATTAAGTTCATCAGAAGACATACAATTAGCATCTTGAAGATTAATGCTATAAAAGTTGAGCTCTTCAGCTTCATTAAACCACAATTACAAAAGACAAAGAAATATATAAAAAAAAAGTAAATTCAAAACGAACTTAAATCATCATTAAAAATATATAAAACATTTTTAAATATACAGAAAATATTTGCAAAAATAAAAAGAAAAACAAGAAGAATAAAAAATCTAAGGGAAAAACTTTAAGACTAAAATTCAAATCTAGACAAAAAATTATTAAAAGTTTTTTCTTTTGTGTGAGTAAATCGTTCCCATGGCTTAAATATCTTTATTTGATTTAGTTTTTTTTCTCCCCGTGTAGGGGTAGCAGAGAAGTGGCAAGGAGTTGGGGGCAGATTGGAGAGATTATGGAGGCTTTGTTGCCATCGACTGCACTTTGCATGTGAGCGCTAATTTTTGTAATTTGTGTGCAACTGTCAACGCAAGCCAAAACCAAAAACCAAAGCCACGGGCTGGATAGCTATGGATAAAACTGGAGCTGCACATGAGTTGTTGGGGAAGGGGGGATGGGGAGGAGTGTCATATATATATATATAGTAAAACTTTCACTTGGGAGTTAATGGCTGTCACAATGCATACAGCGCTCCTGATCCAATGCTGTTGACTTTATTTTGATAGTGGCAAAGCGCAGCGAATATTTATTTGTTTATTTATTTGATTGAGACACATTTAGATGCCCCACCCACCCACTCTTACCCCTCTGCCACCTCTCGCTCCTGCTGCTATAACAGCTCCACCCCTACGAGACTGTTGCATTGTGTCCACAATTTTTTGCATGTCATTTGGTCATTTGGCGCTTTCATTGCAATTGCCAGACGCCCCAATGCAAAAATTGCAATATATTTTTATTAATTTTTTATGTGAGTTTTACGTGCAGCGCCGGCTTTCATCTGGCTGCGCCATCACAAATGTGTTAACTATATAAATATAACTATACAAATAATTGCTTATATATATACTATGTATATATGAATATATTTATTTAAGTGTTTATGACACACCTCGTTGCAACAATTGTCCAAAGCAACACACAATTTGCATATTATAAGCATAACATATATAAATATGTATATGTATATATATGTATATACTTTATAAGCCCATTGCGCCATGACGTTTATTTCGATATATATATATATATGTTTATAAGTCCCCCAACGGAACTTGGCTTCAGTGACTCGCACATAATTAGTCACGGAGCCGTGTCTGCGTGGCAAGTGGAGCCGTTAAGAGCGGTTGGCTATTGTCTATTTAGTTTTCAATTAGCCAACAACAATCAACCTTCGCAGCTCGATTCTCAAAAGCCACCCAAAATGTGTATTTGCAAACAAGGCTGTAAACTTCAAAGTACAAAAAACTTAAATGCTCAAAGGCCAACCTTAGAATCGGCTTCATTGCTGACATTTAGCTGGAAATACAATACGAACTCATAGTTAATGTGGCAATAAAAGAAATAAGCATCGATAGCAAATCTGGCAATACAATAAATAACATTTAAAGAAATAACGGTACGTTAAATAACCATTGCAAATCGCAGCAGGTTGTCGGCTTATTGTTTACACATTTGCAGCTAAAATACTGTTGCATATACAAAAAAAAAAGAGGAAAGAACAAAGGAAAATATAAGCCAGAAAAACAGTGTTGTAGGTGGCAAAGGGGAAATGTAGAGGAAATCGATAAGAAAGGTATATGTTATTATATAATGAATATGTCATATGTGGCATTATTTGTCGGTTACAAAGAGTTTACCTAAGACGCTTAAAGCGTTGAAGGAACTAAACAAATATTATCAAACAATTATAAAAATTATAAAAATAAGTTTATGGAAAAAATTTAAAAATATTGCACAGCACTAAAAATAAATCCAGAACCTCATTAAATATATATTACACGAATGTAAATATTAGTCAAGCTGTCTCTTTTAATAAATTACTAAATTGCAGTGAAAATTAAGTTTAAAAAAAAGAACATGTTAAATTACCATGCCAAAAAGAAACTGTAAATAATTAAATATATGTTGTAAATTAAAATTTTGACTCAGTACTGTTAACTTGTGTTGTTAACGATATGTTGACAGGGCTTAAATTTATTACTTGCACAGTTCTCAATTGCAAAAATTACTTATTATAAATATTATTTTGTTTGTATAAATTTACTATTCAAAATAACTCCTTCCCTAAAAAGTTGACTTGCTACATTGCATATATTTATATAGCCAACAGTATTAATCAAATTTAAGCCAATTGCTACATATTACATAATTATATATGACTTATTCTGCATTCAGAACTCAACTGTCTGCGCCATTGTTGAAAAGTTATTGTTGCGTTTCGAATGGCGGGGCAAATAAAATGAAAATTATGTTTAAATTGTTTGTTTATTTTGTTTACGCTCGTCTTTCAAGCAGCAAAAGACGAACATAAAAAAAAAAGTGGAAATAAAAAAAAAGAGCAAATTTAAAAGTGAATTTCACAGTCAGCTGCACAAGAAGTTGGCTAAGTTGCAAAGCATTAGCCAGAAATGACGAGCCAACAACGACAAAATAAAAATAAAAACAACAAAAACAACAGCAACACAATAAAATTGCTGATGGAATGTAAGCCAAGTTGTTATCAACGATCAGTTAGTTGTTTGGTTGTTGGTTGTTGGATGTTGTCTTGTGTCTTGTAACCTGTTTCCTGGCCAACATTTTCGGGTTGTTACCACAATTAGCGTCGCCTCCAACGCGTTACAGCAATTATGAACCAACTTATTGAGCGTAAAATGATATAATAACAACAACAACAACAACAACAACAAAACCAGTGACAATGTTTCTTAAAGCAATCATTGCTTTCATTCCTCCATCTCACTCAAGGCAATTAACAGCAGACTTTCGATTTCAGATGCTGCTGTTGTTGTTGTTGTTCCCGTCGAGTGTTTCCTGTGTGAAAGGGCAAGGAATGCACACATGCAAATTCTACACACCAATGAGTGTGTGTGTGTGTGTGTGTGCGTCTGGCTAATTTTATACTGCACTGCAAAGAACTTTCCCAATTGGCAGCAGGCTGACTGACTGACTGGCTGCTGCTTGGCAATAATTCCTCATTCCCTGCAGGGCATTTACATTAATCCGATGTATTTATAGTTCGAGGAACTTGTGTAGTTTATTTTCGCAGGTGCCTTTTGGCTGCCAGTCTGCCAGCAAACTGGGCGCCCGCATAGATCATTAGTGGACGCCATGACAGCCGCAAGACAGAGGCAACAACAACAGCAACAAGAAGCTGAATCTTTGGAGTTGCGGCCACCCGCTGCGGCCATGTGGCAAGCAAAGGCAACTTAAATTTCGATTCGCCGTCCAGCGCCAAATCATTTCGTTATTAATTATGCATGCAACTCCTAAAAAAGAGATGATGATGTGGGGGGGGGGTGGGGTGATGGGGTTATATCTGAATAGTTGCCCCTGTGCCTTGGCACTGGTGTGTGTGATATAATCGCAGCCGGACTTGAACCGCGACTGACATTGGTTCCATTCGCTGATTTTTTGCATGATGCATGCAAAGGTTGCCACACTGTAAAGTAGCAGGGGTAGCGGGGGCATGGTGAGGCAGCGGCACACAGTTATAAGTGACGTTGACCCCAGGAGGCACAAAAGAATCGCATAAGCAGCAAAGACGCAATGAGTAACGCCGCCGGAAGGTGGAATTTTCGAAAGAAAGGTGTACACAACAAGTACTACTCAAATGACGCCATCGTAAAATTTAAGAACCAAACCGTAGAATAAAAAAAAAAAAGTTGAAAGCTGAAATCACAGCATGAGCGGAAGACGTTGAAATAGGCAACGGAAGCGACAACATAATAAAATAAATCATAAAAGAATTAAATTCTCTTTCCTGTGAGTAAACGAGTACATTTTCTTGTGATCACCAAACAATTAAATAACAAATCTTCTCATGACAGATGACAGGCACAGCTTGAACTTGGTAATATAAATATATAGATATTCAGGTAGAAAACTGTACTCCTAAGTAAACAAATCGTCTCTTGGAAATATTTAGACTTTACATATTCAACACAATTTTATAGGTATTAAAATACTCACTGAGCTTGAACTTGGTAATATATATATATATAGATATTCAGGAAGAAAACTGTGTTCCTAAGTAAAAAAAATCATTCTCTTGAAAATATTTAGACTTTAAATATTCAACACAATTTTATAGGTATTAAAATGCTCACTGATCTTTTGACGTGATTAGCTTAATAATCACAGAAAACTGTGGCTAAAAAATTAAGCTAAAAAATAAGCCCAAAAACTACGCATCTTAACAATCGTTAAAACTCAAAACATGTTTCGATCACTGAGCAAAGCAATGCAAGTAGATTTATAGTGGATTGACAAAAAAAAATAAATATTTTTAGATTGCTTTAGAGATGGCTTAGATTGCTTAGCCAATAATTTAAAATCTGCGCACGCTTTTGTAAAATTAAAAAATCAGCTATGGTCTCTGATTACCCAACAAACAGAATAAAAAAAAAAAATTTAGCACAGCTCATTATGATCCTATCTAAATATTGCTTAGAATAACATGTGTATTTTGCTCATGTAAAATTCTGCGAAATCATTATAACTCACAGAACAAGCTAAGAAAAACTTGTACATGGCTCATTACCAAATGTACGCTTATCATTATATCATATATCATTTGGCCAATAGAGTTCAATAAACCCGCAACATAGAAAACATCTATGCAGGTGATACAAAATGGCGAATATACGAATAGGAATCTTCAAGTGTGACCAGGCCAGCAAACGAATTCGCGACGCATTCAAATGAATCTTTTACGCTGGCCGAGCAGAATAAATTCAAATGTTGTGGCAAGGGATTTGTTAAGCTTTTGCTTTGTGGCTTGTGCCAAATAAAGTGAAACAATCGAAGAAGAAAAAGAAACTTGGCTAAGAGAGAGAAAGAGACAAAGAGAGAGATAGAGATAGAGAGAAAGAACATCCAATGCGTTCAAGGCCGTTTTATGGAAAGCCATAAAAAGTCATTTCATGGCTTGATGCATTTCTTCTCACTAAGTTGGCCCTGCTGCTTGGGTTTTTTCTTGTTGCGGCTTGCGGCTAATGTGGCAGCTGCTGCTGCTGCTGCCTTCTTTTTCTTTTTTTTTTTTCTTTCTGTTCATAAATTTAATTTGCCAGCCAGCACAACAACAGGGGAATTAGTTGGCTTGATTCGCCGGCATCGGCTTAATGGCTGCGCGCGCTTGCGCTGATTAGTGCAACTCCAGCTTTCCATCCATTGTTGCAAGTTTTTTTTTTTTAATGCGTTTTCTTGCAATATGAAAAAAGTGTTATTATTTAATCCACATTGGGTGCGACAGCAAAAAAAAAGTTCCGTCAATAGCAACAACAACAATTGAGCGTAATTTGGCTTAGCAATATATAATTCATGGGACGAGAAATGATCCGACTATGGATGGCAGCTCATTAGTATGGAATGCAAGTGGTTTTTTTTTCTCTAAAGGCGCAGCAATTTCAACTGTCCAGAAATATAGACGAAGGGCAGGGGCAGAGCTGTCTAAGCCATTGAGATGAGCAATTCAAGTTGACAGCTCCTCCATAGTTGGCTTAGGCCTAGAAATCAATCGGAGCTCGAACAAAAAATAAAAACAAAAATGCTGAAATGAAAATTGAGTTGTGGCCCAAGGAAGCAGAAAATCAGCTCAGTTTGACGAGCATCCAGATTAGCATCTCAATCAATTTAAATGCACTTCAGCTAACCTAGTCTCAATTTTTTTTCTCACTCTCTCCGTGTTCATGTTTTAAGTTTTTCAAGCAGAACCAAAACATTCTCAAAAACACATAATAAGCACTTTTCAATATGAACAAGTAAATTGTGTATATAACTCAAAATCCTATCTATTCCAAGTTATTTGCCAACTAACTTCCGTCTCTGGCTTATCGCACAATCTATTTTGATTGATATAATCGTAATATGGCAATTTATCATTGGCTTGACCAATTGACATAAATTGAAGTTTGCATAATATAATTGCGTTTATGGCATTTTTTTCTTATTTTTGAAAGCTGATCTAATAATATTAACGGCTTTGCTGACCTTCGGCAAATGTTTACTTTCAGTTTTCATAATTGAACCGGCGGACTACAAACGACACATTGCAAAAAAAAATAATGAGAGAAAAAAATAACAAAGCAGCAAGAAAAACTATAAATAAATACAAAACTCTATATGTTGGATCGAAAGAGTATCAATTTCTTTGGTTTTTTATCGTTGCCGCTGAGCAGCTGAGCTGAGGCAGAGCCGAGCAATTGAACAATTGAAAGCAAAAGCGGCCAACTAACATAATTGCACTTGGTATGTGAGATCATGTACTGTATGTGTGTGTTACACACCCACCAACAGTTCACAGCTTGAATCGTTAATCATTCAACCGCAACATTTGCAAAAAACAAAGGCCCAAAGACCCGCTGTCCGCAATCCGCAGCCCCCAATTCGAGGCCCGGCGACAGGCCGCGCGTAATTGTAAAACGAGTAAATTTAAATGTTGTTTATCCATTGCTACTAACCGCCAAGACTTATCTAACGAATAGCCTAATACACTACACATATAAATAAGTTATTACTAACTTTATATAAAAAACATTCTAAACAGAAACTATGCATTTTCCAATTCTGCAAAACTGCAAACAATTCATTTTTGGTAGCAGAACAGCGGCGATTTCATATTATATTTAGCTAAAAAGCATTTTAAAAAAATGTATTAATAAATTTGTATAAGTAGTCAAACATTTATGAAAGTGTTTGCTTGCAATCAATAGTTACAAATAATTATGATTCATATAAGGAAATGCACTGTAATGTTGTTGACCAATCTAAATAATTCAAATAATCAATTCGCATAAAGCGCATAATTGCAATAAGTTTTTACACAGTCATCATTATGTCTTCGATGACAAATTATTTGTATAAATCAAAGGAATTCAACAAATCAAAAAAAAAAACAGCTGTCTTTTTCAACATTTAGTTATATAATTATGCATAATAATTGAAGATTTCAGTTGATTGGTTGTCTATGTAAACATTTTGAAATGTTGCTTAAAATAGACGAATAATTATAAATTTATTAAGTTCAGCAAAATATTGAAGGAACATATAAAGTAAATAATTTTTATCGTTTATTTATTTACTTAAAATTTCGAAGTCTTTTAAATATCTTTGACTTTCTCAAGTGGTGCTTGACTAGAATTTTTAAATTTTGCCAAAATAATTATATATAAAATAACAATAAAATTTCTTAGAATTATTTAAATAAGATTCCAAATAAAATCAATAATACTAAACATATATTTTCCACAATTCCTGTCGCAGATAACATAATGTCGCATATGCCATGCCTTAATTTATAGTACTTCTTTTTGTGTAGGGTACAACAATTGGTTGGCCAAAAACAATGAGCAATTACTGTGTCATTGAGAGCGCGTTGGCGTTGTCCGGCATTTTTGGCTTTAACTTCGAACTGGCTTTAAGCGCGTGAAATTAGTTGAAAGAGTTATAGCAACAAAAGCAACAATATAATAACGGTAACAACAGCAAGTGGAACGTAATTGGTAACAAGACACATAGCAACGTTTGTAATTTAATTGTAACAGCCAACAGGTAACACAAAATAAATAGGGGATCACTGGGGATTGCCCAGCCCACAGATGACGCCTGACCCAAAAAAAAATACCAAAAAAAAATATATATATATATATATATAAAAAGTGCCGCAGAATTATTGCACAACTGGCATGCAAATTGCCAAATGGCTTTAATGCTTAAGCGTACTTAGTTGCCACAAAATTGGCGCCCCAATACGGAGCACAAAAAGGCCAAAATCTGTTGCAGCAAACCGAAAACAGCAACAAACTAAACTGTTGCCACAAATGTGTTTAGATGTGTTTCGGTTTTTGTGGGGCAACAAATAGACTCGAATAGACTCGTGGCCGCTCCTAGTCAGCCAACACCACCGAAAACACCACCAAACCTCAGCCGCACCACAATTGTAGTTTTTGTTTTAGTTTTACACCTACGCCTTTGGTGTACCATTAAACAGGTTCTATTCAAAAGGTCGCCGGTGCTAGGCATAAAATGTGAAAGGTTTTTTTTTTTGTTGTTAGACTTTAGACCCGGCTAAGACAAGCCTCAGTTGGCTGGCTAGCAAACACTATGTGTAACCCACAAAGCCCAATCGAATTGCAATTAAAAACAAGTCGCAGTTGCGTTACAAATGTTAAATTATTGCACAAGCGCGCAGACAAATTTTAATTTATTTAATTGCAGCGCAGCAACAACAAATTTGAAAACACAAAAAATAAATAAATAAATAAAGTTAGAAATCAACTGTCAACTGTCAACGACAAAATCAACAGCAGCAATGTTGGGATGATGATGGCGCTCAGGCTTGGTCAAGAGCATAACTTGGGGCAGCACTTGGCCAACGCTTACAGACCAGACGTGTATGTGGGCCTGGCCAACAGCGTTACTAAGACCAATAGACAAGTCGTCAGGTGGCAGTCTCAAAAAACCGTGTCACAATTCACATGCGAATGCCATGTGCAGTTCGTGATCAACGTTTCAGCTTAAAAAACACTAACCAAATACCTCAAATAGTATGCGAAAAACTTCCAACTCAATTTGCGTTCGCATCGCAAACGGATGTAACTTGAGATACAGATACAAAAAATTTGCCTCAGCTGTGACCCGTTAATTACACACAAATTCTATATACATATATATATACATATATATATAAACATATTCTATGTGTTAATTCGAGTTGAAAGCCGCAATAAATCGTGTGCATTTTTTTACCACTCTATGTAAGACCTGAATTGAATCTTAAGGTCATTTAAAATAAACTGCATTTATAATTAAGTTTTAGATTATTGTATTAGAATATAAAACATAATAAAAAAAAAGAAAATACAGAAAAAAATACAAGAAAAAATAACACAATTTATAGAATATAAAATAAAAATTATAAAAATAAAATACAGATATCATAACAAAGAAAAAATATTATACAGCAATCATAACAAAGAAAAAATAAAATACGGAAATCATAACAAAGAAAAAAAATAATAATGAAAGAGAATTAAATATAAAATTATAAAAAATAATAGAAATAGTGAAATATATGAAGTAAAATTAATAAATTTTAATTTTTTCTAGACTGTAAATCGATGTAATGGCATTAAGGGAAAAAAAAACTTTTATCAGGCTAATAAAATAATTTACACTCAAGGACATTTTGCAATTTGAAATTTTGAAGAATTATCTACTCTTAGCTACATAACTCAAAAAGTTAATTTACAAAACCATTGATAATTTCGATAAATCCCATATATAAATGAATATATATAAATCGCAGAGAGTATTTGCAAATATCTTACGTACGTATTTTTTGTGTGACTGGCTTTGATGCTCACTTAAATTCCCATTTAGTTTTTGATGCAGCGCAATTATAAAATTGACCTGCAGCTACATTTTCTCACATCAGAGCCACGAAACACGCCCCTTTCTATCGCCCCTTGCTGCCACATGCTGCTGCGTGCTCATACTAATGCCCCAAGCCATGTTGTCAAATGAATACATTATTTGAAGAGCCTAACACCAAATTAAGCGTTGCGCCTGCGCTTTCAGCTCTCGCAAAGCGTTTAGTTTTTTGGCTAAATGTCACAAAAAAAAACACACACATAACAAAAAGCTAAAACAAAACCTGGAAAACTTTAAAGCCAAAGGCCGCCCCATTGCTTTGGGGCAACTCTATATAGCTCTTTCTCTCTCGCTCTCTGTCTCTGACTATTTTTGGCTATTTTGAATTGGTAAGATAATTGCTTTGCCAATTCGACTTAATGAATTAAAGCTGCATTTGCATTTATCGCTTTGTTGACCCAAACTGACCAACAACAAATGACCATTTGACTGCTTTATGGCCATTTCTATCAGCTTAGCGGCAAACGCGACAATGTCAAAGTTTGGAGTTTAGTCTCGGGGTGAGCTTATTTAATGCCCTGAAATATTCATGAACTCTGCCACCGGAAAAACTGAAAGTTGTCGCGATATAAGCTTTACTTTCTTTTTCGCTTAAGTTGGAGAGCAAATTAAAATTCAGCTGCAGCTGCAAAAAGAATCATTACAGATAAGTCTATGCCCAGCGAACATCATCACTCAACTCAAAGTTGTAGAAAGCTGCACCCAAAAAAATGCAATTTTTATTATAAATATATATATATGAAAAGTGAACTAACAAATGATTACGAGTAGTGAAAAATGAAAAATGTGCAAGCCAAAGCTGAAGAATTCTCAAACAGTGAAATCTGAAATTGCTGTTTTGGAATTCAAGTGCTGACAGCCGGCACATACATGGATATACATAAGTGTGTATACATATTTACATATATATCAACAAATGCGAAGCTCGAAATCATTTCCGTTGGTTAAAGCATTTTCACTTTGATTGTAAACCAGCAGCAGCAGCTGCAGCAGAAGCCAACAGAATTTCTTAGCTTCATTTCATATGTAAATGACGCGCCCCGAAAAATGTGGCTAAAGCAGCAAAAGCAAAGGCAACAAGCCAAAACGCAAACCAAATAAATTTCTGATCAAAAGCAGAAGCGTTATAAATCACTCTACAGTTAGACGATATACAATTACTCTTCAATATGAATAATTGGTATATATAATTTTAGAGAGTTGTGATGAAGTGTTCCCTTCGTTCAGGAGGAGCAAAAGAAGCTTTGCAAATGGGATCGACCGTCAATATTCCCTGTTGATAGACTATTTTATAAAGTGTTATATATATATTAAAAAATATACATTAAGTATTTTTATAACTATATCTCTATTATCTATATTATTGGCATTGTGCATTAAAATTCATATTTTTAAAGCATTGTAATTGCCTTGAATATAGAAAAATTATATATTCTTTTCAATTTGAAAATATGGTAAATATATTATTTAGAGAAATCCAGTTGGAATATGTTGAAGATGTTTAATAACAACTATTTTAATGAAAAGGCAATTAAATTCTTAAAAAAAATAATTATATTTAATTTAACTGAAACCATTTCAATATACTAAATGACCAAAACAAATGCTAAAATCCTTAATAAAAACAAACTGGAAAGAATATGATAAGAATAGTTACATTCTTGATAACTAATATAAAATAGCTAAAAACTTTATAGTGTATATCGATATAGACATAGAAAGATATTTCTAGCCAAATGCAATAATTTAAAAAAAAAATAAATAAATAATTGGAATCAATATCACAGGAATAGTAACAATTTTGACAACTAATACAAAATTCCTAAGAACCATATAAATAGATATAGTATGGAAAGATATTTCTAGTCAAGTGCTATAATCATATTTAAAAACTAACTTGAATGAATATCATAAGAATAGTAACATTCTTGGCAACTAAATTGAAATACCTCACCACTTTATAGGGTCTATATATATGATGAAAAGATATTTCTAGCCAAATGCTATAATCCTTGTTAAACACTAACTTGAATGAATATCAAAAGAATTGTTACACTCTTGACAACTAATTCGAAATACCTCACCACTTTATAGGGTATATAGATATAGTATGGAAAGATATTTCTAGCCAAATGCTGGTGGCTTGGTTGGTTGGTTGGTTGTTTGGTGGGCAATCAACTTACCATTTCCTTTCGCAGCGTCGCTATTTGAGCGTCCAAAGTGCTGCCGGTTACATTGATTTTTGCAGGTGAGTTTGGCGCTGTTGTTGTCGCTTTCGTTGTTGTTATTATTGTCGTTGCTGTTGCTGTTGTTGTTGTTGTTGTATTGTTTTCATTTTTACTTGCATTGGCAGCCAGCTTTGTTGTTGCTGCTGCTGCTGTTGTTGTTGTTGTTGTTGTTGTTATTGAGGCTGAATCTGCTGTGGCCGTTGCTGATTTATCGTTTGCATTATCTTTGCTGCTGCTGTCTTTAGATGCCTGCTTATCGCAGTTCAAATTGTTGTTATTTTTGTTGTTGTTGTTGTTGCTTTTGTTATCACTAACTATTTGGCTTGCTAATTTGTTGCCGCTCTCGTTCTCCTTGTTGTTGTTGCTATTATTGTTGTTGTTGTTGTTATTGCTGTTTTCCAACTCCTGCTGCGCCTCAACATCGCTGAGTAGTCCCGAATCGGAGCCGAGCAGCTTGTTGAAACCGCTAAGAGATTTTGGCAATGGCGGCAAGCCGCTTATCGACATTCCGCTGTTTAAAATAAAACAAAAAGAAAGTAAACGAAATCGAAATTAGTTAAAATATTTATGATAAAGTGGGGAATACTAAACTAAAAAAGATACCTGTGCTTGCCACCCAAATAACCATAGCCGTGCCAATAACTAATTACGTGCTCATCATCATCATCATCATCATCATTATTAACATTATGATCATAATCACTGTCATAACTATCCTTTAGCAGCCCCACATCATGCAAGACCAGCGGCAATAGGCCATGGTCATTGTCATTTTCATTGACGTAGTCATTGTAGTCACTGCAAGTTGTTGGCGTTTGGCCATCGCCACGCCCATCGAAACCGCCCCCACACCACTCCTTGTCATCGTCATCGTTATCATCTTCGATGGTAAAAAGGCCTTCTTGAAATCTCTGATACCATCGGGCCACATACGATGCACTTGGCGCAAATGGGCCAAATGCGTTGCGGCATTCATCGAGTATCTGGGCGGGATTAAGGCGACGACGGAAGCCAAACAAGATGCACTGTTGCAGCTCAACGGGAGTTGGGCTCGGTATTGGTGTAAGAAACAGCTCGTCCAGATCATCGGACATTATTTTGGTTGGTTTTAGCTTGCGCTTGAAGCGACTTAAGACATTAGCTGCGAATGTTCAACGAATGAATTGAAAGGCTTTGCTAAACATTTAAACAAAGTGACAAACTTTTCGTTTGAGATACTTTTCAAAAAAACACACAACAAATAACAAAAGTAACACTAATATCAGTAGTAACAGAAATAACAAAAGTAACAGCAACACAAAAAAAACAGAGCAATAAACAATTTTGAAGTGTTAGCAAAATGTACAATTTAAGTTTTTTTTTTATTTTTTCTTTGGTTGACCAAGCAGCAAATTTGAGCTCAAGTTTTAGATGATCTTTTTTTGCTGGGGCTTTAATTTCAAACGATAAGCTGACAACAATGACATTTCAATCTCTGCCATTAGCCACAAGCACACACACACACACACATATAGTGTGTTGTAGGCTCAAGTGTTGGGAGCCACTCAGCTTGGCTTAGAAACCAGTAACCAAGGCCAGCAGCTATTTGGTTAAAGTTAACCTGCCACTGGCGTTGCCAATTAGCTACTTTTGCCTGGTTTCTTAGCGGGTGCCTCTGCTATATGATCTTTGTATGCATTCAAATCTGAAATGCTCTCACATATCCATAGATAAGTAGTTACAGATAGTTTGCTCTAATATTTTCATTATTAATTTCCATACAAATCTGAGATATTTGTGGCTAAGTTTTAGCTGGTTTCTGGGGTGCAGCAGTAGTGTGGGAAAATATGATTATCTAGATCAAGAGTCATATTTCAATTCTTAACTTGTAGCTACAGATGCTCATAAAACGATATTTGATATTTAAGAAAAATTGAGCACAATAGCTTTAAATATTTTTAATTAATGTTTTATAAATTTTGTATAGCTCTGCAAATTAATAACGAGCGGACACGAAATATGTTAAAAAATATGCATATAATTATGATATTGGAATGTGACAGAACTAGAATCTAGTTAATATAATTTTAGTATTTTGTAGGGTTAATCTTTGGAACTGAACTTTATCAATTAGCATATTATTTCAAGCCGAAAACCTGTCAACACCAGAGAACAACTTTCAATCGTGCCTATTTCCATGTCTAATGGACTTAAACATTGGGATACTTTTGATGGCGACACAGCAGCCACAATATTATTATATTACAGCAGGGGGGAGGTGAGTGAAAATTGTATCTATATATTTTATTGCAGAATGCCAGCTCAGGCTTAACGCTCCATTGTCGTTGGCTGTAGCATTGACTGCTAAGAATGCCAACAAACAAGTCCAAAACAAGTTGCATCAAAGGCCAAAAAAAAGTCAGTCATAGTTACAGATACAGATACATACAGATATAGATATAGATACATTAGCTGAGAATGATTTGACAATGCGAGAAACGTTTGGTTTGAGTTACTTCTGTTGTTGTTGTTGTTGTTGTTGCCGTGCTGCACGCAGCTGACCCAATTGCTGGGACAACTAAAATTGTGAAATGGAGGAAGTTGTGCGGAGCGTTTAGAAACGATTAAACTCTTTAGCAGATAATTTGATGGCCAAGTAACTAACTCGCGTAGTTCGCGTAGATCAGCTGCACGTCGGTGGCTAACCAAAAGCCGCCAATTAAAGTGCTGCCCATAACTCAAATGCAGATGCAGAAGCAGAGATGCAGATCCCAAAGCCAGATCGCACCGCAAACCACAATTCGCAATCATTTTTTGCCCAAGCATTTTAACAGATTTATCGGTCACGGCTTGGCTTAAGATATATAAATATATATTTTTGCAGTCGTCTTAACTCAATGCTTGGCTGCATTGCTGGCCAAGTTAAGACGTCGACGCCGACAGTGACAGCCGGACTGTGCAGTAGCTGGCCCAGACAGAAATGCATTATGTATTTAACTTGGCTAATTGCTTGACTTTGCTATGTGTGTGTGTGTGTGTGTGTGTGTAATCAGTAAGCAGGTACGCTTTACCAATCGCTAATTTGTGTGAACAGTCAGCCGCGTATCTCTCTATTTGAGAAAGATACTTTTGTATCTGGCTCTGTAACATTGTTTCTTCTTGGCCCGCCAGTTGAATGCCCGATTTCACCTCAAATACGCCACAACAAAAAACAATCTAAGCTCTCACAAATACTTGTGCACAAATTCTGCGATCTGTACAGGAAGCAATAGTCACAAAAATGAGTTAAGTGCTCAACGCTCAGCAATTGTCATGCCACATTTATTATGTATTTATTTTGATAGCATATTCTCTCATAGATACTATTGTATTTATACGCCACACAAGTATCTATATAATTATTTATGTTTATACTTATATTTATGGCAATGAACAGCTGCCAAAAGTGGATATTACAACAAAAGCAACGACGGCCCATATTTTATTTTTTATTGCAACTCTTCGCCATCAACTTTAAATAATAATCACAAAGAAAAAATGAAGTGCAAAATACACATTTAGCACGTTCGAAGCATTTTAAAGACAAAACAATAAAAAATCAATACAGTCAAAAGACAACGTTTTGTTAAGCATACCAAAAAAAAAAAAACCGGAAAATAAACAAAATGATAGCCAAGTGTAAAAAATGTTTTATTCTCTGCTAGCGATGCAAAAAAAAAAGTGATTGATCCCAAGATGAATGGATGATTTGCGCAGATATTTATTTATTTAATATCAGTAAAATAAATATACAAAATATTAATGGAATGTTGTCAAATAATAATAAATTCACTTAATAAATATTATTTTAATATTAAAATAGCAATATCAATTATCCATTCTTAATAACTAAAAGTATATTTTTGTTTGATCGATTGCTTTTCTCACAGCTGCATTTTAAACACAGCTGAACAATCAATAAATATTAAGCACACCATATCTGACTCATTTAATACATCAGAAAAATGATAGTTTTAGCATTACTTTTCTAATTAATATTATATTCATAAAAGCAAAGCTTTTCACACTAAGCTGAGTCACTAAACTGATAACAATTACGCGATAGAGCGGACAACAAAAATTATCGATTAACGATGATCAAAATATTACTTAATCATATTTAAGTAATCACAATGCAGAGAAGCAATTACAAAAATGAAATATCTGCAAACCAGACTATAAATATTTTAAGAATCTAGCAAGAAAACAGACATTACTTTTTTTTTATTTATACACACAAATTGCCTGCCAACTTGTTAACAAATTACTCAGACAAATAAATAAAAAATTTAACGAGTATATATATATATATATATATATATATATATATATATGTTTCAATTATATGAACATATATCATATATACAGATATATATATATTAATGTGGTATTCCTGCCCTACTCGGCTTGATTAGCAAAAACCTGCTGGGTGTGTCTGTTTGTGTGTGTCTGTTTGTGTGTGTGTGTGCTCAGCATGTGCTGTGAACAATATGCACTTAATATTGGCAGATGAGTGGCGCCAAAGCGAGCACAGCGGTGTGCCAGAAATTTCACCAGTATTCCGCAGCCAAAGTGCAGTTAATTATGGTCAAAGTGCATTTTTCAGATACATTTGCATTTGCTCTCATCCAACAGCAGAAAAAATAAATAAAAAAAAGAGAGAAAAAAAAGAAGAAAATTAAAAACATGCAAGGCTCAAGTGCTCTGTAATTAATTAAGCCAAAAATGAAAAACATACCTTAAATACGCTGACTATTTAAGTATTTAGGTATAATTTTTATAGCGTTGCTGTTGTTGTCGTTGTTGGTTTTGGATTTTGTTAACAAAGTCTTGTCTTGTCCGACTAGCAGATTGCCTCATATTCAAAGTATGGCAAGTTCATTAGCCCCCCGAAATAGTAAATGGCTCTGATTTCTTGCGGAATACAAGTATTTACTATTTAAGCAGGAATTGATTTTGATTTATATATAATACATAATAGGTTTGCCACTGCTCAATATGGCATATCGATGTTTTCTAAATGAAGATTTCTGTATTGATATCACCTGTTTCTTGGCCATTAACTGTCGGCACTTATGGCAACGGCAACGCCTTTTCGCCGTTTTCGACCTACGCGCTAAACATTTTCAATATTTTAATTAATTAGCTCAAGTATTCATAAATGGCTAAAACCAAAACTCGAAAACGAACTGACATGGCTTGAACGTGTCTGGACTGGTCTATTGATTGTTCAATGAGTGGGTGTGATGACAAAAGGGCAAAATAAGAACTCATATGTATGAAGAAAGTAGATATACAGATTATTCGGCTAGATACATATTAATGGCTATGAATAAACTTAAATAATTATAAATAGAAACGGGAAATAAATAAACATTATTTAAATGTTACGTCATAAGCATTTGGTTTTTTTTTACAGCACTTGGCTACTAAATATATCTTTATTTTTATTATTCTGCTTTTATTTCTACTCTTAACAATGTTTATTCACTTTGGATTGTCGGCAAAACTTAGCCACAACATCGCAAAAATATGAAAAGCATTTTTCAGATTAAGAGCAAAAGCAAATAATTTTAAGAACAATGTAAAATTTTCTAAGAGCAACTTAACTTTCTTTAGCTTTTTTTTAATAAGATTCACATTTGAGTTCTTTAGAATTCCCACGATTAATGTTCACTTTTATATATATTTATATAATTTTATACTTTTAACAGTACAATAAAGTAACTCTTAAAACTGCTTTGTTAGTTTAGAAATGCTTTCTTTTTAAAATAAGCTTGGCTTTAAACTCATTTTAGTTTTTATTAGAAAAAGAAAGTTAGTGTGAGAAATGTATGACAATGATTAACTATATCCTCAGCAAATATTACAGCTGCACAAAAATTTTTCCTTGATCTGAAGTACTTTTTATAGGGAAACATATTTTGTACATATATTTGTAAACATTCCATAAGTCAAGATCTTTATTTGTTAGTCGTTTTATGGCCACTATTTTAACGTTTGACAAAAACTTTGATTCTTTCCTAATAAGCCTAATCTTTTAGTTATGTTAACACACACTAAGAATCTGTATGACTCTTCTCGTCAGCTAAAAATAGTAAAATAAATTCCATCTAATTTCAAACTTTCTCAACTTTGATGTACATTTTTTAGTCACTGTCAGCACACTTGAAATTTGAAGTAAATGCTTAGCTTAAGTGAAGCAAAGCCAAAAAGCGCAATTACTAAATGCTCACAATAAAAGTACATTTGTAAGATTTTCCACGTGCAGGCGGCAGGGCAGCAGTCCGATGCTTAAGGTCAACACAAATAACTTTAGCTATATATATATGCATATATATATAGACATTTCTTTGGGTACAAGCATATACTAAAATAAACATATAAAGATGTAAGATATATATATAATTATATATCGATGATTATGTACACAAATATGCAAGTAGGCACAGCTTGGAGCGTTTAATTATTGTTTTGTTATTAATTAAGTTGGAAAAACACATCGCAACTAAATCGGCGGCAATAGAATTTTACACGTTTCTGTTCAAGACTCAAACGCAAAGCGCACAGAATAATTTGGCTCAGCTCTTTGCGAGAGGCATGGCAACATTTTTATGATTTTTATTTCATTTTTGCTGTACAATTATTTTTAATTGTTATGCAGCCTCATTTTTGTTTTTAGAACGCACACACGCAAATATTAAAAAAAAAAAAACACACGCAACAACGACAACAACAACGACAACAAGCTACGTAAATATTTTGATCGCTTTGGCTGGGGGGGGGGGGGGCCTTTTGACGCGTTACTCACTAATTAGAATTTGTACAAACAATATGGGAAATATAAACATATAATTTAGTTTTTGTAATGCCGTATTTGGGCTTTTGACTGGGAATTGTTGGATCTCGCTTTGATAGCGCTGAGAAATTCGCGTGCTACTAAAAGTCAAACGTTGGCGACTTTTTGCCACGTCGAACAGCCCGATTCATTCATTCTCTCTTTCTCTTGCCTCGAGCGGAAGAGATACAAAAAGCACACAGTTCTATCTATCAGATGCATATATAGTTTATATATATATATATATATTTATATCTGTATATTTGTGGATGCAGAGAACAGCTGAAAGAGCTGAGAAATTTAGAAAATCAAGACAAAGATAAAAATATATAAGAAATGCGTGTATTGATTTAATAAAAATAAAATAACAAACAGGGTGTGTCACCAGATTATCTGAGAGATGAGCATATGGAGATATATAAAAAAGTATCTGCAACTATTATAAATAAAAGATTAAGCACGAGTTTACTGTGTGATAAAAATAGAACAATTTAAGCTGGTTTCTCATAAGCAAAAACATTGCATTTCTTTTTAGAGCATACAAATTTTATAAACAGATTTTATTATAAGGAGTGCTCAAGTTCTTGCAGCAAGGCTGTAAATACAATATTAAATATAAAAAAAAAATGTTTTTGCCGTTTTCTGTCACTTTTGGTAGCCAATAAATATATGGAAAAAAGAATTCCCGCTAAAATAAAATTCCATTCTTAATATAAGAATTTTATTTTATTAAAAGTGCTCAAGTTCTTGAAGCAAGGCTGATTTTAGCTTATCTAAATACAATATAAAATATAAAAAAAAACGTTTTTGCCGTTTTCTGTCACTTTTGGTAGCCAATAAATATATGAAAAAAAAGAATTCCCGCTAAAATAAAATTCCATTCTTAATATAAGAATTTTATTTGGCATTCTTCAAAACTCAAACTTTGCTGCTCTCTGAGAAACAGCTGTACCAATTTGGATTGTTTCTCAGATTGTACACCTAAACAAATACATAACTGTAGTTTGGAGAAGCAAAGCCACCCTGTAGCGTTATTCGACAGCCGCTAGAATTGCTATTTTTAGCGATAATAACAAAATAACACGTTGTTTTCTCTGTGTAGTACATCATATTTGCCTGCTATTCAATGAGCCAAAGGGTAAAACCTCAAATACAGCGACAAAAAAACAGAATTGAACAAAATTCGGGCACAACGCGTCGCTCATTCAGAACAAATTGTGTTGTGTTGACGAGCAGGAGGTTGTTGGATGCCATCAAATTTGTTATGCTCCCCGACAGCGTCGACAGGCAACCAACAAAAACAACAAAAAAAAGAATACAAAAAAAAGAAAACAAAAAAAAAACTATAGGCCACATTACCCTTGCCCCTTGTGTGCGAGAATCTAAAAAGCGGAATTGGGAGCGCGTTGTCGTCGTTTGTCGTCGTCGAATATGTTGTCGCATTTTAAAAATAAACTAAGAAAAACGCTGCACGCACCACACCAGCGACACACACACACACACACACACACAAGCAAAACAAACACACACACAAACACATATGTACCACCGAAAATAGTGCATCCAATCGCGCAGGTGGTAAATGGGAGCACGAACGGGATGCGCTGCAACTTAAAGAATGCAACAACAACAACAACAAACAACGGCGCCATTTTGCTGGCAACGTTGTCATAAATCTTGAAATGCCTTTTCAGCCAGTCAACTCAACTCAACACAGCTCAACGCGGTTCGGGTCGATTTCTCGCAAAACCATACGACGTGATCATAATATCAATAGTTGACCCAGAAATCAAAAACGTTTATGAAGTTTTGCTCAATAAAAGGTTTTCAGCTTTTTGGCCAACAAATCAAATGTGGCCCGCAGCGCCCGCTGACTTTATTCTGTGTTTGTTTCAATCAAAAGAGAACTCAACGCATTGTGTTTCAGGGCAAATGAGAGGCTCAAATCAGCAAGAGCCCATTATCAAGTTCATAGTGCCAATGAGGTCAGATTAGATGGTGGTTAAAAATAACTTATTATGCAGGTTTGCTTAAGAATATAAGCCACAAAAGAACATAAGCCATTAAACATTTGTATTACAAAATAAAAAGAAAATTTCAAACACAATGAAAAACTAACGATCTTTTCAAATAGCTTAACATAATTTAAGTTCGTTAACATATTTTTGACATTAAAATGTCTTCCAATTTTCCATGTTTTCATTTCGTTTTCTTTCACTAAATTATAATAAATTTAGAAATGCAAATACCTCTTAGTAAAATATATAGATATATAAAAAAAATATATGAAACGAAAAATCTAAAAAAAAAATTAAGTCAATGTTATTGTTGAAATTTAAGCGAGTTGAAATTAAATTAAAAATGATTTTTTTACCCTTTAAAAAAAATAGAAAGACTGGAAAAGCTTAACATAAAAAATCTAAGGATTAAGTCAACGATTTTAACAAAATCTAAGTCAGTTCACACATGTACGTGTCAACTTATATTTACTCCCAAGCGTTTTTAGATTTTCATTACTGTTCCCATTTATAATTTTCAACAAGTTCAAAGTGTTAATCGGGTCAGAGTAAACAAACATAAAGCATTAATGTATTTGTGTAGCTACTTTGACTAAGAACATATCTTCTAAGTAAAAAAAATCTTGTGGATTAACTGAAAGTTTTCAACATAATAATAGGGTACACAAGAAATACGACAATTACTGTGAACTCTTTCAATGCCGCACTCTAATGGACCATAATTTGAGCATTGTATTCTAAAAAAGATCTCAGATGAAGCGCTAATTAACTGAGAAGTCACCTGAAAATTGTTGGTGTGTAATTTACCTAAAACCTTGCACACAACAAAAAGCCAAATGACGAATGCGTTAAGTGGTAAATAAAAACAAAACAAAAAATAAAAGACAAACAATAACAGAATCAATGAAAATAAAATATAAAAAAAAAAAACCAGAAATAAAAACAATAAGAAAACATTTAACAAGTTGGCAAAAAAGAGGGTCAAGCTCAGTGTTTGTGTGAGTGTTGGCTGAAATTGAATGAGCTTTCTTAGCAATAAATGAAATGCGCTATCAGTAGTAGATTTATATGCACTACGTGAGACAACGACAACAACAACAACAACGACAACAACAACAACAAAAACAACGCCTTCACCTTTCTTCACAACATTCGCTTTCATTTGAAATGGGACTGGAAACAGCGCCAAGTTGGATGCGTTTGCTAACTGTAGGTTTCTGGGCTGGTTTCTAAGCCACTTTGCTTCGCTCATTTTTTTTGTGAAATTTCTAAATAAACAACTAAGTAAACATATGCAAATAAGCTAAAATGAAGAGCAACCAGAAGTAGCAGCAGATATCTCTCAGTTTTGATTTCACGTCGATTATTGTTTTGGTTTGGTTACCCAAATACTACAGCACAAAATTTCATTTAGTCTAGTGACCTGCGTTCCATACGATTAGTTTCGGGTTTCTCTTTCGAGTCCAACGAAAAGCGAAATTTGATTTCAGTTTTCTGATTAGTAGAACTAAACAAAACTAAAAAAAAAAATCATACAAAACACACACACTGAAAACTAATAGACCAAACAGCGGCACCACCTTTGCGAATAGCATTTTAGAGAAAGAAGGTGTGTAGGGTTTTCGTAATTTATGCAGCATGTCATCGACTCGCGTTGCTTTTAACGATGGGTCGATGGTTTTTGAGCTAGAAACTATCAAGCATTTGGCCATGCCCGTTGCCACTTGCCAGTTGCCAGTTTCTAAGACTAGACAAAAGCGAAAGTCGTCTGGTAATATATCAAATATGCTTCGTGAATTATTTACGTATACTCATATTATGCACAGTATTTAAAGAAAAAAAAACCGTATGTAGAAAAAATGAAAAAAAAATAAAAAATAACTCAAGCTAATAATATAAATATATTTAAAAATTTCGAAAAAAGAGAAACAAGCGTTGAATGCAAAAATATCAGCTATTGTGGTATCGCCTAATGCCAGTTAATACCTATTTTGTGTTGATTTTCGTTAATATCAAAAATGGTATGTTTTTATCATTGTATTTCTCTTAATACAGAAACTTTCTGTTGATCGTGGATTTTTTTTTATAAGTAAAAATACTTAAGGCAATAATATAAATAGTTTTAAGACTTATTGTAAAACGACTTCCATAGAATAAAGTCTTAATTTAAAATTCCATAACATATTTGAATCAGCTTTGCCTTATAATAAATTTATGATAAATATATATAAGGTAGAAAAGTAAATTAAGTATATTCAATCACAAACTCTTAAAAAAAAAGTGCCTAGCTCAAATTGATTGTAATTTGGTAATTTTCAAAGTTCAAAAATACCAAGGTTTTTAATTTAATTTTTTAGTTTTTTGTTATTGTTAAATAAAATAAAATAAATTTTGTACGACAGACATTAACATATATTTATTTTTCTTATATCTAAATATATTTTATAAACATTTTAATAAGCCTAAAATTAAAAATATTAATATTTGAATATTATAACCATTTTTAATATCAAGCTATAAATAAAGATTTTTAACCGATTTTGTTTAATTGAACTTAAAAATGTATGTATTTGTATGTCTGGATAAATGATATTCCCAAAATAAACAACAAAGCCTCATAAGGAAGCTCCGTACACCAAAAATATTTACATTTACATATTGCCAATCTGCACATTCCAAGCAGCATTCTTTTAATTTTCAACGAGTATGACGAAAGGTTAGCCAGGTTTTGTGTATTGCCAAATCTGAAGTGGTTAAATCAACGTTTATGTTTATGTTCGCCACCTCGATGTACTTATTTGGATAATAACCAGAGATTTCTGGGGAAGTGAAATTCCATGTTTTCATGGTAGCAAATGACAACAACAACAAAAAAAAACAATGGCAACAACAAATAGACCAAAAGTCAAAGCACTTGTGGCCAATGCGGCCGATTGGAGCAGGAAACTTGAGCAATGAGCGCACTTGACTGTATAGTTTCGTTTTGTATCTATAAGATACAAATCAGCAGCGGCAGCACTGTCTGCAACAGCAGCTGCTATTTTGGGCAATAGACAACAACAAACTCATAAAGTTCAATTGCGCTAACAGCACTTGAGATAAAATAAAATGTGAAGGAAAAAGACAGAAAAAGAAAAAAACGTAGCAAAAGGTGAATTACAAAATTGTCTGATTGTGAGGATGGTAAACTGTGATTAAAACTCATGGATCCTGCGATATATATATATATATATCATATATTTGGATAATCAAGCTCAGTGTGTGAGTGATTGCAGCAGCCAGGAATTCGCCAACAATTAAAACCAGCTGGCAAGTGGAGTAGACCAGCTGGTCCACAAGCCGGAATCTGTAACTGGCTTAGCTCAAATAAAAAAAAAATAAAAATAAAATAAAAAACATACAACAAAAATTTGAAAATTTAAAATTCAAATTTTGTAGCGCAAAACTGAGCTCAAGTGCATTAAGTGGCGAATTGCTTCCGGTAGCTGCGCTGATTTGGTTTTGAATTTGTTTTCGGGCTGCGACTTCAGCTCCACTGGGCCACAGCACACAAGTGCTGGCCAAGTGGTGCGCTGTGTTGCTACGGTGGTGCTGCTGGTGGTGCGGCTGTTGCTGCTGCTGCTGCTGCTGCTCGTCACAAGTCTGAGCATTTCGTAAGCGGCTTCAGTTTTCTTACAGTTTTCTTTTCGTCTCATTTTTGGGCAGCCAAAACACACGACTAATGTTATAAATTAACGCAACAAAAACAACAGCAACACAAACAAAAAATAAAGCCAAACTTATACGAAATTGTACCAAAAAAAAACACAAAGTAACAACACACAAATTGTATCGTCATGTGGGTTTTTTATATAAGCCAGGCCAAGACAGGCCAGGCCAGGCTGTGCCAGTCAGTCGGTTAGTTAGACTGGCAGACAGTTGGACAGCTGGAAAGACTGGCTGCCTACGCGCACATATGCGTCCACGTCCAGATCCACATCCACATCCACTTCCAGGTCGCCAGCAGCCATCAGCAGTCACCATTCACTAGTTGGCCAATTTTTCCGCATCTGCAACTTTTTTATTTTTTTTTTTTTTTTGCATTTTGGCTTTCGGTTTTTACAAAATTTACAGTTTTTATTTGTTGTTTGTTGTGTATTTTTCTCACGTCGATGGTTGAGTTTGCATAAAATTAGCACAGTTGCACTGATAAGTCGCTTAATTAACTAATGCTAAAATTATAATGGAAAAACGTACAAGTTATGTAAAAAAAATAAAATATTAATTACACGCTTGTCTACATTAATTTAAAGTGTGTCGATTATCAAACTTTTTGGGAATTGGAAAGTGTAATCGAGTCGGCAACCTTTAAGCAATCTCGCATTTTGGTATTCATGAATAGTTGAATAAAGAACCTGTCTATAATAAATCTTAAGACCGAAACAATGAAATTGAGCTGAAAGCTAAACAATCGAAAATTAAATGTGCCAAAAGAATTAATATTCAAAGAAAATATAATTGGATAACAGAAGGTTAAAAAACATTTAATGACCTACATTTAAATTGAGAATCTGTGAAAACAAATTACTCAAGTAATAAATCATTAGACGTTAAGTATTATTGTAGATGCATAAATATTATGTTATAAACCATCAAATATGCTGTGTATAAATTACTTCTTGCAAGGCTTTATAGACTATTAAATATCCGAAAGCGATCTATTTACAAATAAGATATAATTATAGAGGAAGTTGGTATACTAAATTAGGGGTGTCCAAGAAAAAAAATTAAAATAAATTGGCATAAAAAAAAAACATGTGTTTAGTTTTTGAAAATCTTTGTTGTATAAGTGAGATTTTTTTTTAAAACGTTTTTGTGATACAAATGATTTTTAACAATTTTTTTAGAGCTAAAATATAATGATTCCAAATATAAATGTATATATTATTGGATAGATTGAACCATTATAAAAATAAAACTAATGGCAGTGGAAAAATTTGGTATACAGCTTAAGGGCGCCCTTATTCAAAAAATTTAAGTATTTACAAGCTGTGTTCAATAACATGAAAAACCATCTATGTTAGAAACTTGTATAGAAAGTTGCAGAGTTTTCACAACTTGACCCAAAGCTAATACAAAGCCAAATATTTGTACAGCTGGAAAAAAGTGCTGCATAGAACAGGGAAGCCAACGAAAAAGAGTCAAAGTACCGTTGTGCGTTGAAATCTTGAGGAATCTGTAAAGGTGTAGTGTTTACGTAGTTGTTGTTATTATTATTCTGATGGTTCTCAGAGTGCTCACCCCATATATAATACAGATCAACGAATCCGACAGTTGCTGTTGATGCTACCAACACATCGGGAAGTTACAATCAGTGTACAGTAAAGTGTGAGATGCTCAGCAATTATGATGATTATGAGGGACTCGAGGCTTACATACATTTCACACAGAACTTCCAGTTGACAGAGATGGAGACAGAGAAAAAGATACAGATTGACTGACTGACATTAGACGACACAACCAGTATACCGTAAACAGACCCAGACATGGAGAGACAGACGACTCTTGAGCACGGCGCGCACTTTGTGCTACTTACTTTGAGCTGGCTTTTGGGCTGTTGGGTTTCGGGTTTTCTGTCACATCATCTAAAACTATTTGAAACGGACAGACAGAAGAGGCCCAGCACTTGTCAGCCAGTCAGTCAGTTAGTCAGTCACTCAGTCAAGTCAGTCAGTCAGTCAGTTGTTCAGTTAGAGTCGCTTTGCCATAATTTAACGGTTCTCACACTCTCGGCAACCGAATCTGGTGTGTATATCTTTGGCAGCGAGTGGCACTCATCATAATTACAACGCGGCAACAACAACAATTGACTAACCGACTGACTGACAGGCGCATGAGGCGCAGGCAATGGGCAACATGCCTACGGTTTATGCACAGTAAAAAAAAATAAAGTACTCAAATTAAGTTTGACCTAACGGAAATCTAAGGGTTACAATTTTTACACAGGGTGCTCAAAAACATAAGTAAAAATTATAGTTTAAGGTCAAGTAAAGTGCTACTTTTTTATATAACTATAAAAAATTTAAAACCAAGCATTAGTAATAATAATATGGAAATAATGTTCAGTTTAGTATTATTTTTGATGTAAAACCAAGCACTACTAATAGCAATTATAGTAATAATAATAATAATGAAAAAGTACTAATATTTATTATGTCGATATAAGCATTATTTTTATTTTAAATGTCATAATTGAATAGTGATAAAAGTTATACTACAAATATCGGTTTAAACTGGTTTCTCATATTATTTTAGCCAGTTTAGACTTTTTAAATTAGTTAATATCAATACATTAATACTGATTTCCATATTGGTAGACTCTAAAGTTCTCAAAGTACAATTTACTCGCTTTTATTCTACCAGTGTAGTTGGCCTGCGCTATCGTAAAGTTTCCCAGTTGCCTTTTCATATACGTCTCTGGTGTTTATAATTTATGATTGCTTTGCGTGATTTTACATTTCTGCGTTATTAGTCTAAACTTGGCTTGGATCTATGTTCGTGTGTCTTTGTTTTCGCAGGCTGTGGCATGAAGAACCACCTACATACGTTCGCACCATTCGACCCAAGACCCGATGAAGACAGCCAGGCCAGGCCAGGCACAGTGAAGCCAAGCCATGCGCAACCAGCCCACACATTTGGGAATTGAGAATTGCACGTTTGGTAGCCAAATTGTGTTTGGTATTTTGAATGATTGCGCGAACATTAAAAGTCAATTCTGATTCATTAAACTCAATTGATGAGATTTGTGTGTAATGATTTGCACTCCGCTGATCCTGTTCAGGTGCATATTGAGTGTGGGATTTCAAGACAAATCAACAACAACAACACATTTTGGTGATTGTAAACCTTGTGGGATAATTGATAGTTGCTTTGATTAACTATTTGTTTTTAACTAATGAGTGTTATAATACAGGGGCAGCCTACACCTAAATGTAAACAAATTAAAGCTAACAGCTAGAAATCTGTAACTTTTAAAGCAAAGATAATTAAAAACAAGTAAATTACACAAATTTACACACATTTTTTTTATTAACAAAATAACCACAGTCTTAGCAGCTAGTCAAAAAAACAATCAATTTTATGTTTATAATATTATAATATTATAAAACGATCATTAAATATTTCGAAAATATTTTAAGGTCAATCTAATCAGTACTGGAAGAACGCAATAATGCTAACCTTGAGACCCCGAATTTAATGAGTTCAAAACAAAACCAGTTCCCTCAGTTAGTGCGTTAAAAATATATCATCATGGCAATTATTATCATCTGGTCTTCATCAATCAAGCAGCAACAAACAAACGTTATTAGAGGAACTGCCACCAACTGTTGACCAGCTGCCAAGATTTTTGTCAACGCTTGTTAAGGAAGCCGATCGACGTTTATTGTTGTTTTAGCTGCTCAAATACGTGCTGGAAGTGAGAAGAGTGGGAGAGGGAGCGGAAGAGGCTGGGGGGAGAGGCAGTGGTTAGTATTTCCGGTTGAAGAAGACGAAACCAAAACCAAATATTGTTTTGCCTTTGAACGGTTATTGCTATGGTTACGATCTAAGAATTTCCATGTAAAATGCCAAAGATATGCAAATGGCATCTTGGGTAAACATAGAGTAAGCAAAACAAACCAACTCCGAGCTGCATTTGCTTAAAGGCACATTACAAATGTTTTTGTTGTTGTTGTTGTTGTTGCTGTTTATTGCTGATGCAATTCCCAGAAAATTATGCTTGGAAATTGAGAGTCCGCATCGAGCTAAAGTTTTGGAGCTGCTGTTGCAGTTGTTGTTGAAGTTTGCCTTTCGCGTTTTTTTTTTTTTGTCGACTCTCTTACGACACAGTTTTCGTTTCGTTTTTAATAATCATTTGCAAATGTCTAATAGACCGTCCCCCATTGCCACCGCCATCACCCCCGCTGCCCGACTCAGTTGAGCATGCGCAGCGTTTTTCAATGGAAACTGAAAACTGAAAATGCAGTTGAAAAACAAATTTATGGAATACGACGAAAGAGACATTGACGCTGAAAATGTGTTTGACGGTGGCATGTAAATTAAGACTTTTAGCTCAAATTATAGCGAACGAACCAAGTCGGACGGATTGGCCGTGGGGTAAACACCCCCTTATTAGGGGCTGCAAATGCAAGACTTTAATTTCTTGTAAATTTGCAAAGTATTTGTTATGATGACTTTCCACACAGCTCTTCTCATGTCTATTATTTTCAAGCAAGCGTGACACGCCCATCTTTGACTGTGGATTATGGTCATCTGGTGTAAAGTAAAAGTTAGCCAAGTTTCTATGATGAGCTGTTATGCCTTAAATATCTGGCTCAGTCAAATTGGTGGCAGTGCGGGAACAAGAATTACTATCTGCGGCAAGCCAAATATTTTATACGCTTTTAAATTTGATTATAAATCGAAAAACTGTTTATTAGTCCGATTTAAATAATTTATTTAACAAAAAGTTATAAAAGAAGCGAATTGAATCTTTGAAGCGAATGTTCACTTTGCAGTTACATCCAACAGATAGCAAGGTATTAATATAAAAAAAAGGATTTTTACTAAGATAACTGTGAACTGATGATGATTGAGATTATATATTATATATATTATATCTCTTACGCAACGTCACCCTGACTGCGTTGCAAACAACAGAACAAAATTAAAATAATCTCCCTATAAGAGCTATAAAAACACAAAGTTCACTTAAGAAATTGCAAAGATCGTAAAAAAATATTACTTAGAATCTAGATGCATATTTGATGTTTATTGAGATGCTGATGCTGTGAAACTGAGCTGAGTTGAGCTGCGGAAATTGCTGGCAATTCTTGACAACGGACAACTGTTGCTCAGTTATGCAATTAAATTAAAATAAAGTTGCAGCAACAGCAGCAGCAGCAACGACAACAACAACAACAACAATAACAGCAGGCAGTCGGGTGACCGCATTGTTGTTGTTGTTTTTATTGCTTTTATTGCTGCCTGTTGCGAGTGTTGCAATTGCTTTCGCTTTGATTGAATTTATTTTATAATCCACGGTGCCAACTGCTTAGCCAGACTCTGTGTGTGTGTGTGTGTGTAGTATATAACTGCGTTTATGCACAAGCATAAAAAGAAGAAAAAAAAAATAAATAAACTGCATTTGTAAGATGGCAATTTACAATTTGCATTTTACCCACTGCGCGAACATAGGAAACGACGCGTCCGACAAGCGTCGCATGTATGATAAATTATATTATTGGCATAATAATATATTTAAGACTCATAAGCAGTAAAAACCAAATCGAGCTGAACCTGAAGTTGTAGCTTTAGCTTTAGCTTTTGCTTTAGCTGTCTCTATCTCTGTCTCAGTTGCTGTTGAGTTGTTGTGTGATTTACACGCAGACATTTCATATTTTTTAAAAAATGCGCATTAGCAGCTTCCTTTCAATCTCAATGCCGATAAGACAACAAACGAATAAGAAAAGTACAAATCAAAATAGAAAACAAGTTGTGCTAGCTTAGAGAATACCCTGTAATCAGGTTTGAAACAACAACCAACAGCTGTGAATTTTATAGAATATATTTTCAGTGATTTCCGCTATTAATTTCCTTATTATTGACAATTTAATTTTTTTTTTTTATTTAATTAGTTGCAACATTTAAAACACAATCAGCTCTGCATTTTTGCAAATCGATTGGCGAAAGTTGTTTTAAAAATGAAAACCTAAAAATCTAAACAACACATTAAACATTTTTGTTGATTACTAAAATAAATTTAAATTTAAAATTTGTTTTCTGAGGGTCTGTATAATAAATTAATTTTCTGACTGTTACCTTAGTTTAGTACACAGCTGAATTTATTTAAATTTAGCCTATCCCTACCTTACTGAAACTGATATTGCAATACATAAAATAAGATTTGGTCTCGTTTTTATAGGAATAACTTTTGAACCGTGTTTATCAAGGTAAAAGATTAAAAGAGTTTTTTTTAAAACCACGTATTAGTAGTTACTCTGGTAAATGAGGTGTCCATAGCTACTATATTCTCTTAGATGGATTTTTTTTTGGTAAGCTTTTTGAAACACTTAACAGGGTATGAAAAAGGTAATAAAAAAACCACAAACAAGAAAAATGGAAAACTGCAATAAATAAATAGAAAACTGTGACTTTTGTTGCTGCTCTCGCTCTCTCCCTGTGCGAAACTGTGGGCTATGAATTTGCGTTGCAAATTGGATTATGCCTTATTGTGTTGTTGCAGTTGTTGTTGTTACTGTTGGTGCTGCTGCTGTGCCACATCCTCAAACAGCAGCAATAAAATTGTCGGCGCATGCGTCGCTGCCAAAGTCTTGTAATTACAGCCATTGCCAGATGGAGTGCAGCAACGTAGCCAGTTTGGAACACACTCAGTGATTGCCACTGAATTTATCTGGCAAATGGGCAACAAGAGGCAGCCCCTTTAATTATTTGCACGAATTCGGTTTGTTAATCGCCAATTGACGTAGCGCATCGATGGGGCATAGACATCTCCATAAATACCCATATATAGCATGGATAGATAGATATATATATAGAGTATATATATATATTTATATATACATAAGTTGGTGAGTAAAAGTGCAATGAAAGCCACAAAAGGCACACTTCAATTAAAGGGGACGGCCACGACGACGGAGCGATTGCCGACATCGCATTGCATTGGAGTCAGTTAGATAAACAAACTGCTCGCCAAATTACAGCATTGTTATCGCAAAGAGAGAGTCAATGAGAGAGAGAGGGATAGAGATAGAGAGATAGAGAGAGAGGTAGAGATGGGCACCGAGGGGTGACAACAAAATTTATGATTGAATTGAGCATTTTCACGTTTGTTTTTGCTTTAATGCCCAACAACAGCAACAAAAAATGGGCCCATCAATTGCCAAATGAAATGAATTCAAGAAGTTGCAAGCAAAAAGTTTAAATGCCAATGACCGACCACATTGAGTTGCACTTAGTGCAGACTTGCCCCGAATGCAAAGTGAAAACTAATCATAGAATTGCCCTAATGTTTCCCTCACTCCAATTACAAATGAGCAAAATTACTGCCAATAAACATGGGAAAATGCCTTGAATAAAGGAATTTGAATCTGAATGAATGAATTGAATACTTTTAGCCAGCTGTTCATGAATTAATGTGAATGGGGTAACTATAATTAGATAAATTTTAAGAATGCAATTGATATTATGTTGGGAAATCTTGAAAGCTTATATAAATTTAATAATAATAATAATAAGCAACTGAAAAAACTGAAGTTAAACTTGAGCAAATTTTACTCAATCTCAATTTAAGATACTTTATGAAAGCCATGCTTAAAATTGTAATTTTTAGCAACTAACAACTAACTAACTAACAATAAAATTGAACTCAATCTCAAAGTCTTTCCCAATAGATTTTAATCTATATCTTTTTACCTCAATCTCCAGTGAATTAGATTAAACGGTTCAATAAATTCTGCTTTAAAATTCCCACAAATTGAGAAAACCAATTTGTTTCTATACAAAGCACTTCAATTGACCGCATTAAATAGATGAAACTGGTTTACTCAACATGCATATTTCAGTCCTCAATCTAAATACTTTCCGATTGTAAATTACTTTGAAACTTAAATTATGCCCCCACAAAAAAAAAAAGCGGGGAAAAAAAAAACTTTGGGCAACATATCATTTAATCAAAAGCTCGTTAGTCTGTGCACAGTTTGCGCTTGAATTTTTAATGGCTTAATCAGTTTCGGTTGTTTTGGATGTTTTTTCTTTTGTGTAGGGGAGGAAGCCACAAGGAAATTGCATCGGAAAGCGATACAAAAGAAGCACATCAACAGTTTTTCCTACCCAGCACATTATATATATATACGAGTACATACTTATGTTTAGTATTTTTTTATTTTATGGGCACATAGCACAAATTGATTTGCTATGTGAAGACGGATAATTGGCTTTCGAGCGGGGCAGAAATAGGAAAGCTTTCACGGCATTGCTGAGGCGCATCTCATCTATAAGTAAAGTTTAATTAACAAATCAATTAGAGCGCCCTGTTGCCAACTGGCAAAACAGCAACCAGTTTGGCATTTTCGTACGTCTGAAGTAATAAAGTCAAAGATTTAAACTCAAAATAAACGTGCGACAGGCAATTATACAAGGTTTCTAGAGAAGAAAAAAATAGTCGAACTCGCCACTAATTATTTTTCATTATACAAAATAACGAATAACTGACACATTCCTAACATAAAATTGTTCAATATGCAATTAAAGATAGCTGTTTAGGTATATTAACATATAATACGAAAATTGTGCATGAAATTGAAATATCTTAACACAAAACCTGTTTATAAATATGCCAATGATGTTTATCATTTATTTAAGATAATTTGAGCATTCAATCAGTTATTTGGATACGTTCTAATTACGTGTAATTAAATTCATACACATTTTATTTTTTAATTGGAAAAATTATATTTTTAGTTAAATGAACCGTCGGCTTTTATTCTGCACAAGGCCGCATTTTATCCTAACTCAATTATATTACCAAAAATATGGAAACTTATCGCAGTTAGCAATAAATATTTTTTACTACCCCCAATCGTATCACTAATAATCTGATAGGCCATAAAAATCAGTTAACCAAAACACAACGGTTAATTCTAATAAAACCAAACCATTATCAATCATTATTAATATGAGCAGATTCAGATTTAGAATTAGATCTTGAAGAAGATACAAATAATCGTTGCCAATCAAGGCAACACGTTTCAAAAGAGATGTGGCCAAATTGAGTTAGCCTCTTCTCTTAACAATTTAACTGTTCTTTGCGATGGGGAATAGAATAGTTCAAATAATAATCTTAAGACGCAATTTACACTTGAATGTGCGTGCAAATTGATCAGCTGGTTCTATACAAATTTTCACAGCTTTCTCTGCATGTTCATTTTATTTATTATTTTTTATGAACATGCTAAAAACTCTTGATGCAATATAATTGCCATCGATTCTATATTTGTGTGTGTGTGTGTGACTTTTGTGTCTGGGAAGAAGTCGGTTACTAACATTTGGCTCATTGCGGGGCACGTAAAATGTATGACTAATCAATATGGGTCGCAAGAGAAAGAGAGAAACACATATACAAAGAGAGAGAGAGAGAGAGAGAGAGAGGGGCAGACTCTTTGGGAGAAGCAACGCTTGGGCAAGTTTCTCAAGCTTCAAGACCCGCATATGTGAGCTTTAACGACTATACGAATGCTATATTTGCATTTATATTAAATTTTATGTGTGTGCCAATATGTGTGTGCGAGTGTGTGTGTGTGTGTGTGCATCGTAGTTATGTGTGCGATCGCACAAATGCCAAACAATGTGAGTCACGATAATCAGCGTTGAGCACACCGCAAACACGTCCAGCAATATACACAGTGCACATCTAAATTGCGAGGGTGGAAAACCAAATATGCATAAACCATATAATTTCATTAATAGACTTGCTAGATATAAATTATATCATGTTAATCCAAAGGTAAACTATGTCATTATGTTATTATAAACTGACCAGATAAAAATTATAGCATGTCAGCTAAGTAGAATATTATTGTTATCATTCTGTTAATGAACTTTCATGTTCGTTTAGCGTGCAGTTTGTGGATTAAGTTGGAAAACAGTAGAGTTTAATTATGAGAAAGTGCTTAACTAAAAATACATTTTATGAGGTTAGCTGCAGTTAGAGCTTTTAAATGTCCAAATCTACGAGTATACAAACTAAATAGGTCGCTATGTTTGTAATTAACACTCATACACAACCCAAACTAGAAGTTTAAAATTCATTCATAATTAAAAGATGCTTAGAAATATATGTATATATATATATATATATATATAAACCCTGAAAATTGCAAGTATAAAGTATAAATTCATGTGTAACCCATTTTTATATAATTGAAATACTAACTAAAAAAAGAAAGAGCTGCTATCTTAAACTAGCCGAATGTGACATAAACCTGCTGACATTTAAATTTTAGACCACACCACAAAATATTATTATTTTTTTACGCTTTTAGTAAGTTTTATTTATATGTTTTCTGTAACAAAAATTACAGTAAGATGAATTTTCTATATTCTTGTATATATAATATATCAGAAAGTGTGATCTGTTTATTTACTTCTATCTTGGATCCGTAGTATAATCGATAGTGCCTATAGTATACACAACCAATGAAATAGGTACCAAGTTTCAAAAAGATAGCTTTACAACTAAAGAGAGTATTAAAATACATAGATAAATTAACAATTGACAGCCACACAAATAACATTGAACTCAGATCTAAGATTTTGTTGAACTCGAAGCAATATTTGGCTTGGGTAACAATTGTGGCTGCCCTCGTACATTGAAAGAGTTACAGAGTCATATGCGCAGTTAAAATAACAACGCTTTGAATATTGTACAGAGACTGACTGGAAACGAGTTTCGATTTGTTGAAATAAGCATTTATGATAAATTAAATACACAATATACACAGGTAAATATAAAATTGTATGTTTGTGCATATATAGACAAGACTTGAGTAGACGTTAACTTGGCAAGCGTTGTTGTAAATATTGCAAGATGTTGCAGTTGCTGTTGCTATTGCTATTGCTATTACTGTTGATGTTGCAGCAACTGCAATCGAGCGTAATGCGCACACATGCAACGTGCCACAATAGCAACAACAGCAACAACACCTTCGAAATGGTGTCAGCAATAATTTATCACAAAATAAAAACAGCAACAAAAAAATGAAAAGAAAAACATAAAAAAAAAATGAAAAATTAAAAGAAGCATAAATAAACCAGGCAAAGCTGTTCAAACCGCATCTAAGTCTGAAGAGAACCCGAAACAACGTTGCCAGCAATTTGCATGAGCAGCCAAAGACAAAAGACAATGGGACAAAACACATATACATATGTGTATGAGTGAATGTGTGTGTGTGTGTGTGCCTGAGTATCTGTGAGATACGAGCTATCTGGGGGCTGCTGGTGGCCCAGGGCATGTAAAGCGTGTCAGCAGAGTGCAGTGAAACTCGGTGAAATAATTGCAGTAAGCGCATAAATAAAATTACACATGTTGCGATTTTACAAGAGGGGAGGGGGGCACAGTAGGCGACAGACACGCCCCTGCCAAGCCACAAACCCCGCCCCCAATGCATGCCCTACAACAGGTAAGAGTAAAGGTAAGCAAGCCAGGCCAGGTAGGCAGGTAGGCAGGCAAGCAACAGTTATTTGTATCTTTTGGATGCATCTTTTGTATCTGGCAGATAGCTGCGACCGCTTATCTTATCTCGCGCCCCTTTTTAAAATACACAGCAATTTATTGATTTTTCCTCAGTCCAACTGATAATGCAAGGCGGGGCAAAAAAAAAAAAGAGAGGGCTGAGAGTAGAAGCAAGAAGGGTCTGTCAATCAGCCGCAACTAATTAACGAAAATGACGTTGACAATGGGCAACAACACAGCAGCCTTTCAATGCTACGCGTGTCCTTTTAACAGGAAGCATAGCAATAACAATGCGGATGGGTTCAGGTTCAGCAGGGAGTAAATCCCTTGTATTCCCTTACACTACATTAATCCTGTCAGCAGCAATTTTTATGGCATTTGACAGCAATTTCCAGCGAACTAATCAATGAAATTGCAGGCAAACCTCAAACGAAAAATGTTCGGGATTTTAGGGTTTTTGGTTAAGCCACACGAGCTGTGCAAAGGTCACGTTTGTCAGCGTTTACATATTGAGAATCACAAAGTGTGTTCAAAAATAATATTTATAGAATTTTCGAAGAATTTTTTTTCATTGAATTTGGCATTAGGTCACGATTTAAACGCAAAATATTAAAAAAAAAAAAAAACAAATTTTTTGTGTGACAGAAAATTCTAGGAATTTGTCACGAAGTTTGCAAAAGTATGCATAACGGTATTTTAATATTATTTTTTTGTTATTATAAGTCTGTTAATTTTTTAAATCTTTCGCAATCCCACCGATTTCTGTTCTGTGGAGTAAACCAGTTTTGTTTCATAATATTTCCGTATATACAGATTATTGTCAATTAAACTTACAACAATTTTTTAGTGAGTCACAAAAGAGTTATTTTTTAATATATTACGAATGAGTAATTTCAGCCACAAGAATATATATTTAATTTAAAATAAAATAAAGCTCTTGGGGCTTCAAAAATACACATTATTATTGATGTGATAAGAGTAAATAATATAAAATGTAAATTTTATATATATTATAGAAGTTGACAATGGGCATAGCTATTTTTCATGAATAATTGAATAAAGGGAAACCTGATAAAAACAATGTAAAACTGTATAAATAATAATTTAAAATTAATTAGAAATTGCAATGGAATTTTTCTGAGTAACTGAAACTTTTAATAAAAACCCAGAGCAGATAAATGTATGATAATTTTTACATGACCCATTCAGATATATAAATTTCTGATTTCAATTTGAAAATCCCATAAGTAAAACAATTAATTATTTATTATGTATGTTATAAAATGACTAACATAAAAATATTCAAAAAAAAAGTATATTTTATTTAGATAGTCTATAAGCTTATAGCTTTTCATAAACTCAGTGACAAAACCAGCTAACATGAAAGATATAATGATTATTTGCTGAGTATCTAATAACATATAGGGGAAAAAACTTTCGGTATATAAAAGTATTTTTAACAAAAAATCTACCTCAAGTAAATATTATGGTATAGAAATTAATGATAAAATCGGACAAAATTACATTTCCATTTTATAAAAATAATATTTATCTAATGATGCCAGATGATGCACGGTAAATAATTTATTTATTTACAGAAAAAAAACCCCAATAAAAATATTGTGTGTAATCATAAATTGGATTTGTTTGACTTACCGTTTGACGTTGCGACAACGTTTCTCGTTCTCTCGCTCGGCCTCCTTGACGCTGTCCCAGCTGTCGCCGACGCCCGATGAGGACATGTCATCCAAACGCTCCTCATCCTCCATGCCCGAATCCTCCAGCGAGATGTGGCAACTGGTCAGAGTCACCTGTTTGCCATTGTCGCCCACCTCGATCCAATCCGAGGTTCTGATCCGCTGTGATCTCTCCGTGCCGTAGGGCGACGAATCCGAGGAGCAGCCAGAGGGGCATCGTTTCCGAGGCGTTGAACTGCCATTTAGATTATCATCTTTGTTATTGTTGCTGTTGTTGTTATTGTTCTCTTTGAGGGACTTGTTGATGGCATAGGTTAGCGTGTCCTCCTCATCGCCATCGGCATCCTCCACATTATCGGCATCCACATCCTCCGTGTCGGCATCCTCAATGGAATTATAGCGTGGGCGTGGCATTGTCTTAATGGGCATGGCCAACGATTGTGAATTCGTGGGCAACTGTTCCAGTGAACAAGAACGATTGCGCATCGCCGCCAGCTCCGAGATGAGCAGCTCATGGAAAGCATGCTTCTTAACCGGCGTATTGCCAGCACTCAACGAGCTCTTCGGGGCAGATTGCGAAGTGGCAAGCGGATTGATGTTGATGCGTGTACAATTACCCGCTGCCTGTATGGTTACCTGCTGCTGTTGTAGCTCCTGCTGCTGTTGCTGTTCCCTCTCGCACCTCAGCCTCGCTCGTTGCCGTTCCCTTTCCCTTTCCCGGTCACGTTCGAGTTCCTGCTCGAACAGCGCCTGATGTTGAATGGCACGCTCGTGTTTCGTTATAATGGTCGTATCCGTGGCAGATTGCTTCTGTGATTGACTGATGATGATCTCCGCGAACAGGCGCTCGGCGGCGTTCTTTAGATTGTTCTTGAATTCGACAGTTTTGCCACCCAAATAGCTGCTACCATGATTGGAGCAGGAGATGGGACTGTCCAGTGTTGTCTTGGAGCGACGAAAAATGCTATTCGCTGGCGTTGCGGGTGCCGTTACAAATGTGGAAGGCATCACCACCATCGCTGCCGTCGTCGGCTCCTCATCATCATCATCATCCATATCGAGTGTGGCCACCGGCAATTGAACAATTTTACGTGGCTTGGGCAACGGTTGGGTGGTGGGCAACAGACCAGCTCGCTCAAAATCCACCTTGCCCAGACTGTGGCGGGTGTCCTTCAAAGCGGGCGACGACTGTGTACTGAGAGAATTGGCGCGATTTACGCTAATCAGCACCGAGTCACGGGGCTTGGCTGTTGGCACAGCGGGCGCCTTGCGCAGCTTCAAAGGCGGCTTGGGCGCCGTTGCAGGCGCAACTGTTGGTGTTGTTGGTGTTGCTGCTGGAGCAGCTGCAACGGTTGCTGTTTTTGTTGCATTTGCAACTAGCGCCATGGTGGGCGTTTGTGTTTGCGCCTGCTTCTTCTGATTGAGATTCATCGAGGGCGACTTGTAGACAAGGGTGCGTCCCAGATGGCTAACAAATGTGGGCTTCTTTTGGATGATGGGCGGCATGGCTGGTGCCGCAGCGGCAACTGTTCCTGCTGCTGCTGCGGATGTTGCTGCTACTGCTGTTGCTGTTGCTGCTGCTGTTTTGGGCCTGGGCGGCACTGGCGGACCTGGCCGCTTAACCGCAACTGCTGACTGCATTTTCAATTGTTGTTGTTGGTTCTCACGAGTTGTTGTTGTTGTTGATTGTTGCTTGTTGGTTGTAAAACCAGTATTTGTAGGTCACTTTTTTGCGCGACTTCTCGTCTGCAACTTTATGACTTGAACTGAAACTTTGTATTGCGTTTATTTATTATTATTATTTTAACATAAAACTTGTTTTTTTTTTTTGTTTTTGTTTGGTTGCGTTCTTAAGTTGCTGTTGTTGTTGTTGTTAGCATTTTGACAGCGCTGCTGCGATCTGCGACTGCGGCTGATCTATTTTGAATATAGGCCACGATGGCGCACTAACGGGCCAAGTTGTTGCTGTATTTGGTTTGGCTTATTGGTTATTGGCTGATTGAAACTCGTTTGGCTCGTTTGTTGCTGTTGTTGTTGTTGTTGTTGCTGGTTGTTGCACTTTGGATTCTCTCAGTTTTTGTTTTTTGTTTTTTTTTTAAGTGAAAGGGTTGCGGTTTTTAGCACAATACTTTGGGTAGATGATGCCCTATACGAGGAGCAGCTACTCATTGGATTTTAGCACTTGTAATTATTTTTGGTTTTGTATATTTTTGCATCTTAATTTTTCAAATAACCTATTAAGTTTTCATAAAAAGAACATTTGATAATTAATTATAAGTTTTAAATATATATTTATGCTGATTGGATGACAACTGCTTTCTAATTATCAAGTCTCCACTGTAATATACTAATGGCTCGTAAATAAAAATGATTTTTAGCACTACCCGAGAATAAAAATATATTTATCACCTAATTTTTTATTGCATTTGACTTTAATGGACAATAAATAATTTTGTATGTATTTTTTCCATATACTTTTTAATTAGAAAAAAACAAACAAAAATAAATATATTAGTCATTAAATTTAAATTAACAATTAATTTTTGTTCAATAATGAATTTATTATCTGTCATCGGCAATTCATAATTTAGTAAATTAATTAACTTTTAAATTTTACTAAAAATACATTTTTTTTAATGATCTCCCTGAGCCGAAGCATTTTCTTTATCGAACGATCACTGTACTCCATTAAGTTTACTTATAAAAAAATTGCTGTTAAATTGACTCTGATTAGGTGCAATGTTTGTGTGTGATTTTGTTGTTATAATTGCTTTAGCTGCATTTTGAAAGTGTTTATACAATTTTTTGTATAAATTTGGTTTTGGGCATTTGCACGATTTTCGGGCCATATTGCGGGCGTCGAATTCAACGTCATAATTGAGTTGCATGTTAGAAAGCTCAATTAAGGCAAAATGCACATAAAAACGATAAAAATAAGTAACAAAGTAATAACCCAATTTCAGCCACAAATGTGCTCAGAATAAAGTATAATTTAATGAAGCTTTTGGAGCCATAGCAAATTTGTTTGACTTAAAGGAAAACTCAGCGATCATTAAAAATCAATTTGTGTAGTGTTCGGGAATACTGTCTTCCCACTGTGTTACGCAGCAAACCGTTAGAGAAAATGCATAACAAACAATTTAATATGGAAATTAACAAAAAGGGGGAGATAAAATACAATACTTTAGAATAAATCCCCAAAATAAAAAACCGGTTTTTATCAAATTCAAAAGACGTTTTAAGCAAGTAGGAGAACAAAAAGCGACACTTTCAGCTGCTTCTGCTTCTTCTTTGAAATATTTACGATTAACATTTTTATCGAAATCTAATTAGAATCTTAAAGCTTTGCAATTGGGGTCATAAAAAGTTAATCGATCGACGATAAGCCAGCAATTTTGTGGCCGATAAACAAGAACGGTAAAACTGAATTAGCATCATATTAAACACACACACGCACACACCACACACATAGACAATCCGTTTGCACTTTGAGCTTTGAGTTGATTGAGTATTCTTTTAATTCAAATAGAATTTTGTTTAATTTAATTAAGTGCTAAGGCTCTGTAAGAATGTCACCCACACACACACACACACGCACCGAGTGCAGCACAAATGACACACACTCGTTCAGTTTGTAGCTATTTTTGACATAGAATTCTTTCATTTCATATTTTTCTTAAAAATATTCCTATATATATAGGTATATATGTAAATGCATTAGTTACACTGCGTATTTGTATTGCATTTGCATTTGTCAAGCAACAGTAAAGACGAAAAATAGACCGAAACCGAAACCGACACCGACACACACATACAACACATTAGCGACCGAGCGACCGTACGAGCCGTCCGTTTCGACGTTGCGCTTTGCACGAGAGCCAGAAATAAACTGAGAGCATTGTAAGAGCTAAGCGCACCTTGCTCAATCTCGGCGCATTATGTTTACGTAGTTGTGCTAGTATGCGTGGATGTGTGTGTGTGTGAGAGTGCGTGTGGGTGTGCGCCTGTGTGCATGCCAATGATGTGCGCGTGACAAAAACAATCCAACACGATCCCAACCTCTGATGGCTGTAATGCTTGGTGAGCAGCGTGGGATACATTAATTTTTTGATTTGCTCTGATACGTAGGTGTGTGCTTTCGTGATTAAGTTCCACCATAAGCTCAACTTGGCTTCGCATTCAATTGATTTTGTCTGAGACAGCAGTTGACTCACGAAACACTCACGCTAGCGCTGCGTGCACATCTCTATTGGATGTCTCTCTGCAAAAGCCGCAACTTTTCTGCTCTCTTAACACTTTGAGCTCGCTGTTAAGTCGCGCTGTTAGCTAACATTATTGCTGGTTTAGTCCGCCAAATGGTCTAATAAGCAAACTAGAAAACTAAAATGTACGGCAGAAATTGGAATAATGCAATAAATGTAGGTTCCAATATTAAGCTTCTAAATGATAAACAAAATTCATCTACTCTAAGTGATGCCTAACAGCCCCTCTTAAATTGGTGTTTAAGAGAAACTATGCAAACTGTTACTCAACTAGCTGCTCTTCTGTTGCTAAGAGCAACTTGGCACATGGCCAAAAGTGCATTGATTGGCATTTGCAACGGGTCTTGGGGCAGGTGTTGAAGTGAAGAGGGCCGGCGCCGGCGTCTGGCTGCTGTGGTCTCGTCAGCCATTGCAACAGCTGTTGTTGCCGCATTGCCACCACCCACACCACTCCACTGCGACCTTTACGCCCAACCCCAGCCACCCCCAACTAAGTAAATCTTTATTGATTGCATGTTGCAACAGACGCTAAAAAGAACACAAACGCTAATCGTCTTTCGAGTGCCTTTGCTGTCTGACTAAACAATTATTTAGCCGGCATATTCATTGGCCCAAACTTCAATTCCTGCCCCAAAACTCCTTCCAACTTAAAGGGTTTTTTGCGGCACTGCAGACAAAATTGCAATGAGGCGTCAAGCAGCAAAGAAAGTCGGCCCAGATATATGCACATTTATTAAGTATGTACAAATGCAAGTACAGTGAAACTTATTGAAATTACCATTAACTTTTTATGTTACTCAATTATGAATAGGTCGAAAAAAATTAACTGAAAAATATATAAAAACAAAAATTCAAAATATTTAGTTGTTTCTGTTTTACTTTTAAAATTTTAGAAATATTTTAATTAAATCGATTAAGTGGTATTAATTGCTATACAAATTGCATGATTTGAAACTGATAGTTTGGAAATTAATAAAATTGTGCTAAATATTAAATTCAAATTGGGAAAATTCAATTAAAATATTGACAAATCTCGTTTATTGAGCTTGCAACTTCCGAGTGACCACTGTATGTGGCATACAATGATAAATTATGCACATACATTCAAACATTACATTTATGTGATGTGGCGACATGAGCCGTAGTAAATACGGTCGTATAAATCTTCAACGTTTTTGGGGTTGCTGGGTTCGGTCGTTGGCGTTGCCGTTGCCGTTGTCGCCACTTGAAATTACCGTATTTGTATTTGTATTTGCTTTTGGTAGGCAACCATGGAGCGGCCCAGATCCGCCCCAAAATGAGGCAAGAGACGCCGCCTAGCACTACTAGCCCGGCCGGCTGCTTTGTCTGTCTGCACGACGGGGAAATCCCCACAGCCATCCACTTCAAATGATTTCCATGCCACTCAGGAAGTCGCCTCTTCCGGCCAAAAAAAAAACAACAACAAATACAACACTTCTAGGAGGAGTTTGAGGGAACCTGCGTCCCGTTTTCATTTGCTCGACACTTTTTTTTGTTTCTGTGCATTTTTCTTTTTGTTTCGCTCATTTGGCGCAGCAATATATATATATATATATATATATAGATATGTATAAATTTCTGTGTCGTTCATTGTATTCGGGTTGTCTGGAGTCTTTGTCGCAGTCGGGAATTGGCAAAGCACCAGCTGCAATTACAGATACCAACGAGAACATGCCCAACACAATTGACAAAATACCCATTTTTTAAATCACAAAGGATTATCCACATATATGTATAGATATATGTATATATCTATATACAATTCTACTTGAATGCACTTCAGAACGCACCCTTTGGCCACCATTAGGAAGCCCCAACAATGAAGGTTAAACTTACGTTAAATAGCTGTCGTCACCAGGACCACACCCGCCAGCCATCCACTTCTAATCCTTCCCGCCTCAAGCAACGAAGCACTTCAACAGCAAAACCAGCAGCAGAAACAGCTTCTAACGGAGAAACGTGCAAAATCAATACAAAAAAAAAATAGAAACCGAGTAGGAAACGATTTTCTGAGACACGCCGAATTTTATATACCCTTTCAGAGCGAATTTTTGATTTGGAGTTTCAAATACTATAATTATTTTTTTTATTATATTATTTTACATCTGTGTAGTTAGTCAAAAAAGTGTCATATTTTAAAGGAATTCTTTTGCCTTATTGTGCTAATATTGCTGAATTAAAAGTTTTTGCAATTTATAAAAATTAACTTTGTAAAAAATAAAAAAAAAAAAACCCTGATATATTTACATAGAAACTTTATATTATTCAACAAAACACAAAGTGCTCCATTAAATGAAGCTTGCAAAGTCAAGTCTCAAATTAATTTAATTTTAAAGCTTGAAAACTAATTTCGCTTAGTTATACTAGATCAGCTATCGCCCTCAAAACAAATTATTTCATGCTTTCCGCACAATTAAAAAAAAGAAATTACAATACCCCCACAAAGAGTATAAAAAATCCAAAAAAACAAATTTTTAGTCACATTGACGTACCTCAAAGGGTCGCAAATATTTTTTCTTTGTTTTGTTTTTTACTTTACACAAAATATCATATTGTATATTAAATAATTACCACAAGCTAATTATCATTATTAGTCATATACGTGTAAGAATGTGTGTGTGCATGTGTGTGTGTTTTTGTGTTGTTTTTTTTTTACTTTAAAGTATTGCATAAAACGTAAGAATAAAAAAATATACACTAGGAATCTTTTTCTGAAATATAACAAGCAATAAAATATTAACTAGTATACAAATACACACACATCACATTCGCACACACCACACACACACACACACATGCTGCAGTTCACACACAGAATTGGCATTAGAAAATAATTAACATTAGAAAAACACATGCTTTTTTTTTACGATTTTTACACACATACTGCTCGAATATCCGTTAACAAACAACTCACATAATCATAGTTTATATATATATATCTTTATATATATATATATAGTGTAAGACATTATGATCTTAAGAAGCGTTTAGATTAAATACATAAATAAGCGTTAATGCTATTAATTAATCCGTACAAAATACATACATGTCACAATACAATACAAAAAGAAACACACAAAACTAAAACAAAAGTTTTCAACGCAATTCAATGCATTTTGCATTTTACATTTTACATTTTCCATTTTCCATTTCCCCAATTTCCCTCACCCACCCATAAAACAATTTTGATGTCGCAAATAGACTAATTGACATATCGACGCCTCGTCTAATCCGCAATGGCCGTGTACGGCAGACTGCTGTGCTTGGGCTTCGTTTTATTGATGAACACCTTGATGGCGCCATTGAAATCGGCACTGACCAGCACATAGCCACAGCCCTTTTTATGCTGTTCCGCCAACGGATCCGGCTGCATACAGATTGAAAAAAAGTGGGAAAAACAACGAGAGAACAGTTATTAGCAATTACATAAGCAAATATCTACAGAGGAGCACCTCTGTTTGTCTGCACAGAGCGAATCATTGTTATGTCAATAGGGGAACACCTCTATTTGTAAAAACGGTTCAGCTACATGCGGAGCAAAAACTTGGCAATTTTTCTTGTGATTTGTTTTTTTGTATGATTACATAATAAAAATAGATAGATATGTATTTTTTGTTTATTAACTGCTGACCCATTCTTTGTATTTATAAATATATATATATTTATTTGTATAAAGAAAATCTGCATTAAATATTTGTTTTATTATTAATATCGTTTTAAATTTTGAATTTTTGCGCTGTGTTGACAAAAACTTACGCAAAATTTTAAATATCGTCAACAGTGTGTCATTTCATTCATTTCATTTGATTAATTTTATGTTCTAAAATAATATGAGTTGAAATAATAATCCTTCATATTCACAGAATAAAATTCTTTAAAAACCAATTGGAATAAGATATATTCTTATATTTGTAACAAAAATAAATACGCAGACATAAGTGAATTAAATTAACCAATAGATAAATAATGATATAATTTGCAATGGTTAAACGAAATAATTAGCATATTAAATATGTTTGAAACTAATTTTCGAACGTTAGTTGATATGGGATCTATTTGAAATAGTAATTTAATTTAGGACATTACTAATTAATTTCGGCAACTTTTTCAACAAATAAATTTCTCATACAAAATCTCTTCTTTAGATCGAAATTTCCTAAGGCAGCTTAATTAGACGCATTTAAAGTAAGTTTAAATTAAGTATTTTTTTAAACAAAAATGTTTTTAATACAAACGCTGATCTTTCTATTGATCATTCCTAAGACTATAAGCTATATGATTTAGTGATCTAACCGGCAGCAAACTTAAAGAATTATACAAAGTTTCATTAAGAACCAGATGGACGGAGGCTTGACTAGCTAATCTGATTAAGAATAAATACACTTTATGGAGTCTTCAATCCTCACCACAAAATTCGAATACCCTCATTCGAAAAAGTTATGTGATTAATTTAGGAAAACATTGGATTCTCCTCGCTTACTCACCTTTTCATTTGGAATTTCATCCGGTTCCGGTTTAATGATGGCCTCCGGATGTGGCGCAAATATGGCACAGGTGACAGTGGCATTATGCGCTTTAATACCCTCCCAAAAATCACTACGATCGCGACGCACCTAAAACAGAAAACAAAGTAAGACAGAAATAAAAGCAACTTGCAGTCCCGCTTCACTTACCGAGCTCAGCTTGGAGTAATCGTGATTCGTTTTCCAGATGTAGATGCATTGGTTCTCGGAACCGGCAATGATGTACTTGCCATCATGGCTGAAGGAGCCCTTGATCTGCGAGGAGACATTGAGGTAGCCCTTGTATTTGCAGGACAAGTTCAGATCACGCAAATCATACAGGCGGACACGACTGTCATTGGAGGTGACCAGGATTTTATCCTCACCGGGCATCGGTTCAATGCCACTAATCTTGCGACCTATCCGATTCTTGCCACGCGTGGAGCGCACATGGATTTGCGTGTGATACTTCAGCTGGTCCGTGTTGTAGAATATGCAGCGACCATCGTAGCTGCCAACCACAGCGAATTGGCCATTCTGACAGAAGTTCGCCGCCGTGATGAGCTTCGTCTGGCCATCGACCTCGTTCCACAGCGCCACCTTCTTGTCGGGTATGTTCCACAGCCGGAGTTTGCCATCGAGACTGCCACTCAGGAAGTAGCGATCATCACGCGGATGAAACGCAATGGCAGTGACGAAATCAATGTGCTGGAAACAGCATAGACACTCCTTCCGCGAGATGTGCCACAGACGCACCGTTTTGTCCATGCTGCTCGACAAGATGAAATAGTTTTTCGACCAGCTGACATCCAGCAGATCCGATGTGTGGCCATTGTATGTGCAGAAGGGTTTGGGCATAAATGGACCCGTGCACTTCTCCGCTGCGGTGGCCATCGCAATTGCTTCTTCCGCGGAATGCTGTGACACTAGCGACTCCTGCGATGGCGTCGGCGATGATTTCTGATCCGCATTGTATTTGTTGCGCATATCCTGCAAATGTGACATTGACCGGTTAGAATTGTGCTGCATTAAATAAATAAATAATCAGCTTACCTGAAAATAGGGATAGGCATCCTTAAGCACCCAAATGCGGAGCACTTTATCCTGCCCGGCGGTGGCCAGCAGTCGTCCACAGGAACTGAACTTCATGCACCACACAGCGCTGGTGCCCTCGCCAATCAGATCCTGCACATGCTGCAGCTTGGTAAACTCATAGGGGCCCTTATTCGAGGAGGATGCCTTGATTTTAATATTCTGCTCAGGATTCATTGCATCGACAATGTCGGCGACATCTTCCTTGTGTCGCGCATGCGACACTTCCGATGCAATCGACTTGGCCTTGTCTACCGTTTTGCGCATCGTGCTGCCAAAGAAGCGTTTAATCCGTGCCGTTTTCTTTTTAAGGCGACTGCCATCCTCCGTTTCGAGCTCCTCCTCGTCGGGCTGCTGACCCTCACTGCTCGGCGGTATGCCAATTACGCTCTCCTCATCCGATTCCTTCTGTATGGCCTCCAGATGCGAGGTCAGCTTCAGTATATGCAGCGAGAGCGGATTCCAGCCCTCAGGCACTGGTGGTGAACGCACCTCGGATAGCGGCATATTCTCGCCAGTATCCAAATTCTTTACAGGAACTTGTTCGAGTATCTCAAAGTCAGTCAACTGTTTCCCCGAATTCGTGCGTGTTCGCACATAAATATTCATCTGCCGCAGCACATCCTCATCTCCAGCGGACTTGCGACGTTCCTTGTCAGTAATGCGATACAAAGCCGTATAGCTATGCAAAAGAATAAGTGAAATTAGTTTTAAAGTCAAAATGTAGCCAAAGTTTAAGCTGCCTAAATTAACATTAGCAATAAGTCTAGCAATAATTAATTACTAATTTAGAAAGATTTAAGTAATGTTGTGCATTGTTCAACTAACTTGTGGCAACTTCTCCAAGTGTTGTACATAATATACAGATCAGACGTACTGCTGCAAGTATACCTCGGAAAATGTTTAGTTAATTTTTGTTAACTAAGACTGCAAAGGTTCTCAAAATCGGATCAAATAGTAGATTTTTAATTGTTTTTTGATAAAATAATGCAATTCCGCCACTGAATAATTAATTAATAAACAGTTCCTATGAATTAAATCAAATATCGTTGACCAATACTTTTAAATATTATTGATATATCAATAAGAAATAAATTTACAGAACTACTATATAAACCTAAATTATAACTGCTGAAATATTTTTCGAGTTTTACATTGAATAAATGATGTTCCATTTAATAGGTTTAGTTTTCTGATATAACTTAATAACTTTCAGATTTTATCCGAGCAGTTTTCGAAAACTTTTCGCACCACCAATTATCAAAAAATAATATTATAAATTATAAATCAAAACACACTCTTCAATTTGCAGCCTAATTCTCGCACATTCCAATTACTTTATATCTGAAAACATACCGTGTGGCACTGCCCAAGCTATTGGAACCGCTGCCCGCCAGCTTGGGTCGACTAGCGCTCTCCATGAGCATTTTCTCGATGCGCTCGATTTCGTCCTGCGATGGGCCTTGAGCCTTGTTGCTCGCCTCGTCGCGCGGCTTAACGACATAACCGCCCTGAATGGCCTTGAACAGGTTGAGGCCCTGATTGGGATCAATGGAGCTGCAAAACAGATAGTAATTAATAATAATAAAATATAGGGAAAATTCTACTGCAGCACACCTGACCCGACCCGGCGCTGAATTGCTCTTGGCAGAATTCGAGGGACTTGGCTTCGAGTAGACCGATGTGGCGCTGTTCCCCAGCGAATGCGATGGCTTTAGCACAATTCCCGCCGTGGAGACTGGACGCATATAGTTCGCCTGGCTGGTCGACGCCATTTGGGCCAGTGATGAGGGCGTTGTTGTCGCCGTCGAAGCCGATGCGGACACAATTGTGCTGGTTGAGGAACAGGTCAGTGTATTGCTCGACGCCTTGGCGCTGACATCGTTCAGCGAATTCTCAAATTGCTTGACAATGTCATCGCGCAACTGTTGCTGCACATCGCGCACACTCTGCACCGATCTCGTATCGCTGTCGGTGTCCTCCGTATCGCCACCAGTCGGCACCTGCATGCCCTCGTTCATGTTGAACTGCTCCGACGAGCTGCTCGAGAATTTGCGTGATTTCTTTTTGCGACGCGGAGGCGCCACCGGCCCGCTGGATGTTATCGAATCGGTGGTCTTTGAGTGCGCCAACTTTGTGCTGGCTATCACATCCGGCTCCTGTAGGATTTGTGCAGCAACTGTTGCAGTTGTGGCCACGCCATGCACTGACTGCTTGCCGCCTGCCATTGCTGCGGCTGCTGCTGCAGTTGCTGTTGATGCGGCAATTGTTGTGGCTGTCGTTGATGCTGTCGTTGTGGGCAACGGCGGCGGCGTCTGGCGTTGTTGCTGTTGCAACTGTTGCTGTTGGACGTTCATGGAGGCCAGCGATTCACGATCAACGCTGATTGCTGTGTGTAAAACCAACGAATGGAAATTTAATATAAAACTCGAATTAAAAATTAACTGACACAAAAAGATAAGCATGTAAGTCAACTCACCAGACGGATCGATGCTGCCGGCCAAGATGCGTCCCACGCGTCCCAATGATGTCATGCTCTGTATGCTCATCGTATCACTCTCGACAACCTTAAACGGATGCGTAGTCCGATTGGTAAATACGCCATCCATGGAGCTGTTCTGTAGTTGTATGCAAACAAGTTGTAAATTAGCCAACTAATTGAAGCCAAGGCCCGCAACAAAAGGCACACACATAATAGCAATAAAAAAAATTAATAAAAAATAAAAATAAAAAAAACACGCACTATACCAAGTAGTTTAAGCTGTCATTAACATTAAACATTACAAGCTAATTAATAATAACTAATAGTAATAGCTACAATTGGAAATTGAAAATAGATTTGTAGTACCTGAGAGTCAGGTGTGAGTGTATTTCCTGGATTATCATCTTCATCTTTTTTCATGCAATCACGCAGATCTTGAAATCGTTGTCTACCAGACTATATATGTTCGATATACGTACGTATATATATAAATATATATACATATTTTTTTTTTGTATTTACACAGATGAGTTGAGTTTTTTGAAGTTTCGACCATATTCCATGTAAATTTTATTAAATAATTTTTCATTATATTTTTTATATGTATTTTTTAAGTTGTTATTTTTTGTCGTTAAAATGAGCACAAAATATGAAAATAAAGAGCAGAAAAGTTGACAAACAATTAAGAAATATTAAAAAAAAAAATACATAAAAATCTTAAATAAGAAATATGAGTTAAATTCAGCTGACCGAAGGTAAAATACACTTGCAGAGAAGATAAAAATGTTCCATATTTTAATTCATATAAAAATGGATACTATCAACCTATCAAAGCGTTAAACGATTTATAGGAAAATCGTAAGCCCCACGGCAAGTGTATAACAAACAGATAAATTATTAATTACTGAAAGGGAATCTTTTGCTAAGCACGGAAGCAAACTGGGTCATAAATTATTACGTGTAGATTTGTTATCAAATATCTGAAGAGCACTCAAAGCGCTTACAGATAAGACTAAGAGCCGTCAGTTTCACCTTCCGATTAATGAAATTGTTTCCAGGTCGGCTTAATGGATCAACCAGAACCAAAACCTTGACCGAAAATAATTATCAGAAATATGTACATATAAAATATGTATGCATAAAAAGCTGATAATAGAAAACTAATAGCACAAAGCAACAACACTCATTATCAGCAATTATTACGGGGACAACGGTAAACCTTTTATTAATAATAACATAATAAATAATGCGTAACGCAACCCAATTATTTATAATAATTATGCAAGGGGCAAACAATTGACGGGGCATAAACTAAATAATTCAACATGTTGCCAAAGTGATGAAAAATAAGCAACAAGTGGAACCAAAAATGTTTGGTGAAATCAACAAAATGCTTTAAATGATTTAAACATGGTGCTAAACAAGAATTGCATAAATCTAAAATAAATATATAGACTCTACCAAACTATTTGTGCTGCTCTGCTGATTTTTTTTTTGTTTTACAGATTACAAAATTGTTAATTTACACAATGTATTTAAATTAAAAAAAGGTTACAACTTAAAGATTTGACCAATTCTAATAGCTGACCAGAGAAACCATGTAATTTAAATAATAATAATATATCGAGTTGCCCTCGCTGTACACAAATTTGTGACTGACCAGTGGCAACCGACTGATGACAATCAGCGACACACAGTGAGGTGCCTCAGCGGAAGGGGTTAACATAAATTATAAAAACAAATAAAACAAACGATACGAGCTTGGGTAATGGTGAAAACTGTATGAGCAATATAACCAAATGCATGATTGTCAGGGAATTTAATTTGCTTAACATTTAGTTTTTGTTTTTTTTTTTTGGGTAAGTGCAGCGAAATCGGCACATTGAAATATTTGCATTGATTTTTGCACTGAGCAGAATAAAAAGGGAAAACGCAAACGTGCTTTGAATTCGTATGAAGAATAGAGGTTGAGGGACATCATACATTGTCATCAAGAAAATATGCTTGTACAGCAGACACTCGATAATTGGGCAAACAGTTTTTAAAATTATCTAATCTAAACAATATAATCAAACGATAAATAGTCAATAGTCAATAATGTGCGGCATTGTTTGTTGAGTAATATTTATGATAACTTAGAATATGTATGTACTTAACAAAATACATCCGAAAATCCAGCTGGGTTCTAGTATATAACTGAAAATCTAGCTGGGTTTAAGTTATGTATTATTAATATTATTAATTTCTAAATTGCTAACATTTAACAATTATGACAAACAAATAAACAAAGCAAAAACATACTCATAAGACTAACAATGTCTATTGCCAGTAATTGACTTTTTCTTACTACCAAAACGTTGCACAATTATTGAGTGTTTACTGTTTGTACCTCAAGAATGCATGCAGCCAAAAAACGACTATATCAAAAAAATGAACGTAACTCAATCATAACAAAACACACACAAGCAAACAGCTACTCGGGAAAAACCACCCATTTTACGCCACTCCACACGGACTCGTCTCCACCTTGACACACCCAGTTGCCACACTCACCACGCCCTTGCTGCTCGCCTTGGGCTCCACAAAGATGGCTGCATCCTGTTGCTTGAGACGAGCGCCCAGACTATTTGTAGGACTGCGGGTGGCAGGCGTGCCTGCCCCAATGGGCGTTGCATCGCTGTCAGAGGAGACGTTGGCATTCACACGCACCGCGGGCTCTGGAAAGATGAACTCCTGTGCGCATTCCGGCGGCAATTTACGACTGCAATTTTGAATAAATAAATATGCGTGTCATAAAGGTGAGTCACTATTTAAGTTTGTTTGGGGGGAAGGGGGTCTCTCCTACACCCTACCAAAGTGTTGAGGCTCGATTCGGTGTTGTGTCTTCGGCATCAAAAAATTCCTCTGAACTGTCCGAGTCCGTTTCTAGTTTGCTCATTATTGTTGTTGTTGTGCGTGAATTACGTAGTCCGCTTTCTGTTTCTATTGAATATGCAAATTGACCAAATTATGTTTTCTTTTTTTGTGTGTGTTGTGTTGTTTTTGTATTGTTGCTGCAGGGCTGGTTTTTGTTGTTGTTGTCGCTACTGCTGCAAAGTTTACTCTTTCTTATGCGTCATCGGTTGCTGTTGCAGACGCACAACTACATGTTTATTTAACATTTTGTACACATTGCTGGTTGCAAATATATTACTGTAGATTTTATAATTAATAATTTTGTTTTACGCCCGAGAAAAGGTCTGTTCTGTTGCATTGACTATTTTGCAGTGCTGTAAAGCACTCGGCGGACTCAATGTGTTGGCCAGTGTTACCGACCAGTTAAGATAAGCGAGTGGCAGCTCTGTCGATAACTTATTATCTGTGATTGGCACACAAAAAGAAGAAGAAGCTGATACATTCCCGCCAAAATATCTTTAAGCAGAAAGTTGTTTATTAAAATTGTTATTTAGCCGCAGCCTAAATGGACGCGGAACTCAAACAGCAATTCGACGAAATAGGCGTGGAGCCCAATACCGCTGTGTTAGACAAATGTGTGGAATTGTTGCTGTCTTACAGCATTCCCGATGCCACCGAATTTGTGGAACAATGGATGGCTTTCAGTTTGTCCCATCTGCACGGCGATGATCCCACGCCCGAGAATCTGGGTGAATTCGAGCGCAAGGTTCTGCAAGTCAAACGTGAGAAAGGCGGCGTCAAGAAGTCAACGCAGCAACACAACACAAAATACAAAAATGCATCTAATGAGACGAGTTCTTTGGCTTCCTATGGACTGCTGGAAGATGAACCCATGATGGATGACTATGTCAGTGAATCCGCTGCCACACAGCCTCACACACCCAAGGCACAGACTCAACACCCGCGTTCTTCTGCCCTCAAGGGTGGCGTCCTCTTCAGCCCCGCCAGCTACACACCTCAATCGGCAAAAAGGACTCCAGCGACCCCGGTAGCAACTTCGATGGGACGACCTGGTGATATTGTGGATACATTTGGTCACCCTCGTCTATTAGCTGCATGCACATGGCAATCCCAGCTGGAGCAAACCTTGCCTGTCGTTCAGAAACTACTCCACAATGATGCACCTTTAACCATGGCCAATCTGAGATATATGAACGATTTGCTCCATGAGAGATGTGATGATTTGCACGATCGTCTCGTGGATGTTGGTCAGGCGCTGGTCGACAAGAAACTTGGCGCCAAAGGAGCTGCTGAGTGCAGCTGGTATCCACAGGATCGACACACACTGGACGCCCTACATGTGCTTCATGCCGTGGGCATGATACACTCCGACGACGATGGTCCTCTGGATGCCCATTCAGCACTGCTGGCCGTGCTCAATACGGATGAGAAATTTCTGTCGTTGAATTTCTCGCAAATCAAGTCCGCCAGCATTTTTCCGGGACAAGTTGTGCTGGCTAAGGGATTCATTCCACGGGGCGACACCTTTGTCGTCGAGGAGATTTACACGGATAGAAAATTGACGATGCCACCGCCACTGAAATTGGATCGAGATGTGCAGTTTGTTGTCGCCGCAGGACCGTATACCCATAGCACAGATCTCTTCTACGAACCGCTGCACGATCTGCTCAAATACCTTAAGGAACATCGACCCGATGTGCTGCTCCTCACCGGCCCATTTGTGGATGCCGAACACAAACAAGTCGCTGAGTTGGCAGAGACCTTCGACTCCTTCTTCGAGAAGATGCTGACGGGCATCATGGAGGTTGTGGGCAGCAGTACCACGGTGCTTATGATTAGCTGTCAAAGGGATGCGATGGCTCCAGCCGTTTACCCCACGCCATCGCTGCCGCTGCGTAAAACGTATCCCAATTTGCACATGCTGCCCGATCCGTCGCTGGTGGATTTGGATGGGTTGACGCTGGGCGTCAGCTCGACCGATGTACTGGACCATCTGCTAAGCCACGAGTTTGCCGCCAATGCGGGCGAACGAATGCATCGCGCCATCAATCATCTGTTCAATCAGGGCTCCTTCTATCCGTTGTGTCCGCCGGCGGATGAGAACATGTCCTACGACTCTCAGCTGGCCCAGAAATATGCGCAGCTCAAACAGCTGCCCAATATCCTGATTCTGCCCAGCGATCAGCGGCATTTCATACGACTTGTCAACGATTGTCTGGTCATCAATCCAGGTCGACTGTCGGACAACAAGGGCGGCACCTTTGCTCGTTTTCTGGTCACGCCCACTGCGCCCACTTTGGCTACAGCAAAGGCAAATATGTTTAGCAGTGTCGCCTGTCAAATACAGCGTATTTAAGTACAATAAACTAAGCTTAAAAAAAATAATTGCTTTTATCTATTATTGATCTAAGTTTTAAAGCTACTTGAAACATGATTTTGGAACTGTCTTATTCTTGCAAGGATTAGTTGTATTAAGATGTATATATTACGAACCGAACGAAATTATGTTTCTAAAAACCTGATCTAAACTGATTAACATTGCGCAAATATGATTAACTGAACATAATTTGTTTATATAAACGAACGTTAAAAATTTGGTTATTTTTTAAATCGTTTATTGCTTTTTTTTAAAACAATAAAGATTCCAATACCTGGCCATTAACCTGAGTTAATCGCGATATGTATGTAACTATATATATGATAGAAATAAACAGTTGAAAGCTATGTAATTTGATGAGCCAGTTAATCGTTCGTTTAAATAATATTGTTTGCCATTTCCGATCAAGATTTTAACAATAAACAATATCTATTGACAAATTCTTTATCGATCTTTTCTATTGAAGAATTCAAACGACAATTATGTTAACTAAATATGTTTTGCTAAAATATAACAACTGGTTAATATTTATGTCATTTGCTATATATAAATAAGTATTTTAATGTAAATAGAATGAATCGATTTTAAAAATAAGCAAGCTCCACAAAATGCAAGTTTAGTTTTCTAATCAGTCTAAAAATTTGACTTTTTTTTCTTTTATCATATATATATAATATACACACATCCGCATTAATTAAAGTGTTTCGTTTCTTGTTTTTAAAGCGTTTATTCATTTAGGTTTTTTTCGTTTACAGCTAACAGTAGGAAATGATTTCTAAACGTATTACATATAATTGTATTGTATTTCCTATACTCTACAAATCAATGTGTATATGTGTGTGTGTTTGTGGGTGTATGTGTTGTGTGTGCTTATGTGTATGTGTGTATTCATTCCACTATAAATCGAACTCAATTCGAAAATACAGCAAATTATGTCGATATAAAACTAAAAACTTTATATTGTATATTTTAACTATACAAAAAATACTGCATGAAATCGTTTACAATATGATCTAAGCAAAACTGACCGATCTTCTCAGGTTCCTCTCTTGCCTATATATAACTCCGGTTTTTTGTTTTTTGTTTAAGTAACTGCGCGCCACACTTTAATTTTTTTTGTAGTTGTTGTTTTTAAGTATTCTCCGCCAACTTGCCATGGTACTCAGTTTCGTGGAGCTGCCAATTACGACCGCATTTTTGGGCGGTCGTCCAACAACTCCGCCGGCTGCGCTTCATTTTGTACGCTTCACGCCCGATAGCGGCCTGCGTTTAGCTGTTGGGCTCCTGCTTGTATTGTTATTGCCGATTGTTGACGCCCTCGGGATTGTGTAGGCCGCCTCCGGGTCCGCCGCCCATGCTGTGCTCCATATTCTTGATGACCACATAGTTGGTCATGTGATTGATGGCCTCGTCCTGTAGCCGTTCGGGCCAGCGTTTCATATAGGAACGCAGAAACTCACTGAACGTGTCCACTTTGTCGGGCGTCGTTTTATGCGTGTCAACAATGTTCTTCACAATGTCCACAAATTTTTCGTAATCTTCGTGGGATTTTTTTATCTTATAATTGGGTATACCGCCATTGGTATTATTGCCACCGGGGCCGGCACCACTGGCGCCTGCCGCATTTTGCATTTGCTGCTCCATATTGCTGTCGGCAAGACGTGCTGATGCCGCAGCCGCAACAGCTGCCACCGCCGCCGATGATGCCATGAAATTGTCCACATTGCCGGCATTCGGCGGCGGCTGGGAGTGGTCCATAAAGTGGCGATGCATGCCATACTCCGATCTGCATAACAAAACCAATTAATTAATAAATCTATAATATATCAGATTTTTATAATAATTGCAATAATTACTTATAGAACCCCTCCGTGTTGTTGCTATTAAACTCTTGCTGAGACATTGGATTTTTCCAAACTGGTGACTCGGATGTGGATGGTAAGCTGCTGGCATTCGAGGTGCTCGTCATGCGTTTATCTCTGCGAATTAAATTCGTAAATATTTTTGTGAGCTTTGCAATTGCTCCAGTCCGTTACTCACTTATAACCCGTGTGTGCAGCCAAACTCTTGAACACATCATCCACTTGACTGTAGAACTTCCACGTGCTGATTATGCCCGTTGTCTCGAATGTCTTTTGCTCCTGTCTGTAACGCTGTGTTAGATTATTCACCTTAAAGTGTACTTCTAGCGCGGTAACGGGTACGCCAAGACCCGTCAACTGTAATCACAAAAAAGCCAAATTATGATTGATTTATGTATAATTTATCGATGTATTTTAGTTGTAACTTACTTGCTTTGCCATAGCCACATAAAGGTGCCCATTTCGTTTGATTGTGCGCAATTCATAGGCGCAAACTTTCCATAGTTTAATTAGCTCTAATACTCCACTATCCTCCCATTGTCGGCGCTTTTTATTGAATTTTTCATACTACAAAGAATTATTTTGATTTTGAATGAACTCTTTTATGGAATTGATTAAAATTCGTATCGAATATTTACAGGCATTTCACATGGGAATCACTCGCCACAAACGGTCGCCCAACAAAATTCGGCTGCCAATTGGAGTTGGGACATGGAGCACGCTAATCAGTATGGAGACATATTTGTACCTCACACCCGCACCTAAAATATATAAAATATATTAATTAGACTACACTTAATCTTAGTTAGTTAACATGCACAATCATATTCCAAATCGAATATAATTGATATGCAGATATTTTATGAGCATCAGATCAACTTATTTATAGCTATAAAAATTGCTGATTGCGCTTAAATAAAAATTTAATTGAAAATAAAAATTAAAAAAAAAATTAATACAACAAAATTCTTTTCTTCATATAAAGTCTATTTTAGTGAAAATGCTTGTGCATATCAATCTTTTTTTTATTTCATCATTTCTGTTTAGTATTACAGTTATTAATTTAAATCAATTTAAGTAGCATCATTAAAAATAATATATTTCCTAGTTTTAATATCTATATATATTTTCGATATTTAAAATTTTTCTTTACAATGATCACATGAAAATATATGTCAAATTAAAACTGGGTATACAGAAAGCACTATCCACTTTTTTATTTATTGTAAATAAATAAAATGTGTTAAAAATACATCTTTTGTCTTTGTGGTTCACTAGAGTTAACAATTTTTTGATAGTTCATTTGTTGACATATGTTTACTGACAAAGCCTAAGCAGCAGATAGCTTAATAAAAAAAAAACGACTTCACATTTCTTTAATGAAAGCTCTATTTAATAACGTTAACTACCAAAAATTTCTTGCAGTGAAACTTTAAATTTGAAATGATTTGCAAACAGCATCTGTGTGAAAAATTAAGTACTCGTAATAATTAAATAAAATTATTACATTTTTAAAATGCTTAAATAGATTTGTTTGGCATTGTCTAATTCCACCAAAAATAAATCTGGCAGCGCTTTACATTAAAACACGCACACACATGCGCAAATGCACATAATTAACAGTTTTACGATTATCATTAAGCTGTAGGTAGACCGGCAAATAAACACACGTATACACTCACACACACACATGCGCTGTAAACAAAAGTTAAATGCAAGGTGTAAAAATATGCACGCGCGCCGATGCGATTGGTACGAGACAACAAACAAACACGAAGAAAGTAAGAAAGAAGCTGACGCGACAACGACTCAAGTTGTACTGAAGCGGTATTTCAAGTATACAAAAGCTGCCAGACTAAATGAAGCTGCTCCTACAACAACAACATGAGAATGATGCCCCTCAGTTGATGATGGGGCCAACAAGAAGAAGAGATGGTTACTTTTCTTGAGTACACACACGCGTACAACATTTTTTCCCTTTGAGACGAATAAAGATACAGAAACACAACACACACACTCACTTACACACACAGATACATACTTTTCGTTTGCTATGGGATTATGTCGCAGCATTAGCAGAAGCAGCAGCAGCTGGACGCGCGCACAATACAGCTACAGTTTGCACTAGCACTGTACACACACACATACAAGTAGACGCAAAACTTAATAATAAGTTAAATAATTAAATTTTAATTATGTTCAAGAACAACACACACACACGACAAAACGTAGTTAGCTACCTCAGCGCCAGAGATATTTACCAACACTAATCGCAAAGTCAGCACGGCCATAATGACGTTATTCGAGCGAGACAGCAATAGCGCGCGCAACATGGTGTGAACAGTTCAACTAGTGTGCGATTTGTCAACTCACAGCGTTGCCATCTAGTTGACAAATGTCCCCAAAACAAATTTGAAACTAAATTTGTACATGTTGCAAAATGCGCCAAGTTGCAACAATATGGCAATCAATGTTTTAGTATGTTATTAGGAATAGTATGATGCAACCACGCCCACAGCGAGCTTAAATGAGTAATGTTTTTAGCTGATATGCGCTCTAGCTTGATTCCAGTCATGTGCATGACCATGTAATTTATCTTAAGCGCGCCAGCAGCAAAGCAAAAGCAACAACAGCAGCTCGTTAAGGCTTGCAAAGCAAACGCATTATCATCATCATCAACTGTGGCAACCTTTTGTACAACGTATTTTACTCTGCACTCCGCCCTCCTAAATGATGCGCAACTGCTTTTGTTGGAGCGCGCACACACACTCTTACATATATTCTCGTACGCGGTCATCATCATTAGGTTTGAGCAACGGCACTCCGTCCCCCACTACGCTATACCCACTCACACACTCACACTTACATATATTTAGTAAATGCGAACGTCATTAGCGTCGGCTAAATAACAAAAAATGATAATGTTGCCGACGTCGTCATCAGCGCTGGTAATCATCATTAGATTGCACATACATTGTGCATAGAATGAACTTTGTCGCCAGCAACAGGCATCAGCGATTGACGAGAAATTGGCATATGGGCATTTTCTAACAGATGGCTCCATCTCACAACAAAAATTACCATTATCAATTGTTTTGCACATTTTTTTAATATTCAATTTACGCAAAACTTTTCCGTTACCGTTTCGAAATAGAAAACGGAAAACTTTCTTGTTTTTCACTTTCACAAAATGCTAACTGCTTTATCTAGTAGAATAATCGTACTTGAATATGAATAAAAATTAAAAATTGTATTAATTTTGTAAATTAAGAAACCTATTTATTAAATTGCTACTTGTACAGAAATGTATTATTTTCTCTAACAAAATGTACCTTAAAAATTCTAATAATGTTTATTTTATTCTCTTTTAGTTTAATTTAAGTTACATTTGAGAACTCGAACGCTTTTCTCATATTGGATATTTTTTGACAATTACTCGGCGCCGAGACTAAATGGCGATCCAGGAATGTGCTCATCACCCCACTTGGCCACCAGGATGTAGTCACCTGGATCTCTCACTTGATACATGACACGATAAATGTTGCGACCCAAATGCTTGAGCAGCACCTCATCACAGGGTCCCTGAGGTCCCAAGATGCCCACAAACAGCATATTGCTTCCTGCCGCACTGCCATCCACAGTGAACTCATTGCGCTCGAGAAGATTAACGTGCGTCAGGCCCAGTCCACGACTTTGCACTTTGCTGGCATCCGACTCAAAGGTTGGCACTGAAAAGTTGCCAAGCAACAAATGATAAAATGAGACAAGAATCATTGGAAAGGGTTTTAACAAAAAAAGACTCATTACTTAGCATTAGGTCTATCAACGCAAATAATAATAGTTAATATTAATAAATAAACCCATTCATATAATTATAGTAATTATTTAGAAATTCTTCTCTAGGTAATAAATAATATTCATGGGGAAAAAAGTATTAAGTTAACTTTTATATAATTATAGTTGGTCCTTGCAGTTTTGGAAATTATTAATACAGAAGCTAAATTGAAATTTCGAATTTTTGCTTGTTGAGGTCCTGATTATACAAGGGGTTACATTCGTGTATAAGGTACCACTGGAACTGGAACTTCCTTCTAATTAATTAATGTAAAAAAATTTCCAGCCAATTAGTTGGCTTAAATCGTAATAATTCTAGTAACAATTCTAATTTTGACAAGGCTTCAATTTGCATGCAAAAATGTATAAATTAAAAAAAAAAACTTGTATTTAATGAACGGAATTTTAATATAAATTTAGACAATCTTTAAATTTTGTGCTATGTATATTATATATTTAATATATATACTCACTTGCTGAAGTACCTGGAGTTGACTCCGTTCCCGCCCCCGTCAAAGGAGCACCTGCTATGGTCACAATAATAAACGGTGATTTTGGCAACGGCACAGAATTGCATTTAATGTGCACTTTATAGAGACCAGCTTGTGTCAGATGGCATTGCACCTGAAAGCGTTCAGGATCCAGTTGTTGCAGCTCCAAAGGGCAACCGTGCTGACCGCTGGGACTCTCGAGGCGCACATCAAAGTTACCCTTCACCCCGTTGCGTTTGATGATGAAGCTCACCGTGGAATTGGTGCGCACAGCGCCGCTGGGCAAATGAAGCAGCTGCACCTTGCGTGCATCGGTCAGCTCGGGTGCTATGTAAACCTGTGGCGGCTCTGTGGGATATGCATCTGTTGTGGGATGTTATTTATAAATAGATGCACTCAATGTTTACTTCCGCATGTGGAAGGGGAGAGCTGCTCGACTCACCCGCATCGGGCGTGCGCTGATATCGCCCAAAAATACAACCACTCTCGGGACTGTTGCCATCGGTGGCATCGCCACCGCCCATTTCCTGCCCCATGGTGCCCGCTACGCTCGCATTTAAACGTAACTCCTGCGACACTTTGAACATGCCAACAAAATACCACAATTTACAACGATTTACGAGTTTTTCTCTAATCGCTTTAATTTCTATTTAAATATTTGAAAACTATTTTGAATTTTTCACAAGCGAATCTGATGTGGCAATGTGTCTATGCACTGCCTGCTCCTTGGCTCGACTGAGTTTTTCACTCTGATCTGCACTGGGCTCTCTCTCTCTCTCTCTCTTCCCCCACCTCTCTCTCTCTGTGTCTCTCAATTTCAATATTGTCGAATATGCTCTGAGAATTTTCTCAATATTTTCCATTCACACGTTGTTTGACTTTTTGGTTGATTTGTAGATAAAACACGCGCCAAAATACATAAATCTTAAAAATTATGTTTCGTTAGTTGGTTTGTTTGTTGGATAGTTGGGCATCGTGCCAAACATAAGCATTTATATATAGTCAAATATATAAAAATGTGATATACAATTTATTTATTTTACGCGCAGCAGGGTCAATGGTTTAGGGATTAGCACAATAATAATTAGGGTAAACAAAATTGTTCTAATTTTTATAATTTTTGACAAATTTTATTGCAACGCAAAATTTAATTTTAATATAATAATAAGAAGTATAATGATTATCTATAAAATATTTTTAAAAGGCCATGAACTTCATTTTATTGTATATTTATATATTTTTCTAACGTATAGTTTAAATTTAATCTCCAATTTTTTATTTTGTTGTAATTTGTATTTAAATGAATTAGCTAATGATCAGTATATAAATAAAATTTTGTTTTTTTTTTTGACTGAATAATGTTAAATTAATTTAAAAATAGTTTCCGATAATGGATTATATTTTAACTTTAAAGAGCAAAAAACGCTCGTTAAATTTTTGCATTGATTTAAATACTTATTTTTTTTTAAAGAAATTTAAGAAAAGATTACATATGTTTGGGGATAAATATAAATAATTTATCGACCATTTCTTTTGTTAAATAACTTAAATAACGCTTATATTTAAAACAATAAAAATTCCCTTAAATCTTTTCATAATTTTTATCAAAAACTTAATCATGCTGAATCGAATTCCTACTTTGATAATCAGTTTTAACATCATTTTGTAAATACATAATTAAATTCATAAACTTCTTCAGCTGGAATTTAAATTTCAAAATCGAGGTTTTTTTTTGTCATTAAACATTAACTGCTTATATATATAAATATATTTGTTTGTTGTCAGTTAGTTAACATTTTTAAATATATAATTCACTCAGAACCAGGTAAATGTGTACATATATTGAGATCAAATCCCAAACATTTGCTACGCCTTTAAGTGAACATCATCTGGGGGACTGTGAAAGCACCTCTCGATTGGAATCACATGGCTCCCGTAATATCACAGCCTAATTGCAGATAGTGATATAAATTGGGAAACGTATTCATATCTGTATTACTCAAATGGCCATTATGGAAAAGTATTGAGTAAACCTTGTGGGAGAATTGGAGGAATAATTGGTAAAGAAGGTACAATTGCAATAGTTCTTTAGTCTCCCACTTACGGTCTCTGTGATTTTCAAATTCCTGATGGCTTCTGTGCGCATCTGTTGCCAGGTGTTGCGTAGTCGTTCCTCCGCATCCGATACAAAGCCGGGCGTCCAGTTCTCCTTTAACCTGTACGAGATTACGCGTTTCCTCTCCCGCACCGAACGTGGTTGAATTAAACGTTTGCACGTGGTCCGCGCGAGTTGCATTTGCTCCTGTTTAGCCTTCTTTTCCTCGATCTGCATCCGCATTTTGCGCGCTAAATCTTCACGTTTCTTACTCGCTGCCGTCTCCTGAAATATGGACCCCTGATTCGCCTGACCGTAGAACTTGCAGTAGTAATTGAGCATGTTGGCATCTGGCGGCGGCATAATACGTCTAAAGTTGCCTAAATGACTCTCCTCCCAGGCAACTTGCTGTGCCAGTGAGCCGATCTCCGGCTCTGGCGACTCCACCTTGATCGTCGGACTGGTCTCCTTGTTGGAAGGCGGCTTCGCGGCCGCAGTAGCTATCCTAGGGCGAAGCGCTCTGGAAAATAAATAAGTGCATTAAATTATATTCATTAATTATAAAAAATTAGTGCATATATTGTACAATTAACATCTAAAACTATTTCTATATTAATATATATTTATATTTCCATATTGATTTCTATATATATACACCTAAGTCTACAAATTTATCTACTTCTTATATTTAAATCTTTATTACTACAAACTTTAAAAATTCGCTAAACACATTAAAAATGAATAAAAAATTAATAAAAAGTATTGATAAATAAAAATTTTAAAGGCAGATTATTCCAGTTAATGTACAATATTAATATATTACTTCAAAAAGATCTGATAGTAGTTGCTTCTCTTTACCGATATACCGTATTTAACAGCTGTGTCAAAGGTATGCCGTTGTCGAGCTCTCTCGACTTGACCATTCTTACTAGTTATAAACTATACTCACGTGTCTCCCTTGGTTTTAAGGAGGCGCTGTTTGACACGTTTGCGATCCTCGCGCATGATCTGCTTTTTATCCGCCAGAACTGTACTGACCAGTGTTAGAGTATCCTGGATGAGTGGACGTTTCACCTCGCGATCCACCTGCTCGTTGATATGAAAACTGGGCGAATGATTTACCTCTAGGATGTAGGGTTTCAGTTTCCAGTCGACCAATATGTCAAAGCCAAGTATTTCAAAGCAGGCCTGAATCGTATCGTGCCCTGGAAAGCAGGCATTATAATTATGCTTCAGCACTGGCCAAGCACTCAGCATTGTCTTGATGATGACATCATCGACATTGGACCAGAACTCCTTCACATCGTAGTTATGCCTGGTCATCCAGTTGTTAATCGCGCTCAGTTTCCGCTTGCTGCCACAATCATCATTGTCGCAGAGATCATATTGCGAGTTCCGTTTGTTCACCGAATAGTTGGTCAGATGCATGTACAAATCCTGGGCATTTCCCGGTGTTGGCTCCACATATTTGTTCGTTGCAAAGCGCGCCAGTCCCTCATTATAGACATAAAGACGCAGTGGATCCACCGAAGTGATCAATGTATAAACCCGTAAATCAAACTTGTAGCCATCAATGAGGAGCGGCTGAGATTGGAAGAGATTAAAATTCCCTGCTTGGATGATAACATGCTAAACTTACTCGATGAACATATGTCTGGCATATGAGGCGCTCGTTGGCTCCAATGGTCTTCAGATCGTTGGTCAGATAAATACCCCGACCCTGGGCACCCGAATCCGGTTTGAGAATGAAAGTTCGCTTGTGATTCTGGGCATAGTGCATGGCATCACCATAGCTGATAGCATCAATGAATGTAACTTAAAAAAAGATCTGCAAGTGGATTACTTACTCGGCTGGTAACATCCAGGTTTTGGGAAAGATCTTGTAATCATGCGGATACAGTTTGAGCATGCGGTTTAAGTTCCTCGAGAGCAGATCCTTGCGGCAAACCTCGATCATACCCGGAAAATGATTAATCTGCTGAAAGCGTTTCATATTCTTAAAGAGCTCGACGCCCAGAAAAGAATCGGACCACAAAATGTTCCACAATTTCGACTCCTTGACCAGCTTGAAACCCAAAGATTTGGAAATGCGACCAATCATCGCATAGCGCGAATTTGAGACACAAATTGTGCTATTGGACTCGCTGCGGATGGAGCAGTGTAAAGGAAACAAACCCGAATATATTGAATTCTAACTTACCCAGGATTCAGCACATCGTCGGCTCCTAGAGATGCCTCTTCTTGGCGTGCCGAGCAGGCGACCCGATATCGCTTCCTATTCAACTCAATGAAACCCTCAACTTGATTACCATTAATCGCACTTGCGGATTTTACAGCGCGAAAGCCACCTTTGAGGCGAAGCGATGCACTCGCCTTCTTCTTGCCCAGCTTTGGCTTGGCGGCCACCGACGTACGACGACATGGAGATGGCGTTGTCCATTCCAATTCAACGTTTTGCGCATTGCATTTGGATTCGGAGAAGGCCTTTTCAATGCCACGTTCGAGCGGTGTTTGTAGTACTTGGCTTCCCGCCCGTTCTTGACGTACCTTTTCTTTTGATTGATTGCGCAGCTGTTGGACTCTTTTGTAAAACTTGGAATTTTTCAAATTCATGGTATATCAAACGAAAAAGTTCATTCCACTACTAAAAACTAAATTATGAACTAAGTATGACCAGCTGTGTAGTTTTTATTCAGGAAAGATTTAGTAATCCGATTGACGCTAGTTTCAAAACTTTCCTTGATTTATGTGAATTGGATGCCTAAAAATGTTATACTTTTACAAAACGAATGAATAATAAACAGTTATTCAGTATTTCATAAGAAAAATTAATCTCCTAAAAAATTATTATACCATCTAAAAGTGTATAAAAAATATATATGTATTTCATGTAAAAAATTTGATTAATTATATTTATAATTATAAAAGGCACAAAAAATGCATAGAAATAAAAAATATTGAAATATTGATTCGATCGCAGTAAGCAATTTAAAAATCTCTGCTGAATGTTTTAAACCTTCGGACAACCTCATCCATTGAGGGTCTCTCCTGTGGATTGGATGCGGCACACTTGAGACCCATTTCTATGGCACACAAGCACTTGTCCAGCTCCTCACCCATCGGCGTCACCAGATGCTTATCGAAGAGATCCAATCGTTTCTGATGCGATTGCAGGCAACTGGTCTTCACCGATTTGAGCAGATTTTGCTGATCATTTTGAAGCGTGCATTCGGCCATTAGACGGCCAGTGAACACCTCCAGCAGGACAACGCCAAAGCTATAAATGTCCACGCCAGTGCTCAGTTTCTTTGAACTGAGGAACTCTGGTGGCAAATAGATGCGTGTGCCAAATACTTGTCGCACTTCCATTACAGCATTTATAGATTTGGGACCCTCACGCGCCAGCCCAAAGTCACCAATCTTTGGCTGCATGCAGCCATCCAGCAGAATATTCGCCGGCTTTATGTCGCCATGGATTAGCGGCTTGATGCGTGCCGTGTGCAGAAAATAAATGCCTCTACAAAAAATAAATTATAATTTAATATAATAAAATACAACATATATTGCAATATTTGCTTACTTGGCCGTGCCCAGAGCTATGCTCAAGCGCTCCTGCCATGTCAGCGGCGGCAGGGGCTGTTTTGATTTGTGTGCTCTCAATCTGGTGTCGAGCGAGCCGTTCTTCATTAGCTGATACACCAGGCAGGGCTTCTCCCCATTGATACTGTAGCCGTAGAGCGCCAGAATGTTGTCATGTCTTATGGTATTCAGATACTTCAACTCGTTGTAGCTTTGCTGCAGATGAACCTGAGTTTTGTCGTTATGCTTGTGGATGTAATTCATAGCCTTGATGGCCACATCCAGCTGTTTCCATTCGCCCTTGAAGACCTCACCAAAGCCGCCGTTGCCTAGTTTGTTTTCGGGTAGCCAATTGCCTGTGGCTGCGACGAGCTCCTGATAATCAATTTCCAGCAAGGATTGAGCGGCACGTTGAACGCTGCTCACACGAATATCGCCGGGAGATTCCAAACTATTGCTATTGCTATCATCCGTAACTCCAGACGACGACGATGAGGCATCGCCATAAGGAGGTCCATTATTAATCTTGGAACTAGGGCTAGCCGGTGCACGTAGTTCGCTAATAGGTTCACTTTTGGGAATGTATTTATGGAATTTTTCATCTACATGATCCTTAATCAAACGCATTGCATTGTGCAGCTTCATTCTACAACGAATACAAGATAAGAGATATTCATTTATATATAGAGAGTGAGAGAGAGAGTGAGAAGATCGAGTGACTCACTTGTGAAAGAGCGCAAATAGACTGTAAACAGAGTGATTATATTGACCCCCCCAAATATTAAGGAATTCATTGGTAGCCGACCGACCCCGACTATTCTCACTCTGTATTTGCTGCACATCGCTGGAGTAGAGTTTCACAAATGCCGCCAGTTGCTGCCACACATTGAGCGAGTCCAGATGCTCGCACAGCGACTGACGCACATTCATTGGCAGCATACTGATGGGCATTGAGTTGTCCTCACGGACCGATCGCTTCGCATTCTCATTGGGCCTATCTTCAGCTGCTGCCACATTCATGTTGCAACGATGGCCGTTTCAGGCAAACTTTCGCTAGTTCACGCACAAACTTGGGTATACACACAGCTCGACGGAAAGTGAAATTGAATAGGTATAACTTGTTGCACTGGTTAAAACCCAAACATGCTGATCGAAACAACAATAGTGATGCATGGTGCTGCCAGATCAGTCACATTCCCGTTTACTCGTTACCCGTAACAAGTACTTTATGTTATCATAATATAAACAAAAACATATACAATTTATTTATGATTAAATATTATAAATTTATTGATACTGTTGCGCATTCCGTTTGCACTGAATAAAATAATATTTGAATCATTTTGTTGCCTGAAAATCGCTAATATTCTTTTAGTTTTTATAATTTTTTAGTAGCTTTTATATTTAAAATATTTTTCAAATGAAAAATTTGTATCTTACTCAAATTTATGGTATTACACTATAATTTTATATCATGACATCATGATATTGAATAACATCAGCAAGTGTATTTATTATTAAACTCATTATATATATAGATTTGCTGTAGATAAGTGCGTGTGTATGGGAATATTTAAAAATTTGCATAATTCAGAAGAAACCCTCATCGGCATCGTCGTTCGGCTTTTGATCGAAATTGGCGCATTTGGCTGATTCACGGCCGCGCACTTTGACATTATAACAAACGTTCTCCGCTTTCAACATGCTCTGCCGCATAACGGTAATTTTGCGCCACAATTCCCGGGCACGCTGACAATTCAAGCTAATATAACTGTTGATTGAAATTGTTTAAAGGTTACTCAAATTAATTAAATAATACAAAAGTTAAACGTACCCCGAGTAAAAATGTTGCAAGGCCTTGCAAGTTTCCATGCAGGTGTCTGTCTCACCGCTGCCCAAAGAGTTGATGCAGCGACGCATCAATTCCCCCGTCAAATCTGAGACGCCCAGAATGTATTCAGTTGGATCGACATAGAACTGAAATTTATTAATGATTTTTTCGGCAACTTGATCGTCGGCGATGGCAGATTCCTCTGTGGCCTGCGGGAGAGATTCTCCCTTGTTAACTTCCTCTTCGTACTGCATTACCGATTGCAAATCAGACCAAGTGGACACCGACTTGGACTGGTTCTCGCCATTGTCCTCATTGGACAAGTATTCCATAAAAGTGTATGCCTCAATGAACTCCTGCAATCCAGGCGAATATGCGGCACGAAATTGGAACACATCCTGATCCCGCAGCTCCAGTGCAATTGCACGAAAGTTAACTTCAATCAGCTTTGTGAGACGCTGCTGCGCCTCCTCCAACACCTTCGCCTTGTTCTGCTTTCTCCCATCAATGGAATGCAAGAAGAAAATAATTCGCTTCGATTCAATGGTGATGTCGCGACTTAACTTCAAGATGCGCTCATGGCGATCGTGTTTGCCATCTAATTCACTTGCGTAGCTGCGAAATGCTTGCACAACTGGATTCTGTTCGTCCAGCTGCACTTGCCGCTTGCGTGGTGCATTGTTATTGTTACGATAACCAGGATTTTTGGGCATTTTCAGTTTGTTTACAAGTCGCGTGAAAAAGCCGGCAAGAGTTTTAGACAAGTCGATTGACAACGTTGCCACCTTGTTAAAGTTTACATAGCTCAACAGCTGTGCAAAGCTATTACGGTTATGTGGGTAATCGATTGTCGTGGTTCCTTCGAGGCAGCAATTTTAAAATAATCTTAAACTATTTTCACTTATGTTTACTGTCCCATTTTCATGCATAGATTCTGGAGAACTTTTTTTTTTCCTAACAAATTAGATATTTTAAAACCAGTTCAATTTGCTTACAAAGCATGGAAAGCGGGAGATAGTTAAAAAGAAGTCGATTTACATATCTCAACAGCTGTGCAAATTAATCGTTGTACTGTATTATCGATAGTCATGGTTCTGGCTGCTGGCATTCGTTCGTGGCAATTATTTTAAAATATTCTTAATATAAAAATATACAAAAATAAATTAAGAGCTCAGTTACACAATGCACGAACCAGTAAGAAAGCCATCCGTAGCCGGTGGCTCGAGTACGGCAGAGAAGCTGTGCTTTGACAAAAATGAGTTTATGAAGGTAAATGCTTAGCAGTCATCAGCCGATGTATATTTGTAATAAGAAAATTTTTGTCTGAAGGAAAATTTTTCGGTCGATGAGTTTCTGCACAAGAATCGCAATGCGCCCAGCCTAGAGCAGTTGCGCGACAATCTTGGTCTGTACTTGAAGGGTCTGCGCGCTGCGATGATAGATCTGATTAACGAAGACTATGCGGATTTTGTCAATTTAAGCGCAAATCTAGTAGGTCTGGATCAATCCATAGAGACAATACAGCGACCGCTGGAGCAGTTCCGCGGCGAAATCGAAAGCATACACAGCCTGATTGATGAGCAGGTTCTCGAGTTGCGTGATCAGCTAAAGGAGAAGAGTCTGTTGCGGGAATACCACAGCAGTTTCAATAGCAAGAATCGCGTGTACGAGATCATCGGAAAACTGCAGGAGCTGATCTCCAATAAGTTGAGCAGCGAGCAGGCGCAGTCCGCACATGCTGTAGACTTGGAGCGTGCCGCGCTCGATTTGATATTCTTGCGGTTTCATGAGAAAAATTGTGTGGCACTCTTGGACAACGATGACAAGACCAAAATTCAGGAGCTGGAGGAACAAGTGCATCAAAAACTGCGTAGTTTCTTCAACGATGCACTGGAGCAGACTCGCAATACACAGGCCTCTGAGCAATTGGAGCGCTGTCTGCGCATTTACATTACACTGGACGCCTGCGAGAAGGCGGAGCGCGCCTTTCGCGAGGATGTCGTTGCTCCATACATGAGCAGCATTATTGGCGAACAGCAGCTGCAGAATTCGCCACAGGGTCTGGCTGGCATTTATAGCAAAATTCTGAACTTCATATCGTTGCACATGACAGATCTGCTGCGACTTACGCTCTATTCGGACAAGCTGAGTGGTTTTAATTTTGTGGTGAACAGCTTTTGGGCGGATGTTGAGATGCGTCTGGAGATGCATATGAATTCGATTTTTGCACCAGGCAATCTGGAAGTTTTCTATGTGAAATACAAATGTACCCGGGACTTTCTGGGTAAGATCGAGGAGCTGCTCACGAGCAGTGGAGAACAGGTAGTCGCCTTCTATCGCCAGCACAAGCAAACAAAGAGCTTCGAGGCCCGCTGGAATCTTCCAGTCTACTTTCAAATATGTTTTCAGGTAAATTATTTTATGTATTTATGAATAGTACTTTAACTTTTAAATGTTGCAGGAAATTGCTGGTGCTTTTGAAGCCCAACTGGAGCCGCTGCTTAAGAATGATACGCTGAATGTGAATCCGGAATTAAACAGCTATCAGTTGGCGTCTTTTAATGCCGCTAAGCAGGCCCTAACACGCTGCTGGGCCGAAGGCGTCTATTTGCCCGAAGTCTTTCCCAAATTCTACAAGCTTAATGTGCAAATTGTTTTGCGGCTATCGCGCTGGATCACGGACGCTATCAGTGCATCCAAGACCAGCAGCAGCGGCTTCACAAAATCCTATACGCGGAATCAATTGCTAGTTGCTTTGCATGCGGATACTAGGAAGCTGGAAGCATATTTGCCAGAGCTACAGCAGCTCATCGTCAAAGCGGCACCCAAGACAAAAAATCTGGTTTTATTTAATAATGTTTTAAGCAAATCCATTGCTCATCTGGCCGATACTTTAGATGTGCATTTGGGCAGCATACAAGAGACGCTGAAGCAGTTGCTGATCACCGAATGCGGCACGGAGAACGTGCGACAGGTGAACGATTTACCGCGTTTGTATCGCAAAACGAATCGTGAGGTTCCCACACGCTGCTCCAGCTATGTGGAGCAAATGCTACGTCCAATTAAGGCATTTACAGCACAGCACGAGTCGCAGCTGGGCACGCTTGTGGTGCAGCAAATTCTCGCCGACGTGTGCAGCAACATAACCAAGGCGTAGGTGGCTTCAACGGCTTATAAAATATTTATCTTAATAACGTTTGTTCTTCTCGTATTTTTAGTTACTTCAATGTGGTCAGCGATGTGTTGACTTCTGTGCAGAAAACCGAGGAATCTTTGCGCCGGCTGCGCAATCTAAAAAGTGGGGCTGCAACCAATACGCCATCTAGTGGTGTCTCCGATGATGATAAGATACGTCTACAATTGCGCGTCGATGTCGCCGCCTGGACACTGGAGCTGTCCAAACTAAATTTTCAGTCCGCGCAAATCGATAAGCTGTTGGAGCTGTCCAACATGGTGGAGGAGAGTATTAAGTCAAAGGACGGCGTTGCTTAGGCCAGTTAAAGTTAAATACGAATGTATTTAAAAATATATATACATTTTTCAATTTATTATTAATCAATATCTATTCTGTTTCTTTAGGCACAATTAGTATTGTAAATTTTTAATTATATATATTAAGTATATAAAATATATATCTCATAGATAAATGCATCAAATTTCTGGTGTAAGCACATGTTTCCCATAATCTAGTCGCTGTTGGAAAAAGGGAGATAAAAGAGATTCCGGAAATTTAGCCAGCTTTCGCAGCGAAAAATGAGCAACTATTAACAAGGATCAGGCAAACTACTCATGCTCAACGAATGTTAACTCTGGAAATGTTTTAATGTTTATAGAATGACGTCGAATGGTGTAGAAAAGCGGAAGACAAAAAGATTATAACAAAAGGCAGTCTACAAACTACGCAAGCATCGCATCAGGCTCTGGCTACATTACAATTTCAGTTCATCGGTGTCGGGCAGCTTGCTGAAGAACCATTGCAGATGCTCCTCGGTCACTTCAGCCAGCGTGGCCGGTTGCCATTTGGGCTGCTGATCCTTGTCAATGAGCAGGGCACGCACACCCTCCTTAAAGTCAGCACGTGGCTCCAAATGACGCACAGCCAAACGATACTCCATGATCAGACACTGCGCCAGGGACAGCTGGGAGCCCAGTTCCAGCTGGCGATAGGTGATCTTCAGCGAAGTGGGTGAAACTTTGCAAAGGATCTATGTGTGATATTTTTACAAATGAAAATGAAATTGATTATTTTCGATACATTTTAAGTGGCTTTCCGAAATGATTAATAAGAAATCAAATTGCTAATGACCTGGAATAATTTATGAAACTCATTTTAAAGATTGTTTGGTGTGAAAAGCGTGCAACTAACGACGAGGTGTTAATTAATTATGTGTGGCATTCGCGGTTGCCCCATTTAATTAGCAACTCAACTCGTCGTTAATTTGGGTATTTATTATTCTTGGCACTGACCTCCAGTTGTTTCTTTGCCCAATCGCTGCCATCGTTTTGAAGGTTCTCGATTATGCCCTCGATGGAGTTGGCGCCAAAGTTCTTGTTGATCTGTTCTAACACGGGCTGCAATACGAACGGCTTCTCCGGCTTGGTGTGGAATTTCGCGAGCAGATCGGGCACCTCATCCGCATCCGGGCAGTTGAGCAGTGTTTCTTCTAGTTCAGCAATTTTACTGCTATCGCAATAGTGTGTGGCAATGCCAGCATGGTAGACATCTCCGCCACGCAGACGCTGACCGGTTAATCCCATAAAGAGACCCAATTTGCCCTGGAGGCGGGGCAAAAAATGTGAGCCACCCACATCCGGGAAGAGTCCAATCGCCGTCTCGGGCATGGCAAAAAGGGTCCGATCCGTGGCCACTCGATATTTACCATGTACACTGAGTCCAACACCGCCACCCATTGTGATGCCATCGATGAGTGCAATATAGGGTATCTTGTAGTTGCCAATCAATGCATTCATCGTATACTCTTCACGGAAGAAATTCTTCGACTCGTCCGTTGGCCCAGCATCGACCAAAGCACGCACATCGCCGCCAGCGCAAAAAGCTTTATCACCGGTGCCCTTGATAATCATCAGTGACTTGGATTTCTCGCACTTTTTTAAATGCTTGTAAATCTTGCGAACCATCTCCAAATTGATGGCATTCAGTGCCTTTGGCCTGTTGAGTATGATCATGCCCTTGTTTGATGATTCTGTGGCCAGCACAGAGGATGAGGAGAGTCGCGTCGAGTTAGCCATTGGCATTTTACTTGTTGTTGTTGATATTCCGGTTGCTGTTGCCGCGCAAAGAATTGGCAAGTGGCTGTAGGTCCGGTGGCCGACGGTGTGAATCAACCTTTGAATTGAATAATGCTGTTCAGCGTTTTAGTTTCATGTTTAATTGACGCTTTAATTATGTCTGTTTCATTTGCATTATTTACCATTTTGCCAAACTTTCGTAATATTATTCTTTTATCTCCTTTAGTTCTGCGGTCACTTGAGTTGCGCAATAACAAAAAGATTTATCGCGATGTTGCCGTACACAGCAATTCAAGAATAGAACAAATCTCTACAATTGTTTTCAATAAAACTGATCCAGATTGTGGTTGGTTGGTTTGTTGGTTCAACTGCAGTTTGATTACAACTGCGTTGTATTTATTGCAGTTGTTGCATTAAATACAATGCAGCTTGAGAACAATGAGATTTGAATAGAGTTGTAATTTTTATAAACGAGATGGCAACTCTGCAGAACAATGCAAGTTAATAAATTTCGTTTATGCCTGCGCTCATATTGTGATAAATAGAAATACAAACGCATATTGTGATTTGTAATGTTGTATATTGAGTAAATAATTGAGAATTTTGTTATTTATATTAAATTGTTGTGGCAAAAACACTAAACTCGCTATTAATATGAACGGGACAGCTGAAATTTTATTAAATATGAATTAACAAGTATTTATTGCTAGCCATAGCTTCGACTGTTTTATATAAATTGAAATACATTTAAATTATAACACAGTATAAATAATTTGCTAGAATTAGCAATGTAATTTTTCACTGATCGTGATTTTGTGTACATTACATAAACGTCAAAACATGAGCAAATCGAGTTTGGGGCGCGCATAAACATTGGAATACGAGTAGCAACACGCAGAAAACTAAAGCTTAACTTTATCAATCGCATATTTAAACAAATAAACGGTGAGTAAATATCGGTAATAAGCAGTACGTCACATACACAGACTCGGGGCCCAATGATTCAGTGGTATCATAGCCAGCAAGTGGCGCGTAATAAATTATTACTAACTGTGCCTCCGCTTCCGCCTGTGCCATGCCCTTCCGATTTACAAAAATCCGTACAAAGCGTCGTCGCTCATCATCAACATTATCTACGCCTTTTTACAATTCCCAACAGATGAACTATGATGGAATGCTCTCCAAGCTGACCAATGACAATCTGGTGTTATTCGATGCGACTGGACAGGGTGCTGCCGGAGCCGCCGCCTTGTTGGGCAATGACGATATCCAGGATGGCGCCATCGAGGAGGAGCAGGCAGCCACAATTCAGACTATACCACTCACAGTTGCTGCTGCGTCAGCGAACCTAAATCACAAGATGGACAATTGTGCTGCGACAGCAACACCTCAACGCAAAATATCGACGTCATCACGTTTCATGAATGCCTTTAGTCAGCTTTATGGCGGCAGCAGTAGCAACAACAACAGCAACAGCTCATGTGCTCACGTGGAACACCAACAACAACATCAAAATCAGCATCAGCATAATGATGATGCGGATCTGGCTGCGAATCGTACACCGACCAAGGGCATGGAGGCAAAACTGGTGGCCATGTGGCACAATGTCAAATACGGTTGGGGTGGCAAAATTCGTCAGACGAGCTTCTCCAAGGAGCAGCCGGTATGGCTGCTGGGACGATGCTATCATCGTCGCTATACACCGCCCGTCAGCATGGAGAACTCTATAACGGAACTGCCCAGCGGAGCTGATATCACGTTGGATAATGCAACATCAGCGTACGACAGCATACCAGCAACGGCGGCCACAACGTCCACCTCCCCCTCCAGCATATATCCCGAAATAAATCCACATCAGATCGATGAAATTGTTGTGCCACAAGAGCTGGGCATGGATGCGGCCGAAAACCAAGTGGCCGAATGTCCCTGGGAGGAGGGCATCGAGGGTTTTCGCCGTGACTTCTACAGCCGCATCTGGATGACCTATCGCCGTGAGTTTCCCATCATGAACGGCTCCAACTATACCTCTGACTGCGGCTGGGGCTGCATGCTGCGCAGTGGCCAAATGCTTATCGCACAGGGCCTAATCTGCCACTTCATGGGTCGCAGTAAGTAGACTGAATTTAACTTTTGCACAGATCGGGGGTAAATTATTGATGTTTACATAGGCTGGCGTTACGATCCGGAATCACAGCTGCACTCCACCTACGAGGATAATATGCATAAGAAAATCATCAAGTGGTTCGGCGACAGCTCATCGAAGAGCAGTCCATTCTCCATACATGCACTGGTGCGTCTGGGCGAGCAGCTGGGCAAGAAGCCTGGCGACTGGTATGGCCCCGCATCAGTATCCTATTTATTAAAGTGAGTGCTTAAATATAACTCTAAGAAACTTATAATTGATATTTGATATTGATATTTTATAATGGTTTTAAGAAAAAAAACTAACAAAGCTTAAATTAAATTAGTTTTAAGGAACCATTAGTTCTAAAACATGTTGAAAACTATAACAAATATTAAGAAATTTCGACTGAAAAAAGTTCAGTTTAAATTAATCTGTAAAAATTTGTTCTTTTTCATTGAATTTTAATATTTTGGAATATTTTAATTGAATCTTACATGCTTTAAATATTTACTAATTTTTATCAACGTCCATTCGCAGACACGCCTTAGAGCATGCCGCTCAAGAAAATGCCGACTTTGACAATATAAGTGTCTACGTGGCCAATGATTGCACCAGTGAGTTACCAACTAGACATATCTGTATATATCATATATAAATTATAAATTATATATATATAGTTTACATGCAAGATGTTGAGGAGCAGTGCAGCATACCGGAGCCGGCTCCCAAACAACACGTGCCTTGGCAGCATGCAAAAAAACCGACTAGCGATGCACCCAAATTGGATCAGCAGCCGCAGCAGCACTGGAAATCCTTAATAGTACTCATACCCCTGCGCCTCGGCACTGATAAACTGAATCCGGTCTATGCGCACTGTTTAAAACTTCTGCTGAGCACGGAGCACTGCTTGGGCATTATTGGTGGCAAACCGAAGCATTCGTTGTACTTTGTGGGTTTCCAGGAGGATAAACTGATACATCTGGATCCGCACTACTGCCAGGAAATGGTGGATGTAAACCAGGAGACATTCTCCATGCACTCATTTCATTGCAAGTCGCCGCGCAAAATTAAATCCAGCAAAATGGATCCAAGCTGTTGCATTGGTTTCTATTGTGCCACCAAAACTGATTTCGATAGCTTTGTGGAAAGTGTGCAATTGGTAAGTAAAATCTAGAAAATTCAAGTTGAGAACAGTCTTGAATACATCTCTTCATGCCCTTAGTATTTGCATCCGAAACGCTGCGCTTCTGGCGCTACCATGGATAAGTCAACGGGAACATCTTCATCGAACCCTCAGCAGCATCAATCAGACTACATGGAAATGAATTATCCACTATTTACTTTCTCGCGTGGTCGTTGTTTGGACCATGCACGCGATGAGATGAGTGATTCGCTATACAAGCCACTCATCAGGCAGGTGGCCGCTTTGACCCAGGAGCTGGAGACTGCTGCAGTGCCGCAACTGCACACTTATGAGCCAGATCCCGATGACAGCGAAAGCGAGGAGTTTGTACTGCTCTAAGTCAGTAGCTTTGATACATATATACATATATATATATATATAAGACTTGCCACAACCCACAAATCTGTGAAGAACTTTTATGTGGTTTACTCTGTGGAAACTGTTATTTTTCTCAAATATTTATTTTTTTAAAAATAACTTGATTCTGCCGTTGCCCGCTCGCCATCTCGCCCAATACAATATCGACGTGCATCTCAAAATCAAAGACTTTTGTTATTAAACACATAAATGCATATATCCATATATTTTAATTGCATATTTGATTATTACATATCATGGATAGTGATTAATTTGTAATTTCATCTCAATTTTTTTATAGCTTCCTTCTGTCTGAATTGAATTCTTGTGTATCTTTATATTCCTATATAGTATAAATAGTTTATGTAATTCTCGGTATTATTATTTTGTAATGCGTTTAATTGTTTAATATGGAATTGAATCAAAAACTGTTTCCCTGCTCCCGAAAGTATTCTTTGTAGATTTTATGTCTTAGATTAAAATTAATTTAAATTTCTCTTCTAGTTACTGCATCATTATTTAGTTTTAAAATTAATTGTATATACCCTCGAGTAAATAAAATAAATAATACAAAAAGTACGGGCTTTCTTAGTGATTAATTATACTTAACTATATATATGATAAAAAAAAATGCAAGGTTATTACTCGGTAGAATGTTTCGAAAAATACTTCGATAGATAGAGATAGGTTTTATAATAGATAGATTCCTCTTGTCTTACAGCTATTGATTGATATTATATTGATACGAGGTGGACACGAAACACAACCACTAACATTTATAGAAAATACACCGATTTATTATTATTGCTAGACGTAATCTATGGCAGATTTGCAATGTAGCTGATATTGTTTCGAGATATCATCAACCATAAAATGATTAATCATAACATAGGTGAAAATAAAAACTGGACCTTATAAAAAATATAAAACTGATTATCAATGTCAATGAAAAAATACTTGATAAACTATTCGATTATATATAAAAATTTTGTTTGAAATAGTTTTAATTGTATGTTGTAAATTGATGGACAAGATTGGTGACTTTCATAAAATCATCATATCATTTTTTATATAGAAATCAATATTCGAAAATATCACGCTTGCAAACTACCCTAGCAGCTTTTATTTTTTCACATGCAACACTTTAAAACCCTTGCAGAGGGTATTATAAATTGGTGTTTAAGAAGACTCCACTGACTTCAAGGAATATATAATTTTGTAATTAGCACAAATAGCTATTAATTAGTTTACACCATTCTGCAAGGGTATATTAAATTCGACTTGCTATTTTTTTCTTAAATATAATTGAATATTAAATGCAGTTGAAGCACTTTATATCTATGACCAGACGCCCATATATATCGGATGAGTATTATTATTTTATAAGTATTATTTGACCAACTATTTAGCCACATGTTTCCTCGCGTCCTACACGCTTGATGAGCTTATTGAGATTATCCCGTGCGGTTTTTGCTTTCTTAGAATTTATACTAATGGCAGTCTGATAGGATTCGATGGCCTCGGTCACTTTGTCCCAGCGATGGTAGAGGACTCCGAGATTAGTGTGATATAGCATGTTGCGCGGATCGATGGCCAGTACACGCTTGTAGAGTGCCTCCGCCTCCACATAGTGCTTCAGCTTACCCAGCACATTGGCGCGTATGAACATAATGCTAGGCTCATTCGGCAATTGGTCCATGGCCTTCACCGACATCAGCAGTGCATCCTCGTACATGCCCCGATTATCCAACATAGTCAGAATATTTGCCCAGGCCTTCGGTTGACGTGGATTGACGGCGACAGCATGCTGCCAATGATGCAGTGCATCCGAATAGCGTTGCTGCTCCAAAAACAAATTGCCCATATTATAATGACAGATGGCATAATCCGGCCGAAACTGCAATGCCTTCCAGTAGCTGGTCAGCGCCTCATTGTATTTCTTCTGCGAAGCCTGCACAATACCCAGATTCATCCAGGCGACGGGAAATTGGGGAAACGCTTTAATAGCGGCACGTATGTACTTCTCGGCCGAGCGCAGATTGCCTTGATCGCGATAAAGATTGCCCAGATTCATCAGTGCCGACTCATAGCCAGGATACAACTCAATGGCTTTATGATAGTGGAGAAAGGCCCGGCTGTTATTGCCCGCATCCGTCGCCAGTCTGGCAATATTATAATGCACCTTGGCATTATTGGGACACACGTTCAGTGCGGACGTAAACAATTTCTCCTCATTCAGCCACTCAGGAGCCCGTTGACGTGTGCGCAGCATGAACACGGCAAAGAGCATCATGAGCATCGCTTGCATAAAGGTGCGCATGAAGCCAGGTATGCCATACTTGTGGTAACAGTAGAGGAAACCGTAAGCCGATATCATGCAGTAGCCCATCGAGGGCACATACAGCGTTCGCTCCGCAATAACAAATCCCACACGTACAATTCCCGAGGCGGGCATAAATGGAACCGCCGTCATGAATACCCCTAACATGAAACCAGACATGCGTCGAAAGTTTGAAGCCGCCACGATTATGAAGGCGTACAAGCCAATCACCGCTTGCATGCGCAGATCAAAAATGGAGCGCACCACACTCAAACAGCCCAGCGCCCAGTCGAAGCACAACCATTGCGGACACAACAGCAGCCAAAAGTTGAGCACGAAGAGATATTGCATCGACATGCCACGGGTCATCAGATATTCGTTTGCTGCGATGGGATTATCAACGGCCTTAAATTCGGGTGGATCGAAATCTTGCCACCAGAGACGCAACACAAGTAGGAACACCGATCCCCAAAAGTATGCCTGATAGCGTAGGCGACTGTAGAGTATGCGGCGCTGTTGTTGCTCCGGCAGCAGATACGAGCAATTTTGAAAGTAATCTAATATTCCACAGCTGAGCGGTATTGATATTGCTGACTCCTTGAAGAGCATGCCCACGGCTGTGAGGAACAAGATGAGAGAGGCGCCAAGTCCGCCACGCGTATCGACTGTGGCCACCGTCAGCAGCAGGCACAGCAAATGAATCAATCCAAACATCAACTCGGCTCGGCCCACCACGCCGGACACCGCCTCCGTGTGCACGGGATGTACGGCAAATAGGGCAGCCGATATCATTGCCCAACGCTCAATGTTCACGTAATCTATGTAGAAGGAACGCATCAAGCGCCACATGAGCAGCGTATTGACGCAGTGGAGCAACAGATTGAGGAACTTCATGTGGGAGGCATTCATGCCCAGCATGGCGTACTCATAGTGAAACATTAGCGTTGTCAGTGGCCGAAACGATTTGTGCGAATCACCACGCAGCAGCGGAGTACCCCAGAAATCATGGTGAAAAATGGCCGACCAGTTGGTGGGCACCGAATACACATTCTTGTTTTTCACAATTGCCACCGTGTCGTCGAAAACAAATTTGGCGCCGCTCAGTCCTCCAAAGCCATAGCAGATCAGGCAAATTAGCACCAATATGGACTGACAAACCAGGCTGTGCAGCCACGAGATTTGACCATCCATTTAAAAAACAATTATTGCACTTCACTGTTTTCAAGCTGAACTCTTTTACCTGTCTGACGGTTTGTATGCACTTTTCGCCATTAAGGGTGAGTGCTGACAGGTTGTGAAAAAAATGTCTAAGAGCTAAATTTTTGTAAATTGTATAATATTATATTTTGTATTGATGTTGTACGATTTTAGTTATTGGCTTTACATCTTAAATCTAAAACTGCGTTTTCTTAAGTTTATTTTCTCTATTTTAAATATTTTCAATATATATATGAGACACTAATGATAAAGAAAGAAAAAGCTAAACGGACAGCACTACCACCACCAAACTGCAAGTTATGCCATTCAGATGTCAGCGTTAAAGTCAGCTGTTGACTGTCACTACCACATAAAGGGAACAATAAACAGATTTGTGTAAAAATAATGTCGGAGGAAATTGTTTTTGATTGCTTGCATGCCGAAATAGTCAACTACTGCCTGGATAACACCAAAGTAAACAACATTCAGAACTAAACAAAGTGGATTAACAACTCTAAATGAATATTTCAGGATCAACATGATCTGGCCACGTTGGAGTACATTGGTTTTACCACAGGCTATCGTCTCATTGAGCGTCTGACGCGTGACGTCACGCGCTTTAAGGATGAACTGGAGACAATGAAATTCATCTGCACCGATTTCTGGACACTGATCTATAAGAAACAAGTGGACAACTTGCGCACGAACAATAATGGCATGTACGTGGTTCAGGACAATGCATTCCGTTTTCTCACACGCATCTCGCCGGGCGCCAAGCAGCTGGAACAGGCGCCCAAGTTTGTGGCCTTCACCTGCGGCTTGGTGCGAGGTGCACTCAGCAATATGGGTATAAATAGCACAGTTACCGCTGAGGTGCAAACAATACCCGCCTGCCGGTTTCACATAGAGGTCAACAGGAGTTAGACGCATATTTGTATTAATAATCTAATTATTATAATTAAAATTATATTTCTAATTGGCTAGTTTATGTTAATCTCTCGTAGAATGCCACAAGATTGTGCTCGGTCCAATTGATTAGCTTGCGCAACGCCCATTTTACAGTGGAGAGCTGCGGTTGCAACGGATTGGGATCGGTGTGGATGCCCAAACTGGGTTCTGGACCTATCAATATGAGCCACTTTCCACTAAATGCGCTCAGATATTCCTCAAAGGCGCCACGATTGTTGAAGTAACAGAATAGCAGAGCATCTGGCGGCGATTGTGAGCAGCAACCGCTAAGGAACTGGGCATCCAATTGGGAGCCGGCATCCTCCACATAGTTAAGGGGAATAAAACTGCGCATGGAATACCTGCTGCGCCACCATTTGGGATCCCTTTCCAGGCCATAAATGTGTAATTTGTGTGTGCCAGCTGCTGCCAGCAGCCACTCGAGCAGTCCACTGCCGCAACCAATGCTCAACACCTGACATATTCCAAACTCCACCAGTACTTCGTTGCATTTCCTCAAGTCCAGGGCTGTGGGCCAAATCCAGAGCAACTTGCGCTTTAGCTGTTTGTCCAGTGTGTCTCCCAAAGAGAGCAAATTGCGCCAGTTCTTAGTTTTCTGGTCTACTGCTCGCTCCGTCAGCGCATAGATCTCCTTCAGCGTCTCGAGTTCCGCCTGTTCGGGCCACATATTGAACACTGATTAAGCAATTATGTTATGTGCTCACGCAGACCCTGGGCATTGACGTCGTCGGCGTTTTATAATTATGGCAAACAGCCAGCATTATATATATATTTAAATAGATGTAGCAAATCGATCTCGTGCTTATGTTTTCCGATTTTTTAATTAGCCTAATTATACATTTTTTTTATTGATTGTTGCAATAGATTACATTTTCAGATTTGGGGGTTAGAGTCAGTTTTGTATAAGGATCAGATCTTTTTAAATGCTAATATTCTAGTTAAACTCATTATTGTTCAGTTGAAAATTAAAAAAAAAAATAATTGTAATTTCGAGTAATTGGTTGATAAAAAGTTTCCTTGAGACAAGTTTAAAGAGACAGGTAATACTGATCAAGATCAAGGAATATATACTTTGGGTGCTCTCAAAAGGCGGCACACGCAGGGCGTTACACTTAGAATGCCCTCTACTAGGGTGTAAAAAGGATTTGCTTAGACTATTTAATACTACAACTACGGCTTTAATTGGTGTGTTCATTTTCGTACGAGTTCTTGAAATTCTTACGCCAATGTCGCTCGCTAAAGTTGGAGATGCCATGATTTGGAATACGTTGCGGTTGCTGCATCACATGCTGCTCCTCGCCATCCGCCGTTGCAGGCGTCGCATCCATATCCAGTTCGTTGCTTAGCTCATTGGAATACTCCTCATTGTCCAGGTCCAAGATAATTTTCCTATAGAGTTTCACATTCTCTTTTTGCATTTCGTCCACAAGTGGGGCATCAGCTGGTGGCGATTCCAGCGTCACCTGTGGCTGTTGTGGTATGAACACTGGCTGCACATTGCCCACACTTTGGATGACGCTACTGTAGCGCACATTTTGCACGGTCGTATCCGTTGGAGCGGACCCCAGCTGATCGCTGGACACGGCATCTACAACTATGACGCCTGCATCGAACTGAACACCGGGATGCATGGTGCGCAGATGGCGCAACATATTGTCCCGTCGATTGACTGCCACTTCACACAGGGTGCAGCGATAACTCTGTGAGGCCGTGTGCTGCTTCATGTGTCGCGTCAGTGCATCCAAATCGTTGAAGGTCTTCTGGCACTGGGAGCAGGCACGTCGCGCACGCTTCGCATGTCGCTGCTGGTGCAGCCGAAGCGTCGATTGGCGCAGAAAGGATTTACTGCAGACGGGGCAGCTGTGTCGCGTGCTGTTCACATCGTGCTTCAGCTGGTGTTGTTTCAAGTTGGCCTTGGTCAGATACTGCTTCGAGCAAGTATCACACTTGAAGGGCAAACTGTCGCCACTGTGGAGCACAGCGTGGGCCGTCAGAGCACTCTGATTGTGGAACAACCGCGGACAGTCGGGGCAGCCGAATGCATGTGGCTTGTGGGCACGCATATGACGCTGGAGAACGATTTTCTGCTTGAAGGATTTGCTGCAAATGTTGCAACAATAGCTGGGATTCGTGCCATGACTGCTCTGATGATACTTCAGATGCGAACGGGTTGCAAATCGCTAAGAATGAAGATAATGATAAGGAATGGTATATATTAGGAGTTGGGACGATCTACTTACGCGACTGCAAAGGGTACAGTGGAATTTCTTAAGCAATTCATTGCCACAGGAGCGATGGTAATATTGTTGCGTGCGACTGCGCAAGGACTTGTTGCACACGGTGCAGTGCCAGCCTTGCCCCGTACTGCTTATATGATTATCACTCGCTTCGCCTACCGCAATCGGTAATGCATTTTCTGTAGATTGTGCGGCTGCATCTGTTGCCGCTGGACCTCGCCTGGTGAGCAGCTGGCATTCAAGGCAATCGGATATATCAGCCAGCAGGCAGGAGCGACATTTGTTGTGGCCACAGCTATCTGTAACGAGACGATTCTGTCCGGTTGCCTCGCAATTGCAGCGTGGGCACCTGTTCATCGCATAGATCGATAGATAGCTAAATAAACAGATCGAGTCTTTAAATTACACGCAGATAACAACTGCAGCAATGCATTTGTTGTTGCACTGAGCTTCTTCTTCTGTGTTGCCATTCAAAGAGGTGCGCGCACATTCGCCGTGCTGCGTTTACAAATGCATTTTTGCGCGTTTTTTTAAACTTATAATTTTTAAATTTTATTTTATGCTTAAATTTAAATCGAAATATATTTATTATTAATTTTTAGTCAAGCTTTTACTCCACTAGGTTTTCCAAGTCGAGGGCTGCCACATGTGCGGGAAACAGATGCGCCTTTTGTTCGGGCACCTGAACAATAAAGCGATCGCAGAACTTTGGATTGCGTCTTGTGAGAACTTCACTCAATATGATATTATTGCTGATTTTCTTGGTGATAAGCAAGCGACGAGATTCACCTTTACCATAGCTACTCGAACGCAGTCCAAATTTGCTAGCAATCCTAAAATAAATTGTAATTTATTAAAGTAAATACGTGTTTAGTTGAGGAAATGAAACACACTGATGAAAAGTGGCGCGATCCTCTTTGGAGAAGGAGGGTTCAAACTGCATGTCACGAATATCATCCGAATTCACGTAGTTCTCAATGAGCTTTCGATAATCGGAGAGGTTATTATGCGGATCCGTGGAGCCTAATCCCATGCGGTTATTTTTCAACAGGTACCTAGAGATACGCAGAAGGACAATATAATACACACATTTATATATTTTCCAGGAGAGAGCACACCCCACTGGTTCCTCGCGTCCCTGCTTGAGGCGACCCAGACCGCCACCTGTCCAGCCCATGAGGCGCATCATGTGGTACCCCTTGTTGCTCGCATCCAGCTTGGCTTCCGCTAAATTGTCCGCTGATTCCTTGGTGACTTTAATGTCAACGCCATTTTTGCTCCTCTCCACCTGAATCGTTTGACGCGACGCATTCAGCTGCGAATTCCGAGAAACTTTTTAGACAAAGAGCAGACGAGAATTTACCACTAAGAAATGCCTACCTTAATGCTATAGCAATGTGCTTGGAGCAGGAGCAGCGCCTGCTTAAAGGCCATCAATTTGGCTGCCTTTAGATTCTCACCACAGGCATTGGCTATCAGCGTATCGTTTACTAGAATCTCCGCCGATTTGGATGCATCTGATTGCTCGTCAGCCTGTCGCTCATCGTATTTTATGTTGACCATGTTGCACGAGTTGCGGATGCAACTGCGTCCGCCTGCCAGTAAAATTACGAGCTTGCCGAAGCGCAGGCCTTCAAAAAGATTGATTGGATCACCGACTCCAAAGCAAATGCGCTCCTTTTCCAAATTTCGAGCTGATGCTGAAGCTGGAACTGGAGCAGCTTTGCGCCCTAGTTGTATTAATTGAAATACGGTAATAAGGATATTTTTGTTGTTGTTTTTCTTGTTGTCTCAGTATGTATTTAGGATATAATATTTAGATATATATGTAAATCATAGTCCTTTATTATAATTATTTTTTATTGTTGTTCCGTCTACCTTTGGCACGCTGTTCCGCTGCATCCGATGCGGAGACAAAGGTGCGCTTCAGTCGCAAGGCACGATTTTTACGGAACTCCTCGGCAATATCCTTGGATAATTCGGCAACGAGAAGCATCACTTCCGAGGGATATTTGCAACCCATGAACTCCATGTTGATGAATGTCTGGGCGAGGCACACCAAGCGCTCCTCGTCAAAGCGATCCTTGTGCTCGACCATAAAACTGCGCCGCAGCTCCCAGTGCTCTTCGCTTTCGTACTCCGTTTTGTAGTCATCAACATCCCAATCTGTTGAAAATTCACTCGTGTTTTTTACTGTTTGCAACACCTTGTTTTTTTTTTTTTGGCTGTGCTTTGAAGTGCTTGGTGTCTCTTCTTCCGTTTTTTGTCGCTTAGCTACGGTTGCCATTTAAAAATGCCCTTTTTATTTAAATTGTTTCTATTTTTCTATTAAATTAAATATAAAAAAAATGTCTGGCACGATGCGATGGTGACAACGATAGCTTTAACAATCGCCATTCGCATGTGAAGGCATTCAAATGCATCGTTATCGCTATCGATAACGATTTCTCCACCTGGCTCTCTCTCTCTGTCAGCGCTTTGAGTGCCCGTGTTGTGTGTTTTTTGATTTTTCTGGTTTTTGTTAATTTTAATTTCGTGCACCGAGTGACGATAAACGTTACAAGTGTCCCAAGGATAAAAAACGTGCATGTGCTCCAATTACGACATAGACCTGGAATAACATATTAACCGGAAAGAACAGCGCACACAAAAATGAGCATACCTAACGAATATATTGCAAAAACGGAAGATGTGGCTGAACAGGTAATTCTTTTTAGGATAAATTACCGTGAAAGTAGCACTCAAAATGCATTTGTACATGGGCCCGAAAACTATTTGCATCCATTCAATTCATACAAAGGCCGAAGGCAACTCAATGCAAAGCCAATAGAAAACTGCCAACGTCACCCAAACGCGGCAAAAGTTCGAAGCTCAATCGCTAAAAACTGACCAATACTGAAGTCTCAGTTGGAACCAGTCAATCTGCTCCAAATCCAACGAGCACCTAATGTTTGACAGGAATGCAATTGTCATTTGGAAATTCATATCTAATTGGCATTTGTTGAGAATACGCCATATGTGTCTACACTTTGTGTATGTATGAGAGTGTGCGAAAGTGTGCGTGTCTAGTGAAAGTGGTGAGAGTGAGCGGCATTAATGTTGCGTCGTTCATCTCCAACTTAGTTCCGTAATAAATTTGGGCAAATGAAAATCTTGCTTTTAGATTAACACACTCTGGCATGCATACGTATTTATGTACATGCTTATGTGTGTGTTGTCTGCGTTTGAGTGCTTTACATATGTATCAATATTCATATTATGCATTTGAGCGATCGGCTACTAAGCATGAAAACCCGTTACAGTAACATTTCGCAGAAGAGCAACGGAGAGTGGGACAAATCGAGAGAGAGGGCGACAGAGACAGACACGTCATTCGCCCCGTTTGCTGTCTTGCTGCCAAATCAACACTGTCTTGTCAGAAAAGCCACGCTCCACAGCGTGTTGAATTCTTATCAGAATCCTCTTATGCCTTATCGATATTGAAACGATTTCCCAATCCTCATTCCCACCTCAGTTATCATTATTGCTTTTAGCATCTATCTCTCTCTATTTGCAGAATCCACTTAAAAGAAAACAATAAATATTAGAAATATGATTATATAAAATTAAGTTCAAAATGGAAAGAGTAGAAAAAGTGAAAAACAAAATGATAGATAATTCTCCCTAATCGGAATAAATTAGCTTTCATACATTTTAATTTAGCTAAATTAAATAAATAGAGAAATATTTTACAAACAAGTCAAAGTTTTAGTAACTAAAAAATATACATTTAAATAATTTTATACGTTTTAAACACAGTAAATAAAATTCAATATTAATATAAAAAACGATACATTAATATATAAATAAATATATGGATTATTTAATCTATCAGCATATCTAATAATTTATATATACTATAAAAAATCAGTTAATATTTCAATTTAATCATTTTCAAGTAATTCATAAATATTTATTAAATCAATAAAAAATAATTTGTTAATTTAACAAATATTTGTCGTGATGTGAAAAAAAAAATGTTTGTCTTATTAAAATTAAAATAAGAGCTGATTCTAAAATTTTTAAATTGTGCTTTAAGTTGAGAGTCTGAATTATTTTTTCATTGTCTGGGGCAAATATTGTGAAAAAGCCGCTGTACAAATATTTTGTTATACGAAAACACACACAAAACAAAGGAAGTAATCAGTTTAAGCACTTGAAATGTGTTATTAATTCGATTTTATTTGTGATCAAAGGTCATCAAACGCGGCAAATATGTGTTGCCAACTGTTGCACGACTGTGCCTTATTGCCACATTCTTCGAGGATGGCCTCCGCATGTACTTCCAGTGGAACGAGCAGCGCGAATATATGGACATGAGCTGGGGCTGTGGCAAGTTTATGGCGACAGTCTTCGTGCTAACGAATCTGTTCGGACAACTTGGCGGCTGTGGAATGGTAATGGCTAGATTCAAAGTGGATATTGCCGTCGGACTGCTCTTCTTTATTGTAGTGCTACAGGTGAATAAACCAATTACATTTCACTTTAAATATTATTAATTTTTGTTATTGTTTTGTAGACAATAGCCTATTCCATACTGTGGGACTTCCAGTTCTTGTTGCGCAACTTTGCCTTGATCGGTGCCCTGCTGTTGGTGCTGGCGGAAGCCAGGATCGAGGGACGCAGCTTATTTGCTGGAGTGCCCTCGCTGGGTGATAATAAGCCCAAGAACTTTATGCAGCTGGCTGGTCGCATCCTGTTAGCTTTCATGTTCATAACGCTGATCCGTTTCGAGTTGAGCGTGTGGAATGTGATTCAGGATATCATTGGCTCCACCTTGATGGTGCTCGTTGTGCTCGGCTACAAGACAAAGTTGTCGGCGCTAATTCTCGTCGCGCTGCTGACCGTGCTCAATTTGTACCACAATGCCTGGTGGACCATTCCGTCGTACAAGCCACTGCGGGACTTTTTGAAATATGACTTCTTCCAGGTATGTAGAAATTAAAATTATTAAATCGATATGATTTATGCATATTTATGTTGTAGACACTTTCCGTCATCGGGGGCTTGCTCATGATTGTCTCCCTGGGCCCCGGTGGCGTCTCCATGGATGAACACAAGAAGAAATGGTAGAGTGTGCCTAAAGTGTCGCCTGAAAAGTATAGAATTGCCTTTTTAAAAAAAAAACTTGCGGTTAACTCTTACGGAGGAAATTTAGTTAGAATTACCATAAAATGGAACAACAGGAGCAACAGCAACAGGAAAAGCACAAGAAAACAATTGATAAACTTGACATAATAATAAACAAAAGCAAAATATGATATAATTAAAAGGGACTTCCGCAATATCCAGGCTAAAAAACGATTAAGGCCCACCAACAAACATTCGCGCACGTTCAACGACAAATCTTCGTACATATTTACATATATATAAGAGACATTTTCGTTTTGTACATAAAATACGGCGATTTTATGCCCCCAAATGAGAGACATTCAACTGATTTTATATTTCATTACAATCTGTCCATAAATCACACCATTTAATAGTTTGTTTTTTTGCAAAACTCTTTCGTTTAATTTTTTAATTTGTACGCCCTTTTTAAGTTGTAATAATAATGATTTAATGTGTTTGCGTTTGTTGTTTGATAAGAAGTTCAATTATGATAATAGCGGTGTATAAAAATATGATGAATTGTACCAATTGACGATGATTTGTTTCTTTCGTTTATAAGCAAAATGTAATAGAATTAAATTGTAACGTTTTAATAAACAACTAAAATACAAAAGACGAGAAAACTTGTCGCTTTTTTTTGTTCAAAGAAGCCGCCAAACAATTTTGTAATTTTTAACGTTTGTCGATTACGATGCAAGACCAGGGCTGAACAATGGCCCGCCGTGTGAATGTCAATTAGATTTATCGATAAAATTGCGAATTTCCATCAGCTGCCAATTTACGCGCAAGATGCAAAAATCACCACTAAAGGTAATTATAAAAATATATATTAAAATGGTTAAGCTTAATATTATTTTTTAGGTGACACACATCGTTGTGCCCGTGAACGAATTGCCAGGATATGTGAGTGTAAAGACCTTTCGCATTACGTCGCAGTACGCCAAAGGAAAAAGTGTTGAAGTTGTATCGAAAATTAGCAAACAAATTGTAAATATTTTGGAAGGTAAAATTAAGGATTCAAAAGAGTCCACACCACCAACTGACAAACCACAATTTGTAGAGCAATGCACGATGTCAACGGATCATTTTGAGCCGGAACAATTTACAGTGCCCTGTCGCTCACGCGAATTGCAAACACAGCTTAAAATTACGTCGGATGTGGGGATCCAATGCCAGCTAGATTATCCGGATAATCAGTGGTTCAGCAATTTGCCCACTGATCAGCAACCGAAGCAGACTGACAGTGAGAGTAAATTCCTTGAGTATGTGAATCAGCACACAAACATCTTTCCCAATGGAATGCTTGAGTGTCGCCAATGCGGCGAATTCTCCAAATTGCTATCGAAGCATAAGAGCCACATGAGACTCCATCATGGACCTCCGGCTCTATGCTTGCGTTGTGGAAAAAGAGTCTCGCATCAACACTTTCTTGTGCAACACAGCTACAGATGCCCGCAAGGTCCACGCGCTCGTTTCCGGTCCCAGATGCAGTGTCCGCATTTGCATTGCAATTTCATGATTACCTCCAAAAAGCAGCTGCGTCGACATTTGCGAAATCACCTGTGTGTCCGGGCGTACCATTGTCTGCAGTGCCGCAAGCTTTTTAGGTCGTGCACGGAGCTTCTGGCACATCGCATGCTGCATTTAGAGTGCCACCGTGCTAAATATATTTACCTGATTAGCAACACAAGCCAATCCCCCCGCGGCAAATCCCAAATTCATCGCTGCACGGTTTGCATGCTTCGCTTCAGCAATTCGCGACGTTGTGCTAGACACAACAGAGGGTGCGATTTGAGGTTTCAGCGGCGTGTGAAGCAGCTACTCAAGGGTAACAGTACAGATAAGTATAGTTAACTTGGCTAATCTCCAACCAAATTTCGATCTTATTTTTAATCAATAAACAATAATAATAAGAAGGATGTTTCTTTAAGATGAGGATGCCTGGACGCCATGTGCCTTTTTCAGTCCCTTATACAACTGTAGCTTCTCCAAATTCAGTTCCTTCAAGGTCTGCACGGCCAGTTCCAGTTGCACCTTCTTCAGCGCATGCTCACCGCCAATATATTCTTCGATGAACTTTAGACTGATCTCATCCGCAGCAAAGTCCTGCTCAGTTTTTCCAATAGCCGCTTGAATCTCATCCTGAATATGCTGCTCCTGGGGCTTTTTTAAACAGCTTCGAAGCTCGGCAAGTGCACGTTGATCAGGCGTTGGCTGCAGTGCATCCAATTGGCCAAGTGTCCGCTTGTAATCCACAGGAATCTGATGAATCTTATAGCTCAGGGCAATCAGTTCCACAGCGTTGTGCAGATAATCTCGACGTATCATGTCGTAGAGCAGATCATCGATGCAGCGGTGCCAGGCGTAGAAGAAGGCCATCGGTCCAAAGTGTCGCGTGGAGCGCAACAAATCGAATTGCTTCGATTCTATTAAATGCTCAAAAACGCTTGCAGAGATCTGATGGAACTCCTGTTCATACGGTTCATATTGCACGGTAAGGCGATCCAGCAGAAATTCGTATTTATGCTCCTCGAGACAACGTTGTAGCAGCTCCGGTTGCGAAAACATCCGGGGCGTATAGGATCTCCGCCCATCCAGAGGGAAATACAATTGATTCATTCGCTTTCGGGTATCCAGCGAGGCATACGATAAGCTGCCATCGACATCCCTTACTACGACCTTACGCTCCGAGTTGCGCAATCCAAAGGTGATATCCGTAAATACATATTTTGTGTCCGCAAAATCCTTCAGCGCCGCATCTTTGGTTATCAGCGCGTCTTTGGCATCCTCTTTGATTTTGACAACCGGCGGCATTTGTAGCAATTTGTTGGCCTTGACAATCGTCTGGAGAAACTCCTTTTCCAGCTGGGCGGTGGTCATGAATTTCGTTTCCGTGCTGTTGTCCGCGACGGTTCGTTTCCGAAACACTTTGTCCAGCTGCAGTTGCGTCATGTTTTGCAGCAGACGCTGTGTTTCGGTGTCTGTAAATAGTGGCTGGGGATCCTTATCATATTGATGCGTGTTGCTGCTAGCGCTGCCAGTTAGTGTGCGTCTTGTGTGCTGCACGCTTATCTTGCGTAAATGCTTTAACAGAGACATTTTAATACAATAAAAATACGCCGAATATTTAACCAAAACACGAGATGGAAAACCTGCACGGCTTGCAGTGCTGTACAAAGAATAACTATCGATATGCCAGCAATCGATATGGGCCAACCAACCAACAGCTGTTCGCGCATCCCTGCGAATAGCAAATTAAGAAGAACTTGCATATTTTACGTTTTCTGCTCTCCGCTCGGCTGTTATTATTATTTTTTTTCTATAGTTTTGTGGCAAGAAGTCGGTTTTTAAGACCACAAAACAGAAGGAAAACATTAAGTTTGACGAGCGTGTGTACAACACTATGAATAATGTACATAACGACTGCGTTGCTGCGCAAAAGCGAGGCTTTTCGGACTGCGAACCAGCTAAACCAGCGGACGAGATTCCCCTACCGCCGCCGCCGCAAGAGCAGCCGACGCAGCCGAAAAAACGCAAAACTGAAGAACTGCAAAAGCAAGAACAACAGCAGCAACAAAACAAACACAATTTGTTGAGCTTCTGCGATGAACTGCTCTTTGAGATATTTAAGTATCTGGACACATCTTCCATACTCGCTGTGATGCAGTAAGTAAAAATTATTCTTTGTTTTTTAATTGGAACTTTTTCATTATTTTCTGCTTGGCAACAGTTGCTCGCCGCGCTTTGAGAGTTTGCTCTTGGATCATCGCTTCTGGCACAATATTGATCTCAGCAATGCGCCACTGCCGTTGGGCATTCTGGAGGAGATACTCGGACGTGCCACGGACAAGACGCACACAATTAAGATATGCGGCCCACCCTCATCTCAGCATGTTGCCGGCGAATTCAAACAGTTCACCTGCACACTGACCTCCGTTTTTCCAAGGGTCGCCCGGCAGTTGCAGGTCCTCGAACTGGAGGGCGTTAGTCTGGATTTTGAATACGTTAGTAGCGATTAACCAACTACTGTTTAAATTGCAATTGGAATTGATTCAACAAAGCCAGTAAATCAGTTCAAAAGCTTTTAAGTTTACCATATCAATTTTTAATTCTATATATGCACTATAAGCAATTATTATTATTCCTTAAGCATTATCAGCAAATTTTTCAGTTCTGGCTAAAGTTCCTTTTATATTCACAACTCATCAAATATTTTTTTTGCATCGTAATTCTATTTTAGACAATTTGTAAATTAAATTGTATTTAATTTCTTATTTGCTCCACTGCAAATCTTCACTAAAAATTACCAGTATTATATTTATTATGCTTGTAAACGTTACTATATATACCATATTTACTTGCTATTTATACATTCCAATATTCCTACTAATCTTCTCATCTGTTATCCTATTCCACAGCTACATATATCGGAATTTCCCGCCTCGCTGAAACGTCTCGTGCTCAAGGACTGCAGCGTTAAAGTCGGCAATCATGTCAAGAGCATATTTCACACGATAGAAAAGCAATTAGTTGACTTGGAGGTGTGTACACAAATCTGATTGAAATTAAGTTATAGCAAAACTAATTGTGCTTATCGCTTTTCATATAGGATCTCAGCATTGAGGATAATCATTGGTTTGAGCCATACTACATAATGGCATTGTCCAAGCTGCCCGTGTTGCGTCGGCTCAGTTTGAAGGGCTGCCAAATGATGTGCAAATTTGTGCCCTATGGCAGCATGGCGGCCCGCTTTGGCTTTCAAAAGTTGGAGGTCTGCGCTCAGATAAAAATGTATATATATTTATATTTTAAAACATATCAAAACATTATGCTTTCATAGGTGCTCGATCTGCGCTTGACGCCCATTAACAATTCGGATCTGCAGTGTTTTAGCGCCATTGATACACTGAGAGAACTGCTGCTCGATTCACCGCCCAATCTGCCGGAAACACCGCCGTCTCCATCGAAAACGAGCAATGGTAACTGGGATGAATTAAGCACTGCCACGCAAACGGACTCGGCCAAAATGCTCAGCGATGACGAGCCATCAACATCTCGTGCAGCCATGGAACAATATCGTGCACAGAATGCGCGAAATCAGGAATCCACATCAGGAGCAGGAGCGGAAGCATCTGGTTTCGATGGATTCGCCACGGACAATTGCAATGGACAACAGAGACATCAGAGAGATAACAGTGATTCGAGGCATGCACGGCATGGTGGTTGTGTTTCGTCCGAGTCCGAGGATGAAGATTCCTCATCAACGTCGGCGTCCTCATCCGATAAATCGGATATTGTTGCCGGGCACAGCAACGAGCATAGCTCTGATGCGGATGGTAATGGTGTCATGCGGTCACCACTTGTCGTCATAAGGCTGCCCAGCGTGGCACGCGAACGTTCCCCAACGTTGGCCGAGCATGTTGCCGCTAATGTTGAGAATATGGAGAATCCAGAACCAGGTGCCGCAGCCGGAGCCGGAGCAGGCGCAGGAGGTGGTAGTTTGGCTACGCCGCGTGCCTACATCTATGTGCAGAATGGTGTCCCAAACTATGGACAACGGCCGCAGCAGGCGATGGCCTGCATCCTCGAAATGGTCGGTCAGAATTGGCGCGGCAATCAGCCGAGGCACAGTCGTTTTCTGCCGCGACCCGACGATGTCATCTATACGGAACGACAGCGAATGATAGATTTAACACGTCGCCGGCGTATCCAACAACAAAATGCCAATGGCAATAACGGCAATTTCCAGCAGGTGGTGCAGCATCAGATGTTCTGGAATATGCTCGATCCGCTGGACAGAGAATATACCCGGCGACTGCGCAGTCGTCCAACGACAAATTCAATGCTGCCACAATACTATGTCTCGGATCGAGCAATTTATAGCTTTGGCCGTGCCCCAAATCCCGTGCAGCCGGAAATGGTCTGGATACGCAACTCGAATCGGTCGTCCAACAATCGTCTCGAACGCATTCAGCTATGCAATTATACACACATCACAAACTATACGCTGGAGCATCTGGTGCAGTGCTCCCCGAATCTAATCTATATCGATGTGAGCGGCACAAGTGTCACACAGTTGGGTGTGAACAATTTTAAGAGATTCAAGCCCGAATGCGAGGTGATTGCAACGCATTTAACACTACAGAACAAACAGCAGACGGAAACGGAGGCGGAAGCGGATGCGGAGGAGGATGAGGAGACGGATGCGGAGGAGAATGAGGAGACGGACGCGGATGCAGAGACGGAGGCGGATGCATCAAGGGAGCAACAGCAGCAGCAGGAGCAGCAATCTGTAGAGTAGATAACAACAGTTGTTATGGAAACAGCACCAATCGAAATCCTTAACAATGCCAATGATCAGCAGAGCGAGCAGCTACAGCAGCAGCACCAGCAGCAGCAAATCTCTCACAACAAAAAACTAGCATTAAATATGAATCTATTTGAAAAAATTTCGAATGTCCAGGAGCTGAATTGTGGATACTTTTCTGCTTTTGCTGCTGTTGTTTGCCGCAGAGTTATTTAGTATTATGTTGGGAACTCACACACACATACACACACACACACACACTCACACACTCACACACACATACACACACGCACACTATATATATATATATATATAATACTATATATATACATATATATATATATACTGTTCATATTCGGTCAGTTTAAACTACTTGTTAAGCATTAAAGACAAACGATAAACCATTTTTGGAATTGATCAATCTGATGAGATTTGTATTTGGTAGCCATTTGGTGTTTATTGTGTATGTTTTTAATGTTCTTGGTGAATTTTTAAACAATTGTTCAGTTTCGTTTTTTCTAATTTGTGCTGTGGAAAATATCGTGTAAAGTGTGTAAATAAGTATAACATTTTTGGTGTATTTTTATTATTGGATTTGGTTGTTTATCTCTTTGGGTTTATCCTTCACCCTCATTGTTGGAGCCTGCCTCCTCATCATCATCCGATACATCGTCGGCCTCTTCATCACAGCTATCCGTCTCACTTTCCGAACCGGAGCTTTGGCAATCGCTAATCTCGCCGGTAAAAAATAAAATAGCCTTAGGAACAACGCGCTCCTTTATATAAAATCCCAGCTCGAAGTCATTCTGCAGTGTGGCCTGACAAAGGAGTCAAAAAAAAACATTACGATTTTAGATATGTGGGGGGGGGGGGGGGGGGTGGGCGCTACGGAGTTCTTACATTAATATCTTTAAAGTCGATATCTTCGGGATCAGCGGGCAGTGTGGGTGGCGAGAAGAAATCGAAGAATGACGGTTCACCTGTGAATTAAATTTGTTGGCTTATTTTCAATTGAATCTTACGACTATAAAAAAAAACTATATTCCTGATAATTTGACCATTTTTGGAGATAAATATAGGAACAAAATTTTCTGCACAAGCTCAAGGGAATATTTAAAAGGGATCTTTGAAAAATATTTTGACCAGTTCAGGAACGAAGAATTTATAAAAGTTTGAGCTCGTGAAAAATAAAATATATATATATATATATTTTATATATATATATATATTTTATATATATATATATATTAAAAGACAGACGGAAAACAAATTGGTTTTTTCCCCAATTCAAAAAAACGATTTGTATTTCGAAAATCCATTTCAAAACTAACCAGCAATTTTCGCACGTTCCGTTGGATTCTTCCAATCGATTTTGCAGCCCTCGCATTTCACAATCTCAGCGCCATCGAAGGAAATCGGATCCTCCTTGTTGGGCATACAGTTGAGTATATAGGTTTTGGTCAGAATGCGATTCTTGAAGTAGTCGTTCTTCTCGAAAGTGAACTCGAGCACAAATTGCACGGTGTCCTCATTATAATGCTTGGAACGCAAATCTACCAAATGCTGCAAGTAACAGTGAAAATAGAACAATTAAATTTCCAATTTTTCGATAACATACCAATAGTATTTTTTCATCCTCTTTGGTAATGAATTCGGTGTAGGAGGCCTTCAATACGAGTAGCCAAAATTTGGATACGTACTCAATGAAAGTGCCATCGCCATGATTTTGTTTCTTAAAATCTCTATGAATTTATAAATATAAATATTTTACTTATTGCATTTTTTTGTTTTGCTTATCCAGCTTACTCGAGTATCTTTTTGCGCTTGTCAAATATCTCGCTGTGTTCCTTCTCAAACGATTTTTCCAGATTGTAAATTTCATGTTGCATCTTAACATCCAAACCGAGGGTCTGCATATAAAGCTTCTTTAAATCGGCAATCACTTTCAATTCATTGTCGCTGAATTTCTAGATTAAAATAAAAATTTTAGAAGCATCACATACACACATATATATATATATATATATATATATATATATATTATCTATATATATTATCTATATGCTTACACATGTGCCACAATGGATTAGCGGCTGCTTTTCGCTGATCTTCAGTTTGTTGGTTGAATGACATAATTCCTCCATTTGTGGAACTTTTTTTTTCAATACAAAATTTATAAAAAACGAAAAACTTTTGTTGTTACAGATTTGTTAAAAATTTTTCAAATCTGTCGAGTTTTAGATTTAATGCTGTTAAGGCATAAATGATTTTATAATGTGCTCCCAAAGTTCTCACAAGTTATTTTGACATGAAAAACAACGCTTGTTATTTTTTTGTAAAATTAAATTATAAATTTATTAATTTTATTTATTTTTACTGTCAGAGTCGGCGAGTCTTGGATTTATGGTGCATTCCATATAAGAAAGATATTTTGTTGTTGATCGAAATTTTGTCGGAAAGTCCTCGATACCACAGCCATAATGGGTAGTTGGAAAAGTCAATTTATTTCCAGACAATCTTTCTAAAAATGTGCCGGAGAGTCCCATTTGCCATAGTTTTGGGCCAGTGAGTTTTTATAAGAACTTATATTATACAGAATAAAATAGACTTTAAATACCTTTATCATCATATGAAAATGGAAAATTATTCTAACTTTAATAAAAATATATTACAAATGGCAGCAAATACTTACAGTGGGTGGATAAATTATTGCGAATTATTGTATTGCAATTTTATTTCCCATATTCAAGTTGTACTTCCTGATAAATTAAATTAAAAATGTATATATATATAAATAGTTTTAAAAATATATCTGTGTATTTTGCTGTAAAATATTTTACTACACTATCTTCCAAAAAGTAACCTTAAAATCAAATTACAATTATAAATCAATGTTTGCTGATTCGCAAATTAACAGCAGATAAGAACTAAACTCTATAAGCGGGTTCAGATCTGTTAGTAGATCATAATAGCTGTAAAACCAAAGTAAATATAATTCGATTACAGAAATTGTAAATTGTGCATTCTCAAACGCGTTTATTATTTGATTTATATTGTTCCATTTTTATAAATATTATTCGATATTTGGTCTATAATTATTTTTATCATTCAATTAATTAAAGATAAGGATTTTTTTTTAGTAAAACACACGTCTTATCTTATTAAAGTTCCTTTAACAAATTTTATTTTATTTTTTTTTGTTGTTGTCATTATTTTTATTGTTAATGGCAGTAAATTTTTAGACAGGATTATTGGTTGAAGCAGTTTGAACTTGAGAATTGGTTGCATTTACCAACAATGTTTTTTCAATATGTTTCAAGTGGTTTTTTTTTGCTATATCTGCTATATCTATGACTCTCTGGTTGTACTTTCAGGTATTATAGTTTATTGATATATATATGTAGGTGATCTGATCAAAGTCTTTAGAGATTTGTGTATTTTGAAGTCTGGAAATAATTTATACTTGATTTGTCTTTAATGAAATTATTAAATATTATTATTAGATCAGAAAAATCAAAACCAAAACTACATCAATCTTGCACATTGCTGTCAGAAATTTCGATGATTCTTTAAACTTTTCTGGAACAGTTCTTTGGCTTAACTCAAAATATTGTTTTTGTTTATTTATTTTTCTTGACTTTTATAAAATTGTTTTTCTTATTGGGATTTAATTTTTCTTTGGCACTTGGTTAACTCTTTGGCATTCCATATAATTTTTGGGTTTTCTTTTTGCTTAACACTTTTTGTGGGTGAATATTTTAACGCCTATTAAAATGCTGGCCATGTTTATTGGCAATTTAACGCACATTTAATTTTTGGTTTTTTAAACTTTTCATTTGGCATGCAATTAAGTTTTGGGCCTGCTTCGACAAAGGGGTGTTCTGTGTTTGTGTGGGGGGGTGGGGAGTGTTTTGAGTGAGTTTTCTTGTATGCAAATCACGTGCGGTTGTAGCTGCTGGTTCCATTTACGAGTTTGTTAAATGAGCCGAACAGAGCAGCAGAACTTGCAGCAGTTGCCTCATGAAGCAAGTTTAATAATGTGACAGGCTTAGCGCCATATGTCAGGACCAGGAAAAAGTTGGTTTTTTTTTTTTTAATTTTATTTTTATTTTTTTTTTTTTATTATTTTATGTAAACGCGCCGCTTTGTCGTCTTGTCTGTGTGTACAACACAATATTTCAAAATGAAAATATGAGTGGGCAGCGCACTGGACACAAAAAGTGTAAACAAATTTGGCCAAGCGGAAACCGAGACTGGCACACACACATTGTGTGTGTGTTTGCTAACAAATACATATGAAATTACATGTACGCATGTCCGGCATGTCCTGGGTGCGGTCTGGCCCGGCCCGGCCCCAAGGACACAAAACAGTGCTGGACAGCGTGTTCGTCACATTTGATATTATTAAATTTTTTCTAAATACCTTGGGGAAATTAAAAAAGAAATCATAAGGCAAATACAAATACGATGCACAAAACTCCATATGAAACAAGGACAGGCAGCATGAATGATGACGCCTCCTGATGCCAGCTGCCAGCTGCCTGCTGCCTGCTGCCAGCTCGGCTTTAAGCCCGGCTTTTAAAGCAACACCCTCTGCACACTTAGTCCACCCATAATTTTGGCCATTTTTCAATTAACACTTCGGGCACTCAATTAGCAGGTGCATAAAATTCAGCTACATAAGTAATACGGCTGGTGTGATGATGACGTCGTCCTCAACGCCAGCAGCGCGTCAACATAGTTTGAATTTAATTAAAACCCAAAATTAGTAAAACTCCAAACCCCCCCAAAAACAACCAGTGCAAGCGAGAGAGAGAGAGAGAGAGAAAGAGAGACAGTGTGTGAGTGAGAGTGAGATAGTGCGAGCGAGAGCAACAGTTACTTGGCATAGGATTAGAGCGATGCTGTGCTGCAAAAGTGCATGTCTGCAGAAAATCGAATCAGCAGCTTAGCTTGGGGCAGGGCCAAGTTGCTACACTTGAGAAAAATTAACTGCAAGAATGCACTAGTCGAGAGAGCACGCCTAGAATATGCCCGGAAGCCATAAATAGTTGTTTATTTAATTTTTACATCCTCTTTGAATTTGGATTCGGTGTAGGAGGTCTTCAAATACAAGATTTTGATTTTTTTCCTAAAATCTCTGCAAATTTAGATATATATATATATTTAGATATATATATATATTTTCTACTTATTTATGTTTTGCTTGTTTGGCTTACTCAAGTTCCTTTTTTTTTAGAAGATGACCTGAAGTCATATACAGTTGCGATCAAGATTTAATTGGCGTTGCTCTTTATAACTTTTCATATATCATATATATTTTAAATCTGAGATCTATCACTTATTTCATAAAACAAGGAGCAATTAATTATAATTTATTATATAATATATTATAATTTTTTTTATCATTGCTAATAGTCCTATAGTAAAACTGTGGAATGACCTACTTTTTAAAATTTTTGGGTCTTTGTATATCACTGCACTATTTGCGTTAAAAATAATAGCAGAGACTCCAGGAAATATTAAAGAAAGGAAGGGACTAGTCACGTTCTCAGAAAGAGAGGGATAGAAAGCGAGAGAGAGAGAAATAAAGAGTGAAAGTAATAAAGAGAGAGAGAGAAAGAAATAGAGAGAGAAACATTCAGAGAAAGGGAATTTTTATTTTATTAATTTTAATTGTACAAATTTATTCATAAATTGTAGTTTTTTAATTTACATACATTTTGATAATTAGAAAAAATCTTGATGAAGATGATATTATTCCTTAAAAATATTTGTATTTAAAAGATTTTAGAATATTAATATATTAACAGTTTGTTGCACTTCTTAGAGATGTACTGCAATTGTGCGTAATTTTTCTCCAAGTGTAGTTGTAGTCAAAGATGGGCTGTGCGGGGGGATTGTGGCAGCATTTCTATGCCAAAAATGTACAACAAAAGCATAAGACGAAGTGCAGCATTTGATGATGAAACGACGTGTTAATTAAGGTCATAATAATTCAACCTAAATTGAAAACTTGCCCCAGCGTTGGCTGTGTCAGCTTTAGGGGGGTGGAAGCTGCCAACACGGCTGGCATCAGGAGTTACTTGTGCTACATGCCAACTGCCACCTGCCACATGCCAACGGCTAACTGATATCAGCTAGCTGCTATCCTGCTTTTGGTACCATACAGTTGCCCCCGATTTCAGCTAAGCTGATTGCAACAAATTATTTTGCACCTTGACTGAACTTTCCTTACGCTTGGCGTTGATAAACGAATTTTGTTAGTTTACTTTTGCTTATTTTAATGCCAAGGGTGCATTGCGCCACGCTGTGTGGCATCTTTCACAGGCAACCTACCCAACCCCCTCCCCCCACAACAGAGTGTGGGTGGGTTTTGGGTTTTTGGTGTCCTGGCATCTGATGTGGTCCACAAGAGCCAAGCCAAGCCACTGTCTGTCGCCTTGTCTGCCGTCTTGGCCATTGTTAATTTTGGTTTTGCATACCGCTAGTCGTATCTTAAAAGTTGCAGCTGTTGTGTCTATGAGAGAGTTGGGTTTTAAGTGTATTCAACTGCAACTCGTTGGTCATGCATCCTCTTCCCCTCCCTCTCTCTCTCTCTCTCTCTCTTTCTCTTTCTAATTAAGTTATGGGCTTTATAAACCTACTTGAACTTGGTTAACTTGTTTTGTGTTCATTTATACTTGATCAGCAGCACTTCTGATTTAAGCATTTGCATTAGTATCGATTATTCACTTTTTTTTTTTTTTTTTTTTTTTTGTTTGTGCTCTCAATGCCCCAATGACTACTGATTGGCATGCTACACGTTGCAGCCACTAAATCCAACGCCAGGCAAAAAGCCTTCAAGCCCAATTAAAATATATCTTTTTGGCAAATTTATTGGTATCGATTAAATTTAAAAATAAAGTCCTGGTTAAAATGAAGGTTATAGTTTTGCTTTGCAACAGAGCTAAACAATTTGATTAAATTAATTAGTTAAATTTTTTATAGTTATAATATTCATTTGACAACAGAATTGCGTTTCCATAAATTTTAATAATCGAGAAGTTCAAAGCTTTTTAATTATTAAATTTTAACAGGAAAATCAAGTGAGAATCGTCTTTAAAGCTAAACACTCTGTGTATTGTCAAAACCTGGCTAATATTACTAATTTTATTTTTTATTTATTTTTATGTTATTTAGACAATTACAGGCTATTCGAGAGTCAGGCAAAAAAATAGTGCACATTTTCTTGGTTTTATTAGATTTTCTTATATCTAAGTTTTCCCGTCAGCAGTTGAGAGAAAATTTTCAAATTGCCTTTGGACTTGGTTGAAGTGGCAAATTGTGTTGACTTTTAAATGTTATTAGTTAGCCAAAGCGTCACTAAGTTTAAGTAGTGCTTAAACTTGCATACAATTTTAAGACATTAGCATATTAATAATTGGCTAAGTCGGTCATGGCTCAAAGAGAATTGCAGGTAGAATGGTGCCAGGCTCTGCAGATTGCTCATAATTATAACGCGAACAAATTCTAATTCGAATCCTATTCATACACAGTTACACACAGTTACACACAGACACACACAAACATACACACACACACACACATACGTTATCGTTGCTTGCCGCAGGTTAGTTGCAACATGCGCTTCCTTTCTGCATGCGAATTCGCGCAACACGAAAAGTTTTTACTAATTTACATTCATTACACACATTTGCAATAAAACTAGCAGCATAACCCGACTCAATATATATGTATATATTTTATATATATGATATATATATGTATATATGTGAGTGAGTGAGTGCCACATACAACTACATTGACATTTTACATGCTTCATTAGCGTGTAAGCGCGCTAATAATGAAATTTCCTTATGGCTGCATTTTCAACTTCATTTGTGTGTGTGCATGTGTGTGTGTGTGATTCTGTGTGTGTGTGTGTTTTTGTGAGTGTGCGCGACTGGGATTTGAGCTTGGCTCTGCAGACCGGGTTATTCGGGGGTCGGTTGAGGCTGCATATTGATGCAAAGTTATGCGCCCGCTGCAAAACTTGAGACGTTGTTCCACGTTGCTAACCACAATTTATGTTGCTTGTGGCAAGTAAATACAACTGCAACACCAATGTGCATATAAAATTTCTAAGGATGTGCTTGACTTCAAGTTGCTCCTTAATAAAAACTAATCGACTCATGAAATAAATCACATATTTAGCTCCTCTAATTTCATTTCTCCAGCAAGCTGACAGTTTGAAGTAAAATGATAATAAAAATCCTTGTGCGGGATGGGGTATATCCAAATTCCATTAAATCAACTAAAAATTGAATTTTTGAGAATTATATTAATAGCCTACATTGGTTTTGTAGGAGCTTAGCAGTGATACCAAAAGAGAGCAAGCCATAAAATAACCCTTAGAATATTTTCAACTGGAGTACTTTTAACATCAAAATTGTACGAATTTTTATACTCTTTATTTTTTATTGATATTGAGAAAGATTTTAATGAGCTCTTGTAAAACCAAAATGCTGCTTTATACTCTGAATAATATCAAAACTTTTTCTTGTACCAGCAGAGTGCTTTTTTTTTTTTGGTAATATATATTTTGTTTAGCTACTCATCCATTATTTAAGTATAAAACTATCCACTTAATTCTAAGCTTATTTGTTATGTTATTAAAGTTTGTTAAATGATATTTTTAAACAGACATTTAGCTTGTTTGTAACTTGTAACTCAAACACAAAAAAAGATATAGAAATATTTGCTTACTTATCAGTCAATTGCTCAAAAGCGATTTGCCTTGTAAAAATGCAGCAAATCGGATTTGAATCTTGAACAAAAATATTTTTCTAAATAAATTTCTAAATATTTTTCTAAGCTTAAAACAAACAATTTTACTGTCTCTGCATCTTTTGGAGCGACAGATTTTAATGTTGAAATATAGATTCTGTAATATCATAAGCCGATTAAGTTTATGCAAATTTTCTGGATAGCTCACTTTATTTTGAGATATAGTTGGAAATCGTTAACCTTTGCTAGTAAAAGCTGAAATAAGAAAGTGTATTTTTTTTTAGCATGCTAGTTAAGTTGTAGTTAGTTAAAACCGCAGAATTATATAGCTAAAATTGTTGACTTATTATAAAGAGTCGTATAAACCCAATAAGAGATAATTTTACAATATATTTTATTTTTGTACCTATTTATTCTTATTTTATATATGACTGATTAATGTGATTCTTTGTTGCCCAAGAAGGGTCTGTTTTTAAAATAGTGTTCATTCTTGAATAGTAAGATACAGTTCTATATTGAACATAAATGTATCTTATCAAAATATGGAGTATCTTCAAAAAATATTTAAAAAAAACAGAACACATAAATATAACAATTTAATTTCAATTTCAATTTATTTTCAAAACTTAGATTATACTCTTATGAACCCATGATGTGTACAGGGAATAACAACAACAACAACAACAAATTTAGACAGATGCTGCTATGGATTTTGAGGTGCATCTATTTGGGGAATTTCCGCTAAGAGTTGATTGGAACTGATCAACTTCAAAGGCGGCTGACAATTGGAAAATGCTCTGACACGACAATCAAATGGGCAAACAATCCGACACACTTAAGCATAAAAAGAGAGCACAACAAAAACAACACACACACACAGACACACACACGCACACACACACACAACACACACACGCGACAGTCACTCAAAAATTGAGCAGCGGAAATGATGGCGCAGCAAGCGGAAACGAAGCCAAAGCGAACGATGATGGCGACTGCTAAGGAATGCTAAGTCTGCTCTATATACAGGTCATATATGTATATATATATATATATATGTATATACATATATATGCATATATATAGATATATATATATTCATATATCTGGCAGGAAGCTGCCTTTCAGTTGTCGTGTGCTGTGCTAAAGAAATTAAAATTGCATTACACAACCAAGCCAAAAGACGGATCTGCACACGCTCTCTCTCTCTCTGTCTCTCTCTCTCTCTCTCTCTCTCTCTCTCTGTCTCTCTCTCTCTTGCTGTCTGATTATGTGTGCGTGTGTGTGTCGCATAAATATTTCAATATTTGTGCACATTTGAGGCTGCTTAGTAACGCCCATGGCACTTGGGGGCACGCTTAGCATGATGGCATTTCGTCCAGCCAGGAAATAGTTTAATTAAAATACCTTTAGCATCGTCATTAAGAACATTACATTTTCCTAAAGGTATGCGAAGGTTGGGCGTCGGATTTTCCATTTCAATGGGTATTTTGCCTTCGCCTTAGCTGACCATTTTCATTGTTTTCCCATGCAAATTTTGCGTTCGACGGCGAAGCAAAACAATAGATGAGCAAATCAAAAAAAAAAAAATAATAACAAAGAGAAGAAAATAATAATACAAGAAGTCAAAAGTTAAAGTTAAAGAGCGGCGAGCGAAGAGCCTTTAAAAAAGAGGCCACAACACATAATAATAAGAGAAACAACAGAAACAACAACAACAACAGCAGCAACAACAACAACAACAATGACAACATAGACACCAATGGCATATAAAACATGCAAATTTTGCAGCACGCCCCTCGAATGATGTTGTTAAGCGTATGAAACAAAGAAAATAAAAAAAATGTACAAACAACAACAACAACAACAAGAAATAGCACATAAAAAGTAAACGCAAATAACGGTTCGCTATTCCAAAGGCGACACAAGAAATAACAGTTATATTTCCTCGGCATGCTGAAGCTTAAATAGCCTTGTGCAAAACTTTATTGAATTTCTTATGTATCTTTTGACCCGTGACAATGTTTTTTTTAACCCATTAAGCATGTTATTTATTTATGTTTCGAATTTTGTTTTATTCATTTATTTTCCCTGTGTATTTTATATTTCTTAATTAACTTATATGTATGTTTTAAAGCTAAAAATGCATTTACAAAATTTTATTGAATTAAATTACAAATAAAAAAAGTAAGAATTCTATAGTCGAGTAATGTCGACTACGATATACCCTGAACCAAGTTGTTAAAAATAGATTTATTGGCTAACTTTAAGCACTTTAAAAAGTTTTGCACACAGATATAAGCAGGCTAAGTCACTTCTTATAGCAAGCACAGGTACTGAATATTAACAAAACATCGAGTGCAGCGCATAAATGTGTTCACAAGCCCGAACTGATCCCTATTGGCTGGCTAGAAACACGTACATTCATACATACAGATCTGCACGCAGATGTAGGTAACGGGGCTGTGCAGAATACACACTAAAACATATTGACGCTCGCATTGATTATCATGCTATTTCTTTCTCACACATGTGCTCGCATATTTATGCATAAAGAAAATGCTTTCGGCTGCTGGTAGAAATGAGATCAACATGAAAATAACTTGGGTTTTTGGACAGTTCATCAATATTATGCATATGCATGTTATTTGTTAAAATTGAGGCTTTTATTGCTATCAGAAATCGCAACATTCCCATGTTTATACAGTTGTCTTAAGTTGGTTTTCTATTTAATTTACATATATATATTTATATATTTTCTGTTCTCTGCCCAAAGGACATTTTCTGCTACAATATGATGCGAAGATTTCTTCTCAATGCCACAAAGTTGTAATACCCAAATGTCCTGCCAAGAGATCGGTGAGCATTCCAACTCAAATCTTTTCCATTGATATAGCGTGACTTAATAATTTTTTATTCTTTTTCGCATATAGATAGATTCAACTATCCCATATACTCACCCGTCCAGTGCTGCTGATCAAGTAAATATCTACTTTGTTCGAAAACATCTACTTTAATGAGACCCAAGCTTAATGCTACTCTCAAAAATACCCTCTGCAAGGGCAAAAAGCAGAAAAAACAATGTGCAAAAATACAGAGGAAAAAAAAAATGGAAAAAGCAGAAAAAAAAAAGTCAGACAATACGATTAACATGAAAACAATCATGACAATCAGTAACCGCAAATGTCAAATTAAATTATCAATAAATTTGCACGAGAGAAACAACAGTGGAAAACCGTAGAAAACTGTGAGTGAAAACACTAAGCCACCGCCCCAGCACCCGCCCCCCTCATCCGCATTACACACCACTCACCACTCACATTGGTCTTCTTAACTCGCCTGGGGACGCGAAAAATTTGTCGCTTGGAACAAGCAATATCAAGTAGACGAAGCGTTACCGTTACTGGATGCTAGCGAGGAATGCTCGGCGTCTGCAGCACATAATGAAATCATTTGCAAAATGAAAACAACAACAACAGTAAGAAGATGTAGAAGCAGAAGAGAAAGAATAACAGCAACAACAACAACAATAAAATAGACACACACACACTCACACACACATACATTTCAATTGTTTTCGCTCTTTGTCCACTTTTGAGGACATTGTCCATCAGTGAAACTTTTGCACACCATTGAATTGAATTGAAGACGCTGTGTAGAAACAAGGAGATAGCAATGCTGGTGGGAGAAGGGGATTGGGATGGGGGAAGTGAATGTTGAAGGGGCGGGTGATGGGGGGAAAAGCACACTTGCAAATCATAAAACAACAGAGGCGAAGAAAATGTTTTTTAAATCTTCATAAATATTCATTATGAGAGCATGGCGACTGCTTGGCAAATAGTTTGAGGGTTCTTCCTTCAGTGTGGCCATTGGACTGTGGCCAGCTTGAGGGGGTAGTGTTGTGTGTGTGTGTGTGTGTGTGTATCTGTTTGTGTGTGTGTGCGGTTGAGGCCGGGGAACTAAATTTAATTTCACAGATGGCTCTGCATGAAGTTGCCAGCTAAAAACAAAATAACAATAAAATGACCCACAACAAGCACAACAACAACAATGCATTAAATAAAAAATATAAAATAAAATACATGTTTATTTTGTGGGAGTAGCGCAAGTGGGCGTGGGAGTGGGAGTGGCAGTGGGCTGCATGCCGTAATCGAAAGTATTCCTTTTGGCCTTGAAGTCGCTGCTTCGCTCGAGCGATCTGCTGTGAGCAGCAGCAGAAGCAGCGCAGTTTTATAAGAGAATACTTCCCTTAAGCGCAGGGGTAGCTAAGCGCATTCAAGCGCTCTCTTAACGAGTGTTCTTTTGTTGTTGCTAGCAAACAATGCTGCAATGCTCTTTACTTGGGTATTTTTTTGAAAGCGGGGAAATTACCACATATGGAAACTCAAAACAAATATTTCTAATAAGTCAATATTACACTAATCAATTTATGCTTAATAAATGGTATAAGATTCAATAAAAATTCTTAAAAAATTACTTACCAATATTAATATTCGTATTTTTATTATTAATAAATTGATCTTTAAAAATAAATTCGAATCAAAGCTAAATGTTTTTTTATTACAATTATAAATATAATTACTTTTACTACTATTATTATTGTTCATTACTATAATTATTAATATCAATATTATTTTTTTACAATTAATTATTTTATTACAACTAGGATTACCATGCAAAGTAAGCCTTGAATTCTGCTTTGGTAATTTACTCACAAAACTTTTAATGCCGCAAAGTGTGTGACATAAGTTCCACACGCAAAACACCCTTGCATTCGGGAAATTCTCTCTTTGGTGGGACGCATTCGAACAGCAACGGAATGTGGAAACAAAAAGAGCAAACGCGCGGCATCATCGTAATGGCAATTACATTGGGTTAGTCTCAGAGTTCGCGGTTCGTGTTAACCAACAAACCGACCCAAAACCACCCACACACACACGCACACACACAGAGCAGCAGTAACCCTCCTCCAGTTACACGAGCTTCGTGTGTTATGCGTGTGTGTGTATTTTGGTCGTCGTGTATTCTAACTGTTGAATCAACGAGTGGTTGCCGAAGACAAACTGGCCCAGTCGTTCGCAACGAGGACGCAACGCAGTCTTCAACCAAACGCGTAACGAGGCGGTTCTGTTTCATCTCCTGTGCACACCACACACGTTTCTTCGTGCAACTATTACAGTTATTGCAAATAATTTACGCATCTAGCGAATGCTCAATGTGCATCAATCGTGCGGATTAAATCGGTGTCGCTGCGTTAACAGTTAACTCTGGCTGACAGTTATTTGCTGACCGCTACCCGCTACCCGCTGCTGTTTTTGTGTTGTGTTTTTGGAGAGGCCAATGCGATTTTGTTGATTTCGGCTGCTGATTCAACATTAAATTTGGCTCTCGCGCTGCTCTCGGCAGGGCGCCGCTCTCAATTTCGCGGCCAGCTTTGGTGACATAGAAAATTTTTTTGCGAAAATCTTACAAAAAAATAGAAAAAAAACCTTGTTGGCGCCAATCGCTCAAGCTTAAGACGCAGCTTCCCAAAAACAATACGTAAAAGAAAATCGAAAATCAAAGATTAAAAATTAATACAAATCAACAAAACAGCAACTAAAGAAAAAAAGTGAATTAAAAATTAAGATTGTAATTTATATAAAATTTATATTATCGCGTGTGCGTGTGTGTATTTCGGAGTGCGTATACGTGCGTGTGTACGTGTGTGTGTGTGAGTCCACTGAGTTCGTGTGTGTCTCTGTGTGTGTCAGTGTGTGTAAAAGGACTTTGCCATTGCCAAAGCTAAAGCAGGCAGCAGAAACTAAAACTGCATTTCTGGCTCACAATTCCCAATCGACAGTTATAAACTTTGTTATATAAAACAACAACAAGACAACAACAACCACAACAGCATACAACGCGGACGATAGCAAAAAACAACAAACAAGTTGCTTGAGTGTGGCTTTCCTATAATACGATAGGTAAGTGTGGCAGTCTGTCTGTCCGTCAGTCAGTCACCTGTTGAAATTCTGTCTGTCCTTCAAAATATTTATGAAAAAAAAAGAAAATATTTCTAATTTATTTGAAGTGCTGGTAAGCAAAGTAGAGCATATAAATATTTGAAGCTAAACAGTGAAAACGCGACAATTTAATAGTTTAAAAAAATAAATTATTAGTAAAAAGTGTTGAACTATACAGTAAGAAATATGTAAGAAATATATTAATAGTTAAGATAAGTGTTTTTTAATTCGAAATATATTATAGAAAAAATACAAATAAATCATTTAAAAGCTGTTGAATGGTAGTTCGATTATTTACAGGTTAATAAATAATTGTGGAAATATAAGAAAAATGTTTAAGTAAAATGTTAAATCATATGATTAAAATGTTGACTAACTTTAACATTTTATTTATTTAATATCAATTTTTGTTGTTCTTATTTCGCAAAAATACAACAAATTATTTTATTAAAAACTCCAGTAATGGTGAAATGATATTTTAAGAAACCTCCCTTGTAAATTATAATTATAACAATGAGTGTGTTCCGCTTCGATGCGTTAAATACTACATTGTTTTTCTTTTATATATATATATTTAATATATTTAATTATACTTTGTTTTATTGTTTTGTTGTTGTCTCTTTTTGGACGTGTGCTTTTAATGCGAAAGTGCCAATTATTCAGCTGCATAATTGATATGAAATAAAACTTTGAGATTTTCACAATCTCTTTTTGTGCACTCACATTTTTTAAGAATTAATGCAAATGATATATAAATGTATTTTTAACAACATTAAACTATTCTTATTATATCATATTTTGATGCCAATGCAACTTTTGGTAAATTAAAAACCATCGCTGCAATATTTCCTTGCATTAATATGAAAGTATACGAAATTTTTCAGTTTATTAAACTTTATCATAAAACATTATAACGAAAAATAGTTAATCACGAGAAAATGTTTTAACATAAAACTTGTTTGCTATTTGAGCTGAAAATTGTTGTTTAATTAATTAAAATTTTTATTTTACGCCCTTTTAGAGGATATTTCAATATTTGTTTGGTTTTTATTATATTTATAAAATACAAAAACACAAAGTTGAAATTTATTACAACTTACAAGCAAAGTACAACTTTTTTGTTATAGTTGTTAGCATTTTATCTTAATTCAAGGGTATCAAATCTTCGCTGTAATGATAATAATTTTTCTCTCGAATTTCTCCTTTATGATTTTTTTTATTGGGCAAAAGCATTTAATAATCAATCAGGAACAAACACATATGCAGATAAATTAAAAATATAAAAATGTATATTGAACAGTGTATTTTAATATTGATCATTAAATAATTTTGTTGTGGGTCAAATTCATTTCAAGTTTACTTTAAATTATATTTGCAGCTATTATTTAATTTAATTTATTATATTTAATATGCCAAGTAAAAGTGCCATCAATTTTAATAACAAGAATACAGAATATTTATTTTCCCAAATGAGTTTTGAGTGCTAAGTGCTAATTAATAAAATGTGCTGAATAAATCAATTTTTAACTGCTTTTGCAGTTGATTTATATAATTTTATGTTTATCTGCTTGCTGAGCTTAAGCTATAATATAATAATTTAAGTCTGTGCAAAATTAAATAGCTTTTGAAATTACAAAACTTCGATTCCTTTTAAATAAAAATGAATTCAACAGCATTCGAGAATATCATTCTTTAACTCTTTGGCATCAATTACTGTTGACTTGCAAGTCAAAACTATATATCTAAATATATATAAGAATGTATAAATATTTGTCTAATTAAGTATTGTCTCAGTAGCAAAACTTCTGAGTCGGATTCCCACATTTGTCCGTCGGTTAAAAAAATGCATTTCTTAATTGAAAGCGATCCAGTTGATTAGCTTTGTCTCTTTCTTAGCTTCTTTCCCTCTCTGTCTCTTTCGCTGCATCTCATTTTCATTTTCTTAATTAACTGTTCTATTAACAGCAAAATACACTTTAAAATGTTTTTGCATTCAAAAAATAAAGTTTAACGTAAAGAAGAAGACATCAAAAATATATATCGCAGTTTGCACTTCTGAGCTGAAAATCCATTTTGGCTTAAATTACGATAAGTTCAGCATAAGCGTAAAAAATGGCCAAAATATAAATCAGCTTGTGTATCTGGCCAAGTAAATAACATAAATCAAGACAAAAAAAAAAAAAATAAATAAATAACAGAATGAACAGTCGAAAAAATGCATTACAGAATATTCATTTGAACTCGCTGCCCTCTCGCCGTTGTCGCTTGCCGCTTGCCACATGCGTGTTGTGTGCCCGTTGCACATGCATATGCAGTCCGTAATTTCCGTTTAATATGCTGCGGTCGGCCGCCTTTCAATGCGAGTCACATCAATGAATAAGCTTTGCAGCAGCCAACAACCCAAATGCATAGCAACGCATATACTTATGTGCTTGCAACATGTGAGTTTGCCACAGCAATCACATGCCGCAACAATTGCAATCATTTACATTTTATTGAGTCAAATAGCTGGCAGCCCATTGCAGATTTTATTAGTTGGCCAAAAGTCAGCAGCAACTATGAATATCGAGTTTATTCACATGTTGCATTTCCCATATTCATGTGTGTGTGTGTATGCGTGTGTGTGTGTGTGTGTGTGCGTGTGCGTGTGTGTGCGTTACTGGAGCTAATTGTTTTAAAGCATTCGAACATGCATTTTGCCAATTAAGCATGCCCGCAATTGATTTTCTCTGCAAAATAATGACCAAATGTAAATAATTGCAGCTAACTGGCAAATGTGGGCAGCGACCAATTTGACAACAAATAACCAAACACACACACATACATACACAAATATACACATGCAACACTATGCACACAACACACCACGCCATACACTCATAAACACACACTCGTTTACATGTTACATGTGTTGTGGCAATATATTTGCTTGCCACTTGCCTAACACAATCGATAATAACTTTGGCAACAATGCAAGACACCAAATTAGCCTCGACTTGCATTTGCCCAGCTTTAAAGTAAAATTCAATTTTTTTTTAACAAATAAGTAATACAAGAATTATGTTTAAATACAAAAATATTAATGTATATATTTTTTATTATGTTTATAATTACTTTACAAATTAAGTTCTCTTTATGATCCACAATACAAAAATGATGTTTTAAATATAAAGCTAGCGGTTTCCTCTTCAAGCTTATATTTAGTTATATACTTTCGATTCGACTCTTCAAACTTATAAGATTTTATTGTATTGCATATATGTTTAATCTAAAAGGAGAAAAATAAACGCTTTTCAATTTTAGTCCTCAATAAGAAATCATATATTGATCTTTCGAAGGTTTAGGTAAATTTCATTTATACTGACTTTGTCCATAATATTACAAATTTTAGTGTTAATATTCGATCATATATATATTATATATATTATAAATGCACATTTTAAATAAGATTGCAGATAAAGTGAATCAATTTAACTAACTAAATTTAATGATTTTAGAATGTCAATAAAAAAAAAGGAAAAAAGATATAACAAATTCATTAAACTCGCACGAATGCGTAATTTTATAATTATTATACAAAGTGCAATCTCGAATTGGACCTGCTGGGAGACAGCTTAGAATATTAACTCATTCCAAAATAGCTTAGATCTTAGTGATTCTTAGTAAATCTTTTCCCAACTCCTTTGCATCATTCTCCAGAGGTTCACCTAGTTTCATAAAGTTAAGCTATACATTGAACATTTTAAATATTTTTGCACGAATTAATAAAAGAAAATGTTCATAGATAAAATATTATTTAACAATAACCAAATAAATTATAAAAATGGATAAAAATTTGAATATATATATATATTGATACAAAAAGACTGTTTCATATTAAAATTTACTTATTTTTATTTTTACTTTTTGGAAAGGTATATTTTAAATTGTCAAAATGAAGGCTCTGAATTAATAATACTCAAATTTTTAGTTGAATTCGAATAAAAGTAAAAATAAAAATCTGTTATCATATTTTTGCACGTCAATCAAGTTGTTCATTTGCCTAGTCTGCCAATTACAGGGCATCGGTTCATTGGGAAATCAATTCAGAAGTGCGAATTTTGGGCCATTGACAATTGGCCAAAAATTGTTGCATAATGCGCGTTGCCAGTTGCCAGTTACCAGTTGCCAGTTGCCAGGCAATTAATAAGCGATTCGCTGGAATGACAAAAGCGAACGCTTGATGGCAATATTACATTTGGCGTTAATATTAAATAATTCATCAAAATGTGTGTGCGCTAAGAAAATGGGAAACAGTTAAAATGCCAGCTGGTGCTTTCATTGAAGTATTTAAGCCATTTTCGCTAGGCATTATTATGGCTCATTGTGTACAATACTTTTATAAGTAACTGTTGCCCATTGCCCATTGCCCATTGCCATAGCAATTCATTTGGACGCGTGCACTTTTCACTTCCACAGTCCATTTTCATTTAGATACACACACACACACACATAACTAAGCGGCAGTTTCTTATCGGAGCTTTCCTTTTTTGGCTATTGACTAATTAAAAAACAGCAGAACTCGAGGCTAGATGGCATAATAAGCAACTGCTGCCTCAGTTGCTGCCCCACTGTTGAAATAACAAAAAGAAAACACCGCAAAACGAGTGGCGAAGAAAATGCCAAGCAAAAGTAGATTTTCACTCGTATTTTCGTAAATGACCCAATAAATTTTCTCTCATTATGACGCCGAGCCACGAACGCCCAGCTAAAAGCTGAAAAAAATAAAAATACCTTCTCCACTCTGCTCGTGTAGAAAGTAAAATAAATGCTTCTCAAATCGTAGCACAAATAAAACCCATCCACAATACAACTACTACTACTATTTCTACGTCCACATCCACATCCAGCAGTGTGCCACGCCTCCGCCTCCGCCTCCATCTAACTGCCAGGTACTTGCTGTGAGCGCAGACCAGCGCATAATGAGCGTGAAAATACTTATGTAGTGCAAATATGAATGCCACCTCCACAGTGCTGTGGCACTGCCGGAAAATAAAAGCGAATCTTGATTTGCGCCCCGTTGATTTGCTTAACTAGGATTGGAAGGAGTTGAGTCCACAACACTTACAATAATTTCTAATGAGCACGGATTTTGCGAATCGCCCCAATGATTTTTGCGGATTAAGAAATCCTAATTTTTTGTGCAAATCGAGTTTTAATTCTTCATACAAAAATTATTCTCTATTTGCAAGTTTTGCTTTTATTAACGAGCTATTCGAATGAATGCAAAATTTAGTGTTCGTTCGAGTCTTTATAATATTTGTAGTTTACTTTCGATTTGTTAACAAAATATTTATCGCCAATTTATCGACAAGATTTTATTAAATATATATTGAAACACGCTTTAATTTTGACAATGTTCAACTTGCGACTTAGTAAAAATCTTGGCTTTGACTTTGTGCAACATTTGTAAAAAATAATTTAAAGTTGTATTTAGTAAGAATTTAAGCCTGAAAAAAATGCATTGCTTGCATTGAAAATCAATTTCGTTTTAAAAATTTAAAACCTACAAAAAAATACAATCTTGTGTTTCAAATCATTTTATTGTTAGCTGACAAACTCAGTTTGAGAGTGGGAATATTTAATAAATTTCTAATTTTTTTTTTGTGTAATTTGCAAACTTTTTGTTATTATTTCGCTGCTTAAATATAGCTCATTCGTAGAGAATTGTACATTTTTGGGTTGTATATGAAATTAGGCAATTCGCTTTCAATCCAATTGGTGCAAGGCATGTGGAAACTCTAAAGTGAAATTCTGATCTGCAATTTGCGTGCTACCAATTTTGTCCTGGACCAAAATCTATGCTCAGCCGCTTAATTATGCCTAATTAGGCGAACCAGTTGCAGTTGCAGTTGCACACACACAGATACATTCACACACACACTCCCACACACACACACTAACTCATCCTCTTTATGCGTACGTGTACTGTTTTTCCTATCCTCTACCTCTCTGCCTTCCCTTGTATCCCTCTCTGTTTAGTCATTCAAGTGCCGCACATTTTGAATAATTAATTTGTGCCCTGCTAATTTACACGCTGGTTGACTGGCTTTTTGGTTAGATTTTCGACCGAGAGGCTTTCACTAGCAATTGGGGCCAACTGCAGTTGCTCATCCTTCAGTTGGCGCTGCTGCTTCTCTAACTCCTCCTCCCGCTGCATGCTATTTGAATATTTTGTCGGTCTTGTTCTGTGTATACACACACATGTGTGTGTGTGTGCGTGTAACTGTGTGTGTGCCTGTGTGTGTTTGTGGTGTGGCCTGGCATATTTATGACACTTGTAATTAAATTTAATTGTTGCACTTTTGGTGCACGAGCGTACAGCGCCTCGTTAGACTGCGGCTGGGGCGTTATAACCTCATCTTGCCCCAGACTTGCCCACTGTGCCACATGCTCCACATGCCGACCCCAGCACGCAAGCACATTGCAATCTTTTGAAGCTTTTAATACCCTGCAAGCAATAATTTTGCAAAGTGTATAAAAATAATTGGCCAATCACTTTTCTTTGAATCGACTAATTAATAACAAAACGTTTAATTCTTATTATGTATTTTATATTTTAAATTTAATACTTTATTTTATATGCAAAATTTTACATATAACTATTAACATATAAGCAAATTTTAAGCTTAATTAATTTTATTCTTCGAAATCTAATTTATTTTGTAAATTTTTAATAATAAAAAAATATAAAAAATTTAATGAACCTTAAAAATACTTAAAAATACTTAAATAAATAATAAATAAATAATTCCTGCTAAAAGTTGGGAGGTAAACTATAAGCTGAAAGAAAATTTTAATTGTAGTAAAAAATAGCATATCAATTTAAATCAAATATAAAAGTTTTGTCGATTTGCTCATTATTGATTTTAATTTTTTTAAATTAAATTTTGTATGAAACTACTTACAGGGTATTTGCGAGTCGCGCACTCTCAGATTTCAAGTGTGTGGCACACTTACCTGTTTTTTTTAGTTTAGTTGTCGCCATTATTATAAGGATTTCTACACTTTCTGTTGCGTGCCGCTTTTGATATGATAAACCTTGCCTCCCCAACCCCCACCCACACTCCCTCCACCCACACTCGGCAAACCACCGGCAACCCACACGCAGAGGCCCTTTAATTGTAATACTAAACGCTAAATCATAGCTTCACATGTACCACGTAATTAGCTTAAGTTGTAAGCCCCCCTGTTATAGGATTTCACTCCACTCATTACGATGGTGTCCATGGCTAATGACCACACACACTCACACATACACAAATGCCTTTGATTAAAGTTTCACATGTTGCTCTATTTAGTTTTTGTTGCGCGTGCCACTTATTTAATTATTTGTATATCTTTTTATATACTCGATAAAGTAAATTTAATCTTTTTTAAATATCATTTGAGAATGTTTATTCATTTCAAATATTTGCTAATGCCAAATATTAAGTGTGCATAATTATTTGTATTTAGCTAGAGCAATTATAATATTTATTTAAATCAACTTTATATACTATTTATCGGACTTTGTTTAAACAATATATTCATGCGTATAAATTTAATACGATTTTATTTTGATAGCAAAAAGGAATTTGAAACATTTCATAAATTGCAATTGCTTTGCTTTAGCAACAAAGCGGATTGACAAATAATTCGTTTTTTTTCGCAAAACTATTTGCAAAATGCATATTTACTTCAGCCCTTTTGTCGAAATGGGCAATTGTTGGAATTAAACAAAGAGCCAAATCATAAATAACAATGTTGTGTTTATTAAATGTATTATTAAACAAATTATACACACACAAATAGATGGAATGCACTTGATTGTTATTCAACTATTTTACATATCATTGACACATAAAACTAAATCATTTATGAACATAAATTACATGTGAATTTGCTTCATTAAAGTTGATTATTAGCTTAGAATCAATATTTGACAAACATTCAAAATGAGTTTATTAATTTCATTGAATTAAATGAGAGATTAGTTTTTGACAAATAACCACTATTTAATGGTGCTAAAATACACACAAAACGGACAATAAATATTTAATGAAAAATGGGTAGAAACAATGGCGGAAATCAAAACAATGCCATGTGCAAAATGGCCACAACAACGGCAAATAAATGTGGCAACACTTTCGCTTACCTGCAACCCAAAAACACCAAAGCATTTCATGTGGGAGTCAACAAAACACAAAAAAAAAAACACGACCAAAGAGAAATAAACAAACAAAAAAAAAACACAAAAAGCAAAAAAAAAAGAGCAGAAAATGCGAAACACGACAAAGTGAAATGAAAAGTGAATGAAAGTGGCACCAGGCATTTTTAGCGGTATCCTTGACTTTTGTTACTTTTCACTTAAAGACTCTGAACTACCTGCCGCCTGCAAGATGGTAATGAAAAACGCGCGCCCTTTGTTCGCTTACCTTAAGGGGCGGTAGGTAGGGGGTTGGTAGTGGGCGGGCGTTTTGCCAGAAATGTTTGTCATGCCATGGTGCAAGGGTACCTCCCCGGTTTGCCTCCATCTACTCATTATACCCTGTGGCTTTCGCTGGAGTATCAGAAAGTTTGGCTTTTGTATGCGTCAAGCGAAGAAAGGCATTTCATTAGCATTTTGTAGAGAATCTGTAAAATATTTCTAGAATGTACATATATATATATAGTTTTTTATAAGCTCGTCGATCTAGCGAATTAGAGAAGCTGTTTAAACTATATTTAAAATGCTGTTTGTATTTTTAATGCATTTATGATTTATTCAGTTATTCACTTTTATACATAATCACATTTTCTTTGCATTCATAACGTTTTCTATGTACATTTTATTTTATTAATTTATATTTTTATACATCCATAAAAATGTCTTTTGTTAGATACAATAGAATTACGAATTCAATAATTCATGTTTTTAGATTTGTATTTTATTTTCTTGTTTATTTATTATTTAAACAATGGCAAAATTAAATGAGTATATTATATTCAAAACATGTATTTAACTATATTTATCGTTTTTGAATTTATTTATTCGGCTGTTTAATTTATAGCCAGAATTCGAATACATATATAATTAAAGATTATTTTTGAACGACAATTATTATGCATATTATAACCATCACATTTTTTTTTTGTGCTAATTTCATTCTTGTTGTCTGTATTCAAATTAGTATTGCTTTTATAGGATATCTGCTCGTCGAGCAGTTGCTTTTAAATGTTGCTTAGCTGTTATTGTTGTTGCCACTGTTGCCTTCTATTTTGTGCCGACAAAGTTTTTGAGTAAATGTCTTTGTCAGCAGGTGTAGCCCATGCAAGGTGGCAAGCTGCCTTCCTGACACGCCCCCGCCCCCTACCCCTTCAACACGCCCTCTGCCTGCCTTCTGCGGCATGCCTGCCTGTATTTTGGCTGAATGTTGTCCTTGCTTGCCTTTTGCAGTTTCATTACCCTGAAAAGAGATTTTTATTTAAAGTTGTTTGTGGAAAAAAAAAATGCCATGCAGCATTTATGCGGTGTTTTGCTTTGTTGTTGTTGTTACTGTTGTTATTGTCGTTGTTGCCTGGTGCGGCTGCTAAAAGTTAATGCTAAAAGTTTTTGCGCCCCTTTGGCTGATGGGTGACCTGTGCCAGCAAACACTCGAATTATTTAAGTATGTTTTCGTATATATTTTGCCGAATTATTCCAAGCATTCATAAAATACGCTGCTTAGACACAATTTCATCCAGGACATTGATGAGCCCTTTGTCTCTCTCTCTCTCTCCGAAACCGATTCCAGCCACCCTCTCTTTTTTGCAGACGCAGCGTTAAATTTAGCACTCAATTACGAGTCGGCGATAAGTCGACGCTGCCAGGCCAAGGCCATAAGCCAAAAGGGCCAAGATACCGGAAAAGCCACCAAGAAGCTATAGCTGCTATAACATTAATGAAATGAGCCTCATTAAAATGCAACGAAATGTCAGTTATCTCAAATTGAAATTGAAACACAAACAATCTGAAAACGCACTACGAGCGAGCCAATTACAGCAGCTGATTCGACACGGCGTAAATTTTCCGATAAACATCACAACGTATAGCTGCAACAACAACAACAACAACAAAATGTGCTAGAGTGCAAGCTTGTTAACGGCCAAAGATTGCTCATACAACAAAGATCAGACTAGCATTCAAAATGGGGAAACGACACTGGGTCCAATAAGTTTATTCACACCATGTGTTTTTCATTGGGGTCAGTTTCAGCAGCTTGCTAAATGTAACAAAGCAAATTTGGATTCTGATTTAGATGTGGTTTAGTGTTTTTACTGCAATGCAATGTAATCAGGGTTTTAGAAACAAGAAGGTAAAATAATTATTGAAATTTGTGGGCCAAGAAAAATTGTTCGAATTGTTTTAACCATATTAACATTATAAAATTTCGCGAAAATGAATTAAGGATGTGACTATATCAACTACTAAATTTACTACATTTAAGAAAACGCTAAATTGTCAATATTGGTTTTTAATAATTAATGAGAATTAAATATGACTCGAGTTAACACGAGTTAACATTTACAAAAACATAGTTTGACTCGGCTAATGACGTAAAATGAGTTAAGAGTTAAACACGAGTTTTCATTGAAATTTATTAGGTTTTTTTTTTATGAATATTTCTTATTTTTCTGCTACAAAATTAGGAAGAAATTAATTGACATTTTTTATTTTTACAAGTAATCCTTTTTTAAAATAAGTCTATATGTGATATCTTTGTATGTTAATAAAATATTAAATTAATACACAAAATAGTTAAGATATGAAGAGGTATAAATAGTTAAAAAAAAATAAGACTCGAAAGATTTCTTTAAAATCTTTAACTTAAATTAATCTAAAAAAAAAGAAACACTGTGTTTTTTTTTTAAAAAGTCAAATCATTGAGTTGTAGAAATATAGTTTTTAAGCAATAAATTGCGCTACTATTGGAACTAAAATTATTGCGTTTTTATTTGTGTACATGAAACTTACGATTATTCTAAATATATAAGGGATTTTTAAGCATTAGTCTTTCTCATCATAATATGACAAAAACAGACTTAAAAATAATTAAGTTGTATTTCAACGTAGAGTTCTAAAACCAAATAATTTATGACATTACATCCCATAAAGTATTTGGAAAACACTATTAAAATATATAATAAAATAAATCAAATGGTATACATAGAGGCAAAATGTTTATAGCGATGGTAAGTTTTGATTAAATCGTGTTTCTTAATTTCGACACGCAGCCATCTCTAACAAGTGTTGGCCAAGTAAAGCCTTATTAAATGGACAGCACACAACGAGCAGGCCAAGCAATACAAGTAATGGCTCCCAAAAAAAAGAAGAAAAACGTATACTATGGTGTGGCATGCATGAGTAGCAGACAGCTGTTGTGGCTTGGAGCAGAAGCAGGCAAAAATGAGGCAGCCACTTCAGGCTGCCCAGCCTGCCTTGGCATCAACTTTTGGTTAACTGCAAAACATAAGCCGGTCACACAGCATTCATGAAAAGCGATAAAAATGGTCCTGGCATTGTGCGTTGTAGCCTTCACTGCCATATTGTCCAAGAGTCGCATTCTCCCAAAACCCTCCACCCACACACCTTCAGCTCCCTCCCTTGTTGTCGTCAGGTTCTTTTGTCTGGCTGCTGCTGATGCTGTACGCAAAGTGAGGAAAAATTGTGGGAAATTACATTTCAAGCATTGCGTCTAGGCTTTTGGGGTGTTCGGGGTGTTCGGGGTGTGCGGGGTGTGCGAGCTGTGTGCTGCGAGGTGTGCGGGTGTGCTGAAATCCAGACTTAGCCTATTAGCATTCATATTAAAACGAAAGTGGAGCCATATTGCGTATACGCCATGGCACAATGTACAAAGTACATACAATGCGTCGTATACGCAATGCCTTTTGCTGTACGCCTGTATGTGTATGTGTGTGTGTGTGTGTGTTGTGTAGTCCTGCCTGAATCCTGCCATTCTCCAGCAAACAATCTGCTTTCTTTTTTTTCCCACTTTTTTTTCTTCTTCTCTTTGCCATTGCCAGCACTTGGGCAGATTTAAGGATTAACGTGCACGGCCCAATAACGAGAGACAACAACAACAACAACAACAAATGCCATAAGTCCTGGCTACTTTTTGATTTGGCTCGCCCATTGCTTGAATCTTGTTTCCATGGTCTGGGGTTGGAGTTCCAAGATTGCGCAGTTAATTCCTTTTTTGAGTAATACGCTACAAGATACCCAAATTGCATTCCTTTTGTGTCGTTTGCTTTTATTTTTATGCATATCCCCCACCTTACCCCTGGCTTAGCTGCTGCGTTTATTAAAACTTAACTTTACCATAACTTTCTGCCGACCAACATCAAATTACTTAGATGCCACAACATGTCTCTATAACCTAGATATGTATATATGTTTAAGTTTATATGTTAACATAATTTCTTTGTAATTTGGAAAAACTATTTTTTTTTTTAAATGTTGTTGCAATGCAATTTTTCGAATTTTTATTATATTTGTGTGCGCAAAAAATGTCTGAATATGCGTTGAAAATGTGCCTGAAAAAAATTAAACACATTCTTTTACATATGCACAAAAATTGATTTTTATTTGTATACTTTAAATTTTTTACATTTTGCAAATAGTGCTTCGTATTTCATAATTTTTTGCTTTAATTTTAATTGCGGCATCGATATAATAATGAAATTTAATTATTTATTCCTCACTTAAATGCTTTTAATAAAATATATTGATATATGTATAAATAATTAATTGTTTTAAATATCATGTTAGCTTGTATACATATTTTTTTTTCTTAATTTAAACGATTTCTTCAACTGGTTTTTTTATTAATTATTTTCTCTACATACTGAATATTTTGTATGATTAACTGTATCGTTACCCAAATTGAAACACTTTTGCCCAAAACACAAAATGTATTATTTTGTGCTTCGAATTACAAAAGTATTTTGCGTTGCGAATAAAAATGTTCGGACAGCGGGGTGTGGCAACTACATTTTTTTATACCCTGAACACCATTGAAAATGTTTAAAAGAATACAATAGTTTTGTGAATTTTATGTAAGAGGCAGAAGGAATAGGAAATATACGGCCCCATAAAATATTTATATTTTTAATCAGGGTCAACAGATGAGTCGATATATATCCATCTGAATTTTTGATCACGCTAATCTCAGAGACTATAAAAGCCAGAGAATGAAATTTAAAATATATTTTCCCATATAACCAGCGCAGAACAAGTTTGCTTTATTTGATTGATAACTGCCTCTATTTCACAATTGTCGACAAATTTCGATTTTCGATTGAAAGAAAGAAATTCTTTTAAACACATATATATATGCCCATGAATAATATTGATCAACTTTTAAAATCTCATCAAAATCGGTCAAGAAACACCCAAGTTATGGTCAAAAACATTTTCAAATTGATCTAATTTTTACCAGCAGCCGAAAGCATTTTCTGTAAGCCTAAATATGCGAGCGCATGTGTGAGAAAAAGATGGCATGATAGTCGATGCGAGTGTAAATATGTGAAGGATGTGTGTATTCTGCACAGCCCCGTTATCTAAAATTGCATGCACATATGTATGCATGTATATATGTATGTATGTATGTTTAGCGATTAGCGATCAGTTCGGGCTTGCGAATTCAAATGTGCGCTGCAATCGTCTCTTTTTTCTCTTCAGTGCCTGTGCTTGCTATAAAACAACTGCGTGTAGGGTATATCATAGTCGAGATCACTCGTATTATTCATTCTACACTTGTTTTTGTTTTTTTTTTGGGTGGGTACTTTGTTCAAAACCTTAACAAACAAGCCGCAAAATAGCCACTGGAAGTGGGTGAAGTGGGGCAACTCATGGAGGAGTGTATGCCATAGAGGTGGGGTGGTGGTAGGGGTGCGGCTTAGCTAGACAACGCTTGTCTTTTAATCGATTGAATGAAAGCGCACGCTAATGTTCAGCTAGCCCCGCAGGCAAGTACAGCAACAATTGAGTCCCTAACTCTCTCTGTCTCGCTCTCTCTCTCTTTCAGTGGTACTCTCTGTCCCTCTCTCTCTTTGTCGCTTTGTGGCAGTCATCGTTTGTTGTTTGCGTGTTTTGTAGGTGTTGGCGTTTATGTGGCTTTGTCAATGCCAGTGCCGCCGCAGCATGTAATGCCACACAGATCCCCAGGGCACTTAAGGGCACTTTGGACGTGTGCTAAACACACACACAAACACACACATCTAGTGTGTGAGAGAGAGAGAGAGTGGCACTGGCCTGTCAGGCCGACCATTACACACAGTACATACACACACACACACACACACACAGAATACAATGTGCTTATCTGCTGGATGTTGCTGCTCTGCTGTTTGAGGTGAAACTAAATAATGCGCTTAATAGTGCAGCCCACCTATAACAACAACAACAACAACAACAACAACAACCATAGCAAACAATAGCCAAATGAACACAACAAACAAGGCCAGACCAGAGCAGAGCGCGTTTTTGCCATTTGCTGTGCTTTGTCTTGGCCATTAAGCAAAAAAAATGGCAACAGCAGCAGCAGCAGCAGTCACGTGTTGCCACCGCTGTTGGACATAGCATGGGCAACACGTTGCTCGATTAGCATATCAATACAGCTAGACACACACACACACACACACACACACCCACAAACACACGCACACAACTCACTTCATTATGCTGGCAACGACACATTTCGTATACGCCGTGTTGCACGTTGTACAGCATCAAGTGTTGTGTTTGAATTTAATGAAATGAGCAGATTAAATAGTTTGCCTCAGTCTGTTCAATACACACACACGCACACCCACATTCACACACACTTGCCTTTTATTATATTAGAGCTTCCCTTTGCTGACTTTTTTGCTTCTGCATTTTCTGCCATTGTTATGGACGCCATCAGGCAAACATATGCCACACACAGCAAAATATCAAATTACACACGACTGTTTTGCTCTCTGTGTGTGTGTGTTTGTGTGTGTGTGGCACACTTTTATTGCTCCACTTGCTGTGCCACACCTTGCATTTTTTCGCTGTCTGTGTCTGTGTAAACTACTTAATGGTGTGTAAATTTGCCACGCGCTCAACGCGCAACGCGTTTCGTTTCGCTCGATTTCAATTTTGCGGCTAAGGAAAAATTAATTTTGCTTTTGGCCTTATTTTTCGCTTTGTGCGCCCACACATAGAGCACATAGCGTGTTTACCAGCTTACCAGTTTACAATTTAATTTGCAAACAATGCAAATGCTTTGCCAATCGAGCGTATACGCAATGTAATTGCTGTGCACAATTATACTGCAAACTCACATCAAGTTAATAAACCAAATACCAAACAACAGCGGCTAACCAGCAACAACTACAATATCCACACACAAACACACACACACATACGTAATGACGAAAAGCACAACAAGTCAACTGTCTGTTGCACTGCCGCAAAGAGAGTTGCAAGCATTTTGTTTGAGTGAAACTGATACAATTTAAAGTCATTTAGTCAATTTGGCAACCTGTGCGTATTTTTTGTTTGACACTGGTCAACATGAGTTGTGGTTGCCTAATTCTGTATTGACCAGCTAAACGCATTAGCCAAGTCAAATTAAACAACCACATTTTTTGGACTCTTGTCATGTTTTGACTTGATAACTTGTTTAATTACCAGACAATTTATTTAAATAATTATCAGCATTAATTCAATTACATTATTTATGTCAAATGCATAAGATGCAATCAGCTTGATTATTTTAATAAAATTACTAACTTTTGCTTTGGTTTTAATTATCTTAATTAAATATGCATTTTAAATTTGTTTTGTTATTTGTCACGAAGACGAGTCGTGTTGTTATTGAAAATATATCGTATAATGAAGAATAATAATTATTTTTTTTTTTTTAAATGATTCACTAAAAAACATTTATCATTTAGCCAGCCAAATTCCTATTTAAATTCATTTTTTGCATAATTTTTTAATCATTTTTTTTTTTGCAAATTGAAAATGGCTCCATTAAAATCATTTATGCTGAGTACAGCCAAATATCTATTTTAATTATATTTTTATTGTGAATTGTAGTTTTTTTTATATGAATGGGTAGTAAAAAATGTGTTTTACATTATAGTTTTTTTTTCTTCACATTTTTAAGCACATGTTAAAAGGCTTATAAATAAATTAATTGCCTTTTGAATTTATGAGCAGTTTAGAATTAACATAATTTTTTTTTGTTTTTTAATTCAATTTCGTATATTTTATGTATAATTTTTGTACGCTGAAATCCATTTAAAGAACCTATTTTTGTTTTTATCACTTTCCAGATTTAAATTTGGCTGTTTAATGGGTATTTTAGGGGATATAGTTTTTTATATTAATAAAAGGTTAAAATTGTTCAGATAACACAAAGTCTTTCAAGTAAAGTTCAAGTCACAAGCAATTGAGAGAAAAAATATTTGGATTATGAACTTGTAGGACAGTGTAATCCAGATGGGGCCTAACCGGCTCAGGGGATGAATTATAATTTGGTAAATTGGGAAATGTACTAATGGAATTTTGTAAACTGATCCACTTGTGCAGAACTGAAACACAAAAAGAGCTCAATTTGACTGATGTAACAACACAATGCATGCCACACCAACACACACCTCCCCCCCCTCTGTTGATGCATGTTTGGGAAAAATCTAAATCAATGTCGTAATCGAAACTCAGCCAAGAAGACAAAATATTTGTGGGTGTGCGTGTGTGCTATTAAGGGGATGGTGTGAGGTGGGGTGGGTTAAGAAAAATGTGCACACACACACACACTCACACCTGTTTTGTGAGGCAGCGCATAAACAATGCAGCTACCAGTTAGCCAAGTTAGCTGAGTGACATTCAAGTGCCATCGGCAAGAAATAAGAATTTACGATGGGCACACACAATGAAATTGCCACACTTCGACAAAGGATGCACTGCACCTGGCTGCCACTGTTGCTGCCTGCTGCTGCTCCCAGCTTGCGACTGCTTGCTGCATCTCATCGAAGAGGCAACGAAAAATTGAAAATGCAGCCGACTGTCGTCTGCCGGTTGCCGGCTTTTTGTATTGACTATAAATTTTCACTTGGAGTTCGAACAGAGCTTGCGAATCTTGGCACTGTCAATGCACTCTACGTATACGTAATGTACACATACACACACATGCACATATACATATATTTATATGTATATATATGTATATATTTATATGTATGCATTTACAAATAAAATGGCAAAGTCCAAGGAGCCAAGAGGCGAGGGGTGTTGCATAGCAGTGCTGCCTGATGGGGCCACATTTTAAATGCCAACATAAATTTCACCCTGTGTGTGTGTGTCTGTCTGTGTGCGTGTGTGTACTCTGCGTGTGTATGGACACTGCAGGCAATCGTTTATAATCAGAAAACCAGCAAATTTCATGTTGTTGGCTGGCCCCAAATAAAAAATAATAAAAATGTGGCAACGGCTTTACGTACTACGTACCTCTCTCTCGTTCTCTATTTGTTGACCCTCCCCCCTCCCATCTTGCCACATTTATTCTTCCTGTTCGCTGCCTCTAAATTTTGCTGTCTCCTTCTTTGTCCATTGCTGTGTGTATTGTGTTCTAGTTGAAAATCTTTGAACTATGAAAAATTGATATTAGCTAAAAATACTTTTAGTCCTTCAGCTTACTACACACACACACACACACACACACAAACACAAACAAAAACACAAACACACTGTGTGTGTGTGTGTGTGTGCACAGTTTGTGGCATATGTGCACCACCCAATCAAACGCCCACCGCTTGTTCCTTTTGTGCTCGTTGTTTGTCCGGGTCTCCAGTTGGAGTGTGTGCACAATGATTAGGACTGAATGCCTGACCATGGTGACATCGTCCACATTGTACAATTTAGACGGTGACTGTGATTCTCCTTGTTGTTGTTGTTGCTGTTGTTTTTTCTTTCTTTTTTTTTTTTGTTTTTTTGTAATTCTTTTCGGTTTTTGTAAGCTGCCCCCAAAACACCACTCCGGGCGACTGCCTCACTCTTTGTGTCCTTTTTGGGCATATATTCCATGCTTACTTTGGCTGCGCTTTATTTAATAAAGCAATTTACGCTTGACTAAAATAAGTTATTGTCCAAACGTACTTATTTTTCCACACACACACACACACACAGAGAGAATGAGCCGTGCCACAACTGTGCCGGCACAGATAATTTGTGGTGTTTCGTGGTGCACATCAGAAAACACACATTTCCCACACACACACCCCAACCAATTTAGTGTGTGTGTGTGTGTTTGATTGTTTATTTGCTTTTGCCACTTGTTACAAATTGTTCAAATTAATTTACATAATAAAAAATGAATTAGTTGCAAGTACTCGTTATTTTTCCATTTTCTTTCATTTAATTGCTAATGGTGCCACATGCGAGCACTGCCTCCTTTTGGGGCTGATCCGTAACGCTTGTCATTTCTCAAGCTGAGCAGCTTATAAACTGTCTGGGCTGACCATGATTAATTAAGATAAATTGAATGTTAGTTGATAAATTAATGTAACATGTCATTCGATGTCGCCAAGTCACACAGCATGTCCACAAAATAGTTGGCCTTTGCTCCTTACCTAATAGGCCTTTATCACTTAGGAACATATAAATTGCATCAATTTGATATGGTCTGGTAAATGCTATAATTCTGATGTTTTTTAAGGGAATGCAATGCGAACTGAGTTTTGCAGTTTTCTGTGTTTTATTTACGAATTTATTTAAATATTCTAAGCATGTTTTTATATAAAATAAAATTGTTTTTTAAAGTTTACTTTTTAAGGATTTCACTTTCTTTTTGCTCATTTTTAAACTTTCCACTTGCAGCAGCAAATTTTCTTTTGCTATTTTTTTACTTTAATTTATAACTTTCAGTCTAATTTTGTTCATTTGAACTTTAAATTGTAACTTTCAATTCAATGTTTAACTGATATCAGAAAATGTTCTAAGTCTGCTTCATTTACTATTCGTAACTGTTTTACTGGCAACGACAACAGACTCAAATATAACTTCATGCAACTTGCTCCTTTTGGAATTGACTTTCATAACTCTCATTCATATACGTTGCACTGCCAGCAAAAAATGTGCTCCTTACTTCTCCTATTAAATAAATATATATATATATATACTATTTTTTTTTATGTTAGCGACGTTTTTATAGTTTAAAGTTCACTCTCTTAAAAATTCCCATTTTTCCTTACTGCTCCTAGATCAAATATTTCGCAAACTTCTTTGCTGCTCTATTCGTAAAGTTTTACTAGCAGCTCATTTGCATTTGCTTTTTATACCCTGATGAACCCATTGAAAATGTGTAAAATGGGTATAATGGTTTTGTGAAAGTGTATGTAACAGGCAGAGGGAAGCATCTCCGAATACATAAAGTATTTATATATACTTGATCAGAAATAACAGCCGAGTCGATATAGCCATGTTTAGTCTCAGAGATTATAAGAGCTTGAAATTTGAATTTGGAATATTGTTTCTCGTATATCCCGGCGCAGATCAAGTTTGCTTCATTTTATCGATAGCTGCCTCCGTTTCTCGATTATTGAGTCTTTTTGAATTCCAATTGCAATAAATACCACAATTTTTAAAAAAGAATCTTATTATTAATTTATTATGCATACGCATAAGATTGATTATCTGGCAAATATTTTTTATCAAAATCAGTTAAGAAACACCCAAGTTATGGTCAAAAATATATTTTCCTATTGATCTAATTTCTACCTGCAGCCGAAAGCATTTTCTGTAATACTAAATATGCGAGCGCATGTGTGAGAAAGAGATGGCATGATAGTTGATGCGAGCGTAAATATGTGAAAGTTGTGTGTATTCTGCACAGCCCCGTTATCTAAAATTGCATGCACATATGTATGTATGTATATATGTTTTTTTTTATGTATCTATATATGTATGTATGTTTATATGTGTACGTGTTTCTTGCCAGCCAATTAGCGATCAGTTCGGGCTTGTGTAATCAATTATGCGCTGCATTCGTCTCTTGTGTGTATTCTGCACAGCCCCGTTATCTAAAATTTTGCACATATGTATGTATGTTTTTTTATGTATCTATAAATGTATGTATGTATGTTTATATTAGCGATCAGTTCGGGCTTGCGAATTCAATTATGCGCTGCATTCGTCTCATTTTACTCTTCTGTGCTTGATATACAAAATTACTAAGCCTGCTTATATCTAGATGAACAATTTTTTCAAGCGAAATTTGCCAATAAAATAAGAAAATATTTTTAACAACTGTGTTAAGGGTATATCATAGTCGAGATCGCTCGTCTGCAACATTCTTGTTTGTTATCTCTCGCTTTACATAGAGAGTTTGTACACTTTGAATACTTTTCTCTCTGTTGCTCGCTTAAAATCTCTCTCTTTTTACACCCGTATTTCACTGCGTGATATTCTTTACATCTAAGCTTTGAATCGCTGAAGGTGTTTTGTAAAAATCACGCTGCCAAAAACAAGCAAGCCAATTAGTTTGACGCTAGCACATTCAGTCTGTGGCAGACTTTGAGGCAACGCTATCAGCATTCGGATGCCCGGTGTCAACCCTGGCCTGTTTTGACTAACCACCCCCCGTACTACCCCCCCATTGCCAACCACACATTGCAACCCATCAAACGTCATCACCGCAGGCAACGCTTGCACCTTTCTGCATTACAAATGAACGTTGCAAACATTTTTTCTTCACGCTTAGCGCTGCGTCACATTTTGTTCACTTTGCCACACACTTTTTTCTTTTCTATTTTTTTAATTTGTTGTTGTTGTTGTAGCAGCCCCCCTCATCCCGGTCTCTTTATATTTTTTTTTGTGCATTTTGCTAAAGCGCACATCCGCCGCAACTGCAACGCCTGCAGCTCTACACGGCTGAGCGGCTGTCTGCTGATGTTCCTCATCCTGTTCCCGGTCCTCAGCGACCTACCCCCTTTAATCCCCTTTCTCCGCACCGTTTGCTGTTTTATGCGTTTTGCCAAACTGTCAATCAATAGAATTGTGTGCGGCGTTTTTGTGGTGCGTGTGTGGAAAGGAGGGTTTTACGGGAGGCGTGGTCGCATTGTTGTTGCACCAGCGTTGTAAGGCGATGGGGCGTGGCTACGTGCAACGTCAAAGTTAACGTGCATCACGTGGCGTGCGCCTAAAGTGCTGCAATGGTATTTTTCGCTTGGAAACTGCGCTTTGCCGCGGTGACATTTGCATCGACATTTCGCACACAGCACACAAAAAAGGCTTGTGAAAATCCAGTAAGCTTGTGTTGGGTATGCTTGACAGACAGTTATCCTGCATATAGACAAAAATCACACTTGCAATGGAACTATGATTTATTGGGAATATGTTCATTATAATGGATCAGTAATAGAATTTGCTATGAGTTATCAAAATCTATCCCAAAATAAACAAAAATATTAGACTGTTTGCAAGAGCTAAAATTATTTCCATTAGTGTTTATACTTGTTATATTAATTGTATTGTTATTTGTATATATATGTATATATATTATAATTAATATTAATAAATAAGAAATTTACTAAATAAGTATTTGCTACGACAATAAAAATTATTTCTTGAGAAAAGTTTTTAAAATTAGCGCAGACAATAATTTTGTACTAAAAAGGAATTTCTATAAAAAACTTTAGAGTAATAATTTTACTTTTTAATTTGTGATATTTTTAGTTTCTTAGTAATTAATAATTAATTCTTAAAAAATCATAATAAAAATATAAAAGAAAATAAAAAGTTGTGAAATAGAAATTATGAATGTTAAATAAATTAAACTTTATCATTATTTAATATGCAGTATCTATTAAAAAATAATATATATAATATAAAATTTAAATTTTATAGATATCGAAAGCTTTTGCGAATCTCTGTATTTTATTATATTATATTATTATTATTATTATTATTATTATTATTAATATTATTATTATTATTATTATTATTATTATTATTTTTATTATTATTATTATTATTATAGTATTATTATTATTATATTTATATATATTATATGTTGATAGCGATAAGTAGAAATATAATTGAATATCTTCGACTGATTTCTAAAAACTATCGATGAAAATTTGTATATAGAGTATTAGGTATCCGATTTGTGTGTATTCCTCTAACTAAACCCTTATCAAGCTATATTAGCCTACATACTGTCCAGTCTCGAGGGTATTCCAAATGGCCAAATGTCGTTGCCAACAAGTGTCGTTGATATATGGGAATGTCAGATGGTCAGCATTGAAGTCAGCGCAAAATATTTTGGCAATAATTTAAAACGTGGCCTGGTACCGCCCCCAAAAGGCCCAATTGTGGTCGCCAGCCGACGAAAAGCCATGTAAAGTGAAAATGTAGCCATTTTCCACAATTTCTGTGCATTTCTTTTGCTCGTTAGCAATGGCCGAAAAAAGCAGCTCGAACGAAAAAAAAGAAAGAAGAGAAACTGCAAAAGGAAAAGGAAAAGAGAGCAAAAAGATACCAAAAATAAGAAAGAAAAAAAAAAGCCTCAAGTGAATGCGTTTTGCATGTGGCTCGGATTTTGTTGGCCTCCTGCGCTTCATTGTCGTCCTTGACGTGGTCGGCTCCAGGCAGGACTATAGCCAAAATCAATACGTCTCCTAGTTTGCCGAGCTGTGCCATTCCTATCCGACTAACGGAAGTTGACTGTCTGCTTGCTTAGGCATGCAATGCAGCACCACTGTGTGTGTGTGTGTATGTGTGTGTGTGTGTGTGTTTGTGGGGGGAAAGTCATGATTATGTCTAATAGATGTCCAAGTCAATCGATGTTCAAGCACTTGACACTTGAGCTCTTGGCTTTGGACGTGCCAAAGTTGTGCGTCCGACACTTTCTCAAAGTCGTCGCAAATGCATTGTTAAAGAGTTTTTTTTTTGGCATCAGAAAAACCAGCAAAATAAATAGAATGTTCTTTAACAAATTGGGTCGCTAATGTTGTCACATAATAAATGAGTGCGACAATATTGGGAACTTAATTATATATTTAGCAAAATGTACAAATTAATGACCCGAAACATTCAGTTTTTTTTTTTTTTTGCCAATGAGACCGCAACACAGACAACGCACTTAAATAAAGCACCATTTCCAACAATCAAAATGATTAAGTGTCTCCGATAACAAAAAGCAAGTAAGCAAAAAAATAAAAACAAATATAAACACAACATTAAGTAAAATAAGCGAGTTTCATCGAAAATTAAATACTCTTGCATATAAGTTTTTATATAATGGGATAATAATTTTGATCTTAAACTCATAAATTGGTTGCTGAGACCCGAAAAAGTATTTTTTGTTAACGAATATTTTATATAATGTTAAAAGGCTATTTTAATCATTTTATTATTATTATTCCGATTGGTATAAACACTAAATATTATATTTTAAAATATTTTTTTGTTTAATTATTAAAAAATCCAATTAAAATACATTTTTCTTGGGACTCCCGCTGGACTTATATATCTTTCTGATCGTTAAAAAATTTCAAGTATATGCCCTGTTGAAGATTTAAAGAGCTTTCGCATTTTATAGTTAAAATTTCTAACAATGCAAAAAATACACATTTTTGTAAAATATTTTACAGTCAAATTATTAATGCACTTAAATTATAATTTTTATGATGCAAATTTGTCAAAATATTAATAATAATAAAAAAACATGCACAACTTCACCACAAACTCACAATATTCTACGCAAGTGTATATAAAAAAATAAATAGAGGCAAATATTGCGTATACGCAATGTGGCCGGGTGTAGGGCAATAAACATACAAAATGCTGGACGCGGCTGGCTGAGAAATATGACCGTTGCGTCGCTTAAAACAATTTAAAGCGAACAAGTGCCACTCTGTGTGTGTGTGAGTGTGAGTGTGTGCGTGTGTGTGTGGGTAGGCAGATTTTTTGAGGCAGCGAGGCACATCTTCAAAATACGCTTTAACTGCCCCAACGTCTGCGTCACAACAGCCAGCAGCAGCAGGCAGCAGGCAGCAACAGCAGCAACAATAACAATAACACCCCGGGGAGTGATTAAAATATAATAAATTTAAGTTGAAAATTGGAAGAAAGGCAGCAGGCAGAGCCCGTAAGAGATTAAGTGCTACCCACAGCATAAAACCGCACATGCAAACGCCACTTGCACCCACCCCCACACCCACTTAATCCAGAGCTTCCCTTCCCCTTCCACCAACTCGACATAACCTAAAACTTAACCGACCAGCCACATGGTGTTTCTGTGCCTCCTTGGTCCGGCTGTGGCCCAAATGTGTGAACATAATTTAGCATGCAGCTAAGTTGCCTCCGTTTTTTTTTTTGCTTTGCCCGCAGCAAAGTTAGACAATTTTTGCAAGTCTCTCTCACTCAGCATGCGAGTGCTTTAAAGCTGAATGTGAATTTGATTTGCGGCTTTTTAATTTATGAACTGAATTGCGAAAGAGAGGCGCCACGTCAAGCTGCCAAACATGTTGCCAAACATTTCCTGTAACACAGGCCACAAGGCCCCCCAAGAACCACCCACAAATCCCGCCTGCTTTTGAGTCGCAGCTGTCGGCGTCGCCTTTATGCTGAATACCAAATCAAGCAGCTGCCTCAACTTTTTTTTTTTTTCTTGCTTGCTGTATTTTAATTTTTTTTTTTCCCTTTTTTTTTTTTTTGGTTGTGGCAGGTTTGGGCTTTAGCTTTTTTTCATGCCAAAAAATTTTGTGATTTTGCTTATTGTTTTGTTTTTGCTCCTGCTTCTTCTTCTTCTTGCTGTAGTTGTTTGGCTTATCTGTCTATCTTGGTGCTCCAACATGTGTGTGGGCGTTTTCTCGGGTTATCAGCGCAGGCATAAATCTTTTATCTACCAGCCGCAGCTGGTGCTGCTCCCCAAGACTTTTTCGGGTTGCCTAATGAATACGCACAAAGTTGTTAATGAAGCAACCAGTCGATAGTCGTAGGGGGCATGTGTGGCACACACACACACACACACATATATATATATATATACATATTTATGGCTGGCATACGAATATGAATATAGAAGGTATTCGTGTGTTGTGGGTTAGAAGTGCATAGCTGATTTGGCTTATGAGTATGCATAGGCGACAGATTGAATAATCACACCCCCGGGAGGGGAGTGGCGCATAATAACTTTGTGCAAAGATTGCACTGAACGACAGGCCCAAATGATATTCGAGGGTGCGGTAAAATAGAATGAGGCATTTAATTAGAATGTAAACATAGTCTTAACTACGACTATTTGTGCCCGGATTCAGTCAGACTTATGAGAGTAAGTTTTAGCCAGAATTCATTTGTTGACTAGTTGGCTTGGAGTTAGTTATAATTATGTTGGGGTTCTGATTAAGTTTTTTCTTTCTCAATCCAATCCATATTAGAATTGAATACTCATCTGATATATTTTATTTTTGTAATTTAATTTATTTTCTTTTACTTTAAATTTTAATAAGCGCCTTTCATTATTTATACTTTAATGTTTAACTTTAATTTCCATTTAAAAAACCTTTTATAATAATTAAGCACCGCTTCGTCTATAATAAATAAATATTTATAGTTGCTTATTGTTTGCTATCCATTTTAATAATTTAAACATTATTTTTGCTGGCACTGTATAAAATAATTATTTAAAGCGCACAGTTTTATTTACAGTATGGAATCATTTAATGATTTAAAATGCATATTTGCAACTAATTAAAAATAGACAATGTCAAACTATATCTTTTAATGAGACATATTTGTTATTGACAAAATTATAATAAATACTAAAATGTTCTAATAATTTGCGGCAAATACAAATGCTTTTAATTTTATTGCTACCTAATTGAGATTATTAACACATCACTGAAGCGTTCATAATCTGATGAATAAACAGTGAGTTGAGTGTTGGCAAATAATGAATATTATAAACTGGCGTCAATATTTGGGGAATTCTGGAATAAGAGAGTAACGATTTTAAATAGAGATTTTTCCAATTTGCATGCTGATAGCCTATTTTATTTTTTTTTTTTTTAATTTTTGGGTAATTAAATTCTTGAATAAGACTAAACTTGAATAGCTGAATAAATGATTTTATTTTTTATTTAACTACTCGAAGCTTTGATCAAGTTGAGTGCTCTTGCCGAACTTTCAAATTAATTAAGAACTATGCAGCCCGAAAAGTTGCGGCTGATGCAAGCAACTCGATGGCAATTGTTTGGGGTAGGTAAATTGATTTTGACCTCTTTTATTTTTTTTTTTCTTCTTTTGGCTTAGTGCCGTTTCTGCTCTCAAGCGTTGCACTTAATGCGGCCAGAAAGTAGCAAAAAAAACTAAAAAAAAAAAATAAAATCGTACTAGGTTCAAATGCTTATTGTGGAGCCAACGATGTGGCAGTTAAGGGGTACGTGGATGGGGGTAAGTGTTTGGTGGCAAGTAGCCCACGGGCCAGTAAATGGTAAATAACGATAAATAGAAAAAAGTTACTTGAAAATTGCTTGGCCAGAGGCAAAGTCAATGATGTTTGGGCCACTTCACTGCAGTAGTGGCAGTTGCAACAACAACAGCAACAAAAGTCAAGTCTAGTGGCAGTTGCGGGCTTCAAGCGTAAAATTGTTTGTTATAAAATTCAATTGTTGCTGTTGTTGCTGCCCAAATGCGCCAATGCAATCGTCTAAAACACTACAAAAAAAAAAAAAAATAAAAAAAAATACAAAAATCGTCTAAAATAAGAAGGAAAAATGCCAAGAAAGTTTAGCAAGTTGCAAGTTGGGTTCAGTTCCATTGTCTTGTGCCGAGATTGTATTGCAATGAGTTGCGCTATCAGTTTCAGACTAGCCCCGGCAGAGGGGAAAAGGGGGCAAAGGGAGGCAAAGGGCATGCAAATTGAAGTTGGCCCGATTTTGTGTTCGTTTTCATGCCACAAGCATGCACGACTTGCTTCTAATCAAAACTATGATTTTGTAGTGCACAGTAAATGATGTTAATTTAATTTATGTTAGTTTTTTAAATACTTTTAAATAAGCTCTGTTTTCAATATTGTTTAAGGGAAAACTAATCAATATTTATTAAAGCTGCAAAAGTTTGTCGTTCCGTATTTTATTTCATTAATGGTTTCCCAAATCGATATGTCAATAATTTATTAAAATATTAAATGAGTTATGTGACATAAATTATAAATAAAATTCACTGCTTCTACTAGTCTGGCATTAATAATTATAATCTTTATACAAAATTTAACTGCTGTCGATTGATAATTAGCAGTCGCATTAACATCACTTATAATATAATAATAATAGTCATTAAATAAGCTGAGTAGTATTTTCAATAAAAACTAATTAAATCTGCTAAAGATAGTTTTTCCATCTTTTATTTCAACTCGAATGCTTTCCTATAAAAATTTGTTTAAATTTTAAATGATATAAATTAAAAATAAAATTCACTGCTTTAACTAGTTTTGCATTAATAATTAAAATTTGTATAAAAAATCCAACTGCTGTCGATTGACAATTAGCAGTCGCATTAACATCACTTATAATTAAATAATTATAGTCATTAAATAAACTGAGTAGTATTTCCAATAAAAATTAATTAATGCTGCTAAAGATAGTTTTTCCATCTTTTAGTTCAACCCGAATGCTTTCCCATAGAAATTTGTTTGAATTTTAAATTTTAAATAAATGCTTCTGCTAATTTTGCATTAATAATTACAATCTGAAACTGCTGTCGATGTGTCGATTGCCAGTTAGCAATAGCATTAACATCACTTAGAGCATTATAATAATAATAATAATAAAAATCATAAAAATCATAAAATTACACACACAGTTTTCTTGCTAATGTAGACAACATTTTTGTTGTGTTGCGTGTTGTGTAGTGTTTGTATATGCACAGCAATTTGCTAGTTAGTTGAAATATGAGTATATATTTTACCTGCTGATTATGTTACATAAGCAGCGAGTGTATTAAGGCAACCAGCCAGTTGGCAGGTGAACTCATATTTGGCTTTGATGAGGCATGTCCTGCTGGTTGCCAGGACACCGACAAAAGTGCGTGAAAAGAAAGGAGAGAAAACTGGCAACCTGTTGGCAGAACTGCTGTTGCTGTTATTGTTGTTGTTGTTGTTGTTGTTGCTGCTGTTTTTCCTGTTGCCAGTTATGGCTCGTGCTTGACGTCGTTTGACAACAAATTGCGCATATCAAATTTACGAAAATGTCTCTGTGAAAAGCCTTGACAAACTAATAGAATTTGTTGCTTGACTTGCTGTCTGTCTGTCTGCCTGTCTCTCTCTCTGACTGACTGACTGACTGTCTGTCTGTCGCGAATGTGTTGCGCTCAAAGTGTTTGGTAATGGTTCGTGCCACCTCCCTTTAAAGTGGTAGGCGTTATGCTGCTAACCCACAGCTGAGGCTAATGTGGCAATTTCGCGCTTTATACGCGGTTTGCATGACACACGCACACACACGCACACACACATGCACACACGTTTAAGCAAATATGAGTGCGGGTGTGTTTGCGAGCTTGTTGAGTGTGTGTATAAATATATGTTGTGGCAACACAACAGGACAGCGACTGCCATTTGCCATTTACATATTTGCGGCATTAGAGCTGCCTATATTAATGATTTTTTATTGTATAATAATGCGTTATCACGCCGTAGTTCACTCACTCATGCAGCTTTCTACATAGATATGGCTAATTTATTTGTTTTCACTGTTTACTGTTCCCCCCCCATTCTCCTTATTTTCTTTATTTCCCCTCGTCCATTTGATGTGATTTGCATACGTATTTTGTATTTTGATTGAGTTGTTGCACATAATTTATGGGTGCCCCACAGACTGAGTCTGTGTGTGTGTGTGTCTCTGTGTGTGTTTTTGACACTATTGCTATAGATTTTCGTCATGGTCAACATTATTAAACATTTTGTATTCTGATTTGTTGTTTCTGCATTATGCAAATTAGTGTCATGCATAAATTGCTAAAAATTATTATCCAGTCTGCTACCTTAATTAAACGACAAAAACACACAAAATTCAAGCTTAAAACGAAGGGAACAATATAATTAAGTTTTTTTTTTGTTTGTCATTTTTCGTCCACTCTTTTTGCCATAAAAAGAATTAATGACCATGTTCTAATTTGTGACATAATTGGGTTTTGTCATTAAACTGAATTTTATACTAACAAAACCCAAAACAAAAAGAGAATAAAATCAATAAATTAACATAATTTACATTAAAATAGATAGAATGAGTTTTGGTAATTTATAATTATATGGAAAAGATGTATTTCATTATTGTTTACATATTAAATTAATACATTTTTCCAAGCTGATAACTTTCCTATTTAAATATTGTATTTTTAGCTTTTATTATTATACATTTTTTAAGATCTATTTTGCAGCAAGCATAACAAATTGAATTAATTCCAAATTTTACTATAATTAAAATATTTTCTATATTTTTTATATTATTAGTAATATTTCGAATGCACTAAAACTAGTATTAAAAAATAAACCTAGTAATTAGGCAAGTCCAATCATATTATCTGAAGGTTTTTGGCTGTAATCCTGCCCAGCTCTGCCGCATCCTCAGTTGAACCAACTAATTGCTACAATCCGATTGCTGTTAGTCCTGGATTTGTGTATTCCAAAGGGAAGTGAAGAGGCAGTTGTGATTGAATGAATGAATGAATGAATGTATTTCGGCTTAATGAATGAGTTCGCGTGCAGAGCAATCATAAAATAGGCGGTGGACTTATTGCTGCATTGAGTTGTTTCCATACCTTTTGAAATGAATTTTCTTTTGTGTATGTAATTGCTCTAAATTAAAGCATTTTGTCTATGAAAATACCATTTGCCCCATTGATAATTTGCATTCAACACAAAAACCGACAGCCACTAACAAAAATTTCATTTCAACTTTGCGAATTGTGCAAATAACGTGGAATACATTTGTATACCCTATAAATTGTAAACTGCTTGAAGTGGAGTCCACTAAAGATGTGCATAATTATGTTCGATAGCTTCAGTCGAATCTATTTGTAAATAATGAAAAGATGGAACAGTTTTATCTGGAAGCATTCAAAAAACCATTCTTAATTTTAAAGTCGCCAAATTACATTTTTCCAAGCCATATTTTAATTTAAAATTTTCTTCATAACTTGAAAAGTTGTTCAACAATTAATTCAAATTAGTTAAACTGTAATATCATTTTTTTTCATTCATAATTTTAAAGTGGTTCTTTGCTGCTGCCAAATTATATTTTTCTAAGCCATATTTTAATTGTTCATTTTTCTTCATATATTAAAAAGTTGTTCAGCAATTAATTCAAATTAGTTAAATTGTAATCTAATTTTTTTTTTAAATTTATTTATTGTAAATTAGAATAAGTTTATAATTTTTAAAAATTGGGAATGTAAATTTTAATCAAAATTATATTTGGAGTTACACATGAAATTATTGGAAAATGGCTTAACATTTATTGCACAAATATAGCAACAATTATTCAGATATAAAACGTTAACAGCAGCTACAAAGTTGGTTAGAAAATAAGTGATTTATTTTAAGATATGTTTAGTTTACAGAATATTTTCTAGTTGAGAGCAAGCTTGTTGCAAGATTACTTTCTTGGACATCCTCGTACTTTATTTGCCTATTAAGCTGAACATGATTATTACATAACATTTTGTGCTTTTAATCAAAATCTCAGCGCCACGATGATAAATGTGCTGCCAGAACCAAAAATTCGGTCAGGTGTAGAGGGGGTTGGGGGTTGGGTGGAAACATTCATAATTCAATGTTTTAACCGCAATTCATGTTCGTCTTTTTTTTTTTGGTTCGTTGGCTGAGTTTTGCTGGTCGCTATTCGCTGGTTGTTGGCTAGCAGTTTTGCCCTTTGCCGTTTTGCTGCTATTCATATTAAAATTGGTGGTGGCAGCAACTGAAGCGGGTGCGGTAGCAGCTGCTGGTTGCACCGCAGCTTACCTTGGGTAAACCTGAAAAACGCTTTTGCATTTTCATAAATTTTTGGTTTTTACCCACTGAAATCGACTCCCTTCTTGCCGCACAAGCTTCTCCATTCTGTCTGAGTTATAACCGACTGCATAATTTAGCCTCTGTTGCACTCCACTCATGGCTTGAGTTTTATTTCACCCACACGCGACCAAATGGCCAGTTGGCCCTTGCCACACATTCAACGTGCCACAGCCGTTTGCAGTTCATGCTGCAATGCTGTGCCGGTGGTGGGTAAATGCGTGTGTGTGTGTGTATGTATATTTTGCTTGCCCCATTATGCAATAAAATTGAAATTAATTTTTAGTGATTGCGGATGCGGTTCAATGTGGCTGCCACGCGCCCCTTGCCACAGCCCCATTCTTGCCTGTTAACCGACGCATAATTTCTCAACGCCTCCATTTTGGTCAGCGGCGGTTTGACACCGCATATTGTTAAGGCCACAATTGAATTGTAAATTCTTTCGGCCCGCATATGGTTAAAAATTCTTTTCCCAATTTTCATTTTTATTTTTTTTCCATTTCATATACGCAATATTAATAAATTGTGCGGCCTGTGTAATATCTGTTATAATTAATAAAAAATATTATTTTGGTCTCTCCATTTCTAGGTTATTTAACATGAACTGCTGCTATTAATGCCGATATCATCGCGGAAAATAAACAAAAACAGGTAATTACATTTTCATTACATAACCACACACTTACTGGCAATAACCAGACCAGAAAATTTACTCTTGTCAAATACATTTGCAATTGGGGCTGAGAGCTGTATAAATTTCGATTCCGTGTCATCAAATTTTGCAATACTGCGACAACTGACAGCGAAGGATATGTTTATATATATATATGAATGTTAATTCAATAAGAGCTTTTCGATTCGAATTCATTTTAGTTGACGTATCGCTCATCTGTCAAATGACAACTAACAAGAAAATATCATTTAAGGCACTTAAATTGCAATTGATTGACTTACCTATTTAGGTAATGGAAATGTCACACATGAATTATCAGGAACTATAAGTGTAAATTTGATTACGATTTACCAATGAGTTAATTAAAGTTTGGACAATACGCAGAATATATTAAAATTAAAGTATAGATCAAAATGTATATAAAAAATAACTTTTTAATTGATTAAAGTTTAGGCTACAAAAAATTAAAACTATATTTTTAAATTAGTTTTATTTTAGCTTATAAAATTTATTTAACTATGCCAAAAGTATTTAGCTACATAGTACAAAATATTTTTTTTTCGATTAAGGAATTTTACATTTTTTTTTAGATTATAAAATGTAGTAAAAATGTTAGAAACTAAAAAAGTTGACAAGAATATTGAAGTGACGCTTATTCATTTAAATTGGTAACTAATAATCAAATTATTACATTGACAGCGCTTATAAAATTAAGCTTTTCGTTTTGATTCAATTAAGCTGCAGAAGCCAATATTGAATTATGGCCAAAATGAATTTTCTAAAGGACAAATTGAAATTCAAACAGAAATTGCTAACGTTATCGTAATCGTCATCGTTTTGGCAGCTTAGCCATAATGATTTCGTAATTAACTCAATTAGCCAGCCACAAGACTTGGCCACAAACGTCTTTTGGTTATCTGCCAGAAAGAGGCCAAAAATTTGTCTCCACCATGTTTACACTTGACCAATACGAGTTTGGGTCATCCGGCATAGGTACGATTTCAGCCAAGTCCGGCAAGGGTTACTGCACAGATCACAAATAAACGATGGACAAAACTGTCATTTATCTCTTTGAATGGTGAGGAATGGTCGGGGGAAGGAAGGAGTAGAGAATCCCAAATGGTTGGCTTTAATTAGTGTCAGCTGTTGTTGCCTTGGCTATGCTTGAACTTTGACCAACTTTTTGCAGTGTGGAAAACAATATTAAATTTTCTTTGGCTTTTTCGTATTTCTGCTTCTGCTGGTTTTGTCATGATGCCTAATTGAAACGTTTACAATAAAACTTAATTGTCCTTCTGGTTGTTGTTGTTGTTATTGTTGTTGTTGTTGTAATTGCTATTGCCAGCCTTTGGGTTTTCAAGTTTCTTTACATTTTCGTTTTACATTTGCTGCTGTCTACTTTATATTTGGCTTGTTCTGCTACTGCCTTTTCTATTTGTTGTAATTGAATTTTGGCAATATTGTCACGTAGCTGGAATCTACATTGTCACTCATGTGTTTTGCCAAATGCACAAAAATTGGTAATGTAAATATTTGACAAGCTAAATGCACTCGGCCCAAGGCATCTTTATATAATTTCAATATTTTCCAAACTAGATTGATATGACACTCAATTAATAGACATTTATGCTGACTTTAATCCTTTTAAAATATGATTATCCATATTTTGACCAATTTGACACGATGTCATAAATCAGTCAAAATATCAACAATAATAATTAATTAGCCTGACATGTTTATTGTACATTTAAGTAACGAGGACATTTTGATTAAATTTAACGTAAATATAAATTTTTTTTTTTTATTACTTTGAAATACTTGTTTATAAACCGAGTCAACACTTTTAGCAAGTTTCCAACTTGGTTTAAACAGGCTATCAAAAAATGTTGCACAAAAGCCGCTTCGATTTATAAAGAAAAATTGCTGTTGCTTTATTTGTAAGTATTTTCGATATTATCGAATAAATCTTAATCTATCATTTTCATATCTAATATCTTCATAACTTTACCTTCTTTCTTATTTTTTTTTAATTTTAAATCGATTTCTTTTCATAAACTTTCGCTTTTCCCTTACTTTTACATAAGTGATTTATGTTTACTCTGTTAATGACAGCTCATTATTAAAGATTGTTTTTATATAGGCAAAGACATTTTCCATTTTCTTAACTGTTATGTAAACATGTGTAAATATATTTTAAATTATACATAACATATATATATATATATATACGTATTTTTTAAAGAACTTTTCAGCTGAAGTTTTAGTAAAAATTCTCATTTTTATTTATTTTACAATAGTTATTTTACTTCTACTTCTACTATTTGATATGACTAATGCTAACTTTTATTCAAAAAGCATTGTGAAATAGAAAAATATAAAGTGCTCTGCACAATAATTTTGGTTCTTCCCTGCAGTGTTTTTCGCATTTTGTATTTTTATTTTTATTTTATTTTTGCTATTGTGTTCGTTAGAGATGCAGTTTTATTTCCTTTTTTTTTTACCTTGTTGCTTACACTTGGTTTTTGCACTGCAGTTGTATTTTTTCACTTGATTTAGTTGATTGCAGCAATGTTTATTATTAGTTGTAAAATATTTCATTGCCCTTTGGCTATGGCTGTGCAACATTTTGTTGCTGTGTCTCTACACTTGGCGCCTTTTCTTTTCCGTTTCCATTTCATTTGTAATTGGCGCACAATAAGCTCTTATTTTTACATTTATTTATATATATTTCTTTTCTTAATTTTGTTTTGCGTTAGGTGTATTTATTTAATGAGCTTTATGCTTTTTTTTTTTTTTTTGAGGCAAAGTCATTTCCGTTTATTTGTATTGCTTCTGTTCTTGTTTTGCTAATTGAGCACAACATTTGGCCATTAATCAAATTATATTTTTTTGTACTGTTTTGCACCGTTTAACAAGGGCCTCCTTAAGGGCCCTGTTCCCCAGTTGCCTCCCTCATAATTTTGTTTGGGGATTCCTGCTGACGCGTCGTCCGGGCAGGCACTTAATTAAAAGATTACTTCTGAAAACTTTGGGGCACAGAACTTAACGTCAACATCCAACAGCTAACAGAGCTGAGCGCTCTATTTACTCAAAAACTTAAAACAAATAAAGGGAAATTGCAAAAGTAAACACACTTAGACACAAACACACACATGCGCACACACAAAACTGAGTGTGTGCGAGTGTAGAAAAACTGCTGAAAATAGCTGAACTTTAATTTATATTCAGTCAACAAGGTTGCACTTTAAGCCAGACACTAAGCATGCCACTCGATTATTTTACACTCTGCTACACAATTCAGTATTTCATATGGTACGTGTTACACATACGTTTTAACTTTTGCCCACTTGACAAATGGTTAGCTGCAAAGAAAAAAGTTGCATCATCGAAAAGTTGCATCGGTATTAATGTTGCCCAAGCCATAACGGTTTTTATTTAATATTTCCCCGCCTTTGTGGCATATGGCATATCAACGAGGGCAGCTTTAATTGTGTATATAATTTTTTTTTTTACTATTTTTTATTGTTTGCCATTATTTTAATTCATTAATTATCCGTTGTCATAAATCTTTTTTCATTGTTTTTTTTTTTAATTTTCTGTTTCACAAATATCTTTTGATAATTATGTTTATTAATTAAATAGCCCTCGTAGAAGTCACTCTATATAAACATGTTTTTAATGCAACCTTCTGTTAATTTTTTTTCATCCATTTGTGGCAAAAGTTTTATTTTTTTTTGTTCAGAGTTTTTATTTTTTAATATAAATTTAATGTCTGACGCGGCGGCGCTTGCAAACAAATTTACAAAGTTTAATTTCACGTTAATAAAGTTATTTTGATGTTGTTGTTATGTAAATTGCTTTCTTTGCACTTATGACAAAGTTAGATGGCGGATGTTGCATCGACACATATGTGTGTGCCCACACACTCACACACACACACACACACACACCTACCCTTATTAAGTGTATTTGTATTTATATTTATTATAAATTGTATAAAAAAAATAGGGAAAAAATTGTTTGGTGGTTTTTGTGACTCGTTGAAAGCGAACTTTGTGCTCAAAGGCCAAAGCACACACACGCACACACATATACGAAGTTGTGTGTGAGTGTGTGTGTGTGTGTCTTCTGTATGTGTTAGTTCCAGAGATTTAATTGGTTTTTGAAAAAGTTCAACAAGCCATGCTAATTAGTTGCATGCAGCTTTGCCTTTGAATGTGCCACATACTTAACTCGACAGGTGGTGCGTCGCAATGCTGTTCGTGGTGGTAATTGTGGCATCAGCCCCCCTCCACGCCCCCTTAAACCAACCATATGAAGTTCGGCTAGTTACTTAGTCCACACCAACTTTTCAATCGTACCTAGAGGATTATTTTTTCTGTATTTTTTTGATTTTTTTTTTTGTTTTTTTTTTGTCAAAATAAATACGTACACAAAAACTTTTTGCATTCCGAGTTCTTTGATGTATTTCCGACATAACGAATGTTTTGTGCTTGTTGTGTGAGTGCGTGTGTGTGTGTGTGTGTGTGTGAGTGTTTGCAACATGATCAAAAGTTGTTTGTTTTTTTTTGTTTGCTACAACACATAAATAAATTTGTGTGTTGGCTTAAGTAATCGCAGCGTGTGACACAATAAATGCCAGCGAAAACTCTTGCAACGTTGCAACATTTGTCTCAGCGAAGTGTTTGGATTTGGTTGTTTGTTGCATATGTGGTTTTTTTTTTCTATTTTGTATTGTATAAAATGTGCAAAAAATTGGGCCCAAGTTTGCCATCTCAAATGCAAAATAATTAAATTCCAGAGTCAAGTTTATGTTGAATACTTTTGCTTTTGCAAATGTCTTAGCAATTTCATGCAAAATACTTGGCTGGTTCTCAGTGTGTGCAAAGAGCGTGTATTAGTGTGTGTGTGTGTGTGTGTGTGTGTGTGTGTGTGTGTGTTTGAAGCACAAAGTTATACCCTTAGCTTATTGCTGTCTTCCCGCTGTGCATTATGTTGTTGATAGTTGGCTTCATCTGTTGTTGTTTGCTTTCTTACGGCTTGTCAGTGGCTCAGCGGCACAGTGGTGCAGCGGTGCAGTGCTGGGAATTATGTCTTTTGGATGGTTTTACTTATTGCCGTTGTTGTTGTTGTTGTTGTTGTTGTTGTTGCCCATCGTTGTCATTGGGTTTGTTGCAGTTTTTCTTTTACGAACCGGAAGGAAATGAGCAAAAATGACAAAGCTAACGGATGCGCACAAAACACAATGCACACACAGACACAACCCAATTCACACACACACACATATATATGTATATAGATCGGGAAAGCATGATGTCCTGCGTGTATGCCCATTGCCCTTACACAGGATATGTGTGCGGAAAGTACAAAAATTGTACATGTATTTGATTTATGTTTGCTCTTAGCTCTCAAGCAACACCACTGCGACCTGTCACAGTGCCTGCCTCTCATTGTGTGTGTGTGTGTGTGTGTGTTATGACAATACACACACACACACACTAACACATAGGTTCGTGCATATTTCAACTGTTTTGCAGAGTGAATGTCCTGGCAAGTAGCAGTCAAATCATAGCCTACATTTCCGTTATTGTTTTACCAAGGCAAATGCAATTTTTTTTGATTTCCTTTACAATTGGGTAAAATGGTTGACATAGTTTTCAGCGAATAGATGTAACTGGCAGAAGGAAGAATTCTCAATCCCATAAGGTATATACATTTTTGATCAGCATGAATAGCTATCTATAACGTCTCTGTAAATCATATAAAGGATATCAAAGGATATTGAGACTTCAAAATTGGAATATCAGTTTTCGAAAACCGCGCGCAGATTAAGTTGATTATCGATAACAGCCTAAGCAGTGCTTATATCGATAAATATGTGTATATCGACTTTCGATAGCAAAAAAATGTTGCAATTTTAAAGACAGAAATTTTCAATTGATATAAAATATAAAAGGATGTCATTAAGATCGACTAAGAAACACCCAAGTTACAGTTCAAAATATATTTTTATATTGATCTCATAATTATTTCGTGCTCTTGAAATTTCCTGGTTATTTTCCAATAGAGGCAGAATAAATAACAAAGCTATTTGTCTACTTCACTCGACTGTAGCATTCTTATCTTCATGTTTTTTCTTGTTTTGTTTAACCTCCTTTTGTTGATATTTAAATCGCCTGGGAATATGTCAACTCAAAACATTTTGACATTCAAAAGTCCCAAAAAAAAGTATACATTTCACAAAATTGATTTTGATTGTGCGCAGCACATTTTTAGCGTGCTTTAAATAAAATATACATGAAACAGCCTACAAAATGTGCCACTTAATGTAGTTAGTGCCTGTCAACAGCAAAAATCCATAAATATATATAAAATTAAACTAACAATCAGTGAGAGCGATGGAGAAAGAGAGAGAGAGAGAGAGAGAGTGACAGGGGGAAGAGAGAGAAAGCAATAGCATTTTACCTCTTTGCTTTTACATTGTTTTGTTTTGTTTTGGCTTCGTTTTGAAATTTCATTTATCAGCGCTATAAAACGTTACTTACCATCGCACTCCGGTACACTCCACCCACCCTCCCTGCCCGCTCTGCCATAGGAAAAAAAAGCCCTAGTTGATTCTTAACTGGGCCCATTGTCGGTCGTCCCGTGTCAACAGGCAATTATATTAAAAGCCTGGGACTGAGTTTCAAAGGGGCGCTCAACTGTTGGTTATCCAGGTATAAATATGGGGCTGGTTTGGTCTACGGGTCTACAATTACGGGGTACGACTATGCTAAATGCTTAGCGACTGAAAAATGTGGCTTTAAATTGCATGAAATCATCGCCGCATAGCGCAAGTAATGAAATTAGCGATAGGACTTGCCCCCGATGCGTGTCTCCGACAATCGCCCACAATCAGCATAATAAAAAACGTCAGCGAGTTAACCTTTTTTTGTGGCTGTTATTTAAGTCTAACTCGAGGAACTGTGTTAATGTGTTTTATTATTTTTTTTTGGCTTGCTACAGATTTGCTTTTCGTGTCAAGAACAACAAAACATTTCTCAGTATGACTCTGAATTTTCGTACTTTCAATTGGTCATTTTTAGTGCTCTGCGGGGTAAGTTGGGTCCACATAACTCTCATTCCCCAAATCCAATTAGTTTGTTTAAACAGATTTTGGAATTGGTTGCACTTTATTGTCTCGTTCGCCTGCTCTACTCCCATTGTGTGCTGGGCGGCGAATATGGCATATCGATCTGGGGCTATATATATTTTCTGCCGGCTTTCACCGCCCAAACGCTGGTCCTAATGCTGTTTCGTATTTGCTGCCAAACCATCGGCTTGGATCCAATTGTTCGTATCCATGTGGACAACAACAAGATCATTCTTACAACAAACCAAGTTCACTTTTACAGGCAACTGTCTTTAATTTAATTAGCGGCATAATATGCATCATCCTTGCACTCATCCTGCTCATTTCGATGTGGAACCATTGCAACAACGAGTTTACCATATTTTTCTATGTATCCGGCAGCTGTGGACTGATCGCGGGCATTCTCCATTTGTGTAATGGCATCATGTGCCTCTTCTATATGCCACCGGAGGAAGCGTAGGTGTTGCATGTTGCATGTGGTATTTGCTAATATTCATTTTTTATATTTTTTGTTAGGAATTATCTGAAACCCATCAGCAAATTCAAGAAAGAAGCGATTGACAGTCCAAAATTATGTTAATGGTCGAGTTTTTTTTTTTTGTGTAAAATAGATTTTTAATAAAATAGATTTTTTGGTTATTGAATAAAAATTGATTGTACCTTTTCCACACTTAAACTAAAATTTCAAGTTTAATTTAATTCGCCTCCATTTATATTTTTCATTTATTTTATTCATGAGCAGCCACAAATATATTTTTTTTGAGCTGCATCATTTCAGCTTGCAGCTTACCAATTTCACTTAAATAATTCAGTCGAACCCTTTTGTTCCACTTTATTGAACTGTTTAGAAAGGGCGTAAGACTCCACACCCAACAAAACATTATTGTTTGCCGTTCTGTTATTGTTATTTGTTATTGTTGGGCGTCTAGCCAGGGGCAATAATCAATATTTGGCTTCTCTATGCGACCTTTGCGTGTTACTTAATGGTTCAAAGTTGTAGTTGTGTCGACAGCTCAACTGAATTGAAACAGAAATGAACAGAACTTAACTAAACTGAGCTAAACTAAACTAAACTAAACTAAACTGAACTGAACTGATGTGTTGTGGAAAGTTCTTATCGCATATCATTTACTCAGCTGGCAATCAATAAATTGGTTTGTGCCAATCATCGTTGGCCCAAAAGGGTCTTATGGTCTTAACGGTGTGTGTGCGTCATAATTGTTTGGTATTTTCATTAAATTGTCAGTTGGAATTAAAGTATTTACTATGAACTACAGTGTGTCATGTTAGTTATTTTCTGCATTAAAAGACGATCTGTTTAAATCATATATAATAAAAGTTCTTTTATATTTATTTAAGTGATTTCTAACAATCGAAAATTAAACAAAAAATTATAAATTAATTGTCTAACAATTGTCAATTTGAAACTCTTTGTAAATATTCTCTTAGAACTTCCTTAAAAAATAAAAATAATTTAAAAAAAAAAGAAATTTAGGGGATAACAAATACTCTAACTATAAAATGCTATTTTAAATTAAATTATTTTTTTTTTAAAAAACATACATATGAATATATAAAAGACAAAATATTTGTAGTTCTGGAATTTCATATTGAACAATTCTAGAATAAGACTGCAGAATGAAAAATTCTTCTGTATATAAATAATATAAATTTTTTTAAAGTTTTTTTTTTTTATCATTGGCCTCATTGTTGGCTGTGTGTGTTGAAGTATGCGGTTTCTCTTTTTTTTTCTTCTGTTGTGTACATTTTTGATGCGTCAAGTCATCACGCTAAAGGACAGCCCTTTCAATCAATGTGTGATTGACAATCATGCGATTCAATTCTAAAAGCACGCATATTCATAAGCATAAAAGATTTCCCTACATGCTATTCAATGTGCTGGCAACCAAACAGACAATCGCATTGAATGATTGACAGACTGGCAGACTGGCAGACTGTCGGACTGGCACACTGACAATCATCCACATAGATACTCAATGTGACACTCACTAATATATGCAATCAGTTTCGAGCGAATCAAATGAATGCGAATGAGTCAAATAGCACAAAACTGCAACTGGTGAATGTAAATCTGGGCCTGATGCTGCTGTTGCTGTTGTTGCAGCTGTTGTTGCTGCTGTTGATGGTGCTGTCACTCAATTGACGTAGCTGATGATGAATGCAAACAGGCAGCACATTCACTTCCTTTGCAACACAACTAGTTCATCAAGTGACTGGTTTTGATTTCAGCTACTTTTATCTACGACATTTCTCAATTTGATGACCTGTCAAGCGATACCATTGAAACCGTTAAACATTCGATTCTTTACTTAAGTCTGACAATAGATGTTAAAATCAAGTGTTATAAATATATATTTTAGAGCTATTGTTATATAATTTGGAATGTATATATAATATGGATATGGTATGTATTAACGAAAATAACTCAACAATTTGTATGCTAAGAAATTCTATTTTAATAAGCACTAGTAATCGCTGTCGATTAATATCGGTGAACGTTTTTGACACGGTTTAATGCCTTTCCTAGTAGCGATATAATTGGAAAATGAACAAGTTGTGGCCTTTTGGGACACTTAATTAAATACTTGTACGCTTGATTAACTGGTCAAGTTCTGATTTGGGCACTTGGTCTAATTAGTGCCAGGCCGATGTCATAAATTTGATAGCAAGCACATTTGCCCCAAAAGCAAGCAGCAGCTGTAGTAAAAGCCAAATGCTGCCCGAAGAGCTAGCTAGAAACATGCGTCATTTGTCAAAATGTGCGCACTGCATGCAAATGGCAACAGAAAGAGCAACAGCAGCAGCAAAAGCAGAACTAGCAACATCAGCAGCAGCAGCAGCAGCAGCAACATAAGCAACAATCAGCAACAGTAGCAACAGCAATGCCAGTAAACAAATGTAAAAATATTTGGCACTTAAAGTGCTGCCAGACAAATACGACAAACGTTGAAGAGTCATTTACAAGAATTGCAGCAGTAACTGCAGCAGAAGCAGCAGCAGCAGAAGCAGCAGCAGAAGCAGCAGCAGAAGCAGCAGCAGAAGCAGCAGCAGAAGCAGCAACAGCAACTGTTGTTGAGGGGGATTCTTGCAAGTCAAGCGTTGGCATTGGGTGAAAAATGTGCGAAAATGCCGGCAAACGGAGCAGACAGCGAACGTCATCAGTGCAAACAAAGCACATGACACGAGCATAGAGCGGGGGGGTGCGTGTGGGGGGAAGGCGCATAACAAACAGTAAAAGGAATACGGTTAGAGTTAAACGCAAGCAGCGACTCGACTGCAAAGCTGCCAGTCAAAGCGTCGAGTCAGTCAGTTAGAACAGCACATGTACACACACACACACACACACACACATACACACATGCACAGAGACTGAGTGCAGTCAGTTGGACAACACACAAAGCAGCTCAGAGCAGAGCAAATAGGGAATGAGCGTGGGAGAGAGACTGAGAAAGAGTCGACGTCGCGTTGGCGTTGACGACAATTGCACAATTCATAATAGGCAACATGACACTGAAGCTCACACACACACACACACTCACACACACACACACGCACTCACTCACTGATTGCAAGAGTTAAGTATTTAGCGTGAGCTTCTTTGTATATGTTTGTATGTTTGTTGCGTACTTAACGCTGTGAGGCCTTAGTTTTCCATCTCCCATCTCCTATCTGTCATCTCCCTCTCACCATCGCTCTTTCGCTTAGTCTGGCTGACTGAGTGACTGGCTGTCTGTCATTGAGCGCAAGCTAGCATTGTTTATTTTCCAACACTGGTTCTAATGTTCGCTGCTGCTGATTGCAAATTGCATGCAGCGAAACGAAAGAGCAACCGCCCGGGGGGGGCGTGGCACGGCGCACGCCTTTGCCCGTAAATTACTTGGGTAATAAGCATTATGCACAGTCTGTGCGTCAGTTTGTGGCCAACATCAGTGTCAAATTAGTTTTACGCTTTGACCTTCCCCCCAGCACTCCGCCTCACCATAACCAAACCCTTTTTTTTGCACAGCCTTTGATGGTTAACATTTGATTAAAATGCCAGTTTTGTTGGCCAACAGCAAATACGAATGCTCTACTTTAACCTGATTGACTTGCAGATGTCCTGCGTCAAATATTTGCTATGCGGCGACAAATTGATGGAAATACCCTATATAATTACAATTAAACTAATTGAAATGTATATAGAAATATTTGACAATAATTATAAATGTTTTATTACAGGTGCTTTAGAATTTAAAGTATTAATTATAATTTTTTGTTGTAATTAATCCTAGTAAATTTTGTTCAAAAATGTATAATGAGAATTTCTATAATGTTATTTATGTTGTATTTTTATTTTCTCTTTTTGATTGCAATAAAAATAATTTTATTGTATGTTCAAATATTTAAAACTATGATAAAATTTTTGTTTCAGAAATTATTTTTTTTTATCATCAATTCAAATAAATTATGTAAGATACTGTGTGATAAAAATGTTTATAAGAATTTTAATTTGTTCAAGCGAAATTTTAAAAATTTCCTTAATAAAGATAGCTTGTTTTAAGGAAACTTTCTTCTAAAAAATTTTCAGTTTTCAGTTCAACAAGGGACAAATAACTTGTCCACTTTTGATTGAAATACCTTAAGGAAATAGCAACTAAGTTTAGGCTTTGATGTGTGCGTTAGGAACTGCTGCAATGAGGCACACACAAAGAATGAAGAAATAAGAAGAACAATAAACAATAAAAATACTACAGGAAATAAACAGCCCAAAAGAAATCAGTCAAGTGGGACTAATACACAAAACTGAATCAAAGAGTTAATATAATATGATAGAGGTATGTCTGTGTATGTGTAAGTGGTTATTCGTGTGTGTGTGTGTGTGTGTGTGTGTGTGTGTGTATATTTGTTAATGCACATAAATTAACGCACACTAAAGAAAATATGCCATGCAACTAATTAAAATGGTGGCGCGTTGCGTATACGCCACATATTTTAATGGCTGTAAATTAGTGCAGTAAACTTATCAAGATACTGAAAACGCAACAAATCCAAAAAAACAAAGCCAACTAAGAGCTGGTTTGGAGGGAGGAGGTTGGGAGGTTAACAACTAAATTGGTTAAGGGTGATGTAGTCGTACAAGTGACCAGCCACCGTTTGGCCCAGCCATTAAAAACGGCAATAAAAAGCTCGTAAAAGCCATACAAAAAATAGCATTAAAACAGAGAGAAATAATGGCAACAGGGTAAACAGCAGCAGTAGCAGCACTTACAATAACAACAACTCAAATATTAGCTTAAATGCAATAGACATTAAATTACTCGTGCCAACAACAATAAAGTCGAACGAATAAAACAGATTTTCTGCTAGTAAAGCAATAAAACTGAGAGTGAATCGACAGCGAGTCAGTCGCAGGATTCCAACTGGATCACAGGACAACGACACCAGCAACAGCAATAGCAACAACAACAAAATCAACAACAACAACATCAACAATGACAACAACTCGAATGTAAGCCAAATTGAGCTAAAATGACTTTTTAATTCGATTCAAGAAGCGAAGGGAAAATTTTCTTTCGCTCGAAAATGCCACGTGTTGTCCATCAGGAAAGTGTCTCTTTCCTTTTTTCTGACCTGTCAGTAAAATATGTGAAGGCAAATTTTTCTACAACTCTGTGTGTGTGTGTGTGAGATGGTGTGTGTGTGTGTGTGGAATATATATGAGTCTCAAAATACAACCATATATTTAGAACAGTCAAGTGTCCTCTCACAGAATGCCATGGATACGCCCGGGTTAGCTTTCCAGTTTGTTTGACTTCTTGAGCTTATCAACAGCCAAACGAACCAAATATTTAATTCAATTTTGGACGCAAGCCAATCTTTAGAAATATTTAATAAAAATTATAATTTATGAAAAGCAACGAACGACCGTAAAATACACTGTGGGAAAAAAGAAAAAAAAAACGCTGGCATTTTGTTTAGTTAAGAAAAATGTATTGCCATGTGAAAATCATTTTGAATATTTATCTGAAGATTAATTAAATTTTAGTATGCTTTTAATTTAATGAAACTAATTTTGTAATATAAAATTAAAGCATAGTTTTGCTATTGTTGTAAAAATTTGTGTCAATTATTTTGTAGACAGAAATTTGCTTAGCAAAATCAATCAATTTTTTTTTTTAATATGTGTTAAACATTTTTAAAGTTATTTTCTATTTAAGTAATATTATTATTATTATTATATAAGTGTTAAATATATATATATCAATTTCTGTTAGATTGATTCCCAATTTAATTTACGTTTCAGCTTAATATGACCCTAATTTTAAATTGAGGGCAGAGAAACTGATTTGCAAGTAAAATTTGTTTCTCGTTGAAAGACGAACATGACAAATTCCAATATACTTTATTTATCCTCTGGGAATAGAGTACAATAAAGGAGCGAGTCGACGACAGCCAAAATGAGCTAAGAGCTTTGGGGGAGGTGGGCAGGGAGTGAGGGATGTGCGCGCTTGCTGGGGGTGCACATATTTTGACATCACCAGCAGCAGCAGCAGGAGCAGGAGCAGGAGCAGCAGCCGCATCGCGTGAGTCGCTGCTTGTTTATGCCACAAGTGCCACTTATTGTGGCTTGCCTCCCAGCCTTGCACACACACCTCCCCCAAAAATTTTAAGTTTCGCCTCAGAACCAGATAGAGACAGAGCCCACTCCTATGGTCCATGGTCCATGTTCCATGTTCCATGTTCCATGGTCTATGGTCTTGTATATGTTGTTATGCTCAAAAAGTTTAGTTTACAAAATGGGGCTGCTGCTGCTCCCGCTTCTGCTCCTGCTTCTGCTGCTGCTCCTGCTGGTTTGCTATAAAGTCTGAAACTGAGCAGCGTCAGAGTTGTGACGTTAATGTTGTTCGTGATGTGGCACAGATGATGATGATTATGATGATGGTAATGATAATGATGATTATTATGAGGATGAGGATGAGACGTGTGCGTGGACAGTCTGAAGTTTGTTTGCCCAAATGAAATATGAGAGCGGCGCTTAATTAAATTTCAGTTCATTTATAACACAGGTTCCAAAAAGGACGAACAAAAATACAAAAAAAAAAAAACTGGCAGCGGCTGTTGAAAGCGGTTTTTGGCATTGGTATTTGGTTGCCAACAGGACCGAAATACAATTTAAATATTTGTTTACATTTGTTTTGTATTTTGTGCAGAATTTGCTATAAACGCGTTTTTGCTCATAATTCTAGATATAAATATATATTTATCAAATGAATGCTATCAATAAACGTGTTAAATTTTACGAAATAACACAGAAAAGATATGACAAAAAAAATGTGCCAATTTATAGGAAATTACACATTTTTTTCTATTTGACAATTTATGCTATTTAATCCGATTGCTGTTGTGAATTTAAGCACTTTTACCGGTTTACTGTATTTATTTTTTATACATTTTTATACCACTGTGATTAAATTGAATACTTATTTTTTTTTTTTTTTTATTATTTTTTATGGTGTTCCCCGAGCATAACTTTTGTTCTTTATTAACTTTGGCCAACATGTTTAAGTTGCTACTTTAGCCTTTTCAGGCAACTAACTTACACTTATGAGTTCCGTATACCTATTTACCACATGAAGGGTCCGTCCAAGTCTCGTTTAAGCTTGCCACCCGCAATGCCAGCTCTGTGTCCTTTTCTCTACAGGCCTGGGAACTTGTTGCAGCCATAACATATTCAAACTCATTGCCTCACATGTGTTGCGCTGTAAAGTGTCCTTTTGTTTTGGGGCACATGTTGCCATTAAGTGTTGTGTGTCTGTGTATGTGTATGTGTGTCCTTTTGTCCGCTTGCTGTGTACGCTGCAGTCAACAAGGATGCGGGCGCCTGGAGTGAAACTCAGGCTCTGCGCCTGATTGCAGCCGATAAAGTTTTGTAATTGTTTCATTTCCGGGATTTAAATTGCAAATATGACTCGCTGCGAAATTATGCTGAATGGCGTACACATGCTAATACACACACACACAAACACACACACAGACACACCAATACACTCCTTTACAGTTGCTATAAGGAACTACCCGATCAAGCAGGATACGTATCCTTTGTGGGGAGGAGCGTGCGACACAGTAGATTTAACCTAATTAAGAATGTTCAGCAGGACACAATGTTTCGAATACAAATGAAATTCTGGGGCGTGGCCAAATAGCCAAGTAGTGGGTGGGGGGTGGGAATGGGGGGTGGCAACATCCTGACACGCAGCACAAAATGAATGAGCTGCCAAGCAAATCTGCTGTCATGTTTTTGTTGCTGTTGGCAAAAGGTTTACACGAATTGCTGTTGCTGTTGTTGTTGTTGTTGCTGGGAAGACGAATGTTAATTCTATTTAAAGGCAAACACACTGACACACACACCCACACACACAGACTTAGAGGCAAGCTGCTGTCCTTTTTGGGTTTCAAAGTCACAAAGATTGTCAACGTTTTCATTTTAATTCAAACAAATGTTGCTAATGTTTTCATTGTTGTTGTTGTTGTTGTTGTTGCTGTCGTTGTTGCTGTTGTCACTGCTGCTGGGCGCTTGTTGAATATTTTATGGTTTGACTTGGCGCCCGGACAACATTTGGCTGCGTAATTTGGCCCCAAAAAATCCTTTTTACTCATTTGCCCTGCAAAGGGCCCGGCAGTCCTTTTGCTCCTTAAATTGCTCATTAAATTGATATTGCAAAATGCTCGCATTGCAATTGCAATATTTATGGCATTGTTGTTGTTGTTGTTGTTGCTGTTGCCTTTATTGTTGCCCAGTTTGCAAATTTGCAAACATTAATAAAAGAAAAAGAAAACACAACTGCCCCTTGTAAATATTATCCTCATTGTTTTTACCTGCACTTCTTTTGTTTTTAACTTTTATTATGGTTTTTTTTATTTTTATTTTTTTGTGTTGTTGGAGGCACCTGTGTCGCGTGCCTTGAAGTTTTACACTGCGACACGTTGACAATTGTTGTTTGAGAGTTTTTCGTATATATTTTTCTTTCCTCTTTTTTTTCCCTGTTGTTTTTTTGCTTAGCATTTTATTTTCGTTACTTATTTTCTTGGGGCAACATTTGCTTAAACAGCGCCAACAATTTGCACACTATTGTCGTTCTGCGCCATTCAATGTGGCATTTTCCCCGTTCCCCCCTGGAACTCTACCTTCACTCCTATCTGCAGCTGTATGAATTTAAATGGTTTTACGACTCCGTCGAGTGCGAATTGTGCTCGTCTTGCGGCCTGATAATCCAGTTGAATATGCCCGAAATTGTTGCCATTGTCGGCTTAAACGTAAAATTGTCTGGGCTAAATGGAAAATTAAGGCACTCGAGCAGCAAATACTTTCAAGATTTATAATTCATATTAGAGATAGGTTTGGTGAGTCTGTCAGAGGCATAGAAAATTCCATAAAGTTGTTATCAAATTTAGAAGTCTATAGAAATTCTGTTTATATTTTTCTACAATATGGTTAGCTGCATAAATAGTTTAACCAGTTAAACGATTAATGTTAATGAGTCTATTTTTTCTATTCTTATTTAAATATAAAAAACAAGTTGATTAAATTTTGTTGAAGCTGTAGTTTTAACACATAAAAATCAGTTGTAAGAATTACGATCAATCCATTTTAATTCATATTTATAATACTAACACAATAAAATGTACTTGCCACATTAATAATTATCCGTTAATTCATTTTAATTCCTTTTGCTTCATGCCAAAATTTCGACTAAATTAATTAATAAATAATCACATTTAATCTATGTTAATTCCGTCTGCACATCGAATATTTGTTGATTTTAATTGAAATGGCTTAATGAGTAACTGCCAAATTTCATATTTATGATATTTTTAAATAGCACTCCAGTAATTTGCCTAGCAAAAGCAATTCCCTTATTTTGGGCATTACTTGTACAATTTCTTAATATAATTTGTTTTACAATTTTCTCAAAATTTATCCGCTGCTTGTTGAAGCCCAGAAGCAGCTGAACAAAGTTCGCGAACCACAATCTCTGCCACATGAATGCCTTCCATATAAATATATATATATATATACAAATATATATATATGTATATATTTATATATATGTAAGGAACAAAGTAGAGTCTCCGATTCAATGAAATCCAATTAGCTTTTTGTGCGCTTATCAACGCGTTCACAGTTGCTGCTGCGCGGGGAAGGGAAGAAGTGGATTGGTGAAAGGGGCACAGTGGGGGGAACGGGTAGTTGTTGGAGTTCGAGAGTTGTCTGCACAACAAGCTGAATTGCCGAAATGCTAGCTGACATTTGATTGTCTTGCCCCAAAAGCGTTTTATTTCTGTCACTGTTTTTGTAGTTGTTTGTCTTCATTTTTTTTGTTTTTTTTTTTTTTTGCCTGGCTGCTGCTGGTAGTTTCTTGCCTACTGCCCAACACGTGATGAACTGGACATAAAAAAGGAAACTAACAAAAAAAAAAAAAAAAACACACACACACACACACATATGAGTGCGCGTTTCGGGTTCGAAAGGCCACTCCAAATGTAAACGGCTGTCCGTCTGTCTGTCAGCTAAAAAAAAGAGAAAAAAAAAGAATGAAAAAATATAAATAAAAAAAGTGGTGCTATCATTCTCAGTTTACAGGCGAATGTTTCTTGTGCTGTGCATTTGTGTTTGTGCTTGTTCATTGTTTATGTGTGCTGGCCTATCAGTGTGACCATATCTGTAACTGTAGCTGTAACACAGCTGCATCCTGTTGCCTCATGCCGCTTGCCGCTTGCCACTTGCCCGTTGCGTGTGCGAGTATCTCTTACGCTTCGTTTATTTAATTTTGCGCATATTTTTTGCAACACAATGCTTTCACTCTAGCAGTGTACGTGTGTGTGTGTGTGTGTGTAGAGTGTGTTTTTTATGTGCTGTTGTATTTGGCAATCCGCTTTCGCTCTTGCTGTCTGCGATCTGACTGCAGGGCAGAAACCAAAAATGTCGAACAATTTGATTAACCAAGTCCGCCAAAAGAAAAATATATATATAAATAAAAAAAAAGAAAAAAAGAAACAACGTCAAAATTATTTGAAAGCAAATTTTAATTAAAGCCTGCCGCGCTCTTGCCTCATGCCTCATGCCTCAGCGCAAAAGCAAACAGACAGTCGACCGCAAAAGCAACACCAGCAGCAGCAACATTTGGTCAGAGGGCAGCGTCGCTCGAAGACCGCAACACGGTGTAAATCCCTTTATCAAATTAATGAGCTCATTAAAATTCGTTTAGCAATTACAGTTTTAACAATTTCCGACCCCAGCCCAGCCCAGTCCAGCCCAGTCCAGTTCAGCTGAGCCAGCAGCGTGAATCGCACAGGTGATGTTGGCGACTCGTCGTGACTCGAATTTCAGTTGCAGCTGCCACACCCACACCAACGAGTAAGTGTGTGTGTGTGTGTGGCAAGTGGCACATGGCACACTGTCGCTTTATGTAATATTCATAAAAAAAAATCATAATAAACTGCTCACAGCAGCAGCACAAAGAAGTTTTGTTGGATTGTTAATAGCGAAATCGTGTGGCCAGGAAATAAATGCGCATAAAAAAATGCCTTAAAAGTAATAATAATTGCGTTTAGGCTCGTTGGCTTGAAACCTTTCTTGGAGCGCTGCTCAATCGCGGGTGAAACAATAAAAAAAACCCCAAATAGCAATCTAATAATTTATGATGGCCTCCATTAAAAAGCAAAGTAAAGAAGGAAGTCCCTGGAAAGGAGACGTTGCAAAGCCAACTTTTTCCCATTCGAAAGTATTGAAACCTCTGTGAGGGATGAGGGGTTGCGAGGGGCTGTGAACTCACCTCCCATTGATGTGAGTGCAATAAAAATGTTATTATTTCATTTTATTTATTGCGCTCTCTTCACAATTTATGATGTGCACACATTTTGTTACATATTTTTTAAATATAATGCCTTTTGTTGTTGCTGTTTCTGATTTTCTTCTTTTTTTTTTGGTACTGAGGCTTTTTGTTAATTTTCATAAAATCACTTTTGGCAGCACAATGGTTGCTGTCGCATTAACAAAACTGATTAATTTGTGCGCAAAAAACGTGCTTTGTCATCCACTTGCTGTTTATGTCTTTTGATTTTGTCATCATATTAAAAGTGTATTTTTGGATTTTATTGATTTCTTAAATATTTTCACATACATATTTAAGGTATTTTTTTTTTTTTATTAAATTTCTGTAAGGAAATATTTATTAATGTTTGATTGTTTGGTTTCCTCTTGTTTTAATTTAATAATATGTCTTTTGTTGGTTTCAAGTAGGATTAAAACTGGAATAGCTATGAAAAATATCAGAGTGTAAAAATCACTGTGTTTGACATTTTAAAAATGTAAACTAATATACTGTTGACCTTGTAATGTACTAAATAATAAAAAATCTTATTGTGTTCTAAAACTTTTAAGCCGTTGAATTGTTTTTATTAAAATTTCAATCAGAGTGGAAAGCTTTTATTCGCTTGAAAACAACTTTTTCATGTGTAACAATTCAAAATTAAATCACTTTTTACATCAGTAATTTGTTTTTGTTTTGTGAGCTTCTTAAAATTAACGTAATAATTTCAAACAGAATTCTTGAAGACGAATCCCAATAGAATTCAAATAAATTCGCAGAATATAAAAAAAATCGTAATTGCTTCATTATTAATTATAACTTACTTTAAAAAACCTGAATTTAAATTGTAGCATTAATTTTTATTTAGTTTGAAAAAATACAGAAACAACAGGAATTTCACTTTTTGGCAAAAAATGTTGTTCATATTAAAAAGTCTTAAAAAATGTTAGCTGCCAACCAAATCAAATCGAAATTTCTCCCACTGAAGGTATATTTTTATTTAGATCAGATATTTTTATCGCCGCAAAATCTCAGCTTGTTTTGCTTATAAGACACAACAACAATTACATGCACAACAAAAAAAAAAAAAAAAAGAAGAAGCATAACAAAAACAACACACACACAAACACACACAGCTTAGCCGAGAAAGCCATAACTGACAAATTTATATTTTATTTGACATCCGGCTTAATGTCGAAATATTTCGCTTTGCTGCTCGAAGGGAGCTGTGTGTGTGTGTGTATGTGTGTGTGAGTAAGAATCTGATTTTCATTGTGCCTCGTTGCTGCCTTTGGGCTTGAATTCTATTGATTTCTTATGCCTTTGTTTGTCCCTTTTGTCCTGGCCGCAGTCACTGTCCCCGAATCTCAGCGATTCGCTTGCTTTTTGGTCTTTAACTGCGCGCTTTTTTTTTTTGTATTTTTTTTGCCATTTATTGTACATTATGCAGGCGACTTATATTGACATTATCTGCTGCTTCCTTAACAGCTCCGCGTAAATCCTTTTTAACGCGCAACGCGCTCGCCTACATCTCTCTCTCTTTTAACTGTTTTCAATTGCTTTAAGCCCACCTTTAAGCCACAAAAATATTTGCGAGTCCTAAGCAAGTCGTATAACGTATAACAGACTCTTGAGACGGATTTGCAACAGCGTATGGGTTCAAAGGTCAAGCGTTGCTGTTAACGCCCCCATTTGCCTAACTGCAATTTATGTTATTTATTCTATGCGCTGACATATTGCCAGGCGTTTTGTATACTCATTTTTTTGCTCCTGCTGACCTATCCTCATACATCAGTCGACAGCTGCTGGACGTGTGTGTGTGTGCGTGTGCGTGTGTGTGCAGATTACAGTCATGGACATGGTGCTGATGTCAAAAATACTGCGTTATTTGTTTAGTTGCCCCTCAACAATAGGGCGGTCTTGGCCCGACTGGGTTGGCCAGGACTGGGTGAACCCCCTAAACTGGCTGGCTGATTGCCTCGGGGGCCTGTTGACTGGATTCTGTTGGATTTAGCTTGTTGGCATGACTATGCATTTCATTTGATATGAATGCACACACACACACGTGTACACAATGATCTATTTGGATGGGTTGCCCCAAAGGTGACTGTCATTTTATTGCAGTTAAGCATGCGTCAGACTTATCTATGCAGAAAATTGAATACCAGATGCGATACACGATGAGATTTCAGTGCGTATAAATTCTATTGTCCTTATAATAATGCTCTGTCACGTGTTGTGTGTTCGCATATCCTGCCTTTATTTGCTCAGAAGACCCCCTCCTCCCCCTCAGACCTTCTCGCTGCTCGGCCCACAAATTGATTGTATAGATTTGATATTAAGGATTAGAAATCATCGCACAGATGCGCATTCTTATTTTGCTGTCTCGCTGTGTGGGCGTATACGAATGGAGGCGTGACACCCACAACCCCTCGCTCATCGTTGTGTGTGTGTGTGTGTTATACAAAATTCTTCTTACGCTGGCTTTTCTCTTATTTTCCAGCTTATATCTCTCATCGCAAATTGTTGTCCAAATGTTTTACAATCTTCCAGTTTTCAATTGCATTTTCCTTCGATTTTCTTTTGCTATATTTAACTTTGACGCTCGCTGCTTAAATTACATATAAGACGAGATCTCGAGGCACCAAACTTAGGCTATTTTTTTATGTTCATATATATATATATATGTATATATATATGTGTGTTGAATGCATATTATGTTTGGTTTATTTTATTTTATGTTGTTGTCATCTGAACTCTTGGCAAAAACCTATACAAAAGGCAATTTTCGTAGTTGCATCTTTTATATTAGACAACTCACACACACACACACACACACGCGCACACACACACATAGTGACAGTCAACCGCTTCGATGTTCAACAAAATTGAATTTTTAAAAATTGTCCTGTCTCAGGAGGCAGCCGGAAATATGAAAATCCCCGCAGCGCCCTGCACACTTTGCCCTATTCCTAATACAGCAGCATTGCACTGCAATACGCTCCACTATGCTTGCTACAACATAAACACAATAACGCACACATACATACACAAACACACTCACACACATATCTGAAGACACACTCAATCGCAGTTTCCTTGGCTGCTGCACATCATCAACATCTTCTTTTCGGCATTGTACGAAAATTGAGTGCGATTATCCTTGCTGGCAATGTCCCTCTAAAATCAATGGAATACGAAAAAGTTTATAATATAAATGTATTATTTTTCTCAGTGTTATCTTAATTCATACAATGATAATGTGCTAATTTTTACTTTGGTAAATATATAATTTAAAAATCTAATTCCAAAAAATTGTTCAGAATTGTTTAAAATTTAAATGATAAAATAAATAAATTGCTTTCGACCTGCAACAGATATGAAAATATAAATTTTTATATAAGATTATTAAGCATTTACTAGCTGAAGGTAAATCCATTTTTTTACATATCAGTTCGTGGTTTATATTATATTTTTTGTAGGGTATTTTAATGTCAAGCATGCCCAGCAATGCCATTCAATATTGTTTGTTTTTTATGTGTTATTCTTGGTGCTTTCTTTGGGTTTAGTTGTACTTCAATGCACTCGGTCTAAACAGAGTTAAAGGCACATCTATTTTGGCTTGAATGTGTGTGTGTGTATGTGTGTGTTTTGCTTGGATTTATCCAGTTGGATTTTGTTTAATTCGTTGTCTGTCTTTCTGAATGTGTGCTGTTGCTGTTGTTGTTGCTGTTGTTGTTGCTGTTGCTGTTGCCATTGCAGTTACTGTTGCATTAGACTTCGCCTCTAATATCTGTTGCAATTTGTTAACCGAGTATATATTGTTATTTGCTGGTTTTCTTTTTTTTTTTTTTTTGGAGCGCTGTGTTTTTCAATTTATTTTCATGTTTTACGCTCTTTTGTTGCATATTTCATTTGGCGCCTTTTAGTTATTGCCATTGTTGCTAGTGCTGCTGCTGCTGCTGCTGTTGCTATTGCAGTAACAATTGTTTTTGGCACTCGGTAAAATATGCAACATATTTTGCATGCTGATTTAGTTTTCCTTTTTGTGTTGGCAAAGCGGCAACAAAAGTGCTAATAAAAAATAAATTGCACATGCGGGCGGGCACACAGCAAAATACAATGTATATTTTAAAAATGCACAAAAAGCATCAAAAAAATTAAAATAAATATTAATAACATCGACTAAAAGTTGCAATTACAGTTGCTGACACTATTTCAAGCTGGTTGAACTTAAATGTGAACTAAAATAAATATTGCTAAGGCTACGTAAAATCTAAAAATATTCTAAACCAAACTTGTTTGCACCTAGTCAAGTCTAAGGTTTAAATGTTTTCTTATTTTTAATTGAAATGCTCAATTAATGGAGTAAACAGAATTGGTATCCAGGATTTATGGCCAAAATTTTAATTTGCCCGACTTTATTGCTAAGCAAACAACTAAGTTTTGGCAGCATTTAAGCTTATCCTGTTGGCTATGGCAGCATTAACTCAATTATGCAATAGGTTCCGTTTCATTACGTCTGCTTTCCCACACATGCAGCTCATTCACACACACACACAAATAGCCTTTGGGCCATGGCACTTAATCGCTTAAAGTTGTTCAACAAAAACGACAGCTCAACTTGTGCCCGGCAGCTGCCTGGCAACAACAACCACAACTTGCTGCACAGTGCAAGTAGGTCTCTTTGTGCAACACACACACTCACACACATACACATACACCCCATATATGTGCCTTTTGCCATGTGCTTCAAATGCAAATGGGCGTAAAATTTTAATTGAGCCTCTGCCCTCAAAAGTATGCAATGCCCTTTTATATTGCAGCTGCAACACAAGCTGGAACAGCAACCTTGAATTTCGCAATTGCAGCAAATTCAATAGAATGCCAAATCAATCAAAATACTCACACAAAACCTGTACAAAATGTTGAGTTACATTATTGTTGCCACACTTGCCACTTAGCCTCGCTCTTGTTGCAAAAAAATGCTGCGCATCAATTATTTATTTTCAATTTGTTGTTTTCGATTAGACCATTCACATATGGCATTCAAAGTGGGTGTGTCTCTGCAACTGAATAAATGAATGAGTGAATAAACGCATGCCATTGAATAGACACACAACAAACAAATGGCTCGTCGCTGCGGCTCTTTTGTTGCAACACACACACACACACCATTGATTGCCACACAAGCACACCGCATTGCAAAATGTTGTTCAGTTTCTGCATCATAAGTTGACGCCTTTTCTGGTTACATGTTTTATGCTTTTTTTTTTTTTGCATAAAAGTAATTTTGTGGCAAACTGTGGCAGTGGGCAGGCGACGTGGGGGACATGGTCGTGTCTTGTGTGTGTGTTTTGTCCTTGCTTGCCATATCATCCTTGACAGGCTCAAGCGTGAACAGCTCGACTTGTGTTTTTCAAGATATTGCAACAGCTCTTTGGCATAATCGCTGCGAAATTGAATTTTGCGGTTTAAGCACAGTTTGACTTGCTAAACTAAAACCACACAAATATATATGTATATATGTATGTATATAAAAGCATCTCTGAATTTAAGAAAATATATGTACAAATTGCCAATTGCTCGTTTTGCTTTAAAAATTATTAGCTTAAATGAAATAATTTAACACAAATAATGACTCATTTCTAAATAGATAAATTTAACATTGAACAACTTGATAAAGAATTGGATAAACTGGTTATGAGAATAGGGATAGTCATGCACCTGAAAGTACCAATTTTTTCCTCTCTGATTTATAATAATAAGAATAAAATATCTTTAATAAATATTTGCCCAAACTGAATAATTTATATTCCTCTGATTGCTATAAGAAATGACTTAGCCTGCTCATAGCTGGTTGCAATACTTTTAAGGAACAATTTGCCAATAAAATTAGAATATTTTTTCGAGATTACTCGGCTACAGTTTACTTACTTGTTACAGCTGAAAATGTGTATTTATACTTTAGATTAGAAATGTATCAGATAAATTTTATTAATAAAAATTGATATATTTAGCTTATGGAATTGTAGAGTTATATTTTTAAATAAATCTCGAGAAAAATGTAATACTCTCCAGCTATATATATATTAATAATTTATAAGAATAATAATAAAATATCTTTAATACATATCTGTCCAAACTGAATAATTTATATTCCTGTGATTGCTATACAAAAATGATTAACCCTGCTCATATTTGGTTGCAATACTTTTAAAGAGAAATTTGCCAATAAAATTAGACTATTTTTTCGAGATTACACGACTACAGCCTACTTACTTGTTACAGCTAAAAATGTGTATTTATACTTTAGATTAGATAATAAGAAATTTATTAGTCAATTTTTGTTAGTAAAAATTTATTTATATAGTTTATGGAATTGTAGAATTCCATTTTTAAATAAATCTCGAGAAAATTGTACTACTCTCCAGTTAAATATATATTAATAATTTATATGAATAATAATAAAATATCTTTAACAAATATTTGTCCAAACTGAATAATTTTTATTCATGTGATTGCTATAAGAAATGACTTAGCCTGCTCAATTTGCAATACTTTAAAAGAGAAATTTGCCAATAAAATTAGAATATTTTTTCGAGATTACTCGACTACAGCCTACTTACTTGTTACAGCTGAAAATGTGTATTTATACTTTAGATTAGAAATGTATCAGATAAATTTTATTAATAAAAATTGATATATTTAGTTTATGGAATTGTAGAGTTGTATTTTTAAATAAATCTCGAGAAAATTGTAATACTCTCCATTTATATATAATTTAATATTGGTGCATTTTTTAAGGGGGGGGTGGGTTGTAGATTAAGCCAGCTTTGCTTTTGTACTCCATCGACTTTAGTACGTCTATAATCAGTGTCATTCCTTTTCCACATTGTATTCTATGGCGATTTGGGTGGCTAGATTTGAGTTGGCTTCGGTTTGCCTTTGTGCTCAGTGCTCAGGTTGTGCCTGGGGCACTTTTGTAAATAGCTCTTGCTGCATTTACCGTTGGTTGCTATCCGAGTGGGGGGGGGGGCCTGCCTCGGCGCTGCATTCAATTTGTTGTCTGGTATTAAGTTTTCAAGCTGCAGCTTGAAACTTGATAAATAAATTACTTGCCAGCCTGACAGACACCAGAGCAGAGGAAATGGGGTAGATAGGAGTGGACAAGGGGACAAGAGGACAAGGGGGTTGGGCGGACAGCAGCTGAAGCTTTCTCACTTGCACTTTGCACTATTCTTAGACTTATTGCACTCAATTGAAGCTCCTGAGGATGGCGAGGATTGGGTGTTTGGGGTAAAATGGCTATTTGTTATGTTTCCTCTGCAGTTTCTCGGCGCTGGGTTTTTTTTTTTTTAATTTGCTTTAGTTTTTTCTTTTTTTTTTCTAAATTAGATCCTAAAAAGTCGATTGTGCCACGGACCGGAGTCTGTCACACGTTGTCTAACCTATCGGGTTCTGGCCTGAAGTTGTTAGCCGTCAATTGAGCCGCTTGGCCGGATTTAAGTTCAGGCCTGGGCATTAGCATGGCCGGTGAGTGCGGCTCATCCCACCCCTCTCTCTCTCTCTCCAGTGAAGTGATTGGCTGACTTTGACTGACGGCGGCAGTGGATAATGCTTCAACTGGTGCTTGAGTGTGTGGGTCGGGCTTGCCACTTGGTTCGTGCAACAGTCTTATTGATTTTGTGCCCGGAATTGATTTTGTGCCATAACTCAAGGCAACGCCTGGCTAAAATGTGCGAACTGACTTTCAATCAATTTAACGCATAATTCCTGATGGATTTAATCGTAATTGATGATTGATTACGGCATGAAATTTAGCGCATTTTCTCTAGAGACGGGTGTGCCCGTGTGTGTGTGTGAGGGTGTGTGTGGATGTTCTTCCACTCTTTGTATCTCCCTATCTGCAGCTGTGCAACAAATTGACGCTTTGCCTGCGGCGCACAGTTTTAGCAGCCATTTAGCCGTAATATTGTGTAATTTATTTTCGCTTAGCTTAATCGAACTTAACTTGCTACCTGCTACATGCTACATGCTACCTGCTGCGTATTTTACGACCTCATCCCCCTCTTCGCCCTTTCTCCCACTGCGGCAGCTGACAACTTTATATATATATTATATCCGCCGCATAAATCAATGTCGCGATTCGTGTTTTCGCCGCGATTAAATGCCTGATGCGCATTCATTTCTATATCCTGGACAGCGGTCGACATCAAAGCTGCACTCGATTTTAATTAAATGTATGACATGCCACTCCCGCCACCCGCCCCCGCGAAGCCTACTAACGCCAGACCGCTTTTTATTGTGGGCACAGCTTGTGCCCGACTCTGAAAGCGTCATTTTCAATTGCTATGCAATTTCTTAATGCTTTCGTTTTTTTTTTTTTTTTTTGTCGCTTAGATCGTCCAATCCGGGGATGTAAATAAAATGCAGAGCTCTGCCATTTCCTGTGAATGGAAAAGCTTTTTTTTGTATAACTTGTGAGTATTTTGGCCTTTGAAGCGGCCAAAACGGCGACATTGACTGAGGTTTTTTACCCCATGCCCATACAAAGTGGTTATAATGCCGTTTTGTACGGAAGTTTCAAGGCTTGAAATTAAAAAAAGTATATTTTTTTTAATGGTTACATCTGTATTAAAAACCTTTAATCATCTTTACATCTTTACATCATTTTATTTATTACTTATATAAAGTAAAATGGTTTGTGGTTTTATTAATAAAGAATTGTGAGTAATGTGCCAAGTAATAAAAAAAATGCATTTATTGCAAAAAAAAATTGATAATATATATTTTTAGATAATATATATTTTTAGCGAAACTAATTGTTAATAAAATTATTTAGTGTCTTGATATTAATAATTAAAATGTAATAGAACTTTTTTTTTATTATTGTGAAAAGCTTAAATCGATATTTTTGCATAATATTATTATTAGCAGTTCCCAATAAAAAAATTTTAAATAAAATTTATGGCTTTATAAATTTTAAAAATTAAAACAAAAAGAATATTATCTTGGATTGTGAAGCAAACTTTTTCAAACATATTTTGAATTTATTGTCGCGTTTAAATAGAGCGAAAAAGTATTAAAATTGAGATATTTGCACAATTTTATCTGCTGCAACACATACATTAAATCGGTGAGTGTATTGAGCAGTAAGCTTACCACGTAAGAAATTTCTAACATATGTATATATATATATATATATATATATATATGTATATATATGTATATAATTTAAAGCTTTGGCTGAAACAGCTTTTATATGCATTTTTATACAGAGTCTGTTGAAATCAATGTAAGCTGCTAGTCGAGTCTGTCGCCTTATCTGCCCCCCTTTGCCCCTTTGGTACTCCCCTCTTCGCCAACATTTATCTATCTCACATTACGAGCTGCACACTCGGCTGCCCAGTTGCTGCTGTTTGTTTGTGATTTCGCAAAGTGCGGCGATGTCCTGTTTGGTGCAAGAACATTTTATTTTAACACATGTATGTACATATATATATGTGTATTATATATATATATATGTGTCTATATATATAAATGGTTGCATCTGGCTGGTGTCAGGTAAACCGTAACGCTTTAAATCTGCTTGTCCAAGCCAGTCCTCCCGTTGCCCTAGTCTCTTTGCCTGTGCGCAGATCGCTTACATTTGGCATAAAAAGGACTCGTGTTGTATATAAAAAAAAAAACACATGCAACAACAACAACAACAACAACAAGAAAAACAACAAACAGCATGTTAAAAGCAGTTTTATGCACTGCCAGAACAAACTGAAATAAAATAAATGTGCTGGCTGCCTCTCTGTCTGTCATTTTGTTTGTCTGTCCAATTGTCTATTTGTCTATATTTGGTTGGTTGCCCGTCTGGCTGGCTGACTGTTTGGCTGGTTGGTTGGTTGGTTGGTTTGTTGTTGGTCGGTTGGTTTGTTGCCTGAATGGAAAACGCAAAAGTGCGCACGCTTCAATGCGTGTATCTCTTCCACTGTCTCTCGTCATCTGTCGCCGGGCGGGAAACTGCTTTAAAATGTGAGTTTTACGAGCGTACGTAAAAATACCAACTATAAAGACACACTCACCTCATCGACACTTTCACAAACGGTAGCTCCAAAATATTCAGCAAACAAAACAAATCCTTTGCTTTGATAGAAAAGCGTTGCAAATTTTTTAGACTCAGAGACTACTCCAAGCCTGGAAAATTTGCGACTTTATATAAATAAAGATATTTGTATAAAAGATATTTTTCCATTATATTTTTTACAATAATAGTTTGGCTTTTCTCCTCAAGATTTGTTATATATTTAAAATAAAAAAAATTGTTTGAAAAGATTTCTCATTTAATTTTAGTGTTATTTGCTTAGTTATAATTTTTTTTTTAACTTTTATAGTATTGTCTCCAATTTATCTGTCCGAATATGGCCTTTCCGAATGTGGTCAATGTTCATTTTTTTCTTTATTCACTTCTTAAAAAAACGTTGTCAACTTTTTAGACTCAGAGACTGCTCTAAGCCTGGAAAATTTGCGACTTTATATAAATAAAGATATTGGTAAAAAAGCGATTTTACGGTTATATTTTGTATAACAACAGTTTGGCTTTCCTCCTCAAAATATAGATTTATTTATTTTATTTATATATTTAAAAAAAAATTGTTTGAAAAGATTTCTGATTTAATTTTAGTATTATTTGCTTAGTTATTATTTTTTTTTTATAACTTTTATAGTTTTGTCACCAATTTATCTGTCCGAATATGGCCTCTTTCGAATATGGTCAATGTACATTTTTTTTATTCACTTCTTAACATTCTATAAACTGTTGGCTTCAATATTTTTTACTGTGTTACTGCTCCCATTTTGCAGTTTTGCAATATTCAGGCTTGTGCAAAACGTTTGAGTTAATGAATTGAAGCTATTTGTCCTAGCTGAGCCTGATTCTCCACTCAGTTTTTGCAGCCCCCCTCTTAAGTTGATCCTCATGTTGGCTTACTGGCAGCAATTGAAGTTGATTGAATTTTTTTTTTTCATTGATTAATTGATTGATTGAGTTCAAGTGTGTTCTCTGTATGTGTGTGTGTGTGTGTTTGTCCATCGTTGCTATAGTCCAAAATGTTAAAAACTAATCAAAATGCAAGGCAGCTTTATTGATAGAGGCAACGGGCCAATATTGCTGCGGTTAGGCCTAAAAACGCGATTTCGATGGAAGCCAGGCGTTATTTGGTCTACCTGTGGGAATTTTAGCAATTACGCTAAAAGCAATTGAAAAAAAGATAAGAAAAAAAAAAACGAGCAAGCGAGCAAATCCAAAAGCCCTGTGTTAGTCTGTCTTCACTTAAACACAAAGAGCTGTCGGGACAGTCATCGCCACAATACAAACAGACTCACACCCACCCACACACACACACACACACACACACACATGTGTGTACTTGAGCAAATAAAGGGTATGTTTGCAAAATCCCCCATAGACTTAAATATGTATTTAGTACAAACCATAAAAGCTTTGAGGTTAGTCACAAAGTGATATATTTTTGAAGCTCCTTTTTTTTTTGTTATAATTTAAGGGTTTTGGGATTATATTGTAGGCGGCTTGTCACGCCTACGATAGATTTTTTAATCTACCTAAACTTACATGGTTTTCCTAAAGGGCATCTAATAGTCATTGTTGCACTTTTTATTAATGTAAATTCCAAATTTTTTCTTCGTATTTTTTTTAAATTCAATTAAAATTACAGAAATTCTGTGGGGGAGTTTTCAGGGTGATCGGATTTAAAAATTATATATTTACAGGGTAGCTGACATTTTTTTAGTATTTTTTTTATTGTTGTAAGTACTTTTCATTTATTTTAAATATAAATTTTTAAATATAAATATTATTTAAAAATATTTTTATAAGTTGTCTTTGTATTTTGAGACAGACTTTGATTATATTGTCACTTTTTGCTATAAGGGGTAACTCAGAGTCGTTCATTATGTCAGCTTTACTAAATCTAACGGTTTTTTTTCTCTCTCAACATTTTGGGCCTGTCTGAGTGTTGTACAATCAACTTAAACTAAGATTACACCAGAGGCGTCGCTAAGCTCTGAAAAAAATGTGTGCCAGGACCGCAGAGCTCCGGCGGCAAAGCAGAGGCGCAAGCCGCAGCGTCCGCCACGCCCCACTCTCAGAGTGTCAACGGCTTTTGTGGGTGGTGGGTGATGGGTGGTGGGTGGAACTAGGTCGCATTTTGCTATTTGTATTTAAAAGTGGGATTTACCTGGGGTTTTCTCACTTTGCACACTTTGCACTTAGCGCACTTTTAATTTGATTTAATGTGTCTACGCGTGCCGCATCAGCGACTATGTGCTATGTGCTGTCTCTTTCGCACTCATCATTTATTTTCCCTACATGTGTTAGCTGTCTGGGGGGACTGTGTGTGTGTTGTGTGTGCTGTGTGTAAATGTAATGAACGTGTTGCCTGCCCTTTTTTATGCTCTGTGTCGTCTTCATCTTTCGTGCCATTTGTGTGAATTAAATTTTTTGCGGCGCCCCCAATGTATGCTGCAGTTTTCCCCAGCGTTTTGGTGTGGCAAGTGAAAACCTGTGTTTGCAAACACGGCTTAAACTACAGACTGTATTTTTGAAGCACAATCCAGTTGCGGTTAGCCAGTCGTCTCTGCTGCTGGCCAAAATGCAGATTAATTCCTTGACACCCCTCTCCACCAACTAAGCATGGATTTTGTTGCCTTGTATATTTTATGCTAATTTCGTCTTGGCCCTATTCGGGTCTGTGTTGCCAGCCTGGCTGCCAGATTGTCAATGGAGCACTTCAAAGCTGAGCCCGCGGCAGTGCTTTGAACTTGCTTGCTGAGTTTTCTTGTCTGGAAAACGAATTTGCTCTTGGCTTAACCGCAATTAAAACAGATTTCTTGTTGATGTTGATGTTGTCTTTGGCAAATTTGTGTAAATCAATTGTATGCATAGTTTAAGCAATTATATTATTCGCATTTAAATTGAATTCCCGTGGCTCAAACGTTTATTTGCCTTTCCATTTGACTTTAAATGCAATCGAGCAGGTGAATTTGGGTCGACAGAAAATGTCTTGAAGCATCGTCAAAATCGTTAAACAATTTGTTAAACAAACCGCTTTAAAGTTTATTTATATTTACATAAGTATTTAAATTTAGTTCGCTGAAATGTGCACAAATCTGAGATTAATCTGTAGATTTTTAATATCTTTAAGCGATTGAATTTGATAATCTTTAAACACTTCAATGTGATGGGGAAGTACTTGCTTCAAATTTATTATAATTTATTATTAGTTTGTTTATAAAAAGATAATTTTATAAGTATCTCAGTTCAATGAAGTAAACAACTCGCCTGACCATTTCTTGTCAAAGTCAATAAGCTATTTATAATGTGGGTTCATGCCCAAAAAAGGTTAAAAAGAAGCTGACCAAAAGAGAAAAGTTGACGATTTAATTTAAAATCTGAATTTGAAATTTTGTCAGTAAGAAATCAGATAGAGTTTTATGTCAGTTAATCTTAATTGAGTGAACCCACTTTCGATATATAAACAAGCGATAAATATTTTAGTGTTACGCAACCTTTGTTTAAAATTCTAAGGACAAAAAGGGTAAATACCTAGAATTATTTAAAAGTACATACCTAAGGTAAAGAACAACCATTAACACATGGAATTTGAGAACTGAGAACTGAGAACTGACAGCTGCTGCTGTCATCAAACAACTAGCAATCTGAATAATTTGTTTACAAATCATTTAAATAATTGAAAATAACAGGCCATAATTAAATATTTTGGTGACCTTTATAGAAGGTGTAAGGGCTTTAATAACTCCCCCAGGAGACGCAAAGTAAACCCAATTTAATAACAGTTATGCGTAATTAATAATTTAAATTAAAAACAATTTAGTTTTTAATTAGTTACGTACTCAAAATATGAAACAATAAATCGCATTGTTTGCTGCTGCTGAACAACAATAATCATATATCATTTTTGGCAACCGAGTTGTTAATCGATTTTCAAGGATATTTGTGCTCATGTTGCTTGGAACAGTTTCAGCCTTTACACGTTTCGGCCAGCTCATTAGTTGGCTGGAAAGATGTTGTCGCCTCTGCTTGGATCTTGGCCCCAATAAGTAGGCAATTGTTGTCCACACTCGTAATCGCTGTGCAGCATGATTAATATGCTTGTGTGTGTGTGTGTGTGTGTGTGTGTGTGTAGGTGTGTGTGCGTGTGAACAGACTCTATGTAGACATTGCGTTGTCGGCGAGTTAATTTATAGACTTATCAACACTTAATCACCGGAAAAATGGCATGGTGCCTGTGTAAAATTGCAGTCAGTATTACGCCGCATATAAAGTAATGTGTGGCATAACCAAAAGGCAGTGCCACGCATTTTGATTACTTGCCCAAGACAAGAGAGAACAGTAGAGAAGGGAGGGAGGGAGGGCGGTGTGTTTGTGGCAGCTTACTAGTTGTTAGTGTTAGTTTGTGCGTGCCGCTGCTTGTGTCTCCTATGCTGTGTTGCCGCGTAACATATTTGCCGTAATTTATACTTTATAGCCTACCAAGATATGAAAAGTCACACAGCCAAATACACACGCATACACCCAACCACACACACATTCACACACACACACACACGCACATTGAAAGCTGTGGCTATATTTTTTCCAGCGGCCGTTGAACATTTTGACTTTTATGCCATTTGCTGCGGTTACCAAGCTAACTGTGGTCAGGACATGTTGTTGTTGCCAATGTTGTTGCTGTTGTTGTTGCCAATGCTGCTGTTGTTGTTATTGTTGTTGCTGTTATTTATATTTATGCGTGCATATAAATAACATGCCTTCTGCATGCGGGTTTATATTATTAGATTTGCGTTGATGTTGCTCTATAAACATCATGCTGCCACATGCCCCAAAAAAACACATATATTTAAATATCAGCCACAAAGAGTTGACGGCATAATTGAGGCGAAGAGCCGAGGCGACCTTCAATCATACTTGTCCAGCTATCTGGCAAAAGTTCACATCACGCATTTCTCATAAAGTGGCCAAGACACAAACACACACACACACACATGTATGAGTCTAACAATTGGCCAGAACAATTGCTGACGATTTGCTGGCCGCATCAATTTCCAGGCTTTGGCCTTTTATACAGATATTTATCCCACATAGCCTACTCGGTCAAGTCAGTTACTCTGCCAATTGCACGCGCGTCCAATCTGTGGCTGATGGACGAGTTCGAGGCTTGTATTTGATGATTCCAAGCACACATATACACACACACTTACACACACACACTTAGGCACACAAGCACACATCAAGTATTTGACTATGCCCATCTTTCCTTTTGCCTTGCCTAATGATTGCAACAACGTGACGCACTGGCAATTGTATACCCTGTTTTTATTAATGATTAGGCTGGATTGTGGCATTAACATTTGAATACATTAATAATTATATTTTTCATCAGATGCATATTGCAAATCATTCATATGTTTCTTATAGAAAATTGATCATACTTTTTATCTTCAATTTAAAATTTTGTTAAATTTCCTTATTCCTTATTATTATTAATTTTATTACCTTATATTTACATTTTTTTAATTCGCACAAACTTATTAATAATTTAAAAAAAAGTCTAGTAAAATTCATTATAATCTTGTGAATCTTTATTGGATTTTGACTAAACTAGAACTCAATAGTGCAAAAATGTGCTCCCCAAACTAAGCCAAAAACTTGCAACAAAAATTTAAACATTATAAAAAAAAATAAAAAAAATGTAAATAAGAGACTTGTAAAGTTGCTGAAAATAGCTTGAATATTTTAAATTAAGTTAAATTTTATAATCATTAATAATCATTATTCAATAATAAGTAATTTAACTTAATTTAAGAAATTTAACAGATTTTATTTATATCTTCTAAATTTATTAAATAAAGAGCAGAAATTTATTTAAGTAGTCGGACTTTTTTGCAGACTTTTAAGTATATATCATTTTTCTAATTAACTTTAGGCCAATGTAAAACAGAGTTAGCCAATTTTAAATACTACAGAGTAAATACTAGTCAAGTTTCTTTTTTTTTTGTTTTGCAGCTATTTGTTTTTGTGTCTTTGGCGGTTTGGCGCAATATTCTTTGGGTATTGCATTTGTGCTGATCTTTATTGTTGGCCGTTTTGGCAAACATGTGCGTTGGCATTTTGTGTGTGCGTGTGTGTGTGTGTGCGAATATTTGTTTGGGATGGCAGCTTGATGAAGTATTGTTTATGAATCATAAACTGATTTGCCTAGCCGTAAAGGCGCGTCTGGCACTTGGCAATTGTGTTGACGTGCTTTGCATGCCAGGTTCGCCCGGTTCGGTTATTGAAATTCGTGCGTGGACCACCTTATTGAATTTTTGGGTGGGAAGGGGGGTGGCCAAAAAACAACACGCAACATTTTGACGCCAACTAATTTAGGCGCTAATTGCTTTAAGCTGAAAACCAAACCGAACTACCCACAAATGGCCACACATGAAGCATTTCCTGAGGCAGCAACGCTTTCAAAAGCACCATTAAAAATTGATTTATTTTTAATTATCAGTGACGTGCCGCAAAATAATAAATATCCGTTGATATTTATTGCGACGTCAACGAGCGACGGCCAGAATTGGGCCCACAGCAATCGCGTCCGAGCGCAAAAATTCAACTTGCTTGCGTGCGTGGGCGCCCCTATATGAGTAGATGCCAATTTCATTACACAAGTGTGCATGTAAACATACACTCAGAGAAATTGAGTACAGCCTGAATTGTATGCACTTTTTCGCTATGCAAGTGCAAACCACATTTTAGTAAATGTGAATTAGTTTTGACTATTTTTAAAGTAATATAAAAATTATAAAAATTTTTTATTACTATAAAAGTAATTTGAATTTGGGAATGGGTATATAAATTATTAGTCTAAAAAATAAAATAAACTAAAAGCTGTAAAAATCAAATCAGGAAATGTATAATATAGGTATAAGTTGTATGTAAATTAATGTAAATAAATATCCTGAAAATATCTTGTGTGATTTTACTCCGACGTTGTAGCAAACGTAATGGAAATATTGAGACACTTGAGACTGCTGAACCAATTGCACATCCAATAGCAGAAAATTTAAATAAATGAATAAATGATCTTTTGCTCTTGTTCTATTCTGTCATTTGCAGAGCTATAGCAGGAGCAAGAGGAAAGAAATGAACAGAGCGGGAGCAGTAAACCCAATTTTCATTGCTCTTTTGCTCCGCTCAGCTACCAGTAGAGCTGCTACAAAATTTGCTCCCAGAGCTGTAGCCTAAGCATAGCTAATTAGTCGAAACTTCAGTGTTCTGATATTGGGATTTGTTAAAGTTTTTAGCAGTAGCAAAGGCCAAAGGAAATATTATGAAAGACGTCTTCTAATAAGAAATATACTTATAATGTCTTTGACCTTATGACTTGCTAATATTATTAATTGATATTTTATTTTACCCATAATAGAAGCTTAGGATTGTTACTTTATGACACTATTTTTTTATAATTTCTTTTTTTTATTATAATAATTAATTAATGTTAAATTTTATTATATTAAATTTTATTATATTGAATTTTATTTTTTTTTTTTAAGCATTTCCCTTATTTTTTGCACATATATTTATCTTAGTGCACAATAATAAATGCTTCCATGTTGTGTACCAGAATGTGTACATTATATTTATCCTGCATGAATATTTCCAGAATTTAACCACATTCTCACTCCATGCTATAAAACAAACACACAAACATGCAAACACGCACACATTTTTGGAATTTGGCAAATGTGCTGCTAATTTTAATGGATCTATAACATTATTGTGTTGTCGCTGTTGTTATTTGCCATTGCCGGCTGTTTGTCTGTTTTTGCAGCTGTCGACTACCAACCAAAGAGTGCCACTAAAATGCATTCAAAATTATATTATCAATGCTATTGTCGCGACTGCGGCTTGCTGCATGCCGCATGCTACATGCTGCATGCGGCATGCGGCATGCTGCCTGCTGCTTAGCGCCTGCGTTCGCATTGTGTTGGCCAACGGGTAATTTTACTAATTTACCAACTAAGCCAAACAATGGCACTGACAGAACACAAATATTTAACCAGCTAGCACCGCCCATAGTGAAGTTTACAAATCAGATGAAAATATACCCGACTTTATCCACATCACACATAGATTCACAAAATGTTTTACTGCTAATTATGTTGAGAAAGTAATCGGTAAATATGAACTGAAATTTGTGGAAATATCATTTTAAGCTTGACATGGAAAATGTGCACAGTAATGTTTGGTTGAAGTACAAACTTATTCAAATACCTAACAATACTTAAATAAACAAACACACACACTGATACACACACACATAGTCACACACATGGAGAGTTGTGCTATGTGATTTTTTTTGCGGCTTGACGCATTTAATAAATATTTAATATTGCCGTCAGTTGGGTTCCGGTACCGATTCAGGTGTACGCTTTAAATAATTGAATTCTCAACTTTATTTACCGCATGGCCATTCAAATCAATTTTTGATTTGCACAGTTTTTCTATGAGTTAAATTGTGCAGCACATTTGAACGATTGCAATTCCAGCAACAATAATTGGCATTTTTTGAATTGGGTTTTTATTATTTTTTTTTTGCTTTCATTTTAGTTTTCATGCGCGCACACCACTCAAAAATGTGAAATAATTATTTATTTACAAACTTTTTCAACATGTGGCTGAATTGGCGTCGTAATTGATACGCTAAACTGCATAACGCTGATTATTGCATTTACATGAAAATGAAAATGAAAATGCATAAATGAAAGGCATGCACAAATATAATAAAAACATGTTCAAAATGTTGAAAATGTTGAATGTGTCGAGTGTTCTCGACTTTTGAGTGCCCTGTAAATGGTGTTATTCACAGCATGAATATAAATCAATCAATGCACAAAATGTTGAAAATGTACTAAGAGTAGACTATATTATTTTTCTGTTCGAACTTGAAATATTCTTCAATTACAAATATTTTATTTAATTATTCTGATTTTTTCTGAACTGATAAACCGTTTCGTTGACATGAATTTAGCGCAGGTTAAGGGGGTATTTATATGAATAACGAAATATTTATGCATTCAAATCATATTATATTTTAAACTTTGTCTTTAATATGCAGCAGACATTTTACATCACATACATACCTACACACACCGACACATTTACATAATTTATGTAGGTATATATATGCATAATTAATTATTAACAATGACGGCTATCTTTTGATGGGCTTATTTGATGTAATTTTCAATAGCATTTTTTCGATTTGAGCTTTAACACATTGAATAAAATTAAATTTTACACAACAAAATCATTGAAATGCAATTTAAAATTTGAGCAATTTTATAAATTATGAATTATGAGTGTACAACAAAACAAAATGCAACTTATATAAGTGAGGCAAAAAATGGTAAATGGTAATTAGAATTCATGACACGTGCTATGAAAAATATATATCACACATACGCAATGTGGTGCGTGGCAAAAGGAAAGGCAGAGTCATAGCTCTAGCTGAATGTGTGCCACATTGATTTACGATTTACAGATATACACACATACACACACACACACACACACATACATACAGCAATATACATGTACATAAAGTAACGGCAGTCAGGCAGCATTGGGAGCAATAGCTGTGCCAAGTTATTTATGACAATGCGCTAGCCGCAAAAACTTCGGGTGCTGCAATCAAAGCCAAATGGCTAAGGCCAAGCCGGAGCAGTCCCATATAAATGTCAAGAATCTAACGATAGATGCTGTATGCAGCTGCTTCTTCTGCTCTCAAGACGCCAGCAGCAGCAACCAGCAACAGCAGCAGCAACAACAGCAACTAATGCATCTGCTGCCTGCTCTAAACAAGCCGCAACTCCAATGAGGCAGCCTAGTAAAAGTGTCGCAGTAATGTTTGTATTGTTGTGGTTGTTGTTGTTGTTGTTGCTGCTGTTGTTGTGGTGAAAATTTATGCAGCCTTTACATGTATGCGTTGTGTGTATAACTGTTTTTCTGGTTGTGCCGTGGCTTTTAATGGCGTGAAGTCAACGGCGCGTAAAACAGTCATGAGGCATCTTAATAAATTACTTTGGGGATTTTGGTGCACAATTTTTAATATTGCCGAGCACTGAACACGGTAAAAAAAAAAAACATACCAATCCCACACACACCCAATGCTTCCCGCCAGACGACGTCATTCCTGATGTTAAGCCACACATACAGAAAATGAGAGAAAAAAAACTCACATTGTGAAATATGCAAAGTGGGATAAAGTTGGGGTATAGTGGGGTATAGTGGGGTATAGTGGGATAGGTCGGCGGGTGCACGACAGTTGCTTGACATTTCGAATTTAATGAAATTTATGCAATTTTTCTTATTTGCCAAATGCACTCGCAGTCGCCTCAACATCAGCAGCGATGCGGCAAAGTGCAAAGCAATGCATCAAACGGGTGGCACATTGCTGTTTCCGGGTGGTGCACGTGGTGCGGGTGGTGCATCCCTGTCTGTTTGACTCCTTAAATATAGACAGCAACTGACAGTTATTTATGACAAATGTAACATTCAATGCATGCAACACTGAAACAGCCAGCTAATCAGCAAACATTTCACACAGTCCTCAAGGTATTTCCGATTTAATATAAAAAATGTTATTTTTAGAATAAAATAATTTTGTGGCTTGACGAGTTGCCTCCAACTGGGAATATGTAGAAATAGTTGTCAATTTGTGGGGTTATGAAAAAAAATCAGCAGTTTTTTTTTTTAATTTTTTACGTTCCTAAATTTTGTGATTTTTGTGTAATTAATTTTAAGCCCTTTGGTGGCAGTTAAGCTGTGAATTAAACTGCTTTTTTATTTTTCATTCTGACAAAAACTAGGATTGAACAAATGGCTATTGAAATGTAATTAATAAACCATTTATTTTTTAATTTTTTCTTTCTATGTTATTGGTACAAAATTAGCTATTGATTTTCTCAATTGATTTTGGTTGTTCTAAAATTTTTATTAACTATATTATACACATTCTTCTAAGTATTTCCGATTTTATACAAAAAATGTCATTTGTAGAATAAAATAATATAACAATAAATATGTAGAAATCGTTATCTATTTGATTTGCTTATTGGTTAATAAAAAAAATCAGCAGTCTTTTCTTTAATCTTTCACGTTCCTAAATTTTGCGATTTTTGTGTAATTAATTTTTATTATGACTAAAACTAGGAACGAACAAATTGCTGATGAAATGTTATCAATAAACTCTTTTTTTTTAAATTAATTTTTCTTTCTCTCTTATTGATACAAAATGTGAAACAATTTTAGCTATTGATTTTCTCAATTGATTTTTGTTATTCTATAATTTTTTAGAAACTCGATTAACATATTCAGAAGTTGGACAATAAAGTTTTCTATAATGAAAAAGTTTTAGATTTTTCCTTATTCTTTTTGACAATCTTTAATCTAAGATTCTTAGATCAACACAAAGAAAAGTATAAATTAAAGATTTGCCTAGAAAATAATATTTATATGCAAATTTGTTTCTACCAAAACCAGCATAAATTACTTTTTCAACTATTTAACTAAAATATAAAAATACTTTAAGAAATTTTCTAGACAGTAAAATTGTTGTAATTTCTTAACAACATTTTGTGTTCTTGAAGGGGAAAAATAACTTTTGTTTTTGATGTGCAGAACTTTCTTGCATTTGGCCAGACTTAATGATAACTTTTTTTGTTGTTGTTTTCTATTTGTTTTTGATAAATTGATTGAATTTGGATCTAAGATTTTATATTTTCATATGTATGGATTTTTATTATGTTTCGTCTGATGTGCGTTATTTTGAGTTTATTAAATAAGTTTTTGCCTATTTTTTTTTTGGGAGAGTTTGTCTTAACTCATAAACTTTTGGCGCCAGTCTGACAGACATTTAAAAGCGGACAGAAAACAAAAAGTTTTGCGAGTTGCCTAAAAATTTAAAGCCAAGTCAAAATTAACTGTACATAATTGCAGTCAAGGTGGGCAGCTAGAGAGGGAGAAAGAGAGAGAGAGAGAGAGAGGGAGAAAGGGAGAAATATAAGAACTTGTTGCTTGAGCTGGTTGCTCGAGGATTTAAAAGTTTGACAGGGGTCGTGCCTAATGATGATTATTTCTAGTCCATTCCCATTTAGATGTATACTGGTTGGCGACTGCTAATGTTGTTGTTGTTGTTGTTGTTGTTGCAGTTGTTGTTTTGTTGTCTTCACCCTCGACCAGCGGATAAGAACAATACATTTTCATTGTTGGGCAGCCAAGCGCAATGGCTTTGGCTTTGGCTTTAGCCGTTTGTGTTTTTCTGGCTTATGCTTTCAACGGATTTTGGCCTCGACCAGCAAATGAATGCTACGAAATGTCGTCGTGGTGTCATTTGGCATCGACATATAAAAAAATTGCAGCTTACTTTGGGGCAAGGACAACACAGCAGCAACAACAGCAGCAACAACAACAACAACAACTGCGACTAATGTGCCTCGTAGCTGCTAAAGACTTGCCGGCCAAGTTAATGAAACCAATAAATTAATTTTAATGATTGCACACAGACAGGCTGCAAAGAGATTGTAGGTGAGAAACTGAGAGAGAGATAGAGATACAAAAAAGAGAGAAAGGGAGAGAGAGATAGAGAGAGAGAGACAGCTAGTCAAAGCTTGCATTTTATGCTGCGTCAGCGAGTTTCCTTTTTAGGTCTGCTGATGCCACTGCTGCTGCTGCTGCTGCTGCTGCTGTTGTTGTTGCCTCCTCGGGGCTGCTGTAGCAGGGGGTGTGGCGTGGCACTCACCATAAGTAATTGACAAAATCTTAATTAGTGCTTGGCATGTCCATTCAATGGCTTCACGTTAGTTTTCGAGTTTAATTAGCTGCCGCAGCTGCTGCTGCTGCTGTTGCTGCTTGAATTTAATCAAATTAAAAATGCCCAGCAGCTTCTTTCAACTATGTCCATTTGCTTACAGGAGATAATTGTGCATATCTCATTCAAGTGGCTTGAATTAAATCAATTACTGATTAACTAAAATGCCCCTCAATTATATTTTGTATAAGATTAAAACGTTGAGTGTCAGTGTAAACTTAATCAATTGAACTATCCAATCGCCTGCACTTGTGCGTGTCTCTATGAGTGTGGCATGGTGTGCCTCTAAGTGTGTGTGTGTGATTGTGTGTGTGTGATTGTATGTGTGCTTGCATAGAAAACAAACTGCTAGCTCTGAAAATTTCCACTTGCACTTGCCAACTGCCACTTAAAGCTATAAACTGTGAAGAGCTATTCGGTTTGCAGCAGCAGCAGCAGCAGCATCGACGGCATCGGCCAGATCTGGTTTGAGGAGGCAGCTGCCCCATTGAGTGCACTTGAAATTGACTAGTGCTGCCAATGCAGCTCTGTTTTCGACACTGAGCATAATAAAATACGGAGTTGTGTACACAAATAATTATAATGAATTTATTAGTTTATTTTATTTACTTGCATTAATTCAGCAAATATTTTTCCCCTTTGAAGCAGTTTTGTTCCCAGCAAAAATATTTAATATTTCTTTATTAGTAAACTCTGCTCAGGCATTTAAATTTATGCCTTAATATTACTTAATCAATTTAATTCATAAATTTAAATTCTTTAAATAATTACGAGTAGTTTGTACACAATTTTTTATTTAAGTACAAAAGTGCTTGTGCTGAATACTTTGCACTTAATTTATTCAGTCTTTTTTTCATGAGATTTTAATATGTAGAAAAAGTGCTTGAACATGTGCTTGAATTTCGATCTTCACATTTCGCTCAGTGTATGTGTGTGTGTGTGTGTGCAGAGCGTTTATTCAGTCAGCCTCAGCTGGTCGGCTGCTGGAAAAAGTGTGAATAATTCAGACCCAAGTCAGCTATAGACATTTATTAGACTAGTCTGAGGTCGAGTATTCAATGTCGTAGACTTTAATTAGTATCGCTGGAAAGGCGGTGCTTTTTAATAATTAAATCGAGCGCTATTATTCGAAGGCATGTCCTTCCGGCCTTTAAGTGTGCCGCTGTTGTCAAAGTGTCAAAGTTAGATTGTGCCGCGTGCGAAGGGTTTCAAATAAATTAATTGACGCAACACTTGTAAAGTAAATGAATATTGCCCGAATGACTGACTGACTGACTAACTTACTGATTGACTGACTGACTGAGTGATGTTTCTTCCTTTTTTTTCTTCTTCTTGCTGATGGCATCGTGTCGTTAAACAGATTACAAAAGGTCAAAGGGTTAGCTGCGATTGCTCATAATTGCCTGGCGCCTGAGGCCTGTCAAAAAAATTTGTTCTTTCCATTGATGTTTTTTGTTTTAGATTTCCTTCATTTTTTTTTAGTCTCGCTGTTGCTCATATACAAACACACACACACATGCACATGCACACACAAGTTGACATTTGGTTGTCAAACTAATTAAATTTTTGGCTGGCCAGCAGCAACGAGCCAAATTGGCGCCTGAAATTGGTAATTACCAAGGCAGAAGTGCAACTCAAACACGTAAAGAAATCAAGAGATGAGCAGCTATGAGAGAGAGGTAGGGGGAGAGGTAGAGGGAGTGAAACGAGAAACCGTCAACGATGGTTGCTGCTGCAGCACATTGTGCAATTAGCCAACAGTCGCACTCGACAATCAACCGAAAAAGCAAACGGCGCCAAGCGACTGACAACGCGTGTGGATGTCCTTTGTGTCCTTCAACTATAGTCAGTCCATTCCTGTGTGTGTGTGTGTGTGTGTGGGTGGCTGCTGCCTAATTACTTGTAAGTTGGCGAATTTGTGGCAAGGCGTTTTATCCACCCAGCAACCAAATTCAATTTGTGCCCCACACTGTGGTCCGTCGTTCGGCACGACTGCAGCCCGTTGCATTCGATGGCCACGCCCACAGCTGCACGGCTTCAAAATGCCCACACGTCTGCCGGATGCTGACATCGCGCACATGCACATCCGCATCCGGTTTCCGGTTGCGACAACGATAACGACGCCTTCTTGATTGCCAACGCGTAATTATTTTTTAAGCACTCTGCCTCCCAACAAAATTAGACTTAACTAATCCAACTTTTTTCTCCCTTTTTTTGTGTTTCATTCTTTTTATGTTGTATTCATTTTTTTTGTCTTTTTGTTTGGGTTTTTTATACCCTGTATATATATAAATATTTAACAAGGGTTTCGCCTAGTTTGGAGAAAGTTGAGTGACATAATTGCATTAGCAACATTTGAGTTTTATTTTCAGCAATATTCAATTTGAAGAAATTTGTGTCTTGTTGGGTTTGTCCCTAAAATTAACAGGAATTTATGTTTAAATATTTTTAAATAGATTTAATATTGTAAATAGATTTAATATTTTTAAATAGATTTTATGATTTGTAATATATTTAATAATTTGAAATGGGTTTTATGTCTTTAAATATTTTTAATATTTTTAAATAGATTTAATATTTTTAAATGGGTTTTATGTTTTTAAATATATTTAATATTTTTAAATGGGTTTTATATATTTAAATATATTTAATATTTTTAAATAGATTTAAAATTTTTTTTGTCTCTTGTTTACTGACTTTAAAAAACAAATGTTCAAGTTAAGTTTATGTTGAGTTTTGTGTGATTTCACTACACCAAATTATTATGTGAATTGCTTTGTTTGTTTATCGACTTTTTTTTTACATATTTTGTAATTTTAAATAGTTAATTTAAATTTCAGTTCTTTTTAAGTGAAGTTAAGTTAAGTTTACAATCAGATTTTATAGATTACTTTAAATGAGATTATTGACTGATTTCAGTTATTTGTTTATTGCTCTTTCTTTAATATATTTCTTTTTTTATTATCCTGCACTAAAATCACACATCTTTAAGTTTTTTTTTATTAATCCTTAATATTTTAAGAATCTGCTAATTTTTTTTTATAGATCTTTAAAAAATATTCTTAATTGCAAAAGAGGGTATTCGTTATTTTAACACTCTCGTTTCTTGTGTCTTTGTTGTGTTTGTTCTTTTTTTGGTTGGAATGGACTCTGGCGAAATTTGACTAGCACTCAGACAATACTGAGTCGTGGGTCACACACACACACACATACGTATACACATATAAGCTGATGTTGTTGGCATTGTCGGTTCTCTTGGTTTCCACGGCTTTCTCTGAATTTTTTTTGTTGTTGATTTTTCTCTTTTGACTGTTTGGCTGCTTTGTCCAATTAGTAACCGTTTGGGTTACGATTTCATTTCTTTTATTGTGCCTCGTTATCCTTTTTATTTTGCGTCTACTGCTGCCGCCAGTGCGCAAATTTGATATCCTTGTTATGGCAAATTGTTGTACTCGTACAATTATTTTTGCTGCCACGTTGCCACCTCGTCGCTGGGGCATTGCGTGTGCCGTAACCCGCTTGTACCGTAACCCCCTCAATCCCTCTTCACAACGTGTTTCTTTGCTACAATCTCTCGTCCGTTCCCTGGCTGGCAATCGAATTGTATTTATGTTTATTTATGCTGTTTGGGAAGAGCGTCAGTGCACTCGATGCCGCCATGCCGCCATGCGCCCTTGCCACCTCCTTGTTCATTGTCCGGGCTTTCAATATTGTCGCCCCTTCGATTATTTATGATGCTCGCTTGCAGCGCGCCGCACTCCCAGCGGGGCCTGTGGCCAAGTTTTAGTAGTCATCGTTTGCCCAGTAATAAATTTATGCTTTTTTATTTCCTCCTGTCATAATTTTACCCTCAAATACACACACACAACGACACACACACACATAACCAATACACATGCAAACATTTTTATATAAAGTGCTTGGGCATTTTTCTTCGCATCGTACAGTATTTTCTTGGTTTTGGTCCCCCAGCACCGAGTCTGCTGTCTAAAAATTTTTCCAATTGATAAATTATTTTATGGCAAATACACAAATTTTCTCATACGCATATCTTACACACAAGACTGTGTGTGTGTGTGTGTTTGCATGTGTGTCTGTGTGTGTGTGTGTGTGTGGCTCTTTTCTTGTTGTTGTGGTTTTGGTATTTGGTTTTCTTTCTTAGAATTGGCTGCCTATTTTAGCTCTTTGCTGCTTATTTCCTTGTGCATAAAAAACTCCATATTTGGGCGTTAGACGAGTATGTACATAAGTAATATCCTTGTCTGTTCTGGCATACTTTGGAGAATAACAGGCCTTCAGGCCTTTCTTGTCATTGGCACGGACTTTAGCTCCTCAGGACTGAGGACTCAGGACTCTGGTCTCCTCAGCTGTTCAGCTGCTCAAAGCCGACTCTGCTGCACACATAAAATCAATCATATTTGCTGGTTATTTTCCTTCTCCTTTTATTTTTTCTTTCTCCTTTATCTGTTGGTTTTTTTTTTTAGCTTTACTTTTTTTTTTTTGCTTTTTTTGTTTGCCTTTTAGCTTGTCTTTATCTTTTACTGTTTACTTGCGTCCCAATTTGTTGCTTCGTTTGTTTTTCTTTCTTAATTTTTTTTCCCGCTTGTGAACTTAACTGTTGACATAGTTCACAATATACTTGACGTCTTTATAGGGTATCTGTCGGTCGGTCAACTCACGCGCGTTTTGTGTATTATTTAACAAATGTGAATCAATTTGTATAGCATTTAAGTTTCTTTCCCCTTTAAAAATATGCTACATTAATTTTAATAGTATTGCTTATGGACAAGGGGAGGCATGACTGTGTGTGCGTGTGGCTGTGTGTGTGTGCGTGTCCATGCACCTAGCAAATGATGCGCAGTTAGTTTATTGTATAGCATTTTGTGTGTCATGCATGCGGTGCTGCCATGTCATATTGAATAGAAAGGGCTGAGTAAATGAAAAAAAAAAAAAATACAAATATAAAAAAAATGCAGAGCAAATATCAAAGGGACATAAAAAAGCAGCGAAAAGTCGAGCCAAATCAAAGCCAACAATATTTTTCAGGATTATTTCAGTTGGCTTGCCGTTGACTGCACATAGACACTGAACAAAAAAGTACACAGAGAGAGAGAGAGAGAGAGATAGTAATAGAGAGAGAGAGACAGGCTTTTGGCATGCTCTGGTGACATACAACGGCAAATTTGTGCTAACAAAAATTTCTGTTAATTTGGCAGCGTGTTTTGTGCTATTTTTTTTTTTGCAGGCAAAGCTTAGATATTTTTACGCCTTACTTGAGTTTTATTCGGGCAACAAATTTCGTCATAGAAAAAATACAAAAAAAAAAAAATACTAAAAAGTAAAACAGAAAACAATATAGACTGCAGCGCCCCTCTGCTTATGGGCGTCCCCCTCACGCCCCCCCCCCCCCCCCTTGTGGCATTCACTGTGCAGATATGCAAAACGCAGCGCGCACATAAATTTTAGTGTTTGGTCTACGCTTATTTGCATAGGAATTATGTATTTGGGCACAACGGCTTAGCAGCATTACGCAGCATACACAAACACACAAACACACACACAAACACACACAGACACAGACACATGTATATACAGTATAGAGTAAAAACACACGGCAAAAGGACATTGTGGTTATGCAGAAAACTAACACATTTATACATATATTGTTTTTGCTTCTATTTTGCAGCTATAAATTTGCAAACGCCCCGGGAAAATGCATTGCAGCAGAACAAGCAATTAAAACACAGAGAAACTGAGCCCGATAGACACACTGTGTGAGAGAGACAGAGACAAAGAAAGAGAGCGAGTGAGACAGCAAGTAAGAGGAAACATCCTGTGCTGCGAGTCCTGTGTCCTCGGACTCGTTGTGCTAAAAACCTATTTTGAATAATTAAAATTCTGTAAGTGTTGCTTGCTGCTTGCTGCTTGCTGCTTGCTACTTGCTGCAGTTGCACTTGAGGAAACGGCAGCAAACTTTTGCCAGAATCTGCGGCTTCGTGCAGGCAACAATGATATAATTAATTCAATGCACCCGAATACGACAGCTTACACACGAAATTCTTTCAAATCCAATTGAGTGCAACAGCCACAAGAACAAACCACAACAACAACAATAACAACAACAACAGAGAAACAACAATTTGAACAACTGTGCAACTTTGGCCAGCTACAAAATGGCGTCACACAGCCCAATGGCGACAATTAGCCCCAGCAAGGACAAGCGAAGACATATCCGCAGCAGCAGGACATATCTGCCCCAAATGCTGTGCCGCACACTGCCCCTTGCCACCATTGTTGCAATGCTGCTGCTGTCACAGCACTGGGAAAATGGTAAGTTCAACTCTTTCACATATTACAATTGCCAATACATTTTTAAGGCGAATCGTTTTCAGATTTAGTCCACAGATTTATTTATAAATTTATTTTTTTTTTAAATTTTTAATTTAATAAATGATCGTTGAACCATTTTAGATATTATACTTTACTCATCTGGTATTATCTGGTCTTTATTTATAAGCATTCGTTGTTCAAAAATATTCTGGCTATTTTTTACCAACAATTTAAATTGCGTTACTTTTTTATGCAAAGCTGATAAAAAATAAATTCAAATCCAATAAAACCGAGCGCTGATCCTTTGCCCACAACGTATTTTGACCTTAATTTTGCCAGAGTTGCCAATGTGAAAGTAAATCGTTAATAAAATTCAATATTCAATCAATTTTAACGTCGATTATTTAAATGGATGAAAATGTTAAACAAGAGTTTTACACCAATATTGAAATAAATTTATGATTATATTTTGTATAAGATTGATTTGTGTGAAATATTATTTCATTTAATTACTTAAATTTCAGCAGCTGTTTATCTTGTGGCATCTACAGCGTGTAAAGTACACCTTTGTGGCAGGTCAAAACTGGTCAAGTTGCAAGGAGATGAGCAACCGCTAAGCTATTCAATTGACAAGACTACACACAGATTGGGGCAGTAACATTGGGCGTATCCATGGCAATATTCTTGTTGAATTAATCTCACTCGGGCAGATAAATATTTCAAAAGCGAAACTTCAGCAATTAATTTCGCTAATTGCTTTTCTTTGCAACGTTTTTGTTGCAAACATGGCAAAACCTCTGGGGGGTGGCCGGTTGACGGGTTGACGGGTTGGCAGACGTTGTTGCTTGGGCAACTGGTTGTCAAGTCTTGCATTCAAATGCATTACAAGGACTCAACTTTGGCGCCGCACAAAACTCAATCTGACATTTATGCGAATGTCCACGGTATCAAAGAAGAGCAATGACATTACGAATAGGAAACTGCAGACCCCAAAAGACCAGCCCCCCCTAAAACGAAAACAAAATAACGAGAATCAAGGAACCGAACCAAACCAAACGAAACCGAACCGAAAGATTGTCTTGGGAGCGGTTTTGCCAGGGTTCACAGACACAGTGCAATGTCCTTTTGGCTACTCAAACATTCCAGTGGCTATTAGTATTCATATCTTGACTGAACTAAACGGAAAGCTTAAACTGCTTGCTGCCCCGAATCAAAGAGGGGATGGTGTGCAGAACGGGGGTTTTTAAGGGGTTGCTGGTGTTTTTTAAGAACCCTCTCTGCAAGCGTTTTGCATGCATTCTCATTTCGTGCTAGAATTGCTGAAAAAGATGCAATTAAATTTTAGGACAAAGACTGCCACGTTGCGCATGGAATATTCGAGTCCTTTTTCTATCCACTCGCCTGCACTGCTCACACCATATAGTTCTCTCTCTCTCTCTCGCTCTCTATCTCCCACTCGCCTGCTTCTTCGTGTGCGGTTGCAGGCAGCTGCTGTCAGTGGCAAGAACGCATTATTAATTTATTTTTCAACTTGCAAGATGAATAAGCAAAGAGCAAAAATTCTTCGCAACGACGCAATTCCCCATCAAGCAAAAGCAAAAATTTTCTATTTAAATGTCGCTATGTGTTCAGTTCCCAGTCGCCCAAAGATCCCCCCAGCCCCCTCAACAATCCACAACCCCCCCCCCCCCAGTCCTTTTGGCTATTGCCAAGTCATTTGAGATGCAGTTGTGCTGTTGGGCAAGTTAACAAACGTCGACGTGGCTCGAAAGGACTCTTCAATCTGCTGTCCATCATTTGGTTTTCGATCGTGATGACGTCGATGCTGTTGTTTTAGAGAGCGCCACAAGGAAATAAAATCCAAAAGTGAATAATGAACCGCAAATAACTTTACTTTGTGTTGCCAAGTTTGCAAAAAAAAAAATACAACCAGCCAAAACCAGCGTCAGTCATTGGCATTGCATCCGTTTCTAACCAAAATCCAAATCCGGTCCGTCACTCTATCTCTCCCTATATATATATATGTATATATATCTTGATATTGCTCCGCTCGCTGTTGTTTCAATTGCTGCGGGACGTTTGTCTGCGCTATCAGCCAGCAGCAACTGTTGCAACAACAGCAACAGCAGCAGCAACTGTGTGCAACAAAAGTTGTGTCAGTGTCGGTAACAATTATTTCGGTTTGCAGTTAGTTGAGTTTGAGTCGAGTTTGGTTTGGTTCGGTTTGGTTTGGTTTTTCCCTATTTTTTTATATTTTTTTTTTGTAATTTTTACCCGCTGCTTTTGACTATTGCTTCAAATATTTGCATTTGCGGCTGCCTCCGCTCACACTTCCAGCCAAAAAGCAAACCAGAGCTTATCATTTAGCCTGCTTCTGGAGTGTAAATCGTTTTATGAATACAAAAACTGATATATTTTATTTTATATATAAATATATATATATATCTATTTCATTTTGTTTTCATATTTGTGACACAAGGCACACACGCATTGCTTTCGGTTTATCTGCATTCCCTGAGGCTGGGTTTTTAGCCAAGCTGTCTTGGCCACAAACTAATCAACTTGACACAGGTTACACTATTACCTGGCAAAACTTTTGCACAAAACTTTAGATTTTTGCAAAAGTTTCCGCATAGACGGCCCAGATAAGAGTTCAATGTATCTGAAATTTATTAACTGCTTCGCAAAGGCACATGCAAATAAATCAGCAGCCAAAGGATAAATAAAAGACAAAAAAAAACAGCAAAAAAAAAAAAACAATGATAAACTCGAAACTTTGTCGAAGGCGTGTTTTTGAGCAAGGACCACGAGGACGATAAGCCAAGTCAAGCATGTTCAAGTTACGCCCACTGAAGCCCTCAAACAATATATTGACATATGACTAAAATGCCAACAATTTGAATTTTTGGAAATGCAAAAACGCTCTACAAGAAATGAGCTCGACACAAAGATATATTTTTTGTTTTTTTTTCTGGGTTGTCGAAACGAACAGTGAATCATTCCAATGTATTTGATTGAGTGGCAATATGTCAAAATTGTACACCTAACAATTACAGGGTATTCTTTGGCATAGCATAGACTCAAACATATTCATTAACAGTAAAAACCATCTCACTTGAAGTATTTTAAGTGGGCGCAAAATCTTACAGAAATGCTAGGCATTTAACAATTTTTAATAGGGTATGCTTTAGTCTATCATATGTGCATATGACAGCTATCAATTGCGACTTTTTATAGGATATTTTTTTGCACAAAAGTTAATGCAAATTTAGGCTCATTTTTACTATGATGCGATTGTAAATTGAGTGCTCTTAACTTATAAATGACTATAGGGTATCATTAAGTCAGTCATTGCTGTCAGAGTAGACACTTTGTTTTAGGTGCGGCTGTGTCAAGTATTTGCACTTGCGCTAAGCAAAATTTACGCGCATTTGTTTGTACGACTCGAGAGAATTGCTCGACGGCTTTTTCCCCCCTTCAAGTGAAAATCGATGAGCTATGTGTGCGTGTGTGTGTGTATGAGTGTGTGTGTGAAGTGTGCGTTACGCTGTTGCCATTGTTGTTTAGCCACAATGTTTTCTTTTTTCCGCTTCGCATGGCTTTTTATTGTTTTTTTTTTTCTCTTTAGCTTTCCAATTTTTTTTTCTTGTTGCCGGCTGCTGTTGCTGGTTGCTGGTGTCATGAGCAAACGAGCAGCATTTGAGCAAATAAACTAGACCTGCCAACACATGCAAACACAAGCACACACACACAACACACATACATAGCGCACACACACACACACACAATCACTCGCAATAACAATGGGGCATGGGAAAATCTTAAGCTCCTGGCATCCTGTGGCTGCTGACTGCCATCGTTGCGTTGAGGCCATCAAAACTCTCAACATCCTTGATGCCATGATGGTGCCATGCTCAGCATCAACAACTCAACGTTGGCATCAGGTCTGGTCTGGTCTCAGCAACTCCTACTGGCTTGGTAGACTTTCGCTCTAGGACCTCAATCATTATGGGCTGCCGTCTGCCACTTCACAAAATGCACACAAAAATCTTCAACTTTATCTCGTCAATAACTTGAAGTGTGGCCTCTCAAGATGTACATACATCCAAGTATATATATATATATAAGTACATATATATATATATATATAGTTTGGTTCGTTCTTCGCATCAACTTTTGTGAGTTTCCTGTGGTTTTATGCCCAAATCCCACCCAATTCGGTGCTACGTCGGTTATTGATAAAAATTTGCAGCTTTACATATTTAAGTCGTGTATTTTTGGCACGTGCTGCGGTTGTATTTTGTGCAAAATGTTGGCAAATGATTATTTTATTGACAATTAAAAGATGAGCATAAAACGCAAAACCGCACCAATAATTTGACACGCTGTAAGCAGCGAAATTTTGGTTGGCCATCAATGCGACTTTGGGGCACAAGACACAGGACACAAGACTGTGGCAATGTCTATGCTGGATTCAGGTTGCTGGCAGCAATTCAAGTTTATTGCCTCAAATGACGAGCCACGTCCATCAAGTTCCTTTATTAGATTGATGCACACTTCAATCCTTGCCACTTCTTGTTGCTTCTTCATTGTTTGTCTCTGCTGTTGCTCCTGATCATTTAATTGGAGCTTGTAATCTATCGATTACAATGTTTATATAAATTTATCGACTTTCCAATTGTCAACTTTCGCTGTGTGTTCGTCTACGTAATGGGTTTTTGTGGCAAAAGTTGTTTTGATGTTGCAAGCAAGCAAGCACTTCATTGTGGCAGCTAAATCTTTTAACTATTATTTGTGTTTTGGATTCGTTGATTGTGCACAGAAAACTTTTGCTGCTGTTTTGTCATTTCTCATCGTTTCAAGTGGATATTTGTTGTGCGCTTTTGGTACTCTACTAAATGACTTAAATTGTAACAATTCTTTTTGTTATTTTTCAATGATTTTCAATCTTGAATTAATGCTGTAAGTAAACTTCACTTTTACTAGCTGAAATCAGCTGCTTTTTTAATATTTAAGGAATATTTTTTCATGTCCCATTTTGATGCTCATCAAGTTCAGATTTGATTCCATTATAAAACTTGTTTGCAGTTATCAAAATGCAACTCTGAAATTACTTACAGGTATTTCCAGGTGTCCAGTTAATAGTTTTAGTAAATGTCAAAAATAATAGTCCAAAATGTGACATTTTATATAATGTTGTTCATGACCTATCCACAAATTATAGACTTGGCTGTGTAGTTATTTATTTATTTAATTATTTATTTATTATTATTATTATCTTGTTGAATTTTGGTTCAATGCGCTGTTGATTGCATAATTTAGGACCATAAATTGCTAGCACGATTAATGTGCTTCGCACTGTTTACTGTTAACTGGGTCTAATTGAATTTGGCAACATCAGCTGCCGCAAAGAATCATATTTAGTTATGTGCACAAAAGCTGTGCAAACAAGTTGGTAATAAAATAAAGTGACTCTGAGACCCATTTGGCTGTCTGAATGAAGAGTCGTCTAGCTGAAGGACTACTGAGCAGACGGAACTGACTGACTGATTGACTGACTGACTGACTGACTGATTGACTGACTGACTGACTGACAAATTTGCTGACTGACTGCAGCATTTAATTTAGAATTTTTGTGCGTCGAAGCACTTTCATTTTGTTTTTTTTTTTGTCTTCTGTTCTGTTTCTGCCGCATTTCATTACGAGTGGCAGCAGCTTCAGCTTTGGCTTCAATGCGGCCCTAACTAAGTAACTGAAAATGACGACTCTTAATTCCGGCCAAAGGCATCGTAATTTTAATTTGCAGCGTATTAGCATTTGGATTTGTCAGGCCAGCAGAGTTGAGTCGAGTGCCACGACTAAATTGACATGCCCAGTGACAACAACAACAACTGCCACAACAACTGCCACAACAACGACAAACAACTGCAACAGTTTCGTTGCTAATTTCTTGATGTTTTTTTGCTGTTATTGTTGTTGTTGTTTTTAGCCTCATTTTTGCAGTCAGCACTCAGCTCTCGGCTCGTACATAAAATATGAAAATTTCTCACACAAAAGACTTTGTTTAGTGCTGGTTGAGCTGCGGCTACCGGACCCACTTATCCAACCAGACGACTCAGTGCATCTGTGGTGCACAGAGTGGTGGGTGGGTGTATGGCAGCATTGGGGGCATTGTGGCATGGGCGCATGGGATGTGGCATGCGCCGGCATTTTTGCCAAAGGATGTTAAAATATTTTTGCAGCTTTATCTTTAGACATTTGTCGACGTAAGACTGGAGAGAGTTGAGGGACTCTTCGTCGTACAGCAATGTTGGGATTTAGCTGACATTGAGAGCTGGTTCTGGCCGGTGCCACAGGGCAGGCAAATAGATTACCTTCATTTTTGCTGGCTAGCTGCAAGCTTGAGGGTTTCGCTCTGACCCCTGGGATGTGGCCATTTTGCGGGCCACCCAGTAGTTTACAGTTGAGCGAAGGAGCAGCAGCAGTAGCAACGGTTGCAACTGTGGCAACTCTGGCAACTACAGTTTAAAGATAGAAAAGGCTGCATTGCCCGAGGTTTCTGTTGCTTGATCATGGTATAATGGCTCACTTTGTTTGCCAGTGGCAGCTACCTGGCCAAGGCTTCAAATTAATTTCACCGCATGCAACAATACGCAGCGCATTGTTTTGCAGGGAGGGGGCAGCATGCAACACAAGTGGCAACAGCAGCGAAACGTTAATCAGAGTGGCAACAGCTGAAGTCTTCGTCTTATCGGCGCTCAATCTATTTATGATAAAATGTTTATTTGGTGGCGACACTTGGCTCAACCACTCAACTCGACACTTAACCGCCGCCTGTTTGTGGCTGCAATAAATTGCCAATGCACAAACATTTCCCAATTTCCCAAATTCCCAAGTTTCGCCTTAGCCAAATGAAAGATTAATTCGCTGATAAGCCGAACTTTGGCTGGGAACAAAGCGGATTCTGTTTATCTACAGGCTAATTTAAGTTCAACGCCAGCTGTCGCACAATGGGCGTCAATGTGGGGGGCGTGGCATTATTATTATTATTATACTCGGCGCAAAAGTGGCAATGGACCAAAGGAAATGGAAACGGATTTCCACAAACCAGCGGGTGGCCAGACTTGGGCAACATTTGTCCAGTTGCTTCATTTCATATTCAGTAGATTTTTTTTTTTTTGTTCTTTTTCTGCGCCAGAAATCATTCAAGTTGTCTTTTCATATTTATGCATAGATTTGCACGTTTTGAGCCCGCTAAATGCGGCGATTTGTTTAACAAAAAATTGACTATTAAGCTGGTGATTTGTGGAGAGTAAAATAAGAGTTGAAGTGGACCAAATAAGCCAAATATTATTTATACACAGTAATTGGCCAAATTGATGTTCACTTCAGTTAATGATGCGCCTGGAAAGAGGTAGCAAAAATCATTATTATTTGCTGCTTGAGAAATCTTATTTTTGACTTGGTTTTAGATATATATAAAATGCCCACATCTATTGAATGGTATTTCTTAACTTTTTAAATCACTGCTTTCAGACAGAAATATATATAAACAAATATATAAATAGTCGCAGATTTATCAGCTTACAATTGACATCAAAAATTACTTAAAAAGTTGTGTTTTTATTTATTTATAGTACTTATTTGGAATCTTTGCTGATTCCTCAGAACTGAGCATATTGTTTATTGCGTATTTTCTATACAACGCGTTCTAATTACAGGGTATATTTTGTTGTTCTTAGTAAAGCATCTGCAACACACTTTTTTAGTCTTTTCAATTTTATATTATGCACCTCCAAGATGCATCATAATTATTTGTTTAAGAGGTAATTTCGAGTCATTTTGACTTTGCTTGATTTTCAGTGTTTTGTTGCATAAGTTTCTGAGCCAAACAAAAGGCAAGTGCAAAGTTTTTTTTGGCCTTATTGCTGTTGAACAGACTTCTTACTCGAATTTTTTCCAACTACGCCTGCCAACTTTCCCAACCAAATTTTCGTTTTTTTTTTTTTTAATCTTGAGAGCCAAGTGACATTCAAGCAGTCGCCTCATCAGTGGCTCATCAACGGAGGCGTCTCAATTTCTATTCGTTTTTTTTTTTTTTTAAGCTTTTTCCACATTTTTTTGCCTTGAGTATAATTTTCTTTTTTTGCTTGTTTTTGTTTTCTGTTTTTGTCACCATAAATGACTTTAAAAATGCCTAACAAAGTTTTTAAATTACTTCTTGAGTGGGCGAAAGCGGCGAAAATGAAATTACTTATAAAAGGGATTTTAGTCGGCGCTTAAGCGGAGACACACCCACCCCCCTTATCCCAACCTATCTCCTTATTCCAGCTGTATTTTCCACTCTCTTTTGGCTGAGTGCAGCTGTCGCCTTTCGAGCGTTGTCAGCGCTGCTAAAGTTTTCCCCTCGGCTTATTAACATTGAAAGCTCATTATTAGTTTTTTTTTTCTTACTTTTCCATCCCGCCATTCCGCCAGCTGCCTGCTGGCCATCGTGTTCTTAACTTGTATTTAACTCGTTCATAAAAGTTTGGTAAAATTTTCATTGGATTTGTACAACGACGGCGCAGGTGTCCATTTTTCTCAAACTCAAACTCAAACTCAAATGAAGCGTGGCTGTAAGTTAAATGAGTTGTGTCCCAGCTATAAAAGGTTGCAGGATCAAGGCTGCCCTGCCCTGTCATTGCAACAAATTATTCAGATGGTGCCCCTTCGAGCAGTGTTTGGCTTAACAATTTGCTGCTGCAAATATTTGCCAAGTGTCAGGGATCAGAATTCGGTATGCAATTGGGTGACAATTGCAGGCACAGTTGAAGTGGTTTGCAGTTTCCAGTTGTGCCAGTGTTGGTGGTGCCACATCTTAACATATGGGCGCACACTTAATGATATTGACATTATGTGCCGAGCAGCAACCCCTAATCTCAACTGTCGCGCTATCCCTGCGGTCGGTGTTACACTGACAAAAAACTAAGCGCAATGCAAGTTTGTAACTTGAGGAAGGTTTTTATTTAAATATATTTTTTATGTAATATGATTTAGTTTGTGAAATATTAAAATTAAATTATATTAATATTAAAATATTAGTATGAAAATTGGATATATATATATATATATATTTTTAATTATATGAAATATTAAAATTAAATTAAAATTAAGATTATTATATAGTATGCAAATTAGAAGATATACATTTTTTTAATTGAATAAAATATTAATCTTTAATTCAAATTAAGATAATTAAATATAGTATGAAAATTAGACATATATATTTTTGTTCATTTTGGAATATGTTTAAATTTGTGAAATATTGAAATTGAATTAAAATTAAAATTATTATAAAGTATAAAAATTATATATATATATATATATTTTAGTTATGTAAAGTATTAAAATTAAATAAAAATTAAAATTATTATGTAGTATGCAAATTAGACATATATATTTTGTTTAATTTAAGAAAAATTCTTGCCAAAATTTACAAATTGTATTCAGAGACAATTTCTCAAAATGCAAGGCGATTACATTTTTTTTTTTTGCTGAGTGTAGATTAATGGTGTGTGGCAGGCATGACTTGTAAGGCATGATATATGTACAACGCATCGATTGTGAACTCGGCTCAACGCCATTGTCAATGTGATTGTCAACGTTCCTCTCCAAGTATCCGGCCAGCCAGCCAGCCAGCCAGCCGCCTAGCACTCGATGGGCCTAATGAACCATAACGCTTTATCGCCGTTTTGCCGTTACCCAGGTTCCCGTTTATGTCTATCTAAGTGTGCGATTGGGATTTAATTTGATTGCTTCAATGCCTGCCAGCTGAGTGTGTGTGCTGCGTGTGTGTGTGTGTGTGTGTGTGCTGTGTGTGTGTTTGCTATGTGAGTGTGGCATTAGCTTGTGATTTACTGTATTATTTAGTCTTACTTTGTTTTACCGCTTATTACTTTACGCCGTATATGAATCTGTATGTGTGTGTGTATTGTGTGTGTGTGTTGAGTGTGTGCTCTGTCATAGCATAACCCACACCCTTAGCCACAGCAACACAAGCACCCTTCGGCCAATGAGGCGTTGACATAAAAGAAAACTCATTGGAAATCCTTTCTGCATTGATTGATAAAGTGCCTTATGTGAGGATTACGGGGACATTGATTTACTACGCTTTGAGGATTTACTCTTTCCTCCATTTTTTTTTGTTGTTAGTTATTTTTTTTTAGTTGTTTGCTTTCTTCATTTTTTTTTTTTGCACAATTTTTACTCGTTAGTTTTGTTGATATTGTGTGGCAGCTGCAGTCGATGTGGCAGCCATGCCAACTAATTAGAACTGAAAACTGTAAAAGTCTTGTGCAACGACTCATTAACACGGTTGAAGCGGAGTCGTTGCAAGAGTGTGTGAAAAGTGTGCGGCAAGTGAGGCAAGCATGACAGGAATACATTACACACACACACACACACACACAAGTATTACAAACATTCGAGTTTTATATATATAATAATAAAGCTGTATTATTTGTGCTGACATTTGTCGTACACAATTTTAAGCCAATGGAATTCCGTTGGAATTGCGCAGAATTTATGTAAATTAGCATTGGAAATGCTGAAATGGCGTTTCATAACCCAAATTCCAATTTTAGTTTAACACCTCTTTCGATAAATATATCAATGTCTAGCTCAATGCTCATGAATAATGCAAATACATTTATTGAATCGTATTTTTATTATTCATATTATGCCAAATAGTATTGATTGCAAATTCCTATATAGATTTCGAGCAAAACTATTTTTAGCCTAGGCAAATGTTACCTTATTATCCATGTTGAGCTGTCAGCCAATTGTGTAATGCATTTCAATAATCTGACAACTATAATTTTGCTCATCATTAGTTTTGCTCAAAAATGAATTGCTGAATCACATGCAAAATTCTGCTTTTGACAGCCAAATAAATCGCGTTTTGTTATTGATTTGCACAAATATCGTTTTATATATAATAATCTCAGATTCACTTAATAGGTCAAAAGTTCAACAATTATCATATAATTATTCAGATTAATGTTATTAATAGTAAATTTAAAATTTATTTAATTAATTTCTTAATTAGTTCAAATCGAATAAATAATGAAAAAGAGATAAACTTCAATCAGACCCGACCGAAAAGACGACACGCGTTTAATTCGAGTTGCAAACATTTGGTGGATGCCACAAACAGGCTTGGCATGTTTTGGAGAGTTGCATAGCTTATGAAAAGTATTTAAAAAGTAGTATGAAAACAGCCTTGAGGGCAAAAGGTGTTGAATTACATTTGAAAACTTTATTGTTGAGCTTAAAAAATGTTGGCAGCATTTTGTGTGCAGCCAATTGTTTAACCAACTTGGTTTTGGTTTTGCATTTGACCCTGTGTTGTGCTATGCTTTGGGCTTTTTGGCCACTATGCTTGCTGTTGCTGTTGCTGCTGTTGCAGCTGTTGCAGCTGGTGGTTGTGTCAATTAACGCCCAAGTTGTAAACAAATTTTGCACAGTTGCCGTCGCGTTGCGCAATGCACTCATAAATTGCACTTAGTCAAAGTTTGCCAGCCCACTCAAAAGTAGAGTGGAGGAGGTGGCGGGGGGTGCGTGGTGTGGCAAGGCCAAGTTGGCCAAGGATGAAATGCTATTAGCTGTAGTTGCACTAAACAGGCAGCTGCTGTTCACTGAGCTGTGATTAATTAGCATTAGAGCACAGTGCTTAAGGACAGCAAATTATTTGAGTCCTTACAATAACGAGGCAAAACTCTGACCTTGCCTCATAATGTGTTGGCAGCCAGTTGAGTTATGAAGATGTAATCAGGGCTCGAGCCTGGCCAACTGCTATTATGCCACTATAAGCCAATTTGCACGGCTCAATTCTTATTTATTCTGAATATCAGCCAAGAATCTGTGCAATTAACTTGGCATGTCCTTTTGCCAATATCCTGTGCCAATCCCCATGGCCAAAACACAAAAAAACTTTGACACGATTTCAACTTTAAAATCCAATCGGTGTTGCTTTGATGGGGGGAGGGGTGTGGCAGCAACAGCAGCAGCTAGATTATGAACCAAATAATACTTATGAACTTATTATCTTGTTTGTGCTTTATGCCACGCCCCCCTGCCCGCCCAGACCACGAGCACAGCTGCTGCTGTTTAGCATGCACACCACGAAGCATCCGCGAAGGCAACTTTCCTTGCACTGGGGATAGGAAATTTAGGAGCATAACTTGGCTCTGTGTTTTGGTCCGATATTGGTCTTGGCTCTAGAACTGGCTCTGACTATACAATTGTTGTTATTTGCTTTTGTTGTTGTTGTTGTTGCCACTTGCCATTTGCCGCTTGCCACTTGCCATTGTTGGCAACTTCAATGTTGATTCTGGGTGGCATAAACTCTGTAAATAAATTTCAACAAAATTGTATAACAATACGGCAAAACACAGGCCTCCGGGGTAAAGGCCGGAGTTTTTTTTTTTTATTTATTTTATTTTTTTTTTACTGTTAGCCGCCTAAAAACAAATAATACCAGAAACTTGACATGTCTATGACAATGAAAATAACAACAAGTTGGAACAGATATTATTGATATAGCTTGAAAATAGATTTGCTTTATTTAAAATGAGTTTTTTTTTGTATTTTAAAATATTAACTCAATGTTCGTAAATAAAGTTAAATAATTTATATGATTAGTTAAATGATTTGATTTATTTGCCAAAGGTTAATGTAACATTTAAATTGTTTATGTAATAAATACCATTTTTTTTTATATAAAATGTGCAAATATATTTATTTGATATACCTTAAATGATTTTTATTGATTTGCCAAAATGAATGCAAAATTTAAATTGTTTATATTTAAACAACATTTTTTTTTTTTGTAATTTATGCACATATGTTTATTTAATATATATTTTAATAATGTGTTCGAAATATTAACATGGCAGATTGATTTATTGGTGCAATTTGCACAACTGTTACATATTTATTGCTCGAAGGAACTCAAGTAAAATTGAGATATTTGCAAACTGCAAATAGGCTAAGCACACAGCCAGACAAGAGTCGAGTGCCTCCGGCAAGTGTGTTTAAGGATCCTCCACTCTAAACGGTATCTAAGCAAATACAAAATTCCGGCCGGACTTGGCTAGCTTTAAAGCTATTTTGTGATGGTTGGTTGAATTCTGTTCGGCCAAAATGCCAAAAAAAGAAATTATAAAAGTGCCGCTGGTAATTGTGCGTTGAAAGATCTGAAACGCTTTTCGGTTGCTCTGCCAATCCCCTATTCCACCATTGCAGCCATCTCATTTTTACTGTACGTAATCCAATAAGCCAACAACAGTTTTCTTAAGTAATTTGCAAAACCCTTTTGCACGTTGCACCCCAAAAAACACAGGCAAAGCTGTTGCTTTGCTTTGTTATGCCGATTAGTCTGGTAAATGGTGAACAATGTAGCCAGAAACAGTTATACAACAGATGAATGGTGCGGTGGGTTGAGGGGGGAAGTGGTGGATTGGGGCATCACTCTCTGTTGCGTTCAGCTCACAACATGCTCGGCATAGTTGCTTCAAGTATTTTGTAGCTTTTGTTTGGCTTTTAGCCTGTTGGCTATTTTTGCCTTGAGCTGGCTCGCTTTTTTTTCTTATTTTTTTTAATTTTTTTGTTGTTGTTGCCACGCCCCACTTAACCGCAACTTGTTCGTCTGCCTGCAGCAGAGTGTTTTGTGTTTAATTTGGAGTGAATCAATCAAATGTCTGCTTCAATAATCAAAATTTTTAATTAGTAAACCAGCAGCAGCAAAAACTAAAAATAGGAAAACTTTCGCGTTTTGTTCCTTCGAACACACAATATCAATTTGCTGGTCATTAAGAAAATTATTTGATTCTTTCTCTACGCTTTCGTATTTTTGGAAAATAGAAAAACAGCAAAACGGCAACAGCAAGCCAAAAACATGCACATAAAAGTTAAGAGCCTGGTCCAAGACTACAAATTGTTTTCAGTTATCTGAAGCTGTGGGTGGGTGGCAGTTGGGGAGTTGGGTTGGTTTGAGTCTCGAGACTCGATGTTGCCGTTTATTATTGCTTTTTTATTGCGTATTAATTTTGCGTGCTTAATTTGCCGCTGCTCTGTGTGGCAACAGGGCGCATCCATGCCCCATTTGCCGCTGCTGCTGCTTGTTTACTGTGGGTTTCCGGTGCGAAGGGTTTTCCCTTGTAATTGACGCTGTTGTTGCCCCCGTTGCTGTTACTGTTGCTGTTGTCGCTGCTCATTTTAATGGCAAGAAATTGAATTTTAATTAGTAACGAGGAATCTGTTACGCATCAGTTTGTATTTAATTTAATTTCTTAATTAAAATGCGCGGGCATGTCGGCATAAAATCCAACGACCGGCCAAGCCCAACCAACTAAAGCCAAGCCAAACCAGGCCCAAACCAAGCCAAACCATTCCCAAACCAGGCCCAAACCCAGCCAGGCCAGCCCAACCAACCAACCAACCAAGCCAACCAGTCAACCAAACGACTCTGTTTTTTAACATCATCAAAGAAGCGAAAGCGTAAAAAATTATAAGCATAAAACCGGAAGAAGAAAATAAACTTAATCCCGAACTGAACGAAGATTAAATACCCTTGCAAGGAACTTAATAGTGCCAATGGCAGAACACAGCTCGAAAAGTTATTATTCTGTAAATGCATAAATAATTTAAGTGCCTAATCAGCTTAATAAATTTCAAAACTAAGTTTTTATTATAAATTAAATATTGTGTTGTGCAAAGTCGGATTGGAAATATAAAAAAAAAAACTTTTTTTACAAGCTAAAACATATCTTAAAAAATGAGTCTTATTTAATAAAGTATTTAATATCAACAAAATGCCTCCTTTTTGTGTGCTAAGCATTTAATGAATGCGAAAAATATATTGCTTTTATTAGCAATGAAAATCCGATAATTTTATTTTGAAAAGCATTGAAGATTTTAGCCAAGTAAATAAATAAAAAATATATTTTCGCTCTTTAAACGGCTCAGACTAAATAATAGCTTTAATATATGGCTCACAGATATATGGTGACCATATGGCCGCTGGATGACGACTTACCAAAAATGATGGCCTAATAATAATATTGCTTTTGTTTTTTTTTTTAATACAGGCTTGGCGTAAGCCTAAAGTAGGCTTTTGGCCCACATGCAGAATTTCTGTTGTTGGCACAATTCACTCGGCTTTGTGTTGCTGCGGCTTAAATTGTAGCAAATTTCAATGGGGGGATAAGCAGAGCACGTGTCGCCACTCGTATGATCATGTGCTGTGGTGCTGTGGTGCCACCGGCGCACCACTTGACCTGGCCTGGGTTGCTCATGACTACCAGTTTGTCTTTAATCTTTTGCTGCTGTCTACTTTTTGGGGCACAGATTGTTACTTGCAACTTAAACCCGAGTGGGACAGAGAAAGTGCAGACACTGTGCCATATCGCAGGCCAAATTCAAGTATGTACGTACGTACGTATGTGTGTGTGTGTGTGTGTCGCGAGTCCTTGGCTGCTGAGGCAGGAGTACGAAAAAAAAAATAGACATGCATAATACAAGTGCATTAGTGTCTGGCACAGCACATTTCTTTATGCGGTGCCCATAAATTGCAGTATTTATATAACGTTTATGCGACTCCCCACTTTGCACACCCCACTCAACACGCCCCGCTCCCCCTTTGTGACAGTTGTACAATTTTTATATATTCGGTCTAATTCCGTGGCTGAATTTTTGCAAAACTTAAAGGGACTCGCAACGCAAATGAAGTTTAATTAAGTCGGCAAGCGGAAATCGGGTTTGCTTTTTGGCCAAAAACTCGATGTGCAGCAAAAACATGTGGCACGGTCTGTTTGTAGCTGCCGTTATTGCAAGATACTAGGCCACTAATTTTTGCACACAGAGAGCGAGAGAGAGGGAGCGACGGGGCGCGGGGTGGCCTGCAACACGACTGCAGTGCTGCAGTTACAGTTTTGTGACGCCAACTTTGCTTGCCAAACTTTTTATTGGCACATATCCTGCAGTTGTTTGCGTTGTTTGCCACTGCCACTGCTGCTGCCTGCTGCCTGCTGCCTGCCTGCCTCCCTGCCACTGATGCCTGTTTGTTGGCAGTGCCCGTGTTTTGTGGCAACAAACTCGACTTAAATTAAAATGTGCATTGTTTTGCGCCCAAAGCGCGTTCACGAAGAGTTTGCAAAATAGCATTTGCATATTTTGTGTGTGTGAATACAGTCTCTGTGTGTGTGTGTGTGTGTGTGTGTGCATGTGTGTGTGTGTGTGTGCTTAAAGCCGTTCACTGCTTGAGTAGTTTATGCGCCAGCAAGTGCAACCACTTGCTGTCATCGAGCCATTCTGTCAGGCATCTGGCCTGGTTATTTGGCATGCGGCTGCAAATATCCTTGCACGCATCAAAGGTCATAGACGGGTCGATATAACAGCCTTTGGCAGCCATCATCCAGCAACAGCCATCAAGCATCAAACATGAGCCATCAAGGATCAGGCTCGTTCGCTGCTGGCTCTCAACTTTTGGGCAATTTGTGCGCACATTAGTCGCGTACGGTGCTGCCTTGAATTATACTCTTGAGCATCATTTAACAGAGAAAACAATAAATTAAATTATCCGGACCTACAACAAATTTGGCTTTTCCAAACGTTTCGTTACGTTTTCTTTTGGCATTTCCATGGGTTGCCTTTCCGGCTTTTGGTCTTGGTCCTGGCCTGGTCCTGGCCTGGCCGTTAAACTCATAAGTAAGATCTACACACTTGATAAGCGTTTGAACTCCACATCCGAGTCGAATTTCTAAAACACTAACTCACACAAATAGACACGTACTTGCCACACCACATACAAAACACCCACACACACACACACACACATACACACAGTTGCCTATATATACCAGTATCCGGCAGCATATCCGCTTTATTTTGGCAGCCAACGTATTCCAATTCATTTGTTTTCGATGTGCCTCTTAAGTCTGCACACACACACACACAGCACTGCACAGCCAGCAGCAGCAGCAGTCGACCCGCCATCAAAAATTTATAACATCGATTATTTCCTTTTCTACACTAAATACTAATAAATTAAATTGTTTTTTATTTCTCAATAAATTTTTATTATTCTGCTACGGCTACTTTTATACTACATTTCGCTTCTGCTATCGCACTAGGTGTCGACTTAATGGTCCCCGGACCCACAAGGGCCAAAAAAACTGTGCCCTTCTGCTCTCGCATGCCCCATGCCACATGCCCCATTGCTATTGCCTTTCGAGTGCTGCTCATTCAGCAGTTGGGCTTAAGGTCAATTTTTGATTTCCGTTTTCAAATTGCTCAACGCACACGCATCCGTTTCCGACGGCATTTACACCTCTCTCGCTCACTCTCTCTCTCTCTCTCTCTCTTTCGCTCTGTTGCTACTTGTGTTTATCTGTATCTGCCACTTTGATTTGTTTTTCGTGCTTCATTTGATTCGAGTTGGGTCCTGCGTAGTTTCAGACAGCCATTTAATGAGTTGACGCTTTGAATATGAAAAGTTTTCGCCTTTATTCCAATTTATGGCTTCCTCTCTCTCTCTCACTCTGTCTCTTTCTCTCTGCCCCCCCTGCTCATTTTTAGTGTGATTGCTAATTTGTAATTTACGCCGTCGACCCACGGGCCATATTTTTTTTCCTTTTTTTTTGGCTTGTTTTACTACTCGAAACGCATTGCCAGACATTTCCGCAACGTGTTTGTTGTTGTTGTTGTTGTCTTTGGCTGCCAAATGACCGTAAGTGATTCATTTTGCTGCTCGGCCACTATTTAGGCTCTTGAGTTATATATTTTATTTTATTTTATTTTTTTTGTATGTCCTTTTGCACGTAGGTCATCAGCAAATAATAAACATAAACAGTTTATTGTCGGGCGCTGCTAATAAAAAGCGAAAAGCGACTCATAAAATTACGCACTCAAGTGCAGAGCATAAAATACACATCCCAAACAGAGTACATCCCCATCCACACCCACCTATTTACACCCCAACCCCCCACCCCCCCCTTTTAGCCACCTGTTTTAACAGGTTGTAGGCAGCTCTTATATTTGACCGGTGCTTAACTTTGAATTGCTGACCAATTGACACTCCCAAAAGCTGGCCGCTCCTCGAGAGCAAATCAATGGACACCATCAGATGTTTTGTTACTAGTTTTCGCTTGGGATTAGCATAAATCGAGGGCAGCAGTTTCGCTTGACTTTAAATGAATTTTTATATACATTTTCTTTTCGTTTTTTTTTTGCCATGTTTTCAAATACAACATTTTACGCTATTTACACAACGAAGTGTGCATAAAATTGACGCTTATGCACAAGTTGACAGCGCATTTCTCCCCAATTCCCGCCATTTGCTCCCTTTTGCAGACCTGGCTTAAAATGTCGTAAACATTCACAACTAACAGATTTATTTATATGCGGCATAAAAATGCACAAAACCAACAACACAAACAACTACAACAACAACAACAACAACACAGCACACAAAAGGCAACGAAACGCGCGCGAATAATAAAATTGGCTGTGAAAGTGTTTCCAGGATACAAGGATAAAAACGTAATCCCAGCGTGCTGCTACCCAAATGACTGAGAGTGCAGCTCAAAAGCATGCCTCGTCAAGGGTGTGTCGAGTGTGAGCTGGGGCTGCTGTTGCTGCTGGATGGGTTTGTGCCAGGACATGTTCCCGACCCCAGCCCCCCGCCCCACGGGTCGTTGTTCCGCTGTTCGCTGTTCACTTGTCACTTGACTGCAAAAATCTTAAACTGACTTAAAAAGCATAAAAGCCAGCGACAAGCGAACGCTGTGAAACTGTGCCTGGCAGCAGTTTAAAGCCATCTAAAAATTGTCAAATTCACTCTGCATATACACACACACACACACAGCACACACACAGCTCACACACACACACACACATACAGCTTGGCTTAATGGTGACAAGTGTCAAGGCAGCAGCCTCCTCGGAAACAGCAGCAACCCTTGTTTCTAAAGTTGCCCGACTGCTGCTGCTGCCGCCCGTCGTTGCCACATTGAGTAAATCGCCTCAAATCGCACATTTCAATCTTTTTTCTTTTAACGAACTTTATCGATATTGCCAAATAGGCGCCCCTCACGCAATATGCTAATGAGACAATGTCCTGGACCAGCCTCGCCTGCTCCTGCAATGGAGTGGAGTCCTCCTCATTGTTGTGTTATTGTTAATGGCTTTTATATATATGTATATATATATATATATATATATAGATATAGATCATCTCGGGCAGCGAGCATAAACTATGAAATATCATGAAATTTTGTATGTCGCATGTTGATTTTTCATGTTGCTCCTGTAAACACGCACACATGACGCCCATTTCAATGTCCTTGCCACAACTAAATTTTTTACTAGCGCATATTTACGGCTGCAAGTAAACAATTCGCTAAATGAAATTTCCACAAAATAAAAACAGCAGCGATAAAAAAATTGAAATTGCAAAAAAAAAAGCTCAAAGTGCTTGCACTCAACCATAAATAAAGAAAATGTGATTTGCGATTTTCATTGCGTATTTCATCGAACAAATACCCAGCATGTAAATTTAGTGCAGTTAGATTAAGGAAAAAAAATAAACTGTAATTAATTTACTACTTTTTTATAAACCTATTCATACAAACTGATAACAAAACGTGTAATAAAATAAATTATCGTAAAGCAATATTTATTTATTTAAAATTGTGTTTCACATATATTTTTATATGTTATTTTAAATATGCCCTTTTTCCAACTATTTTTATAGTTAGGGTATGGGTATGTGGGGTATAAAAAAATGTATGCCAGCTGTTATTGTAATTTATGCATATTTTTTTTATAAATTATTCTTTGGGTCCAACTACAAATTGAAACGAAACAGTTTTTGGCACCCATTAAACGAGAAGCTCTATAAAAATATATCAAATTCCATATTTGCATTACTTGCCATGTCTGTGGCATTAAATGAAAATAACGCAGCTACACTGAAAAAAATAGATGGAGCATTAGGCTATATAGAAGAGGGGCAGAAAGGGGGGAAGTGGAGATCCATTAGATGCAGCTGCAGGCAAAGGCGGCTACCTGTCGTCCATTAAATGAGCAGCAACTGCAACAGGAACAGCAACAGCCACTGTTGGCCATCATCTTGGCCATAATAGTAAGCGTCATTAGCATTGCCAGCCACCCATAGCCATATCCACATCCGTCTATATACATTTATACAGCGAGCCAGACGATTCTCCCATATGGAATCCGGGTTTTTTGCCTCTGGGGCATGGGTTTTCTGCGGCTTGTTGACTGCCACGTCCTGTGCCTCGTCCTGCGTCGTTCGCTTTGCGGGCAACTAATGAGACTTTGCTGTTCTCGCACGCGCTGAGCAGGCCAGTTGCTGCCGGCGGAGGTGGAGGCGGAGGCGGAGGATGGATAAGTTTCCTTGTAATTGCCATATGTGGTAATGGTCGTAATTGGTTTTCCTTTTTGAGATTTAGTGACTTTTGTATTGGCCACTGTTGCACACACATCTGTGTGTGTGTGTGTGTGAGTGTGAGGGGGGGTTGGGGGAGTCTGAGTGACAGTCTGGTTTTATGAAATCTTGGCTGAACTTAAATGTAACTTTGCAGCATACACCAAATACGTTTTAGGCATTAGCTAACAGGCAAACACGCTAACAAGCGCCAAAGTCGCAGAATCTAACACGTGACTTCGTGTCATTTGCAGCATTTAAGGTGCCGCTGGAAACAGTGTTGAACAGCGCCCGAAAACAGTAGCCAGCAGCACTCTCCCAGCAGCAGACACATAAAACAAGTGACAAAAAAAATAAATACATGACTTATTTTAAAGTGGCTTAACAGCTTAATAGCTGAAGCGCTGTTTTAGCCTGGTTTAATCAGAGCAAAGTGCGAAAAATTCTTTGAATTATGCTAGAAAAAATATTATTTGCTATTTGTTTATCGTATTTACTTTTGAAGTGCTTTAATTTATGGGCTTTATCTGGTCGTTATTGCTAAAAAGTAAATGTAAATACAACTATCAATTGTCAGCTTTTTTTCCGCTAAGCACACACGCACCCGCACACACACATACTCCCCCTTAATCGCCTTCAAGCGGAAATGGATATATTTGCCTGCAATGCTGAAAACTATGCAACAAAAAATGCAGCTAAACAAAAATTGAAATCTATTTTGAGTGCTGCCCCAAATTGTTGAAACGTTGAGTTTTTCGCTAGATCCATGCAATTTGAGCTTAGCTCAGCTTATGGAATATGTATGCCCCTTGGGAGATTATTATAATTGTCATCTCCTGGAAATATGTGCTTCAGCAAATTAAAAGCTTCAAATATGCCGCACTTTTCGACAAGAAATTCAATTATTATGAACTCAGAAAACATCTATTTGCCATATGGCTTGGGAATTTCCCAAAAACTTTTCATGCCGCAATTTTGCTTAATTTTTGGGTAGCAAAACGAAGCGCTTGAAACGCCGGAGAATTGTTCGTGTTGCCGGAGAGTTGTTCTCGTTGCCGGAGAGCCATTGTCGTCGCTTAGTCGAAACCTAATAAAATTCTAAAGAATTAATTTAATTTTGCAATTTTTGCTGGCCAAAGTCAAGTGCATGACTCCAGCTTCAGCTACGTGCTTTCCGACGATTGTTTTCTGTCTTGGCCCTTAAAGCAATACATTCCAAAAACAAAAGCTAAAAGCGGCTCAAATAACACACACCGAAACCAACATATTCTTATGGAAATTTCCAAAGTTTATTTTGACAAAGTTTTGCTTACATCGATTTCAACAGCGACAGATTTAAAGTTTATTGGAAGAGAAATTTTTAAATTTAAATATGATAATATTATTTAAGGTATTCAATTTCAAGCCAAAAGACAACTTTTTATTCGATTCGTGTTTCAATAACATTAAATAAGAGTTGTAAATGAAATGTTGCATATTTTTGATACATTCAAAATTCAAAATTCAAAATGCTGCAAACTTGCTAACAAAGTTATGAAACTCTTTGGTAGAGTATTGCCGCAACATGCAAGTAATTTGCTGTGGCACACAAAAAGCTTTAGGCGTTTGGCAGAAACAGAGGCATGCATAGACAATACGTACAAACACATGTATCCAATCACCCCGCCAACCCTCTCCACTAGCGGGGATACATCTATGTGTGTGTGTGGGTGTGTGTGTGTGTGTGGGTGTGTGCATGAGTGTGTATAGATTAAAGCCTTGTTGTCTGGTTGGCTTGGTTTCATACGCTTTTCAATTGCTCTCGTATGCAAAAATATGGTATACGGTTAAGTTGGGTTTTCTGTGGTGCGCCTCGGTTTTGTTTTACGGGTTTTTTGTCGGAGTCGGCGTGTATGGACAAAATGTAAAAGCAAATTGAAAATTTAACCTCAGGTTAAACGCGTTAGCGACAGTTGAGTTAAACAGCATTAAGGCCATGTTAAGCGTCTGCGTCTGCGGCACACAGATACACACACACTCTCCCACACATACACACACACATATAAGAAATGAGATTTAGGCAAAAGTCACGCCTTTGCCAAAATGTGAGACGCTCAGTTTTTGCGATTTGGTTGTGTCGCCACCCGGCGGCAATGAAATTGCTCAGCAATTGTTTTTCTTGCTGTGTCTGCTTAAATGTTAAAATCATGTAGTTCATTACAAAGCCACACATACGCACACACACACACACACAGGCACACGCATGATGTTGTGCGTGTAGTATGAGAGAAAATACGCTATAAATTTTGAACAGCCATCAAGATGATTACTTCCTGCCATGTAGCGCAAACATAAAAATAAGTTGCAGCTCGCAAAAAGACGCACGAAAAATAAACAAGCAAAAGCAAAAGCAGCAACAACAGCAACCAATACGTTGGATGGCTATAAAAGTGGCTCATATCCTGAACGCATCCGGTGCCCCGAACGCATATGAGTCGCAGACTCGAGCTGAAATTATCGCATAAATCAGACAACAGCAACAACAATAACAACGGCAACATCATTGACTGGCAACAGGCAACAGCCAAAGAAAAACAATGAGCTGTCAGGGTTGTGGGTGGGGGGTGTGGAGTGGCAGGAGGCAGTGCGGCAGTGCGGCAGCAAGGCCAACTTACAAAAGAACAGCATTAAAAGTTTTACAATCGCGTAATGAGAATCTGCTTTAAAACTTGCGACAGCAACTGCAACAGCCGCCAACAACTACAGCCACCAACAGAGATTCAAGCAAAAGCAACCGCAGCAACAACAACAACAACAACAGCAACAACAACCACAACAACAACAACAATGAGAAGAACTGGCACAACTTCAGTGTCTGAGAGCTGAAACTTAATTGACATTAAAAATATACAAACTTATGCACGTATTACGTTGCAATTAAATCTGCCTGTCAGTGTGCCACCAGCTGCCACGCCCACGCCCACGTTCACGCCTCGTGGCATGGGACAGCTGCAAGTATCGTTCAGCCTGGTTTTGCACCTGCAAACAGATAAACTTTTATACAGAAAATTTCTGTTTTAATTTTGTTTATTTATTTTCTTATTTCTTGTTTTTTCTTTTCTTTTAGCATTTTCACTGTCCACTTGTTTTGGGGGCGTGGTTAGTTTAGGCAAAAAAAAAAAAATACGCTGCGCTTGGCTACGCTCAGCTGTTTGCATAAATGTGATAATTAAATGCAAAATATTTGATATTATTTTCAAGGCTTATGCAAATAAAGCCTTAAGCCCCCAACAGCGAGATAATGAAAACTGCAGACGTTGCTGCTAATGCTAATGTTGCTGTTGCCCATTGCTGTTGCCCATTGCTGTTGCTGTTGCTCTTTCTCTGGCTTTTTCTTGGCTAAATGTATTTGCATACATTTCCGGAGCAGCAGCAGCAGCAAAGTTGAGTTGAGTTTAGAGACGCTGACAAAGTTAACAGTTAACAGTTGATAAAAAGTATTAGTAAGTAGCCTGAAAACCTTATAAACTGCAGAGTGTGTATATGTGTGTGTGTGTGTGTGTGTGCGTCTTAAAAAGCAAACTAAAGCATCAATAAAAATCACACTCCACACAGCCTGAACGATAAATTCAAAGTGCCAATTCGATTCTTTAATCCCATGGACATACTCGTAATGTTCGCCTGATGACGACGTGATTTCATGCAAAGCATGTAGCCGGACTACGGACTACGGACTACGGACTAGTCCTATCCATGGGCCCAAGAGCTGTAAACAATTGTCCGGGTCATCTAAACAACAACGTCCCCATAGGATACATACATAGCTGAAAAGGGCCATCAAAATTGACATAACAATTCACTATGCTTGGATTGGGCATGGCCGACTGCCAGATACCTTCTATGTATTGAGTATATATATATTTATTAATTCTTGAGTTAATATATATTTAATAAAATACATATTTATTCATAAATAGTACTACATTTTTTTTTGTATTTCAACAATGTAAAGTTTTCCTTCTTTAGATTGTAAATATAAATAATTTCAATTTGTATTTATTATTTTATTAATTATACATTTCTGGCATATTCATATTCAATAATTTTTAAGTTATTTTATTTTTCATTGATTGTTATATTTCTTATTAGATTGAGTTTAATTTATTTAGTTCATTTAAAATCTGAAATAGAGAGAGTTTTAAATAACATTACAAATTTGTATAGGAAAAATAAATCTTTTTCAAACAAAAATTATTTATTTTATTTATATAATATACGTAGTTTATAATATTACAATCTTTGCTAAAATATGCTCCCTCTAAAGTGTTGTATTTTTTTGTATAGTAGAAATTTCTTCTGTTTCTGCTAAATAAATTTCCCCAACACTTTTATGCCTTCTCTCAATAATTCTACAGGTCATTTGAGAAAAACTTTTGGGCTGAAACAAAAAAAAAATGTGTCTCAATAAAATCAAACAACAAACGTGATGTCAACTTTTGCTGAGTGTTGCCTTTGCCTATGCAAAGGATACCAGCCAAGACAAAGAAAGAGAGAGAGAGAGAGAGAGAGGGAGAGTGTCCTTATTCCTTTTTCCTTGCAGGAATCAATTGTGTGTTGACATTTTTATCAGTTTGAAACCCTTAGCAGCATCACGCATAGCCAAGCTAAAATTTTAATAGAACAAAATCAGTGCCAAGGCGGCCATCAGAAAATTTTGACCCTTTTTATTTTTTATTTTTATTTTTTATTTTTGTTGCTTTCGATGCTGAGGAATGTGCTTCATTTGGTCGTCGCTCTGGGGCAAGGTGCGTCGTGCCAAAAAATTAAATATGTAAACAACGAATGTTGCAAGTGTTGTTATTGCTGTTGTTCTTTATGTGTTGCATGGCCATGTTGACAGTTTGTTAATTCTCGGCATGCGTGTCGTATGCGTATTGTGAGTGAATATCAATTTAAAGCCAGTTCTTTGCTGTGTTGGCGTTCATTTAATTGAGCTGCTGGTAAAGCCGCTCACTTAATTAAATCCAGCGGCTGCCTGTCAAAAACCTCTTTTTGATTCTAGCCGTTTACTTATCGCATACACTGTAATTGGTATCAATTAAAATAACCAATAAACTCACACAAAATGGTAATAAACCTGAGCGACGAACACAACGATAACTATAATGAGATTTGTGTGTGTATGTGTGTGTGTGTGTCTGTGTGATGTGTGTGTGTGTGTGTGGGAGATAATTTTTTTTGTGTCAAAGGGAAACATTCGAAAGGTCTATGGCAATATTTTCAGCGGTTGAGCGTTGACAACACCCGAAGGCAACTGTGGCAGAGTTAAGCGCCGCCGATTGTTGCCGCTGCTGCGGTTGCCGTTAACTTAATAGTAAGCAATTACAAAGAACACACACACACCCACACACACCCAAATACACCCAACACACAGACAGCAATGTAGTAGATACAGATAGGTGGCACAGCGAGAGAAACAAGCGACAGCCGCAGGGTTGTTGCGGCTTTCATCTCTGTCGCTGCCACAGTTGCAGACATTACCATTTTAAGCATGTGTGTATGTGTGGGAGTGTATGTGTGTTTGTGTGTGTGTTTTGTATGTCTGTGCTTGTGTTGTCCTTGTAACACTTAAAATTTAACACCAAGGCTGTTTGCTTATCGCACTTTTCATCTCATCTCATCGCCCACATTCCCAAAACTCATTTCTAGTTTCTCGCTCTGTCTCTGTCTGTGTCTCTGTCTCCCTCTCTATTTTACACCTTTCTCTATTCTGTTAAGCCCTTACAAATGATTAGTATTTTTCTTTTTTTTTTCGCCGTGTCGCTTAACCAGTTAAATTTCTACTTAATGTCAGCAGGAGTCTTAGTTCTGTGGCCATTTTTCATGACGATTCCACAATTTATAATGTATTTTTCCTTCCAGACGTTTTCATTTGCCCTTCTTGTCTCATTTTTTCATAAATTTACCCTTTTTTCCACTCTCGCTCTTAAGTATTTAATTGTTCGTGTCTCCATGAACTGTGCAACGTGCAGCTGCGACACAAATCAGGACGCGTCTCCCTCTAGAAAAAGGGTTGAATGTCGACTTACTCGAATTTTTCTCAACTTTTGAGTGAAGCACTGCTTTCATTTTCATTTATATTTAAAGCATAGTAAATAATTGAAAAACAGACTGAACTAAATATTTTACTGCAAACTCTGTTCAATTATTCATTTACATTTTAGAGCATTTTGGGTGTGCACACAAAATGGGTTTATCATATGATTAATTTATGATTAAATTAAAGTATCTCTAGAATTATACTTAATTTGTGAAAATAGCATTTTTAATGAGCTGCCTCGGCTGTTGGTGGTTGACCCTAATAAGCTCAATTTATTGAAAATTAATTCAAAGTTGACAAGGGATAGTTTTCTGTGTTAAATTCTATGATATAAATGTGTTTTATTAAAGAGCACAAGTTGAATTATTATTATTATTATTATGATTTATTACAAATTATGAATTCATTTTATTTCTTAGGAAATTCAATTTTTCTTAGAAAACAAAATGTAAACAATTTCACAGGTTAAATCCAAATTAATGTCTGATTTTAATAAACACTATTTAAAATTGAAGAAAAATTAAGTGTGTATATTTTTTAAAGACATTTTTAAAGTTTACTTTATACAGTTTAATAATTAACTTATTAATTCCCATAATAAGTTTAGCTCAGAGACAAAGCTTTGGCTTATTAATTTTGCAACATCTGTAAATGCATTCAATGCAAATTCTAATTAAATCAGTAGCCAACTGAGCCCAAAAGGCTTTATTATTATGCGTGACTGTATATGAGTGGGGGTGTGCAAGTGTGTGTGTGTTGACTGAAACATAACTTAATTTTCGAAATATTTGTTGTGGTTTACCATCTGATTTATTTGCCTGCTATGCATTTTTAAACTAAAGTTGCACTTCAAACTGCACCCTCTAAAATTTGTGCTACTTAATTTAATATTTCTTTTGGAGTTTGGGGCATGGCTTAATATGCGTGGAATGTTGCCGCATATGAAACATTTGGTATTTGGCTTATACCATTTACAATATATACACACGCCGAAAGGTATTCAACTGTACACAAACTTGTCTAATTAACATGCCACACAACGCAGTCTGTTGCTGCCAGCAATTCCTTTACTTCATTGCCCTGCAACACAAGCCCCGTCTTACACTTTGACCCTCCCCCCTCCCCCCCTCCCTGCTGTGCATTTTCACATATATATCTGTCATTTGTGCGGCATGGCCTTTGCCCTCTGTCCAACATGTTTTGGACAGTGCATTTTGCCGTTAGAAAACTAGGCCAACCTAATGGGGATTTTTCGTCTGGCCAGTACTCTAACTAACCCTTCACCCCCTTTCACATCCATTTGCTATCCTTACCCATATTTTTTGACTTCACTTTCGTGTGCTCTGTTGTGTGTGTGTGTGTGTGTGTAGAAAAAAGTGCAAGCTATTTTTTTCCAGTTCACAACTGCTGGCTAAAAATTTGCATACACGCATTTTGGTCGCTACCCGCGCGCAAGCAACGGGAACTACACTGCTGGAAAATTGTGTGTATGTATGTGAGTGTCCAGCATTTATGCTACCAGACTGGCAACAATTTTTCTGGATTTTTCTACAACATTTATTTTGCAATTTCCCAGACTTGCACACACCAAACGAGTCAGGGCCACAGAGAAAGACGGGTGACGGAACAGAGGGGGAGAAGTTTTCTTGGCCTGGCAAATTAGTTTTGAGTTGAATTTTTAACCTGGTTTTCTCTGGCAAATTGTGTAGATTACATTTGACGCTTGCTCAACAATTTCATTTGACACGCGCAAATATTCAAGCAGCAGAGCTGAAAAAAGAGACAAAAATAAAATAAAATAAAATAAAATAAAATATTAAGCTTATATTTCATTCATTTTCGGTACATCTCGTGCACATTTAATGTGTGTGTGTGTGTGTTAGCTGTTGCATAAATGAACAGCGAGATTTTTATCAATTTGTTAAGCGAATTCAATTTCACTTTTTTTGTGTCCACTCTGACACACAGATTGATGCCGCATGCTGGCGACACTCAATTATCGTCAATCACTTTGCATTTTTTCTTTTCTTTTTTTTTCTCTTCTTTTTTTCTATTTTTCTCGTTCTTTTGAGTTTTGGTTTTTTTTTGTGGTTTGCATTTGGCTGACTTGGCTTGAAATTGTAGTAGTCAGAAATGTAAAACGTGTGCACATAACTCATACGCACCGTCGCACGCAGCCAACGAAATGTGAACACTTAATAATGCAACGAAACTAAACTTCAAAAAACCTAACAAGATTTTTTGGCTCACTTGTGAAATATAAACCACAGAAAAGTTGAAAATTAAAGCCCAGTTTTTTGCTTGAGTTTATTTTTCGCCTTTATCGCAAAATTGAAATCATTGGCGTCATTTGGTAAGCATTATGCATGATATATGCGCTAATCTGATATGCAGGCACCCACACGTACCCAGTGAATAAAAATGTCATCAAAAAAATAAACAAAAAAAGGCAAAAAAAAGGGAAAAGAAAAGGCGACAACAAAAATCAAAATACAACACAAAAAATACAATTTATACATAAGACAGTGCACAAAAGGCTGGCAAAAAGGAAACTAAATTCGCTGCCTAAAAGCACTCTACACACACACACACGCACACACATAACATAGCACACTCATGTGGCATAAAATACAAAATACAACAGCAACAAAAAGAAGGGGCGCACTCGAACTGGCTGCCGTGTTGTATGCAACACATACGCTAAGTAGCTGGCTGACTCTGTCTGGTGGCGGGTTGCTTTGGTTGTCGGCTTTTTTTTTTTTGTTGGCTTGTTGGGGTTGAGGGGGGCGCTGTGACGCGTGATCCTGTGCAAAAGGTTGCCAGGCAATTGAGTGTGAAAAATGTTGTAGGCGTGAGGCAGGCAGTGTGGCAGGCAGTTAGCAGGAAATCGCGTCCGCGTTCATAAGTATCGCGCCCAAAGTCAGCCAGCATAACCTTTGGGCTAATGCACGAGCAGGCAGTCAAATGCCGTGGCCAGAAGAGAAACGAGATGAGTGTGTGTGTGAGTGTGTGTGTGGAAGTGTGTGTGTGTGGCCACAGCAAGATGTCCTCACAGCGATATGAGACGGGTCAAAGGACTCACACGGCCACGACGACAAGTCAATAAATATGCTCCGAGATATTCATGTCCTTGGCCGACTGAGTGGGCGTGGCCAACTGCCCTCCAAAAAAAAGTCAATCAATTGGCGACTACTTCGCTGCCATATGCCATATAATCGAGGTGGAAATCTCTGCGGCACGTCTCTAGGCAAACACACGAAACAAAAAAAAACCAGGGCTCCTCCACTTATTTTGGGGCTGCGGCTGCGGCTGTAATACGCCTTTGATTTGCAGCAAGTTCCATTTTTCACAATTTAATGCGCATCTTGCTACGTGTTGTCGATGTTGCCCCGACAGGAACGTGCCTGTTGCCCCGACACAGCAACTTCAACTCTATGCGGACATAAACACACACGCACACACACACACACACACACACACAGATATACACTGTGGCACATCTATCATTACATTTGTCACGTGAGGGACAACGTGATTTCATTTTCCTGTCGCCATAAAGGTGACACATTGCATTTGTGTATTTGCTTGTGTGTGTGTGTGTGTGTGTGTGTCGTCTGGCCATTTGCTTGATTCGTAAATGAATGTGTATGAGCTGTGTGTGTATGTGTGTGTGTGTGTAAAGCTTGTTTGACCTGCTACTCAGTGCGTATGCGTAACATGTTAAACGCTAGTCACGAACAAAATAAACCAAAATATAAAAATAAAATAGAAATACATATTTATATATATATATAAATTCAAGCACATATTATGTCGAAACTGTTATTATTTCGTTACGCATCTGATTTGAAATGGACTGTGAATAATTTTACATTTTAAAGTTTTGCATTTTTTTTGCTTGCTGAGCTGCTCAATTAATTCTATGTTATTATTGGATTTTCAAAACTTAAAAGTAGAAAAATAAAAAGTTTTTTTTTTATTTATTTATACATGGCACAAAATAGTTGTTTATAAAAATCTATTTAAAAAGCAAACAACAACAGAAGCTTAACCAAAATGTTTTTCAAAATGCGAAAATATTATGATATTTTCGATGCATCGAAAACTTAATTAAATGCGTAAAAACTCTTATAACAAAAGTTATTAAAAGTTTAAGAAAATTAAGAAAGTTTTTTTTATGTTTTGTATCTTAATCCAATGAATAAAAACCAATGCATCCAAAACATACTTTTTCATACTTTTCAATTTGAGAAGACAAAAAAAAACTCACACACAAAAACCAAAGATTTATATTGATTTTCAGATTTCAAAATTTGCACATTTTGCGAAAATAAGCAACTGAAAACATTGTGTTTTTCAACCACAGCTGAGGTTGGTAAAGAAATTTGCCGCTGCTGTTGGCCAACAGCATTGGGCATAACTTTAGATTTTATGGGCCACAATTGAGCAAGTATTATGGGCTTTGGCTATAAGTCAGTTTGCTAAACAATTTAATCAGAAAGCGCATTTTGCTTTAAACTGTTTTTTTTTTATGTTGTTGTTGTTTAAAATTAGCGATTCGCTTTAAAAACCTCTTCAGTTTTACTCAGCACTTGGCTTGGGTAAGCACACTAACACCTTTAAGTTGCAATTGCGTTCTCTACAGCTCGCCAAGTTGCAAGTTGCAAGTTGCAAGTTGGCCGTTGCCAGTTTACGAGCTGCGAGCTGCAAGTTGCCAGTCCAAAATCTGAAGTGCTACACCTCATGAATATTTCACTTGCAATCACATTGTTTTCCCGCTAACTTTTAAGATTGTTTTAGCATGTGGCGGAAATGGGCGTGGGCGTGGCATTGTCGGTTTTAGCGGGCGGTTGCGGTAACGTTTGGACGCTTACTGCTGTTACTGTTACAGTTGCTGCTACTGCTGCAGCTACACGTTCACGTTGCAACAACAAACTTTGGCTTTCGCTCAATTTCGCTGGCCTGAAAACCAGTTTGAAAGCATGCACAGCTTTGCGCGTGTAAATTTGTGTATGTGTATGTGTGTGTGTGAATGTGCTGGTGCACATTCAAGGTAATCCTTGATTCTGCTCATTTTGGCAATCGTTCGGCACGCCTGCATTGGCTGCCTGCTTTAATTCTTGATGCCCTTTTTCACTATTTTTGGCGTAGCTTCAGTTCGACTGCTCGAATTATGGGAGATTTATGCAGCCGTCTGGGACACGGCCATTGCCCAAGCCAACTAGTCAAGAAGTAGCTGCTGCAGATAGTCGAAAGAGAGAAAGAGAGAGAGAGAGAGATAGTGCGAAATACTGAGTGTTTGAGCGAGAGAGCTAGATAAGTGGCCACTCAAAAGAAATTACGTGTTGGTTTTGCAAGTGCCACGAGATAAACTTCCACAGCACTTTTTCACAACCATCGTTTTTTTCCGTAACATACTTTTTCGGGCTGTTATTTTGGACGCTGCCAGCGCTGAGAGCAGCGTCTTTTGCAAATGTGCGTGGATTAAAGTTTGCCATGCTTTTAGTTACTCCTTCTGCTTAACTATTTTTTCAGCTTGCTATTTTTTTATACTCTCCCTTTTTTTGCTCAACTCGCTGCGGTATTTAATGAAATTTTTGTACTAGCTCGCAGCGTCGAGTCGAAAGTCCATTCCCCGAACCCAGTCCCAGGTGCACCGCAAGGCAAATGCTCAACCAGGTGGGTTGTAGATTCTTGTTTTCTTATTCGTTTTTCCCTCACATTTAATAGGGCACTCATACAAACACACACACACACCCAGTGGCATTGGCAGCAGCAGCAACTGCACCACTGAGCCCAGCCGTGCTTGCTGCAATTGCAATTGCAACCATTTTCATATTTTATGTACTTTGCGTGCTTAAAAATGTTTCAATTCCTGCACTGTTCACTGCGCTGAGCTTTGGTGGGCGGCATCCACGTACTTTTGCCATTTTCACGAAGGTCAGCGGGCAAGGCAAACCGAGTAACTGCCGAGTTGAATATATAGAAAAAAAATACACAAAATAAAAGTAAAAAAAAATCGAACTTACTTGATAATTTTCTACTCAAATTGAATATTTGCAAGTGTGTGTGTTTGTGTGTGTAACCAAACTTTTCTTATTCTCTGCAAATAACTTTAATGGAAAAACTTTGAATATCAAACCGCAAAAAAAAACAAAAAACCTCGTCCAGTACCAAAAACCTTAACTCCGTCTGGCAATCATATTGAAAATTAAAATTGAATAGTTGCCACACTGCCCTGTCCAATTCAAGAATATAAAAGAAACTTGATTTTGTTGAATTACATCAATACAAAACAACCACATGCCACATGGGGCAGTATTCGTTTCTGAGGTTTTCAAAACCAGACTTTGAACATAACTGAAAATTCTGTAGGCAGTTGAAATTTATTTTGACAAATGACGAGTTATTGAGAAATTTAATCAGGACTAAAAGTTCAAATTGCACTCAAAAATATTTAAAGTTTGACTTATTTAACATTAATCAATAACCAAAAATAAATATTTAATTTGCGCACAAGAATTAAATTAAAGACGTCGGAAAATTGTTTTATATAATTCGATTTAGTTTTAGTAAAGTTATTGAATTGAATAAATATGGCTAGATGGACACGAATGCCACCGTTTGGGGCATGTGGATACAGCTGTCTGCGACATACGCCTTAATTTTCATTCAGAGGAGAAAAAGACCAACGCTGAGGTCCTCGTGCGACAGTCCAATTAGTGAGTCCCTGTTGGATGAGGACACGTTTTGTCTTCTCCTACTTCTTCTCTACATATTTAATGTGTATCAGTGCCCAAGTGACAGAAAGTCATTTGGGTTATTAGCAGTCGAGTGTCGCAAAGGAGCACAGAGAAAGAGAGAGAGAGAGAGGGAGAGAGAGAGAGAGAAAGAGTGAGGTAGCTGGCCGGAAACCCTTCTACGACGAACTTCAAAAGGAAAATGCCATAAGAAATAAGTTTCTTCAGCTAACATTATTTCGTTATTATCCGCATCAAGGATTCGATTGACAAGCTGACTGCGACAGGGCACAGGCACGTGCTGCCAACGCCTTTATCCTTGTGAAAATATTGTCAGAAGCAGGAGTAGCAGGAGCAGCAAGGACAACAAATGACAGCCGCACTGAGGGCACTGATACAAAAGAAATTATATTTTCTATTGGGCAGGGGGCAAGCGAAGCGAAAACAAAACACACACACACACACACACATACACACAAAATAGGCATGAGCCAGGCAACTGCTTGCGAAATCGAATGAAATTCCGGAAATGTGACATCTAAGGAGAAGATGTTGACTAAGAATCATGTCGACGACCTCCTCTCATTTTGGCGACTATTTTTTGCCTACCTATTTTTTTTGGCTTTTTTTCTTTGCTTCTTTTTTTTTTTTTTTTTTGCTACACGCACTCACTTACTCACCCACTGAGTGAGTGTATTCACGAATGTTTTCGCAGCAGATAAATACAACATTTGACACTTCATTATTGTGCCCGCAGCGTAATCGAATCAATTCCAACTCCTGGGCGCCCCCTCTCCCCCCGCACTCCCACTCCCATCTCATCTGCAGCGCCAACTCGCAAGTCTTGTCACAGTGTCAAAAGTGCTTGGCCATTCGTCGTCTGCTTTTGGCCTTGGTCCGTGGCTCATGGCCCCAAGGCTCAAGCCAGCTTGGCCTGTTGACACATTCGCTTAAACGTATTAAATTGTTTGCCATCGCTTCTCGTTATTGTTGCTGATGTTGTTGTTGTTGTTGTTGTTGTTCGTCCTGGCCAGCAAGCCTGGCATTTTATTTATACGCACTTCTGTTGCTGTCTGCTCCTCGAGAACCTGATGCCTGATGGCTTTTCGCAATTTTTGTACTTCTTTGTTTGCGTGCGGAAGTGCGACCATTTTTTTTGCTTTGTTTTTTTTTTGGATTTTTTTTTTTGCATTGTCACACTGAAAGTAATCGATTACAGTTACGGCGACCTGGTAACCGGATATGTTCGCTTCCGTTTTGGTGGTCTTTTTTTGTAATGTTGCAAGCGATAAATAATTGCTGCCCCCATCCGTTTGACATACATAATAATTGTGGCCAACTTATGGCATTCCTAAGCCCATAAATATGCAAAGTTTCCATATGTACATAATCCCATAAAATTGTCCAATTAAATTAATGCAAATCTCCGTGGAGAGCCGCATGAAATATCAAAAGTTTTAGTATTTAAGTGCATTTTAACGCTTTTATTCAAAGTTTTCAGTGCTAAATATATATATATATATATATATTTGCTTACATATGTATAAGATCAAACTTAAAATTGATTGGCAAATCAACAGTGAATGCACTAAACTATTTGCCAGCTGCAGCAAGGACATCCAGGATAAGCATGCTCACATTGACAACGCATGTGTCTGACAAATTCTGACAAGTTTCATTAGCTCGGACGTAATAAAATGCACTTTATGAACTTTTGCCACACTTGACAAATTTTCCCAAAACGACCTAAACCAATTAGGCACACACACACATGACACACACTCGACACACACATAAACACGGCACACACATGACACACACACGTGACCTGATGATTTTGGCTTATGTTTCAGCTGTTGGCCATAAGCGTAAAGTGCCTGACATGTTACGTGAGTGCGTTAGCCTAATAACATTTACAGTAATTTAGTTGATATTTTAAACCAAATCTGAAATTGCGTATTACATATTTAATATTTAAATTCCTTTCTTTTGCAGCCAGCGCCCAAGGACTGATGTCCAAACATGAGCCAATGTTCATATCACGTTCCGAGACATTTAAATTTATTGCCGGGGATATAATAGTGCTGCCCTGCGAAGTGGCCAATACGGGTGAGTAGCTGAAATGTGTGTGTGCGTGTATGTGTGTGTGTGTGTTTATGTGTATATACATAAGCATACACTTAAAGAGAGGTTCACTTTGCTTTTTATGAAATCATTGCTAAGAATGCTAAACTTTTTGGTGTTTATTTAAATAAATAATTGCCTCAAATGTTAGTTAAGAAAACAAAAATGTTATTTTATTAGAATATCTTGCAATATTGTTAAAGTTAGTTCAAATTGAAATGAATACAATTAAAATTCTATTAAATCAGTTCGCTACATATTGCAACAGTTCTTTACTAAATATATTGGTGTTATTTGAGTAAGAAATTTAATTTTATTTTAAATACGTAGACAATAAGATTAATTAATAATTACTTAAAATGTTAAATATGAGAACGAAAACGCTTTAGTAGAATTTCTTGCAGTATGGCAAAAGTTAGTTCGAATTGAAATGAATATAATTTTAGTCCTTTTAAATCTGTTTAAAATTGTTACAGTTCTCAAATAAATATATAAGTGAGTAAGGAATTTAATTTAATTTTTAATTCGTATGATAATTCTAATTTATTAAATTTTTTAAATAAAAATGTAGTTTGACTTACGGGAGAATATTTCATTATGAAATGGACATGGTATTTATAAAATTTTTTTTTATTGATTCTAAATAAAAATAAAAAATAAATAACATTAAAAAATGGAAAGTGACATTAAAATATTTAAGTATATAAAATAAAAATCTAGGAAATACAATTACTTTAGGTATATTAATCATTATTGTATTTCAAAAAATTGCTTCTATGTTCTGAGTAAAAAGTTGGTTTTAAAATCAAGTAAATTGAAATTACAAAAAGTGAACAATTGGATTAACAATTCATAAGAACTTGAGTAGAGAAGTGATGTATTCTCTGAGTGTTGGATTAAATAGTTGTTTGTTTGAGTGAGTTTGTGAGTGTTTGTGGGTATTTGTGGGTGTTTGTGTGTGTCCTTAACTCAGTTGTCATTGAAATGTTGCGGTCAGCGTGCTCGTAGATATGTATACATACATACATACATACATACATGCATACATATGCATATGTATGCATAATTAACCCTACACAATGTGATGCCTGCCAACTGACCACAACAATCCTGGATCTCGCCATGAGCCACAAGCACCAAACAGTAGGATGAGCCCTTGACGAACATCTGTCCAAAATGCCGTCAAGTAGTGGATGGATGAGTTGCTGTCCTTCTTTTGGGTGGGTGTGTGTGTGTGTGTTTATACTTGATTTTGTTTCCGGTTTCAGCTACTGGATTTCGGATCCACTGAAAATGGTAGTTGCACCGCTGGCATGTGCCATGTACGTTTTTCAATTTAAATGCGGTCGTGTGTGCGGGATTATTTGTACATAACAAAGATTTAGTGTAAGCATCAGGACATGCATATATATAGATAAACATATATATATATATATATATGTATGCATGTATATACATATGTATTACACTTGTAAGGTTAAGGATAGACGCTTTTGTCGTCGTGTGGACATCTTGGCCAAGTTTTTGTATACAAAGTGCTGCATAAAAACTGAGACCCAAAAACACTTGGCATACATTATATGGTCATGGTTTATCTTATATACATATATACAAACTATATGTATATGTATGTGTATGTGTATGTGTGTGGTTGCGGTCATTTCAACCGTTTATTAGAGAACAAAGAAAGAGCCTGGAATTTTCTTTGGCATTTCTCATGCACTTCATTGCCCCGCAACGAAAAGAAGCAAGAAAAAAATAAATTGAGGGAGACGGAAGCAACAACATAGACGATACAAGGATAGAACAGTTTTGCCCAAGTCCGGAATTATAGCCACAGGCATTTGGGTAATAATAAAAATGGGAAACGAACGAAGAAAGTAAAATGAAAATGAAAGAAAGCAGCGCCTGAAAAAATAAAAGAAAATTTTAGATGCTATTTTTGCCGTGCAGCAATTCTGTGCACTTCGTTGGCATTTTATGCTAATAAAGTGCCACAATACGACACTTTAATTAGAGACATTTCTCAGCACACCAACACACACACACGCACACACACAGGCTTTGTCGCGGCTCTTAAGTGCAGTAATTAAAATCAAAACCTTGACGAATTTTCATAAGGTTCGCTTTATGGATCTTTGGCAAATATGTTAGAACTGACAGCTGCTGTGGCTTTTTTATAACTTAGTCATAATAATAAAAATGTAATTGATAGAATTTTTAAAACACCTCTAAACAAAAAAGAGACTGCCTTCTGGTGCACCTGCCCCTGCTCTTTCCCCTGCTCCTTCATGTCATTCTACACCTCTTCAGTTGCTGCTTTATATTCGCTGTGATGATGAGCGAAAATGCAAAATTTATGCACATTTCTGTTTTATTTTATGACGAAAGCCCATAAAATTCGAAAGAAAATCACATGAAAATGTGCCAAAGTGATGAGTTCGCCTCCCTACTCCATCTCTTTCCCACTCTCTCTCTCTCACTCTCTTTATCTATATCTCTTTCTGAAGCTCTTTCTTCGACGAACATGCGACTGCTCATTTGCATATTATATGAAAATTCCTTTAAATACTTATTGCGGTGCTTCGCACTTATACAAAAGTAATCTTATGTCTTTGTAAATAAGAAATATAGCACACACACTCGCACTCACACACACACACAGTCATTCACACATACACACGCACATGCCATCGCTTGTCTAAATAAACATTGAAGCATTTCATCATTATCATTTTATCATGTTATTTGAATTTTTTGCACACATGTGCAAGGGGCAATTTAAGGTGCACACGCCAGCAAGTTGCCTCACTCCCCCTCGTTACATTACCCTCCTTTTCACAGCCATGCTCTGGCGCCTTTGTTTGTATGCTAGTCAGCACTTGTGCCTGGGGTTATGCAATGCAAAAGTAATTCCACTAAGACAAACACACGCAAGGACATCGCACGCAGGCTTCAACAAATAACCGCACAAATGATATCCTGCAGTGGAAAAATATAAAAATGCTATGAAAAAAATTAAACTAATTTATTTTCCTATACTTGCCTCTTTATTCATATATCTGTTATGCACAAATTTTAAAAAGGTTTTTAAAAGTCAAATTAAAAATATAATTTTATAAATTAAATGACGATTAACTAAATTAAAAAAATTTAAACTAAAAAGAAGCTAATACAGAACATAACAAATGTAATAAAACTGAAAGTATTCACACATAAAATGAACATTTATAGGCCTAGATCAATCACAAGTTAATTAAAATAGATAATCCCCCAAATGCCATATCTCATTTCTTACCAAATTCGTATATTAAAAAACAATCTTTCATTCAACACTTTTCTACTTGTTCTTTAAGCTTTCCAACATAAAATTGTCATAAAAGTAGACTTAACATTTTTTAGCCTTCTGATTTTAAGTATTTTTAAATCTTAACTCATTAGATTAAATTAAATCGTTTCAAAGAAAAATCACACAACAAGATTAAGTATTAAAAATGTTAAAAAGACTTTTCTAATTACTCGACAGATTTTAAGGCTGTATTAGATGAAATAAAGATAATAATAAATCTTTTATCTGCTCAGCATTTTAGATTTTGGTTAAGCAAATTGTTTCTTGATGTTTCACTTTTCTTAATTATTTTGTTTGTCAAGAATTTATGAAGTACTCACACATATACTGAAAGGCTTATAATCAAGTTGGGCTTTATTTTATTTAACCCACAATTGCTTAGGCATATTTGTATATTTGCGCACTCATCAAATTTGTGAAATAAATGGAAAGTGCTGCTTGTTGAAACACGTCAGTTGCTTCTCAAGTGCGTGGTTGCTTTTCAACATACCCTGTACTTTGGACAAAAAAAAGGGGTATATACTTTTGGGATTATACGTTTCAATTTAGATGGCTAGAATCAAGCAAAATGAAAGACTTAAATATTTTGATTATATATATTAATTATTATCATAGGTTTTCATTATTTTGTGTATGATGAAATAATTTACAAGTCTACAAAATATATTAATAAAATCATTCGAATCAATGTTTTACATCTAATTCAACCTTATGGCTACTCTAATATTATAATTGTATATATATGAATAATTATCACAAGTTTTCATTATTGTGTTTATGGTTAAAGCTGATGAAATAATTAATAAGCTTATAAAATATATTAGTAAAATCATTCGATATTATATACGATTTGAATGTTTGACATGTACTTTAACTTAAAGGCTAGAATCAAGCAAATTGAAAGATTCAAATATTTTGATTATATACATTAATTACAATGACAGATTTTAGATATTTTGTGTATGATGAAATAATTATTATATATATCTGCAATATATATTAGTAAAATCATTCGATAATATATACGATTTTAATATCATCTACTTCAACCTTATAGTTAAAAATAAATAAAATAAATTAAAATATTTAAGTATTTTGATTATATAATAAATATCTTCACAGGCTTTTATTATTTTCTGTTGATGAAATAATTAAGAAGTCTACAATAAATATTAGTAAAGTTCTAAAACAGGGTAGCTGACAGCTTAACTCTTTCAACTTGCCGTAATTATACTTAATTTAATGTTATTCTTTGATATTTCGCATACATAAAATCAACAATTCCCATTGTAAATGTCAGAAAGCATATCACAAATTATTTAAGAGGTTCTTGGAATTTTGTGTTTGTGCTCAAAGGAAATTGCATAATAATCATTGAATGCCATTAAACAATTGCATTTGAAAATGGGAATGTACCGAAAATAGTTGCGGTTTTAATTTTCATTTGGTTTTTTACTAGAATGAATTCAAAGAATTAATTGCTGTTGATGTTGTGTTACCAAAGGCCGGTGCTTAACTTGTCAGCACGCATGAGACCTTTTCCGGCTGATGGTTTTGGCCGCAACAACAACAACAACAAAAGCCAGCAAAAAAGTGGCAACTGGCTGCAAACTTGAATGTAATAAAATGCAAAAAAGGTATAAAAAAAACCTCAGCTGCGACGGCCACAGAGAAAACGCTCATTACGCTTTGATGGAGCGCTGGAGTTGTAGTTGCAGGGGTGTGAGCGGGGAGTGGGATGTGAAGGGAAACGAGGAGCGGGAAACCAAAGCGTGGAGTCGGCGCCAACGCTTGAAACTATTACAGAGAAGCGGAAATGGAATCGTGCCGCAAAAGTTGAAGTTGTGCAAACAGCAGGACAGCAACTGAGAATAGCATGGTCAGAAGCGAAGGCGGCATGGGGCAGAGAGACGAGTGGCAGAAGTGGCATGGTGATAGCTGTGAGCATGTGGGAAGGCAACAGAAACAAAGTTTCAATATTAATGCCATTTACAGTTCTAATTTCGCTTTTTACGTACTCGCACAACACTTAACACACACACACACATTAAAACTTGCACAAGAAGTTGCAGAATAATGCCATATTGAGGCAAAACTACCCCAACCCCACCCCCACCCGTCCCTTACCCATATATATGTGTACATGGGCCGGCTTAGCCGCAAAATCGTTTATCTTCGGGGGTCATCATCTTATAATATTGGCCCTTCCGACATGCAATAAATTGCGCTCAGACAAACAACATGTCGGCTCTGGTCTTTTTCTCCCTCTCCCACTCTCAATCTCTCTCTCTCTCTCTCTCTCTCTGTGTATGCTTCTTGTTGCAAGTCCTTAAGTATTATATGCCTTGACTCGAACAGCAAATTGCGCATACGCACCGTGTGGCCAGTGCAAACAAACAGAGCGCCGACAACAAAAGCGAATGTCGGCCATATTTGAATAGCCTTTGTAAGAGTGTGTGTGTGTGTGGTTGAGTGTGCGTCTGTGTGTGTGTGTGTGTGAGTTTGTCTGTCTGTTTTTCTGCCTGTCTGTTTGAGTCTGAAGTGTAGAAAACTAAAATTTGTCTGTGCCCCTAAATAAGGCAAACACATGCATGCATGCACACAAACATACACACACACACACACATACACACACACACACACACATAGATAGATAGATAGATTGAGCGCACAACATGCGGCTGGCCATGGCCAACAATTTGTCCAGTTGCAAGGAGTTGTGTTCATGACTAGGAGGCAGTGCTCATGTGAGGCTGACGTACAAGAGCCGAAATGCTTTTACTCCGGTTTCCGCCTTAACGGATAGCCTTATCCTGCACACCAGTCGGTGTGCATGTGTGTGTGTGTGTGTGCCACTGAGTGTGTGTTTCTATTTAGTTTAGAACACTTTAACCGGAAATTGAGGCGTTTTGTGTTTTGCTTGTTTTCGTTAGATTGTTGTTATTTCAGTTAACAATTTATTTAGTTACGGCCAGCACAATCCCACACACTCACACACACCCACACAATACACAATATTCATATATATATATATCACAGTCTGAATTTATATGGTCTTGTGCATTATTTGTGATGCGTGCAGATTGTACAATTGACCAACCTCACTTTAAGCGCAACTGCAACACCAGTTAGACTATTTACACCAAGCTTAAACACGCCCCCTTTCGCCCTGCCTCTCTCACTTTTCACGTCCTATTCATTATTCTCATTCTTCATAAGCTTTTTTAACAATATGACGTATTCGCAGCGTGTTCAAATTATACTCTTATTGTTATAGTTTCCGAAATCAGTTCACTTAATAAATTTCTCATAACCAGAAAAATAATTGAATTTCGAAGAATCTACAAAATTGTTGCAACATCAGTATTTCCGCTTAAACGGAAATTGATTATTATTTTTGGAAATAACTAGAAGTATTGTTAACTTTCAGAAAGTAATTTGAAACTAAGAAAGTTTATTTGCATTTTTTTTTTGTCGAAAATTTCTACTGAAATATTCTATTTTAAATTGATGGTAATCTGCAATAATGAATTCTAAGGAATTTAATTAATTCTAATGAATTTTATGGATTCCAAGAGATTAAAGAATTCTAAGTAATTTATTAATGCTGTTGATGATGTGCTGACTACTTATGGTAGGTCGACTTTTTTTAATTTTAGCCAAGGTGTAAAATCAATTCTCTTTTATCCTAGCTTGCCTCAAATTGTTAGTTACTCGATGGAAATCCACTTGACAGATTAAATTAATTAAATTATTTAGGCTTAATTCTTGAGGTTAAGTTAAAATTCGATAGTTAAATAAAATAGACTGTCTTAAGAAAAGTTCTTACTTCTCTAGTACGTCTGATTCTCATATTGCATTTTTATACCCAAAAAAAAAACGTATAAATACATTTTATTTTTAAATATTATTTTAAATTTAATTTTTTTAAATATAAATATTTCTGATTTTTAAAGATTATTTTAAATTTAATTTTTTAATCGACTGACTTTATTTTAAATTAAATAAAAAATAAATAATTTATTATCAAATAATACCTTTAGAAATAGCAATAAAGTTGGTTAATATTTGAAGACAATTTACATAAAACTAAGTAAATAAATAAATTATATAAAAATTCACAAATATGAAGATGACTTAGCAGATTCAATTTAATATAATATTTAAATGAAAAATACGTAGATTTGTAAGAAAAGAAATTCCAAAACTCGATTTGGCATAATTTATTTTATTTTTATATTGATATTAACATACTTAGGAATTTGCTGCTCTTACGACTGATATGCTGGCTGCCATTGTCTGGCCTGCCCCTTAGGTAACTGGCAGACCAAAAGAATCCAAACTACTCAAAAGTTGGTAAAACACTAGCCAACTACTTTTCTATACTATTCCTCCTCAACCTCAGCCAGATAGCTCAGCTACGCCACAAATTATGCTTTCCGCTTTGCAGGCAGCTGCTTGGGTTTTGGTTATATTTCTACGAGTAGCACACTTCTCGTAGTGCATGCAAACGACAGCAGGTGGCGCTAGTTTATTTATTCGCTGCTCTAAATGTGTGTATGTGGATGTGTATGTGAATGTGAATCTGATTGTGTGTGCTGACTGCGTCGTAGTCTGCCTCAACCCCCTACCATCCTCCTCACTCCTCATCTAATGTTGTTGGCCTGGCTTGCCATTCCTGCTTGGCTGGTTGGTTGGCTTGTTGATGTTGTTGAACTCATTGCAAATAAATACGCTTTTTGAATGCGCATGTAAATGACTTCATAAGCATTTTATTACCACCAAGTTTCACAGAGTCTTTGCAAACACACATACACACATACACACATGCTCACACACACATGTGGATGGCTCATGTGCGTGTTGAAATCAATTTTGCCCCAACTCATTTTGTCTGTTGCTTGCTGCTGCTTGCTGTGTGTTGCTGCCTCATTTAACACGAGGCAAGCCCGTCGATAATGAGCATTGGAGCCTAAATTTGCAACGCTCTTGTCGACCAAAAATTACTCGAAATACATTCACATCAAAATATACACAATTCGCGAGCTGTTTGCATTTTTAATGAGCACCATTCCCGGAAGTCATTCATCATTAGTAGCAAATCTGGACGACTTCAATATTAACTTCAATATATGTATGTGTGTGTATGCATGAATGGTGATAGGAGGCGACTTCAACACTCTGTTGCTGCAGCAGTGGCAGTGGCACGTGATGCGCAACTCCCGCGACTCGAATAACACATAAATTGAAAAAGGAATCACAATTAATGAGTTCGATGAATGCGCCATGTGGAGTGTGTCTGTCCCGCTGTCCCTCGCTTCCTCCCTGCCCGTCAGTCTGACAGCCAACCTGACATCCTCTGAATATGAATGCGAATTGCAACACTTAGCGAAAAACTCTATGCTAAACTCAATATCAAAAGAGATGTTATTAAACTACCTCAATTTTAATTATTCTTAATTTGTTTAGTTTATTTGAAAAAAAAAAGTAACATAATTTTTGCAAATAAGTTTAAAGTGCGGAATTTTATTTTAATTACCTAATTTTTTGTTTCAAGCTAGTTTAGCTTTGTTTACATATTATTTAGGCATTATTTTAAGACCTTGATGACTTAAATTAATAAATCTCAGAGTCTATTTTTTTTTATATGTCGCAAACTAAGAGCAATTTAACTTAACTTAATAAATAAAATTGATAATTTTTTTTTGTTAATTTCAAATTCTTTAAAAAATAATTTTTTTTATATGTCGCAAACTAAGAGCAATTTTACCTAACTTAATGAATAAAATTTATACTTTTATAATTTCATTTCTGGTTCTTTAAAAAAAACCATTTTCAAATAATAGAAATTAATTGTGCAGTCTTCGACTTTCAACTTTGGCTTTAATTAAACCATTTATTTTATTTGTTTGTTTATTTATTTTATGCGCACAATTCTCTTATTTTTTCTGAGTGTACATATATATTCAATGTTCCCCTTCGTTTTCGCTTTGCACATTCCCTATTACCATATCGAGTGCCTAGCATATGATTGCAAATGCCGCACATTAGCGGATATCAAGTGGGTGTTACTGAGTATAGCTGTCACCGCACACACTCACACACACCCTCACACACACACACATACGCAGAGCACCCTAGCGCGTGTCTGGTTGCCTGCCTGCCCCCTTTTTTTTTGTGGTATTAGTGTCTGATGTTGTGCGCGAGTCCATGCCAAATTGAATTTCTAGCCTTTCAGATCTTTTGAAATGCCTTGTAATTGAGTCATTTGAATTCTGACTTTTCAATTTATATTGCAAGTGCTTATACTTATATATATCTATATATATATATACTCGAGTGTGATTGTGTGTGTGTGTTTTTGATTGTCTGATTCAAGCTATTCAGCATAATTTTAGTGATTGCCCTGTCGCATTCTCCAATTAACTTGAATCAGACAAGACTTGATTATAAAACGTGTAATTCTTTGTACTCATCCTCAATAAAAAAAAAATTCACTTTTTCTCATCTTGCAGAGCCTTATGTGGTTGCCTGGAAACGTGGCATTGCCATTTTAACCGCTGGTTCCGTCAAGGTGACGCCCGATCCGCGCGTGAATCTGGTTAGCGGCTTCAACCTACAGATACGTGATGCTGTGCCCCAGGATGCTGGAGATTATATATGCCAAATTGCCACAATGGAGCCACGCGAAATAACCCACACCGTCGAGATATTGGGTAAGTAGGCCGACACCAGACAAAATTTGCAATGGATATATATATCTATATCTATATATATATTTCTATCAGAATTCACTTTCTTTTTTGATGTTCATACTTTTTTTGGGCATTTTTTGCTGCATTGTTATGCAAAATTTGGCGGCTAAGAAATTGAGGTTATGTGGCATCTAAGGATTTTTATGGGCAAATTTATGCCGGCTCTCGCACAAATCACTTGGGTCCATTGTTGACTGGGCCACATCATTTAGACACCTCTCCGATGAGCGTGTGTAAGTTTGTGTGTGTGTCTCAAATTAACATATCCTTAGATCCTAGAGCCTGGGCCACTCAAATATGCTAAGTAGCTGAGTGCTGCAATTTGGCGGCTTTATGGCCACAGATTCAATAGGAAAATTTTCCGGCCAGCGGAAAAATCAAAAACTAATCTGCCACTTGCCCATTTCCCCGCTGCATTGCCACAGTCCTAGCGGATGCAAATTTTCCAATGCCCTTTTATCTGCCCCACACACACACACACACATACACACACACACACTCTCCCAGGGCGACAGCGTGCTCTTGGCCCTTAACTACTTCCTGTGCCGAGAACGCATTGTGCCTAACAAGCGTGCGTCTCTGTTCGCTCCCCTCTTCAACTGCTCTCGTCTCTTGTTTCTGACATTGTCTACTTCCGCTGCCCGGACCTCTTCCCCTGCGCCTGTGAATGCTTTTTTGGTGGTGCGTCTTCTAATCAGCAATGATGAATAATTTGCATATATTCCCCCCTCAATTACAATTTTGCCTTTTTATTTGCATTCGCTTCGCTGCTGGGGCAACACCCCCCCCCTCTCCCCACCCACTCCAACTCTTTTGGCCCACGGCATTGTTAACACTTTTGCTGACTTTGGCATTAGTTTCGTCACTCTCTGTGTGTGTGTGTGTGTGTGCATGCAAATTGCGATACAATTCCCATAATCTCCAAAGTGTAGTTGGTGCTCAACTCTTTCTCTCTCTCACTCTCTCTCTCTCTCTCTCTCTCTCTCTCTCTCTCTCTCTCTCGTACAGTGGTCGGTCGTGTCGGCATGTTCCTTATGAAGCATGTTTTTTGATGCGCTTTAAAATATTACCAGTTACCACTTATTTGGTTAGCCTATAAAAAATTTGTATTTATTTAAGCAGCAAGCAAGCAAGCCAGAAAAAAAAAAAACAGAAATCGCCGCAAACAACTTTTTTCATTTGTCATTGAAACTTTGTCCTGTTTTCTGTGTGGGTTGCTGATCCTGGCGTTGCCACAAACAAACATTAAACAATGCTCGGTGCTGCCTCTGTTTGAGGGAGAGCGGAAAAAAAAAAGTCGATTATTGAAAAGTTTTGTTTATTTTATGTGTTTATTATGCGCTCCGTTTGCCAAATAATGATCATGGCCAGAAATATTTCGTTTATTGAACTTTAGCAGCGCACGTAAATTGCTGTGCCCATCCCTACCAACCCATCCTGCCATGCTCCCCCCTCATAAAAAAGGAGCACTCTGCAGTAGCGTCTGGTTTTTTTTTTGGTGAGGCGATGGCTGCTTTCTGGTTCCAATTCTCGCATTGTTGTCAAAGGAGAAACAAGCAAAAATAATGCGCTGTCGAAGTTTTTATAGGCTCAACAGCAGACACCCAAAAAGCAACCAACCCAGGCAGCCTCAGTCCTCCCCCCTCCTGTTCAACATGTGCTGGAATATAAATTTCATAAAGTTTGACTCGCTCTGGCATTTTTGGCTTGCCAGCTTTTACGAGCGTAAATTACTTTCAGTTTGGCCTCCACACTAAAGATGAAAAAATAATGTGCGCTTGCCAAACTTTTGCACTTGTCCCGACTGCCTCGCACCCAGGCATCCAGGCATCCTGGCATCCTCGCGTCCTGGCATCCTTGCGAACGCTTCGCGTACTTACAAAGACATTAGCCCAACGTTGGCTGGCCCAAACTGGCCCAAGTGGTGGGCCAACCAGACCACAATAAACAGTGCTGCCCGAAGCCATCGAAAGTCCAAAAGTTTGTTAGTTGACAAATCTTTTAATACAGCCCCAAAAAAAGTTGAATATACATATATTTGAGGCAGCTACCTTCTATTTATATACACTGTGTTACATGTTTTGTTGCACGCTTGTGTAGCATGCCACTCGGCTTGAGCATGCAATGACAGCTGCAGAAAATGCTACAAGTCAAAAGTTTCTAACATTGAACTATTAAAACTATTTACACTCAAATTAAAAGCAACGAATCTGCATTCGGTCAAAAACTAAGTTTTTAACTAGCTGCAAATGGATTCGGATAATGGTACAAAAAGAATATATATATTAGAAAAATGGACTTATATGGTTTCCATTTTTCAAAAAGAACTTGCTAGAAATTGAATTTAATTTGAATACATTTATAACACATATGCAAATCTTTATGAAATTCCATCCAAGGTTGTTGTAGAGTCGTCAATGCACACCAAATTATCATATTCTACAGCAACAATCAAATTGAATATTCAAAATTCTTAGTAAAGTTGTTTAAATTAAAGTTAAATAACAAATAAAGTTTTCAGTTAAGCTTTAAGTTACCCATTATATTTCAATTTACACATAGAATTTATTTTAAACATAAATTTCTTAACACATTTATTGATTTGTGCCAAGCTATAAATAATATTTGTAAAAGTAGGTAATAGACAGAAGGAAGCATAAGACAAAAATCGTACAATCGATTTATATCGATTTTTAATAGATGGAATAAAAAAGAATTATAAATCATCTCTGCTAAATTAGGTAAAAGACAGAAGGAAGCATTTTCGATGGCATAAGGTAAAAGTCCTTTAACAGGAAATAAAGCCATCTGCAATTCTGCTGTTTCGAAACAATCGATTTATATAGATTTTAGATAGCTGCAAAATAAGAGGTTTAAATAATCTGTGCAATAAGAGGTAAAAGCCAGAAGTGATGGTAAAAGGTAAAAGTCCTTCAAGAGGTTTCAAAGCCATTTACAAACTTCTTCAGTTTTCCGAAAATCGATTTTTATCGAATTATGTCGACTTTTGATAGCTGCAAATAAAAGCTTCTTGTGCTATGAATTATTGAGCAACTGCAAGAATTCCATCGTTTTAATATAAGAAAAACTTAAGTTATATACCAAATTTATTTTTATATTTATGTCATTATTTTTAAGATATTTCTGTAGGAATAAATATTTGTGAGAAGGGAACTGTCAGATATTTATATAAATAAAATATATACATATTAAATATGGCCAATTTTATTCTGCCAGTCAACTTGAACTGGATCGATATCTCTCTTTCTCTCCCTCTTTCTCGCTTTGTCTCACTCACTCTCTCTCTCTTTCTCTCTCTCTCTCTCTCTCTCTCTCTCTCTCTCTCTGTATCTACTTTAATTTAGTTCAATTGTGACTGTAAATTTCGTTCAATGAAATTGACAAAATGACTTATTATTATGTCAACACAATTTTGCCACATTGTACTTGCCTCGTGCCACAGTTTTCAGCTCGCACAGCGAAATTTATAGCTTTTAACTGGCGATTTTTAGGCATTTAATGTATTTTTACTGTTAACGTTATTCAAATTGCGAATTGCATTTAACCAATTTGACATTGACAGCTGTCAGCCAAACGTCCATTAGCCCAGCTATCCCCACTCCCCCCTTCCATTCCCCTCGCGGCTGACCTACTACGTCTGACCGCAAACGAACCGCAAAAAAAAAAAACATTAAGTTATGTGGCAGCCGCTGTGGGCATCGCTTGTGGTCAATTGGGCATTTTTATTGTAATTGATGGGGGGAGGGTGGAAAACGGAATAATGTTGGCAGTGTGGATAATGTTGTAATGATTCCATTGATTACGAGTTTTACCTCAATTTATAGTTGCAGCTTAAAGTGCACAGCGAATGCAACTTAAGAGTAAAATGCAATTGGAATTGCAATTGGAACTGGAATTGGAACTGGAATGCCAATGGATGCGATAGTTGCATAATAAGCTGCTTAAAGCTGCTTTAAACGGCGCCTAATTAAGGCTTGGGTCTTCTTGTGGCTTTTAGCCAGCCTATTCAATTGGAAAGCATAATTATTATCGTGGCAGCTATGCAAGGAAAATAAAGCCACACAATTGTGTAAATTATACGGCCAATATGCCAAAAACAATTGCACAATTTCATAGGTGAGGGGGGGAGTGTTGGGCAGTTACCTATATAGACAGGCGGGTCTGCATTTAATTATGTGCAGCACAGACAATAACAAAACAACAACAACAACAAAAACAACAGCAATAATAATTGTGCAAAACAATAACAATGGAAACAGACACAAACAGAGTGTGTAAGAGTAATGGCGAAAGAGAAAGACGATAGAGAGAGAGAGAGAGAAAGAGAGAGAGAGAGAGAGAGAGTAAGAGCAAAGTGTTGGGCATTGTGGCACAATTTGATGCATGCCACAATATGCAATAAACAAAAGTCGAGACACACACCAAAGTTGCTTTAGATACTTGAGACAAATTACCAACACAATAGCCGGGCAAATTGCAAGGATATGCCCAGGATATAGTCCGGCTGCAGCCAGGATGTGGCTGCCTCAGCATCAGCTTTATCTTTAGTTGCAACCGAACCAACAATTAAATGCAAAAGCCTTAATATACATGTATCTATATATATATATCCATATATATATATATATATATATATGAGAAGCGTTTCTCCTTGGCACTTTGGCAAGCCTTTTAAGTTTTAGCACTCAACTTTTGCCAACTAACTATGGATTTAAATTACTTAGCAGACTGAACTCACCTACCCCCCCGCAACTCGTCTGCCACACCACCCTTTGCCCAGCGTGCCACAAAAAAAAAAAAAAACAAAACTTCGTCCGAGTCGAAGAATGTAACTTTAAAAGCCGCAAAAACCGAACGCTGAAGCGAAATAAGGCATATAATCAATATGCGTATAATCTTTGTTATATAATATAAATAAACATATATATATATATATATATATATATCTTTATAGATGTATGTGTGTTTGTGTGCTGTGTAAATGGCCACAAGTTGGCTCAAAAGCTGGCGCTGCGGATATTGCGGCTATTGCGGCATCGTTTGCCTTGAAAGAACTCGCTTATTAAAATCGCTGACTGCCACTGCCAAACCCTGCCATCAGCCCACAGCCCCCTCCCTGCACTCCCTAACACACACAACTTAAAACCACCGTCGCCCAATCTGCTGTCACCCACTGCCACACAGCGATTGGCATCGCATTAGTCGTCATCTGCATGACATTACATGCCGCAATCCACGTATTACATGCCACACACACACAGGCGCACACATACACACACCCATAGACAAGTCAAAATGAACTGCTCTATAAGTCGTCAACTGCCTTACAGTTATGAGTACACTCATATGAGTATATTCATATTTATTGAATTCAATATGACGGCTGTCGGGCATAAAGTCTCACCAAAGCGTGAAATTATTGAAAACATGCATAGACACGCACACACACACACACACATATCTATATAAATATATATCTATATCTATATTTATCTACGAAGTATAGCCCGTGGCGAAGACACACACACACACACATATGAAGCTGGTCCTTTTTGAGCAAATAGACAGACGACTTCATTTTGAGCAACATTCTCCGTCAAAGTCTCCATTTCTCTGGACTCAGTTGCTATTCTATTTTTATTCTCCCATTTCTACCATATTTCTCTCTAGTTTTTGTTTTTTAGTTTTGGCTGTGAGCCACACACAGTTCCATGATTTATTATAGTCGCATGCTGATTTTCCTGCATATCATATATATTTATATATATATATATATGTATTTATTTATATATATTTATATATATATATGTCTCTGTTTATGTCGCTTTGCCGTGTTATTTGTGCGCCCTTCAGTGATCAATTGTAATTTTCTTTCATATGCAAATACTGACATTGCCTGCACTGCTTTTGGCCAAAAGGAACTTCCCTTTGTGTCTGCTGTTTCTTATTTGCTTTTGGCCAAAGCAATCGAATATATTTGCTGCAATGTCTCAGACAATTTCTACATGAAATTGCATTAATTCTGTGCACTTTATCACAAATGCATTTCGCGTTCATTTTATACCTTCGTCTTTTAATTCGTATTCAATTCAATTCTAATAAACATCGAAATTACAAAATCGAATCTGATTTTAAGTTATTTACGCTGTACAATTTATCTGATAGATAAAACGCGTTAGTAAAAGCTATCCGACTTGTAGTTACCCTACAGAAATTGCTGGGAATATAAAGCCAAATTATTTATTGATTATTATGAGATTTTTTGAATTTCTGAAACGTTCCTGACAAATATAAAAAGCATTTTTTTTTTTATTTTCACAAATAAAATATTGAAGACATTTTCTTTTCCGATTTAATATAAATTTTTTTCCTAAAAATCCAACTCTATTAATTAATGTCAACATATCAAATGTCAAATACGAATGATTTTCAATCTTAAACATTTGACAAAAAAATCAGTTAATAAGCTATTTAATTTTTCATATATCTAAACTATTTTCAACCAGTTTCATTAAAAGTATTTCCCTTAATTTACCCAACTTAATATAACCCCCAAATATTCATTTGCCTGATAACTGGGCAACAGGGTGATAAATAAAATTTACCAAACTGAAAATCAAATCAAATCCAAAGACAAATCCGCTTAGCTCCAACTCCTAAAACCACATCCAGTGGGTTCCATTGGTTGCAGTCTCCGCAATAAAATGTATCCTTGAATCCGAGCACAAATAGTCGTAATTTTTTTTCTAAACAGCTGTAAAATAATTTGGGCCACAAATACAAATAAATTAGAGTTGCAAATTAAATAAAATAGCCGAAAGCTGTTTTGGACCAACCAAACCAACCAACCACCAATTTGGCAGTTGACCCAGTCGAATCCTCAAGTTGGGGCAAGTGGCTCCGTTCCACATGCGTAAATGCCATTTTGCACTCATTCAATTTGCATTTGTGCGCATATTTATTCAAATTGTTGGTCGTCCTTGCGCCTTGATCCTTGGCCAGGGCAGCTGGGACTTTGCATACATTTCGACTGGACACTGGGCAGTCATTGTTTTTCCAACCATTGCAATAGTAAAAGTAGATACAAAAAAATATATACAACAAAAAGCAGACCATTTCTAATGTGTTGTTTTTTATTTTTTTGGTTTTGTTTTTCTGTTTGTTTTTTTTTTGGTCTTTTGCAGTGCCACCGAGGATTCATCACATTAGCACCGGCGGACATTTGCAAGTCAAAAAAGGTTCATCAGTGCGCATTGAGTGCTCGGCCTCTGGTAATCCAACGCCAAATGTGACTTGGAGCCGCAAAAATAATATTTTGCCCAATGGTAAGATTTTGCATAAATAGCCAAGCAGCGAACGGGGCGAAAGGAGACCCAACCAGCCAAGATGCCTGTCAGTCAGCCAGTCAACTGGCCAACCGGCGACGCAAATTAAAAGCATAAAGAATAACAACAAAAAAAAAACGGTTCACAAAAGTATATGAATATAAAAAAAAACAAACTTAAACAATTTCCATAAAAATGAAAAGTCAAAGAAATTATTTGCAGCGCTGTGTCCTGGCATTCAGCGCCGTCGTCCTTCGCGCCTGCTCTCCTTTATTATTAAATATATACAATGCGCTCAGTGAAGCCATTCGGAGGCTACATTGGAATTGCCTTGTCTGGCTGGTTGGGAGACGCAGGCAGTGATGGAGAGATGGAGCTGTGCTGTGCTGTGCTGTAAGCTGAGGTCCTTGTAATTGCCTCTGTCATTGCTTCGATGGCCGCATTTCTTTGACTCCTTGCTCCCGTTTCACATTTCACATTTCCCCGTTTCCCATTTCCCCATACCCCGTTTCACATGCTCTTATTCTCTGATTTCTGGTCTTTGCAGGCGAGGAGAAGCTTCACTCACACGTCCTTTCAATCGAGAATGTGGATCGTCATAAGGGCGGCGTCTACATTTGCACCGCCAACAATGGCGTCGGCCAGCCCGCATCCAGCCAGGTCGTCCTGCACGTCCTATGTAAGTAGATGCCTCGCACAATCCCTTCCCTGTGTGTTTGTGTGTGTGTGTGTGTAAATGCCATATTATTGACCGGTCGAACGAAATCGAAACAAATTAATTTGAAGCCAGTTGGCAGCACCAATTCGCAAGACACTTTAATTTATTTGAAAACTGATTTTCAATGGTTATTGCAAAGCAACCACAACGACTACTTCGACGTCTGTCTGGCACTTTGGCATTTACACACTGTGGTACAGTGAAACCAGCACAACACAACTAACACAACTACAACTACTTGGAATGCAATTATGAAAGTGCCTTCTCTGTGCATTTGTTGGACCGACATTTATTTAAAATTTATAAGCAATTTCGATGAACGTCTGCCGTGGGTGTTGGGGGGATGACCACCTAATAAAGGTGGTCCGCTGCCAGCAGTTAATTATATGTGGCATCCGAGACAACCCAAACCCACTGGAAATGGGTCATTGATTTTTGCTTTATGTTTGTGCTTGTTTTTTTTTCCAATTTTTTTTTTTCGTAATAACTTTGTTGTGCTTTCTGTTTGCTTACCATAATGTTTACTAATTTTCTTAATATTTTCAAAAACTCCATACAGACCCGCCCGAAATCTCTGTGGAGCGTCCCGTTGTCTTCTCGGGAGAGGGCCATGAGGCGATGCTGGTCTGCATCGTGCATGGCGAAACACAGCCTGAGGTATGTTTTAATTAATTTTAACGCATAAATTTTCATTTACTCGCTCTGCTGCTCTCACTTGGACATAAAGCAGCAGCAGCAGAAGCAGCAGCAGCAGCAATGTGCCAGAACCCATTAATATGCATACTCTCGCAGACACATACTTTCTGACAGCACTGTAACTAAAACAAATCAGTATTTTAAAAAAGTGGAGCATACCTTTTGGGGCCTCGAATAATAATAATCGTCCGGTTGGCAACTATTGTCTATTGATTTTCGGCATGCAGTCAGGCGAATTTCAAACAAAATTTATAATTATGATGGAAAAGAGTTGGAGTTATTTTCCAGAGACAAACCTTTGGGGCGATGCCATCGGGCGACAACAACAACAGTTGCCGGCACATTAATTAAAAGTCTACAAAGCCAAATTGAAGTGCCGGACAAAGCATAATTTTAATAAAACACAGAACGAATATTTTACACAATAGACCAACACAAAGCAATCCAAAGAGCAGAAACCAGAAAAGAGAGTCGTATTTAAAAAACTCCACAGTTAAAAATGGATTTCGTAAACTGAGTTGAGCTGAATTGAAATTTGACAAAGAAAAAAGTTAATATTTAATAATCATCTGACTGTCTGATTCTTATTATTATATTATACTTTAACTTCAATGAAAAGCAAATGCGTTGAAAATTTATTAAAATCCAAATCAAATGAGATATGTTTATTTATAAATTATAAATCCAAATCAAATAAGATATGTTTATATATAGCAATTTAAACATATCTTATTTGATGTGGATTGTAATAAATAAATACTAAAAAATATAAATAAAGGTATAAACTCTTTAAAATTACACAAAACGTATAAAACCCAAATGTAATCAGAGATTTTGGTTTCGCTTCATTTGCAAATCCCTTTATTTAGTAATTCAATAAGACAGCTTTCCACAAACACACTCAAAGACTTTGTGTTGCATTCCAACGCAATTTTTATTTTTAAATATGGCTTAAAAACTGGCCAACACACACACACAAAACCTTTGTAATTCACATACATGGATACATAATCTTCATACATCAAAGCGTATCATATTTCATAAAATTATAATAAGATCCACTACAAGATTTTAATAAGATGACAACAATGTGTCTTTTGGTCACACACACACACACACACACAGAGGAGTATTACAATTTTTTTTTTGTGTGTATGCTGTGTGCTGTGTGCCTTTGCCGACATTTAAATGAATACGCTTGGCTATAATTCAAAGTCAAATTGCGGAAGTTGCCAAAGCGGAAGTGTGAAGCGACGAGCAGCCAAAAAGGAAAATGAGAAGCAAAAAAGCAGCAGGCTAAAAAAAAAAGAAATGCTAGCAAAAAAAAACGGCACACACGCAGCAAGAGAGTTGGAGAGAGAGAGAAAAAAAGAAAGAGAGTGAGAGAGGGGTAGGGCAGAGGGGGAACCTAGCTAGTGCGCCAAATAATGACTGGAGACCGCAAATGTCAATGCTTAAAATTATACAGCGTCGGTTCAGTTCAGTTTGTGCGGACTTTGGCTGGCTTTGAGTGTTAGTTGGCCCAGTAGATCCACACTAACCCCCCTTCATCCCCCCGTCACTACACAGCGCACTCTAGTCTGCAGTTCAACGAATTTTTGGGGCGTTGCATTACGTTTTTATGCTATTTAATTTTTCAAATTTTTTTTTGCGCGAAGCACTTTGTGCGCTCGTTTTGTGGCCGCAAAGAGTTGAGTAGTTTGTGTTTTCCCAGGAAAAGCGCCAACTACATTTTCCTTTTTATTTTTTTTTTCCTTTTTGTCTGTAGTTGTTGTTGTTGTTGTTGCATTATGTAGCCGGCTCGCTCAGCTGCAGCTCTTTGTTTGTTCTGCTGGACACATTTCATTATACGACAAGCTGCACGCCTTCTTTGCATTGTGCATGCTTAATGCGATGGCAAAAGCGGGGGTTGAGAGGTTGGGGCTTGGGGCAGTTGAACGAAACGATTGCTCAGAGATGGGCATGGCATTTGTAGTCTTTGAGAATGGCATTTCCGCATGCCATTTTTACTGGTTGCCACGCGGCGCCAAAACTCCAAACGTCTTCGTCATTTGCTGCTCTGCTGTTTTATGACTCCAGAGTTAAATATATACAATTTAACGCCAAGTTCTTGCAGCCTGATTATGCCACACGGCATTGCCAACATGCTAACGAGCCTGCAACTTACCACAGTTCACAGCGTGAGTCTTCTGCTGAGTCCACTGTGGCAATGTCTAATTTAGCTTTCCAAACTGACTTGTGGACATTTGAAATGGTAGGAAATGAAAATAGCGAATAGAAAAATATAAAACTGACTCTAAAAAGGATTTATATAAATATATATAATTTATCGACTTTAAGCAGCTAGTCAACAAATCGAAGCTTTACTATTTGATTTAATAAATCTAAAGAGCATTCTTCAAATTTTACAATTATTTTTATTTTATATATAAAACTGACTCTGAAAGGATTTATATAAATATATATAATTTATCGACTTTAAGCAGCCAGAACACAAATCGAATCTTTACTATTTGATTTAATAAATCTAAAGAGCATTTTTCAAATTTTACAATTATTTTTATTTTATATATAAAACTGACTCTGAAAGGATTTATATAAATATGTATAATTTATCGACTTTAAGCAGCCGGAACACATATCGAATCTTTACTATTTGATTTAATTAATCTAAAGAACATTTTTCAAATTTTACAATTATTTTTATTTTATATATAAAACTGACTCTGAAAGGATTTATATAAATATATATAAATTATCGACACAAATCGAATCTTTACTATTTGATTTAATTAATCTAAAGAGCATTCTTCAAATTTTACAATTATTTTTATTTTATATATAAAACTGACTCTGAAAGGATTTATATAAGTATATATATAATTTATCGACACAAATCGAAACTTTACTATTTGATTTAATTAATCTTAAGAGCATTTTTCAAATTTTACAATTATTGTTATTTTATTGGTTTGCCAATGTAATGAAACATTGTGGAGACGGCTAAGGGGAAAACACTCTGCCCCAGTCCGTGACGACCAAGTTTTAGGCCAAGTTAAATCTAAGAAGGCATTGTTGAATTTAACTCATACATTAAATATTGCAGTCGTTTGCAAATTGTGAACCACAAAATGAAATAAATGTGGAAAACTATTCAAATTAGCATAAATATGTGGAAAACTTCTGAGGCAAACACAATCTAGAAATATATTTGTCTAATTGCATTTAATGAAAGACCAAAATGAATGCTGTGTATAACAAAACTGAGATATTTGTGGAGCTTGGATAACATATTAAATGCATAGACCGCAATGAGTATTAGAAAATTGTTTGTATTGATTGATAACTAGCTGCGGTTTTGTTGCATATCGAAAATTGAGGCGATGTTGCCTCCTAGTTTTGCGGCAATGTGCATTTTTAATTAAGCTTTGACACAATGCATTCCGCAATAATAAGGCAAAATGCGGCAAGTTGCAGAAAATCCACATGCTCTGATATATATGCCACAGAGCATTATTAATTATTAAGCAAGCGTTAAAAGGACTGATACACACACACACACACGAACACACTTGTATACACCTGTGTTGTGTGTGTGGCATTCACACGTATTTACATGTGTGCATATTTGCATATTAATTAGGAATTGCGGCACATGGTCTGGCAAATTCATAATACCTTCATAGATATATAATGTTGATTTGTTGCATAATGAATACCATAAATAGGCACTAAGTCACCACCACAACGCCACACCACATGGGGCATGCGGCCATCAATGACAGGCGGCTGCTGCAACGATGGCTGCAACATTGTCATTAGAGCAATTGTCATTAACATGAGCGACAGCAATGAGACAACATCATTATTAACGTCAGTGTGGAGAGGCGTTCATTGTTATTGTTGTAGATGTTGTTGTTGTTGTTGTTATGCTTGTTGTAGCTGTTGTTGTTCTTGTTGGCAGCACCATCGATGTCATTGATGTCGATGTCAGGCACATTAAACATGCAGCAGCATTTGACAGAGCTATCAACAGCTAACAACATTAATGAGTGTTGCCTGCACAGGCACAGCAATATTTACCCTACACCCCCTCCCCCCCTCCCCAATCCTCTTCGTACACCCCTTCAAACCAAGGGTGGCAGCTTTTGCGGCTGCAACTTAATGTGCTGTCATCGCTTTGGGGTCGTGGCCATAGTCCTTGTCATTGCTTTCAATTATTTTGCAAATTAATTTCCAAATTGTTAATTTTCTTCATATTTTCTCTCTTCGGGCTTAATGAGTATTTATACTGTTGCTGGATTTGACTACTGGTTTTGGCCTATATTTACCAAACAGACGCCCCAAGCAAATTGGCGCACTCTCACATATTGTAAATCGGGTATCTAAATTCGGTTAGTGAGTTGATTAGGCTGTGCCCTTAATTACTGTGATTATATTAGCCCAAAAACAACTCATTAAATATCGCTCAATGTTTATTTAATAACGTGCCTAATTTGTCATTAATTTTAGGCATCTTCTGGTTATAGCCATAATCCATTTTATAGTTTACCTGCAACATTTTAAGTAGCTATATTAATTAAGGAGTAAAATTTGAAAATATTTCAACTGATTAACTTTTTTTTATCTTTTTCTTAATCACTTTTTAATATTTACATTTTTTAATGTATTTTTGAATGCAATTTAAAAAAATATTAATTAGTTATTTAAGTTAAAATAGAACAGTTAAATTTATTGCCAAGTCAGAAAATAACTCAATAATTACTCGTATATAAAAAATAAATATTTTGAGAATTTTTTTATAACAAAAACTTCAACTAGAAAGGAATCAAAAAGCAAATTAAAATTGTGTCCTATAAATTAAGGTAAATTAAATGCTTTTAAGCGTTAAAATGATTCACAATGTATTTGCACATAAATATTATTAATTTGATTGGATGATTGGAATGATTGGAATGATGTTGACGCTGTGCATCAATGCTGATGATGACTGTGAAGAGCTGAGCTCTCCAAGTTAAATGAAGCGAATGCTTCACTCGCTGCGCTCGTTTGATTTTTAATTAGAGTCTCGACTCCTCCGTGGAGAGCTGATGAAGTGCCTCTGGTCGCGCTTTATTGTTTGCCGGATAATGCGGAAATTGACAGCAATTTCGAATGATTTGAGCCCAATTGTAAATTTGCTGATGTGTAATTAATTGCGACAAATTATTTATTAACCAATTTCTATAAGAGTTTTCTAGCTGAATGAGCGATCAGCGATGGCGTTGACAAACGGGGCGTGGCCAGCAACTTTAGTCAAACGCTAGCTATTAGTGGCGACACTAGTAACACACACACCCACACACAGTTGCAAACACGCAATACACTTGTGCATGTGTGCGTGTTGACGGCAGAAGTTTCGTATGCGTAATTATTTGCTTAACGCCTGAAGACAGACCGACTGACTGACAGATTGACTGACTGACAAAAGGCGTCAAGCAGCAATCGGCACGCAGCTGCGTCAACGGCACACACACACACACACACACACACTGGCACACACTTGCACACCTAACAACACTTTTCCGTTAACAATTTCCGCTGGGGATTGCATCATTGAGTGGCAGTCAAAGGCGCCGCTTAACAGTTGCTGAGTGCCCCAAAAAATAGGGCCAAAAGCACGCAAAACAACTTCTTCTTCTGCTTCTTCTTCTTGTTCTGTGGCTTCTTCATTTTGTTGGCTGATTAGTGCTGATTGCCATTTTTCGCTTTGTTGCTCATCAATGCTAATTTTTTTTTGGTGTTACTGCTGCGTCTGCTACAATTGCCTGCCTCTTGTTGCCTTGCCCAAACTTGGCCAAATTATTGCTATTATGTGGCATGTAAGCGTGCAACAAATGCCGGCCGCAAGTGCAAAAGATTGATTAACGCAACATTTTGCGTTGATGTTTGATTTATTGATGAAGTGCAAAGTGTTGGTGTAATCAATCGCCTGTCCAATACTTTGGCTAACTTCACATTTTTACCCAATGAGCCACAATTTAATAAACCAAAAGTAATTAATACGCTTTGCAAAGCATGGGCAAAATACACACACACATCTACACACTCATACACACACACACAGCGTGAGAGAAAAGGCACATGGAAGAGTAAAATATGAAATGCAATAATTTTTCGGTGAATTTTTGTGCCATGTCAACACTTACGGCTCGTTACGCACGGTTGAGCGATCCAGAAACAGAGATCCCGGGTACCGTGATGCGGATGCTGATGATGTTGGCCATGTTCGCCATGTTGGCTGATGAGCGTGGCTTAAATAAAGGGAAAAGCGTAAAATCAACAACAGCTACAACGAGGCCAGCAAAAGGCATGGAAAACGCAAACATCAACATTTTGCACAAATAATAACAAACATTTATGCCATGATGGCATAACTGTAACTACACACGTACAACAGCAATATCTATATGTGTATGTGCGTGTGCGTGTGTGTGTGTGTGTGTGAAATATATGACAACACATGTGCAGCGCTGACAGCCATTTTAATGGAATTTGGCCAGCGCCAAAAATTATATGGTCAAAGAGACAACCAGAAAATGTGTTTGCCACATGGTTGGACAGCAAATATATATTCCAAGTATTCCAAATTAATATATATCAAAAAAATATTTAGATGTTAACTTTGTTTCGATTATAAAATTATTATCATTATTTTAATTATTGTTTAAGCTATTTACTTTTATAATACATTTTTTTCGCTCTAAATTTAATTGCATTTGTTAAATTAAAATTGTTTATTTAAAATTAATTTATTTGCGCATTTTTTTTTTAACAATTTTTAAATTTTCTTCCTTTTTTAAATTATTGAAAAATTTTGACATTTACAGTTCAGAGCATTAACTTATCTAGCCCACTGTAAGAAATTCATGTTGCTTGGCATATTTCGTATTTGTTTTCCTTTCATTTGTTATATATGTTGTATATATATATATATATATATATATATATACATATATATATATATGTTTATTCTCTTATTTTGGCAATGTATTTTCTTGTTGAAGGTTCTGGTTTTTGTTTTCCCTTTTTTCGGAGCCCCTTGATTTTTGGAATGTGAGTCATGCGTTGAGCACCTGCTGCTACCCGTTTTGTGCGTTGTTGTGCGTGTGTGTGTGTGCGTGTGAGTGTGTGTGTGTTAATTCGTGCGTTGTGCTTTGGCGGCGCTATCTACCCAGCGGTTGGCTGTCTGAAGCCTGTCAAAGCCGTTGGAACATCGCACATATGAACAAATAGCAGCCGGCTTGCCAGCAACCAGTAAATTCAAACCTGCAACTGGCAACTGGCAACTGGGAGACCCTAGCAACCAGCAGAGTCGGCAAAATTTTCTGGCCCTGAAGCACGATTCGTTGCCAAAACACGCACATGGAGCCGCCCCCCTTTATCGTCTGTCCGTCCCTTGTCCTCTGTCGTCTGTTGAGGCTGTCAGTTGAGCGCCATAATACTAGTTAGTCCTAGGCTGTAACTCCTCTGTTTGCCCAGGCTACGAGCGCACTTGACATACGAAACAAGCTCTTGAAATTTATATGTTCTCCAGTTGTCAAAATATTCCCACAAAAAAATAAGTAAGCCAACAAATAAAAGCACAATATTTAATTTAAGCCACCGACTTCGAAATGTCATGCGTAAATCTTTTACAAACGCTTAATAAAAGTTAAATAAATGACGAAGGTTTTACTTGAATCATATTCATTATGAGTTGATTTGCTATGATGAGAATTTATTTACTAAATTACACAATTTAATAATAATTACTAAAAGTTGACTAATAAAAAATTAATAGTTCAAATTAAAAATTTACTTTTTTTATTTACTAGTCGCCAATAAGCTGAGCAAAAAGTAGCAAGTTAAAATATTTGTTTAAATTTTAATATAAAAAATTTAAATAATTAAACATTAAATGAATATTGCTTTAAATTAAAAATCAAATAAAATCCATATTTTACTTGTCTACATATTTTCATTCATTATTCCAATTTCGAATAATTTTAATATTGTCCAATTTATTATTTGCGAAATGCTGATTTAAGCGAAAAAAATATTTAATTCAGAATTGTTTGAACTCAAGTAAAGCCAAAGTGGATGCAATGCGATATATTGGAAAAGTATTGCCTGTAAATCACTTGAACTTTCTCACAGCTCATTCTACACACACACAGACACACACACACACACACAGACAGACGCCACCGCACAGGCAGTCAGGCGCCAGATATGGCAATTTACAGCTACTCAGACACACTGACACTCATTGAGTTCGAATTTCGAATGTTTGGTCGAGAGTCAGAAGTGGAGGAGTGGGGAGTGGAGAGTGGATAGCTGGTGGCTGGTAGCTGCCACTTACCAGTTGCAAGTTACTAGTTGCCGGTTGCCAGTTACCGTATTGGTAGTTTTGTAGTTTGACGAGATTCGTGTTCGCTGCGATTGACCAAGTTTTCAATTATTTACAGGTAATTTGGTTCAAAGACACCATGCAATTGGATACAACCGAGCGCCACATCATGGAGAATCGCGGCTCACGTCACACGCTGATTATACGCAAAGTGCATCCGCAGGACTTTGGCAACTACTCCTGCGTGGCTGAGAATCAGCTTGGCAAGTCACGCAAAACTTTGCAACTGAGCGGAAAACCGAATGTTGCCGTTTTTAATTCACCGGCAATCAGTCAATACAAGGACAGGTAAGCCAAACTTACACTAGACACAGGCATATATATACATATATATATATGTATACCCCCACACGTATCCAATCCTATGCTGTTCCGCTTGGGGTTCAGCCCCAGCGACCAGACATGTGCCACTTACCGGTGCCACGTGCCACACACTGATGGCCAGCGTTAGACAATTTGCGGTGTGCTTGACTCCAGTTGAGTTAAGTCAACTTCAGTTTGGTTGCCAGGCCAGGCCAGGCCAGGCCAGCCAACTGGGCGCCTAATTAGCGCTGAGATTCACACGGCGTATACGTTACACTACAAATATGCCATTACGTATACGTCGAGCATCTGATTCGGAAAAATTAATGCGCCAAAAAAAAGTAAAATAAGAAATAATTTAGAAATGTCAGTTTTTGGTACATGCAGCAGCAAGAGGCAACTTCAGCTCTATTAGATTAATTTCGTTGAATGACACACGGCCTGTGGGACAAAGTGGGACAGTCAGACAGTGAACTGGTCGTGTACGTAACAAATAAAACTTTTAATTGGATTAGCTGTCATCAGACGCACACACGAGAACAGGCGAACATTCGGTCGAATGGATGACGGACGGACGGGCAGACGGACGGACAGAGTGACATACATATAACCTCATACCTCGGCTGAGCGAACAAGCAGCCAACCGACAAAACAAGCTCACATCTCACTGTCACACACACACACACACACACACACTCACACATAGCCAGACAGAGACGAATAGACACAGACATAGACAGATATTCAGTTACATAGCTTTAGAGCCCTACGAGCTGCCGGTGAGTGGCATTGGCACCTTTCAATAATTCAACTTGAATTAAGTTCAATAAACTAGAAAAAAAATAAATGAAAATATATATAAAAAAAATAAATAAAAAAAAGTGGAAATATACAAAATTGAAAATGTTAGAAAAAGGTCGAACATATCAAGTCTACTTCATAAGCCATTTATGAAATTCCGATGGCCATTTCCCAACTAATACAGTGAATGCTGGCTAAAGGTTATGTTGTAAAATTTCAATTGTATTGCATACAAAATTCCTATCTTATTTTGTGTTGCATATAAAATGATTTTATGTAAGACACAGACAAAAATTAGCAATATTTGCAATATTTGCTCTTGTTACAGCAATCAATTAATTTTTGAAATTAAATTGTTATATTTGAACATAGCTTTAGAAAAGCAACTTTCGGATTGGATTATTTTCTATTGACTTTTAAATCGTTTTAAATATGAAATAATTCCTATTGAACTATTTAAATGTACAACAGAGAATATTACTGCAATTAGCAAAATCAACTGTCACTTTTAATCTTATCAATTAAGTTTTAAATGCAATTATAATAGATTTTTTTAAAGAATAATTTAAAAGTCAGAAACAATTAATAATGAAATAGCTAAACAGAAATCAATTAAAATGCATCATTCAACTTAAATTGAAATTGCTAATCAATGTGTACAAATAATTCAATTAAATTATTTTATTGACTTTTTAATCGAATTAGAAATCAAGCAACTATTTTTAATTTACCACAAAGATTATTCAAATGCAGTTTTAACAATTATTTAAAGACAATATTATTATTAATAAATCGTTCTCTTTGTCGAGTGTCGATTTTAGTTCGACAGTGAAACAGGCTCAAACGAAACTGTTAGCAGACAAATACCAACATTGGCATTGGCAATGGCATTTTGATAGGGATACGGAATGGGATTTAGTTTGACTATTGGTCGATGTCAACGCCGGGTCTGCTGATTTCATTTGGTGGCTGTGCCGGAAACTGCTGCCGGCAATTAAGGCTGGCAAATTGTTGGGCCATGGAGCCGCTGTGCTGCTACAATCACATTTCAGTGGCGCCAGGCGCCAGTCGGTGCCTCCTCCAATTGTTCATAATCATTTTTATTGCCCATTTTACTTTGATGCTATATGCGAAAAGTTGGCTCTGATTGGCGTTTTATGTTTTTATTGTGCGCAAGGACTTGAGGTTATTAGTTCATATGGCTCAATAAGCATGCAAAAAATAACAAAAATAATAATAATAATAATAAAATTACGAACATTGAGACTGAAATAAATGCCAAGCACAAACAAAACTTACAACTTACAAATGTAAGCATTCCAGCGACGCACTTGTCATTTGTATAAGTTGGCTTGTTTATGAGTCTGTGCCACTCACTCCCCTCCATCCACTCCCCTCCCTTCACTCCCCTCATCATCTCATTGTACAACTGATTAGCATTCAAATTGTGTGCCGAGTTTATCGCAAAGCAATGAACTAGCGCCTTTGTAATGGGAATGCGAATGCGAATGGGAATGGGGATTGGGAGTGGGAGTGGGATTGGGAATGCGATTGTAAATGGCACAAGGAGCCGGCAAGGACAACGAGGACGAAACGCTTTCTTGTAATTAGTTGTTTACTTGAACTGCTGCTTGAATAGTTTCGGCTCTTTCGATTACCGCTATAAATACTACCAAAATCTCCCAACTCCCCACCACTCCCCACAACTCCCCACAACACCCCTCAACCCCATTGCTATTGCCGTTAATATTAATACGTTTTGTTAATGAGGCGAAACGCAAGAAGTTTCGCTTAAAGCAATCGCCAGCTTAAAGCTGAGGCCAATGGCCCATGCTGCATTTTGTGGCAAGGTGTGGGGAGGGGAGGGACTGTAACAAGCTGTTAGCTTTTCGGTTGAATGAACGAAACGCATTGTGTATGTTGTGAGTTGGCCAGCTGCTTTGGCGAAGGGCAAACAAAGGGCCAATAACAAAAGCAGCAGCAACAACATTAGCACTCGGATTGAACTTTGCACTCCTTTGGCTGATCTTAAATCCAGCCATTGTCGACAGCAACGTCAGCAATGATTATTATGTTGCAACAGCAGCAGCAGCAGCAGCAGCGATAGCTGTTTGTTGCTTGCAGCACATGCAGCTTTATATCAAATTTAACAATTACATATTGATTGAGTTTGACTTGAAAATAAAGGCAGCCACCAACTGTTGCACGCAACAAAACTGTAGCCAACACGCCACAACTCATCCCTTTCTCCATCCCCCTTTATATATATTTTCCTATTTTTGCTGGTGCTGCAACTCGTTAGATATAACATCTCGTGGGCGGTGGACTCGCATACACCCATCGAGGAATACAAGTTGTCCTTCCGCAAGCTGCCACAAGGACATGAGGTCGTTGACAATGCCATTGACTCGCAATCCTCGTTGTCATCCTCCTCATCCTCATCGATGTCGTCGTCGTCGTCGTCGTCGTCGTCGTCGTCACTTTCCTCTGGCTCCTCCTCGCCGTATGGCGCTGTCAGCCACAATCATCGCATTGGCAGCAACTTGGCCAACTACGGCGGTTATGGCAATCTGATGCACTGGGGCCACAACGATTGGCGCGATGTCGTCTTGCCCGCCGTTCCCGTCTCCCACCACTATTCACAGGGCATGAGTTATATGGTGCGCGGTCTGAATCCCGATCAGCAATACGAGGCCACAGTGCAATCCCGGTAAGTGGAGTCTTTATGAATTTGACAATAAAATAGCACAATTTGAAGATATTAAATATTCATTGTGGATCAAACAATTTAATAATAAATCTTATTATTGTTTTTCATTAACAATTATTGTAATCTCATAGTTATTTAATTCATAATGATTCCTTCACTTTTGTTATTAGTATTATATCAAATTTTTTGTTATTATTTTTTTGTTATTCATTTTTTATTATTATTTCTCATTAACAATTACTATAATCTCATGGTTAATTTTTAATGCATATTGATTTCATTTTAATACTATTAGTAGTAATAAGATTATTTTTTATAACATTACATTTTTTTTTAGGTATTTTTGTTTGTTTTTGTTTTTTTTTTTGTTTTTTTTTTTTTGTTAATTAACTATTAATATAATCTTATAGTAAATTAACAATTATATTAACATTTTCTATACTTATATAATTTATAATAATTTCTTTATAAAAATACTATTAGTGGTAATATTAATATTTTTATTAACATTACAATTTATTTTTTTACTTATTATAATTTAGTTGTATTATTCCTTTTTACTATTAGTAGTAGTAATATCAATATTTTTTATAACATTAAATTTTGTTTTAGGTATTTTTGTTGAATAACATTTACTATAATCTCATAGTATAATAATTCCTAATTTATACTATCAGTATTAATATTATTATTTTTATTAACATTGCAATTTATTTTTTATTTATTCTTTTTATATTTTTATTAACATTTAATTCATAATGATCATTTCTTAATATTATTAATAGTAATATCATTATTTTTATTAACATAACAATTTATTTTTTATTTATTATAATTAATTTTTATTATTCCTTCTTATTATTATTAGTAGTAATGTTATTATTTTAATTATTATAACATTTTAGTTCATTATTTATTTATATTTTCATAATTTATTCATTTCCTATGATTTCTTAAGTATGCGAATTAAACTTAATTTTAGCCCAAATTCCGCTGGCCATTAAAACTTAATGGGCCACAGTTAGTTGGTATGGTTCATTAGCTGGCAATAAGCAAAATTACACATTTTGATATTTGCATATTAATGCCACACAATTAGTTCTTGCCACACACATTAAAGCGTGTCTGAAATTATTGTTGTACGCATTCACAGGAATCGCTATGGTTGGAGTGACTTGACCAACAGCTTCTACTTCTCCACATCATCAAATGGTGAGTGAAACGACAACTCTTCGATTTTACACTATATACACATATATATATATATATATATATATAGATCTGTTATATATATATCTAGTGAACAGAAAGTACATAAATATTGCATAAGTACATATATAAATGACATATCAATTTTTAAACCTGGCGCATATGTGTGTGTGTGTGTATGTAAATGACATAAGCTGCTCACACACACACACACACACACACAGCTCACACAGACATGCTTATGCATGCGCCTGGCACTTTTTTATTTTTTTTTTGCCCAGTTTCTGTTCTGATTTTTATTTTTTATCTATATATATATATTTTTTTTTTTTTTTTTTTTGTTGCTGACTGCATGCATAATAATTTGGTATTAAGTGCTACTTGCGCTGATAATCCAGAAAAATCACAGTGCAGCGTCATGAAAATCGCTTTACATGTCAGTGGAAAGGCCAACCCAGAAAATAAACGGCAAATTGTTGCAACTTAAATAAATATACATGCAACAACAAAAAAAAAAAATGTATTCGCAAAGCTGAAGTTATAAATTGAAGCATTAAATTAAGGCGAACACACACACACAGACACATACATACGTACACATACATTGGCAGGCACGTAAAATTGTATGCTCAAATATCAAGCATACGCACTGTATTCTGTCTGGGGGCACACATTTCGATTTGCCACAAAATGGTGGACTAATTGCAGCGCTGCTGCTCCTCCTACTAGACTTGACTCGCTGCATAATGAGCGTGAAAAATTAAATAAGCACACACACACGCCTATACACAACACTAATTGGATGCACACACACACACACGCACACACACACACACACGCACAGCCATTCGCACAGAGACTTATTTCTTTAAGAGTTGTCGCGGTTATAAATAAACAAAGATGCGGGGCGTCGATTGGGTTTTGCATTTGCCAGGTGGCATGTGGCAAGGGATTGCATTTAAATGCGCAAACGAAAACCATTTATATGCAAAACTATTGTTGCATTGCATGCTGAATAAATGCCGCAACGGGGCAAGTCGTCGTCGTCGTCGTGTGGCAGTCACATAAAATGTAGCGCGCGCTCTTGCGCTCCGCGAACCGTTTTAACCCAATGCAAATGACGCATATTTGCCAGTGGCACGCCTCATTCTCCCCCCTTTGCCCGCCCTTTTGAGTCATGCACATCTTTTGACTGCTGTGCGAAATGCATGCAAATGCGAGCAACGAGCAGCGAACGCTGTTCAATGCCGCCGACTGTGGCAAACAAACGGATAAATATCCAGACAGAACCAGAGAAATGCGCAATAAACACGCACACACACAAACAGAGTGTGCATGTGCATGTGTGTGTGTATAAAAGAGAGAAAGAGATGGGGCTATACAAAGACAGAGATACGACGAAATTAAATCAAGTAAAACGTGCATGCCACACAGCCTGCAGTATCGATGTCACTTGTGCAAGACATTTGTGCCTTTGACAGGTACACACACACACACACGCACACACACACACGCGCACACACACACACACACACACACACACAGAGAGACATACAGACAGACACACGACTTCATTAAGCGGCATTGTAAGGCGCATAGTCCGGGTGCAAGCAGCTGCAATGCAACGGCAGCAGCAACAGCAGCAGCAACAGCAGCAGCAGCATTTTGTGGCACAGTCATCAGTGGCGTGCATTGTGCTAATGGAAATGACTTCATTATGTTTTCGAAACGTAAACAATTTACGCAATTAACGGCAGGACATGCAACTCAGCAGCAGCAGCAATCCTTGCCACCTGGCAAACGCGGCAAGCGCCAACTAATGAGCCCAGACTGTCATAACTATAACAGCAACAACAACAACAACAACAGCAGCAACAGCTGCAACAACAACAACAGCAGCAGCAACAACAAAAAGAATGCTTATCACCACAATGTCAACAACAATGCCAACCATTGCTGGCAACAACACCAACACTTAGGCACAACAAGCACCACTCGAGCACAAAATGTAGCAAGAACTCACACACACACTCACACACATGCACACACACTTAGCCAGATATTAGCAGTTCATTTACCTGGACTACGTGCTTGGCAAGTCGACCAGTTTGGACAAACAGCGACCAATGAGCAACACTTGCTGCTGTTGCCGTTGCTGCTGTTGCTGCTGCTCAGCTCGTGGCATGCCACTAAAAGAAAACGCCAATTGAGTGGCGTTGCAGACAAAAAACATCAACAGTTCACATATCCACTTGAGTGGAGTCACAACACACAAACACACGCACACACACTCATATACATATATTTACATAGTATCTGTGTGTGTGTGTGTGTGCGTGTTTGTTGTGCGTGCAAATTCTCTTTGGGAATAAAGCAATTGCGAATTACATTTTTGCAAAAGCCCCAAAAATGTGGTTTGCGGTTCGCCAGATCAGCATTTTGACCAAAAGCAAATTGCCAACAGCACGTTAAATGACTCAAATGTTGCATTTGTTTGTTAACGCCAGAAGAATGTTTATTTTCCACACGTATAAATATTTTATTTACGTAGCAGCAACTGTCCAAAAATAATAATAATAAATAAGAAAATTCACAATTGTTTTATCTTATTATTTATTATGTCATATTCTGAATAATGTACAACCAAAAAAATATTATTCACAGTGATCAAATTTAAAAGATAGATATAATTATAATATTATGTGCATAAAATATATATCCTTTTAAAAATAATGGTAAACCAAAGAAAAATTAAAAAAATACTCATTATTATTATTTTTTAGTTAAAAAATTATCCATCACTTAGTGCTCCATAATTTCTGTATATAATATATAGGTCTGAAATGATTTCTAAGTCATTGCGGATTACAGATATAAAATTTAAGGTTATGTTCATTTCTATAGATAGGCGATAAAAAATAAAATAAAAAAATATTCGAGTGCGCAGCTCAAACCAAAACTTTTCTTATATTTTATATATATTTGAATTATATATTATTTTGAACAGCAAGATAACAATCAAAAATTATCCTCATTAATTATTTATATATGTGAAATAGAGCTCTATAATTTCTGTATATACTTAGAATTTATTTCGAAAAGAATTAAATACAATTTCCAATTCGATAATATATTTTACAAGGAAGCAACAAACATTTAATTTAATCTGCAATTGAATTGCAGCAAGTGCATCATATGCATATAGTACATATATAGTATATATATTTACATATATATATATATATATAGTATATATATAGTGTATATATATAGTTTGTATAATACGGATTCCCTTGTGGCATATTCACTTCTATTTGCAGGCAGGCAAAGTTGGCTGCCTTCGGTAAGCCCTTTAAGGGCATTTAATTTTTATGACACTTTTTTAATGTACTCGCAGAGCTCGACTATTTTCATAGCAATAACTATTGTTGTGGTTGTTGTTGTTATTGGTGTTTTTGTTGTTATTGTTGTTGTTGTTGGTATTATTGTGGTTGCTGTCAACTTTTCGCTGCGTAGCGTGTAACAGAGACAGCAATTGAGACGACTGAGGTATGCAACTAGTTACATTATACACACACACGCACACACACCACACACACACACACCACACACACACACACACACATAGCCTCATGTAGTTAACGTTAGAAACTCACGCTTAGCCAGGCTTACCGCTGTTCCTCTATATATGGGGGTCAGAAGCAGTCTTGGCTGGGCTTGGGTGGTGTTCAACACTCCTAACGGCACATGGAGACATAAAAAATAATGCGTTTTGTGCACGCGAAAAAATACTCGACATAAAGCAAAAAAAAAACATAATAAAAAAAAACAGAAAATGCGGAGAAAAAAGCGAAGTTAAATAAAATTACAACATAAACTAAAGCAACGAGTGTTGTGAGTGTGTGTGTGTTTGTGTGTGTGTATGTCTACATAGATATGAAGTCTAATAAGTCGGGGGGGTTGGGTAGTGGGTGGTGAATGCTAGAAGAAATATCCGAAAATGAAAGACTCGTTGAAAGTTGCGTAAAACTTGCTGAAACTGCCAACGGAGGACCAGTCAGCAAAAGCAATGGCAATAGCAATAACAGCATAAGCAACAACAACAACAACAACAACAATAACACGAACAACAATAACAACAACGCGTCGCATTCAAAGGATGACAAAGTGGACCCTTACCCGGCCAGGGGGTGGGAAGGGGAGGCAGCGTTGGCAACGTCAGCTCAGTGCAGCTCAAACTTTCAATTTACTTGTCCATCTTGTCGAGCTATCTTTTTTACTCGCTCCCCAGCTAGCCACCGATCCACCTCACCCGCCTTCACTGCCTCATTCAGCGAGTGTGTGTATATGTGTGTGTGTGTGTGCGTTTCAAGCTTTTGTGTTGCCGCTGGGAATGCTTTACCAAAGGCCCCAAACAACTGCAGCAACAACATTTTTTTTCTTGCTTGTAAGTTGCAAAGTTTGCTAACGCACACACACAAACACACACACACAAACACACACATACACACACACACACATACACTCGGACACACATACAGTGCGCGAAAGTTTTGTAGTGGCACCATAATAAGCACAGGCTGCAAGTAAAAAAAAAATTATAGAAAAATATATAGAAAAAAATATACACTTTATAGCATAAGTATGAAGCAGATGTGTGTGTGTGTGTGTGTGTATTTGTGTGTTGCAACACGCGCTGCTGCAAGATGTGTAATGTGAATTCTCAACGTGAATGTTATGTTTATGTAAAGTGCTAGTCCCACAATGCAGCTAGAGGTGTGTGGATGCGGGGAGGTGCAGAGATGGAGATGGAGATGAGAGCCACGTGACGCTGCTGCTGAAGTTTTGCCGCAAGTGCTATGCGAATATACAAAAGAGAAGAAACTGCATTATTAAAAGCATTATACGCACACACACTTCTATATATCTTTCCCTATATATATATATATATATATATATATATATATGCTTGATTCCCAGCTGGCCAAGTGCGAGCTGCGCTTTAAGCTTGGCTTTAAGTGGCCGCCAGCATTGCCGTTAGTTACATGCAGCCAGCTTGACTCCAAGTTTACTGCAATTTCGCTGTGTGTTTGGCACAATTCACAAAAAAATTTACAACATCAACAAGAACAATAGCAACAATTACAACAACAATGGCAACAACAATGGCAACAACATTGGCAACTATTGCGGTGCCAAACAGTTGCCTATAACAATGCAGTGCAAATCCGCATTTAGCAGCGCCAAAAACGCGCAAAATCCGTGCAACCACTGTGCAACAGCCACAAAGAAATTGCCAACTATTCGAGTACTTACATCTCACATACGTACGTGTGTGTTTTCAGTGTGTGTATTGGTGTTGGTGTCTATTGTTGTGTGCTTTGCTACAATGTTCAAAATATTTGGCATGTCTGGCGAGTTGCACTTGAAAATCTATATGAAAATATTTTGGTAAATGCTGACCAAGCTTAATTTTTCAGTATTTATTTTTGAAACCACAAAAATTTAAATAATACAACAAATTCATGGAGAAATTTTTATTATTTTACAAATTTGAATAATATAACAAATTCATGAAGAAATTGTTTTTATTTTACAAATTGTTAGTTAATTATTTTTTGCAACCAAAAAATGAAAAATAAATCAACAATATTCACACACAAATTGTTGTTATTTCACATTTATTCTGTGTCTCTAAAACTGTGCAGTTAATTTTTATTATAATTTTAGCTTAATCAATATGTTTTAATATTTGAAATGCAGCAATAAAAATTTTAAAACCACATTAAAAATTAACTTGTTCAGAGAATTCGGCTTTGTTAAAAATTGTTAAAGCTTTGTTAAAAAAATTTTAGTCATCTACAACTTTATTCTAAGCCTCTAAAAATTAAGATTTTTATTTGACATGCTATAAGTAGGCTTTTTAAGAAATGTGTAAATATATAAATATTAATTTAAGTGCAGTTATTATTCCACTATAATTATTATATTTATCACCACTAAATATTAAGCCAAATTAAATTCGGAAACATGAATTAATTTTGTGTATGATTTATAACAAAGGCAAACTCATTGCTTACTAACGTAATTTTAAAATATGCACTGAATTTCAAATGTAACAAGTTTTTGTGCGAGTGTATGCAAAAAAAGCCTCTGACTGATTTATCTGGCGTTGGAGAATGCTGTCCGTTTCCTGTCCGTCCTTTCTGCTGTGTCCATTCGGTTTGTGCTGTAAACTCCTTGTTGCTGTTGTTCCTGGCATTGGAAATGCAAATGTGTATTACCCCCCTCTACGCAACTAACCCCACCCCATTCCCACACTCAAAAAAATATAGAAATTTTGGGGAGGGAAAAAATGTTGCGCTTAAGAATCGGATTTAGCTGATGCACCGATCAACACATTCAAATGTCAATGTGTGCGCATTAGTGTATGTGTATACGTTTGTGTGTGTGTATTTGGCGCCGGACCGCAATGCTATTACGGGAACCGTGCGTTGTGTCCGGTGCCGGCACAAAAACGTATTTTACAACACAATCGAAGCGTAGCAAGAGCAAAATCTCCCCACTCGTCCAGGTGCTGAAAGGTGGCTAATGCGGTAAATGCCACAGCGTTGCATGCTGCCTGTATATCGTCTATATCGCCGCCGCTGTGGTGCATGTTCAGCTATGAACAAAACGCGAAAACTAAAACACGAAATCACAAGTGAGGTTATGGTTTTGTGCCACCAAACCGCAGGCAATAAAAGACGCAATGACAGTCGATGGCAATGACAGAGCTGCTACCAGCTCCAGCAACATTAGCCCCACTGGAATGCACTAGACATACACACACAAACACACACAATTATGCATACATGAATACACGCAGAGAATTTAGATATGTTAACAATTATGGTTGTCAACTTCTAGCCAAGATATAAATTCTAATTGTTTTTCGAAATTAATTTAAAACAAAATATTTTTTCAATATACAAAAATGTGCTTTTAAAAAAAATATATATACTTTTTCCTCTATGTAAAAATTATTGTGTTCTTAGAAATGACCTAGTTAAATCAATAAATTTATTACTTAAAGTCAAATATCAATAATCTTGAAGTAACTACAAAATAAAAAAATCTTTTTCAATAATTAAAATTAAACTATACCAAAAATAATTACACATATTTTAGGTTTATTCTGATATAAGTTTAAATTTTATCACTAATTTTCAGTAATTTTTTTATTTTATTATTTTTAAATATGATTCAAAAACGAATATCAAATTCATAAATTATCAGATATGCCAAAATTATAACAAACGAACTTTACTGGAAATGTTAAGAACAAAAAGTAAAAATTGATGCAGTTTTAAGCAGTTTTTCTCTAAGTGCATAAGACATACATAGAAAAACACACACACACACACACACACTCTTACACATCGGTGGCTGCGTCTATTTTCATTACAAAATTGTTGGCATTTCGCTGGCGCCGCAATTGTCAATTTGCCTGTAGTTTATGTGGACAGTATGCGAATTTATATGGTAATTCGATGCGTTTGCCATTTTTGCAAGTCGGCTAAGCTAAGCGAGCCCAATGAATGAGCCCCTCCAAGAGGAGAGGAGGGGGATGTGATGGTGTAGTGGATTTATAGGATGTGCAGTAGAATTTTCTAAATTGAACGTGTCATGTTTTGATGCGCTGGCAACACAGATGCCTCAATAGATTAGCTATCCTGGGTGAGTGTGAATGTGTGTGTGTGTGTGTGTGTTTGCAGCATGCAACAAACATAACAGCATACAACATGCCATGTTCGGTCCACAGTCCAATGCTGTCTGTCTATTAAAAGTGTCAGCAATGACTTGAACATGTGCACAAAAGCAGCAGCAGCAGAAACAGCAAATGAGAACATGTCAAGGATGTCAGTAGTTGCCTGTGCTAAGGAGTGCTTAGAGCAACTCCTCCTCAACGGACGGACACTTGGCGCCGCCTCCTCTTTTGACAGCCGCATTCAATTCGCATATGAGATTTGTATGTTTTAGATAATGTCGAAGTAGCTGCCAGGCAACCCAACCCAAGCCAAGCCAGGCCTGGGCTGGGCTGGGCATGGCAAGGCAGATAGCCAGTCAAATATCAAATATGTATAAGTTTTTGAGCGTCCATCTTTCGCTCCCATTGACAGCTGTCGTGTAGCAGTTTTGCAATAAGCAAACACACAGATACACACACACACACACAGATACACACACACAGATACACACACACACACACACAATTGCACTTGTTTGCAGCAGAACCTGGTTGCCTTGGCTTGGCTCTGTCTCGGTGCGAATTCATTTAACCTGGTTGCCTGCGCTGGCTGCAGTCGACATTATCGCTGGATTTCTTTTACTTTGGCCAGGCTGGTCAGCCAATGCTGGCCAGGAATCGCAATTGGAATTGCAATTGCCATCAACTTTGGCCCTGCTTCGGGGTTTAATGGCGAAAATGTTCATTTGTCATTATTGACAGATGTCGCACGTTTGCCATTTTAATTGGCGGCTTACACAAAATGAGCTGCACACAGACTCAGGCATATGACCTGGCTGTCCACCCACCGGTTATCCACCTGGTCCGGTATCGCCTGGCCTGGCCTGTCCTGGCCCGGCCTGGACTGCTGTCATTTCATCCATCTGCACATCAGCGGGCAAAGTAAACTTTTTCCCTGATTGCGCATTTGCAGTTAAAGCCTTAATGATTTATTTGCGGCCATGGATTTGATTTAAATGTCAATTGATGGCAGCGCAATTAAACCTACTTTATTTTTGCAATTAAATTCAGTTATCCACATATTTATAGCACATATCTCAACTATCGCTATCGCTATCACAATCTGTACTATCGTCATATTTTTTTTTTTTGATTTTTGAAATGACTGATCACACATATCAATTTGCAGATGTGCTTGTCGATCTGTCCACATTCTTAAATCATGGTCAGTCAGGTTAGTTTGCCAATTGACTATACCTATCTCTACTTTTCTCTCTCTCTCTCTCTCTCTCTTTCTCTCCGCTTAACTCTCATATTCACTCGCTCGCTCTATCTATCTCTCTTTCTATCTTTCTATATTTTATTCATTTTCATTTTTATTTGCATGTTTTATATTTGCATGTGTTTTTCAATAAAAAATCGCCATATTTGTGTTAAGCCCATATTTCCTAAAAATAAAAAAATAAAATAAATAAAAAAACTCTTTAAAATTGCAAATTTGTGTATGAGTGTGTGTGTATACACGTGTTCAAATGTGTGTACGTATTTGCAGTTTACCAAGCGTTTTGCGGCAGGAATTTATTACTTTTTCTGTTCAATTTGCAATGAATAAAGAATAAAGCAACAAAAAAAATATGGTTTAAATGGATAACACGAATATTTCGTTTTATATACATATTTGTGAGTGTATTAGTGACCGAATGTGTGTGTGTGTGTTATTTTTAAAAACCCATTGGCAACATTTGAATCGTTGCAATCTGCATGCATCGTGGAATTTCTTTTATAACTGCATATTGAAAATAAAATATATACGTATTTATATTCTATATAGTTATACATATATATATATATATATATTATATATATTATGAACAAACGATTGAATTTGCTTTGTCCATGGATATATTGTGGTATATTTTTTTAATATATATATTAATGAAAATAAAAGAACCCAATTTTTGCTCAATTTTTTCCATTGTTCTTCTCCAACAATCTTTTTGCAGATAACGAGATGAGGGATCTGAGTGTGACCTTCTATGGCAGCGGTGCGGTGAATCGACAGAAACTGAGTCTGGTCACATTGAGCGGCGTTACGCTAATGCTGAAGCTAATTTTGGCTTAGATCTCTGTACACTTAGCTAAACAACTTTTTGGATTTAAGTAACGAATTTCACCGCCAATAGCATTAAAATTTAACGGGTTTTGTTTTCGAAAACAGTTATGGCAAACAGAAAAATAACAAAAAAAAAAACATTGGCCACAAGATTAGGGTGTGCCAGATTAAAGCAACTCTAGTTGTAACTAGCTTAAGACATGCAACATTTTCTCAAACTCCAACTCAAAAAACTCAACTTTCAATTTTTGCAATTTCTCAGAACAAAACATTCCAAAACATTATCGAAACCAAAACAAAAAAAATCAAAAAAAAAAAAAGAATATCGCATCAAATGGAACCATTTATTAGTAAATACTACGAAACAATCAATGTAATAGCATTATCAACTGTGCAAACTACAAAATACACTCACACACACACACACATATACATAAACATACACATACATAAATACATAACATAGATACATAAAATATCTCAACATTTCAGCACTCGAGTCTCCAGTGTAAATAGATTTTATTGCATACTTTTAGAAGTAGGTAACCAACTGCACCAAAGAAGTGAACGGGAAAACAAGTAGAAGATAAACGATGAAGCAAAAAGAAGCTTGATGAAATATAAAACAAACAATGAAAAAGAAGAAGAACAAGAGAAGATACACACACATACACACACATACAACGTATATAAACTGATGATATCTTGTCATAATAGCATTGCTTTTGTGTGTTTATGTCAGCGATAAATTGTATCTAGTGTCTAGTATCTTGTATCTTGTATCTTGTATCTTGTATCTCGTATCTAGTATATAGTAACTTGTATGTGTTAATTTGATTAACATTCCAGTGCATAGCCAATTATTCTCGTACTCATACAAAATGAATTCATAAAATAAATAAATTAAAGCATAAAATTGTGTATTCATTTGCGAGCAAATTTTCAGTTGGAATACCAAAAATTAAATTGTATTTCAATTTGAACAAGAAGCAAATGAAAACAGAAATTGCTAAAGCAAATCGCAAGTTTTTCTAGCTTTTTGCTATTTTGATGTCTGTAGAATTTAAGTAGCATAAATACAAGCGAGTAATTTAATAAGCTTTGATTTCTAAATGTAAATTACATTAATACACTATCAAACACACAAACACACACACAAACACACTCATAGTCTATAAATTAAAGCTTTGTAAAACATAAGTGTAAATAATTAGAATTGAAGTTGGAGCTGAGCTGCTTTAAAGGCCAGTAAATCCATATGATATGCATATATATGAAAATACATATATATATATGAATAAATTATTATAGCAAATTTAAAACATAAATTATGCATTCGACTTCAGCATCAAACGGGGTGCGACCATGTTTGTTTTTCTTCCAGTATTTCTCGACATTTCTCTTTCTTTTGTACATAAATTGCACCCAAGATAATTCCAGCTATATACAAATATTGGTATATATATATAAAAAAAAAAAACAAAGCAAAACAAATCCTACACAAGCACCAGCTCTTTATAGGTTACTGACAAGTGGAGGCACCCTGTATTATAATTTTTAGTAAATTAAAAGCTAGGCAAAATATTCAACTAGTCAAATGCATAAGTACATAAATTATGATAAATTACAGCAGCTGTTGCATAAATTATAAATATATATACGAGAAAAAAAATACAATTGTAAACAAGCAAATTGATTTATGAATAAAAAAACAACTAAAAATAATAAAAATAAATTAAACAATTTACTCGAAACAGCTTTTAAAAGATTTAATTAAAACAAGTCACTTGCATGGCCGAGCGACTGCCAATAAAAATAATAATAAACAACAAAAAAAAAAACCGAATTAAAAAAAAATTAAAAAATTGAAGGTTTAATTCAAAACTCATGGCCAAATGCACAAAACGGCAAGGCAAACGTATTTATAATTAATATATTAAATCAGTGGGTCACACATACATACATATGCATACCTATATATGTATATGTAGAAATATACATATACACAAATGAAATATGCAGCATGAAAAAAAATGGAAACCAACAAATATTCAACCGAAAACACTTTTTGCAATTTATTAAAATATATGCGATTTTCATTTAGGATAACCTAAGAAACCCAAACTGCCCAAATCCCCTCCCCACCCTCCCGTTCGGATTCCAAAAACATTCCAATTGCTTAGAGTCGAAACGATTAGTAAATAAATGATATAATAATGATGTTCTAGTATGTATATGTATATGTGCGTTAATATGTGTAGTTTAACTATATATATATATATATATACATATATATATATAATTATTTAGTTATGTACTTAATTGTATTTAGTTAATGCAATGCAACAAAGAAAAACCAAACCAAAAACAAAAAAAAATAAGATGAAAACCAAACGAAATATGTGTGTACAATTCTACTTTCTCGATCCACAGATCAGCACAGATCTAACAGTTACAAGCGATAAGTAAAGATAACCCACAAAACAAAAAAAAAATGAAACATTTTCTGCATTCAATGTATATGTGACTAGATACGTACTCATATGTATATGTAATATGTATATTTGATTATTTTGTAAACATTTTTCAAACAACAACTACATATAAATAAAGTCTATATTAACATATAAATGTATATAAATTGTCTCTTTAATTTTTTAAAACTTTTTCAAATCGAATTTAGCTAAGGATATAATTGAATTTGTCAAAATTAGCTGCATACTTATGTGGGAAAGGAAAATATGATAGATATCAAATATTTATTATTGAATAATAATTTTAAATTTTCAGAAATTAGCTTTCAGGAGAAAAAGACTTGACACGCTTTCCAGTTCCTTTTAGCTTTCTATAGCAGTCGCATTAAGGTGTAGAATTTATATATTAATTTTCTAATTTTTATTTTTTCCTCACATATTACCTAAAAGTTCTAGAAGTCAGTTTCTAAAAAGGAACACTTGACATGCTCTGCAGACTGCTTTTAACTTTTCTATAGCCTTCGTTTGCATGAATGCCAATCAGACGAATCTAGATAAAAACTTACTTTCTTTATTCATCTTTATTTACACAGACTCTTTTAGTAGCTAGCTTACCTTTTTATATCAACTAGACCATTAAGAGAAAGACAGACAGAGACAGACAGAGAGTGACAGAGTAAGAGAGAGAGAGTCAAATTTGTGAACTGAGGCGATATGGAAATTATATGAAAAAGTTTGTATTCTGAATTCTTATGTGTAGTGCAAGGGGCTGGGGGGGGCAACTGTTACGAGTGGCAGTGCAAAACTTTAAATGGAAAATTTGACAGGTGAATACAACGGTTATTTAAATATGAGCCCACATGCCACATGCATACATACATATCGGTTGGAGACCAACACGCTGTCGACAATGGCAGCAGAAGCTAGACGACTGCCAGCTGAAATATGTATTTGCATAACAAACAAACTTACAGTTACACACACACGCACACACATGACAGAAACTAAATACAGTTCTGTTGGTCTGGCACCTGAAATTGAAAAGTTATGCCCCTTTTTGGTTGTTGGCCGAACAAGTTGCAAACATCAAAATAAGGCACTGCCATGAAACGTATAAAATGGCCTCAACAAATTTTGTTGGCATAATATTATTGCCGGGCTAATTTGGCTCTGCTTTTGCCGGTTGTGGCAGGTGCAAGGTGCAAATGGCATAAAATAACTGCGGCCAAAAAAAAAAGAAAAATATAGGCGTCCCAAAACTAAACAACAAGTTGCACCTGAACCCAAACTCTGAACCCTGCCACCTGCCACCTGCCATTTGCAAGCTGCTACGTGCTGCAGCGCGAGTGAAAGCCAATGCAAAAACATGCCGACGTCATGTTGCATGCGTGTATGTATGCACTTCTATGTCTCTCACTGTGTGTGTGTTTGTGTGTGTGTTTGTACCTCATTTCCAGGCATTGTTTTTGGGCTGGCAGCTGTTGTTCCCCTTCCGTTGGCTTTGTTCCTTGTTTCGCTGCTGTTGTGTTTTTGCTTTTGCATTATGAGCTACTTGTTGTCCTCCATGCGCTGCCAACAACACGCAAACAAAAAAAAAAACACACACACACACAGTTGTACACAAACTTGCACACACACATTCATTTTCTGCCACTGATAACGCACCGAGAAAAAAATGTTTGACAAAAATTAAGTTGAAGTTCAGCAAATAATAACGACGAATTTCTGCAAACAAGCTGGAAATTCGCATTAAAAACTTTTTCGTAAACTGGAACCTATTTTGTTTTTAAAATATTAAATTTATTCAGTTGAACTTCTCTTTAACTCCAAATTAAAGTTCAAATTCTTTTCAAATTAACAAGTCACATTTTTTTTATTAAAAACCTTTTATGATATTTGATTAAATTTAGTTTTGATGCCGAGTGCATTATTAAATTATCAAAAATTAAAAGTAATCAGAAATTGGAACAGTGATTTTGAGTGTGTAATCTTTTTTTTTTCGGTGCATAGTATTTCAGATTAAAAAATCACAAAATCTTTAATGGACTTGCAACTTGTGTCGCCTTTGAATGTTGGTCCTTTAACTCCAACTTAATCTCTTTCAAGATGATTAACTGAGAATTTAAACTAAGGTCGAGATTGTACATTTTACGTAGCAAAAAAGTTATATTTAATTACCCCTGATTTCTCTGTGTGCACTTAAGTCATTTGTCGCTTCTAATGCATTATGGCAACACGAACACCACTCAAAAGCGTGTATGTGTTTAAGTGTGTATGTGTGTGTGTTTGTATGTTTAAGTGTTGGTGTTGCAATAGCACTGGTTGAAATATCACTGGGTGCGTTGCACAACACACACAAAGCGTGTGTGTGTGTGTGTGCGACCACATAAATATTTGCATATGAAATTCATTATGCTAAAAATAAGCCAAGATTTAAAAATGAGGTGAAATAGGGCGAACTCAAAGGCAGCAGCAGCAGCGGCAGCGACGCCAGCAGCATAATGGAACCCGACCCAAGCGCGGCAACAAATGTCATGACAACTTTCACTCTGACTCCTCTTCATCAGCCCGCTACCCCCGCCGCGTGCAACGCCATTTGAGCTGCATTCACACCTCGGCAGCTGATGTCGTCACTGAAGCCTATTTATGGTGCATGGAAGCCAGCGTCGCATTCGTCATCCGCATCGTCGTCTTGCTAGCAAATTCGGATCCCCTTTGTGCGGCCGGAAGTGGGTCACATTTGCAGACAAGTTGCAGCGGCAGACCAAGACAAAGCCTCAGCCTGCCTTGTAATTAAGACCGCGACACAAAAATGCAGCCTCTTCCCTTAAAGCAAAAATGGGCACAGCGTTTGTGCAACTCGAGTGGCCTGCTTTCCGTGTATTTCTGCTCATATTTGTCGCGTTCTTTGAGCGTTCTGCGTATAAATTAACTAAAACTTTAAGCGGCTTTTCAGGGCGTAACAGCAAACAGCTAACAGCTAACAGCTTGAACAGTTAAGAGCCTGTTGCCAGCTGCCAACTTGTTAAGTGATGGCTAAGACCCTCGTAATGCGTTTATCGAAGGCACAAAACATTTGCATGCTTTTAGGCGTGTCAACCAACAACAAAACAAAAAACATAATGAAACAACGACTAATCCAAGAGATACAGCCAAGTCAGCTCTACCGCAAGATACGCAATAAATATATATAATATATAAGTATATATGCGTTTGATCCTATACTGGGTTGAGTGAGTTTTGCTATGTGGAAAATAATTACTTGTTGAGGGAAGCCTTTGAGAAATTTGTTTTCTCTTTGAACCAGAATGTATATACTTTATATGCTTACTTAAATAAATATAGAATATATTATTAATTTATGTTATTTATTTATTATTATTATTATTATTATTATTATTATTTTTATTATTATTATTTTTATTATTATTATTATTATTATTATATAATTAACACGTTTACCTTTACCTTGCGAATTTATTTAAGGCTTTGTCCTATTCTTGGTTAACTAGAAGCAAAGTAGAGTTTAGTCTAATGGGTAAATAGGGATAATTGAAAACATGAAAATTATTAAGTGAAGTAATCAAAAAAATTTAAAAAGTAAAAAAGAATAATATAATAAAAATACAAGCAACTTGTAACTTGTAACTTAATAAATAATAACTTAAATAATATATCTTAAAATCAAAGTTTACATAAATATCTAAAATGCATACACTTTATTTCTAAACATAATTAATTCTCAAACAAAATTAAAAAAAATCTCCCTCATTATAATAAGTAAGGAGTTGTTTGTTAAATAAATCCCTCAGAACCAAGAAAGAGGGATTTTTTCTGTGGCGCTTCTAATCCATTTAATCCATTTTACAGGCGAGAAATAATAGCAAGAAATATCTCGCTGTGGGTTTCCTGCGTCTTAAGTTGAACTATCTGATTTTCTTGCGCAGCTACTTGCCACTGCCGCAAGGCTGACTTGCAGCGAGTGCGCGTAACAAGTGCCACTCAAACTGTGCACACACCCGAGAGGGCGATGAGGTGGAAAACAATGTAAGCGAAAAGCCACTTAATAGGCTGCCACAGCGACCATTTATACTCGCATGTTGGATATGTCCTTGGTCCTTTATCCTTTGTCCTTGTCGCTGCTTAGCAACGGTTTTAATTCATAATGCATGCCGGGGGGGGTTGGCACGAAGTGGGGGTAGGCTTGTATGTTGAATGGATGTGCGAGACTCAAGTGAGCAGCTCGTGGCAGATTTCAGCGAATCTGCGACCAACTGGCAGCTGTTGTCAGCACAACACTTGTCGAGCTGATAAAATGATATATGTTGATACATGGATAGCTCTGAGCAGCAGCTTGACTGCTCCCTCATCCCATCCCATCCAACATTGCATTGCGCTCTTTTGAATCAAATATATATTTCTGCCACTGAATACTCGGATTTCATTAGTGCATCCGTCTCTTTGTGCATTTTGCCCGCAATTTTGTTGAATGCAAGCATGTTAATTAAGCCAAGTAGTTAAGCTGATTAACCCAACTCACAGCTCGCAACTCTCTCAAGCTTAAATGTCCAAAAGAACATCAAAGTTACGAATGCTTTTTGTATACAATCTGTTGCTGAAAAGTGGGTGTGGCTTGGGCACAGATTATTTGCAAATAATCAGATCCTTTAACTACCAACAGTTTCAAATACACTGAAAGTATTCCTGAGACAGTCTAAAGTTTAAATCAAAAATGTATATTTTTTTTGCACATCCTCTTTTTGGCCTGTATTTATTTTTCTACATTTATTAGATGTGTTTTTTTTTTTTTTTTTTGGTAGAGTTTCTGATTGGAATAAGACTGTCTCATCAGAATGTGCAAATTTATGCAACAGAAAAGAACGAAAAGTAAATCACATATCCAGTCAATGTATCTTTTTTCGAAGCAAACATTTCAATTGAATAACAATCTGTAAGTAAATGCCAAAATAAGAAAATTAAAGCATTCTCACATTCATTTAATATATGCGCTTAAGAATTATAGCATTCAAGCCTAAGGACAACAATTTTTCTTATGATTTATTGACTTATTTATTTGTAGTTATTCTAATGAAAATATATTTGTTTTGTCATCACATTTACATTTTTTGTTAGTACGACGTCAAATACTATTCATAAATATACAAAGTTAATTCGGTCCTTATTAAGATAGGAACACTTAAAGCTGGGAAAATCAGTTGTTAATTATGTTAAGTTGGGAATGGATTTCTGTAAGCGCATTTTCGCTGGCCAACTTAACTGGCTGATTTCGCCAGCTTTTTGGTCTAAACTAATGGGCAACGTGGCAGTAGCTGTGCATCAAATTACGTTGCCAATTATTTGTGTTGCTGATGTTGTTGTTGCTGTTGGTATCTACACTGTGGCCAAGTATGTGGTTTCATTTTACCCATTGTTTGTCTTTAAAATTGGAGCAACGTTACGTATACGTAATACGTAATAACATTTATAAATACGCCTCACAAGCGACTGAGTGGATCTGGTCCGAGTGTGCTGTACACGTATACGTTATATGTATACATATTGATGTGCAGCTAATGCGACCCCAGAGAATGACCCAGCAGCAGCAACAGCAGCAGCAGCAAGGGGCACGGGGCACGGAAAGTATTTCTAGCTATGAGCCAGCGGCGCTAACGAGCGGTGCCTTGGAGAGGCCGCCGCTTGGCTGCAATTGTTGCCAAAGCTGAATGCCAAAGCAAATAGCAGCAGAGGGACGTGGTTACAGGGGCGGGGAAGGGGATGTGAATCTCTGGGCTGTTCCTGTTCCTGGGTCTGGGCAGCTGAAAACTAAATGGAAATACACAAAAAGCGACGTAAAGAAAGAAAAAAAAAAAAGAAATGCAACAGCAACACACACAATGAAAGAAAAACAACAACAACAACATTAGCAACAACAAGAACAACAACAACAACAATGAACAGCAGCCAAATCACAAAATCCGATTTGCATGGATTTGTTGGTTTCTTTTGTTGCCATTGGATCCTTGTGCGCGCTGCCCGCCAATGTTGTTGCTATTATCCTGCATACTATACAAATTGTTGTTGTTGTTGTTGTTGCTGGAGCTGTTGTTGACTTTGTTATTTTTTCTTAATGTCAGCTCAATAAAAAGTGCTGCCATCGTTTTCTATTCTACACTTTTTTTACTATTGGTATTTTTATTTATTTTTTTGTTTTTTTTTTTGTTTGTTGTTTTTCGATTTGTTTGTGTTTCTTGTTGTTGTTTCTGCTAAATTGTGTTTTCCCTGTTCATTCATTCGTTGGTTTGAGTATTGCACCTCGCACTCTTCAAACCACCGCCCCCTGCCACTATATCTCTCGCCCCCTGTCTCCATCTCGTTTGGCTGGACCCATTTGGATGCTACAGAATTTTTCAGTGATTTTACATGTAAGCATCCTTGTGAGCTGCGGCATGTCCGCATTTGAGGCAGCCAATGGTGCTCCGCACTCCTCTGCCCACACTAGTTGCCACTTGCAACTTGCCACTCGCCATGTTGAATATTGTTTTTCTTTCGTTTCATACTTCAATGTGTGTTTGTTTGTTGATTTTTTATACGATTCTGTCATACTGCTGCCCTCGAGCCATGAATCGAGCGTCGACGAAGTTGTCATTTTCGACTGCTACATGCTGCATGCCACATGCTGCCACCAGAAATCACCCACACAGATATCCGCTTGCCAATTGTTCGCTTTCATTGCACATTGTTGCGCATTTTTGCTAAACTCTCCAGAGTTTTTCTCAACGTGTGTGTGTGTGGATGTGTGCCTTACAAGAGTTTCTCATGTACAATAATTTAATCTACATAATTCTCTTTTTCAGTTTGATTTCTCTCATGTTTCTCATGTCAACATTCACCACAGCGTTTTACCATTTTACATTTCCTTTCGGTCAGCATTTGACTTTGGATTTGAACAACCCTTCATCCTCCACTCCTTCACTCCCTAAAACATGCATTTTGGCTGTGTTTTTATACCCTGCGGCCATTGTTATTTTTGTTAAAAGGGTATTGCTAGCTAACTTAAGATTTTTAATGATGCACTCTGCTCCTACATTAAATTGAGTGGCCTAAAAAAAATTAATTAATTAATGAATAAGTACAACTTTGCCAAAATACGAAGAAAAAATGCACTTACGAAATGGAAAACTTGTAAATATAATAAATTTTTATATAATTTGTCAGATATTTGGTGTTTGTTTGTAACAAGCTAATATTTACTTAAGCACTGCCAACAGAAAATGATCATATTGTGAATGTTAAATGTTACTGGAAAAACTGTTTGTCATGTTAAATTGCGCAAGTAAAATTTTTACCACCTGTTAAAGGCCACTAAGCCTGTAATATTAACATCTGTAACTTAACATGTAACCCTGTACTTAACATGGACTGATCGATGTCGATGGCTGTTAATTGTGTGATCACCAATTAAAAAAGAAGAAGAATGAAATGCTTGCGAATAAAGTAAGTTAAACAATGGAGTTAAACACCAAATTTATAGCTATCTGCCAGATATACTAATGTTAACATTTTTTGTACAAATTATACGAATCAATTTTTTTAATTTTCCTATGCACAATATTTGTATAAAGTTTTTAATTATTTACAAATATTGTTTAAAATAAAGTTGTGGTGTTAAGCTTTCATCTCATTTATCGAAACTGTACAGTCAGATTGCACATCCAATATATAACAGCTTTAAGTACACTTCTCAAAACTGGCAATAATTTAATTTAATTCGCGGGAATTAGTATATAACTTAGTTGATTCCTTTAATTTTTCAACTTTTATATATCTTAGCTGTTTAAATTGCGGTTCTGTATTCTAATTAGGTTAATTCCTTGATTGTTTTTCCAAATCTCTTTACAGTTTGGATATCTCACCTAAAGCCCGGTCAGCCAGTCTTTCTATTTAAACTAATTTATATGTATACTAGTTGGTTAACCATAATCAAAGCCAGAGTATTTTTCAGTCGAGCACTCTCGACTAGCGACTCCCATGCTGAACGTTTCTGTTGTTGTCATTGTAGTCTTTGTGCTTGTTCTGGCCACTGGCTACTCGCTTCACTCCACTTGTTGCTTGTTATCATTGCCGCCAAGTGGCAGCCGCAGCATAACCACAAACTTGCGCCCCATTCACACACACACACACACACCCACACAGACACACGCTCACGCACACGACCCGAAAAAACGGAGGAGTCCTGTTCACGTCTACCTCAGCATGTGTTTGCCTTCCGGCTGCAGCCTGCGTTTAAGTGGGAGTCCATGGTTGGAGATGGAGATGGAATTGCAGTCGATGTTCCCTGGCTGCCTTTTAAACAAGTTAATGCGTGTGTTTTGATTGTGCAGCTGCTTTGTGGAAAGGAAGGCAGCGGACTGTGGCGCCACTCTGTGGACATGGTATACGGATCGGATTCTGGATGCTTGCTGTGTGGGCTTTTGTCAGCAGGCAATCGCATTATTATTCACAGTGCTCTTGCATTATGTTCAACACTGAGTGCTCCACTCGGCTACGACAACGGCTCCAACTCCAACTCCATCTCCAGCTCCTTTTCCGGCTCACAATGAACTCGTTTCGGTTCTGTTCTGTTCTGTTCTGATGCGGTATCAACATGAACAAAATGCAAGCAGGGCGCTTAACAATGCTTCGGTTTTGGCTTGGAGCAGAACGATAACGTTGCCATAATCCATCATAAGTTAACCCCCATGTGCGCCTCCCACCGCCTCGCCACGCTTGTGGCAGCCACAACCACTACCAATTCCGGCCAGGCGATTGTTAAGTGCCTCATATGCCACATATGTCTGCTCGTACACTCAAAATCAAAACTACCCCATTTCCAGCTACAAACATGAAAAAAAAACTTTGCACAGCTTAAAAATTCTGTTTTTTTTAATTCAAGAATGAAAGTATTAAATTTTTTTGCTCGTACGCTTTTCTCCCAATTTTCTCTGAGTGTATGTTTGTAAGCCAATTGTTGAATGAAAATCCATTTCATTTTAACATGTTGGCCACAATTAGAGCACATCCAGCAGCGCTTACTTAGCCACAAGTTTCACTGCCCCAGCACCCACTCACCCACTATACCTGTTCCGCTTCCAGCTGCTCGACCAAACCCCCCCTCTCTGTTAGCTGCCCGCAGGTCATTCAGCTGACTTTCTGCCTGGCTGTCAAGCGCTTTATTTTTTTTTTTTTTTTACATGACATGCATGCAACATCCTCGTTGTCCACTCTCTCCACGTCTCCCTCTGACCCGCTCTTCCCAACTCTTTCACTCTCTCTTCCTCTCTCTCGCTCTCATTGTCGCCAGCTTTACTGTATGTAGACGCTGTCAGGCAGCTGCCTCCTGAAGTGGCATTACGCTGCTTCTGCCTCTGCTTCTGCCTTTGTCTTTGTTTTTGCCATTGCTTTTGCTTGTTGGCCCGTTGGTCGTTTGGCTGGCAGGATTTAAGTTGCTTTAGATTATTACCGCTAGGACTTGATGCGCTTTAATTTGCCTGCATTCCAGCTTTCAACTTCCACTTCAACTGCGCTTTGGTGCAAATGGCTCAATTAAGCGGCTTTCAAAATGGCAGACTTGCCCCAAATAAGTATAAACAAAGTGCAACAATTTTCTAATTACATTGGATATGCGTGTTTCAGTCTCTTTCTCTCACCTCTCTCTCTCTCTTTCTCTCTAGGTGTGTGTGTGTGTGTGTGCGTAGGTCGCTGCTGTGCACGCAATCAAAATGGAGACGCCTCCTTCACTTCATCCACAATCCTTAGAATTATACGAAAAGCGCAAAACTGGCGCATTAAATTAATTATAAAGCGAGCAAATGAAAGAACTTCTTTTTTTGACACACCAAATATTAAACACCCTTTCATCCTTAACCTGTCGACTTTTAATTTTTACTAATAATTTTTTTTAGTCTACTCTGTTCTAATTTTTATAGTTTACACATTTTTAAAATATAAGTATATAAATAACTATTGAGTTTAGTTAGCATATTTTTAACAAAAATTATTTTTTTTTATCAAGTACTTAGTTTTTGAGTGGTTGTTTCCATTTTGGCTATAGGCTATAGTAATCCGATCTCGATGCTTTTTTTGTCGAAATATATGTAGCTTTAATACATTTAACTGATGAGTTCGGTTACGATATCTTGTTAAAAAAAGGATTTTCTAACAAGAGCTCAGCTTTCGACCAATATTTTTTATGACAGCTAAACGATATACCGATTCGATCCGGCTATCGCCGATAATTATACTGCCTGAAGCCTTAGCTTTAAGCCGAAGTTACTTGCCTTGATGGAAAAAGACAGACAGAGATGGCTATATCGACTAGCCTGATCTATATATATATATATATAAATATATACCAGCTTGGCTGGAAGACGTTTCCGCGAAGGCGTTGCAATCTTCACATCAAAATTAAAATATCCTCAGCAAGGGTATAATAAATAAGGAAAATGTAACGAGTAAATAAAAAGCGCATGGGACACCGGGATAGTTGGGCGTTGGTGGCAAGATTCAGGTGGAGAGGTCATGTCGTGGCCAAAAACTGCAAATTAAGAAAATGCAGCACACGACAAAATCGAATAAACAGCAAAACCCAACGAGAAATCTGAACCCAAAACGGGGCGCAGAGTGCGAAAGTGCATGCAGCTGTAAATTGAAACGATGGCAGAGCGTGCCACGCCAAGCGGCAAGTACTTGCACCAACTTCAGCACTCCAGCAGTGGCAGGCACGTGAGGTCAGGTCGCTTGTTCATTAATCAAAACAATTAACGAGGCCGCATTTGGGCGACTTTTCCATTTTTTTGTGAAGTGCTCGCACGTAGTAGACCAAAGGAAATACACACACACACAGCAACTGTTAGTGCTTTGGTGGAGAGTTCCCGATGAGTAGATACCCTATATCCACTTCCAACAAGCATGCCAGCTCCATCACAAGTCCGTCTTATCTGAAATCAAAACACTGATAAATGGTTGTGGTGCACACATCCTGTGGACATTCAATTCCATAACTCAAAAAGAGGACTCCAGGCAAGCTGAAATTTTTTTGGTAACGGGAACAAATCTTACGACTATTTAGTGAAGTGGATTAGGCAAGTATTATTGGCTCATCTAAGAAACCAAACATTTGTAAATATATAACATGCGGGAAGGGAAGCGAGTCGACATAAGAAACTAATTGTTTTTTTTTGGAAATAACAAGGACACCTTACCTGATCCTTAGACAGCTGGTAACTCTTTTCAAATCAAAGAGCTCGCCAGGATTATGTGATTGTTTTCCTATTTTCAAAAGAACCCAATTATCTAGATCGTTTAGATAAAAACCTAGCCCAATCAGATAAAACTTTAAAATGCCAAGCTGGAATTGGTTTTTAGAAGTTTCTAATTTTTTCTAACCTTTTCTTTAATCAATCACTCAATCAAAAATGATCACTCCTGTTAAATGTCTTTTTAAGCTAGTTAGGGACATTAGTGCCTAGATTATGACAATCTCTAATAGACTAAAGACATTGTCTACAGTACCACATATAATGGTTATAGGGTAAAGAAATAATGAGACGACTTATTAAGCCGGGTGACGCCCTCAATCGCTGTGAAGCTGCAGCTGGGAGTTGGAAGCTGGTGATATATCAGCAAAATGGGGAGCGCAAAAGCGGAGCGAGTGAAAAACCATAACAATAAGCAATTTGTCAAGCACATTGACCACATCCAGTCAGTCGGATACCGGATGAGGCGACGCGTCGCCACGCGGTGCCACTTATGCCAGGAAAACATAAATTGTGTGCCAAGCAGCTAAGGCAGAAGCGATTCCATTTCGGAATGGTTGTGGCACATTCCGACCATGAAGCGCACCCACGACGACAATTTTGGTGAGCCATGGGGCGCCCGGGCTGTCTCCTGGCCGAATGCGCATGAGTAATGGCCGCCTGTCAGCTTGCAACTCCTTTTTTTTTCCTTTATTTCTATTTTATGTTTTTGTTTTTTTTTTTTTGGTTTTTTGGTAAGCTGATTGGTGCTGGGAGACGCTTATGAGAGCTCTGAAAAGAGTGATGCCAACAATGAGCTGCTTTGATTTTACGCACAAAAGAAAACTGGCTACACATACATATGTAAGTAACCGCCCCGCCCCTTCTCCTTCTGCGTGTCTATTGAATTCTGTATGCAACTAGGCAACAGATTGAATGCTGCACTTACAGCTTTCAGCTCTACTGCCAAAAAATTAATTTAAGCCTGACAAGTTTATGCTTTTTCTTCTTGTGCATTCTGCTTTTGGCAATTTATTTGTTTCAAGTACTTCAGCTCTGTCAGCTGAATAATAACAAAATTATTATGTATCTAATAAAAATGAGTAATAAAATCAATTTCCTTATATCCTTCATAAGTAGGCATTTATAGCTACCACTGTTAGCAGATTATATCATTAGGAAATAATAAAAAAATATGGTAATAAAATCTACATTTGTAGTATTTGTCATAAGGGGATTGTACTCTAATAAGCTTATTTGGATTACTATTGATTTTATAAAGCTGGCTATCAATTTGCCTTACTAGTTTTGCTCCACATGAATCCTTTGTTATTACATAATTTTGTGCTTTTTTAATATTTTCCAATTGTGATAAAGAGCTGATTTTTGTCTGTTTAAGCAAATCTTTTAAGCATTTAATTTTTGTTCATTTCAAACTATGGAACAAAGATAAATTTGATTGTGTTTCAAGCTGTAACTTTATTAATAATAAATATAAATATAATATAATATAATATAATATAATATAACATAATATAAATATAAATGTAAAATATAAATATAAATATCTGAACACACTGAGAACTGAATATGTAGACAATCTTAGATCGACTTTCAACCTGTTATCAAGAACTCATAAATAAATAAAAAAAAAAATAAATACATAGATTAACAAACGGATTAAATACAAAGACTATCATAACTCAACACCAGATTAGCAGCTTACATATATATATATTTATATATATCTACATATATATACATATATATATATATATAGATTATCCATTCTTTTGAATGGTTTCCCCAATTTATGGGCACATATAATGCATATAATAAACCATCCCTGTGAGCTTAATGTGTGTCGTGCTCCAGAATCTGATTAAGCTTCTCTCTGACCCCTTTGTTCAGCCCCCCTTCACTTCCGGATTGCAGCTGATAATCAAAGGGAGCTTCGAGGCTCGACAACTGCACAGACAACTGCATTGTTTGTGTCCGCGTCCTGTGGTGTCCTTTCGATGTCCGCTTCGTTTATGCAACAATTAAAATCCGCAATGAGCGTGATTGTAAATTAAAAAGATAAAAAAAATATATATATATATATATATATATATATGTATACGAGACATGTGTGTGCGGTTTATGTTTGACTCCCTTTTGACTGCAACTGCCTCTTAAATTTACAGCTAGCAATTTGCACTCGACTCTCTTATACTCGTACCAAAAGTCCACAAATCTTCATAACTATATTTTTTTATTATTATTGTATACAAATTAGGATTACTAATAAAAATTTGTGTTGACAAGGGAATTTTCATTTAACAAGATTTTTTTTTTTAAATTTCATTTAACTTTATTTATATTTTTTTTTTATACAAAAAATTATAGAATTGGTTATTTAATTTTAAGTTAAAACATCATACGTTAAAAAATTATTAATTCTTCTTTCTCAACTGTTTTTAATTTTCCTTCCTTAGATAATATCCAAATTTAACTTGTACTAAATTTTGGTTACAATTTTATTAACATTTATTTAGCTTGGAAAATTATTATATTTAAATATAAAACACTTTCTTGTTAGTTAGATTTTGTGGTTATATTTATTGCTTTTACCATAAATAGTACACCTTTTATATACCCCATTGCATGCGGGTATAAATCTGGCGAAGGCATTGCATGAAATATGCACAGAATTTTATTTATGATTTCCGTTGATAAATGCGCACAACCCCAAACCCCACCAACCACTCCCCCACCACCGGCTGTTAAAATAACATACAACACACACGTAAGACGAAGCACGAAGGCAAAAATGGTCGACTAAATGATGCCCAGTGTAAAAAGCCTAAAATTAAAATTTAATTATTACAATGCAAATATTATTTGGCCATAAAAAGTATATTTTAACTTAACAAAAGTTGTCTTTTGGCTTTTCAGACACAAAAATGCCCTTTTTTTGCGGGGTATAAAAAAAAAGCTTCAGCGATAACTTATCGAGAATATGTGCAACCTTATGGACGACAAATAAATAAATATACATATATATATATATGTATATATACATCACCGATTCGGCTTGCAGCAATTGTTGCTGTTGCTGCGGATTTTGAACTCAAAGTGCAGCCTTGACACCTGCCCGTTAAGAGCAAACTTTGCAATTAACTGCACCAATGCAGCTGGCAACTTTGTCCTCAACTGGCACTTAGTTGCCCCTTGGCCAGGCAAGATTATGCTCCTGCTGCTGCTGCTCCTGCTGCTGCTCCTGCTGCTGCTGCTCCTGCTGCTGCTGCTGCTTCAGCTTCGAGTTTCGACTTGTAGCAGCTTCTTTAAGTTTAATTATTTTTCAAAAATGCGAAATACGAAAATTGCGTTTGGATTCCGTCTACTATTTTATTTACACAGCGCCATCCAATCTCGGCTAGCAACCTTGTAAATCAGTCAGACCAAAGTGAAGTGCCACGTTGGGTATATATATATGGTGGGGCGGATGTGCGCAAGGCGCAAGGTAAGGTGTAAGGGTAAGCTGATTCTGTTGCCGTTACTCTGGCTCCGGCCAGCATATTTGTTTTGTTGTAAATCACAAGCAGCAGCAGCAGGAGCAGCAGCACAGAAGAAGAACGCAAATGTTGGCCGTTGCTCGTCGTTGCTTGTCGTTGCCACTGCAGCACCACAGCTGCACCACTACACATGCCACTTTACACCCAGCGCAAACACGATTTTCATTTGTATTGCATACCCATGGAAGGGACTCGGCGGGGGTTGGAGGGTTCGCGTTATTTATGCACGCCCACACGCCAAACGCCTTCTTTAGCTGCCCGAGGGGTAGGTGCATAGGGGCTGCAGCGGGGTTTGTGTTGGGATTGCTTTTACTTTTGCTTTTGCTGCATTTTCCTTGCCATCTTCCACAGTTCTGGTTTTTTTTTTGTATTATTTTTTTGTTGCTGTTGCCATATTTTTTTTTTTTTTTGTATTTTCTTTTGGCTGCTGCTGTTGCTGTTTAACAAAGCGCATAAATTCGCTTGCAACTGTTGTCCTCGGGGGCTGCACACTGACCCCTTGCACCACTTGCCGCCCTTCCCCCTTCTCACCACCCCCTTGATATACCCTTTGCAAAGTGTTCGTTTCGGCTTGCAGTGCTGCTCTCATCTGCCTTTCGCCTGTTTTTCGTTTGGTTTTCCCTCACTTTTCAACATTTATTCTTTTTTATTCCCTTTGCATTTTGTTTTGCTTGTTTGTTTGCGAGCTGGTCAAAACGATTTTGCCTTGGCTCCCTTGGCTATCCTGGCCAGCTCCCGCCCCTCTCCGCTGCCCGCTCTCCACTCTGCTTTGCCTCGTGGCTGTAAGCATATGCAAAATGTTATATTTTGCGCCCTTATCGCAGCAGCTAGCGACAAGCAAACAGGCGAAACGCCCCCTCCCCTCCCCCTTTCTACCCTTGCACCCCTCTACCCGCATGACTTTCAGCATGCCGCAGCCCATCGTGCAACCCGCGGTAAATATAATAAAAAGTAACGCTTGCAACTTAATCTCTGACAGCTCGTTACCCGTTTGCATGAGCACAATATTCATGAGCTGCTAAGCTCAAGTTACACTCACTTGGCCAACACACTCCACTCCTTACATACACCCCCAACACCCGCGCCCATCCAAATAATTCCAATTGTTTTACCTGACACTTTAAACAACAGAAGGGAAAAATTGAATGGAAAATATTTATGCATTTCCACAATTTTGCAGCTTTTGTTTCATAGCACTGACATTTTGATTGAATTACCGACTGTATTCTTTGAGTGTATATGTGTATGTATGTGTGTGTGTGTGTGTGTGTCTGGCATATATTATTATGTATATAATTACAAATGCTGACCGCACCAAGGGCTCAAATGTGGCCGATAAGCGAACTTCAGTTAAGTCCTGAACAGCGCACCGCGCTGATAAGCAGCTGCCACTCACGCACACACGTATACACACCCACCCACACACACATTCACAATTAGCCGGGACTAATGCCCAGAGCAGAGTGTCACACACACACACACACACACACGCACACACAGAGGCACATTAAGCATTCATTGGTCAACTGGGACTTGTCGCATTGTGTTGTTGCGGCCAAAGCAGCTGCGTGCTGCCAAAACCAAATGAGCAATTGACTTGCTTGCCACACCCACCCACCCACCCACCCTCCCACACACACACGGCACACACACCCATATAGACCCATTCGCATTTGCCATTATCTTTACGTTTTAATGTGTCGGTTTATAAATAAATTGCGATTGCATACATAAATTATGCATTTTAATTTACATTTATTTACACAATTTTCAAGTCGATCCGCATCGCAGCTCATTTTGCATTTTCCATTTACCATTTTCCATTACCATTTTACTATTTGCCATTTCCCGCTGCTTGCCACAAATTGATTTATTGTTTGTTTTTCGCTGCGCTGCCAGCCGGCCGACATTAAATAATTGTCCAGTTATATGATTTAATTTGTGGCCAAGGGCAGCCAAGCGGCAAAACTGTGCCACGCACATTGACTAATTGCAAAATACTTGCCTCAGACTGAGCAATGCAACGGCTGCCACACCCCCCTGCCAACCACTGCCCCTAGCAACGGAACAAGCCCGGCTCATATTGAGGTTACTAGGCTACTGTGTGTGATTTCAGTTGGGTCAAACGCACCGGAAATCAACCAAAGCCAGAGACACACAACCAGAATGCAACAAGGATGTGGTGTGGTTGGGGTAAGGGATGAGTTGGGGGGGGGGGAGGGGCGATAGCCATACGAGCTATATAAATAGATGATGAATGTGTTACCGCACTGGCATATCCGTAGTTCCACTCTCACTGTTTGTATATTTATACAGCTTAACCCAAAACGACACATCTGCCACATGAGTGTGCGTGTGTGTGTGCGTGGTGTGTGTGTGTCGGTGTGGGTGTGGTTGGTTAAGCGTTATAAATTATGTCAAATTTAATTTGAAATCTTGTTGAAATTGCCACATGTTTGGTTTCAATTTACCCTGCACATAATTTCAAAATTCGCAGTTGTGCACAGATCTTCACACTTTAACTTTAACTTTAACTCAATGAAAATGCAATTATTTAAATGTTATTTCTGCCAGCACAATTTTGTTTTCAATTAATTTACGATAAACTCATCAATTGATAGACCATTGTCTGCCCAGAAGTTTTGACCTTATCATTTGCATCGATTTGACATATGAGTGTAACCAAATTGAAATAAATTCAAATTGAAGTGTGTCAATATTAAAATTCACTTTGAAATTTAACACATATTAAATCTGATTGCTCAAATAAATCAAAGATTTCAAATTCTGAGTAGTTTGCAGTTTGTTGTTGATTCTTTGACTAATTGTTGCTTTTTTTGTTGGTATAAAATGATTAAATAAATATTTGTGGATTTTCTCGTTTTTTTTTTAAATAAAAAATTCTTTGTTGATTTTTATAAGTATGTTAATCGTAATATTATTTCAATTAATTATATTTACTTTATTTATGTTTTATTTACATATTGTTAAGCACTAATTTGTTGATATTTCATGTTAATGAGGAAAACTTAATCACCTTACAGTCATTTTATTGATGTAATTTTTTTTTCAATTTAAATTGCATTTAATTTAGCTTTAATTTTAAATTTAATTCAAAGTATATAGATTTTTTAAATACTATTTTAAGAAGTATGGACTGTTTTTTTATATTTATTTTTATTATTATTATTAATTTTATTATTATTAATTAAATTATTTTTCAATACACTAACAATTCTTATATGTTTAGTAACTTTTTGTTAGTTTAAAGCCTTTTATTGAGATGTGAATTCAGGTAATGATTTAACATAATTGATTCAATTCTGATCTTTAAATTGACTTTTATTATATTGAATAACACGCAATGTGTGTGCTTACAAATATGCTTGATAATTATAATAATAATATAATATATTAATACAAATTTTCCTATATACATAATGAGTTATATAATTATTCTCAAACATACTCGCAACATATGAAATTATTTTGATACCTGTTTGGCTAATGGCCAAAGAATTTGACCTGCTTGTAGAGAAATCATTTAAGAAGCGTTTAGAGTTCGATCTGAGATGAGACTGCAGCTTATCCCAGTGGTGCCCAATCGAGCGAGATATATGATGAGGATATGAGAAGTGGAAGAGTTGAGGACGTGGCAAGAAAATGTCGCTGAAATGAAGCGAACTCAAGTGCAACTCAAGTCGACTGATGAAAGACGATCCAACTAAATGGCCAGGAGAAGTCTACAAAATTACTTATAAGTGGAAAGTTCTACAAGTTTTTTGCTCTTTCATTCGCTTCCTTAATTTTTATATATATATATATATATATATATATACATTTTTTTTGTTTCTGTGCTGCTGCGGCTGCTGCACATGTAAGACATTTTGAGCTATGACAGCAAAGGCAAAAGTCGTTAAAACTTTATGAAAGTCAAACAGCAGAGACGAAAAAAATAATATTAAAAAAAAAAAGGAAAACAACAACGTAAAAAATATAATAAAAAAAAAAAACGGCAAAATGATGGAAATAACTAAGGGCAACGAAACGTGGCGGCTGAAACGTCGGATGAGCTGGTCAACTGCCACAACTACCAGCCACTTCCAACTTATCCAACTATCCACCCTGATTATGTTTCTATACCCTAACAGAGAGTATTACTATATGGTCACGCCATATATGAGTAATTCGTTTGATTAATTGTTAATTATTTAATAAGAAATATGTGCTCAAACATTTATTTTTTATCTAGCAACCCATTATAAACATTTATATATAGATATATGGGAACTTTAAACTGATCAACAAGTAGCAAGAATTTTTTTTTTTTAATTTCTTACAATTTATTATAATATTTTAAACGTCGAAGTCATAGAAACTTTTCCCCTAAATGTGGTTTTATCAGAGTTTTTTTATATCACAAACTACGAACAAAATCTATAAGCAAAATAAATTTGTGTCTACATTTTGGTATTTTTTATAATTAATAATATTTTCTTTTAAAAGACTATTTCATAGATGGTTTCTGTAAACGAGATTACTTCATAGATAGTTTATCTAACGGCAGAAACCTTTCTACAATAAAGTTTCTGAGAGAATTTATAATACATTTTTAGATTTTACTATGAAAGTTAAACGGCTCAGAGTAAAATATGATTTTCACCTATCCCATTTAAAATATTCTAAAAAAAAAAAAAATTGGTTAGAAATGCAAATAAAAATGATATATAAAGAAAATAACATGTGTTTCGTAGAGTGTATCAACTTTGCTATAAATATTTATATATTTTTTGCCTTCTACTTGCCTCATCTTTTTGTTTGTTATTTTTTTTTATGCAGTGTCTTTGGTTGCCTCAGTTTGTTGTGCATTATTTGGTTGGCATTGCATTTTGCAATTTTTTATATTCCGCCATAAATGCTGCCAATGGCGGACACCAGGCACCGCAGCAAACAACAATGACGCCCTCTCTCAGCTTAGCTCCGCTTAGCCCCTTCAATCCCCTCACGTGGCCCCTCACATCACATGCTCCATCTTGGGCTGCCACGCCTGTCAAGCGCTTTTTCCGCTTGCAAAATGATTTGATGGCTGTGCATCCGCCCCAAGTGATGATGGATTCGAGGGGGCAAGTTCGAGGGGTTCCGCGCTGATTGCGCCACTTCCTACGACGCCCTGCCGCCATGCATAAGATAATCATTCATATTGTGCGCTGGTTGGCATTTTAAATTTTGTTGCATTAAGCGACAGTTGCGCCCAGTTGCGATGAGCTAGTTGAACTTCTAGTCGGAGTCCTTACGCAAGGAGCAGCAGCAGCAGCAGTGGGAGCAGCAGCAGCGGGAACAGCAGCAGCGTTATCAATTTGCGCTGTGAAGTTTGTATTTAACTTTATACTTTCCAGTTATCTTATTTTTTTTTTTTTTTTGTGCTGGCTCGCCAGGTGACCTGGCCAAATTTGGATTGGGCTGGGTTTGACTTTGAATTGGGTTGACACGCCTTGCCGCCCACCCATTTTAATTTTAACTGTCAAAGCCGAGCGTTGAAATCATAAATTTTATTAAGCGCAACCAGGCGGCCATTTTGGAAATTGACCCAACTTCAGGACCCGTATAGCCTCTCAGTTCTATTAGCGCAGTTTAATAAAAAAGTTTTCTGCCGCTCGCTTAAGTGCCGTCGCCGAGTGGGTGAGAGAATAACAGAGCCACAACCAGAGCCACAACCAGAGCCAGAGCCAAGTGCCTTCAAGAGAGCAGACACAGAGAGAGAGAGAGACAAGAGACTTACGGTTAATATGCATGATATATATATATATATATATACATATACATATCAGTATATATGCTTATATATAGGTGCGCATAAATAAGCTTGCTAAACTTTTTTAATGCTCTGCCACTGGAGCAGTATTTTTATGATGTGCTTTCTTCTTCCTTGATTTTTCTCTGTTTTTTCTGTTATTTTTTGCTCTTAGCTTTTGGGGTTTGTAGTATGGGCATCTGCTTCTAATAAAGTCATCATAATAACTTCATCATTATTGGCGCATAAAACAAAATTTATTTATGTTCCGCTTTTATGCATTAACCAAGAAATGTACAAAGTAAAAGACAAAATAAATGCTTTTATGTGCCCAAAAATTGCCTCGCCAACATCTTCGATGAAATGGCCCAAAAGCATCCATCTCTCTCTCTCTCTGCATTGACCAGCCTATTGTACGTATGTATAAATTTCAAGGGCAGGTGGAGCATTTTTTTTTTTATGCGTTTACGCATTTAATGAACTATGATGAGGGTTTTTGAGTCGGGGAATCGAACGGTTAACTTAACGTGCATTCCCTGGGCACACAGAGAAATCAGCACCCTTTTCCAATTTTTTATTGAACTTTTTTATTAACTTTCGCATCAGGCGCAATTTATTACCATTTATTATCAAGAGGCTATGAACCACTCATAATTTTTAAATATTTTATAAATATTTCAACAGCTTTGCGGCAGCTTGCCTCCTTCAACCAGGCTGTATTTATGCATATTTCATAAACGAAGAGATGAGAGGGACAGGTGAGGAGCTTTGTCAAATAAATTACGAAACGAGATGCCAACAACAACAACTGCAATAAGACCTGGTTAAAGGAATTTAGAAGATAGATCTAGATTTGAGTATACCCAGTCTTATCTCAAACCATTTATCATTATTAAAAAAAATAATAAAATATAGACCACATATAAAATTACAGCTTTTATTGGTTATAAAATTCAACACGATATTTTCATTTAGCAAATAAAATAAACGTAAACATTTTAGTGCCATCTTACAAAATAAGCTTTACAAATTTTATTTTGGCTTGTTATCGATTTGAAATATGAAATATACAAATTGAAATTCAAACTGTATCTATATCTGTTATCTTTATTAGCTTATTGACTTAAGTTGGTTGTAAAAAAAATACTTTTATTTTGGGCAGTTAACTGTAATAAATATGTTTTGTATAAATCAGAAATTCATTTAATAATCTTCAATTTAATATTAATAATAAAATTTAAATTGTTCGGTTTTCGGCAAAAAATGGGCTGCATAATCTATCTGGATCCAATTTAGCTATCTGAATAAGCCTTAAATCTATTTATATAATTACAAACCTTTGTGGAACCTCGAAATACCTTTTGTCAGGCATTTTGAATGGGTATAAAAAAACGCCCCCAACGAGACAAACTTAACTAACTGTAAAATTTCTTATTGTGATTGCGTTTGTCATTGCATTAGTTTACAACTCTGCACACAGGTACCCACTGTGACGCACACACGAAACACATACACCCCCTTGGAATACACACACGCACACACTCACACACACGCACACACACACGCATATGTCACGGCAACTTTGCGCCATTGTTCACAGTGCGAACATCTGAAAATCTAAGTTATGAAAATCTGTGCGCAAAATGCTTGCAGCTTTGACTCCCACTCTCTCTCTGTCTCCCTCTCTCTTCCTTACTCTCTATCTATTCCCCACTCACCTCCATCGCTCTATCTCTGTCTCTCTCTTTCTAGCACGCTCGCTAGCTGCAGCGCATTGAACCGTGCAAATTGTGAGCAATTTAATTTTTACTCCCTTTATTGTAGTTCTCTTTTTTTTCTTTTCTTTTTTTGTTGCTGCTTATTTCATTTAAGAAATCAGCTGGTAGTCACACACCCCCCACCCCCACCCCCGACCTGCATGGTTGCGAGGAGCGTGGGAAAACTTTGCGTAGTAATACCAAAAAGTGCTCGCAGCACATTTCCGAGTGCAAACTTTATATTAGAGTTGAAGTGCCACAAACACTCACACACCCACACACACCCGCACATACCCACACACCCGCACACACACACACTCGCATGCACTGGCAAGTAAGTAGAAAAGTGTAAGTACGTGGCTTGGGTTTTGGCTTGGGTATTCCCCAATGGGGTCGAGTTCAGTTGCATTCGCCTCTCAGTCGCGTTATTTATGAGTTGCTTGCGTTATAAGGAACTGCAGCAGTGGCTGTTGCAGCGGCAACTACAGCAGTAGTTGCCACAATGCATTGACAATGCGTATAACTATGCAGCGTCTTTTCATGCAACGAGTCGTCGTCCTTTTGGGCAAAGTTCGTGCAACTCTCAACTCGCCAGCTCCCGCGCTCACTTGCCACTTGCCACTTGCCAGCAGACCCTCTTGCAACTTGTGCAGCGATTTTTGCGTATTTTCATGTAATTTGAAAAATATCCTCTAAGCAGTCGCAAACGCATCACTTACAAAAATAGCTTACGACAATTGCCGCGTACGAAAAAAGGGAGAACAGTTCCCCACCAACTACCCCCTCAAAACCCCTTACCCGTCAACTGTTCAAATACACATGTATCTCTGCTTTTTCATTTGCGAAGAATGCATTCCTTCCAACTACTTTTGTAAATACACTCAACAAAAATGGGGGAAATGTTAAAATAATATTATAAAGAAAAATAATGGATTTTTTTAGGAACGATTCCTTGTGGACCGGAATTAATTTGCTGACATTTTAATTTCAGTTTTGAGTTTAAAATATTTGAATTTAAATATTATTTCTAAGCAAATATTAAGCATTTGAGCTAATGATGCTGATTTAGAATATATATATAAATAAATATATAGTATACATGTCTCACAATAATAATAATAATAATAATAAAAATAATAATAATAATAATAATAATAATAATAATAATAATAATAATATTTTCAAAGAATATTTAACTTTTTCAAATAGTAAAAAAGTGAAATTTTAAATACTTAGTGTAGTCAATGCTTTTTTGTAGTTCTGTGCCTCTATTTGCCTGCCGCTTTCCACTTCTGCTTGTAGACCATGTTGCAGCTGTGTTCGCACACATCTTTTACGTTTCCGCTAAATTAATGCACTTGCTACTTGCAACTTTTTTCATTGCTGTCGCACATGTAAAAAAAAGAAAACCTGCCACAGCCCAGCATCGTTTTTCTGCTCCTGGTCCTGCTCCTGCTCCATTATTGCCTGCAGGATGGCGCCAATTTAATTGCATAATTTGAGATTTATTATTAATTCAACGGGGAACCAGTTGGCCAGCAGCTGCAATTGTTAATTGTTGTTGTTTTTCGTGTTGTTGTTTTTGTTTTTGTTGAGCTCAAAGCGTTTGCAAATCTCACAACGCTTGCGGCAAGCTGTGAACAATTCAATAAAAATAAAAATAAATATAAAAAATATAATTTTGCAAATTGTGCGCACTTAATGAGTTTCATATGTGTTCACATCGCTGTTGTGCTTTTTTTTAATTAATACCAAACCGCAACACACACACAAACAGGCACACTCGTTAGTGTGCACGTATATCTAATTAAATAAAAAAAAGAAGTTAATTCTCTATTAACGTAAACTGACTTTTAGCGTATGTTTTTTATAAGCGAATTGTGAGCTGCTTTGCGGACTTTCAATTTGAGGGCGAAGGGGTGAAATAAAGTGATTAACTTATTTTAGTACAATAAGTAAATAAATAAAATGTTTAAGCAACGAAATCGAAATGTTTTTGAGCATATTATGCATATTTTTTAAGAAAGAAATCCTAAAAATTATTGCATAAAATTAGCTGCATTTTTAGTTTGTGATTATAGAGGTTATTAATAAAGGTTTCCTCTATAACTATAGCTAGTATTAGAGCCAGGCTATATGGCATACAATAGCATTTCAAATAGGATAATTTGGCTTCCGGCTTCGGCTTCCGCCATACATTTCCCAAGGCGCGTTATATGGCAAAGGTTGCAAAATCAAATCTAATTTAATCATGTTAATATAATAACAAAAATTAAGCCGTAATCATCACACACACACACACACACACACACACAGACAGACAGACAAGCATTCGGAGAGCGAGAGGGGGAGGAAGAAGAGGAGGCAGTCAGATAACACCTGGCAGCAACAAACGCTGAGCAAAACGACCCAAATTATTTTTAATTCCCCGCAGGATAAGAACGAAATGAGCAGGAGACGACGGATTTAACACTGACTGCTGTTCTTGCTACACGGACTATCCCCACTCCACCCCTAACCCACACCTCTTCCGGCTACACACTCATACCTGCACACCCCACGCGTTGCTGCAATTCATTTGAAGCAACGCGGCAACGCGTCGCGTGCTGCGCATATTAACAAAATGATTATAAAATTCATAATTACAGCTTCGAGTTGATATGTGTGTGTGTGTTTGTCTGTGTGTGTGTGTGCTTTGGCGTGTGTGTGTGCTGGGTCCATTGTGTATTGTGTAAAATGCGTCAACACATTTGCCATTCGACGCCTACAGCAGGACCCCCCCTCGCATCCCTTTGGGCCCTACGGCTGCGCCTGTTTCCCAGCTGGGCCGGCTCTGAGGCTGCTTTTGGGGCCACATGGCGCATACGCAATTTTCAATGCTGCTCAAATATTTGACGCTTACGGCACGTGATTAAATTAAATGCGCTGCCAAGCATTGCGACACAACTAATTAAAAACGCCCAACAATTCGACACAACACATGCCACTTCAAATATTGTGCAACCACCCCCCTCCACCAACACTCGTCTCCTGTTTTCAGCTCTTCTTCGACAAACAGTTTCAATCGATATCAAATTTTTCGTGCCAAATCCTAATCAAATTTTAGGCCAATGACCAATTGAACTGCATATGTGGATTAGGCCGCATAATGCTATTATTGTCTTTAAATACATATGTATGCATACACACACACACATATATATATATATATATGTGCATATATATAATTATTCCATATTTAATCTCGTTTGGGGCTTAGATACTTAATCCAATAAATTGCAACCGAGTTGGTTGGCGCATTATGTGCTGTTAACCTGTGTCGTGGGGCCCTTTTGGCCAAATCAAATGCACTTAACTAAATGCTGCCTGCGCTCAAATGTAGGCAACTAAATAAAAAAAACACACACACACACAACAAATAAAATAAAAAACACAACCAAAAATAAAACAAGCGCAAAAATGCTTGAGGAATAAAAATTGAGCTGAAGGCAAATTGTTCAAAAAAAAAAAAAAAGGGCGTCGCTCCCTTTGGGCCAACTCAAATGCTCGCATATATTTTAAGTTAATTGAAATGCGGCAAAAACTGAAAGAAAATAAACTTAAGTGAAATTTGCCAAGTCGATAAATAAATACTCTACATGAAATATTTATAGTAATAATATTGTATTTTAATGTCAAACAAAGCCTGGTTAGAAAAAAAGGTTAAGTTAATAAATCATATTTTTAACCAATCATATATTTTTTAATATTATTAAACTAAATACTGTAACTAGCATATATTCAGTTCAACTACAAAAAATGTGAATTTTTGAAACCAAATATGATTTATATATTTTTATATGTCTTTTCAGACTGTACAAGTTCAATTTATTTGCAAACGTTTCTAATCTAAATGATTTTGTAATCCGATCAGTTCCACTTCAGAGCATTGCACATTGTATGAGAAAGTCAAAATATCCTTTGCAAGGGTATGCAAAAAAAGGTTTTACTTTTGGGGCTTGGGTTTCAGTTGTTTTTTTTTTTGGGTTCGACTTAGTTGGGCATGTTTGCGGTTGGGTTGCTCATTTCTTGGATAATATTTATGATTGTGTGTAGGATAAGGTGCGGGGGGGTCGGCAGCAGCGACGAACTTGTTGAATGACACATGTGTGTGTGTGTGAGTGGTTGTAAGTGAGTGTGTGCTGTGTGTGTGTTTTGGGGTTGAGATTGCAGGCGTTGGCCGTGCAATGCGCTTAAGCCTCATTTATTTTTCATGACTTGGCCAGCAAAAATTGTAATTTCATTACCAGCAAACCGACAGTTAGATGGACAGGCAGATAGTCAGACAGGCAGTTGGACAGACATTTGGACAGATCAGGTGAGGCAGACAGGCAGTGTCCGAAAAAAATAAGAATAAGAAAAACAAACACCAACAAAATTTAAACACACTTGAAAAATGAAGTAGCCAGGCCAGCAAAACACTTCCTGACTCCGGGAAGCAAAACAATTTTATGAATTTTTAAAATTGCTGCTGCTTTTAGCGGCTGCGGCGCTGATTTCGCAGTCATGGGCCGAGAGCTGTTGCCGTTTGGAGTTGGACGTGTGCCCCAAGTAGACCCAAATGCTTGGCCACTTGTTACCTATTTTACGTTGCCACAAAACGGCGGCGACCAAAATGGCTTCTCCCTCGGTGTATGCCTGTGTGTGTGTGTCTGTGTGTGTGTGTGTGAGACTCTGTGGCCAAGGTACTTAAGTTAAATGGCATACACTTGGCCAGGTCTTACCTTACCGTACCTAAACTTACCTTACCAGAATTCCTCATTGCTTTGGCTTTTCGGCCAGTCGACATCAATTTAAATTGAATTTTCACTTACCACATTTTGTTATGCAGCGCAGCTGGTCGGCAATTTGTTGCTTGAATTGGCCTTATATAAAATTAAAGCCAACAACAATACCAACAAAGTTTGCCATATAGCCACTGGCTGCCTAAAATGTTGGAAAATCTTAATTGATTAGACGCCACATTTAATTAGCGGCAGAATATGGCTGAAACCGAACCAAAACTTTCGGCTCATAAGAGCACATTCAAATTTTGAGGTTGACAGCGGGCGTTTCGGTCGTATCACCAATTATGCTAATTAAACGGCACCAGCAACAACAACAACAACAACAATAACAACAACAACAAAAAGAACGCAAGTTCATCAATGCGCCCAAAATGCGAGGGTATTTTTGGAACAAGGCCAAAAAGGGGTAACTGCCGTTTAGTAAAAATGTATGAAAAGGAAATAAATTAATAAAGGTAAAAGGCGGGTGGACAATTGACAAGCCAAGCGTAATTATCAGAATTTAGCAGCGTATCGTTTAAATAGGGTTGAGGGGGGTTTTACCAGTTGCAATTGACAAATTGACATAAGAATTGGGCTTTAACGGCTGGCTGCAGAGGCGTACCAAGGAAATTAGCTGGGGGAACGCAAAGCTATCCTTTTTAACATGTATATAAAATTAAGAAAGAGTTAAAATTAAAGAAAAATTAAAGCATTGCATATTTAAAAAATATTTATATAGTTTACGTTGAAAACAAAGTTTTCTTTTCTGAATATTTCTGTTACTAATTTGACGTGATATTTTACCTTACTGAATGTAAATATATAATGCATTCAAAATATGCATATGTTGATGAAAACCATATAATTTACATAAATGCACATTTGCTTCATGGAATCTGTAGCAGTTTCAGTAATTGCTGATTTTGCATTTACGTTTTTCTGCTCCCATCTTGGAACACATCGTCGACGCCTCTGGTTGCCATCTAACTGTTATTCGCATGCTAACGAACCTGTTGATGAGTCTGGAGCACAAATATTCAAATTTTGACAGACTAGTAGATAGATGGGCGTGGCCTTGCATTATCTGCTTAACGCTAGCTGCACTAATTCAATTAAATATTTGTCTTTGTAGTTTACCCCAAAAAAAAAAAACAAAAAAAAAAGAAGGGAAGAACCAAAAAAACAAAGGCAAAAACCCAAACGAGCGTATGACAAAGACAAGGAACGGGGAATACAAAGACAAAGGATGCCAGTCTAAGGATAAACAGAGCCAGTCAGCCAACCAGTCAGTCAGTCAGCCCCGTCTGTAAGCTATAATGCAAATATTGTATAAAGTAAGCACTATATAAGGTGCTCGGCAAAATAAAAGTGAGAGCAGACAGCCAGGACTCTCGTCCTGGTCCTGGTCCTGGTCGTGATCGTGGACGCTGTGCTTGTGCAGCAAGCAATAAATTTATTGCTTTTGGGAATTTTCCACTTGATGGCATTTAATGCGATTTAGTATTTAAATGAAGCAGCCCATGGCCAACGGACAACGGCCAACGGGCACAGCTTCAGCTTCGGATTCAGTTCCAGCGACAAAACCCGACCGCATCAAGACGACAACAAAGACGCTAAAGTTAGTGGAGCGCATTAAAATAATCTTAGCCATGGCCAGGCATTCCACATACAAGCCCAAAAGAATATTTGCTAACTAAGCCTCATAATTTTAGCCATGTTCGCTGTAATTTAATACAATTTTGCAGCGCTTAGCTTCCAGCTCGCATCAAACTATCAATCCAAAGGGAATATATATATACTGTATATATATATATATATATATATATATATATATGTATATATGTATATTTATATTTGTGTTTTGGCTTAGCTTTCTCTTCGCATTCAGTGGCACCCAACAAACTGTAAATCCCATTTCCTTCCCTTAGCTGTTAGCGCAAATATCATTGAAAATAGTTGATTGAAAATGCGCTGGCTGCAACAAAATCGTCTCTGGCAACGGTCACACACGAGTGCAATGCCCCGCACTGGATGACAAGGCAATCTAAAAAGCTTTTTGCAGCAAGTCAACTATATCGAGGGTGGCTCCTAAAGTTCCTCATATTTAATAAGAGTATAATGTTTCCAATGCAGCTTATTGTGCTAAATTAAAAATAATTATAAATAAAAAAAATAAAAATTTGTTTAAAAATTCATTTAATTTTTTTTATATTATTTTGATTATTACTTGATTATTAAAAAGTCCATCATATTTGGCTGTTACACATCATTTTATTTTTAACTTTGTAAAAACCTTCTTATATATATTATACTAATAAAATTAATAAATGAAATCAAAAATATAATAAATTCTTTGATTATTATTTATTTTATTATTATTTTGATTATTAAAAAAAAATGTCAGAACTACCTTTAAGTTCATCATATTTGGTCCAGTTATATAATATTTTATTATTAACTTTGTAAAAAACTTTCCAATTAAAGGTTAGTTTTTTATAATTTAAAATTAATATAGCCAATAAAAAATATAATAAATACTAAAAAAAAAAAGGCTTTAAGCAAATTAAAAATGACCTAATTGAAGAAAGCATAATAAAAATAAAAAAAGTTCGACTAAATAAAGCCGTAAAAGCAATTATAATAATTATGCAAAAGTCAGCTGAAGCGATTAACTGCAATGTGCTCAAAATATAAGCCGAATTAAGCTAAAGCATCTGCAGTTTTACGTAACAGTCCGTAATAAATACGTATATGCCAATCCGTACAAATGAGCACACTTGGTAATAAAAATCGAATCATTTAAGCCGTGCACTTTCATTCAAAAGCTGTTTTTGTATTCATAAATTTCTTAGAATACCCTGCAATTTATTCAGGATTCATCTGAAGATTAAAAAAAAATAGATCTAAATAAAATATTTCAATTGAAACTATTCACTTTAACTCGTCTCTCGTTTAAAATTAAATTTTCATTTTAGCTGGTGTTTTTGTGTTTTTTTTTTGGAGTAAATTTTATTTGTGAAATATTATTTGATCATGACAATATGTTAGTTGAATAAATAAATAAATAGTTGGCATAGCAATAGGTATGCACACACAATAATTAATATACAAATAAACAAAATGAACGTAAATCTTACACAAAATAAACGCAAAAGCGCACAAAATTGTAATCTAATTATAGCTAATATCTATATTCGTATATATCTATATTTATATCTGTAATTTGCATTTGTTCTCTATGCTTGTATTAATTTTATAATGCATTCGATAATAATGTGATAAAAATTACAAACAACAAATAAGCCAAGCCGCAAGTCACGCAAATTGCAAAATGCAAATTTTATGTAATACAAAACATAATTAATTGGCAGCATAACAATTGACTTTTGTTTTAAAATTAAGCAAAAATAAATATTAAAATTATCTAGTTGACACAAACAGACAAAACACACACACACACACATTCTTACATTAAACCCACACCAGATGAACAAATATAAATATATATAAAAATTATTTGAATTGTGTTGTGAAATGTGCCGAAAAATTGAGTCGAAAATTTTTTCACTTTTCAATTGGGAGAAGAGAAAAAATTTCCAAGGATTACTAAAGCTAAATTAAATGGGTCTTATTTTAAGTAAGTTATTTTTTTTTTGTGTAAATTTATTCGTATTCATATTCATATAATGTATTCATATAATGTATTCATATTCGTTGTACAAATTGTTCGATTATTTTGTTGTTCATAGAACTTACTTTTGATATATCATAGATATATGGTTCCTAAAATTACCGCAACACCTTCAGCTCAGCTGCTGCTGCCAGTGGCTGTTGCCCACTGCCTCCCCCTTTGCAGGATACATCACCCCCCCACATTAAGTGCCTTCCACTTGTGTTGTTTGTTGCAGTTGTTTTTTTATGTGTTATGTTGATTATTTGTGTGTTGTGTGTGTGTGGGTGTCCTTCACGTTCGCTAACTGCCACAGGCTACTAATGGAAGAGAACAACACAGCAGAGCACAACAGAGTCAACATAAACAACAACATGCAAGGACAGCACAGAGCACAGAGCACAGAGCGGCAAGGACTCGAGGGGTGGGGTGTGCAAGGACACAGTTGGGCGCACAACACACTCGAACAGTCAGCATTTGAATAAAGAAGTCGCCGGTAAGTCAAACATATGCATTTTGGTGGGGGCAATTGTTAAAAAAAAAAGCCACGCCCACACATGCAACACATAATTGATTGCTTGCTTGAAATGTTACTTAAAGCTGCCACAGGACGAACTTACCTTCGCCAACTGCCAACGGCTTTAGCCTAAACAACTCTGGCCAAGAACTCAGGACGAGTCGCAAAAGCCAACAAGTTGAACTAATGCACGAACTTACCTTCGTGCCTATAGATTATGCATATATATATATAAATATGTATATATATATATATATATGTATATATATAGAAATGTATATAGTATTATATATATATGTACAAGCACTAAGACTCGCTAGATCCTTGGGTCTAGTCGAGCATAGTTGCGGGGCGAAGTTGGTGGGTGGTTGATTGGTTGGTTGGTTGTTTTGGGTGGTTGATTGTTGGGCTTAGGACTACCAAATAAATTATTAAACTTAGAACTAGTCAACCAGCTGGATGCAGTGCGTCCGCCTCACTGATGATAGGGCTGACAGAACTGGTAGACGAGTCGCTGTGATCTCTCCGTCTTCTTCATGATGCCCTTCTTGTAATATTGCCTAATCGAACGCGACAATTTGTCATAGTTCATTGCCGGCCGATTCTTGCGTCTGCCCCACAATTTGGCCACCCGCACAGAATCCTCGATCTTGAAGATGCCCTTGCTACGATCAATCCAACGTATGGCTGTGCCATTCACCTGCGGCGACGCGAGCAGCTCCTTCAGAAACTGCCACAGATGGATGTGGGAGCCGCCACCATTGCGAGTGCCTCCAGTGCGTTTAGCTGTGGGCGTCGCTGTTGTCGGCGTGGGCGTGGCAATCTCTGGCAAAACAGCGGGCGTTGCAATCACCTCCATTTCCTCTTCATCTGTAAATTGTAAATTTTTTATTATTAATAAGAATTTATAAATAAATAAATAAATAAATATTTGCAGTTTCTTTTAGTAAAATTTTTCAATTAGCAAATCAATAAAAATAACTAAATTTTAGTTGCTGTTTTATTCTACTTTTTTAAAATCATTTTTTTTGCTTTTGTAAAGAATTTAATAATTTAAGAAATATTTGTTTATTGATTAATTAAAATTAAATCAATTAAACAATGTTCTCTTTGTATTTCTATCTATCAATTTAAGTATTATTAATCAAAAATGTTATATTTAATTTCCACTTTATGTTAGATAATTTTTGTCATCAGAAAATCAATAAAATAATGTTAATATAAGTCTCTCACTCGCTTTTCGATACTAATTTACTATTGATCACAAATTAAATAAATATTTTCACATTATTTTAGTAAAATGTTTAAATAAGCAATTTGAATAATTTAAGTTCATCTCTTTCACTTCAGATTTCTGACTCTTTCACAATTCGAAATTTATATAATTGATACAAAAAATTAAAAAATATTTGCTTATTATTTAAGTAAATTTTTGTGAATTAGCAAATCATTAAATATAATTTTAGTTTCTCTCTTTCTTTTTTCTTTCTCTTTCCCTCTCGCTTTACGCACCTTCGCTTTCCTCATGGTTGACATTCGACGACGAATATGCAATTGTTGGCGTCCAGAGCAAATCATTTGCGGGCTGTGCAGCTTCCATTTGATGGCCCAACTGATCGGCATAGGACATCTTCCATATCTCCAACTGGGCGTGCAGGGTGCTGCCGCTCTGCAAATAGACGGAGATAAATAGAAGAAAGCGACCCGCATAAGTATATATATATATATATATATAAATTGCAATTGAGCCGAAGTAAATCTCGCATAAATCTTAATCTTAGCAGACTGCCCAATCCAGACGGCATATCAATTCAAATTCTAACTGCTAAATGCGCGCATAAATTATTCGTACCCAAGCGCTGTCTGCAGTTCCAACCAGCAAACCAGCAACAACAGCAGCAACAGCAGCAACAACAAAAGTAACAACAACAGCAACAACAACAACAATAACAACAACAACAACGACAGCGACTTACTTTCACCTTGCAATGTCGTTGCTGGTCGTTGGCTCAATTCAAGTGCCGTCGTCTTCGTTGCTGCTGTTGTTGCTGTTATTGTTGTTGTTGTTGTTGTTGCCGCTGTCATCCGAGCTGTGGATGTTGCTTTAGTGGCTGCAGATGGAGTTAAAGCTTAAGATGTAGCTGTGCACAGTGGGCGCAATTCACAAGCCAACTGCTTTTCTGGCACACTTAAAATTAACCATTTGCAATTGATAAGTAAAAAAGTTGTATATAGAATCAAATTCTTGAATACTTATACTAGAAAAATTGTATATATATACATATATATATATATATGTATATATATATATATTATATATCGATTACCGACGAAGTTTTTTTTTCAGGAACAGATTTAAAGCAAACGTCTAGGCAACTGCCAAATTTAAAACGTTAAAAAAAACTCTGTAAATCACTTCAACTTCTTTACTATGACAAGGGAACTTAATATTTTGATTTGGGTTTCTTAGTGAAAATCGTAATTTTGTTAAAAATTTACAAAAAAATATATTGGAAAAGGTTTATCAAATTGAAACTTAAAGTCTTGTATTCCGAACGAGCCTTTAAGTTTTAGTTTGAACAAAATCGAATATATTTAACTATAATATTTTTTTAGTCTTAAGTCTTATAAGTGATACACTATTTCACAATATAATATAGACAATGCATTCTAAGCAAATATTAATTTTTAGCCTATTTATTGTATTATAATTTCCAGATAAAATTTAAATATATCTATGTTAATCTAAAATATATGCCTATTCCGGAATTAATATTACAAAATAACCACAATCTATGCATAAATAACTAGAAAATATTGCGAAGAGACTTGATTTATATTTTAGCCATTTTTGTTTTTTTGTAATTAAAAATTTGAACATCGTATTTAGTTGCAATATAATTAAAAAAAAATCAACTGTATTTTCCATAATATATCAGCCTGCTCTCAGCAAATTTGTAAGCCTGATTCCATGTTCCCATCTTCTATATAAAATTGGCAAGTAATACCACAATTAATCACAAATATTTTAAAGACTTATTTAAATCAAACAGTTAACAGATATTTTGCTGGAGTAAAACTCTGCATTTTGACTCCATACAATTAATGTCATTCAGATTGCCATTTTGGCCCATTGTGCATTGGATGTGACTGTGGCTGTGACTGTCGCTGGCTCGTAATCAACCAAGTGCTTGTGCAGTTTCACCAAACAACCTTCACACATTCTTTCACCTTTACAGCCATGACCACGGTTACTAATTTTTTGTGAGCTGGCTCGCTGGCTTGGCTTGGCTTGACTTGGCTCTCTCATTTTATACGCTCGATGCTTGCCCGTTTCGGTTTCAGTCGCGTTCGTTTCTCAAGTCTTTTGTTTTCATTTTGTGTTGCACTCGCAACAACAACAACAACAACAACAACAACATTCACGAGCAGCATTTGATGCGTCGCACATTTCACCCAGTGGCAAATGTAATCATTCGTATATTTTTGGCAAAGTGCTGACTGGCATTTTGTGGAGCTGAGGCTCAACTTTGAATTTTTGGATGTTTTTTCGTTTTTTTTTTTTTTGTTTTTTGGGGGAGCGCATTTGGAGTAGTTTTTGGATGCCGCAAGCTTTTTGCCTAATTGTTGGCAACAGGTTTGCTTTCCGATTTGGTCGCGCCTGGTCTGTGGGCCATGACGTCAACGCCAGTTACGAAACTTGTTTTTTTTTTTTTTTTCTTTCTGTGCCTGTTGATGTTTTTGTTTCGGTTTTAATTTATTTGTATTATTTTTGATTTTTTACCACTCTCTCTCCCTCTCTCTATCTTTCTCTCTCTCTCGCTCGCTCTCATTTCTCAATCCAACTTTAAGTTAGTTTTGTTTCGTTCATACGCGAAATTCAATTCAATTTAATTCAATCGCATTGATTGGCATTTTGTTTGGCTTCGTTTCGGCCATTGCTTTCTGCCAGTTGCCTTTTGCTTTTGCTTTTGGCATTTGCATTGTCTTCTTTTCTTGCATATTATGGCTTATTAGTCTACCCCGCTTCGATTTTGTAACACCCAATTATATTGGCCAGGTTGAGTAAGTCACATCTTTGCATTTCTTTTTTTCATTTTTTTTTTTTCGCAGCTTTTTTTGATTTTGGATTTTAGCTCTTACCTCGGGCAATCGCCTTGTAAATTCCTCCTCGCTGAGTAATGCCAGTGCAGCCCCATCTTCGCTGAACTGCAGCTCCAGATTGGCAGCCGGCGGCAGCTTGAACTGCGCCAAGGTGGATCGTAGCCAAGCGTGGACCTGAGCGGACGTCCAAGCATTTGGATCTGCAAATGACCAAAACAAAAATCAGAATAAAAAAAAAAAACTAAAAACAAATAAAAGCAAACTTTAACTGCTTGTTTCTTAGAAAGTGATGTTTATCGCAGCAAATGATTCTATCGAATTGCACAAAAAAACCAAAAAAAAATTCCTCAAACTGGTTCTTGGTCTTTGTTGTTTTTTTTTCTTAAGTCAACCCATCAAAATGTAAAAAATTAATTGAAATACAAACATTTCGGATACATTAGGATTCATATAGATATAATTTAACAAATCAAACCGGAAAAATACATTATTCTAAATTGTTTTAAATATTTTTTATGAGCAATAAATAGTAATTAGTTTTTTAATCAAATGCTTAAATTAGAAAGAATGCTCAAAAATTTGAATTAAATGTGTTGAAAAAAAAAAACCATCAGGAATTTAATGTGACTGTATTTTTTCATGATAATCATAAAAAAAATTCTAAGAAAAACTGTTAAAAAAACATTTCAAATAAATAACTACAATATAAAAATTTGCATATTTAGCAAAAATACTGACTTAGGGTGTGAGTAAAATAAAAAAATGCAAAATAATAAATACCAATAAAAATTGGCAAAAGGGTATAAGAAAGTTGTGCAACTGAAATTTGTAACGGGCAAAAGGAAGTCGATTTCAGATTCTTTTTTTCATTTCATCGCTAAAACACACAAGTCTAAAAATATTCTCTTTCAATTAAAATCTAATTTACACTGACAAATTATTAATTTAATTTAAATTAGATGAGAAACTCAAATTTTGTTAGCCAAAATGAATTGTCAAATGAACAAAGATCTTGCCTGATCCTTCAGTTGAGCTGACTCGACCAAAATTGATTGCGTTATTGTTTGGTTTTCGAACAACAAATTCAAAGTACACAAAATTAATAGCAAACAATAAATTTTTTGTAAATAAATTTTAAAAACATAGAGGTTTTTAATGGGAATATAATTTTTAGAAATTACTTTGGGAGAAAACGATAATTTTTTGAAATTAAAAAAGCTGTGCAAATTTGTCACACAAAAAAAAAATAAAACGACTTTTAAAAAAATGAGCTAAATGCAGGTGTGTGTGTTTGTGTGTTTGTGTGTGTGTGTATCTCGACTTACCCTGCGATATTTGCAGCTCCGCACAAATGGCGTCCGCCTCCCGCTTGGCATGCTCCAGGGCCAGGGAAATGACCGGCTCAAAGTCACCGCGGACCTCAGCTAGGCCGCCAATGAAGGACTCCAGCGCCAGGGGCTTCAGATTGTGCTTGCGCTGGAACGTTGTGTCCTCGAGGCACTCGCGCAGCACCTGATGATTCGGCTTGATGTCCACCTGTTGCTGCTGCTGCTGCTGGAGCAGTAAAGTATTTAAATCAATAAAGCTCTCCACGTCGGCATCCAGCGGCTCCGATTTGATGCAGCCACTGCTGCTGCTGGTATCGCTGCAGGCGGAGGAGCGAGGCGAGGGTGTCTCACAGTTGGACTCCGGTGGCGAGGGTGGCAAAATGTGCAGCTCCTGCTTAATGCTTGTGGCGTCCAGCGAGGGACACGGACTGCTCAGGCAATCGTAGCTGCCGTTATACTTGCCGTACGCAAACGTTGCAAACTCCGACTGCAACGGACTCGACTGCGGCGAGGGGTAGGCGCTGTGCGGATAAGCGGGCGGCGGCGGTATCAACTGCTGGCTGGAACCGGCATAAGTAGCACCAGTTGTGATTGCCTGCTCCTGTATATCGCCGACACACTCCCAAGCGCTCTCGATCTTGATCTGCGGTGCGTTGTACTGATAAACTGTCGTCGGTATTCCGGCGTCCTCCGGCAGCAGCGACAAATCAAAACTATCCGCATAGGCATACGCCGCATACGTGTCTGATGACTGGACGGTCGGGAAGGGTTCTGTGCTCAGCTTCAACTGTGTGCTGCAGCTGTGCGGCATCTACAAAACCAAACAAAAATCCAAAATATATAAATTAATTAGGCGCCAAATTCCACAAGAACTGCTAAATGGTTATCGACAAACAAAAAATTAGATTAATGAATTGAATTGCCCAGCTTGAGCCATTGTTTAATTAACACGTTTAAAGACAAGATTAAGCCTTATTTTATTTGCCACTTTGGTTTTATGTTTTTATTTTTTTGCTCTGGCCTTTCTAATTTGAGCTTGGCTGGCACCTACCTGCCCTAAATGTGGCAATGTTTGTTTTTGAATATCGATTTGTTTTTTTTTGTTTTAATGTTTAACCTTAAGTTTCCAGGCGTTTCGTAGCGCTCTCCGTTTTTATTTTTTTTTGGCCAAGCCGCTGCCGTCAAAAGCCAGATTTGTACTAAGCTCAAAATCGCATAGTTTTTCACATTTATCAATTTATTAATAATGCCGAGCCGAGCCGAGCCGATCCATAAAAACTGTGACTTCACATCACGGCACATCAGGCCGTGTGTGACGTCACACACACACTACTAAATGCAAACACAATATAAAAAAAAAAAAACAAAAAACCCAAAGCCCAAATGAGACACAGATCTCTCCAGCCTCAAGAGGGGTAGTTGAGTGTCAGCTTGTGTGTAGACGAGGGGAAGAGGAAGAGGCAAGCAGCATTGAGTAGGGCTGTTAACTTAAACTAATAACAACAATGCGAGCCGTGTACTTTTTTTTATTTATTTTTTTTTTTTTTTTTGTTATGAGCGGCAAACAATGACGCGAGATCCAAATCAAACCTATCTGATATAATATTCACAATGTGAATTACTTTTTTGATCAACGAATAACAAATTTTCTACTTATAGAATTATTCCTCTTTTTTTTAAATACTAATGGGAAAAACATTTTTCTAACAAGCGCTAAATTATCAAAACTTTAATTTGAGATAATAAAGTCAATTATAAATTATTATAAATATTTTTTCTGATGCTGCATTTTGATCATATCACTGATCTCAGAGACAAAAAAATCTTATTTTATTCTTAATATTTTTGATCGCTTTCCAAAAAGTGCATATTTCCACTTGCGAGCTTTTCGATTAGTTCTATATATTTGCTCGATTCTTACCTGTTGCACTGCAATAAATATAAATATTTAACTATCTGTGCAGCTGTGTCTTTAATTATTTTATTTTATTTTTTTATTTTTGATATTCTGTTTTTTTTTTATTATCATCTACGATTTTTGTCTCTGAGAGAATGCTGAATGCGGATAAACTGGTTTTTCATTAAGCTCACAGCAGTGGCCCGCAGCCAAGCGGGTGGCAGGGTCTATGTGTGTATCAATGTGTGTGTGTATGTGAATGTGTGTGTGTGTTTGTGCTGTGTTGTATTGTGCGCTTATTATTAATTTAACAGCTCATTCTGGATTTTCCGATTTGCAGTCACAGCTCGGAGCCAAAGAGATCGAGGACGTCGAGGGTTGCCGCTGGGTTGAGTTGGGCGGAAAGAGGCGGAAAGGGGGGCGTGACTCGTTATTGCCATGCAATTTCAATGGCCAATACAAGATTGACGTCGTCGTTTGTTTAGTTTTGCAGTTTGCTACTGCTGTGTTATTTTCTTATTTATTTTTTTTTTGTTTTCAGCCAGTCACGATGTTAATACAATTTTTATGTTTTAATTGCTGGCGCACTGAGCGTATGAGTGATTTTCGTTGTTAGCTTTTCTCGTCTAGCTGTTAATTGCCAGCGCTAAAGCTTCGCTTAAATATTGTTTAGATTTGTGCTTTTTCCATGGGCCAAAATGGGTACTTCACCGACACTTTCGTTCAATCGTTCAATTTGGGCCGCCAACTAGAAATATTGTTCAAGTGATTCAACAGGCTCAAAAGCGCACAGCTGTTCCTGGTATAAGCCAGCAGTAAGTGACTCAATAAAAAAAAACCCATTAAATCTTTTAAGAGCGCTAATCAAAATGCATATATTGTTGATGCTGACGGGGGGCTGGCGGGGGTGTCTCTGTTAACCAATTTCTGACTGCTATTTATAGACCATAAATACTCGGTAAGTTGCTTAGCCTGCCAGCAACATTTTTATGGCTAAGAGCAATTCTTTCTACTTAACCGACATCGTAAATTGCATAAAAATCGTAAAAAAAAAATCAAATGTCACCAATTCATATTATGAAAAAGCTTTCATAAAAAATATAATTAAATTTAATGAGACTAAGATTTTATTTAACAAACAACATTAATACAAAAATGCAGTTATATTAAACAATTAGGCATAAAGAACTAAAGAGACTTTAAGAATTTAAAATGCAAAAAGTGTAAAATAAATATAAAAAAAATTAACTTTAAACCTAATTGATTGGAACAAATTTAAATAAAAATAAATGCCTTATGCAAGAATTTTTTTCTTTTTAAAAAATTACTTATTTATGTTAAACCAATCAAATGATTCACTCGAACAACATAAACAAATTGACTTTTAGAGAAAAGACTTTACACAATAAATTTAAAAGCTAAAAATAAAAGCAAGGTAATTTATTTAACTGAGTTAACTGATATTACGAAATAAAATTGAATCAAATAAAAACAGGAATTTATTTTCAATAAATATGCGGAATGTTTTAATTTGGCAAGTTAGCCAGTTTGCCAGTTGGCCAGTTACCCAGTTAGCAAGACAATGCCCACATCCTCAGAGTATTGAGTATTGTGGCAATTAGATCATTTGGGTTATTCCGTTTCACATTTCCTGCTGGTTTCACATTGCGCTCACAAAACTCCGTAAGTTTTAATTAAATCTTTCAATACACAGCAAAAGCAGCAAAAGCAGCGCCAACAATAACAATGTGTGTCTAACAAGCTAAAGATCTGACGGAGTATCCAATAGCCTACAAATACGAATTTTATTACAATGTCTGGAAGCAAACAAAAGCCTTTTTTTGTTGTATGCCACATTTAGCCAAGTTCTGTACAACAACAACTTCATTAAGAACAACAACTGGAACCATATTTCATTGGCAGCTCTGACATGAGACGCCTGTCAATAAAGCTATCAGTTCAGATTTAAATAAAGCCTGGCAGACAAACATCGAGCTACATGTATTAAATGCCATATCACCCACAATAAATAAACGTCACAAATTGGTAATTTAAAAAAATAACATGATATGCTTGTTGCTTATTGCTTTATTGTTAGTGTTGCCATTGCTGTTCCTGCTTGTTTTCACTGTAAAAAATAAAATAAAAAATAATAAAAAAAAAAAAAAGCAAAGCGCCGACAAATTCTAAACAGCCAGCGGCTTTGGTGTCAAAGTTGGCACAACAATAGGCCAACATGCACAACAATAAAACAACAACAGCATTTTAACCACAAACGGTAATTGAGTTTTGGCATTGCGAATCGGACTGGCAATATGACAGTCAGGTAACAGTTTTCTGGGGCGCCTAGAATCGTATTTATAGAAAAAACCACAAGTTTTAATAGGCCCATTTAAATGACAAGTCTATTTTTACAGCCCTTCACAAAGCAACAAAAATAGAAAAATACAAAAATACACACAAAATATTTCCATATTTACACAAATAAATATTTGCGTTTGTGCATTTCAATTGCATTTGATGGCAATAGCTTAATAGCTGATAAGATTTATAAGCATTGTTCATCGATTGATGTGCAACAAATCAGCATTTTTATATGCTTATATAGTCTTAATATTAAATATTAAATGAAAGTGTGGGAAATATATATATTTGTAGAAATCACAACATAATTGCACAGAGATACAGAAGCTTTTGCTTAACTAAGACTAGCATAAAATGTAATATCAAAAACATTTCCTTGATTTTATACACTCAACAGTTAGTTGTCAAATAAGGCCTATTCAACTAGAATTAAGTTGAAAATTATTAAACGAATACAGACTAACAAACTTAGCTCAATAATAATAAGAGATAATAAAAGTGCATATCTAAATTCAACATTTGCACATATAAAATTAGCAAGTGCATTGAAACTTATCTGGTTTGCTACTTAAAAAAATCTACTTATGATAAAGCCATTTATGAAATAATTGTCTACCAAAAATTAATTTGTTTGCTTTGCTCATATCAAAAATATCATAATTTGATGAGCTCTGACGCTCAAATGATGAGATTGCGATAAATTATTTATCTTAAAGTGTGTGCCTTAAATATTTCAGTTTAATGCTTCAGTTAGCTGATTAAAATCTCAAATCTTGCAAAGCAAAAATGAAATCATAACTGAGTCATGTCAAGAAACACAAAACGAGTGTGTGTGCGTGTGTGTGTGTGTAAATTTGAACAAAAGAAAAACATCATGAAATGTAAATAAACCAGAAGCGTAGGCCACAAAATTCAGAGCATATCTCGAGTTGGTACAGACAACTAACAACTAACAAAAACAACAATAAAAAAATATGACTAAAGCGGTAGCAAAAATTTTTGATTAAATTTAGAGTGTGTGAATTTAAGAGCTACGCAAATGAATAAAATGCAAAAAATAAAATAAAAATATGCCTTTGGAAATTAGCAACAATCAAAATATTGAGCAATCTGTATAACAAAGTAAATTGAAATATATATTGCCAATGGCCACAAAACAAGTTTCAACAATTTGTCAGACATTTTTGGAAAGCCAATACGGAAAAAAAAAAAAAAAAAAGCAAATATAACAAAAATTCATTAGAACAATTTCGAGACAAGAATGTTGTGCCACATGTGTAGCTAACACTGTGTGTGGTTGTGTGTGTGTGTGTAAGTGTGTGTCTGTCTGTGTGTGTGCGTGTTTGTGTTATGCTTTTGCCTAATAATAAAATCAAGTTTACGTATTTCAGAATATTGCTTTAAGCAGCGACAAAAGCTTTATTAAAGCGACGATCAGATAAGAAGTTGTGCGGCGAAAAGAAACCCGCCAAAAGCCAGCTTTTATATAGTAGTAGTTGTAGTTGTGGCTGAGTTGCTGTTCATTTCATTGTTGTTGTTGCCTTAAGTTAATAATAAATGAAATGGCCAATGCCTAAGGCGAGCGCACGATCTATATAAATAAATTAAGTGCGGCTTACAACGGGGCGCGCCCAGGCAACGGACAAAGAAACCATTTGCCAACCTTGAGGCCATTTTAAGTGTATCCATGTGTGTATCTCTCTCTGTGTATGTGTGTGTGTGTGTGTGACAAAAGGTTGCCATGCCCCCTGCGCGCCACTGCTCACATCTGGCCAGGCATAGCAAAGTGAAGGGTAGTTGCAATTGCAGCAGCCTTGAGTGTGGTTATTGTTGTTGTTATTTGTGTTGCTTTGCATTAGCTGCCATGACCAAGTTGATGTTGATGTTGATGTTGAATAATGGCCAAGTGTTATTTAAATTAATTTATATTTATATTTTTACTGCTTTAAACTAAATAAAACAAACTATGCAAATGTGCAAAATGCCTCAGGTGTTCGAGTCAGCCAGCTACCAACAAACCAACCAACCAATCAACCCACCATTTGACTAACTGACTTAACTTGGCTAACTGAGTAACTTGGCTGACGAGCACAGCACAGACAATTGTCAGTTAATCTATTCTAATCGCATTATGACTCTAGAGGCAAAAGACAAACTACTACAAACCTAAACCCCCCACTTCGATAAATTTTGAAGTGTTGTCAACGGCACAGCCGAGAGTCAAGAGTCAAGAACATAAGTCGACAAATCCACGTATTTACACTGTGCGAAAAACAAGGTAGAGAACTGGAAGCATAAATGTTGATCAAGTTCTGTACGAAATTCTTAGAAATAATTATTTTCGATTAATATTTTGTACTTGAATCAACCATATTTATTATAACTAATTTGTAATGTTTACTACTAGACATTTTCTTAGAATTTTATGTTGTTAACTTAACAAATGATAAGTCAACACTTATTAAAAAATCTCTATAAAAATTTGCAGTTAAACCGTTTAAAATTTTAGATTACTTAGTAAAACATTTTAAGAATGTATAAATGCAATATAATGTAATTCAAAAGATGCACATATAACCAAATTATTATTTTATCTAAAAAGGATTCTAGTAAGGCCAGAAAATATAAAGTACTTTAAGTCAAAAGGCTAAATATAAATTAGAATGAGCAAATATAATAAAACAAAAATAGAAAAATTGAGTTTCTGTATTTTTTATTATTATTTTATGTTTTGCTATACCAGTTTATGCTTTCAATATGTAACATTAATGGTTGATTTTTAAATCAAGAATAATATATATTATTAAATTTATTTAAAAATATCAAAATAGTCCAATAGTAGCTATAATTTTAAGAGCTAATTGTTAGGCATTCTGACATACGTAGAACAGCATTATTTCTTTGAGTGTATGTAAACACTGTCAGAAACACGTACTCGCAGATTCTCGCTGCTACTCACAGATACTCGAATGCGTGGGCTAAGCTGTCATAGCGACAAGACTTATTTCTGTTTATTTTTACATCGCTCGTTAATTATATTTTTTTATTTAATTTTTTTAGTTTCATTTTTGCTGTTCATTTTTTAGTTGTATTTTGCTTAGGTTTTAGTAGCAGTAGTACAAATAGATCGCAATTCGTGACGACGCAATTTTGTGTTATTCTGTTGCTTGTTTCAGTGTTTTGAGTTTGTCGTTTGTCGTTTGCATTGCATTTAATTGTCGACATTTCATGCAACAATAAATTGTTCTGCGCCCCACAAGGTGAAATAGTTGCCAGTTTTAGTAGCGTGGCAAACAAACACACACACATGGCAAACGGCAGCTTAAGTCTGAGATATACAAATACATATACAAATACAAATATAAATAAATACATACTAATGATCTTTGCATTTCAATTATGCTTTTCAGCTGGCCATAAGACTACTGCATCAGAGCATGGCTAAAAGCAACTCAGAGATAAGAACACAGAACACTGTATGCAAATAATGCCTGGATTTAAATGTGCAACTGTAGCAAACTAATAAATGTGTCAACTGTTCCGGGTCACCTTAAAGGTTGCCTGCAATTGCAATTGCAATGGATTTCTTAAAATATGCAGAAAATTTCAACTTGAGCAAAAATGTGCTTCAGATACAACAATTCTCTGACCTAAGCTTGTTGTTATAATTTATATAAACCATTTTATAGACAGCTGCCCCGAGAGTGTATTTATTTAAACCACTAATCCATCAATTTTGCTAAAAAGACACTTTATCAAAGTATGTAAATATCTTGCACAAAATTTAAAAGTAGTTTCCTGTTGAATGTTGAAGCTGTTACTCTATTTCATAAGTATTCTATTGCATAAAATATATTATTTAATATAAAACACAATAAAGAAAAATATAATAAAATAATTAAACGAACCGTTTAAATATCAAAAATGTATCTCTATATTTATATATTGAATATAAAACACAATAAAGAAAAATATAATAAAATAATTAAACGAACCGTTTAAATATCTAAACATGTATCTCTATAATATTCTGTGTATGTTTAGAACTTTATCAACTATGATAACTAATTCTCGATTGATTTGCTATATTAAGTTATTTTGCAAGATCAAAATAAGAGAATAAAATGATGAAAATAATAAATTCTGTATTTGAAGTAAGTCGCAATAATTTAATGTTGCCATATTTCTCATATCGCTGTCATTATTAACTCTTGTTGGATTATTCAAACTCAGATTATATACACTTGATTTTAAGTTTTGATTAATGTTTAAGAAAAAAACTGGCATTTCAACCAAAAGTGTTAGCTAAGATTCAAGTTTAAGCAAAAATAAATTTATAATTCTATTTATTACGAATAGCTTTTACTTTATATTTTTGCTGTATTTTCAACTGCTTACAAATATTGTGCAAAATGATCAAAATTAACATTATGAAAGGCAGCCCAATTGTGGCACCAGCTCATTGCAGCTCTAACTTTAAGTGGACTCTAATTTTGGCCAGCAGAGAACACAGAATGTGGCCTACATTAACCATAAACTATAAACCAATCCCACAGCTCCTTGGATGCCCCGAAGAGTTGTGGCACAACTCTACACAATCTACACACAACAGATAGAAATGTAACCGCATTCACACCCACATGTACACACCCACACTCTCACACACACACACACACACACACACACACACAGTAAATACCAGAGTTGTAATTGAAGATACCATTCCCATTCCCATTTCCAACTCCCATTCCATTGTCTAGGCACTGAACTCTATCAGACATTGGAGCTAGTCTGGTCTGGTCTGGTCTGGTCTGATGGCTTCAGTTACTTCTGCTGACTCTGGTTAGCTGTTCATTATGCAATGCACGCATTGACAATTATTCTGTGGAAAAGACAGTCAGGTAACTCTTGGCCAACTCATTTTAATTTGCATAAGAGCCACGCAACATTTACGCGATTTGCAACGCAACAATGATTACTGTCTATCTATAAACACATATATATTTATATCTATATATATAGATATATAATAACAACAATTTGCCCAACCACACCCCAAGAAATGCCAAGTCAAGCCACAAGCTGATTACATTGTCTATCGAGTTTGATTGATTTGCAAGTATGATTAGAAAAAATGGCCGAAAGGGCCAAGTCAAGCTGAAGTCAGCAGAAGTCTGCGAAACAGCTAACAAACTTGTCGCAATTGTTTGATTCTGTGGTGAAAAGCGACTTGAAATATTTATGTCATGTCAGTTTTTGCTTTCTTATTTTTCTATTTTTTTTTTTCTTTCCCCTCATCTATTTTTGTATTTAGTTTTTCTTTTTTTGCTGGTGGTGGTGGTGCTGCTGCGAAAGCGGCAAATGCGCTTGCATTTTTAATTGTTGGCCAGTAGTATTTATTTTATTATGTCCATAAATATAATGAGGCATCTGGAGTGTTGACTGGCCAAATGGCCAATGGATCGCTTCAAAGTGCATTTCTAAACGCTTCTCTTGCGCTTCTTCTGCAGTGTGTGTCAACAGCAGCAGCAGCAACAGCAATTGGAAAACGCGAGAAGGCCTACAACAGCAAGTTGGCCAACAACGACGTGCAAAATCACCGCAGCAGACACATTTCCATCAAATCAATCAAAAATGGTAAATACAAGTTTTTTTTTTTGCTACTGCTGCATCAGCTTCTGCTTTTGCTATTTGTTTTTTTTTTTTCTTCTTTGGCATATATAGAGCTTAAGTAGGTCCAACAAAACTATCTGATGTGCGTCTGTCTGTCTGTCTGTCATTGGAATGCACTTTCCGAGTGAAATGCCAGCTTGACATTGTTGTTGCTGTTGTTGCTGTTATTGTTGCCATAGTTGACAATCATTTAGAATCACTTCTGGCAAAATGAAAGCATCTTTTGAAAGTTGCCAGATGCCTGCTGCTGCTGTTGCTGCGACTATTTGCTGTTGTTGTAATTAAAACGAAATGCCATAAGACAAATGGAAAATGTAACTAGCAAGTGTAGCACCATCAACTGCAAAATCAGCAGCAGAAGCAGCAACAGCAGCAACATCAAGAATAGCAACAACAATGGCAGACAATGCGACGCAGTGCAGACTCTCACCTAGTGACACTCATTTGCGCCTGTTGCCGACTAGCTAAGACACACACCCACCACCTACATACTAAATAAATGTATATACACTACACACACATTGTATGTACACACGTGTGGTATATATACATATTTGTATCTGTTACTTTTGCTGCTAATTTAAAGTCAAATGTTGATGGCTCTTATAACGTTAATAAGCAACGCAGATCGCTGCCAAAAACATTATCTGACAATAAATATATATATACATATGTTGGCAGGCAATTGCGCAAAATATTTGAGCATACAAATAATAGCGCCAGATCCAAATAAACAAAAAAAAAAGCACACACCGACATATTTATACATACATAAGTTGATAAGCGCATGCGAAAAGGTTATCAGTCTGTTAAGCTTGTAGTTATTAAATGAATGTGTGTATATTCTTCTATAGGCACCAACTAGCGACCCAGGCTTAAGCATCTCTATATGTATATATGTTTTTATGTGTGTATGTTTGTATATATGAATTTATTTTACTTACATCGGCCGCATTTGTCATGAACATCATTTTCTCATACTCCATTTTAGTTAGCAGTGCAGCACGCTGTTAATTAACCGTTTCTAACTCTGAGCAGCTTTTGTTGCTGAAATATTGTTTTTTTTTTCTTGGCGTGTGCGTGCAAAATTTTAACGTTTGCTGCGAAAGTCTAGCACTGTCATTGACTGTCTCGTTCTCGCACTCGGCTAACACGCTCGCGCGCTCCTTTTCTCTTTTGATTTATTCGTATACAATATTCAAATTTTTAACTCGTTTTAGTTAGTATCGTTTATGTTGTTGTTGCAATAGTTGTGTTTTAATAATGTTTATTTATTTAATTTGTATGTGTTTTCTTTTCTGTGCATAATTTGTTTTGATTTTGTTGTGTTTCTTCTTTTTTATTGCCTTGAGGATGAGGCGAGTTTATTGTGTTTCACAGCATTTTATTATTAAAATTTCCACTTGCAAACTTGTTGTTGCTCTCATTCACACACATACACGCACACATTCTTTTTGCTCACACTGTCTCTCTCTCTCTATCTCTCTTTCACTCACTTTTGTGATCTCTTTCTCTTTTTCTTGTTTTTCACTTCTTTTTTTTTTGGATTCGTCCGCTGTGAACCGTTCACAATGTCTACACGCTCATTTCTGTGCGCTGCGTTCGCAACGATCGTGTTGCTTACCTCATGCGCCGCAAAGCTTTTGAGCCGCAAACTGGTTTAAAAGCTTGCGCGGTAAGCTCTTTCCCTAGTCGCTTTAAAAGCTGCAAATCGATCAACTGCGATCAACTTTTCAGCCATTTATTGTTGAGCTTCACATCGCACTTAACACTTAAGAACAACAATAACAATGCCTAAAATGCAATCGCACTTTTTAGTTCAGTTCGGTGAAGTATGCGTTTCGTAGTTAAATAAAAAATAATAAATATAAGAGATACATTAAACTTATTTAGGCTGCGTAATATATAAATAAAATGATACAAATTTTGCTTTCACCTAGCAAGTATATAAATTAAGTTAAATAAATTTATTATAATATATTAAGTGTCAAATAGTTCAGTAAAAGAACCTGAATCCCAATCAGAAGAATATGTTGGTTCATGAGCGAACCATTGTTCAAACCACTAACGATTTGGCTTAGCTTTGTTTTGTTTATAATAGTTTCTGGCACAATAATATTAAATTCGGTTTGATGATTCATTCAAAGTTAGTGTGAATGATTCGATGCAACTCTAACAACGGGAATATATCAAGTTGGTTCGGTTTTAGTTCACGGCAGTTGTGCGCCGCGTGGTTGCCAGACCACAAAACCCCGACTCTATGGCAACTAGCTTGCCGGCGTCTCTCTGTGTGTGACGCATATGTGTTATATATGTATGTGCGTTTACACACACGTGTGTGTGTGTGTGTTTGTGTGGTGCATTATCGTTTCCGCTTCCGTTGCATAAGACTGTGGGCATCAACGTTGCCAGCGGAAGCAACAAAACGCAATTTGAAAAAAAATAAGCGAAAAAAACCATTTTGACATTTATATTTCATTGCACAATGACAATTCTGCAATTTTTCGACAAGTCATAAAAAGCATACGACAAATGCAATGATGACAGCTCCAACTTTAGGCGCCAAACCCCAACTCCAACTACAACTCTGTCAACTTTTCGTTTACCTCCCCCCTCTCCCACACTGGCAACACTGACAGACAGAGTGGACAATAACTTCAATGCCGTCTGCAGAACGTCTCGACGTATACATCGAAATGAAATTACGCCGCCGCCCATTCTAAATGCCATAAAATTTTAAGCTGTTTTCCACTTTTGCCAAAGGGCACGCAACGTTTGGGGAGCATCAGCAACAGCAACAGCATCAACAACCATAGGAAAAACAGCAGACACTGCGCATCCAGCGACTGGTTGCCAATGCAACTGAAAATATGAACATTAATAAATACGGACAACAACTTTTAGCACTCCAAAACAATGTGCACAAAAATAAATAAAACACTCAAAATCTATTGCACTGCATACCTAATTGATATTTAATAATTTACGATGAAAGATTGAAGAAAATAGTTTCCAAACTTGCGAATTTAATATTGAAAGCCACAAATAATATTATTAAATGTTAATATTATTAATGCATGCATTTTTTTTCATTTATTTAGTCAGAATACTTGAACTATATATGTCAGGAAAATACATAAATATATTGAACAAGATATTATAAAAATTATATTAATGCTTCTGATATATAAATTTTAATTCTGGATATGAGTAACACATTTTTGGATTAAATTGTCAAGCAAAATTATTATTAATAATGACAGAAATCTTAATTTATCACTTACGCACAACATTCAAAATTATAGTTGGAAAGTTGTTCAGCTTAAGAAAGCTCGCCAGGATTAACAATAAGCTCACACAACTTATATGCATGCCTGGCGCCTGCAGCTGCCCAATACTGATGACAGACTCCAACCAGTGGACAAGCCTGATGCAGCAGCAGCGAGACAAAAGGAGAAGTGCACAACACAAAAGATGCTTCGATTAAAACTGCAGCCAGCATACCTTATAGCAATCATTATGCAGCACATTGCACCAGATTGCAAGATAGAGTGCCTCCTCGCTAAGCTGCCTCAGTGGCAGTGCCGCCAACCCAGCGTGGTCGCATCAGGCAGCGGCACACCATGAAAGACAGACAGCCTGGTGCTGGCTGTGTAATGAATAGCCGGAGTTGCTGATGGCGAGGGATGTCGTGCTGGGGCATGTCCTGCCTGAGGCCGGCCGCAGCAGCTCATCGTCGGCACGCCCACGTGCAGTGTACGTGATGACGAGGCAAACGCGCAAAGACCGCGACAAACAGTTCCCATCATGACGTAAGGGGGAAAGCCTCCCTAAACTCGGCCAACTCCTGGCACCGATTGTTGTCTGGTGGGCGGGCCTGATTGGGCCGACATAAGCTTGGTTAGCGGACACTAGGATGAAAGGACACTGCCCAGCCCAACACACTGCAATGTGACATATCCCTGCTCGAACGCTCAGTTGCTGCAGTTGCATATGTTGCATGGGAACCTTAAAACGGAAGCGCCTCGGACAAGACCACACACACTCATACACACACATGCACCTCACCTTTCTTGCCTACTAGCCACTAAGCATCATTTAATCAGACTGATGAATGATAAATCAAGAGCCAATCATGGTCAGGTGAGCCCTGCCAATGCTCCTTGCAACTGGACATGCCATCCACACAGCGACGGAAGCAAGCCTCACACAAAATTGCTCCTAAATCAAGGCAAGGATTAATGCGTTTGTTTGGACGCATGCTGACCACACAGGCATCAAATAGCAAAATCATGTGTTGGACTCAAGGATATCCTGTAGTCCTTTTAAAAAAACGTTAACTAAATTTTTCCATAAAAAAATTATTTCAATATTTCTGCATGTTAAATTTTCACTAAAAGAGGTAAAAAGTTCTGGATAAATCGTTTTTTGTATATAATGCATAAAACTCTGGAAATAATCAGGGTTCTTCGTGCTATATTGTAAAATGTGGAATTACGCTCAAACTGTGAGTTTCAATAAAATCAAACGGCAAAAAACGTTTGACAAATAAAATTTAAATTTCTTTTTAATTTTTGAAAAATTCTTGGCAAAATAATCTTATCCTTTTTTTGTGATAATAAATAATGTTTCCTTTATTTGTTTACTTCTTGTTTACTTAAATGTAGTCATTAAATTATTTTATGTCTAATTAATTTAAAATAAAAAGAAAAACGAATCTTACTAGATTTTGAAATGAGTATAGAAATAAAAGTCAGCGAAATACATATTTAAATATAATAAAAAAAAATAATATAATAATCTGCAAGGCAAAAAAAGAAATAATAGTTTGAAAAGAATAATCAGTTTTATAATTTTGTATTTAAGTGTATTTTATTTTTATATATACAAAATTAATTATTATATTATATTTAGTTATGTATTTAAATATTTTATAAAGCAATTTAACTACCCCCGAATATAAATTGCGAACAGGGTATGTAAAAATAGGTAGATAGTGTGTGTTAGTGTGTGTGTGTGTCAGAGTGTGCGTGTGTGTTGGGAAGGACGAGCAAATAGGCTGTCGATGGGCTGACTAGGGATGTGCATAGGCGTGCATAAAGGGACAGGAAGCGGGCAAAGGGAAAGCGAGTCGCTCGTTCGATGCTGATGCCGTGCAGCAAGTCGGCAATAACATGAGTTCAACAATTTGCCACACGTTGCAAGTGGAACACATGGACACTGTCCAGCCAAAGACGTGAGGCGTGACAGCATACGCAACCGGATTGCCGGCCAACGAGGACACTTCCGGTGTAGAAGGCCACCCGTATTGATGCAGATGAATACCATGGCGCTTAAGCGATGCACAATGCCAGGCGCGCACTCCGGATATGTCTCATCCACAGTTACCAGTGTGAATACGCCTACTCCGTCTCCATTTTCAACTTACTCATTCTCCACTGCCGAGCAAACTGTTGCACGCCTCTGCCGTCCATTGAGTTATAAACGTCAGCCGCAGGCTTATCCTTCTCGCTTTCTGTGAGTGCGTTGGTTAAATTCACTTCAATTGGACATCGCATCGAGAGAATGAAGCCCAATCCCAAATCCCAAGCCGTATAATTTTGGTGTGTATTGAACGAGTCGCAACAGTGTCACTTGCCAATCCGCTGGAAAGCCATTCACAAACGTAATCCGATGGACGCTGCAGGGATTAGCATGGAACACGCTGCCTCCGATCTGAGCATGGCTCAATGCCCAGATGGGTATTTTGGGCCGAATTCGTGTCGCCCATGGTAATCAACAGAATGTTCCCGGCGCTGACGGAGCAAATTGTGAATGGCATTATATCAAGCAGGACATCAGGCAGGATATCATTGTGGACTGCTCAATGCTCAACGATCAATGCCTAACTGCCCAATGAGCCGAATCCGTTGCGTTATTTTCAAATAAATAAAAATGTTAATTTTAAAATTCTCATTGCAGGGCCGCCACTTTTACCATCTTTCCCCGCTCTCCCCCTTGATCGATCCAGTTGTGACCCGTGTGCGTGTTGGCTGCCTGAAAATTACAGTTATTCGCTGTACGTGTTTAATTATTTTTAAATCACACGCAAAGCGGATGCCTCGCAAGTGGCAGCCAGGACTCAGTGCTCGGAAAACAGGACTCTCTCTCAGTTTCTCTCCCACTCCCTCAGCTAGAAGATGATTTTGGTAGCCCAGTCACGTGCCAATTGCCAGCTATTTTAACGGACTGCGTCCTCTACGCATTCAACGGCCACTGCCTTCCATAAAAAAAAAAATAATAATAACGGCAAAAAAAACAAAAAGAAAACTGCCCACTTAAAGTGCTATTTCCGTTGCGGCCCTCTTAATTACATGGCACACCGCAGTGCCAACTCTCCACATCCCAACCAAATACTGATTTGACCAAATAATAATTATATTTCACTGAAATTATGCACCAATTTGGCTGCACACAATATAATGTTACAACTCTATTAAAATACTTTATAATAATAATTAAATAAAAATGAAAACTTAGATTTTTTTTAAAAAAGTTTATTGCTACGTTTATTAATTATTATTTAGATTATATTATTATATTATATGATTAGACATTATTTTCAGCTCTGCCAAACCAATCCAAATCATCTGCATTTATTTATTAATTCTTTATTAATTACACGGAAATATTAAACTCTTTTTTATAGTCTTTAAATCAGGATATATGTATATAAATATTAATTATTTAATTTTTATTATGTATGCATTAATATGCATATTTATTTTTTTATTTATCGCAATTTAACTTCTTAGTCATTAGTAGAAAATAAATTTTAAATCAAAGTTATTTTTACGTAGCATTTATATTTTCAACATATATCAATTAATTGAAAGGTTATACAAAATTCATTTGTCAATGATATAATGATAATAATTTTGGTTTTTAATTTAATATTACTAAGAAGCAACTAAAAATGTTCTATTGCTAATATATTTTCTTAAATTTCTTATAATTTTCTTTGCCCAGCTGCCTAGAGAAGAGTTCGTTATTCAAAAAGCTGTTCCAAAAACTTTTAAAGCTAAACATAGAATTCTCTTTACTGTCCACTTAAAATTGGTCTTTCCTATTTCCTATTTTCACAAAGTCTTGTGCATAATTAGGGATTTTCTTTGACGTAGTAACACAGACCCAAACACACTTGGAAATGAATTTAAGTACTCAATGCATAATAAATAAAGCAAATATTAATTTTTTGAGGTCGCCGCATTCATTTATGCTGTTTGCATTTCTCAACATAAACATTGAAACTGGCCAAAAACCGAAACGTTTTCCTTAAGAACCAACGTTAAGTGAACGGTTGCAGGACATACACACTCGCACCCACACACACACACACACACACACACACACCCACACACTGGCACACACAAACGTTCATTGTTGACTTAAGCAAAAATGTATATTTTATTAGACTGACAAAGCATAGAGGACAAAAAGCGTTGATTCTCCATTTGACTTTATGCAAATTATAAATTCAGGGACCGTGTCCAATGTCCGATATACTATCCCATTTCGTCCTATTGTCCCATTGTCCTGTGTGCGATTCCGGCGATGTACAACAAATGTTGATTAATTTGTTGCAATTCTTTGTTTTTTGCTATTTTGCTATTTGTATTTGCTGCTCGCCAATCTCTTTGTAAAGTTTGCCTTTTTTCATTGTTATTGTTATTGTTATTAATATTATTGTTGTTATTGCTGTTTTTGGCATTTATTAATTAAAACGGTGGCAAAAGGGTCATCAGGCAAATTAAATTTATTTTGTTTATTATTTGACCACACAAATGACCATAATATGTAAATTTTTACATTTACGGAAACACAAATGCTGAAGTAAATCAATTTTGGAGCATTCTATTAAATTAAATGCAAATCCAGAAGATGTCTCTAAATTAGTCAGCAGCATGCAAATTGTTAATGGAAATTCTTTATTAATATCAATGTAACAATTTAAATATTGTTATTGATATTTAATTAAGACATTTATGAGTTTGAAAATAAATTTAAATCGAAATTTGCTTCGTTTAAGCAAATCAATTAAATTTACTTATACACTATTATTTTCACAACTTTTTTCTTTGTAAATAAAATTTATTTATGTATATAATAAGTGAATAAAAATTAATTGACGTGGTTTTTACTGGCTTTATACTTTCTGTTTTTTTTATTAATTAATCAATTATGAATTGTTTTATGAAAAAAAATATGAAAGAGACCGACAATTTAAAGGTGATTTATAATTAATTCTTAAACAATTAATTTGCTTGATCTAAAAAATAAATGTAACGATAAAAAACTAACTTAAAAGGAAATTGGCAAAAAAAAAAGTGCTAAAGTTTGTGGAAAGGGCAACAAATGCAATTCGAGAATTGTTCATGAGTACATTATAAATATGTATGAATGCAGTGTGTCTTCAGCAAAATCATTGACTATATGGCAGCAAAGACAACCATTGAGCTGCGATGACGTCACTGAGGAGAGCACTTCACATAAAACGTAATAATGTAGAGCTCATTTGTACCCAGTCTCAAGTGCAAGCAATCGAAAAAGGCTTAAAGCAATGAAAGATGTGCACATGTGTGTGTATGTGTGTGTGTGTGTGGTTGAGTGTGGGGCTATGACTATATGTGCTGCAGGTGGTTGACTCCTGGAAGGGATGGTTATTGCCAGCGATAAACATGATGAAGACATATATATAAATATATATATATTTATACATATATAAAATGTTACCAAATATCAATTGAATTATGGCATACATGGAAAGCTAGGGAATTAGGTAGGTGGGGTTCGGGGGAGGGGCGAGAAATTGCCAAGACAATTGAGCAGCAAATTGTGTAGCTCGACAAATGCCCAAAACGGAATGGCAAATACGGATGACTGCTTTGCTGCCAGCGACGGGAGCGACAAGAGTTGGCCAAAAGTCCTTACCAATGCAAGTGACAAAAGCTTATTGAAAATCATTTCTTTTCTTTATTCTTATATATTCTCTTGAAAAAGGGTATTCAGGTTATGTCGAATAAGTAATCAGTTATTGATTAAGACATCAAAGGTTACATTTAGTATATATACAAAGTTGATGATTATTATGAAAAATACTGATAAATTTAAATAAATAAAATAAATATAGATATTTTATTATAAAAATAGTTCTGAAAAATAATTATAAATATACATTTTTAATAATAATAAGGTCTTTCTGAAACAAAATATATCCAGCCTTAATTATATATTTTTTACAGGTTAATCTTATATTTTTAAACGAGAAAAACTAAACATAATAGTAAAAAAAATTTGGAATTTTTAAAAATAATCAATCTTTAAAAAGTTTTTAAGTTCTCCATTTTAGTACCATAAAGTTTAATACACAATCCAAAATATAATTGAATTATAAACATAGTTTTTTAATAATAATTAGGTTGTTCTGAAACAAAATATATCGAGCCTTAATAATGTATTTTTTTACAGTTTAATTTTATATTTTGAGTCAAGAAAAACTAAACATTAAAGGAAAAATTTTGGAAATTTTAAAAATTATTATAAAAAGTATTTAAGTTCTCCATTTTAGTACTATTAAGTTTAATAACCAATCCAAAAATTAATTGAATTTAAAAATATTAAAATAGCTGAACTCGATTCTAAAAGGGTGTTTGAACTTTGGTGTTGAAATTATTAGATATTTATTTTCAAGGAGCAGTTGCAGCTCCGGCTCGTCCTGGCATTGCCTTTATCATTGCATAACGTGGTCTTCCTGGTGCTGGCTAACCTGTCTCTGTGTGTGTGTGTATTTGCATTTGTGCACGGCATGCGCTTCATTGGGTCGCCCCAATCCTATGCACAATGCGAGTATTTTAAATCCTTTGTGCACTTACTCAATTGTCCTTGTGCAATATTTGTTTGATGCCTGATATCAAAATGCCTGATGCGATTATAAAAATACATGGCTGATTGCACCTTTTTGAAGGAAGTCGGCGCTTAAGGTCCTTGTGCGACTTAAAGTCACTCACCATTAGCTGATTAACGGCAGCGGCAGCAGGATATGCGTGCACGCTCGCGAATATCCTTTAGCCACAGTCAATTAAGCCAACAGCAGCAGCAGCAGCGCCCGCTGGCAAACGAAATGAAATCTAAATAAATCGCCAAAGTTGCAGCTTCAAATGAAACTAATACAAAAGAGTGTGTGGCACGCACGCCAGGGAATTGCTGCCCCTTGTAAAGGACTCCCGCTGCTGCTGCTGCTGCTGTGGATGCTGATGCTGATGCTGAGCTCCTTTTGCCAGCAGCTCTGTATGTCATTGCACGCGTTATCCTTCAAGCCAAGGAGCAATAGCAGCATCAGCAGCACCATCAGCAGCAGCTGCATGCACATAAGAAAATTAAATAGAAAAATTGTACATAGACAAGTTTTGCGGGTGAGTACACTGAGAGATAACGCTAGGTTCAACCAACTATTTTTTTTTAATATTTGCAATGGTTCTTAGTAATTAAAATTATTTGTTAATTTTAATTTTATTTAATTAAATTTATTTTTAAGTATATTTTTAATTGAGTACAAAAAACTTGTACAAATAAAGAAATCTGCTTATAATTTATATTAAAAATTTACATTTTTCATTAAATGTATAATATTTGATTTATTTAATTAATATTTTTTGTCGCATATTCATGTAAAATAAAAAACCAATTTATTAAAAATGTTATATTTTTTAAATGTATTTTACTTTATTGTTTAACACTTAAAAAACTATTTTCATCATTTTTTTTTTTTTCGATTTTAGCAAATATTAAATTTAAAATGACATTTTTTATAATAATTTCATTTCGACTATGGAAAATTGAATTTAATTTTGAAATTTGTACCCCAATTTTGCTCACTGTGTTAACTTGCGTGTGAGGATTGTTGCTTATGGTGCCCGACTTAGACTGCTTCGAAGGTCCTTGCAAAGGCAAAGGGCCAATGCTCTGCGCATTGAACTATGGCTAAGTAGTTGCCCAACCAAGCGGTCAACCGGCTGACTGGCTGGCGGAGGCGCCTCTTGAGTCGCTTGTCCGTTATGGAAAATAGCAAATGACAAATGCGCCGCCGTCGCTGCACTTATAATTAGAATATGCAAATGTTGTCAGCGTGGCATGCAGCAGCAACGAGTGGCAGTGGTTGTTGTTGTTGTTGTTATTGTTGTTGCCAGCTAGTTGCCACATGTTTATATTTATGCGGCCACGCGACTCCATTCCGTCTCCATAGCGCAACAATTTTATTGCCACAACTCGCATAATTTGCATGTAAACGCGCCATTTTTCTTATAACTGCAGTTGTTATTGTTACCACGTTTTAATTATTTTGTTTTTGCACAGCTCGCTATTTATGCAAATGCTTTCACATCAATTTTCAAGTCTGCGCTGCGCTTATTACCAGAGTAAGTTGCGAGTTGCCAGTTGCCACGTTGCCAGTTTGCCAGTTGCCAGTTTGCCAGTTTGCCAGTTGCCAGTTTGCCAGTTAACTCAAGATTGTAATTGAGTTTGGCAAACTATTTTGACGCTCAATTGAATACGCATACGCAGCGTTGCCTGCCATAAATCTGTTTGTTTAATATCCTGCAATCATTAAATGTAAAGTAGGACAAGTGAAGGCGCCGAATGAGAGGCAGGCAGAGGGACCACTTTGAGCCCGAAAGGCATTTCAGTCCAGTTGATTAGGCCATGTACAACTGGCCGACTGATATGTGAAACTATCGAACCCAGTTGAAATATATATATATTCTAATTAATTATTGTGCATGTAATTTGAACTAACAAAAGCAGCATTTATAAATTTAGATTATTTGAATCATTAAATTGAAATAATAATTATTGCAAAACAACTTTATTGTTTAATTAGTCGATTGCTAGAAGCAAACAATTTAATAAGTAATTTTGATTTTTCAGTATGAATAAAACTAAACAATCATTTTTAACATAAAAATTAATATGTTACAATTATCATTATTATTTAGAAATAAAACTAGTGGCAGTAAAATAAAAAACAGATTTGGTTTGAATTTTGTAAATTGAACAAAGGCTCATTGGGAAAAATATTTTCAAATTATAGAAATTATTATTTACAATTATTCGTTTTACAATATTTTAATCACTTCAATCTTAATCGTAGCAATACGATTAATAAATGTAATTGTAATAATAATATCTAATAGTAATTTATTGATTAAAAAATAAGCAACACAATTATAAACATAATACAAAATAAGGAAAAAGTGGACATTATTAAGATTTAATAGCCGATAGAGTTGTCTAATTTTTTAAGCAAAAAAAATGATTAATTGCCACAGATTAGCACGGTATCTACTAGTTGAGCACTTTCGTGTGTGACACTTTTTTTTGTTTTTTTTTATATATGTGAACTATATAAATAAGTTGACACACGCAATTGAGCGGATTTATGGTGGTTTTTTATTTCCCAGCAAGTGTGCGTGTGTGCGTGTGTTGCATCTGTGTGTGGGCGTGTAAATCAAATTACGAACTCCACATGTAAATTAACTTTTCATATTAATGGCTATTTAATTAATTAGTCAGAAACATGAATGTTTTCAATGTGTTTACTTTTTTGTAGCCCTCTTTGCCGGTTTTTATTTTTTTGTATTTTTTGTATTCCGTTTTTGTCTGGCACAAGCCTAGTGCGGGTCGAAGTCGTTAAGGAAACGCAGCATAAAGCGGACTACGAAAGAAAGTAGAAAAAAAAGAGAGACAACAAAAAAATGCTGCTCATCTTGAAAGCTGGGATGAAGATGCGGCCGGATGGAAGCGGTGGCAAACACCTTTTGACTGGAGACGGAGAGAGAGAGAGAGAGAGAGGGGGCAGCGGTAGGTGTAACGTAAATTACAATTAATTACATTTTAATGACGCTTGTTTAATTCAGCGTTTACAATTACATACACAATTATGGTGGCAGCGCGAAGAGTAAAAGAGCGATGCAGAAACAGAACGATCTGATGCTCATTATGGTGTGGCCAAGGACACGCTGCACTTGGCGCACTGCCCAGCAGTTTTATGCACTTTTCCAAGCGAAAATGACTTTAACAAATTTCACCTCGCTTTCAGCCATATTAATGGGCGACGGCAACAACTTTTGGCGTAATTAACTGGCTGCACAGCAACACAGCAATACAGCAACCTCTTTCACACTCGTCCGGCTGCAGCAATCAAAGTGTGTTTCGACGGAGACAAAAGCGAGAAGCGAATATTTATGCTGAAATAAATATAAGCACATTAATTCGCACAGCGAGAGAGACATACAGAGAGAGAGAGAGAGGGAGAGAGAGCGAGAGTGCTGGTCAAAAAAAATCAGACAACTGGCAAATCGAGGTGCGAATCCATAAACACACAAGTGAGAGAAGCTATAAAACTGAAATGCCTGGCGCTGAAAAGTATGCTACGCCAACGGGGCGTATGCGCAATGCAGCAATGCTGTTGCCACAATTCACACTCTCATCAGCAACAGCAACAGCGGCAGCAACAACAACAACAACAACAACTGGCATTGGTAAAGTGCCGGGCAGCAATAAATATGCTTCAACTATTTGGCAGCCGGCGTATTTAAGAGGTCTGCAACAAGAGCAGCAATAACAGCAACAATAACAATAATAACAACAACAACAACAACAACAACAGCAACAACCAGCTAGCAAGCAGACATTAAATTGCAATTTATGCCAATGAGTTCTTAATGTACAAGCGGCGGCAACACAAACAGGCAACAGCCAACAGCAACACAAACAGGCAACAACAATTGCTCAATGCCATCTAATGGACCCTCTAACGGCGGCGTCTGCCTTCAACTTGCTCTGTAATTTATTTGCAAATTATTATTAAAACTTTTGCCACGGACTGGCGGTGGGTGCTGTTCGCAGTCCTAAATGATTCGCACTTAGTTTGCTGTCAGCCACAACAACAATAACAACAACAAATAAAACAAAAACATACAAAACGTGGCCGTAAAGTCGCGCCTATAAATCAAGTTGCTTCTGGTTTTTGGGGTCAGCTCTCTTCTGGGTTAATATACCAAAATGTGAATTTTCTTCTTCCGTCGGCTTCACGCATATTCTCTGCCAAAATTCCCTGTCTTCCATTCGCTGTCTTATGCCGAGAATGTTTATAGACTTATGAATATATTTCTTACCAATTACCAGACCAGTACATAGATCACCAATAGGCATAGTATTTGGGGAATGACTTCGAAGATATACATAAATAATTCGTTTTTATTACCTGCGCTTTTTGCTTAATGATTCTTTTGTGGAATTTTTTTTTATTAAAGTAAAGCTGTTTTGATTAGTTTTAAGCTATTATTTGATTAACCTTTTCTTGAAGAAGTTTGTAAAAATCTTTTCAGTCAAAAAACTTCTTAATTTTTATTCATTTCAGCAAAGAACTAGTAAACTTTTATTAGAATTTAATGGCATTAAAACGGTCAAGAAATGATAATCAGCTTAGCAATTATACTAGATTAATGTACTATAACCCATTTAAAAACATTTCAAATATATATTAAAATATAATTGTTCTATTATAAACCAGTTGAATGATATTGTTTCCATTCATGATTATGTTAAACTTATCGTTCTTATATCTATTCCAATTTCCTGTGAGCAATCGGAAATGTGCGTCACCCGAGCGGCAACATTTTGGTCAATACCCAGACCTAAAGCCAGTTGTGCCCCGAAAGGAACTCCAGAAAAGGAAGCAATCAATCGCTTAAGGAACTGACCCGCATTCAATTTTCCAACACAAGACACATCCTTTCGCCGTGTGCTCCTTCTGCTCCTATTTTAGACTGCCAACTTTGACAGTTTCTATTAACTAGCTCTCAATTAGTTGCCAATTATTCGGTACGCGATATATTCGCATGACATATGTATGTATGATAAATGTATGTGCATATATATATATATACATATGTGCATGGAATAATGCACTGGTGATATATGCGAATGGCTGGCGATGTGCTTATTCAATTAAATGCAATGCGCCAACTCAATTTCGCAAAATCGCATTTATCAAGCCATTAGAGTCAAATAATCACGCACACACTCACACACACACACAGACACAGACACAATGCAAAGCAGGCTGCAAGGATAGATAGATAGACGCAAAGGACGAGCCGCCTCACATTAAAAGCAGCCGCCGTTAGCTGATAACGGAATTTGCCTACTATTTTATATATATATAAAGATATATATATATATATATATATATATATATATATATATATATAAGCAGCAGCTGAGGAGCATTTGATGGTGGTGGTGCAGTGGTTGAAGTGCGAAGGAAAATCCACCGATGAGTGCACTTTGGGGCCGTAGACAAGTAGCGGGCTGGGTACCTTAATATGATGACGACAATAATGATGATGATGATGATGATGATGAGGATGGCAAGGCACTCGTTGCCAGCTTGGTGCTCGAATCAGTACGAGGCAGGACAGAAAACCAAACCAATTGTTAACGGGGCAAACGTAATGCATGGCAGCAATCGCATTACAAATAGTTGAGAAATCAAAAAGATTATTGCAGGGCAGCACCAGGAGCTGGCTGCTTCCTCTATATATATATATATATATATATATATACATATATATACCCAAACAGCACAATGGAAGTCGTCTTGAATGAAAAAGAAAATCCTTACAATTTACATTTTATTTCGGTATAAAAAATTAAATGTATTCGCAATGTTGAAGATTGCAACCAATGCTAGAAATGCATTAATGTCGCCAATCTAAATATCTTGACATAAACATACACTTTTATTTTTATCTTTAAAATTTTAGACTTCATATTAATAAATAAATTTATTGCATGACATTTTATTAGGCATTTTTTTATGCAAGATTATATTAGCAAATTTTATTGCATACTATTTTTATCATCAAATTTATCAGAACAATAAAATAAAATAATTTATCAATTTCTTTCCCTTTGTCAGTATTTAATACTTTTGAAACATGCAAGAAATAAGAAAAATATTCCGCAAATATTTATCTTTACTTATTTTTCAAGACATTTATAAAATATTGACAATTTATTTCAACCTGAAGGCTTTCGAAATGGTTATGCAATTTTATTGCCAAACTTGTCAGTTTATAAATGTGTTTTAAATTTCTATTATTAAATTGTATATGTCAAATTTTGTAAATAAAATTAATCCTGTATTTTTTCGATTTTATCAAAATATTTATAATGGACAAGTTCTGATGCTATGCCGATCTATTTTGTCTGCCAAACTATTTGTCGATTTAGAAGTTATATTGATAAAATCATATTCAGATATTAAACCTTTTTAATTCAAATTGACAAACTAATAATAAATTTATTTTCTATAAAAATAGTAGCCATTGCTTAAGCTACATTCAGATCTTTCATATTTCAACTTTAATTTGACAAACTAAAAATTGTGCTTGTCTTCAAATAATTTGCATGCAGTTCAGTCTTTAATATCAGTATTCAATTCTACTGTTGCTTCTGTAGTTAAGAGCGCTTCTCATAATTGAGCTGTGATGTCATTATGCAATTTCATTCAAATCAGATTACAAACGTTTTACCACAAAATTGCATTCGCTGTCATTCGCTGTGTGCTGCCCCAAATTTACCTTACTTCCCCCATTCAAAGCATTTGTCTTCCTATCGCCTGGCCGCCATTATGATAAATGTGCAGAAAATCAAATGAGGCTGAATGTTATTGCCATGCTTTGAGCGACAAAAAAAAACACACATAGAGATAAAGAGACATAGAAAAAGATAGAGAGAGAGAGAGAGAAAGGCGACATGGAAGCCAAAAGGACTCGATGCCAGGCCAATTGAATGCCAGGGAAGAGGCAGGCTTCACTTTATGCCACTGGCACTACGAATTAGCGCCGTAAATCGCATTTAAATCGTAAAATTCTCACAGCCATCCCAGTCACTTTGCCTTTGCATATAGAGTGTGGCAACAAGCCCGTCGACAATGTCATCGGCAAAGGGAGCAGGGAGCAGGCAGCGGGGTGCCTGGGATTTTGTCGAAGCGCTCGTTTGCCATTGAGTCCCTTTAGTATGCTCAAAGATTTTGATCCTATCAACTAAATTGCATTTGACAGTTGGCGAAAAAACTTTTGCCTTTGCCGCCATAATTTCTCGACGCCAAGAAAAATATACGTTTGAAGCTGACAATAATAGTTTAAGTTGACTCTTGGAATATTTATATATATATAAATATTATTTATCATTTAACGAATATTTTATTTTTCTTAAACATTTATCATTTTTTAATTTGTTGCTTTTTTTAGGCATGACACAGCGGCCGCTTGGAACTTTTTTTGATTGACATTTGAAATGAATAACTGTTGTTATCAGCACCGATCGCAGCCGTCTGACGACAAATATATGTTTCCCACTGGCGACCCGATAAAAAATGCCCCTTTAGCTCAGTGGTAGAGCGTTGGTCTCGTAAACCAAAGGCCGTGAGTTCAATCCTCACAGGGGGCAACATCAGCAAATGATCTTTTTATTCATTTTCTTAATTAATGCTAATTAAATACTTGAATTAAGTATGTGTTTCTAATTAAAGTGTTGGTTTTTCTCACATAATTTTACTGCATATTGTTGTTATGTTTATCGAAAGCTTGTGAATTTCTCTTGTATTTTTCTTTATCATTTTATGTTTATCGTGCGATTTTATTTAATATGAATTTTATAATTTTATAGTTAATAAATCGAGTATATTTTTTAATATGAGTGAATTTTGTATTTTTATTTTAATTTTAATTTGTTGCAGTTGAAGTAGTAACGTGCAGCCAGGCAATCTGCAACACACCTCCCTCCAACCCGGCGAAGGTTGCAAATAACTGGACAGATTACTTAATACAAAAGTTTTAATAGAAGCAATAAATGGAATACAACTTTTAAATGGGAATTACGTATTAAAATTAGTGCATAAAAATTCGAACTACTAGCATAAAGAAAAAGTGGTAGAAAATTTATTGTATTTCTGATCGAAGCAGTAAAATTAAGTTGGCTAAGTAACTCGATAGAATCAATCCCATCTTTCACCAAGCATTGTTCTACGATCAGAAAGAGTTGGAAGATTTAAGATAAACTAATATTAGTATTCCAATTAAGATCTCGAAGGGCAACATATAGAAAATGTTCTTGTACGTATTATATTCTGACCTGATGTGGTGATGTGTGAAAAATTCAGTTTTTTTAAGAAATATAGGAATTGTCAAATAAATAATTTTATTTAGAATTTCTAAAAACGTTAAATGTTTTTTAAATAATGAAATAAAGTTCTTCGCATGTGGTATTTTGTGTATTAATTAAATTATTAGTAATTCCTAACAAAAAGAATAATTGTTTTTGGATTATATTTGCCAAAGATTTAATTGTTTTTCGACTGTTATCCGGCATTTTATAAAATCTAAAACTGTTCGCTGTCCATGTTCATGTTGGAACATGATTATTTTGTTTTTTCAATTGTGCACTGTTTTTAATTTCAATTATTATATAGTTTGAGGGCGTGTGTGTCTGTGTGATTGTGTGTGTGTGTGCGTGTGTGTGTGTTAAGCTGTTTGTTAGGAACTTTTACCAATTCATCGCCCACTGTGCCAACAGTCGGCTGCAATTTCCAATCGATTGCAGCCATGTTCTCACTTCAAGGGATAACGTGGAAGTTTTGCAATTTGCGGCATTGGAAACTTGGTCTTTACGGGCTGCAACGGAATAGAGCGGGTGAATATACAAAAGAGTTTGGCTATTGGGATTGAGCCGTGTAGCTAGTGCACCTCAAGATTTTTGTACTTTTTCAACTGTTTGCAATGAGCGAGAAGAGTGCATAGTTTGCTATTGAGTTTTTTTTTATGTTTTGTTCGACTTTGCCAAAGATTTATGCGGCAAAGTCGCTCGCTGGCTGGCTGCCTGTCTTAAGTGTGCTTGCCGCATGTTTCGATAATTTGCGTGATTTTTGCATTTTTTGAACCGGCCAGGAGCAGCAGTGGCAGTGGCAGGAATCAGCTCGCTTTCAATGTAGTAGTGCATGCGTAAGTGGCAGCCGGAGCTGCATCATTAAAACTTCCAGGCAGAGCTGGCATAGCCACTACAAAAATGTGGGGCATGCAATCAGCCAGCCGGTACAGCTACCCCAAGTAACTATGCACTATATATATATATATATATATATATATATAAAGTTGTAGATGTATTTCAAAATTTTATAATGATTTTGTATTTATTTTAGCTGGCAATTAAAAGCGGCTTTCGCATACATTATTTACTTGCAATTAGAGCAGCAGCAGCAGCAGCAGAAGCTTAAGTGCAGCTCAGCTCAACGCTCAACTTTTGATGCACTGAGAAAAAAAAGGTATAGAAATTACTACAGGCGAGTTTACTGATTATTATTTAATTATAATTGTCGATATAAAGTGCTCAAAATAAGCTTAAAATAACTTATTGTATTTCTTCAAAAATTGATTTATTTATTTAATTATTAAAATTACTATATGCGTATATTTTTAATTTAATTCAAATATGGTTTCCTTAATTAAATAATTTCTAAAACGAGTTTAACAGATTTTTATTCATATATTTTTTTTTTTTTTTTTTTTTTTTAACATTTAATTAAAATAATTTGATTGCTTATTTTTATTTTTATTATTTTTATCGGAAATCGTAATTGTAAATTTCTTATTAATTTAGAACTGTTTTTTTTTATCAGTGTATGTGTGTGAGGGGGGGATGTGTGAAATGCGGGTGGCTGCCTGGATGGTCCGCTGGGTGTCTATGTGCCGTGACAGACACTAATTATGGATTTTACAATTTGCGAGACTTGCAGCTAACCACAAGACATAAGACATGCCAGCGACATGGCATTCAGGACACAAGTGCAGAGACACACGACGAAGACATTGCTGCCACAGGACGAAGCCGCACCTCACCGCGCCGCATCACGTTGCCATTTTGCGGTCTTCTTGGTAGCTCGAGTGCGAGAGTCGTGAATCGGCAAAGAAAGTTGCTTGGCACAGCTTGTATGTGTGTTTGTCGCAACGTTATCTGCAATGCCACACACACACACACACACATGCATACATGGCTTAGGGAGGGATGAGGGATTTTGGGTGTAACGCATTGAAATCGCCACCATTAATAAGAAAGTTTCGCCTGCTGCCTGCCTGCTGGTAATAAGCAAATTGAGATGACAAAGTTTATTGTTGATTTTATGCACACACACACACACACACACACACACATAGAGATGCACACCCAGACACAGACATTGACTCCATTGGGGGATCAGGCGACCTAAATGAGTTATTTAAGTAGCACTCGCGCCCCAGTTTAAATGTGCTCGTAATTCGCCTTTGTGCCAAGCAAAGTTTTTGGGCCACAAATAAGAGTAACATGTGTGCGTGCACAGTCTACCCTTCCTATAACGAACGAAAAATCTGTCATATTTAATTGAAAAACGTTTTGCATATAATCCAATGGATTAGCTCGTCTTTGCTATTTTACATGCCCATTTTTAATCCCTGAAAACTGGCCATCTAAATCAATATTTTCACATACTAAGCAAAATATATTTAAATTAAATTCATAAATTTTGTTTCACTCCAGAAAAATTAATTTCCAAATTTTTCCATTTCATAATTACATTTTATTTTTAATTACTAGCCATCATTTCGGATGTAAACATAAATCACCAGTGGAACCACTTACCTTTGAGATGTTGTCAACTGAAAATACTTAAATTTTGTGAGATTTTTTTTCACATTTTCTTTTTAAGGCAAAGTTTGTTTTTCTGTTGATTGATGGGCAACACAATTTAAAGTGATTTAAATATTTTCAAAAGACTTGAATTTATTTAATAGAATTTAGTCAATTATTCAAGGGCAGTTTTAGCAAACGTTTACTGTATTTGTTGGCATATGTTGTCTTTGCTATTAATGTGCATATCCTGTGCCTGTTACGTTGGCTTCGAAGGATTCGTTGTGATGTCTTTGGATTCGTATGCTTCGTGTGGCACACTTTGCGTTGTGCCCCGAGAGTGTCTATGTGTGTGTGTGTGTGTTTGTCTGTACTTTACTTGGCTAAGTACGTGATTTGATTAGCGCCAAAAATCCCATTCGTGTTTGTGTCGTGCTTATGCCACTTATCAAGCATACGCAACGTTGCACAATAAGAAAATTAAAAAGAAAAAACGAAAATAACAACAAGCAATTTTAAAACATCTTTAATGTGCTAGGAATACATATATATATATATGTATATATATAGATATATATGGGTAGCAATCGCCTGTTGAGGTCAACAAATTATCAGAAGCATTTTTCATTCGCAATTCGAGCTGTGGCCAAAGCACCCGGAATGTCAACAGCAAAATACGTGCACAAACATAGAAATGGCTCCCATTGACAAACTAGTAGAAAGCAAATATATATATATATATATATATATGTATGTACATGTGTGTTTTCTAGTACGACGTAAACGAGACATTAATGCTATTATGCGTGTGTTTTGGTGTGTGTGCATGTGTGTGTGTGTGGGCGGCACTTGTGTAAAAAGCAACTAATGAAAACGGAAATAAAAACCGCTCGAGGAATGCTGATGACTCTCCAAGGATGGTATTTAATATATAGATGTGTGTGTGTGTGTGTGTGTGTGAAAGGCTCGACTCTGCAGCGACTCTCAGCTTACGTTCCCCCTGCTCCCCTACCCGTGCCGCTGACCCTTACCCCCGCTCAACCCATTTTTGCACGCGCGCCCAAGCACTTAGCATCAATTTGGTGGCTCGCACATAAGCGACAAACAGAGACAACAATATTGCCGCACCGTCAGTGGGAGTGGGAGCGAGTGAGGGCTATGGCAAGACAACTAAGTAAAAGCATAAGTAATGCACATAAATCAAAAATTCAGTGCCAGCCAGCCAGCCAGTCAGCCAGAGACCCCCATTGCCTGCCAGCCTGCCTGCCTGCCAAACCTGCCAAGCCTGCCAGCCAAGCCTGTCAGAATGGCACGCACAAATACTCAGTCAGTTTCAGGCGCCAGTGGCCAGGCCAGTACCCTTAGCCGGACTCTCGTGAATATACCTAACAATGTGCAAGTCCAGTGCTTGGTAGCACAATTATCGCCAAGTGTCTGGGCCGCTCTACCAAAAGCCCAACAACACCCAATCGAGAACTTAGCCAGCGTGAAATATTGAAGTCGACTATATAGAAATCAGCTGCATGTTTGTATATGCTACACTTAAAAAAAATATATATACATATGCTCAAGCGTTCACCAAATCACTTCATTCTTAAATTTAAAAAAAAACTACTAAATTTAAAAAAACTGTTTTAAATACTTGTTGTTTTTGTGTAGATCACTTTAAAGAAACTAAGTAGAAAATTTTAAAAAGTTGGCGGAATAATTTTCTACTCTAATAATAGTATAAGATATATGGCATTATATATAGATATATACTAGACTCAAGAATATAAAAATTGCAAAAGCATACTAAAATCAAAACTGATGTGAATAATTTTCATTTTATGCTGTAAATTTAGAAATATCTTTGTTTTATTAATTATGAATTATTTGTAACAAAAACATTTTTTTCGTCAATCTTTTAATTTTTTTTATAGTTTTTTAAAAGGAAATGTTTTTATTTTAGTTCAATATCATTTAAAACCTTTCAAATATTAATTGATTTATCTGGCTTTGACGACTAGACTTAATCCCTTCCACATTTCAGTGCACATTTTTTTCTCCGAGTGTATACTTATATCGTGTCCAGGACTGGCATCGGCATTGGCATCTTGCAGCGTGCGTCCGCTTTGGCAAATGGCACCTGCGGAATGCGCTGTTGGAATCTTTTGAAAAATATTTTCTATATTCCGGCGACGTCTACGCTTTTGGCCCAAGCCATAATTCGTAAGCCATATACAACTATTGGCTTACATGCATCTCTGTATATATATATATATAAATATGTATATAAATTTGCTGTGGCCAGACAGGTGTGTAATTTATTGATTATTCCGCTGGAAGTGCTTACACTGACACACACACACTAACACACACACACTAACACACACACACTAACACACACACACTAACACACACACACTAACACACTAACTCACACACATAGGTTTGCTTGTTTAGACATTTTGTCATCCTCAATTTGTGGCTGTCATGCTGGCTGGCAGACAGGCACTCGCTTTGGCACTGGCTGCATTTCCAAAAGTGGATTACAAGCTGAAGGCACTTGTAATCGCTGCGTTAAGCCAGCCAACCAGTCAGCTCCAGTCAGCTCCAGTCAGGAGCAGCCTGTAGCCGGCTATTGAACAGCCACCCCAGCCCCCATATTTGTGAGTTTGTCTTGGCATGGCTGGCATCTTCATTTTATTTGAGTTGGGCCTAAAGGAGTTGGAGCAGAAGCAGCCGGAGGTGGAGGAGGAGTAGATTGGGCTGGCGCGTTTATTGAGTTTTAATTGGATAAGTTATAGACGCTCATGTTGCATAAATTCCACAAACATCTTTGTTTTCGCAAGCCCAGCCACGCCTTCTTCTAGCACGAGGCGAAAGGTGTGCGGCACTTGCGGCAGCTGCAGTCGCTTTCAAGTTGCCACAACGCATTCGTGCGGCAACTGTTCGAAAAACGTGCAGCTCATTACCTGACCAGCTGAGACAGTTAAATCTATATATATATACATATAGAGTTGCTCAGATATCAGTTATCAGCACAATCAATAAGACAGTTCATTAATGAACCTTCGTTTAATTAACCTTCGTTTGTTTTACCCAACAAACCAGACAAATTCAGATCTGTTTCAAATTACGCACAAAAGTAATAATTTTGAAAGTGTATTCATGTTGTTCCTCCAAGTTTCAGTAATTACTTCCATTATGTTGCCAAGTATAGTGTTATCTGTTAACTGGTCCTTATCTGCAGTCAAAATTCATGAACATATTTTGACTGCAGATAATTTGAATCGAAATGTTAAATTTTTTACATTTCTTAATAAAAACTAAAATACATTTATATAAAACCAATACGACAATTTAATAAGAACATTTTCGACTAGAATTTAGATCTGCAATAATATTAATTATTAACAATTTTATTTATTTATTTTACTTATTTATCTCATATTATTATCTTGTGTGAGGAATGCTAAGTAAATAATTAAATTATAATGCAACATTGTCACTAAACACAAAACAATCACAAACTGTATATTTTAAAAGTTATATTTAATTTAATTTGTTAAAATTCCATATTCAAAGGTCACAAATAATAAATAATAAAAATAAATAAATGAATAAAATAAATTCTTAAATCTTAAGCCGAGCTGAGTCAAATACCGATGGAACTCAAAATAAATTGTATACAAAATTTAAAATTATTTTTATATAATAGAAAAAAGTCACAAATAATTTAAAATTAGTATACAAAATATTCGTACTTTAACGGAATTATTAGGTTTTTAATATACTGGTTTGGTCTACAAATTAAAACTGTATAGAAACTACCAAATTGTCCAGCAAATAGCTAAAATTCCAAATCAGCACTGGAAAGTAATTTCGAATACTTATATATAAATATGTAGAAATATAAATAAATATATATATATATATATATATATCTATATATATATATATATAGATAATCTACCCAATCTACTACTGGTCATTGCCTAATCGCAGTGGACATTCCGCCGTCTGCTAGCAGTTGTTCTCTTTTTGTGCTGCACCAAGGAATGCTAGGATAGATGGTGAATCCAGAAGAGAGCTGCCTGGCTGGGGGGGGACATCTTGAGCAGCATCATCAGTCATGGCTGCATAGTTCATTATTATCGCTGACATTGCGCTGGTTGGCGCCCGGCTTGGCCCGCCTCCCTCTGCGCTTATAATTCATTTCTATTGTGCCATGCCTGAAAGTCCCTTTTGATCCAGCTGACTTATTTGTCTTAAAGGAAGCTCGCAGTAAAATTGCTTTTCCTACTACTACGCGCTCACTTCCTGTTCTTCCCCTGGCCCCTTCCCTTTCTTCTCTTCTTCTTGTTGTTATTGGCGCTTGTTGCGCGTTTTGTTCTGCTGTTGGTTGTGCTGCTCCAGCCCCGAACCACTTGCAACTGGCTGACGCAAGTTTTGCCATTGTTTTGTCACCGCCTTTTGTAGTTCATAAAGTCTGTGGATCGGTGTTAATAGTCGCCTCTTCTGTTGTCTCCTGTCCGCCCCGCCCGCTCGTCCGCCCGTCCGCTCGTCCTCTTGTCTCCAGTCTGTTGCCTGTTGTCTTGTGGCTCTTCATTTGTCGCTTTGCGCTTATTGTCAAGTGTGCCCGGGCTTCATTTTCTTGTGATTAATGTCGTCATTAACTGCAATTAACTTTTTTTCTTATTTTTGTTTTTTTGTTTTTTTTTTTTTGTGGTCGAGTTGGCGACCGCGTCAAATCTTTGAATGGTTTTTTTGTGCTAAAACTTTTGCTGCCGAATACCACTTGACTGCTGATGTTGAGCAATGCCAATTTGTGTGTGTCATCCTTGAGTGGACATATATCCTTCAATAGACGCCATCACTCATGTGTGTCTCGTTTCAGTTTAGTTTAGTTTTTTGTTGTTGTTCTAATTATTTGTCAAGCAGTCAAGTCGACTAATGGCCTGGGCTGAGCTGCTCCGAAAGTTATTTTTACACCACCACCCAGCTAAGTAGAAAATAAAACCACGACGTGTGTGTGCCACAAAATTTGTGTTGCACGTGCGCGGCCCGTTCCCATTTCAACTCCCTCAATCTTAAAACCAACTCAACCCTCGTTGTCATCAGCTGCGCTGGGGGAGACTGCAACATAAAAATTGCAAGTGGCATTTTCAACGTTACCAACTTTAGTTGCAGTTGCATGCGGCACATTCTTGAATATCTTTTTTAAATTTCGCAATGCCAAAATGCCATCGAAAAGTTTCATAAGCTCAATTTGTAATGCCCTCTTTGAAAAAGGTAGCTCTCCTTTGAAATAGAATAGATTTCATAGAAATATGCAAGTCTTCTTCTTATATTGGAATTCATCAACATGTTCAACAAGCATTGAATCAGATATTCCCGGAAATCCTCTGGCCATCAATCAGCTCGAGTGCATCCAGGAAAACACTTATCTTGCAATTTGTAACAAGAGCTGCTCCTTTTCAATAATAAACAATTTCTACTTATTTTTCTGATCTGTTTACTAATAAAAATATGCAGTAAATATATATTTTGTTAATTTACATATTTAATCTGCAATAAATTGCAGTAAAAGAAAACATTTTGAATGAACTCTTGAAATTTTTTATTTTGGTTGTATTTGCTGCTTTCAAATTAGACTTATAAATTGAAGTTACAATTATATCAACAAATTAAAATTCAAATAAATGTATTTTAAAAGGGATTTTTATTAAAAATCTATATTTATTTAATTGCAACAATTTTCACATTTTCAATTTAACATGATTATGCATAAATTAATTTTCAATTTAATTGCAGCTTGTTTAATTTGTTTTGCACTTTTGACATTTTGATATTTGTTTTTACTGCACTAAATTAACAAAATTCATGCTGTTTTGGAAATTGTTTAATTGCATAAGAAATTCAAACTTTAAACATACCACATTTAAATATTTAAAGTTCTAATTAATTGGTTCTGTGGATAAGCTCAAATTTGTGTCTAGATCAGGCGAAGAGCATTTTAAGTGCGTCTGGCTTAACTGAATTTTTTTACCGAACATGTGTTGGCATTTTTACTTCTGTCATTTTTTTTAAGTGCCTCGCACACACACACACACACTCGCCCACACAGTGGGCCATCTTTTTGTGGACTATTTGGCTTTGGCTTGCATTTCTCTGTTTTAACTTTCTTACAATAAAGTGATGTTATCTTGCGCCCAGCTACTTTGCGGCTTAGGCAACAGGCGAACACTGGTCGAGGGGGGACTGCGGGCTATGTCTTGCAGCTGGGCAGATTTTATTTTTTTTGTTTTTTGGGGCGTGTGAGGGTTTGCCGGCGACAGGATCTACGGGAAATTACTCTCTGCTTTATCGAGCATATAAATCTATTTGCTCAGGTGTTTTTCGCTGCTAATATGTTTGTGATGACTTTATTTTGCGCTTACCGCCGGCTTTTCTCGCCGCAGTTGCCTACCCCCCCTTGCCATATTCCGGTGTTTTTTTTTTTATTCTTTCTTTTCGGCACTGCCTTATTTATATATATGTTTGGGGGCGGGGCGGTGTGTCGAGTGTCGGCGGCGGCAGCTTAACAGTTTTTTTTTTTTTTTGGGTTTTTTTTTTGTTCTCTGTTTGTGGTTGTAGCTCTAGAAAAGTTGTAAAAAGGTTTTTGCAGCTTGGCAGCTGGTCTGTTTGCTGACTTTGTCCTGTGCGGCAGGCATTCTATACGCATTATTTTCAGTTTTCGGCTTCTTTAATATTTCAGCGTTGCGCCAATGTGGCGTATGCGCAATTTGCTTAAATAAATACGTGAGGAGCCACCAAAAAGCTCCGCCCACTTTTTTGCCACAGACAGAAAGTGCAAATTAAAAGCCAAAACCGTTAGGCTAAATGCTTTAAGCACTTAACTTTCACGCATGTGGCGCCTCTTCTTCTTGTTGTTGTTAATATTGTTGTTGTTGTTGTTGTTGCTATTGTCGCTGGTTAGCTGAAATATTCAGGAGCGAACATAAAGCGCCGCCCAAGGCACAGGACACACACACACACACACAGGACATGCTCTACCCGAAATGAATGTCGGCTTGCTTTTAAGCCTTTTTTTAATGCCCTTAAGAACAATAACAACAACTAGACTGGCTATACACAGTGTGTACTATCCACACATACACACACTAACAAGCATAACAATGTCATCGCGACCACACACACCCACACACACACACATACACAACATTTGCTCAAGGGATTAACTGCAAAGATCTTAATGCCTCCATTTCGACGGTCTTAAGTATACTTGCGCCCCGGCCAGGTTGTCCAATGTGTGACAGGGACAAGTCAAGCACCACTGACTTACACCCACCCACCCAACTCTCCCCTATAAACACACACACACACACATACCATTCCCTACATTTTTCTAACTGCCTCTTATGTTGTGTGTGTGTCTGTGTGTTTTTGTTTGTATTTGGGGCATGTGTTTGTATTTACCACTAGCCCTTGGGCTCCATGTTTCTCTTAGTTTTCTGCTCCGCGTATCCTAGAGCGCCACTTGCCCGTCTTTTGTTTGCACTATATGTGTGTGTGTGTCTGTGTGTGTGGTCTTTAGGATTGGGCCACATATGCACATTGTCATTGCCAAGTACCACTAATATTATTTACATTTCGTTAGGTTTTCCTGTTGAACAGCAACCCCAAAGAAGCACATCCAGAACCCCCAAAAACCACTCGATACATCCCAATATACACTTGAATACTATTTTTAATTCCAATAGATTGTTTTTTAAAAAATCAAGCAAAATTTATTTAATAACAAAAACTTTACATTTGTTTAAGAAATCCACTTTTGGCTGCAACCACATAACCCATTTTCTCCCAATTTCCACTTAATTGATTTACCACTAATTGTTAATGATTAAATTAAAAATTAAAAGTAAATCGACCTAGAATTATTTCCATGATTTTAAACACAATTTTTAAGGTGAACAAAATTTTGCAATTGTCGTTCAAATTTAAAGATGAAATTTAATTTATTTTTAATTGTATTCTATCCATGTTCTCTGAGTGTATATAATATATTTGAATGTATCTGCAAGGCAATTTACCAACCATCGCTATTCATCAGATAGACACATGGTTGGCTTCCTTCAGCCTCCAGCTACCCGCATCCCATTGCCCGGCGGAAACAATTATTGCGAATTACTGCGGCAATAAAAGAACAAAACTTTTGGAACGATTATTTTTTTTATTTTTTGGCTTTTCGCTTCGGCTTTTTGACTAATAGAATTTCATGGTGAAAAAAAGTTTTGTGTGCGTATCTTTAATGAAACTGAAATTACGCAACGATCAAATTGAAAAACCACACCATGCAAATACTTTTATAACAATAAGAGCAACAACAACAGCAACAACAACAGCAACTACAACAGCAACAAGAACAACAGCAAACAGGAGCAGATGTTGCCTCCTGGCGCTCGTGGCAACAGCCGTTGCTCCGTGTAATTGAAAAATATGAAGTACAGCGGCAATCTGATTAAAATTACATTAAAATAATAATAAGAGGAGCAGCAACCCAATGGGGTAGTTACATAAGTATTATACAGCAGCAGCAGCAGCAACATCAGCAGCAGCAGCAGCAGCAGCGGGCAACAACTGCAAAAGTTACAAACTTGCAATTTGTGAACATTTTATGGCACCTGGTTAGCGGCAGAAGTTTTATTTAGAAAACTTTACAATTTTCCATCGCAATACTTTTCGATTTGCTGGACGACGAAAGACTTTGGAACTGTATGCGAATGATTGATTCAGCTAAACGTAAGTCAATTTTATACAATTGCAAATAAATTTTAAATAAGAAAAAAAACTTACTCAAAAAAGTGTATTAATATGGCTTAAAATATAAGTTTAAAATTTAAAAATTTTGTCGCACATTCTAATAAAATAAAACTATAAAAATTTCTTCAAACATGAAATTGATATATATTTATTCGACTCTTTGCAAATGCATTCAAATACTAAATTAATAAATAAATATGAATATTTAATATGAAAATATAATTAAATATGTATTATATAATTATATAAAAATATTTATTGTATTAAAGAAGATTTTAAATAATGAAATAAGATTTCAAATCATAAAACACTTTTTTTAAATAATAATGATGTATTAAAAATGCAAATTAAATATGTAAAATATTTTGCAGACACTTTTACATATGTAATTTGTATTTTTAATTAAAGATATATCAGCATTTTTTGATGTGTTCGTTTCAGTTTTTTTAATAAATATTTGGCAATCCTGTCCAGCTCTGCTGTTTGAGATATCCAATCACTTTGTAAAGATAATGATTGAGTGACAAATTAATCGCATCGGATGGCGTGTAAATCATATCCCTTCCAGCCAAACTGGAAGTGCGATAATATCCATTGCATTAATAAGCAGCTGGAGCGCATTGTTATGCACATGGCTCCGGCACAATACAGCATCGAAATGGCCAACTATGTGCTAAGCTCATTGGCCATGGCAGAGGCGCTGTATCGTGCTTCCGAGCGGGGTCATCCGAGTGCACATCTTGCACCATAAGCCCAATATCTAGTTCCGGCGTATCTCAAGTGAGGCGCACTTGACGAAGCTCCAAAAGATGTGCATGGCTATGGGAAACAGCACCTGCGTAAAGCCAGCAACGACCATTTGGAGAAGGAACTCAAACTAATATAAATACACAGTCAGCTACGCAATTGCTTTTGTTCTTTATTGTTCAAGGTTTATTCACTTATATATATAAATATATATTTATATAGTATATAAATATCTTTTCGGTCTTAAGGCTCACTTATGGGATACGTTTTGATTCTGTGTGGACTGGGATTAAGTAGGGTATACATATAACAAATGTATGTATAATGCAATGAAGTATATTTGTAAAGAGTGTGTACCAAATCCCAGTAAATCGTGATCGCTGCTCAACTAATCTTGTTGCGCAGATAGTACTTGATGAGCTGAATGCAGACCTCCGCGTCCTCCGCACTGTCGTGGCCAGCCTCTGCAAAATGCAAGATGATTGTAATTCAATTATGAAAGTGTTACTTGACTTGGTTTTTTACCATTTTCTTGTATGATTCGCTTGAGGTTCTCAATGCATAGCGTTTTTAGTGCACGCTTCTTTGGCGGGCCCATTTTGTGGGGAAAGAGCACAGAGGTGTCTACGACCACATCGTGTATGAGCTTCAGTGCCTTTAAATCGCTCTCCAGACTGTGACCCACCAGCACCGTCTTGGCATGAAACATGGACATAAGCACGGCCTGTACATCCCGCAAGGTGCGCGTTTCCTTCGACAGCATAGCCTCCGTTATGCCCGAATATCTGCAGCAGAGAGAACAATAATAAATAATTAGAGAATGCCCGACTCTTCGATGCTCTGCAGAGCAGCTTATAATACGTACACGGTGTTATAGTCCACAATTTGATTGTCTGGCTTGACAAGGGCATCGTAGACGCTGCGCCCATTGATGTCCACAACGGTGACGCGGGTGAGTTCGATTCCATGCGTAGTGTAGCACATTTCACAGTCGAGTGCATAGATGTCCTTTTTGGTGGGCACATAGTCGTCCAAGCGCTCAATTGTCTTAATGAAACAGGTCAACTTATCCGGATCATAGTAGTCGCTCACATGATAGTTGGCATAGCTGCAGCCGGGTGTGCCCGCCGGCTGTTGGCAGCAGCGATGCTGATTGTCCGTAAATCCACGTCGATAGCCAGTGCTCTTTGCATGATAGTTGCACGTGTCGATGCACTTTGTATCGTAGATACTCAAATTGAACACCTTGCCACAGCGTGAGCAATAGCGTTCCGTCTCATTAGGCCGCCGATTGGGGCGGCAGGCGCGTATGACAGCTGAGCCACGCCCAGAACCTGGTCTCGGATAGCCATTCTCCACCAGTTGCTCATCAGTCAAATGCAGATCGTAGACCATTTCGTAAGCCTTCTCCGCGCACAACGAATCGAAAGGCTCTGCCGAGGAGTTCAATTTACTGAAAAAAATAAGGTAGACATTAGCAAAGATGTAGTTTGGAGTCAACTGATTCTCTATTCTCCGTTAATTATAGCTGACATTTGACAATCTTTGATTAGTTTTAGAATATTTGCCAATACTTCCGCAGAGTAAATGGATTGATTCCAAGAACATGATTCTCTTAATGCTTTGTCTTTAAATTAAGCAACTTTAAAAATATTCTAAATCAGATTTGAATCGTCGACTGAATAAAATTAAAAAATTCAAGTTTAATACAATATTTCTGAACATAAGCGGACCGTTTTGACTTGAGAATAGAGTATCAGCAAAAGACAATAAACATACTCCTTCTTCTCCACGCTCCAGGATGTGGTGAGCGCTCGCTTGCCGCCAAGCATCATCTCGTGCGAGATTGTCTTTGTAGCGGAGCTGGGCTGATTGCCCGCCTCAATGGCCTCCTTGCGCAGCTTGTTGATGGCCAGCATGCAGCTGTTCTTGTAGATGGATGGTGTGCTGCACTTCTTGAAGACGGCCAACTCTTCCACTTGCGCCCGTTCCCAGGCATCATTAAGCTGTGGATAAATGACGATGCACTGCTTCACCATCAACTCGTAATACTGCATGCGTATGTTGTACGATATCTTTGAGCTCTGCGGCTCTAGCACCGGTGGCTTGGCGGCTGCGGCTGTCGTTGTTGGTGCTACTTTATCCAGTGCCGCTGTGGGGGTATGCGCCACACGATTGCCACCCTTAAACGATTGCGCTATGGTAAACGCTGGCTTCTTTTCCATCTGCAGCTCCTCGATTTTCTTCTTGGCCCGTGCAATCGCTATAACATTGGCCACGGGCGTAATCGTGCGAGCTGTGCGGAGAAGAATAAGTTAAAAACGGAATTGAGCTCTTTTCTTATGAAATCATAAAGTTTTATATATATGTTTAACTGATAACAATTATTCAAACAACTGCTTTGATTGTGAATATTACACGATATTCGCCACTTAAAGCGTCAGTATATTAATATAATGAGTAATATAATAGATGTGAGCACGCCTGATATTGTACAGGTCAAAAACATGATTCAAATAATATTTAAAGCAACTGTAGGTTAGACAAACAAGTGAAATGTTGCTCCAATTATAAATTATCCACAATTTTCCGAAAAATACACAATATGTAAATGCAGTTGCATTGTGAAATGATAAGTGGTTTGAAATTAATTTGATTAAATAAATATACAATACCAGTTATTATTTGTTACCATTGTAAAATGAATGTTCGAATTTTGATACTCTTATTACAAAATATTTTTAAAAAAAAGAAGGCATACAAAAGTTCATAAGGTATATAATATATATATAAATTTATATATATATTCTTTAACAGCAAATCCCATTAAATAGTTCATTGCTTTTATGCTGCTTTGTCGTTGACTTCTTTTAGTTATCTGTTCAGTTTTGGGATATATACAATTATATGTCGAACAATAGCCTATAAACTCACTAATTATGCGACTTAAGATGCTCTCATTCTGCCACTAAATCGGTCTCATAAATAAGTAACAAAATAACCATTTAACCTATTGGACTCGGTTTTGTAAAATTCGATGGGCTCCAAAAAGCCATAATTTGTTGTATACAATAAAAGTTGATAGTTACCTGTGCGTGTTGGCGGCGTTAGAGCCGCTCTTGATATGAGTGGGGTGAGTGTCTTGGCCCTCGCCTCCCGCAGCTCCTCTTGCGCAATACGTACACGCTCCTGGGCGAGGCGTATCTGCTCGGCATCTGCATCTGCGCGTAGTTTGTCCTGGCGTCGCATCTCGGCACGTCTATCAAAGATGCGCTGCATCGCGTTCCGAATGTGATTCGGTTTGTGAACTGTCACCGGCGCCAGGGTCTTGCATTTGTCAGCATTGTCGTGGGCGACGCGACGCTTTTGGAGCGCTGCTGTCGCCGCTTCGGTGTATGTATCGATGTCCGGCGATGGTGCTTTGCGCTTGAGCTGACATTCCGTTGCAGCGATTTCCGCCGGCTTATGCATCTGGGCAAACTCCTGCTCCAGCTCATCGTATATCATTTCACACTGAAGCACAATTTCCGCATCGGTCACATCTATGTCAAAGTCAATCTCCATTTCCTCGATAGGCTTCTGACTGGTGGCATTTGGTTTATCTGTTTCTGTTTCGGTTTTGGTTTTGGTACGGGTTGAGCTGGAGCTGGCAGAGGAGGAACTCTTTGATTTGGAGCTGCACGAACCGCGTGATGTGGACTTGGAGCTGCTGCTACCACTATGATTGCGACTTCTGGACGATGATGATGTGGATGTGGAGGTGGAGGTGCTGCCTTTGTCCTTGCTGCTGGAACTTCTTTCGCTACGATGTTTATCGCTGCTCGATGATTTTCTGTGCGATGAAGATGATGCGGACGATGTTGAGGATTTGGATTTGGTGGTAGAACTGCGACGATCCGAATGTTCCTTATTCTTATGTGTTGAGCTCTTGTGTTCCCTATGCTTATCACGCTCTCTACTCGATCTGTGCTCTGATTTTCGAGAAGCAGACAACGATTTCTTATCCCCATCAGTTTTTTGAGTTTCTTCAGAGGGCAACGGCTGCTGCTCCTCTAGCTTTGGCTTGGGCAAATCTTGCTTTTTCTCCGCCTCGACCAGTAACTGCTCCTCCTCCTCATCTACATCCTCCTCTTCAGTGTGTTGTCTTTGCAAGCTGTCGCCGGCTGTGCCATTTGTTCCGACCAACTGTGAGGGAACATATTCGGGTACACCGCTAACATCGCAAAGACTCTTTTTGGCCGGAGAAGCATTCAGGGCCGGCTTCTCTGGATGATATTCTAGATTGGATTTTTTGCTTGGCATCGGCAGCGAGAGCAACTTGGGCACCGGCGCCGGCTTGTATTCCGGCACCACTTGTTCCGCTGCTTCGACTTCCTCTGCAAGCACAGGCGCGATTTGAATTAAAATTGAATTTTGCATTTATAATAAACTTACCCTTGCGTAAATGCTTAAAATGGCAAAAGGGACGCTTGCAGGTGGCGACGCTGTTGTCTTTGTTGGCGCTGCCAGCGCTGTTGTAGTATGGGCAGGGGAAGCTCTTAAAGAGCCCAGTCGATGGTAACATTTTTGACTTGTGTCTCTTCGATTTGTATTCGCAGCTTAATGAAGCAAGCGCTGTATAAAATAAATAATGAGTCTATCTGATTCGTGCTGTGTATTTGCTCATTTCATGAAACTAATGCCAGATGTTTTTGCGAATCGCTGTGAACGGCGCTGCCAGAGTTTTTGAATGTGTGGCATCTCCGTCTCAACAGCTGAGCGTATAAACAAAACAAGCCAGCCACCCAGTAGAAAATGTGACAGCAATCTGAAATATTGCTGCAAGTTCTACACACAAAAGGCAATTCTTAATACTCGTCTCATTCCAAGCTATTTAACCTAAACTAAATGTGCTCATAATGCAAAATAATTATTTAGACAACACAAAATGCGCTTACAATTTGCAACCGGTCAGCACAAGCTTCATTGATTGAGGAAATTATGCATATATATTATTAAGCTGAAACCAGTTAAACAAATCCACACGTAATTAAATTTGTACGTACAGAATATAATTGGTATACTGAAGTGTGTTTTTCAAGTGCTATCTTTGCTTAAATTCAAAATTAAACGGTGATGGTGCATTAATTTAATGAGTGTCTAGAGTGCAGCAGCCGGGTACAAGGTCCAGGTCGCTCTCTCTCCCTCTCCCTCGCATATTATTCAAGCGTGACGTCACAGCTAAGTGTTATACGGGTTAATTTGTATCTCATTTTCACTTTCATTGCTAAAAATGCAAATTCATTATAGATTTGTTTTGATTTTGCATACAAGCTAGTTTGTATTCATTCAACCACTCTTATCAAGCCGTCTAACAATTTTTGCTATCTGCTAAGTCCAATTCCACACCCGAATTTAGCTTGACTAAAATTTTTATCGCTCGGCGTTTATTTGTTTTGCGACACTTGAGGGCTTCGGTTCGTCGCTGCTTGCATTTTGGACAAACAACAGGTTCTTTAAATTTTCACATACAATCGTGTCTGTATGTGTGTTGTATCTGTCTGTGTCGACATTAAACACCTTTCATCGGCTGCACTTGGGATTTGGTACTTTGGACCATTCGTGAAATGCGGAAAATCGATTTTTGTTTTATATGCTTATCGGCTACAGACACACCCACATAGATTTTACATTATATTATACATTTGGGTACTGCACCTCATATTGACTCAATTCCTTTTCACACTTATAGCACTCGTTCAAGCAATTATGGATCGTGCAAGTCTCTATTTCCCTAGCGAAGGTGACAAGAGCACGTTCAGCTATGACGATGATCTGCCCCAGCTTCCGCTGCCCGAGCTGCGGGATACCATGGCGCGTTACTACGCCAGCCTGAAACCCTTTGGCAACGATGAGGAGCTGGCCAATTCACGACGCATTATCGAGGAGTTTGAGCAAGGAGTCGGCGCCGAGTTGCAAACGAAACTCAAGGAACGGGCGAAGAATACGAAATATTGGCTGGGCAGTTATTGGGAGGATTATGGATATCATCTAATGAGACTGCCGCTGCTGCCCTATCAGTTGATGCTGATGCCCAGCCAGATGGTGCATGTGGGTGTGCCAGAGACGTCCGCATATATGATGAAGGTGAGCATCACTTACATTAATTTATTGTAGGTAAATAAATAATTATTATAATTTTTATTTACATCTTTTTTTGTAATATCTAATCAGACATTTTATTATATCGATTTTTGCTTATTGAACTTTGAACAGCATATTTTATGAGTAATTCAATTTCAGAGTCTTGCCCGGCACATTTATCACGCGATGGAGTTCTGGGACCTCATACGCAAGGAGACGATGAAGCCACTGTCCTCGAACGGTGGCAAGATCAAATACAATTCGGCATTGTACAAGCACTTCATGTCCACGTCGCGGGTGCCAGGCTTGGAGCAGGATCACATCGAGAAGCATTTCCGGACCAAGTCCGAGGGCAGCACACCCACGCATTTCACAATCAGCTGCAAGGGGCGTCAGTTTGCATTTAATGGGGTGCACGAGGATGACACCATTCTGACGGCCCCGGAGATTTTGGTCATATTGCAGCGATTACGCAGCATCTTGGACTATGAGCCGATGGGCGATTGTGTGCCTGCGTTAACCAATGACGATCGCACCAGCTGGGCAAAGAATCGTAATCGGATCATTGAGATTTCCGAAGCCAACAAGGAGACTTTGAGGCTGGTGGAGAGCTCCTGCTTCGATGTGTGCTGGGATGAGAATATGCCGAAAGACACTGAGCAATCCGCGCAGATGTCCATGTACGGTGATTATCATTCACGCTGGGCGGATCGCAGCAGTTGCCTGCTGATGTACAAGAACGGTTACCTTGTGTTTACCGGGGAGCACAGTTGCTACGATGGCACCATCAGTGCCAGCTTTGCTACGTTCATTCAGCTGAGCTTCTTCGAAGTGCCGGAGCCCGACTGGGACGAGGTAAAGGGCACCAAAATCGTGGACATACAAGAGCTCAAGTTCGAGCTAGACGACACACTGAGATCGGAGATCAAGCGTGTGCTCCAAGAGGTCGACGCGCGGGTTAGTCTCTAATATCACAAATAATATGCCCAAAATTAGCTAGCATTATTCATTTGCTTAGGGCTACGATGTCATCACCACCTTTGAAGTTTTCGATGAATATGGGAAGGAGTTTATGAAGACCCAGAAATTGCATCCTGATTCCTTTATACAAGTGCTCATGCAGTGGGCCTACTACCGGATGCACAATGAGTAAGTTTTGAGAACTTTAACTTGTAACAATTATAATTATACCATCTTTTTTACCGCCAGGATTGCACCCACCTATGAAACGGCGCTGATGCGTCATTTCTACAATGGGCGCACGGAGACACTGCGCTCCTGCACCAATGTCGTACATGATTTCCTTAAGGCATCATCGGATCCGAGCACCACCGATCAGCAGTTGATAAAAGCCTTTCGCACCGCTGTCAACGATCACAGGCATTTCATGGACGAGGCACGCAAAGGCAACGGCGTCGATAGACATCTCTTTGGATTGTGGTGCGCGGCGTACGAGAGCAAGATGGATATACCCGCTCTCTACGATGATCCACTGTATGCGAAGAGCGGTGGTGGCGGCAATTTCTTATTATCCTCCAGCACACTGGGCTTTACGCCCAACGCGGGCTTTGTCGCACCCATGGCCCTGGATGGTTACGGTTTCTTTTACGGAATTACCTCAAATGCGTAAGCTCCAGCTCCTGTTCTAGATATTAATTTATTTTTATTTAATATTGATTTCTTCTTGCAGCATCTACGTCAATACGACTTCCTATCGGGACAGCATCAATACCAGTGCCCGCAAATACAACATCGTCTTCAGGGAATTATTCTGTCGCATGCAACAACTTCTTGAACAGCAGGGCGATGAATCAAATTTGTAAACTTCCCCAATTTGAATTATTTCAAGCATTCTTGAGCCACATAAGAAAACAGTTTTCAATTTGTATGCGTTCCATGCAGGAATCCACTGGCTGAATATGCCTCATATCATGTTACATCAACATCAACTAAGGAAAAGGTTTTTTTCAGGGTAAACAGTATTTAAAAAATCCTTAAGCATTTTAATTCCCTTGTAGAGGGTATTAAAATTTTGATACGATTTTTTAAACTTATATTTTGAGCGCGTCTCAGTTGCTGAGGTGATTGCTATTTGTTGTATAAAGAATTTAAATAAAAAATAAAGTTAAGGTTAAAGATAGATTTTACTTTTTAGCGAGCGATCACTGTTAATATGTTTGGTCAAATTTATTCCCCAAAAATGAACCAAAACATAATAAAAATTATGGTGTGTTAAATACTTTCAGTGTTTTACAACTTTTATTGAAATTCAAATGTTCAATGATCGATTACAATTCACGATAAATTCAACTTCAAAATGCGACTATAATTGGTATCTCATTAAATTTAAGCGCCGGGGACATGCCTCTGGTTAAAAATTCAATATAATTGCTAAATGAGCTACACGACTTGCACTCGTTTTCTAAATAGATAGATATATATGTATGTGTGTGTATGTATGTAGTGTATATCGATATATGTATACGGATTATGTGAAAGCTGAACTCTGGAGTATGCGACTACAATTACTCTCGACTGCAGTTAGTTCGATTAAGTGCGTCTACTAGATAATTACAAATGTGTGTGTGAGACTGGGTTTTTCTTAAATGTACATATATAAAAAGAAGAGTTCAATTCTCGAGGGTCACGGACCCACCCGGGAGAGGGCAATAGAAACAAAAAAAAACTTGTGGCGAGATGCTCTGGCGGATGCACTGCCTCTGTGCTTAGTGGGCGTGATAGTAGCCAACGCCAAGTGACGACAGCATTGCGTAATCATTGGACACGTGGTCGTATGGTCGACTGCGTCCACGCTGTTGCTGTTGCCGCTGGTTGGCATAGAGTTCCACTCAATCCTGCCCAGGCACCGCCACAGCCTGATGATTCTGCTCGTTGTTGATGACTGCAGCAGCAGCTGCTGGTGGTGCTCCTCCTCCTCCTCCACTTGATGATGGCGTCGCAGCAATGGCCGATGCTTGCTCTTCGCTGATAGCTTTGACTGGCGCTGGCGACAAATCGGCGCCGACTGGTGGCGGCTGAAATGCTGGCCGCTGCACAAACATGTTGTCAATGATGTGATCAATATTATCCCCACTGCCACTGCTCGCTCCATCGTCCATGGTGCGGGCGGATCGCGTCTTATGCTTCTCGGAGGGTGGCAGTATGGGAATCGCATTTGTGGGACGACGCTGGGGCAGCACAGCTGGCCGCGTGGTTGCCTGTGCCGGCGGCACAAAGTACGTGGTGCCCCCAACCGTATTGTAATTTTGGTGATAGTTAAGCGACGGCGGTCCGGATTGAGCCGCCTGTGCAGCCGATGGAGCAGCTTGCGGAGCAGACTGTGGCTGCTGTTGTTGCTGCTGCTGTTGTGTGACCACTCCTGACTCTGATTGGGCGTAAGCCACTGGCGTAGGCGGCAGATAGCCAGCACTGGCCGGATTCACGTAAGGCGCCTGGGGCACAGCGACAGGCACGGTGACGGGCACTGTGACAGAAACAGGCACCGGCACCTGCTCCCCGCTCGTCACATAATAAGGTGCTGTCGGCGCCTGTGTGTAAGCAGTTGCCGATTTAGGCTGCGGCACCGATGGAACCGCTGTCGGCGGCACTGCTGCACCAAGTTGTAGGTTTTGCAGTTGCGCCTGCAACTCCTGTTGCTGATACGCAATTTGCATGAGCATGTGTGGATCTTGCAGCAGTAGCTGTGATTGCTGCTGCTGCTGTTGTTGTTGCTGCTGCCGTTGTTGGAGCTGCAATTGTTGCTGTATTTGCTGCTGCTCCGCCAAGTGATGCTGTTGTTGCTGTGTTGCCTCGTGTTGGGTGCGTCGCAAACTTGAATAGCGCTTGGGTCCATTGCGTTGCTCCGTTGGCAGCGGTTGTTGCTGCTGTGCCAGATGCAACTGTTGCTGCTGTTGTTGGTTCTGCGAGGCCAACGAGTGCATTTGAACGCTACCCACATGACTTGGATCGTTACGCTGCTGAACCTGCTGCAAACGCTGCGACAGATTTGAGGTAACCAAAGGTGGTTGTTGCTGCTGCGGCTGCTGCAGCTGCAACTGTTGCTGCTGTTGTTTCGATTGCTGTTGCTGCTGTGGTTGTCTCTGTTGCTGCTGTTGTTGTTGTTGCTGCTGCTGTGGCTGTTGCTGCTGCTTCTGTTGGTGTGTTGGCAAATCAATGATTTGTTTGGCTGCGCCATTTGGTCTGGTCTGCTGATAATCCCGATCCGAGCGCTGATCCGCATAATTCCTATGCTCGCCGCGGTTTGACTTTTGCTTAAACTCCATGGCATTCTGGCGTCCAACACCACCACCACCGCCTCCACCACCCCCGCTACCTCTTCCATAGTTGCGATTCCTTGGCTCACGGTCGCGTGTCTCGTGGTTTTTACTCGAACTTCCGGCACCAACATTGTTGCCCAGTTGTTGTTGGTGCTGCTTTTCGGCGGAGGCGGATGCGGTGGCGGCGGCAGCAGCTGCAGAGCGTCGGTCTCCGCGATTCTCCTTCTCTTCGCGCGAGGCGGATGAGCGGCGCTGGCGGCGATGGTTGTTGGCGGCATGGCTGCTGCGCTCGTTGAGTGCAGGAAAGTCCTGGGGACGTGGCAATTGTTTGCGGTCCTTGTTGCTGGCCTTGAGATACGCCTGCTCGTCCTCCCAATTGCGCAAATATTTGCTTGGACCGCGTGTATAGCGGCGGCGCCGTCGGGCACGTGGCGCCGCATCCTCGTTGCGTATGTCATAGCCATAGGATTGCATGAGTTCCGCACGCGTTTTGGGAGCCTGTTCGCTGGCCTCAAAGCGATCGTGCGACCAACGATCACCGCCTGATGCCGGTTGCCATTTCTTCATCGTTTTGGATGCCTGCGATATAGTCGGCGGTTGGCCAGCGGGCGAGGCGACTCCATCGCCATTGGTCACATCCGGAAAACTGGGCTCTAGTTGAGACTGGCCGCCATCGTTGTCGGCATCATGGTTGCCGGCGCCATCGCCCTCCGTTTCAGCGGTGCGATCATCATGCTCGTAGAAGGTGCCACGTTTCGGTATATATTGTGGATTGCTCCGATCCTCGTCCACTTTCTTTTGTGCCTCTGTCTCGGCTGCCGTTCGTTCCAATCCATTGCCACTCACCGTGCCGCTGCCAAGATCATCATCCTCATCGTCGTCCGACTCGCTTTGGCCATCGTCATCGTCGTCGGTTTCAGTTTCCTCATCGCTAGCACTCTCATCGTCATCATACTCACCGTCACCGCCCTCCAGATCGCTGGCCGTGTCATATTCGGAGTCGTGTGGATGGGAATTGCTTGAGGGCTCCTGGGTGGGCGAGGTGCCCAGCTCGATGCCGCCCTCTTCACTCGCGTTCGGCGATGGGACGACGCTGGGTATAGGTATGTCGGTAGGTGGTGCTGCTGGCGCCGTTGTCATTTTTTCAACATCGGCCATCGCAAGATGCAAATTCGTCGATTCTTCGATTTTTTACTTGCTATTTCTTTTTGCTGTCGCTGCAAAGTTTTTAATCAATCAAAGTTTAATTCTTAGATTGCCGCCTCACTCACTCATACGTTATTTGTACGCGTTTCGGTATCGGCTTTTTACTTAGTTGGTTTCGATTGTCGTTTAAGTAATATGCATAAATCTCTAATTTTCACCCAGTTTTCTTCAACAACAACGCAATCAGAAAATAGAAAGTGTCTAGAGTTGACATTAGGCACTAGGGTTATGACAGAGTTGCCACCTGGCCGGTATTAGTACACATTCACAATAACATAACATAATATAACAGCCTGATTTCTGAACTTAACAGACAAGTTATTAGCAGCTTAACAGACAGTCTGCACAAATCAAAAAGATTATTAAATTGTAAACAATACAATTAAAAGAAATTTGGGAGCAGTGGTTTATTTATACACGTTTGTCAAAATTAAGTCAACAACTACTTACTATTACTAACTATAACTAATAACAAATAAAATAAACGGTAAGTTGTATTTTAAATTAGTGCTTTTCCTTACATATTGCACACTTCACATAATGTAATCTCAGAAAGCAGAACTGCTCCACACTTAACAGACCCGAATTACAGAACGCCAATTGTTTGTGTGCTACGATAACCCTGCCCGCAGATGATGAGACACCGAACAGAACAGAGAACAGCGAACAAGATAAATCAAGATTCCGTCTGCTGAGCTAAATTCGTTTATCTGCTTCTTTTAAATACATTTAGTAAAAATCAAACTAACGCAATGTCCAAGCTGCTGGGAATACCGCTAAAAAAACCGTCCGAGGTGGACATTATAAAGCCCCTGAACAATCTGATACAAAGCACCTACAATCAAGCCAGCCCAGAGGAGAGCGTAGAATATGCAGAAGCAGTCGTTGAATTTTCAAAGCAACGCAATACGGCAATTTGGAAGTTTTTCGAGAAATACGAAGCTTCCCTGGAGGTCGTCTATGCGTAAGTCATTTTAATCAATATATATAATTCGCAAGATTTCTTTGTGGGTTTTTTATTATGACTCATTTCGGTTGATACCCGATAGCTTTAATTGATCAACTGTGTGTGTGTGCAAAAGAGAGGCAGCAAGTTGGAGAGTTATGAGAGAGAGAAAAAGGGAGAGGAAGAGAATGAAGCAGACATAAACATAAAAATGAGGTCGGTTTTTAATTGATTTGGTTTCGCTTGTTTTGTTATTATTATAGCTACTACGATCAAATATGCGCATTGGAATCAAAGATATCTGCCAATGAACTCCAAATACCATTCAAGTGGAAGGATGCTTTTGACAAGGGCACCATTTTTGGTGGCAAAATAAGTTTGAGTTAGTTCAAAACAAGATCTTTAAATTAAGTAACCAGTTTACACCTAACCACTCCACTATTTTCCACAGCTCACACGTCGCTGATGTATGAGAAGGTATGTGTGCTCTTCAATATTGCCGCACTGCAGAGCAGTGTCGCCTCCAGCCAGCAACTGGACTCCGATGAGGGTCTTAAGCTCGCTATTAAACTGCTCCAGCAGAGCGCCGGCATATTCCAGTATCTAAAGGGTGCAACACCAGCAGCAGTGCCGTCAGAGCCAACTCCTGATTTGAGCCAGGACACTTTGATTGTGCTGCAGGCATTGATGATCGCCCAGGCCCAGGAAGTTTTCATTTTGAAGGCGATTAAAGGTGAAGTTATTAATAATTTGAATGAATATGGAAAATTAGACAATGACAATGACAGTTTGTTAAAAACTTAATCTTAATCTCAATTATTCTCACACACATTACAGACAACATGAAGGACCAGATCATAGCGAAACTGTGCTGCCAGGCTGAGGAGTTCTATGCGGATGTACTGCGTACCATGCAACGGGAGTCGGTTCGCAGTCTGTGGGAAAAGGAATGGACACCTACGGTGGCTGGAAAGCAGGCGGGTTTCCATGCACTGACGCAGCTTTATCAGAGTCTTGTCTGTCGCTCCGCGAAGCGGATTGGCGAGGAAATTGCGCGTCTGCGCAATGCCATTGAGCTGTTCAAGGCGGCGCAGTCGCGTAACGGCAACGAGACCTATCTGGATGAGTATTTCAGTCGGGCCAAGCGCAATCTGGCCGAGTCCACCAAGGACAATGAGTTCATCTATAATGAGATGATACCGGACTTGAGCACACTCGCCTCACCGGGCAAGGCACAGCTAGCGAAGGCGTTGCCCATGGCCAGTCAAATGGCTGGCAACTTTAGAGACATCTTCAAAAATCTGGTGCCCGTTGAATTGCATCGTGCGCTGACCGCATCGGATATGCGCAAGAACGAGATTGTCAACGTGGAGATCATGAAATTGCGAGACGCTACACAAACCCTAAATGCCGTCCTGGTCAGTTTGAATCTGCCGGCTGCCGTCGAGTCGGCGGACAGCAACAGCGGATTGCCGTTATCGCTGCTGGAGAAGGCAAACGAGGTACGCGAAAAGGGTGGCATTGAAAATATACAAACGCTGATCAAAGATCTGCCCGAGCTGCTTAATCGCAATCGTGAGATCCTCGATGAAACGGAGCGTCTGCTGGACGAGGAACGCAATTCGGATAATCAGTTGCGTTCACAGTTCAAGGAGCGCTGGACTCGCATCAGTTCGGACAAGTTGACCGAAATGTTTCGCACGAACTCGAAAAAATATCGCGAGGTCATCACTAATGCCATCGAAGCCGACAAGGTGGTGCACCAGAAGTTCGAGGCCAACCAGAAGGGAATTGAGCTGCTCTCGCTGCCACCGGATCAAATCCAGCAATCGTTGCCCTCGGCCAGCGGCAGTGTGGATCCCAATTGTGCGAGTGTACAGCGTCTGAAGCATTTGATGGAGGCCGTCGAAACGATTAAGGCGGAACGCGACGCTGTTGAATCAGAACTCAAGTCGGCCAAGTTCGACATGAAGGATGAGTTTCTGCAAGCCTTGCAAAAGGATGGCGCCATCGATGAACCAGCCCTGTCATTGGCTCGCATTGGTCAGACTTTGAATCCGCTGCAACAGCAGGTCAAGGAGAGCGTGGAGCGACAACAATCGCTTGTCAGCGACATTCAGAGCGCTCACAGCTCCTTTGTTTCAAAGACGGGCAGCTGCGGCGGATCGCGCGATAAGCTGTACCAGGAACTGGCCACTGCTTACGACAGTTACATTCAGCTTACTAACAATCTGGAGGAGGGCACCAAGTTCTACAATGATCTGACTCAGTTGCTTGTCGTCTTTCAGAATAAGATCAGTGATTTTGTCTTTGCACGCAAAACCGAAAAGGATGAGCTGCTTAAGGATCTGACCACAGAGTCCAGTCGTCAGGCGCCACCAGCGACACCATCTTTGCCATCACACTATGCATCCACATCAGGCAGTGGCAGCGGTAAGTTATATATATATATCGTAATTCCAAATCAACTCAACTTTTATTTCTGGTATTGCGTATCAGCAAAGTTATATTTTTATACCTTTACTCATTATAAATGGGAAAAGCAGTTTACAAATATAAATGGTATATATCGTATATTCTTGAACAGCATCAAGAGATGAGGTAATCTTGAGACTGCAAATTTAGAATATAGTAATTTCAAAGGTATATCAAGCTTGTTTCTTTTTTATCGATAACAGCTGCGGTTGTACAAATAAATCGATTTTACTACGAAATTGTAATGAATCGTTTTAAAATTGATATATATATATATATATATATATACTCTAAAATATTGTTAATCAATTCTATAAAAATTTGATGTAACTGGTGTTTCCATAAACCGCATTTTAAATCAGTTTATGAATTAAAAATTTGTATATTTGCTATATTAACATTCTTAGTCCGATTAATGGCAAGCCAAAAGATAAATATAAACATTTAAATTCCTTCAATATTACTCACAACTGTAAAATGTAAATCACCAAAATTTTTATTTTTAATGGTCTTAGTCACAGCACTAATTTGATAGTGCCGTAAACAAACAAAAGTTTTTGATTATCTTATGCCTATCTTATCTAATTATCTAAATATGTTTTTATCTCTTTGTAGATATTCCAAGTGGGCCCCCTGCTGGTGCTCCAGCCGCAACAGCCGCCGCTATGGCCCCAGGAAGTGTGCCGTATCCGGCGCAGGTGCACATGCCACTTCCATATGGTGCCTCACCGGGAATGCCGTATCCGACATATGTGCCACCACCCATGCCGCAAAGCTTCAATCCGTATGCCACCTTGCCATATCCGGGCAGTAAGTATCCCAAAAGTAATTAAACTTAAAGCAATACTAATTTATTGTTTTTTTCATAGATTATCAATATAGTGGCTTTCCACAGGGTCCGCCGCCCGGTAGCTATGGCACCTATCCGGGCAGCTATGCGCATCAACAAGGCGGCTATCCCAACCAGAAGCCACCCGGCTGGTAGAAAGTGCTCATTAGATTATCCCGCATATATATTACCCTCGCACTGTGTTTAGCCCGTGGCTCCGTTTGCATTAATATAAAGATATATAGATACATATATTTAATCTGTCCTTGGTGAATTCAATGGGAAGCTATCATTGGTCACGGCATTAAATGCAACGCATCTACTTATTGTGTTTTAAATGGTATCATAGAAATATCGTATATTAAATGAAATGCTTAATTGGATCTTAATCTCAAATAATCATATATCACAATAAACGTTTCGTTTCACTCTGACCCAATCTCCGATAGAATTCTCGCTTAATCGTTGCAATGCAATGCTCAGAGCACATGCTATTGATCAACTGCTCCAATGTTGAGCTAAGCACCAGCTGCTCACAGCTGGCATTGAATCGCTTGGAATTGTTCTTCAGGAGCTGCGAATATGCCTCCTTAGGCATGACGTCCAAGGTGCGCACTCGCACCTCAACATTGTCGACCAGTTGCTGGACTTCGCTCTGGCTGAGATAGTCATTTGCCCAAAGTTTGCGACCGCTGGCTGAGCTCTGCTGCTGCACTGCCCGCTCAAACTGCCCAAAGAGGGTGCTGGCCGAGGGCGCAATCTCGTCAAGCTGATTGGGATTGAGTAGATATTGCTTGACTTCATCGGTTTCGCCCTTGACAAAGCTCTCCACGATGTGTTTGACCAACAGCTCGTCTAGTGTTAGATCCATGTCAGCCTTGAGCGGCACCCAATAGTTGACGCTGAGCGATGCCTCCGTCGCCTCCACATAGTGCCACCAGTGACGTGGTACAACCAGCACATCGCCTGGCTGCAACAGGCAGTGATGAGCATGGGCCTGGAACTGTTCATAATGGGCAAGGTTATAAGGCGCGGGCGCATAAAAGTTCTCTAGGCAGTAGACACTGGACTCCTCGTAAGGAATTCGCGTGCATTGTAGCGGCGCTTCGGGCGGAAAGAGCAGCCAGGACTTACAGCCAAATGCCTGCACCACAATATTGACACCATACGTGTCGTAGTGACAAGGCGTATTGGCGCACGCCGAGCCCAGCCAGAAGCTGTAATCATCTTGATGCTCCTCGAAACCAAAACATTTGAAGTCGATGCCTCGCAAACAGCTTGGAGGCAGTTCGTCAGCTCGCTTGTATTGATAGGCGGCCCATTCGGCTGGTGCCTCTTTGCCCATTCCTTCTGTGGCATACTTCTCCAAAAACTGTTGCATCGTCATCTGTAGACGGGCTCTCTTTCGTTCCCATTGTGGTGAAGCGCTATCCGCAATGGAAATTGTTTCAAATACCGGCAAATTGGAATCCTTTGCAGCTTTGTCATAGCGCGCGCACCACTCTTGAAGCGAGTCTTGAAAGCATTCCCAGTGTTTGGGGAAGTCCGGCAGAACAAGTGGTACACGTGTATTGAGAATTAAGTCGCGTAATTTGCAAGACATCGAAAATATTTTATTGTTTTGTTTTTGGCGAGTTTGTCGCACTTATCAATCAGCTGTGTGATAAGAGCTGCCGCTGGTTTCGATGTTGCAATGGCAGCCCTGTTATGTTCAGCCAATATACAAATGACAAATAGATGGCGCAATTTAAAGCCAGTTAAATTTGAATTTTTATTTAACTGAAATGTTATTAATTATTGCGCATTAAAAAAATATAATCGAATTTTCTCCCATAATAGCTTTATTTAGTAGTTCCCACCCATTGACATTCCTGCATGACCACATATTATGAAACACAAAAGCAAATGTAAATATAATTAAGTGGAACGTTATTTTAATTTATGCGCATTTCGGAACTTCATAATTGCAATCAAGATTGCGTGTAAAACAAGTTCTGCAAATCAAGTTGAAGTTGTTGATGCCTCTTCGCACGCAAACCAAACCTGACCCGTTACTGATTGCTCTTGCCTCACTTTTTGTTGTTTTTGTTGCTGGCGTATTTTTTCATCCTTTATTTTTCTTTTATATCGTTGTCATAGTTCTTAGTACTTGGCTCTAAGCAACACTTTTAGATAATTATTTTGATATGACAGGCGGAAATGGCATGGCGTTAACGTGTTGCATCTTCAGCGGCAAGCGGCCTTCATCGTTGCGTATCAAGACTCAAAGCTTCACTTGTTTGTACTTGTTTCGCAGATTGGTATTAATTTACATTTATCGCAACGAATGTTATCTGACTGCAATGTGGCATTTGATTGCTTGATATAACTGTTGTCACCGGTGGAGACGACAGGCAGTGGATTGCAGGATGATTGTGCGCTGCTTGGCATTTTCGTTCTGGCCATAAAAATATAATCAATGTACCTGCAGACCACAAACAGACTCGACGCCACGCCCCTCATTTCGCCCTGGAGGTAAGCTCATCAGTTGATGGCATTTGTCATAAATGTGATTTATGTTTCATTCTCTTTTTGCACTTTTCTTTCGCTTTTTGTTTCCCACAAAAGAACAAGTCATTAAATCTACTTAAGATGGGCACTTAATGCGCCAGCTACATATGACATGTACACTGTGAAAAAAAAGTTAGTACATTCTTTTCTTATCAGGTATGAATTTGCAGAACAATTATTAATAGAATTTGATAAAAATAATAATTAATGGAACAAAATTAATAAACTTTTTTACCATAAATTAAAAGTCGATATAGCCATGAAATTTTTGATGTTTCTCTCAGATGACAATAACAAATAATCAAAGTCTTTCGAATGATGAGTCCTAAGTCTGAGACGATGTTTCTTCGGAAATATCGAATATTCAGTACACAGCCAGTCGTGAAACAAAAAACAAAATTTTTCTAAAATATACAAAATAACACAAATATTTTCACAGATTCACAACTTTATGTTATCCAATTATAAGTAATAGCTATTATTTTTTCTCAGTGTATACATCGCTGGGTGAAAAGTTCAATGTACGTTTGTCAGCAGCAGAAGCAACAGCTTTACAAAATCGCAAAGCAAGCCAAGAAAAAAAACAATTATGCGGCAAAAGTCGCAAAAAAAAAAGAAGGAAATTGAATAAAACCAAATTATTTATGCGCCAGTTTGGAGGTGCGGCTTGGGACGACTTATTTTTTGTCGTTTCGAGAAAGAACATATTTTATAAGTAATTATTCTTATAACACATGTTTGCATATATATATCTGTCTGAGCTTTTTATCTGGCAAATGCGATTTGGCGCATGCGCGAACTCGATCGCCTCATTTCCGTTTCCAGACGACTGACTGCCTCTTAATGTGAAGATCTAGCTTAGGGCTCAGCCAGAGCACTCCCAGGCACGAGCAAAATTGCTCACGTTACGCCACATAAGCAACTTCAAAAGAAGTTGCCAAAAAAAATAATAATTTATTCAAATTGGCGCCATTGGGACATTCTTTTAAAAATTGTATCTGTATCTGAATCTCAACCTTGAGTGTCAATCTGCTCTTGGCTGTCAACTTTATATTTATACTCTGAAATTGTTTGGTTTTCATTGTTCGGCTTGAAATTCAAATTCTGTAAAGTTTGAGATATTTAAGCAGCTTTAATGAACTTGTTATGTAATTCAACACAGATATTTTCCATAAGTGTGTTAACAATAAATAAAAATAATTTTTTGTTGAAAATCAGTCGTCATATTTATTTACCAAAACAAATTCGAACATGCACTTAAATATATGAGTAGCTGATATAAGTGTTATATATTTTCCAGTTGATAGCCACAGATTTATATATAAAAATTAGTTGATTTCATAAAATACATCTACACACACCTAGTTTGAAGATAGGACGGAAATACCCGAAACTAAGACTGAAACTCTTTAATCGTAGTTGATTATTGTTAAACACATAAATAAAAAATAAAAATATATATTTTTAGATATATATAATTAGTAGATGGCCACACCACACAGTCTTATAGATGGATAAGAATTAAGTGAAAGTTAAGCTTATGATATGATATTCTGATAGAACTGCGGCTTCGTCTGGTGCTCCTTGATGACATAGAAGCCCTTCGGTTTCCCATTGCCCGCGAAGTATTTGTGGAAACTTTGTTTGTTTACCGCTTGGGCGGGTGCATAATATGTTGGTGATTTTTGTTTCAATGATTTTCTATACTTGGATTTGCCGCTGCCGGTTGTGAAACTCTTCTCGATGGTGTCATTCTCCCAGGGTTTGCGCCACGTTGGTATGTTCTCAATATCCAGCAAGCGATTGCGATCCTCTGGCGATACGTGAGCAAAATGCGGTTTCTTGTGCAGCGCCTGCTTCAGAACGGGCAGATTCCAATGATAGATACGACCAGGCCGGCCATTTGAGCTAAACGGAAACGAGACCTGCAAAGCAAAAAGCATGCATAATTTATCAATTGAATGAGCTAAATAGCATTCATTAAGTTGCCCACTAAGCATTTCAATTAACATTACAGTCGAACCTCGCTAAGCCGAACAATTTCTTACACTCCACATCAATATGTATGGCAGGCCACATAAAATGCTATTTACTAAAATTATACACATTTTTTTTTATTATAATGCATACAAATTGCTGGAAAATGGCCAAGAATCTGTATAATCAAAATTGATATTCTTATTAATAGTTAACATAAAATTTTTGCATATATGGAAAAGAATTTTCTTTAATACTGAAACTGAACAATTGTCCCATTTTACTTGATGACTTTACTTGAGTTATGCCAGTTCATATTTTAATTATATTTAATATTTTATATATATGTTATTGAAAGTCAGACACAAATATTATATGATTTGCCAGGTTTTAGTTAGAGATGTTCGACTGTTCGACATTAGCACTAGCCATATCAGTGAATATCTGTGTATATAACTAAAACCATCAAGCGTCCCATAAATTAGTCAAAAACAAATTGCATTTTTTAATTGAAGCATCGCTGGCTTGCTTAATGGTTAATAGTTAATGGTAAATGGTTAATGGCCTTCACTTGCATATTCATTTGCCGGATGAACCGTGAGAGAGTAATAATTTCTGAGGCCTGCAGCATCCTTCAAGCATTGATGTTGACACAACAGAAATGGAATTTGCTGTGTGTATAAATAGCTGAGACTGTGGCAAGCTTGTCAGTGGCATTGCCACTGCCGACTGTCGATTGTTGACTGCCACTGGCAACTGGCAACTGCCACAAGAGCGTCTGCATGGAGGCTTTGTCCGAAGTTGGTAAGTCGGTCGCCAGTTGGCCGGTTATCCATTTGTTGTCTATATGAGGTGAGCCATGAATGCGGCATTCGACGAAATGCATTTGGCCCAAATGGGTAATTCATTTCGCTGCTCTTTGCTGCCCCTTTCTCTGTTTGTTCTAGTGTTGGGTGGTGTGTTGCATTGGGTGACACGAGCACGCAAATTGCAACACGATATGTTTGAGTTGGCGATAAAAAAAAGTGACATAGATAAAAAAGATTTCCTTTTCAAATTGAGTACTATCAATATGACAAGTTGTACGCTTTTAAGATAAATTCCGATTGGATACCAAAATATTCGGCTTTTAAAAATATATAAAAACAATCTCTTGATTTGAAGACAGTTAAAAATACATCTTTAAATATGCTATAAAAGATAATGGGACTGTTCTGATATTATACCATATACATCTCAGTATTTCCATTATATTCAAAAATCTATTGTTTTAAAATTTACGTCCACAAAATTAGAATAAAATTAAAATGTAAGAATACAATATCCTTGATTTAACATGGTCCCTAAAATCAATAAAGATTTTGAATTTATCACAAAGGCTCGTTAGATAAAGCAGAACTTATGATAATTTAGCATATCCCTATCAACATTTTTAAATTAACATTTCTTAAAAAATCTTTAGTTTTAAAAAATGTTAGCCTCCACAGTATCTCAATTTAGGTATGTGTTCTTTAAAATAATTCTTGAGAATAATTCTAAGAACATGTTGAGTTAAGGGATATTCATTCTAAAATTAATTCTCTTCTGTTTGTATTAAAAAAAAAAAAATAACAATTTTAATTTTAAAATTTAAAATGTTGAATATTAGGTAAAGCAGTTGTTTTGATAATCTAGTGAACCAATATGAGCATTACTTAAGATTTCATAATATCGTATTCTAAAAAATGCTAAAGCCAAATAAAGACCTGAATTAAAAAAAAGGTTAATCTCAAATAAAGATGTTCTATTTCAAACTTAAATTAAGAAGGCATCATTCCAGAAATTAAGTGGCTTAACCTGGGAAAACATTCGATAAACTGCTCTAAACTTGAAATATATTCTTCATATTAGTTGGCATTTTTTTGCACCGAATTAGTTTTCAATAAGCGTTGTTTGGTTGTTGGACAAATCCGACACGCACCCATCACTGTGTATATATGTGTGTGTTTTGTGTGTGTTTGTTGTGTTGCTTTTTTTTTTGCAATTTGTTTTGCTGCACATGCACGCGTGATGTTTATCGCCTGTTTGCTGTTGGCGTGGCCAAGAATCGACCGGGCCAGGGCAGTTTTGGCTGGCTGACTGGCTAGAGATATTAGAGCCAGTTCTTTGGATTGTTATTTTTTTCTCTCTTTGTTTTACTTGTTGCTGTTGATGTAAGACCTAATGGAATCCCGTTTACCTTTTTCCCGTTAGTTTTCAACGCCGACGCCTCCGTAGCCGCAACAACCTCCGATCTGGGTGCGTTTGGAATTTTTTGTGCGTTGGGCATCACCTTTGGGGCAGCAACCACATCCAACGCATTCCGGGAACTGCTGCTGCCGCTGCTGGGCGATGTGTAATAGTGTAGATTTGGCGGCAGTTTGATGATGAACATGTGTGAATCATCCCGTGATGCATGACGTCGTGACTCAACCGCCAGCCGTTTGCGGTTATGGCTGTTTGGCGCCTTAACCTTCATGAAGCCCATTTTGCTGCAAGTGCAACAAAACGAATGAGACAATGAAAATGCAGAGAAAAAGAGTCATATAAATAAATATTTTTAGTTGTGTGAATCTCGTCTGTCTGGCAAGTTCCAAACGTTTACCATGAATAATAATAAAACATAATTTATGGCCGCACTGGCACGCCAACTACAACAACAACAACAACAGCAGCAGTAGCAGCATTCGTGGCATGCAACAGTTTTGGTGTTGTTTTTGTTCTTGTTCGTTAGCACTAGACACGTTGCACTAATTAAGCCCAAAATGAGGGGTGCGCCCCTTTTTGCCCCTGCCAACATGCTCAGTTTAATTATACCCTTGCAGCGGCTACTTAAATTTTTATTATTTTTTAAGTAACTAACTATTAAGTTACGCGCTTTATTATGCTACTAAAAAATAATATTTATAATATTTATAGCATACACATATCAGCTGGAGTCTAAATTTATTTACTATAACGTTACTTTCCAAAAAAAAAAGATAATAAATCAAGTGCTTAAAATATTTATAACATAGTTAAAAAAAAAAAATAATAAATCAAGTGCTTAAAAGTGCAACTAATTAAAATATATAAATAAGTTACTATATATTAAGGAATACTTCAAAAGTTATTTTTAAAACAATTCTAAAAAATATTATAAGAAACAGATAAACATTTTAAATATATATATTTATATTTTATTTTATACTTTTTTGAGTATACAAAAGGATTGATATAAGTTGCAAGTTTTTTAATAAGTTTGCAAGTGTATTTAATCTGCGGCAGAAAGATAAATATGATAATCATTTTCAATACTTACTTTAGCAGCTTTTTGTTGAGTCCGTGTGCGCCTCTTGTCAGTGGTTTTTGTTGCTTTGCCCCAGACAAAGGAGCTGCAACAGCTTCGCCTCGCAAGTGCAACTGCTGCTGCTGCTGCTGCTGCTGCTGCTGCTTCTGGTGCAACTGCAACTGCTGCTGCTGATGGTATTTGTCCTGCCTTTTGTATTTGTAGAGGTGCGCGGCATCCTTGGGAATCGCTGGCGTTGGCCTTGCCATTGACTTTTGTGAAGAGTTGCTGCTGTTACCGTTCCCATCGCTGGCCTGAGCCAGTGCAGCGAGGCAAAGGAAGCAGCTTAAACTGCAAAATGAAACATTTTTTTTATGGTTGGCTCTTTTATATGGCAGTATTTTTGGATTTTATTTGCGAAATTCTATAAGGGATTAAGCCGCTTGTTGAGACTGAGGTTTCTGGTCAGCTTTCTGCGTTCTGCATTCTGCAATCTGCTTGGGGCTTAGGTTCAGGGTCAATCAAGCGTCAGAGGCTTCCACATTCGATTGCCAAGTGTGCAGTTGGCCTGTAATCCAAGTCAAGTGCCTACTGAATGCACTTCGTGTTGGATTTGAGAGGCGGCCAAACCTTTGAAATTGTAAACCCAGCGAACGTACAAGTGACGGACAGACTGACAACTGGCCCTCCGGAGCATACTACAGTGGAGCAAAGCTACAGTGGTCAATCAGTTGATTTTAATGGGCGAATAATTTGTATATCATTTTTATAAAACTGACTTCAATCTTTCCAATCTTTCTAAAATATATATTTTAATTTTTCAAAGCTTAAAGTTCATATGATGTTTGAAAAATAATAAGAGAATTTCAATTAAATCGTACATGAAATAAATGGAAAAACTAAACAGTGCATTTAAAGTTAAAATTTATAAGAATTATTGTCTTTTATTAAAAAAATGAATCGAAAAAAAAATAAAAATATGTAAAAAGTAAAAAGAGTTCAAAGTGTATTTAACAATAATATTTGTAAAGATTTTACATAAATAAATTATTGCCATTAAATTTAAAAAATTTAATAATAAAAAAAGTAAGAAAAGTTTATTGCTATTCAATTATTTTTAACGACTACAAAAATAGATTAAATAAATGTAAACACTGGAAAGATTTCTTTGAATATTTTTGATTCATCGTTTTTTTTTCTTATAAATTTTAGTTAAATAGATTTGTTACAATATTAATTTTTTTCTTGAAACTGATATTTTGTTAGAGTGAAGACTGTAAAAAGTAATATTTTTGTTGTTGTGCTTGTTGTTGTTAGTAAGGCCCAACAGTAATAAGGAAGAAAGCGCAAAGCAGACTGGCTAAAAATGTAAATGAGCACGAACAAAAATTACAATGTAATATGTGTGTGTGCAGAATGTAAAGTTGAGGAAACGATCATAGGCGAAAGTCACATGCGCTACACGATTCAATGGAAATGAAAGAATGGGAGAATGGATAGATGGATGGATGACAAATGAGGTGTGAGAGAATTTCAGTTAGTCGTAAGTAAAAGATAAACATATTGACAAGAAACTATGCTTCCATGTGTATATGATTATGTGTATATATATGTATGTATATTCTTATGTATATATGTGTTGGCATCGTAACGGACTGGCTGAGTGCTCCAGAAAATCATTGGGCTGCGCCAATCGATGTCGCTCAGCGAAAAGTTATTGACCGACTAAGCAGTTGGCCATATTCACATGCCCACCAGCCCGAAAGCAACTCAATCAACAAATTATAATGCACACATACTACTAATATCAGCATGTACATACAAAGTATTATGCATCGAATTTAACCGACGGCGACCACAGAGGAGCGACGTGCCTGGCATTTGGCAGTGGGTCCCAAGACAAGACTCTCATCTCTAAGTAAAGTCCCTCACACATATATTGCAACATACTTGCAACATTCTATGCGAAAAAAAAACTTTAAAGAAAGCTGCATTTTCTAATATGACAAAGAATTAATACTCTAAAAAAAATTGTGCTAGATTTAAATAACATGATTTACGATTCGAACAGCTACAAAATAAATATAAATCGATTTGATCCAAATTCGTTACTTAATAATTATAAAAGAATAAAAATACTGTTTAAAATTTGGCTTACTAAAACTTATCTTTGAAGCTCGAAAGATAAATGTATTAATTTTCGAGTGTACCTAAAGGTTAGAAATTAGACAGAAAAGTAAATAAGAATTCATTGAAGTCTTTATAAAAAGTAAGTGGAAAATGTAGAACTTAAACATTTCAAAATCGACCTTTAGGTATGAAAATAAGCAGAAGTTTAAATAAATTTACCATGAAGATTGTTTAATTAAGCTGATAAGGAAATAAGCCTAACGTTAGAATTAGATTAAATATTATAAATTTACAAGCAAAAAAAAAAAAAATATTGAATGCTTAACGCTTAATGCTTATTGGAAAAATTCAGAATTTTGATTGGAAAGTAAAATACAATAAACGAAACTTGCTGATCGTTTTAAACATTTTAACATTTTAAACATTTAAATATTAAACATTAAAATAGCAATGCCTTAAATAAATTGTATTGAAATGGAGTTACATATGAATTGACATGGTGGTAATACTCTCTCTCTCTGCCTCTTTCTCTGCAAGAGTATTCACGTCCTGTGCCCGAGCTGAGTCAAGACTCAAAATCAATGCGCCCCCCAGGCTGAATTAGAAGCAGCCTTTATTGCTGCTGCTGCTGCTGCTGATGGATGCCTTAGCTTGGGCCAAGTCCAAGTCGAAGTCATTGACTCTCAGGGCTTGGTCGCTGGGCATATGGCACATCGATTGCACTGCAGTATGGCAATGCAGGCAGTCAGATCAGAACCCATTTCAATCGACACGTATTTAGCATTGGCCACCAATTGTTGCCACACTTTGGTAACTCGTTTCGATTTTGATTTGCGTTCAGGTTAGTGTTCAGTTTTGGTTTGAGTTCTTGTGGTCCAGCCACGTATTGATAAATTGCAAAATAATCGAATGCAGCTCCTTTTTTTGCGGGCGCGTCCTGCCGCCAGACAGCATATGTGGCATTTTTGAATTATTAATGCAACCAGCACAAAAGAAGCCCCCAGCAACTATGAGAACAACAGCGGGAACAACATCTACCAAAACACAAAAAAACAGTTCGACTATGAGTACACCCTTTACTAATTGAAAAAAAATGTTCAAAGCATAAATTACTCTGAGAAAATCAAAGGGTTTTCGAGAGGCAAACTTTTTTGTATTTTACAAACAGAATCAAAATGTCCTTCGAATACACACAATTGGGTCAGATGGAATATTTGGCATATGAATAATACTCAGTTGAAGAATATTTTCGAACAACCTAATTGTGATTAGAGCGATTCCAAGCAAAAGTGACTCTGAGAAAATAAAAGAGTTTCTAAACAATATGTCGAATGGAATGTTTGGCTTTTCAATAATCCTTAGAAGAAGAATATTTTTCAAGAAACGAATAAAAAAAATAAAATATTTATTAATGATATGTGTCTGCAAACTAAAACTAATAAAATGGATTATTAATCTATATGGTATCGAGGATATTCGCTACTGAATGTTGCATACATTTCTACAATTTGATCATGCCATTTACACACTTGTCCAATGATTACAGGGTATAACAATCAAGAACAACGAACTTTGCGTGCTCATAAAGATAAATTCAAAAAGGGCTGCGTGTTGAAATCGAACTGAATATTTGTGGCCAAACGCGAACGCAGAAAAAACTTCGCAGAATGGCTTTTTAAATATCACAGATATTTATATATATATTTGCTGTCGAAATTTAATGTTGTGTACAATAGAATTATTGTTATAGTCTTTGGTTATAGCAATGTTTACCATTGATTAAACAGCATTAATACGACTCTTGAATTTCGGAGGGGGCAAGCTGCAACAACGAAAGCCGAAGGACAACTGATCTGTGGACAATTGTATAACACAAATCTGCTGCAAAATGTTCTGTTGACCATAAATCGAACAAAACGTATCTAGACCGGAAGCGCTGGAGTTGCCTGCAAACGACTCATGCAGCAGCCAACTCATGCAGTCCTTTGACATTTGTGAAACCCAAGCGCAAGATTAAGCCAGACAAACGCGGCTCCTGAGGCAGGCTGATGCCAGTTAGGATGCACTGAATATTCGACTGATAATATCCGGACACCGGCAGACAAACAAACACCAAGTCAAAGCATTTCAGTTGCCTGCAGATATATCGACGAAGGTTCAAATTTAAGGCCAAGCCAAGCAGAAGCAGACGCAGACAAAGGAAGCGATGCAATACCAGACGGAACCCACGCCCAAAGAGCTAATCTTTACACACACTTAAAATGATGCTTTAAGTTGGCAACTTTAGGTATGAAATTCAAATATAATCAAATTCAATTAGATTAAAAAACTGCTCTTTTTATTGATTCGCAGATGGCCGCTGACAACAATATTTTAAATAAAAAAAATAGTTTAAATTATTGGAAAAATATATCATTTAAAATTTGGGGAAAATTAAAAAAAAGTCATCAAATTTTTTGGTAAAGTTTTTCATTGTAGTTAAACTTTAATAAATCGAATGGCCATATACTAGCTATATAAACTTTAAGCTTGAGTTTGTGAAACAAAATGCAAATTAGGTCGAATAGTAGAATTTTTAATGTATTTGAATACATAATGTTATAGAAGTAAATGTGCTCGAAAGAATTTGTGGACTAATTTAAACTAATTTAAAAATCTTAAACTTTTTCAATGTCATAAATTTTAAATTATTATTAATTAATAAATGCTTTTAAAATTCCTCGGGATGTAAACAGATTAATTAGAATTTTACTATAATGACATGTTATAATTTTAAATAAAAGTTTTTAAGTTGAATATTTATCAAAAAATAATACTTGTAAGAAGACTTCTAAAATTCACTTTTCGGATCAATATTAATTTTATGAGTTATTTGTGCATATTTTGAGCTTGTATTTTTTAAATTTATAATTCATTTAATAATACTCGAAATGCATTCCTTATAAGAATTGCCTGGATACGAGAAACGTGAGCTTGCCAAGCAAACGAAGAGGACAAAAGGATTTTGTACAGCTGCTCAACTTGGACAAATATTCGCTACTTACCACAACCAGCGCCAGTTGGCGGCTCTTCTTTTTGTTATTGTTGTTATTGTTCTTGTTGCACTCATAATGATTAACATAAACTGAGTTGTCGTTGCTGGTTGTTGTTGTTGTTGCTGTTGGCACTTGATTTAAATCAAATTGGTATGCTTAGTGCATCGTTTAGTGGCGCCACAGTTGCAGGCATTCATTTAACTTGTCGTGTATTCTGTTTAACTTCTGTTATTCGATGCTTCGGCAAATCTGTTGTGAATAGAAACACATACTTAGCCCACCGCAGACACGTCCGCACGCGATAAAATCTCGCCAAAGACTGAATGGAGCTGCTGGAACCCGGCCGGTGCCAAGTGGCCATCGTTTTTTGGTATTGGTTCTGCTTTTGGTTTCGCTGCAACGTTTTGGCTTTGGCTTTGGCTTTGGTGACTTCGGTTTTTTGTTTACCTCGCATCGGTCGCTCGTTGTTCCCGTTGCTGTTGTTGTTGTTGTTTTTATACACTTGCCACAGAGTCGTCTTAATATTATTGTGGAGTGTGTAACAAGTTGATGGAGCTGATCCCGAGCATTTATATGTTTGCATTTTTGATGAGCATAAAAAATATAAAATAATTGTTGAAAAATTATTAAAAAATTTAAAATATATTTTATATCTGTAATTTAACTTTTTATGTGTTTGGAATGTTAAAATTTAACTAAATTAATCCGATGTGGAAAATCAGATTTAAAAAAAAACAAGTCGCATATTCAAACCGTTAAAAAAAAAACCAGCTTTTTGGCACCTTTTCCATATTCATTCTGAAAGCGAATTCAAACTTCGTTATGGCCAAGAGAGTTGTTTGCTTGTTGTGTTTGTTCCGTTGTCGGTATGCAAAAGGCCAACAAGCAACAATACAAAAGTCACGCTTAACGACTGCGACTGCGACTGCAACTCTTAGCCATGGTCTAGGCAATGCTGGACAACGGAGAGACCAGAAACGTTAAAAAAAATATATTTTACATATAGGGGCGGGAATGGGTTACAGTTGGTTTAAAAATGAATAAAGCATGGCTTTATGGCTGGGTGTCAACCTGAGACAGCTTTTGAAGAGGGAGAATCCTGTTGTAGGATGCTGCCACCATAGCCACTCACGTGGTCGCTGATTGATTGTTGTTATCCCGTAATCCCTAACCACCTCAAAAAATGTTTACAAAGGGTTGCATTTTAAGTGAGATTTATTTATGGGCCAGGCCAAAGCCGAAGACAACGAACGTTTCCAGTTGTAATGAGTCAACCACTCGTAATGATTCAATAGACCTGGACAATATTTGGCCAGCTCGAGCAATTGTTGTTGTGGTTCATCCTTGTTGTTGTTCTGTGGTGACAGGCACTGGCGAAAATTGGGCGGGTACTCGGCCAACTTGTTATTGTCAAATTGGCCAGGTTTGTGAGTGTGTGTGTGTGTGTATGTGTGCACATGTTGGCAGATTGTTAAGTACACTCAGCAAAACAAAAATTGTCAAAATATAAATGAGTAAAGCGCTTTACGAATTTAGAGACTTTAAGTTTTATTTTTTCTTAATGTGTAATAACAAAGGACTCTGTAATTTGTGCTTTCCACTGGTTGAGGAGGAATATGCCTCCAATCATGACTAAATTGTAGCTACAGGAATGGTAACACTGAGCATTGCTGGGTAAGTTGAAATTCGATTAACTAATTACATTTACAGATGGAAAATGTTTTATTCGTACGTTTTTGTGGTCAACCAACTGGCCAACCAACTGGCCAACATCATACGTAAACGATTGGGAGTAGGTCATCGCTCTTAGCTGGAAGTAATAAAAAAAAAATATATGTTTGTTTCTGTCTCGTAATCGTATTTTTTTTGTATAAATAAGAAAAAATGTCATTATTTTTTCAAAGGGAAAATGGTTTTCCTTGCGGGTTGCTGTACCAGGTGAAAAATTAGATTGCTGCACTGGCTAAATTGCCCATAATAAAAAAGTTTGCATACTTTTAGGATGTAATAAATTTCCAGCTACGCTGTCAAAATTGAAACCAAACCAAATTCGGCACACTTAAACATAAAAAGACTTTAAAACTGCAATATCTTAGTTTGATTCGTAACGATCAACTCTATCAAACACCATACAAGATGTATGGTTCATCCAGTTTTTTGATATAACTCTTAAAAATTATATTCAATTTTTTAAGAGTTGTCGTATATTGTTGTATATTGGGAACTTATTTGATTTTCACTTATCAAACATTTTTGATTTCAATAAAAAAAATTGGCTTAGCGCATATTAAGCCTCCGTTCTGTTGGCGTTCTAATCATTAATCTTCAATTGGTTTTCGTATTTTAAATTGGGATTCTATTTCATATTATATTTATGATAGAAAGCAACTACAGAAAGTTGTGTAATTAATAAATCTTATGTGATAGTTTGATTTTTGAATTATTCAATTTTTCCATTTGCCTTTATAATGGATCTAAGTAAAATGAAAAAATTCATATAAATTTTACGATTTGAATTAATACTGAAAACCGTTTGAAAGAAAGTTTTTGTCAAAACTGCAGTTTTAATAATTGTGCAATCGTTTGCAACCGACAGATTTAGCAGCTGTGTAATTAATAATTTACAATTCCAATAGTTGTACGTATTCCATTTAAATATTCGACTGAAAGAATTTGTGATTTAAAATATAGTTTATTGAAAACTATTTTTAATGTGTACATTTATTTCTGTTTGCTTTGCATTTGTACCTAATATACGTGTAGAAGTATAAAAACTATGTGTTATATATATTTATATATATATATATATGCAAATCTAACAATCACATTCGATTTAATTCTAACTTTAAAAGCGAAAAAACAATAAACTAAAAACAATGTTCAGTTGATAGACTATATATATAGAAACAACAACAACAACAACTGCAGGAGCAGCAGCACATTGATTAATTCTATGTGGCATTTGATGCACAATTCCCAAATTGTTTTTCAATGATTTTTTAAATCAAATATTTCACGCAGTAAAGGTTCCACCTGGGATGGGTTCACATTTAAATAGACATTGATAATGAATTTGTTCAGACGCTCCACATCCGAAATCTTTTGTATCAAACGAATAAACGCGTTCTTAGCCTCACAGCCAGGATAAACACTCTCCAGATATCTTCGCAGAAGATAATAATAGGAATTCTGTAAGCAAAACCAAACAAATTATTTTTTGGGTTATCATTGAAAATGATAATGGTTACAAACCTGGTCCAACCGAATGGCATCTTTGTGTATGAGACGTGCTCGGTTCGGTGCGAAAAGTACAATGGCACACATTATGAGTATGATGTTCTCATCCATGCGCCATTTCTCATCGAAGGTCATCATGAACTTCAGATGCTCCTCATAGACATTGCCCTTGGCAAACTTAAGCAGTTCGCTGCGTATGCTAAACATATTCTCTTTGGTATGCGGTACCTGACAGATAAATGTAAATGATAATTATAGAAATTGGATAAAGGTATTTAAGTGCAAGTGGACTAACCTTCCAAGCGGCACGATCTGTGTCATAGATCATTACGGATCGCATTATCATCATTTCGGTGCAGCCACCTTTGAGCAATGCGACCTGATCCTCTTGGCACATGTCACGGAATGCACTAATTTTCTTGGCCATCTTAATCAGACGCTTAATCGCCACCGCCGTCAAATTGATGAGCTGTAAAAGCTGTGGACTTTGCTTCGCATCGTCGGGCTGTGCGGGGAGAACGAGAGATAAAGGCTGTTTTGAAACTAACAATATTATGATAATAGTCAACTGTGACAAATTCGATTAATTTTTTTAAATGGTGTCGGGGGGGGGGGGAGTGGGGGGTGATTGTTTGTCACTGATTCAACATAATGTTAAGGGGCAAAGCTTATCAGACAGCGGCGCACACCTGCAAACGCTCTACATTTCAACGAAATGTGTATCACTTTTCCCAATTAACAGAACAAAATGTGCTAATCGAAACGGAACACAATCGAGCACAACTGAATAAAGTGGCTATAAATTCGGAGAGGGTGGGTTACTTATGAGCGCCTGCTATGCCAGGTGATAGTAGTGTACTGGCAACGTAATTTTGATTGCGTCTGAGTGATAATGCCATCAATGGTGCTTTCAACACGCATGCTCGACTGGCGGCAGGTGTTCTGTGCAGCTCTATTTTTTATCTCTTTCAAACAAACTGTAACAAAACAAATTCGACTCTTGCTTGTTGATCCAATTAAATAATAATAAAAATACGTGTCAATTCATAAAGCGCGTTCAAAATTCTTTGTGGCGAAAAATGAGCGGATCTTTGCTGACGTTTGTTTACATTGAGGAGGGTGTCTGTGCTGGGCAAACAGAATTTGTTAGAGATGCACTGACTCATGCGCCAGGTGTTAACTACCAACTGCAAACTGCTAACTTTTATATCACCTTTTTTAACAAAACAAGCGACCAAGATTAGATAAGCACAGAAACACAAGACCGAATATACAAGTATGTGCTCAGGTGTGTGTGTGTGTCATAATTTTGGATATTCAACCTAATGGGATTATGAATTAATATAATAATGACCTTAATGCGTTCATCGTTCATCATCAATGCGCTGAGATCTTCGTCGACGGGATCATAGAGAGCCTCGCTTGCCAGCCGCAACTCGCGCAGTTTCATCTGCTCGGCCTCGTTGAGGTCGCGCTCCATAAACACGCTCGATGGGGCACAAATGGGTTGCTGCTGTTGCAGATGTTGCTGTTGCCGCGCTGCTGCAGATTTGCAGCCACCGTACGCCGGATTGTTGCCCATATAGATTCCGGGCATGCCGCCAGCAGCATGATACATTTCATCCTTGTTGCGAGCGGGGGGCGTCTGCAAGCTGTTAAATGCCTGATACTCCAAACGGATCACTTCAGAGAGCACAGATTCTAAGGAATTGATGCTCGAGCTGCCATCCATACTGAGCTCATCAGTATCAGTGCAGTTCTGCATAAAATCCTTTAATAAAAAGTCTGGGGCATTCGGTAAATACTTGGGCAAGCTGTGATTGCCCGATGTGCTGGGCAGCTCATCTTCTGTTTGCGGCGACTGATAATGTAGATCAATTGGAACACTGTTCGCAGGACTCGCACTGCTGCTGGGCGGCGAGGTTAACGCTGTTTCTCTCGTGCTAATGCTACTACCCGTTGGACTGCCATGCAACATTGTTTGTATGACGGTGTCCACTCGTATATTTTGCGTCTCTCGTTTCTCCAACTGATTTCCGATTGTAGACTCCTCTACAGCGGAATCGGCCGGTCGAGTGGTGCCATTAAAGATGCGATTTAGCATTTTGAGTGCCTCGGCAGGGGTGTTCATAAATTTGTTCATTATATCGATCGCATTCTCTGGTGATCTCATCAGATTCTGCATAAACTCGACCACATCCTTGGGCGAATCAACAATCTTTGAGATGATCTCTAAGCCATCAGTTGGCGAGCTCATAAATTTGGTAAATACTGTTAAAGCGTTAAATGGCGAGTTCATAATTTTGCTAATAATCTTGAGGGCGTCACCTGTACGAATTTATTAAATATCATTAGTCATTGTTTTCCAATGAAATATTGAATAAGATATTCACCTGGATAGTCAATCAGATGTGACACTAGCTTTAAGGCATCCTTTTGTGAACTAATTATCTTCTCCATCACCGAAATGGACTCTTTCTGAGTCCGCATTAGCCGATTGATGGCCTGACAAGCACGATCCGGATCCGCAACGATCTCATCGACGATCTTATCGGCAGTCATTAGAAGCGGATTCGTTTCAGCCAAACGATCCGTTGTTGATGGTCGATTTATGGTTGTTGAACTCGTTGTTCCGATTACTCCGATATTTGCGTCACTGTCCGGTGAGCTGCAGCTGTGTGAATCCTGTGAGCCGTTATATGTGTCCAGATTACAGCTGCTATCGGCGACAGCACCCGCTACTTTGCCATCATCCCCTTCCGCATCACCATCCGCATCGGCATCGTCGCCACCATGTTCCATCATTCGTCGCTTGGCGCGATTATTTTCGATTTTGCGACGTTTGATCATTTTATCCTCCTCGGACATGATGTTCTCGCTCTTCATGCCAATGTCGAGACATTTTTTCAGGCGACACTTCTGGCAAAAGCGACGGGTCACCACGGTAATCTCACAGTTCTGATTGAAGGGGCAGGTGAACTGCTTTTTGGCCAGCGCATTGCGACGAAAGAATGCCTTGCAGCTCTCGCAAGTAACGGCATTGAAATTGTATCCCAACGCCTTGTCGCCGCACACGGTACAGTTCTTTGGGGGTGACATATTGTGCAGCCCTGCCTCTGCCACTGTGTCGCCCCAGCTATCAATTAGACTGGTGATTGATTTTTTAATTGCTCTCCACTTTTGTTGTGGACGTTTGGCCCGCTATTTTTACGTTTTTTTTGTTTTGATTTCTGTTTTGCTTTAGTTTTACCCGTTATGCGCCTGAAACATTTTCTGCGTGGCACGATGTCCTCTTGAATTGCACCGTCCAAGTTCCAAGAGGTATAAACCATCAAGTTTCGTTATCACCACACATATTTTAATTAATAGGTCCCCTCTTCTGAATTCTGCGAGCCCGTGTTTTTGTGTAAAAGCCAATCACATATTACGTTCACACAAGACTATCGATGAACAGCTGTGCATATGAATCAACTAATATTAGACCACACTTATCTTGGAACAGCTGTGTTTGTGACGTCAACGTGGACCATGGAAGATAATTCGATTGTTACAAGAGGATCATAACATTGCGTTTTTTTTATAGCATATATAAGATTAGAAAAGAAAACGATATAGTTCAAAGAATGTATATTCTGTTCTGCTTCTGTATTACAAATTCATTACGTTTTTATTTAATCTTTTTAACGAAAACCACGTAATTTGCTTAGTGTGACGTCAAGTGCTACGTTAACCACAATCTTAGTTATCTGTTTGCTTTCCTCTTCAACTGAGTATGAAATAGCAGAATGTGATTGTCGAATTCTGCTCTCACGTGTGACTGTCAAAAGAAGCAGCAGCAAAATTAATTGTAATTGTTGTGCTGGGAAAAATTGAATTAAATAAATATGAATAAAGTAAAAACACGTCTGTCGAAAGCTGGCGATATTGTCGCATACAGCGAAGGCGCCATACGCAACAATATTTCAGCTGTTGAATATTGCCGCACTTCAATGGCCGCCATCTCGGGCTGTGCTGCTGGTAAATTATGAATCAATTAAATCAAGTTGAATATTTACATTCACATTATTTATCACCGACAGGAATCTTGGGATTGAGTGCCACACTTGGCTTCTTGTTCTACTTTATATCGGTGCTTGTGCTCTGGATAATGGTGCTGATGAAGTCAGGCACACAGTGGCGCAAGTATTTCATTAATCGTAAACATCTACTGACGAACCAATTCCTGGGCGGCCTTTGCACCTATGTTTTATTCTGGACATTCTTATATGGCATGGTGCACGTATATTAAAATCGGCCCACCATCAAATAGACAAATAAACATAGCTTAAGTTTGTGGCAAAGTGGAGCAAATTCGTGTTTTTTTCTATTTCTATTACTATGTAGACTAGATCTAGGTTTGCACAACGGAAGCAGCTGCTGCTGTTCCGGAACAATCGCACCACGGCGTTTTATTTACATCACAATCGAGCAATATGTTTAACACGGTCACATTGACACCGTCAATGGCCAGCTCGTGTACTTTGAGTATTTTATAGCTGACATTATTAAGGCCGGTGTTGTGATCTCTTTTGCGTGTCATCTCCTTCTGATTGAAGCATTTGTGTGTGTCCCGCTTGCGATGATGGCGATTGTGAATATGACTAAAAGTGAAGCAGGTGTCAGCGTTAAAGTAATTGATTTGCAAAGTATTCATACCTAAAAGTGTTGTTGATGCCAGTCTTAATATTGTGGGGACGTGTTACTTGTAGTCCTGCATCCCGGATGCGCACAAAAAACTCATCATCCTCCAATCCCCAGCCCCAGTATTGATTTGACATGCCATTCATTTGCTTAAAGTGCTCGCAACGCACCAGCAAAATCCCACCGACGAAATTATCATAATGGTATTTGGGATGTAGTTTGGGGCCGGCAATGTGCAGCGGTCCCATTTCGCTGGGATACTCATACAAAAGATCCTTATTGAGTGGCAAGAGATCTACATCGTGCATGGCAATAAAATCGTAGACTTCGCTGGTGAAATGGAAACCCACATTAATCAGCGAGGCGCGATTAAATCGATATCTATCCACCTGATTGAGCACGAAGATATGATGCTCGATTCTTTGGTTACGCAGGAACTTTGTCATGTGCGGCACGAATTGCAGAAGCTCTTCGAATCTGTCCCGAAATGGCACTAAAACAGCCATCTTATGCGGAGACGGTGGCACACTATGGGATTTAATATTAGTCAGCTCCTCGCTGCCCATTCTATTCTTCAGCGGGCAGATGCAATCTAGAAAAAAGTTATTTATATACTTTGAAATGTGCCCAAAAGGAATTTATTTGTTTTGTTTTCGTTTCCATTTCGCACCTGAGCTAAGCGGCAAAAAACTGAGCACTGCAATTCCACCTATGCAAAATGTTAGGCCACATACAAAGAGCCAGTTTAGTGTTGATATGTTAGCCATCTTCATTGTTGTTTCACTAATACTAAATTATTAACTTATTCTGTTCTAACTAAATCACGCCATATAAAAAGTAAAATAATATTGCCTTTCTTGTTGCTTCGTATTTCACTACAGGTGTGGGCACCCAAAAAGCATTAACATTGGCTGTTGCTGTTACTAACAGCGCTCGCTCAGTTTTCGTTTTCGTTAACATTGATTTAGCTTAGTTTATACCAACTAAAACATTAACAAAACCATGGCTCAACACCAGAAAGATTTTCTAACAGCAATAGAAACTCGCAAGACAAAGAGAACAACGTCAAAAACTGCTGTTTTGCGCAGCTTGCTTTTTAAGCAGTATTTTCAGAAAAATAGTCACTCAAGAAATATCAATATATAAAAAATCTATTGAGATCCAAATAAAATAACCGATTAAATACAAAAGGTTCCAGTTGGTGGTTTTAAATAAAGAAACTACACACACTCTTGTAGCTCTCATTAACTTACAAAATAATTGGCGGGATTACATTTGTGTTTGCATTTCGGTTTGTAATCGATAAAAAAAGGGCAGATAGTGCAAAGCGAATTTTACCATTTTCCAACACCATTGACAGTCAACACGTGAAGCTGATCCGAGCTAACGTTTTGAAATAGAAAACCAAAATGAAGACGCCTAAAAATAAATCGAAAAATAGCAATGATGAATTAAATCAAAAAGATAAAACAGTGGACTTGTCAAAGGAAAGTAAAGCAGTCAAAAAGAAGCCAAAAGCACAGAAAACAAAAGCCACAACCGATGCCATAAAGAAGGCGGTTGTGACCGATGCAAAAACGGGCGGAAAGGATTTAACAGCCTCTGATATAGCCAAGATAGAGAAGAAGAAGGCCAAGAAGCAGGCACAAAAACTAAAAAAAAAGGAAAACAAATTGGCAGGCAAAACAACATCAGAGAGTGAAAAGGTAAAGTCGGAGCTCGAAGCTGCGGTAAAATCCAATAAAAAGAAACCTCCTTCGAAGGAGACGATTCCTGCCACGGAAAACCCTCCTGCCAAGAAGAAAACGCCATCTAAAGTGAATCCCAAAAAGGAAAATAAACTTAAGGCGAGGGAAAACAGGAAAACGAATGACAAAGATGAAGGTATGCATTATTATTATTAATATGACTACCTCCAACTGCAGTCACTCAATAAAATTCATTCTACTTGGAATAGATGCAGTGAAGCGCGAGCGGGATCCAGCTGCAGAAGCAGCAACCATATTCATAGGGAATCTTCCAATTAATACGAAACGTGTGCAATTGGTGCGTCTACTGCAGCCTTTCGGTAGCGTGAACTCCATTCGCCTGCGCACGGCAGGTGGCAAGCAGCTGTTCAAGCACAAGCAGCGCAAAGGAGCGGGCTCCTTAAACGCCTACGTGGTGTTCAACAGTGCGCAGGTTGCGGAGAAGGCACTTGCTTTAAATGGCACCGAATTCAAAGAGAATCATTTACGTGTGACACCGGCTGCAAAAGCCGGAACAGCCTATGGAAATGATCCATCATCAGCTCCCAGCGATGCGGATAACAAGCGCACCATATTCGTTGGCAATCTGAAATACTGTGCGTAATCTTTAAGCAAATCACAATATAAAATTGATATTTTATTAAGAAAAACTCTCGTTTCAGCTGCGAATGAGGAAAAGCTGCGTGAAATCTTCTCCAGCTGTGGCGAAATCGACTACATACGTTGTCTGCATGATGGAGAGCGGGGTTGCAAGGGTGTCGCATATGTCTGCTTCCAGCAGCCGGATGCAGTCGGTCTGGCCCTGGAGCTAAACGAGACGATGCTGGACGAGAGACCAATCCATGTGGAACGCTATGCGGTTAAAAAGCTGGGCGCAAAACAAGCACGCGATTCTGCTGCAGCTGCAGCCGGAAAGGCAACTCCTCAAAAATCAAAGAAAATGTTAAATTCGAAAGGTGCCCAAAAACGCATCGATAAGAAACAAAACAAGGAGAATGGAAAACCAGCTCAAGCCGCAACCAAAAAGAAATCAGATTACAGAGGAGTCAAAATGGATGCCATAAAAAAGGACAAGAAACACAAAAAGAAATCCAACAATCAGATGACCGCATTGGCCAAGAAAATTGCGCCAAACCCCAGCAAATGATTTAATGAAATTCATATTTTGAGGCTTTAGTGTAAATAATTTACAAAAACCTAAAAACGACGACTGTTTTTTTTTTTAATAAAAAATTACAAGGGAGAAAATTCACTTTCCAGTGTTGCATACTTTTTTGTTTCAAAAAAAGGTTTGGCAATAGTCTTAACTCAAAGGCTAATTTGTGCTTTCCAATAGATGAATTGGTTTATGTTAAAAATATATGCAAAACTTACACCAAAATTCCACTTGGATTGTAATTGTATATTTATTATATCAAATTAAAAGTGTACATTTTGGTACATTTGCACCTAGTTGAATAAGCAACGTGCCTGCATTCATCGCCAGTTGATGTGTAAATTTCACTGCATCTAGTCGCCGTAGCAGTCAGCTTGTCACTGCCAGTGTTGATTTACAGCGTTCAGTCAGCTGTTTTGGTTGTTATCGCACAAACAGAAATTTCAAGTCAGTTTTGTAATTTAATAATATAAGTGTTTAAATTATTAAAGAAAATCAACGACAAATTTAGGTAAGCACGGGAATGCAATTTGGTTATTATTGGCCAGCCAGTTAGCACACAACTATCTACCGAACTATTTACCCGCAGGATGAATAATCTGTGCAAAAATTTAAAGCTTCCACGCTTTGCCCGAAACTCAATTCGGAACTTTGTCGGACTACATAATAATAATAAAAATAATGCACACACTTTGGAACCGTTGCGTCAACGTGAACTAATACGCGTCCATGGTGCTGAGGTGACACCATTCCTCCAGGGCCTCGTCACCCAAGATGTGTCTCGCCTGCAGGAGCCCAATGGGCCCCCTTCAATTTACTCCCTCTTCCTGAATCGCGCTGGTCGCGTAATGTACGACACCATCATCTATCGGACCAATAATAAGGATACATATTTGCTGGAATGTGATCGTGATGCATCCTCTGATTTTCGTCGTCATCTGCGCACATATCGTGTGCGTAAACACATCGACATAGACACAGTCGACGATGAGTATGTGCCATGGGTTCTCTTTAGCGACGTCCAGCAGAAGGACGTCGAAGCTAGGATGGCCAAAAGTCAACAAAAGACTAAGGATTTGTTTATCGCATCGGATCCGCGCATTGGGAGCTTAGGCATACGCATCCTGGCGCCGTCGGATATGAGTGATACACAGCTGGCGACAACTTTGTGGCGCAATCATGAAGTGGTCGCCGTCAATCCCGACAAGGAGAATAACTACAAGCTATTACGCTATAAGCAGGGCGTTGGGGAAGGCATCGAAGAGCTGCCGTCGGGCAAATGCTTTCCCCTGGAGGCCAACGCAGATTACCTCAACGGCGTCAGTTTCAACAAAGGCTGCTACGTTGGCCAGGAGCTAACCGCTCGCGTTCATCATTCGGGCGTCATCCGTAAACGTTATATGCCCATTCGATTTACCGCACCGATTCACTCCGATATGACGGTGAAATCTGTGTCGGGCGCCAGTCTTGGACGTGTCCTCGGGTATGCCAATAATCATGGTGTGGCTCTGTTGCGCATCGAACCGGTGCTGAACAGTGCCCAGCAGCTCGTGCTGGACGGTAATCACTGTTTTACCGAGCGACCCCATTGGTGGCCCCATGAGGCGACCACAAAACGGGGCATCGCTACTGTCAACAGCGAATAGGAGCACAAAAATTTAATTTTATTATATGTGTTATTAGATGTAATATATTGTTGTTGTTGTAATCATATTACTTAGCTATACGTATATTTGTAGTAAGTAAATTTGGCAATGACTGTCGAGACAAAGAGAGATCTTCCACTTTATCTTGTTGTTGCAGGCACGCTTCGCCATGTCCCAGGATCAGATCTTTAACGATGATGATGACGAATTTGACTTACGTCTGCTTGATGATGATGGCGCTGATATACAAAGATTAAAACTACCGGCTGAGAAGGAGAAACCCGAGGACGATGCGGATGAGCGGATTGCACGAATTGAGTTCCATTGCAGCGCTTGCAACATGCACGAACTAGTCCATTATTATGGAAAGAAGCCGCCATTTGGATTGGGCATTCAATTTCGTGAGGATAGCTTTGTGATGCGTGATCCGTTCCAGGCGCCACCGCCACGCTGGCAATCGAAGGCCGAGTACTATGTGGCATTGGGCGTCAAGTGTGCTACGTGCGGCAAGCCTGTTTGCAAAGATGCAGCCTGTAGTTTCTATTATACACAAACCTATTGCCTGCCCTGCGGCAGTGTCAAACTTAAATCCTGGCCAGTCGAGGCTCAGAGCAAATTGCGCAAACAACTGGAGGCTAGCAAGCAAAACGAACAGTCTAATTAGCCTTAATAAAAACCTTTTTCACTTTATTCCACACACAAACAAGTATTTTTTATTGATTGTTTTCAATATAAAACTTAAAAGAATTTGGCGCAAAAGCAAACTGTAATCACAATGTTAGGTTTTTGTTTAGCATGTTAAGCAACTGACAAGTATGTTAATAAACTGTTAACGTAATGCTAGATTTTGGTCTTTATTTATTTATGCAGATACACTTATATATTTAAAATTTAATAGTTAAAGCACATTGTTGGTTCATCACTAGTAATACATACAAAAGGGTATTGTGATACCTTATATAAAAGAATGCATTAACACAGATAAAAATGGACAATACGATATCCTAAGATTATCAAAATTTCCACAGCAGTCGAGTATGTTAAAATTAAATAGAAATATTTTATATTCACTTCACAAAACTATGACATCTCTGAGAATGGTGGTGTCCAGCTATATTTATATGTTTGGAAGATATTAATATAATATTTAAGGCAGATGGTTGACACTGGTTAGGGATTTAGATTTTTCGTTGGTAATATACAAATATACTTTAAGAATATAAACGAATAATAGCAATTTCTGAGAATAACTCTGTCCATGGATGAGTCTAGTACGCATAATTTAAATAAATAAATACTTACTAAACAATATGGCATCGATGAGATTTGCGGCTCCGAAAAGAACATATTTCATGCGCACATCCAAATCCATTGGACAAGTGAGGCAAAAGAAATCGGCATATCAGTAATTGTCAGTCTGAACTTCTCTTGTGGATCTTGCTGATCCTGCCCAGTAAGGATGGGAATTATACTGAATTTCATATCGCCGCGTTTTAAGAGGGTTTTATCAACATATTCAGTTCAAAAATTAAATTAATAATATGAATAACAGTTGTTTAAGAAATAATTTCAAAACAGTTTGCAATCGTTAAACTGCCATCGCTTATGCTACAAATATCGATAGTTAGATTACAAGTTGGGTATATAGCCAACGATAGCTTCATTCGTGCATTTAGTCAATTCGGAAGCGAGCATCAAGCAAGTGGGGCGACGCTTAGTTGTCTCTCGCGTGTCTCTCTGGTGTGTTGTATGTCATTTGTAGTCGTCGCCCGCGCTACTTGTTTAATCTTACATTTTAGTATGACTTCAATAAAGTGTAATGTGTAATTGAATGTGTGATTTGTAATTTAATTGACTAATTCGCCAAGAGAACTGACAAAAAAAATCAACGCCGCTGCAAGCAGTTCGTGAGAATTTGACATTTAAATCGAGTTGTTCCTGCTGCTGCTGTTGTTGTTGCCGTTGCCGCTGCTGCAAATACTTAGAAATAATAAACAACAAAATAAACTGTAGCATAGCAGCGGTGTTTTAAGTATTGGCGTTGGCGTTATATGTATATTTTTTCTTTATGCCAAAATTGTGGACGCACCCACCAAAAACAAGCCAACAACAACAACAACAATAAAAACAATACAAAATTCAAAAAAGCCCCAATTCCAATTTGCTGTGTAACTGTGCTTGTAACTCTGTGTGTGTGCATGGGTGTGCGAGCGAGGCAGGGACAGGAGCATGGGCTGCCCAGCCGGTTTCGCAGCGATAGTTAATTAACAACAATAACAACGAAAACAACAACATATGTAAAATTACCCAAAAGAAATAAATCGAAGAAGTAAAAAGAGCATGCAACGTATCAAGCAATGTCCCTTAACATATTTCAATGTATACATAATTGTTTCCTATGCATGTTTCAAATGAACAACTCCAGCAACATCAACAACAACATTAACAGCAACATTATCAACAACAGCAATCGCAACAACCGTCCCCAAAAATCCTCCAAAATGCACTCACCGGGCATTGAGTAGTTTCTATAATTAGCCAAAAAGCACCAAAGGTGGTCTGCTCTGCTAATCATTGAATTTAATTCGCCCCACCTCTCCATCCCCATTCACCCCCCCTGCGGACCAAGAACACACATCACCTACGGCTCAGAGCAGCCCAAACACACACAAGCAGTAAACAACGCCACCCAACTTAAACATCATGCGACGGTCGGAGCTGCTTCAACTAACCATTCTTGTCTACGCTTGTTGCTGCTGGCTTCTTGTTGATGCACACAACTGTCAGCATCAGCATCCCAAGGCACATGAGGTGAGTAAGCTTTGCAGAGCTCAAATGTGGATTGGCTAAATATAGTTTTTTATTTAATTAGTTTTGGTTAGCAAATATTGCCAATTTCTGTGCAAAAATTATATATTTGCAGTCTTTCAATATAGTTCTGTACTTCGGATTTTGTTTACTTTTAATAGTATTTTTTTTTTTAGTTGAGTATAATATTCTATAATTTGTAATTGTAAAATTATTGACAAGTGAGGGCGAAGTGGATGGCCGACGGAGAAAAATGGTTTCTAATTCAAACATCTAAAACATACCTCGACTTTCATGTTAAGTTTCTATACAAAAAATGGCTCACAAATTTTCCAAATGTCAAACATTTTAAACGACAAAACAGAAAAAAACAATGTAAAACTCGTTTTACGAGTGTCAAAAAATTGCCGGCAAACTTTTGTAATTTTTTTCTATTTTATTCGGTCTGCATTAAGTTCAAAAATGGACTAAATGAAGGCAGCTGAAGTCAACAAGTAATTTTAAGTTCAAAATAATTCAAGCCTCACTTTAGAACTCAGGTTCTGGAAAAGACATGGCAAATGAATTTGTATTAAACGCACTTTTTGTGTAACTGGATTAGCTCCGAGTATAATCTAATGCTACCCACTCAGCTCGACTCGACCAAGTCCTTTACAAATCCCCCAAGCACAACTCAACGATCTCAATTTCTTACTTTAAATTCGGATTCCCCTCCGCTGACCGCTGCCACTTTGAAGTGCGACAATTTTGATTACGAGAACATTTATAATATCTTCCAATTAGGGCAAATACGTACAGCTTAATTAGTGCGTAGGTGCACTCAAGTGAGCATCAAAACCAAGAATTGAATTTCATAATTGTGCAACTAATAGCGTTGTGGGTGGCTCAAGATGAAGGATTAAATTGTGGCTTTTTCATTATATTCAACACGCATGTCCCTTATAGACATTATTCAAAGTTTATATAATTGCAGCTGGCAGGGATTCGAAATCATTTAAAATTAAATTTATTGTTTTGTAAGATTTAAATTTTGGCAAAGAGAATTTAAGATGCCAATTTCTCTTTTAGATACCTTTGGATGTTTTATAAAAGTAAAGTTTTTTCCTACATTTTCCTTAGTTCCCTTCTGGAATTTTGAAAAACACTTTTAAATATGTGTTATTTTTATGACATGTACCAAGTATAATTATTATAGAAAAAATTGTCGGACTTACAGCAAATACCTAAAATATTTTTGGTGTTTTGGAATTAATGCAATAGATATAATTTATTTTGAGTTAAGAAATGATGTGCAATTTTTCTATATATTTGCGTTTTTGGTTTTTGTTTATGTGTGTTTGTTTTGCAATTGTTATTTTTGAGTCGAGTAAAGTTCTCATGATGCTGACTGCCACTGTTATTATTGGCTAATTCCATTTGCTAATCATAAGCAAATATATGCACATTAAGATTCAGTGCAAAGACATGCGATTGTAACGGTTTTTGGGTGCAGGGTGTGGTCTGTTGGCAAACATCGGACGTGGGGCACAAAACCGGCTCTTGGCGGCATTGGCTATTTTGCACCGATTTAAATGTCTGCCACATGTCCACCAATTGTCTGCCACCTGTTGCTGCGACTGCTGTTGCCGCTGATGGCCAAGTGCAGAATCAGTCAAGTCTTTCTAACTGAGATAGACATACATTTAATTGCCGGCGCACTTCGTCATAAAAAGGTCAAATGCAGCTGCGCAAAAAAAGAAATAATCACACTATTTACATAATAATTGCGGTTTACTGATTAAAACGGGAATATTGTGTTTAGCCGAGTCATGAAGTAATAAATATCGTTCCATCGCATTTAAATAAAGCAAGTTTAACTTAATTAAAATCACAAATATTTCTGGGTAGACCTTATTAAAATAAAAAGAGAAAGAGGGAATGGAAAAATTAACCACATATAACTACATATATATATATATATATATATATATATATATATATATATATATATATATTATTTATATATATATATCTACTTTCTTGGTAACCTTTAGTACATCCATAAAATAAACAACAAAAGACGGAATACATTCTATATACGTTTATATCATAGTATTGAAAGTTGAACTGAAATTGATCTGGACTTACTATATATATATATATAAAATGAGGTTTTTAAATATTTAAATTTTGTGTAAAAGATTATGAAACTGAAAATATTGTAAATTTAAATCAAAATATATATAAATATATTTATTTTATTTCACTTTTTATATATATTACTTATTTTTGCATATATGGCTTAGTAGAAGTTTTAGATTATAAATGCAGGGTATCTGCTAGGCAACCCATATATATTATTCATTTCTTGTGAATAACTTGAAGTTAATCCGCGTGCAATTATTTTAATTATTTGTAACTTGAACTGAACTGAACAAAATGCAATCATTCCGGCGATAGCCCAGCAATGCTTCCGCCGCCTGCACAATTCACGCCCGGATCCTGACTTTTGCCGGAGATTGCTCGGATTTGAACGAGTATGTAAATTGTGAAAAATGAATGCGAGGGCAACCGAGAGTTGAGTCTGTGTCGAAGCTAATGTATATATATATATATAAATGTACTTATATAGGTTTGTGGTGAGTGGCACCAGTTCCTCAATCCCACAGTGCAGTCCATTCTAAACCCCTCGAGCGGTGAACGCTGGCCAGTTTTAATTAGACTTAAATAAATTGAAATTGAGAACTCGGCAATTTAAGTCATCTGTCACTGTCTCTCGGAGAAAAACTCAGAACACTAAGACAATAATAAGGATTACGAAAATGATGTTGATGACGATGTAAAAATAAATACCTTGAATACTTTGAGCGTTTAAGGCCCAGTTATGGTTAAATTGATTATTGTTTCCAGTTTCAACAATCATTTAATTCAATCATAATTAATTAGTCATTTTGTGGTATTGCTTAAGTTTAAAATCATTAAGAAAACATAAAATTACAAATTTTGAAAACTATTATCATATATCAAACAACAAGTTGTGTAATTAAAAGCGTGCTTCATGACCTCAATGCAATATTTTGTAAGTTGTGCAAAGGTTGCGCATGAAATTGAATATATTTGAAACACATTGAAATGCAACGTTTTTGTTGCTATATATAAACGGAAATATATAAGCAGTTAAAAGCTTACAAATTCCTTATTAACACTACATAGATTTATATATGGAAGTACAATGATGTGGTCTTTACTAAATTCTGATTTCCTCCTGATTGTAAATAATGTTTCGTTTTTGTTTCTAAGATTTATAATTTGAAGGAATATGGATAAATTGCACATGGCTCAAAGCATATTATGTACTTAAAAGTGCTTAGAAGCAATTGAACATAAATTTAATGAAAAAAATAACTTTATTTTAGATGAAAGTCATTGAATGTGACTACATTATTTTCTATTATTTGTAGTCAGAAAATACAAACAGAAAACAAGTTTCTTATAAAGGCAAAACAAATAAAAAGAGACAAGAGACACACATATTTTTATGATTTTATATTCATGCACATAATTTATATTAAATTTATAAGCTTAAATTTTTTAGAATGGAAACAGGCCTAACTAGGCTATTAAATTAATTTTATTTTTATCAATATTCGGAGAGGATTATGCGACAACGTAATTAGCAAATGAACACCCGAATTTGGCATCATTTTAGCATCAACACTTGCTATAGTTTTATGCTCTTTTCGATTTGCATTTATAAATTTGAGCGATTTTCCAGCTCTAAAGTGGGTGACGAGAGCATGGACAAATTTATAATTAAAGCTGTCAGGGTGTCGAAAAAGGTTACGGCCAGGCGAACAGGCTGGCGTGGATGACACAAAACTAATAGTCTACTTTATCTGTACCAATTTCAAATGCGGCTGCATAACTTAAAACCGTATAAGATGCCAGTTAAGAGATCTTTAGGTCAATACAAATTATCAATAAAATGCATAGTTATTTCCATAAATTTGCTAAATGTGTGTGTGTTTGTGTGTGTGTATGTGCATATATGTTTGCTTATTCAAGTCTTAAATGCATAACTTGCAAAGATAGAGCTTAATGTGACCACAAGAAAGTAATAGAGAAAGACAACTGCAATTGTGAATGTAACAGTAGTTGAATTATAAATTGAGATGAATGTATGTGTGGATGTATACGTGTACACACACACACACAAATGTGTTCATTCATAGGCAGTATTATCAAGTGCAAGAGATAAAAAAGGAAAAAAAAAAACTGTTCAACTTATCTCCAGCCGATGCTGCTGCTGTTGCTGCTGTTGCTGCGTGTGCCGAAACAAGTTTGTTGGTTGATTATTATACTACATGGCTCGAGGCTAATTTGGAAACACACACACAGGCTAAAATATTATGAATTGGCGTTTTATTTATGCATGTATTTGTTACAACGCAACAAGTTACTAAATTGACAATTGGCACACGATGAATGATGCACAGCGAATGGGTTGGCCCAGTCCGCGACGAGTTTCGTTTCTTGCCTCATGGCCTTGAGCAAAGTTCGCCATTTCGTTTGGGTCTCTCCCCCGACCGCGTTTTGTTATTATGAAAGGGCCTACCCCGCCTCCCTCCACAAAAATATCAATTCCTGTTTGCAAATTAATTTTCAGTGAGCATAAAATTTAATTTACAGTTTTCATTTGGTTCTCAATTACAGTCAGTGTCAGTCAATGATGTAAGGCAACGTGCCGTTCGGCGAATCTGACGCCATGTAAGTGTAATGTACATGCTTACACATATTCATACAGTTGCGAAAATAATAATAGCACCACTACATTTTTATGAATTTACAATATTTTTAAATGTTGATTTTTAATATGTTGCTTGAACTTGCAATAATAGTATATATAAATTGAAAAGAATTCCGAAAGCACTAATAACTTTATGTGAAGAATCCGAAACACTAAATAAAAAATTTGTGAGAAGAGAAAAAATACAAAAAGTAGTTAATAAATTATATCACGACTTACGCACTTTATATGTATTTTTAAAATCTTTTTTTTGAGAGTCGCCTTCCTAATAAAACTGTATTTATAACTACTTTAACTTACAAACTTAAACTTAACAAAATGTTATAGGGGCTTATGCAAAACATTCCTCTTGGAATGATGCTATTATTTCAATCACCACTATATTTGTATGTACACATACATACGTGGTTCAATAATCGCTTGCTTGTTGTCCGATTTCGTCCAATTTACACCAGTTAGCGACACAAATTGGAAAGATTGCCCCGTATTATGAGAAAATGTACATGGAATGATTTGTCGCATGTGTTCTGGCTCTACTTGCTATTTGTGCTTATGCTTATTAATGTACTTTTGTGTGTGTGTGGTGTGTTCAAGTTTTGAATGAAGTAACATGTCCGTTGCGCTCACACTGCTGAGGTAACAAATAAATTGAGCGCGAGAGAAGCAAATAAGTAATAAATACCGAACTACTCAGTAATGCAATGAACGCCTTAAGACATAAAACATACAGAAAAGGAAACAACAAGAAAAAGTCTCTCGTAAAAGAGCTAAAGTGAAAGCACTCTCAGCAGCGAATTCACCCAAGCTTGAAAACCTCTATTGATCTGACCGGCGAACGGCAGGTGACAAGAAAACAGCGGAAGAGCGTAATAAAGGAGATGGAGAAAGAGGGAGTGGGTGACGCCAAAATGTTGTCATGCTTGACTTGAGTGAACGATTGACAGATTGAATGCGCGTAGTAAATAATTATTACTCAACACATAACGGCAGCTGACGCCCGCCGCCTGCTGATCGATGGATCAACTTGCTCAAATTAGCATGCACAACAACAGCAACTGTTATTGGATGTTCGTCCAGCGTCGGTCCGTGCGAAACATGCGTGCGTGCGCCAATTTATGTGTGCCATTGGTGGTTTTTTTTTTTGTTGTATTTGTTAAGACGGGATTTAAGCGTGTAAAAGTGTAACTAGACTTGCAGACTTGGGAGTTAACCAACTGTAGCAAACGGCACATTTCTCTTTTAAACGTGAGTCGCGTCTCAACACTGGACACGCTCGAATGTAGCACACCACACCGCAAACAGCGAAAATTTGTTAGATCAGTCAGTCTAATTAATGTTTGTATATGTGTTAGCTGACTGCTTGAGCATTACGTCTTATCGGAGATTGAATAAGCATCATTTTCTCTGCTTAGAAAGTGTGGCGGCATCTATTGCACTAATTCCATAATCAGCAAAAAACTAACAAAGATCGCTTTGAATTTTGCTTTTCTTTTATCTAATTAACATTAAATTCATCTTCATTTATTTTGCATTTGTACAAGTTAGTAAGTGAAACATTTAAGGATAAGTTCACAAATTTAAGATCTCTGGGTATCTAGGTTGAGTACTTATGGTTAGGATAGGTCATGGCGGTTGTTAGCTAGGGAGGAGAAGTGTTCCGATATATACAGAAAGAAACTAAAACTAAATTAAAAATGTGTACAAGTTTATGAAAAAATGTGAATGATTATTTTTCAGAAGAAAGTAAAGAAAAATATTCACTTATTGCGTTTGATTTTTTAAATATAGCAGAATTCTACTTTAAGTTATTGAATTATTTAAAAATAATGTGTGAATAAGTAAAAGAAATTTAATTTAATTTCTTTTAAATATTAAATGTGGGTAAAAGAGTTGTTCTTGTAAAGGCGTTGAATAATCGCACTTGTCACAGTTATATAAATTTTAAAATATAAAATAAAATTAAGATAGACATAGGAAATATTACATATTATTATGGACTTTTCTTGTTCATCGAAGACACCATCAAAATTATTGACAATAGATTTTAACAAAAGGTGAATTTCGAGTTGTTCGATGAATTGCAATTACCTGCTCGTTGCACATAATTGCAACATCCAAACAGTCAGCAACTGGCGCTATAAAAGGAAAAACTTGCCTCATGTTGCAGCTCTTTGTGCGTTGAGTCAGGTGCTGCGGTTCATCTTTCACCTGGTTGGTGAACGGTTCACAGATGCATTGCATTTTTGCGGTTTTTCATTTATTCATTTTTTTTTCTGTTAAACAAACAATTTGCACACAAGCCAGAAATGAGACGCAGTTTTATATGTCAGACAAAAGGGGCGCGCCATGGGACAGGGGGCAGGGGCAACGGTTTGAAGATCATAGAAACTGCTGATCACGGCTGAGGGTCGTCACGAACTCAGCGGAACGAAAGATGTTTACTTGTTGTTATCTTAATGGTTTCCATAGGTTCGACAGTTGCTTAGTATCCAAAGCGAGGGGTTCTGGCAATTGAAGATGCTGTGTTGCAAGTACGAAACACTACCCCCATATAAATAACTACCCCTTTCTCAATCAATTTTCTAACTACGCCTCAGCCTGCTTATGCCACGCAATCAACGAGTTCTTATTGTTAAAATTACAGCTGAGGGTATATGATTTTTGTGTGGGAACATTTAAAGATTACTTTATCGTTTACTTAGAATTTATTTCAACATAAAAATTGAGATTTCCCAAAATGTAAGGCGATGTTTTTCTCACACAAAGTCAGCTACAAGTTATTTATAAGCTTTCAAGATTAAAAATTACACAAGTAGTATACATTATATATTATAATCTAATCACACCCATATATCTACTTGTATAATATATTAGCTAGGGTATTTGGTTATCGATATTCCAAAAGATAAATATTCTATCTTGTTTTGATTTCCTTTTCTTTTCATGCTAAATAGACAAATATAGATAAATTGCTGCTATTGTTGTAGTTAAGTCAACGTACACAGATACTCAGATATATATATATATACATGTATATATATATTCCTCTATAAAGTTCTATAGTTGTTGTTTTTTCTTCTTTATTTCTTTATAATAAAGCGCAGGTGTCTGAAATTGCCATTTAGCAGCAATTCCGAGTTCAGATCTATTCAATCAATTCTCACGACCAACTTAAAGCTTTTGCAAATTGTTGTTACAAGATCTTAAGCTGGAACTCATTGAGAAAAAGCATTGCGATTTCCTTTGTCTAAATTTAAATAATCTTAATTTTATAACATATGCAAATAACTAGCATCATTTCACTTTCGGTTTTCTCGAGGTTGAAAGCAAATTAGCATTTAATTTTCCCAGCTGAGCATGGACCGGTTATAGATATATACATAAATGTTGTATATATATATCTATCATAATTACATTTATCATGTATCTTTTGTTGTTTTACTCTCAGTCAAGCGCATCTCAATAATTTAGTTTTTTTTTTTTACAGCGTTGGGCGTTTTTTTTGTGTTGCCAACCATAATTATGATAGATAATGGGTAATAGATGAACCAATCAAAATATATATATGTATGTATATATATACCTTGAATTGTGTTCGACTTGCATATTCAACAGGCTCTAATTTGGCACACGTTGCACAATGGGCGCGAACAAAACATACAAAATAAAAAACAGAAACTGAAACAAAGGCCACAAATAATAAACCCAATTCAGTGAATAGATCCAAATAATTGACATTTTGATGATGTCTCAATCGTTTGGTATTTTGGCCACTTTGGCGAGCAATTTAAATTTAATTTCACTGCAATTTGGCCAAAAACAGACAATTGGAGCCGCTTATTGTGTGGCCTTTTGTGTCATGTCGTCATCTAATTGTTGGCAACTATTTCGCTTTCATTTAATCAACAACAAACCAAAAAAAATACACTAACTAAAAATTAGTAGACAAAAAATAATAAATTTTCTTCTTCTTTTGTATATTACTCTCTCTAACTGTCGCTCTTTCTTATTACGGTCTCTTTCTCTCTCTCGTAGGTGGTGCATGGAGTACGCATTCAACTGGCGGCCCACGATGATTATGATGGTAACGATGACACCGACGGCGGGGAGCCACCGAATCACAGCGTACGTCGACGCAGCGTAGTCGCCGATCAGCCACTTCGCATTCTCCTCGTCTACGATGAGTCCGTCTACAGGTGAGCCCAGCCATGGCCAACAAATATTCGCAGCTGCTGCCCAGAAACGAAAACCAAATACAAATTAGAAGGCCTTCTTGCTATAATACTATATAATAATACTAAAGAGTACAGAACTATGTAAATGTATATATTTGCTAAAGATACGCGACAAATTAGAGAAGAATATTGCATTTCTCTACGTGTAAAAGAAATGGCGATGCTTTACAGTATTTCATAGCAGACAGTAAGAGAGCACTTATTGCTTATAACAGATAGGTGAAAAGAGGCAAGAAGACTTAGAATAAATAAATATGTAAAAGGGATGGCAATGCTGTAAAGGATTTCATAGCAGGCAGTTCAAGTGCGCTTATCGCTTTTTACAGATAAGTTGGAAGAGGCAGGAAGAACCTTACTAATATGTTTATCATACATACACATATGTAGGTATGTGTAAAAAGGGTTGCCAGTGCTACACAGGATTTCATAGCAGGCAGTTAGGGAGCGTTAGCAGGGATCGCTTAAAGTTGCCAGACTGATGACTCGCTCTGCAGAGAGAGAGAGCGTTTAAAGCTTAACAGTGCATCAACTTTTAAAATTAAAGACTTTTTTAATTTATATTTTAAATACAAGCATTAAATTTGTACAGTTATTTTCTTCAGTTTCCAAATGTACCTTCTGTAATATTAAAAACGTATTTATTTAGAGCTTTCTCGATTTCAAAATCAATTGTTTACACACAATTTATTTGTATTTCATGAGCCACAATTTCTCATACATTTTAAATGAGTGCAGGGTATACAAAATTGCCAGTGATTGCGCTTTAATGGCCATGCACAAACTGGCTAACGTTTTTACCATTTGACTTGGCCGAATGTCAAGATAAAGTGTCGACAAACCGTTAGCCCAATTGGGTAAGAGCTGAAGCCAAAATTGGCTTTGCTGCACGGCGTTCAATTTGCTTGAAATTAACGCTGCGGTGTCTCTCTTTAAGGTTAGCTTCGATTGTGACACACTTTAACTTGGCTATGATTCAAAATGACTAAGCCATCGAATAAATACACCGCTGAGTAGCTAAATGGACAGCACTCAGACACTCAAACAATGCTGTCGGCGTTCATTATCAATGGCGAGGCACAAGGTCAATTCCAGGAATTGGTAACCTTACCTTAGCTGGACAAAAAAAAACCAAACTATAAACAATATGAAAACTCAGTATATTCGACTTGGCATTCGTTTTGTTTGCACAAGCTTTAATTCAATATGGCATATTAAATTAGTACAATATTATGGAATCCAAACGATTCATAACAAACTCATCCAATTTAATTTAATCAATTTAATTTAATTTAATTAATTCGACAATTAAATGCACAACTTCCGTACTACAAAATAGTTATTATTATTTTTTAAACAAAGAAGCATTCTTATTATACGATTTAATAAAGTATATTGACTTTTGTTTTATTTACTGCTGTAAAATGCATATAATTGGCTAGTAGTGGCTTAAAAGAGCACTATGCAACAATTAAATTGTTTTCTAAATATATTGGACTTTGAAAAAAGCTAATAAATTTAGTGTTTGTATAATAATCTTCGTTAACTTTTATTGTGCGTTGTTATTAATTTTTTTAAACTATAAAAAGTACGTTGTCTCATTTCAAGTGCATTTTCTTGATTTATGAACTGTCGTAAATATTAATTAAAAGTTTTTATGTTCACAATACAATAGGTATAATTAGGAAAATACATTTTCTGCTAATTTAAGTTGACTCGAACTGCTCTAGTTTTATTATTAATATTATGCACAAGCATGAAATAATAATTTTTAGTCGACAAAAGTTTTTACACAATTGCTGTAAATAAATCACTGCGCGTAATGAGTATGAGTTAAATATTTAACAAAAGCAATAAATTTTCTATTGAAGTTCGAAGAAAAAACTCTCAAACACGAAAGCAAAATATTGTTAAAGGTATGAAAATAAATTTTTGATAGACGTTTAAATGTTGTAGCAGCGATGCAAAAATAGAGGTGAATTAGCTGGAGAGAGGTCCTTTGTACTGCCACTTAGTAGCTTAATAAAATTTCAAGGACCTTTGGCAGGTTAAAAAATATTTTTAGATTTACTATCTCATTATTTTCTTTATTGTTTGCAGATTAGAGGAAGAGAAATTCAATTTAATAAACGTAAGTAAATCGAGCGAGCTAGTTTTAAAAATGTTGTCGCATTTTACACTCAAATTTCCTTTGACAGGACACAGTGCTGCCGGAAGCGGTGCAATTCTGGGAACAGGCGCTGATGGTGCGAGAAACCAAGGGCGTCATTCGTCTCAATCGGTGAGTAATGGCCATAAGTATCTAATGTCATCCTCTAAACAGGAATTTATTTGTGTTCGCAGAAAATGTGACAGCACCCAGGTGTATGTGAAGAATGGGCACACCCACTGCATCGACCACTGCAAGGCGACGACAATGTGCGGCGAGGTTCAGGTGCCAAATGGCCACTTAGATGTAAGTACATATCAAAAACATAAATACGTATGAACATACATATATTTATATTTCAAATAAAATTTTAGAAATTTTTGGCAGCAGCTTATCTCTCAGTGTCAAAAGCATCAGTTTAATTTGCCAACTTTATTTCGAGCACTTTCTCGAATGCTTTGTGGTCTAATTACTTGTTGCTTGATAGAAATGTGACCTATTTCTTCCACAAAATTCAAATTATACAAATTGTACTTAGTCGTCACTTAATAGGCAACTTGGCTTTGCTGCATAAATTAAATTTTAATATTTAAAACTCTAAACAACGGCCCAGAAAAAAATATTTCCTTTTATTTTTATTACCTTCATAGTAAAGTCAAATTGTTAATATTATTATGATGAACTTTTATCCTAAAGTAAATTGGTTTTTTTTTTGGAGTTTTATTAAATAAATTCTCCTTTGACATTCCCTTTTAGTCGTTGAATTATCAAGTAAAATACATCACACCAAATATTTTTTTTTTTAGAAATTTTATTGACGCCCAGGGAAAACTAAGAAAGCTGAAATTCTAACAGATTTTAAGATTTTGATTTTCTTATTTATAATTTTATAGCTCTCTCATATTTGATTTATTTTTATTTAATTTTTTGTATTAGTTGCTTGTGCATAATTTTCATAAGCTGTATTGTAACTAAATTTATAAGATTGGATGTAAAATTGTAAAAGTGAATTTTCATATCTATATTTTATTAATTAATAACTCTCAACTTTTCATTTGTGTCCAGGTGTGTCGGGTGTGCAACAGCACTGGTCAAAATTGCCGGATTGACAACACGACAAAGCCCGGCGATGGCATTGAGAATGCGGACTTCATCTTCTATGTGTCCGCGCGCCAGACGCCACGCTGCTACAAGGGTCTGACTGTCGCCTATGCGGCCCACTGTCAGCAGGAGGCGCTGCTCGATCGTCCTATTGCCGGGCATGCCAATCTCTGTCCCGATAGCATTAGCATCAAGCCGCAAGAGCTGCAGACGCTGATATCCACCGTTAAGCATGAGATCCTACACGCTCTGGGATTCTCCGTCAGTTTGTATGCCTTCTTTCGGGACGATGATGGAAAACCGCGCACGCCACGCAAATCCGATACGGGCAAACCCTATTTAAATGAAAAGTAAACAATGCTAATTGATTAAAGTCAAGATTCTCCATTAACTTTATTTTGCTCAGATTGCAGATACATCAGTGGAGCAATGAGACCATACGCAAAGTGGAGCGCTCCAATTGGGCTGTGCGTGGTGGTCATGTGAAGAAGGTGGTCGACATGCTGGTCACGCCCCGTGTGGTGGCCGAAGTGCGTGCACATTTCGACTGCGACAAGTTGGAGGGCGCCGAACTAGAGGATCAGGGTGGCGAGGGCACTGCCCTGACGCACTGGGAGAAACGTATACTCGAGAATGAGGCAATGACGGGCACGCACACACAATCGCCCGTTTTTTCGCGCATAACCCTCGCCCTAATGGAGGATTCGGGCTGGTATAGTGCCAACTATTCAATGGCAACGCCACTCACCTGGGGCAAGGGACTGGGCTGCATGTTTGCCATGCGCAGCTGCAAGGATTGGATACAAATGAATCACGACAGGTGCGCAACGCTTTGATTCGATTTAACTTCAGTTAATCCTAATCTAATCCAAATACCTTACACAGAGGTCGCTCCATACATCCGTTCTGCTCGAAGGTGAAACAGGATCCTCTGCAAACGGAATGCACGGACGATCGCAACTCGGTTGCGCTCTGCAATCTGGTTAAGCACGAATACGAATTGCCCAAATCCTATCAGAACTTTGATGCGCTCAAGAACATCAAGTCCGGCGATGAGGGCTATTATGGTGGCTCCGTATCGTTAGCGGATCATTGTCCCTACATCCAGGAGTTTACGTGGCGCAGCAAGAACATCATTGTGCGCGGCTCCCATTGTCGTTTCGTCGAGAATAATCCAAGTATGTGAAAGATCTATAAATAATAAATTTTGCTGCTGTTGAATTCATTATTTTCATATTTATTTGCAGAGCCCGAAAAGAATTTTGCACTGGAGAGCTATGGACATGGCTCGAAGTGTTTCGACCACAGTGAATCGATGTGGGAGGAGCGCTCCTGCCACCAGACACGCGAATGGCAGCATTGGGGCAGTGGCTGTTACAAATACAGCTGCTTCGATGGTCGGCTGCACATTCTCGTGGGCAACTATAGCTACAAATGCTCATTTCCTGGTCAGAAGCTGTCCATACGCATCGCATCGAATGATTGGCTGCACAAGGGCGCCATTATGTGTCCGCCGTGCCATGAAGTGTGCGGCTCCTATTTTGCCGCACAGGGCAAACAATGCCGGCCGGGCGAGGAGCCCGATCCACTCAATAAATATCCGCGCGATGATCTCGCGTGTGGCGCTGGATTACCGCAGCGTCTCTCGTTGGCCATACTCAGTGCTATTGTGGTCTTAGCCATATACTCGGGGTGCGCTTATGCTGCTCCAGATAGCTAAGCCAATCTCAAACTAGGCACATGTTTTAATATTTAATGTTCTTCTTTATATATATATATATACATTTTGTAGTGAAATTTGTAAATTGCAATTGTACAATATGCTCAATTTGCCTAGATTTAAGGATTTATTTTGTAAGTGTAATGTTTCCCCAATTTTAATTTTTACATTTTAGCAATATGTGTATTTCTAATTGTAATTTGTATTTGTCGTATTGTATCCCGATATGTGATCTTTACTGAGGATATGCTGAAAGCGTCATCTGACGTCGAAGCAGAGCTCTTAAGTTTTCTATATACATTCCAAAGTTTTTGCCACTTTTAATTACTCAAAGGCTACTCACAATCATTAAACTTTTGCCAGATTATTTTTATTATTGGTAGTTCTGATTGTGACACTTGCCAAACATATATTTTTTTTTGTGTATTTTTATTTTGTTTGTTATTTGTCGACCACAAAATCTTTGTTATTTATTGTTGCGAAATTCGTTAATTATCTTGTGATTTATATTATTTGATGTCGGCTTATTTGCCCAATTTTGTGTCTCATGTGTGTGTTCTGTGTGTGCTCCAACGCCAATTGCTATTTGGGCAGCATATTAAGCATTTAGGATCAGTAAAACTACCCAGGAAAATTTTCTAAATTTTTCATATTTTAGTAATTAAGCTAAATTTTGTGAATAAACTGTATTGTATATATGGAAATGTTTAAATGCTTGATAAATTTTATTGCAGCACCTTTTTTTTTATGTGCACTCCTCTACGATCTCGTAAAGTACTGCATTATCCGCTTCGTCCTCCTCCTCGTCGAGTTCATCTTCGGACATCTTGGCAGCTGTTGAATTGTGATCTGTGATCTCCTCAGTTACCCTAACATGCGTTAACGATGTGCCTGGTTTAGCTGGTTTTTTCACACGTTTCGAACTGATGAAAATAAATGTTTAAATTAGATATTTGGATATTTTTGATAATTAAATAATCGTACGCTTCAGTCAGTTCTGTGATCATGGGCAGCAGTGTGGAACGCATAACGCCACGCGCCTCCTCCTCCGCCAGCTCTTTGGGATGTGTCTTGCGCTTGTGCATGCGACAATTGGAGCCATTCGAAAAGTCGCGCCCACAAAAATTGCATTTATACGGACGTATACCGGTATGTAGGATCAGATGTGCCTTCAACGTTTTGCCACGCTTAAAGGCGGCGCCACACACATCACACTTGTACTGCTTCGCGTCGGTGTGGACCAATTGGTGCATGTTGAGGGTGCGACGCGTGTTCAGCTTCAAGCCACATATATTACACTCGTAGCTGTCATTCGTGTGAGTGTCCGAGTGTATCTGTAAAGAATTCAATTAGCAGCAGCCACAAATGAGGAGAGTCAGCGGCTGACTCACCTTTAGCCTGGCCTTGTTCTTGAAGCGACGATGGCAAACAGAGCACTCGAAGGGACATTCATCCGTGTGCACCAGTTTGTGCTCGTTGAGGGCCGTAATGGTCTTCATGCCTTTGCCACAGCAGTCGCATATGTACGGCTTCACATTCTCATGGATGCACATTATGTGCCGCTTCAGCGCTCCAGCGGTGGTGAACTGTTTTGGGCAGTAGGTGCAAGCATTCTCCGTTTTGTCCTTGGACGGCAAGTGTCTGCGAAAGTGGGCAGTCAACTGAATTTCGGTGGCAAACAACATGTGGCAGCGTTTGCATTCCAATTTATCTTTGTCTGTGGCAGCTAGGCCATGGACGACGTCCATATGCCGCTTAAAAGCCATGGGCAGTTTGTAGCTTCGATTGCACGATGTGCACTTGTATGGGCCATCCATTGTATTCTCCTCATTTTCCGCTAGATGAGTCTCTGTGATCTTCTCAACATCCTCGTCCGTTGTCGTTGTTGACTTGGGTATTTCTTGCTCTTCCTCCTGGTTCGTGTATTCATCTTGTTCAACGTACGCTGCTGCTGCTGTCTCTTCTGTTACCTGGTCTTCGTCTTCCTGGTCCACATATGACTCGTATGTGTTCTCCTCATTATCCACCAACGGATTCTCTTCGATTTCAGTCATTATTTCAGTTTCAGCATCTTCATCGATCGACTCCATCATATAATCGACTGGGTTTGCATCTGTTTTATCACCATGCGTTGCATCTTTCGCGGCAAAGTGTTTCCAATCATCCGCTTGCAATCCGCAATCCTTTCTCAATTCATTATAGTCTAAGGTCGCCTTATTGCCAGCCTGCTGTAGTCGGCTGAAAAGCGTTTGAACTCGATTGACTCGTTCCGAAAATTCGATGAGATCTTCAACCAGAGTATAGCACTCCTTGCACAGCACATTGCTGAGCTCGTCCTCCATTTTAATCTGCAAGTTTTAACGATTGAGTGAATGTTGCACAACAATGCTGGATTTTTTTTTATTGCTTACTTACATTAACCCAAAAGTATTTACCAATAGCCACGGCCAGAACGCTTGTCCATGTCTGATTGCCATCTCGGAAATACACATTTAAGTTATCCGGATGCTCTTTGGCGCAGAGGCGGCACCACTGGTGCCAGACAGTTGTTTCTCTGCTCTGCGTAGAGCCTGCCCCTTTTCCAGCACTTACAACTGCCTCGCTGCCCGTCATTGGTATTATTTGCAATAAATGTAAGTGAAGCAATAAAATAACAATTTACTTTGTTGTGTTTTGGCTATCGATAGTCTGCCATCCTAATAACAATTTTCTTTGAATTTTGGATATCGATAGCTTATCGATATATTGGTGTTCGATAATATTGGTGTTTTTTACAAGTGAAATTAGTTATCGATTAACCTTTTTGTTATCGAAATACAAATAAAAGGAATTTTGTGGTGAATTCTTTGTTTAATTTTAATTAATTAAATATAAAGTAGGCGCCGGGCGGATAACGGATAGCTTTTCTTAATTATCTTATTGCTATAACTTAGACTGTTATTTTTAAAACGAGCATTTTTAGTTATTAGTCTCCTCTTTCACCTTAGGTATTTTTTGTGACCTACAAAAGTAAAATCTTTTATTGAAAGATGTTTCTATTTTTGAACGTATTCACCGAATATACTTACATGACGCGCAGCTCATCTAAAGTGGGTACACTTAACCGAGATGATAAGCCCGCTCCCTCCTCCTTTTTCAGGTCCTGTGAATGCTTTTTCAGTTTGTGCGCCCGGCAATTCGCATTGCAAGCGAATGTTTGTCCACAATAATTGCAGATGTACGGACGCAATCCCGTGTGGCTAAGCAGGTGGGTCTTCAGGGTTTTGGAGCGCTTAAAGAGGGCACCGCAGACGTCACACTTGAATTTGCGCTCCTCACTGTGTACCAGTTTGTGCATGTTCCATGTGCGCTGTGTCTGCAGCTTCTTGCCACAAATGTTGCACACATAGCTGGGCTCCTCATGGATCTGATAGTGTACCTTGAGGCGAGCACGATTCTTGAAGCCGGCCTTGCATATCGTACAGCTAAACGGACGATCGTCCGTATGGACAAGCTTGTGCTCGTTGAGGGCGGTTTTGGTCTTCAGCTGCTTGCCACAATGATCACATACAAAGGGCTTGGCATTCTCGTGCATGCCCTCCCTGTGCAACTTCAGTGCCGCGGCGGACGACAGCGTCTTGTTGCACAGCTCACAAAATGTGTTCTTATCCAGTTTGGGTCGCTGTTCCGTTTTGCGGCAGACAAGTCTCAAATGCTTCAGGTAAGAGGCACGATTGTGATACAATTTACCGCACCATCTGCATTCCATTGTGCTGCGTTTAGTTCTCAGCATAACGGGCGTATTGCATTCGGATTCAGTATCCTCGTCGCGGGATGAATAATCAAGTGAATCTTCCAGTTCTGTATTCAACGTAGCTGGCATGAACTCCAAGTCAGTATCTACACTCAATTTATTAATCTCAATATTCGGCTCGTCCTCATCCTCTTTGCATAGCAGTTTTGTATGCCTGCCATCTGTTGACAATCTTTTAGGATTTCTCCTCTCCTGTGCATCATCTTTCGCATTCCAGCTGGCAACTAGTATCTCTTCAATTGGTAAGTGATTAACACTTTCTTCCTGTTTGGGCACATCCTCCTCTTTTTCTTCCTCCGTCATGTCTCTTTCTAGCTTGCTGGCATTATTATTTTCTATTTCTGGCACTGGCTTGATGATGTGAGTCCAGTTGCCCTCACGCAGTCCATACTGCAGCCGAAGTGCCTCCATATCCAGTTGATTATTTGGCTCTGAACGGCGCAATACTTCAAAGATTGCCTGAACTTTTGTGACGTGTTCGGCAAAGTCGATTAGCTCGCTGATTAGCGTATAGCACTCCTTGCACAGCACGCCGCCCAGCTCGTCCTCCACTTGCATCTAATTGAAGAGAGTTGGGTATTAAAACTATTTCATATAATATCCAATTACAACTTACATGCACATCGAAATATTTACGAATGGCCAGTACCAGAACACTATTCCACGTCGTTTCCTTCTCATTGGTGTAGATCTTAACGTTGCCACTGATGTCGTCCTTGCTGCCGCACAGACGACACCAATTGAGCCAGTGGCTAATGCCAACTGCTTCCTCCTCGCGTTGCGCCATGGCAGTTAAAATATACCCAAAAAGCTTCCAAGCAATTTGTTTTCGTTACGAGCAAAAAGGTAAACACAACAAATTAGAGTGACCACATTTTGAAAATACCAAATTGTATTATTTTGGTATTATTTTTTTGTGAAAAGCAGTTTTAAATTGAAAATACAAAGTAATTAACTGATTGAAACTGCACGGATGCGTTTTATTTATTCACATTGATAGCTCGGGGCTTTCGCAGTCGCTCACCCTTCTCCATGCCAGCAGCTCTGCAATTAAAATCATTTATGGATTACACTGAGTAATATATGAGAACGTGAACACTTACAAGGCACGCAACTCATCCAGAGTGGGAACATTTGATTTGCGACACGATTTGTCATCATCTTTCGCATATTCCACGGGATGTTTTCGTTTCTTGTGTTCCCTGCAATTGGCACCGCATGCAAAATCCTTGCCGCAGTATTTACATGTGTACGGCCTTAATCCTGTGTGACTCAGCAGATGAATCTTCAGTGCTGTCGAATTTTTAATTGCCGTACCACAAATTGTGCACTCAAATCTCCGCTCATTTGTATGGACAACTTTGTGCTTATTCCAAATTGCTCGCGTCTGAAGTTTCTTCCCACAAATTTCACACTCATACCTGGGCTCGCCATGGGTCTGACTATGGATCTGTATATTAAAGAAATATAAAGTTTATTTCAATTAATCAATCAGAAGATTTAATTGGTCTTTGAGGTAATCGTCTAAAACTCACATTGAGTCGCTTTTTGTTTTTGAAAGCCGCATTGCAAATGTCACAAACAAAGGGTCGATCCTCGGTGTGGACCAGCTTGTGCTCCTTGAGCTCCGAGGCGGTTTTTACACGCTTGCCACAGCAGTCGCACACGAAGTGCTTTTTGTCCATATGAACGCGATCTATGTGATATTTCAGCCCGATGAGCGACATTAGCTGCTTTTGGCAAATGCCACAAGTGTGTCTCTTATTATCATTGCCATTGTTTGTCGTTATTGTGTCCAGCTCTGGTTCCGGGGATGCGAGCAGCAGTCTCGATAGAGCCACATTTTTACAACGCAATAGATGCTTTCTCGGACGACCACGTTTCCGTTTTATGGTATCTGGCTGGACTTCAACCGAGTACTCGGCCGGTTCGACTATTGATTCCACAGATATCTTATTTTGGAATTCTTTACTTTCATTTAAGATTTCTTTTTTAACAGACGGTTTGGAATGACCATGTTTTCTCTCATCATCCTCCCAAAAGGCCTTCTTAAAACAAACGCTCTCTTCCTTTAAAAGATGACACAAATCGGCTTGAAATTCAAACAACAACTCATTGGATTCCATGCTCTCTTTGAGTAGCCTATTCTGGGTGCCCTTCGGTCGTCCACGTCTCATTTTAGCCGGCATTGGAACTATTGAAAGTCCTGCCTCATCTGGATTATCGCTATCAGAGCTATCTTCTTGAAGAATACTTTGATTCTCACGCTCTTCGCTCTGCCCACGAAATCCAAGTGTATCTATTTTGTAGCTACGATTCTGAAGTCCATATTCATAGCGCAGAGCAAGTACATCCACCTGCTCATTGGACTCCGTGTGACGCAGCAGCTCGAAGATTGGCTGTACCTTATTCACATTCTCAACAAAATTGAATAGTTCGTCCACAAAGCTATAACAATCCTTACACAGCATCGCGCCCAATTCGGGCTCTTCGAGCCCAATCTAAAGTTGTAAAGTTGTTAACAAAATTTATTTTTGTTAGTTGCCTTCGGCTTACTTCAATATCAAAACATTTGCTTATAATACGCATATAAGCGTCCTTCTGGCGTACATCGATTGTGGCATCGTCGTTGGCGCATAGGCGACACCAATTCAACCAATTCTGTTCAGAACATTCTATATTATTTAACTTGGACATGACACCTGTAAAACAGTTGACGCGCGCTAAATAAATTTTTAATAAAAAAGTATACCATATGTTTTGTGACTAGGGTGACCAGTCACTGATACACAGCTAATAGTGGTGCTAAGTTGGCTTCTTAATGTTATTTATTTTGCCTGACTCAATATTATTTGTATTTCTTAACGAGTTAACGAATCTCGCTAATGCAAATGAAAACTTTATTGACATTCGTTTCCTTTTGTTTCATTAAATAATTTCACTTGATTAAACGTTAATTTGTTAATATTGTTTGTTTTTGTATTTTTTGATTCAGGCAACACTGAAACAACAGCAGCTGTTAGTGTGACCACACCAAAAAACTTGATGCTGCCGTCTTGCTGTTGTTTGACTATCGATAGTTTTTCCTTTCGATAAGACAGTGTATTTACTGGCTACGCTTGCGCAGCCCAAACTATTTTTTATCTTCAGATTAATTGGTTTTTATTTAGAAAAATAGAGCGTGTGTGTGTTGCTAGTTTAAGAAATAAATATTCATATGTTAAGGCAACGATTTTGGATGTTGTGGCAAATTGTAAATTGAAAAAGGAGATTTGCTATTGAAGCGAGTAACAAGATACATTTGATTACTGTTGCTGCTGCCTTTTTGTGTTGGTGTCGGATGCCGTTGTTGTTGTATTGGTGTTGTTTGTGGCGTTCGATGGTCTGCTATTACACTGTACTACACACACAAACACACGGACACACTCACACATGCGTACATAGAAACAAACTTAGAGCTGCTGCTGGCCATTGAGTACAAACCGCATTCCACAGAGCCACCAACAACAAGATCGACAACAACGCGAAAACCATCAATGAAAAAGGTGCGTTTCGAATTTAAGCATCCGTTTTTAGTTTTAACCATAATTAAATGTTTGTTGTTTGCAGTAAAGCGTCATGCATCATCATCATCCGCCGTTGCCCATAATGAGCACGGCAAACGGAGCCTCAGCACCAACAACTACAACCACAACAGCAACTGCTGCTGCCGCCCAACAACAACAACAGCAGCAGCAGCGTCGTCGGAAAAAGCGTCCCAATTATGGTACACGAACGGTGGAGGTGCGTCGTGGCTATAATGGTTTCGGGTTTACCATATCGGGTCAGCAGCCATGCCGCCTATCCTGCATCATTAGCAATTCACCCGCGGAGCAGGCAGGTTTGCGTGCCGGCGATTTTCTCATATCGGTGAATGGGCTCAATGTGTCCAAGCTTCCGCACGAGACGGTCGTGCAGTTGATCGGGAATTCCTTTGGTAGCATTCGTATGCAGATTGCCGAGAATTATTATTCGGATAGTTCGGATGAGGAGAACGCGAATGCCACGCTTCACATACAGCGCAGTGCTCGTGGTCAGCTGCTGGCCGCCAGTCTGGGCAGTGGTGTGCGTAATAAGCCGCGTTTTCTGCACCACAAATCCAAGATTCACAGGCTACGCAACTCGCCGCAAAAGAAGGCCATACAACAAGAAGTGGAAGTAGCTGCTGCTTCTGCTTCCGCTGCTGTGGCTGATCATGCCACATTGCGTCCGGTGTTGGAGGATGCACCACTACCGTTGCCATCATCATCCGGATTGGCCAAATGTGCGGATGTAGCCAATGTTAGCGCCATGGTGCGTGCTGTGGGCAGCGCTGCTTTGGAATATCGGGTAATTGTTGGCTATCTCGGCACCATTGAGATGCCCAAGCAGATATCGCACAGCTCCAAGCTGCAGACGGTGCGCTCCTGCATACGCAAACTGCGCCAGGAGAAAAGGCAACCGACTATTGTCCTTATGTGCATTACGCCGGACATGCTGCGGCTACAAAGTGCCAGTGGCGCCACTCTAGCCACATATGCCTCGGCGCGTCTCAATTATGTCAGCTCCTCGTCGGAGAGTGAGAATCGCTTCTTTGGCCTTGTCACCAGCGCTGTGCACAACACTCAAATTGATGAAGAATACGAGGTGGAGGATAATAAATCCAATGCTAATCATATAAGCATCTCGCATAGCTGTCATGTCTTTGTCATCGATACGAAGCTGATTGATCATGTCCAGCATTTGGGACGTGCCCATGAGTATCGACTGCAGTGCACCCGAGATCCAATTTCCAATTTGTGCCTTGAGTTTCCCAACAATTCGGAGTATGTCGTGAATCTGATACGCAGCATGTACACCATGCGGATCCTGCCGCCAGCCAGTCGCAGTCAGCAGGCGCAGGCACAGCAGGATTATGAAGGGGGCGCTGCACTTGGAGCGGGAGCAGGAGCTGGAGCTGCTGCTCACTCCCCGCAACCATCGAATCACAGCGAGATTTCGACGACCACCTCCAATTCGGATTCCGGCATTGGCTTCAACAACGATTGCACCAACATTTCGGATCGCATCCTTGTCGTGGACTTTGCTGGCGCTGCTGCAGCAGCTGCCGCTGGTGGCGCTCTTGGCCATGCCCCAATGCCGCCACCGCCGGCTGTAGCGCGTCCGCTGGGCATTGTGGGTGTGCCTGATAATCGGTTGACTGTGCGGGCCATGCCCGATCCTGATCCCAAGTCACCGTCCGCCTCCTGCTCGCTGCGTCGCCCCAATTTGTTGGCCAGCTTCAATTTGATTAAGAGTCCGGCCACAAATCTCATCGGAACGCGCTCCTGCGATGATGTTCTGAATCTTCTGGTTGATGATGATGATGATGAGCCGCCTGTCTTGGCTGCTGTCGCCTCCATGGACGACATCTCGTTGCACTCGACGGTCCCGTCGCTGGATGAGCCACACATGTTTGTTCACCCGGCTTGCGTGCTCCGCAGGCCGCGACGATCTCTGCAGCCGGGCACAGGGGCAACCGGAACAGCTGCAGCGACTCCATCTAAACTGAGCGCTCAAGTCTTTGGGAAGCCGCGTTCACGTCAATCCTTCGGATTTGAGGCCATCGATAGCATCCAGTCAACGGCGCTGGCGGGCTGCACGGATCAACCCATGGACACCTGGACCAGTCTCCAGAACATTCACAAAGCCACAAATACAACGGCTAATCTCTCGTCAGCATCCACATCATCCACACATTGCCTACTAGAAGCTACCAACAGTGAACCCGATCTTGGGGTGAGTTGCATTTTATATATTTTATATAGAGATTTATATATATTCTATGAAATTCAATCCAATTGCAAATAATCTAATCCTATTTTGGGAACATTTGAAATTTTTTATGGAATTGAGTTCATTTATGTTAACCTCAAATCAACTCAGTTTTTTGGATCCTACGATAACCCTATGCAATTTATAAGATTGTGCTTGCCGCAGACATATTCAAGTTCACTTTAAAAATTTTTTTCGTATTTTGATAATATATTCACTTTTTTTAGAGTAGTGTTTGTATTTAGAAGGGAAGCTATTATTGACTCCAATACAGTTTTTATACTCCAAAGGATTGGCTGCTCCAATCAAAGCTATTGGAATTTATTTAATAAAGAGATCTGATGCAGAGATGTGTTCTTCATTGCATTAAAATCCGAACTGCAAAATTATTATAAAAGGGTATTACAACCTTCTCGGCACTGGGAACAAAGCATTGCGTAATTGGTTACGTGAAACCATAATTTGTAAACTTCTTTTAATCAGAATTTTGATACATTTTGAAAACCATTGAAAATGTTTAAGAAGGGTATATTGTTTTTGTGGAAATTTGTGTAACACGCAGAAGGAGAAATCTCCGACCCCATATATTTATTCTCATATAAGATCAACTGACGATTTAGCAATTTTCGTTTGTCATCAGCCGACTGTAAGATCTAAAATCTTAAAGTTTTAAATAAGTTGTCGTATACCCCACATATGATGACTGTCTCCGTTTCGCGAATATTGATAAATGTCGATTTTCCATAACAATAAATGCGACAATTTTGCAGGAAAAGGCTTTTCATAGATATACGAGTATAATATAAATTTACATGTTAAAAAATATCCAAGTCAATATTTTATTGATCATATTGCTATCTTCTGTAAAATTTTTAAATCAAAGCTTTGATAATAAAACTAAAATATATTTAAAAGTCGTAGTCGAGCTAACTCGACTATAGCATTCTAACTTGGTTATTTTGAGTACAAATTTTAAATTGGCAAACATTTTATAACAGTTTTTGTAAAATTATTTTACTCCTAAATTGATTGGTTTTTTTTGTTTGGTCAAAATTATATATTTTTTGTGATTAAATAAAGCTTTTGCTTTGCCCTGTTTTATGTTTTGTTTACCTGTGAATATAACTGTGCTGTTAGCTGGCTGTTAACTGAGAGCTTGCTTGCTAAGCTTATCGCGTCGTTGACTTCTACCCTCCACCAGCCGCCCTTCCACTTCCTTTCGCAGTGTGCCCCTCGATAAGCGACCCCAAAATGCTTCAAACACAGACACACTTGTGGAATTTGTGTGCTTTGGTATTGGTGCATGTGATTTTCTTTGGCTTTGCTGCTGCTGTTGCTATCTGCTGTGGTTTAGTTGTCGACGCGACGCTTCTGCAATAGGTGTTTTTTTACTGTCCCTTTTCGCTCCCCCTACTCGCCCTGCTCGTGCATGCAGCCTCCGCCCACCGTTACGTTTGGCGTTGCGAAGTTTAGCGTTGGCTTCACGTACTTTGTGATAAGGAAATCGTAAATCGGTCGCTAAAAATAAACCGCTCAGTGACGTCAGGCGGCGGCGACGCTGCTGTCGATGTTGATGGCGAGCGCGCTTAATTCAATCTACCGCAAATAATTGAGGGAACAATACACATTCAGACAATTCGCGGCCGCCATTTGACTTGATCGTCTGCTGACCTTTGCATTGGCGTTCCGTGTTCTCGGTTCGAGTCTTTGCAATACGCGAAAAACAAACAACACTTAATAAATTGTTCAATAAAAAGTTCAGCACAAGTTCAAAACACCAGCGAATTTTCTTTTTGGATGTATTTCGTCACAATAAATTGTCATCAACTTTAAGAACGGAACGGTCATTCTGTAAACAAGTCAAAACCGTATAAAATATAATGACGTTTCGATTTCTTTGTAACCTATACCCCGATAAAAATCCGGTAAGAATTTATATAAATACTACTATATATATATATATATATTAAACATAGTATCAAGCCGACTGACCGGTTATATTTGTAATTATATTTATATATATTATAAACATTCTCTTACTTTGTCGACATTAAATTGGAACATTTCCATTTGCTCATGCGAACATTTAATGTGCACAATTTGTTAACTTCTTTATGATTAAGTTTTTGTTTTGGACCCCCCTTTCTGCCTTTGCAGTCGACTCCCAACAATCTCGATATCAATATTTGATTACTCATTTGTTTGCATTAGTCTTAGACACCTGCCCTAGGCTATCGACTATATAGAAATTGTATTATTCACTGTAAATACCGGTACACAAAGATAATGCTCGATTCTATTTAGTGTGATAACTAATGAGTTGAGTTTTAAAAAGATATATAAAATGACTTGAAATTTACCATACTCGGAAAACTAATCTTCATGATTTTAAGAAAATTACCTTTTATTTTTCAATCAATAAGAAACCTATGCAAAAAAATTGATTATTTTTTTTTAATTTTTCTCAAAATTTTAAGTCAATTGTGTCTACTTTCAGGTTTGTTTCATAATAATTTAAACTGTTTTCAGAACTTTAGAAGGAAATTTTTCTTCATAAAAATAGTCGAATTACAACTAATCCAAAATTTTGGTTAGATTCCTGCTGAATGTTCATATATTAAGTACGATATATAAACAAATAAGATGAACTGCACAATAATTTCTCCCTATTTGTAGATTGTTGCTTATTGAAAATGTTATACAATTTATTTTTCATTTTTTTAGAATAATACGCATAATTTTCTACAATATTATGTACATCGCGAATTGCGGGAAACTTTAAAAATAATCGTTGTGTAATATATTGTTTATGGCAATCGTTAATTATTATTTGCAGTACTTATGTATTTTGTGGGCATATTTCTGTGGGAAGACCATATTATATTATATATATTAAACAGCTGATATCCGATGATCGACTACTTTATCGATATAGGAAGTGCGTCATTGTGAGAACTACCAACCAAAATATAATAAATATTAATAGTAATAGTAATAATAATAATACTAATATTAATACTGATAATAATAACAATAATAATACTAATAATAATATAAAGAATGATGATAAAAATGAAGATAAGAAATAACTATAAGAATGACAATATTAATAATAATATTATATTATTATAATAATGATAAAAATAATAATAATAAATTGTGGTTCCACTTCGACCGCCTTCTTAGTGTTTCCCACTTATTTGTACTGCTTATTATGCATTGCATTTTCGAGTATTCTGTAACGATTAAAATAAATCGATTAAATCAGTTTTTAACGTCATAACTTAATTATAAATAACTTTTTCGCATGTTCTGCAACTTTGAACTTAATTTCATTGCTCCTCTTTTTGCTCAGTGTAATTGGTTTTTTTTTAAACCTTGGACAATGCATAGTGATTAAAGCGTCATGCAATCCTGCCTATATTCTGCTCTAACAGGTTGCCACAGACAAGAAGCGGTTGCTTTTTGGCGGTACACCTGCAACAGGGGCACATGCTACATTGCATTACTGTTGCAGGTGTGTAACATGAGGGGAAAACAACCCTCGTGCCACATAAGTTGGCAGCGTCGTCAGCTGGAAAATATATTTTGTGCGTTGTTTTCTACCTTCCTTCCTCCCTTCCATGCCCTTCCCTCCTTCATTCCCCTCGTCATTTCATTGTCATGGGAACTGAGCAGGTTACTCAAAATCATTTGACTTGAGGTTAATTATTCAAGCATTGAGTTGAGGTGACTTAACTTGACTTTAGTTTGTAGAACGGTAAGCCACCAAGTGGCCTTATCACCGATATTGCCATAATGTATTGGGTGTGTGTGTGTGTTTTTTTTTGTAACGTATTTGCCAGCTGACTTTGTGTGGGAATTCTGAAAAGAAGCCATTTCAATGTGCATGTGAAAACGGTTCTAATTTGCTGCACTTATCCAAGCGATACCAAAATGTTAATATTTAATGTTGAATGTTTTATTCTTAATTAAACTTTATTTCAGGGAACACTACTCAGTACTGAAAAATTCAAACAAAAAAAGAAAAAAGAAAAAAAGAACGCTACTGATTAAGCGCTTATCAGCTTAAGTAAGGTCAAGCAAATGTTTATAAAAATGTATTATTAAATAATTTAAATGTAGGCAATGAAATAACAACAGCTACGTGTCTTTCCTTTATAGCTACAGAAATATACAAACAACAACTTTTTTAATTGCGTCAGCATTTGTTTTGTTTAAATTAATTTTACCAATAAAACGATTTGTGCGGTTTATATTAAATTGAACCTCTTATCTATACCCAAAGCGGTAAATGTACCACTGCTAAATAAATCACAAACCTACAAATAAGTATAGCATTTATTTATTAATTATTTATTTTTATTTTTTTTTTTATGTCTAAAAGTAAAACAGTGTATATTTTTATCTTGGAACTTTGGCAGTTTTTTTTTAGTTAATTAGTTATTAATTTAAACAAGTTAGAATTCATTAAGCTCGATTAGGAGATAGGATTTAGAGCGCTGATTAAAAATCCTAGTTGTGGGGTCGGCCAATTAAAGTTATTGTTAGAACTTGAATTGCTAACGTGAACTTTTAAATATTAAAAATACTGTTAATTTGTAATTGAAATACAAAAATAATCAACAACAATACAATATTTACACTGCAGTTTTTTGTTTTTAAATTTAGTTTATTGCAAAATGCATACCCTATGAAAAATTCTAGTTGTGGGGTCTGCCAACTAAAGATATTGTTAGAACTTGAATTGCTAACGCGGACTTTTAAATATTGAATATATTGTCCATTTGTAATTGAAATACAAAAATAATCAACAACAATTCAATATTTGCACTGCAGTTTTTTTTTTTAATTGACTACATTGCAAAATGCATACCCTATGAAAAGTTAATGTGCACTTTGGGAACACTTTATAAACTCAAAAAAGGAATTAAATTACAAAGCTGACATCTAGCTGAGAGGAGGAGAGGAGCGAGAGCGGAGTGGAATAAAAACACCTGACTCTTGGCGCTGGGTTTAGCTCAGCTGCCAATGAAATGACTAACAGGTATATAGTAGCTATAGCAACAACAGCAACAACAACAGCAACAACAACAACAACAACAGCCAGAACTGCCCCTTGATCAACCACCAAGCAAACAGACAACAACAACAAATGAATAAAAACGCGGCGCACGCGCTCTTTTTACATTGCTCAACAGCTGCCGTTGTTTGTTGTTGTTGTTGTTGTTGTTGTCGTTGGCTGTTGACTGTCGACTGTCGACTGTCGCCTGTTGTTGTTGGCTCTTGTCACTGAGCCAAGTTAACAGCAGTGAACAAGTCAAGAGCGCTTCGTCAGCACAGCACTGAGTAACTGAATCAGTCTTTAAGCGCAGCTCAAACGAAACGCATGAAAGCAAATCGAATTTTAAAACTTAATAAAAATACCAAAATTAAAAAAAAAATAAAAAACAAACGAAAACGTTCTCAAACAACAAAGTGTGTTATTGAAATCGCCAAAAAAAAAAATAACAACAAATTTACAAATACACAAATACAAATTTCGAAAAATTCCAGTTGTGTTAATTGCTGTTGACCCAGAGCAAAAAGCTGCCTTGTTTTCCAATTGTGTACGTGGATAATAAATCAAAGAAAAACAAAACGCATTTCTAAATTGAGCATTGCGGCTTGTTTTTCCTGCTAAAAATAAATCAAAAACAATAATCAAAGAGCATGAAAATATTTTACTAGTTCATAAACTGTGCACACACACACAAGCACTCACACACACATCACTTGATTTATGCTAACGAAAAATGTTGTGCGTAATTTTTGCGGAGGTTATTTGGCGTACAAATAAACTTAAAAATTCCCCACAAAAAACGTCATTACGAAAAACGCACCGAAATCGCGCATAAAACGCGTGCTTTAATTAGAAAGCAAAAAAAATTAATTAAAAATATTTTAACTATGACGCGACGCGGTTTTTTCCCGCCAGACAAATTTGATTGATGCAACTCTTTATGAGTGTGCATATTTGTGTGTGTGTGAGTGTGTGTGTCGAATAGTGTGTGCTTTTTTTTAATGAACTTTACCTAGAACTCTTTACGAACAAAAATTACTTGTTTATAACAATGAAATTTAAACGCAAAGTATTCCTGGAATTTTGGGGCTCGTTCGTCTTGTGTAACTCTGACAGCTGTTTCTTGCTTAGATTAATGCGCCAATCAGCAAATTTTCAATTCAAATATTCCACTAAATTATAAATTGTTCGAATTTCTCTTAAAGTGCTCGAAATATTGTGTTTTACATTTTGGTGGAAGTTTTCGTGGAATTTTGCTGGTCAACTTTTATAGGAAAAATGAGCAAGTTCGAGGAAATTTCATAACGCAAAGCTGACAATTAAATAAAAATGCTTTCATTGCCTGTAAAATGATGTCACACACAATAAAAGAAAAAAAAAACGGCGGATATCTTTTTGTAAATCTCGAGTTGAAGTTTCAGGCTTGGCTTAGTCATTTTCTTCGGGGCTTGGTTTTTTTTATATATATTTATTTTTGTATATATGTGTTTGTTTGTACATATTTAGTTAGGTTATTCATTCGTGGTTGTCGTGACTTTTAGCGATTTCTGTTGTTAATTACGCAATTATCGGCCGGGGCTTTGTTATTGAATGACATCCAGAATTTTAGAGAGACGATTTTTATGAGAGAAGGCGTTAGGTATGAAAATTTAACTAGCCATAATTTATGTTAGGTATTTGATCTTTTTTTTTACTGTTGTCCATTTCTTGTGACCTCCTCCACAAGGAACTTATCTTTAATTGCCCCAAGCTATTATTGCTTATCAAACATGTTTTGTGAACTGGTTTTTTTCTATTTAAAGTTCTAATTTGCATTTGTTTAGCTTTGCTATGACGCGATTTCTCTATTTCAAATATTGATAAGTTTTCTGTTGCTTTTGTTTGTGGCACTTTGGTTCCTCTCTGTGGCACACAAACTATTTAGGTACTTTAGAATTGAAATGCTCATAAATATATCGCTGCTGCAATAATTAGCAGTCTTTATGCCCTGTTTGAGCGACTAATTCGTTTTGGGTATATAGAGCGGAAAAGAAACTCTTTAATTAATATGCAGTTAGTTAATTATTATCATAATTATATGCAATTTAATTCCTGTTTTATTTTAATTATGATTTTTTATGTTTTTATAGAAAAATAAATGAAATCATTTGCATATTAAAATTGGCAAAATAGTTGATAGTTTCTCTAGTTACTCCAAATAATTAAAAAAATACTGATTGGGGTTAAACTGATCCACCCACTTTTGAGTTCACCATTTCTTACACCTGCTCTTAATTTATGGGACCGCACAATAATTGCAAACTAAAACCCATTTGGGTGTCAAAAAAATACAAAATAAAATCGTTTTGTTTAGTTCGCATATTTCTCGCAATTGCGCATTAAATTAAAAGTTGAAATTGGCATATCCGCAATGATTTTATTCAGCCACTCTAAACCATTGGATAAAAGAAGCCATCAACTTTTCATTTTGATGACGCATTGCTCATCGTTCAGTTGACAATTCTACCATATATGAATATTGAATAGATGTGTGTTTTGCGTACACCCATAAGAAAGCTGGTCAAATTCTCATTAAGTATTCCCCGCACAACTCGCAAAACCCCAGGCAAATAAACAGAGGGGAAAGAAAAATAAACAATGTGCGTTATAAAGAAATGGCGAAAATTTGCTTGAAGTCAACTCTCGAAGACGTCATATTCATTTTCATTAAATTTCTTTTCATTTCCATGGCTGCATCACAATCCTGCCTCCGCCTAGTCATCTGTGTCGTCTCAAGTGCGTCAGCAATTGACGCCTTTCCCCTTCGCTTACCACACCTGATCGGCACCAGCAAATCCTCTTTGAGGAAAACGCACATTTTTCTACAGTTCACACTGAGAGAAAACAGACATTTTTTATAGATTGGTTTAGTCTTTGTAGTAGGGAAAAAGGGGGAAATTTGTTTTGCTTAAGTTTTTTGACATTAAAGTTTAAATTTTATGGATTTATTTCAGATAATTTATAAACTGTTGATTTATCTTAAGCAAAAGATATTTGAACGGGACTCTTCGCATACTCAAATTTATTTTCAGAATTTTTTTTTTTTAATTTTTTATATATTTCAAATACAAATAATTTTGAGCTGCTCAGCAGAGCAAATGGGAGGTATAAAAATATTTTTAAAAACCATTTGCGCTCTAAAAAAATCTAAGATAGAATTGTTGTATTGCTTTTCGCACAGTGTAGCATGAAAATGGCTTTTCTCGCACATTTTTTTCGCATATGTTCGTTTTGTGTGTGTTTGTAATTGTGAGCAAAGTTTACCTTTGCGATGGCATTTGGGCTGGAAAACTCAGTTGAACGCGAACAGCGAAGAAAAGCGCACGTTTCGTTCCCAGAATAATTTGCGTTTAAGTTTGCAGTTAATAAAAAATAAAATAAAATAAAATAACTAAATTTTACCACCACCAAACTAAAACAGCAAAAAGCAGAAGTGCTCGCAATGAGCAGCAGCAGCAGTGCAACAGTGCCTACTAAAAGTTTAGAAACACTTACAATAATACCAAACGACAATAACAACAACAACAACAAAACAAACGACAACATCTCAGTCATGGTGGATCGCTTTGTGCAATCCTTGGGCCAGTTGAATGATTCCGGCAGCTGTTTCGATGCCAGCTTTGAGATTAAAAACATACTGCAAAGTCCACGTCTGATAGGCGGTGCCACACCCCCAATGGCTCGTCAGCGACATCGTTGCCTCACCGAACTGGATCGGGAGCAACTCACACGCTTTGTCGCGGAATTCGAAGCACGGAAAAGTGTCGCCTCCACGCCGAAAGCCACAAGCAACAAGTGCATGTCGCCGTTTCTATGCCGCAAGGCCAAGCAGATTTATCACAGTGCCAGCGGACGACGCAGTGCATCGCCCCAGATACACATTGAGCCTGTGGAAGAGCTGGAGGAGCTCGAGGAGCCGGCACAGCGAAAGTCTGCCGAGGCGGAGGATCTAATGCCGCCACCAATGGCACTGGCGCGCGTCCAAGCGGAGCGTCGCAGCTGCCGCAGTGCGTCCCGTGTGCTGCAGTTCTTCAGCCTGGCGTCCAAGCGTCGCATGGGCAGCAGCAAACTGACAGAGCCCCAGCTGGAGTCCAGTCGCAGCAGTTCACCAGTGCTGCTCCGCGTCAAGAAGGACGTAGAGCAGGAGCAGGCTTGCCAGCCCCTGAGCGCCTCTGAGGATGAGGAGCACGACGATGGCATCAGTTCGGCCAGTTCCAATTTGACAACGGAATCGGGCAGCTCGACTAGTTCGGCAAACAGTCGCAACATTTCGCCAGACTCCTCGTTCGAGATGCATGCCCCACTTCTGCCCAGCTTTAAGATTACACCGCCACGTGCCCTCTGCCGGAATGCGGCCAGTGAATTTGCCCGCTTCCTGCGTGGCTCCTTTCATGCCAAGCGCGCCTCCATCACAACGCTGCGACGCTCCCTCAGCGATCCGGATGCAATGCAGCAGTTGGACTTCACCAAGCCGCCGCCAATCGGCAACGTGATGCGAGTGAGTCACTTTTAGAAACAAAAAAAAAATACACTCACTCAAATAGACACAACAAGCACAAAAATCCTAGAAAGAATTTAGTTTTTAGTTGAAACTGGTTTTTCGCAAAATCTTAAGAAATTAAGAATAAAATAAGCAATTTTTCAGTTTAAGTTAAGCAAAATTTGTTCGCATTTAAAAAAAAGATGGCATTTTTACTTTTGATTAGTTTCAACTTGGCTTTTAGATATTTAGTTCTTATTTTAAGTACTCGAATTTTATGTTGAATTTATAAATTAATCAATATTTATTCTTTTTATTAAAAAAAAACTCTGAATTCTACTTGAAATTTTAAGTTCACATTTTATTTGGAATTATTAGGAAGGTTTTTTCCTTAGTGCTCAGTTTTTCAGGTCTGTCGCATCGTAAAGTGAATTGAGAATTGCGTTTCCATTGTAAAAATTGCCTAAATCATGCAACCGGCTGCGTTCCATTAGGTTTTTAAGTACATTTTTTTTTTGTATTTTGTATTTTTGTATTTGTTTACGTTTAAGCTTCACATAATTGTTCAGAGGAAGTTGTTTATTTATGCCCGCGTCATCTTCAATCATTTTGCATCCATATGGCGGCAGTTTGGCGTCTTTGCTTGCCACATACAAAATTCTGATTGGTTTAGAATCAATTTAGTTTAGCTAAGTTTAAAGTAATACCTGATCTGTGTACATCATTTAGTTTTAGTTTATTATTCAATAAAATTCGAAATGTGTGTTCATCCAAATACTGTGCTCTGCTCGTCAATTTGTATTTCAAAGGTTTATCGCGTGCCAAACTTTCCTTCAAAATAAAAATCGTTTATAATTTGAAATAATTTTGAGCACATGTTGCTCTACGTTAGATCTTTAAGTTTTCATGTGCTCCGCTCCTGATTTATGTAGAAATTTTCCGTCGGATTTATGCGGAATTAAACAAGATTTTTACTTGTTTTTCTGATCTCAAACGTTTTTAGGTGGAAATATATATTCTTTGTTTTCTATAGAAACAATCTACAAATTGATCAATGCCATTTGGATTAGTTTGGTGTTTAACTATGGTATTAAATCATGGTGTTTAACTTAGTTATTTTAAAAACGATTTAATATTATTGCTGGAGTCTGTGCATTATTGCTCTATTTATTTTGGACCTTCTTTATTGGTGACTTATTGCCAAAAGCCATATATCATGAACGATAATGCCCGGAATGTTCCAGTGTCTTTGAGTTTTTTTTTTTATAATGGAATTGCTTTTAATTGAAGAATATTTAATGGTATGAATTTTTAGTGTTTAAAAGATTTTATGATAGTATTTTAAATATTAACAATAAATCTTTGACCATTGTTGTCATTGGCCAACAAAAATTCTAATTCTCCTTTTAATGACACTTAAAAATTACATTTAAAAAAATATATATTTTACACAAAACGCAGATTTGTTTTAGCGCCAAAAATCACAGCTAATTAAAATAATTACAGTTAGAAAAAAAAGTTCCTTGCATCGCTAATGAGAATTTTTTGTCATAGCTGCCTAGCTTGTTGCATGCCTGAACAATCGATTGTAGCCAAGTTAAAACTAGGAAAATCATTTCATCATCTATAACTGAGATAGTTTCACTTGAGTAAACTTTCATTTGAATTGATTGGTCTCACAATACAATTGACGCCCATATGAAAACACTATTTATTTACTGTATAAATATATATATATTTATATTTATATGTATATATATATATAAATATATATAAATTTGTGCTCATTGAACATGCAAACACTAATTGATGCTTAACAAATCACCCACAAACATTAATGAATAGCTTCCTCTTTCTGAAATACAAATTCGAATCGTTAAAAAAAGAAAAAAGAAGAAGAAAAGGTACACAAAAGCGTAATTCATTCAAAATTCACACTTTTTATTGTGAGGGATGTACATATTGGAATCGAATTGGCGATTGTATTTATTCATTGATTGCCATAATGACTTTCTAATTGTTCAATTTGCATGGCTGACGCCAATCATCTACTCAATCATTTCACTTTCCATCAACGCGTCGTGCTTTTATAATTCCCAATTGGTTTTTGGTTTGTTGTTATTGTTTTTTGCTATTGTTGTTGGGCTTGATTATGAACAAGCGGTCATTCAGCCCACGTGAATGAAGTCTTCAGATATGTGAAATATTTAATAAAAAATAAATTGCCAATAAGCGATAATAAATTCGTACACTCGAAAAATATGGTGTATTTTGAGATAAAAACGATTACAATCGTTTCAAAGGACAAGACATAAAATAACAAAATAAAACTGCAAAAAATAATATGCTGGCAGAATGTACAATATAAATTTCTGTGAGTGTGCAAATTGTTCACAATAGTTATGAAAAATAATTTGATTCACAAATACACACGCACATGCATCCATGTATATCTGTTTCTCAGAGAGAGTCAAAATTGTTCAGAATCATTAATAAAAAGAATTTGATTCCCACATACGTTACTTACACAAGCATGTGTATATGTGTGAGTGCTTGTTTGTGTATTTTTATACATTATGTACATAATCTAGTTGAGTTCTTCCGCTTTCGAATAACGCCGGATCGTCCGAAACGCATATGACCCGCATTGGCATTCATAAAATTAACGTTAAGCAACAACAACAAAACGCACAACAACAACAATCGCTTTGCCGGATATTTAATTTAATGCCTGTGTGCATTTTAGCAAATTGTACCGAAATACAAAAATATATGTACGTACATATGTAGTATTCTTAGCTCTTCTCGTTTAAGAATGTGGAACGAAGCACACGAAGTTAACGCACATATTTAAAAACAAATATTGTTTAACTAAATTTTTTGCATAAATTGAAGGAAAAAATGCGGCACTAATGCGCCACCTGGCAACAATTAGTTAGGCTAAACAAATCTTAAATAACCATTAAATTTATGTGTATGGTTTGATCTAAGGAAATGTTGCCGGCATTTTTCCAAGGGGTCATGTGCTAAACGCCACGCGTGATCTTTATTTTTAGTTCGCCCCCCCCCCCACGCACCCTTCTTTTTTCTATATCTCTCGCTGCTTTGCAAATTAATTGAATACATGTGCTAAGTACGACAATAGTCGAGAAGAGGAGCCCGCATTTTTGCTCGCCATCTATCGGCTGTAATTGCTTGGTATTTTAATTATTTCAATTCTCTTTGTTTATTTGGCAGCGAATTGTGTACTTTTAATTTATTTGCACCGCTTATACAGTTATTTTTGGAGCACATTATTTATGTGCTTGCAACATTCTTAATGCATGTGTTCTCTTTTTAAGCTAGTTCATTAAAATGTTTGCTGCATACTTATATGGACATTGTTTGTGCTATAAATTGTTGAAAGCAAAAGCTAGAAAAAAAAAGAAGTAACATACACAAAAGCCATGGCAACTAAATAATTAATTGCTAACGTCACTAAACATTTAATTAGATTGCCAGCTGCCGAAAAAGAAACATAATAAGTCTGAAAGAGACGGCAAAACACACCCACAATTGACGTATACTTATGAATTATATGTATATGTACACAATTACGCGTATTTGTGTGCATTTCATTCATAAGCATGCAAACGATACAACAAAAGCGAAAAGAGCAGCCGGCTGTGTCAGGTAAATAGAAAATACGCTGCAATAACAACTACATTAAAGACAAAGAGCAAAAATGTTTTTTACATATATAAGTAAATAAGTAAACCCATGCATACATATATAAAGCAGCACACAGCGAAAAACAATACGAGTAAGCAATAACTCGAAAAACACTCGCACACACAAATACAGCTGCATGGAGTCGAGTTCGAAAAAGCGATTTCAAGCAAGTCAGCTGCAAGAGTGAGATCGAACACATCAAGCCATACACGTTTGAGGGTGTGCTTCTTCTGCTTCATCTGCTTATTATGAAGATTTACTTTGGTGTTGTGACTTCACCAGGTGAGTTCACCCACAAGTTGCTGCCGCCCTTCTTCCCTAGCAGCACACTCAGCAAATAACTCTTCAGATCGCTCCAATCAGCGCTCCGTAATGTTCGCCTGCAACAAGTTGCGTTCGTTGCGATTTGTGTTCGAAGAGGTTAGCTCAACTCACAGACAGATTTTGTGTATGTGTTTGTTTGGTCTGATCAGCAGCTGGTCGAGCACAACAACTGACGATGTCAGTTACTTTGTAAACGTTGGGGCTACGAGTCACAAATGCAACGAGACTCGTATACGGGATACAAACTCGGCCATATAAAGTGTGTGTGAAAAAAAATACTACTAAAAAGTAATTATAAAGCCCAACGCCAAAACGAGCATAAAAACAACAACGAAAAAACAACCGAAAGTGAAAAATAGTGCTGAGTAAAGTTTTGTGTTTTGTTGACAAAAGCGGCACGTTTGCGGTTGCAAACTCACTCGCACACAGCAGTGAACATTTCGCAAAGCGATGACACGCCTTTGGAATACTTAAAATAATCAAAAACAACAGGAACAATAGCACAAAGCATAATTGGAGTCAAAAACTAAGCACGCAGTGCAACGGGTAGGTTCTGTTTGCACTCACGCAGTTTGTCAACTCTGCTCACCAACTATGGTTAGTTAGTTTCGTCATTAGCATGCCTCTCTCTCTCTCTCTCTTTCGCGCTTTGTCTTTCAATTGCAAAACGCCCACTGGCCACTTAACAAGATTCGCACTCTCTGCCTCTTTTCTCTCTTTCACTCTCTTTTGCTTGTTCGTACACTCGCGCAATTGCAAGTGAAAATAGAGCCCATATTCGAGATAAGATATATGTGTCCCCCTCCTAATCGCTGTTTTTTGTCGTTATTTGTGCAGTCGACAGTTATCAGCGCACGTCATGTAGAAACTGCATAAGGGAAACTGGAAACTGTGTCGCATTTCTCAGAATTATCAAAAGCACATTTTAAAAGTGACTAAAAATTCGACTTGGGTAAATTTTCGATTTGTGTTTCTTTGTTTTGCATTTCTACAGGGAAATTATATGAAATTATTAATTTGCGGTGATTTCTTGTTTTTACCATTTTTTAACCTTTAAAATAATACATATTTTTGGATATTTTCGTTGTCGATTTATAATAATATATTTACAATACTGATGTATTCATATATTATAAAAATAGATGTAAAATATTTCTTTGTTTTATATGTTAAATTCCAAGAAATTCAAAACGCATGCCTTTTCTATTAAAAGAAAGTTTTGTTCTGTCGAGGGAAAAGTACGTGATTTATCTTAAAGATCTTTTATCTACGCTTAATTGAAGTAGGTAGTTATTCATTTATCGAGTCAACTTAATTATAATGAATCATTTGTTTAGTCCGGAAACCGCAGACGCAATTTCTGGATAAGTTTACAGACTTCAGATCAGTTCAACGGACCGCCAAGAATTCTGACTCCGCCAGGAGACAGCTCCAGTTACAAAAAGTTTCACTTACCAAACGAGGCGCCAAGCTGACCAAGCTGATATATAAACATATTGGGTGGAGTTTAGTATATCTTATATCCCATATAAGATCGTGTTACTTTTTGCCGCCTTGGAGATTAAGCTATGAACAAGATTATATAGCCGATGCATAAAGCCGTTCAAGTTTAATTCACTCGTGGGATTTTGTTTGTTTGTGCTTTGTTTGTTGTTGCCTGCTTTTTCAGTCGCTTGTTGCTTGTCGCTTGTGTCTTTCGCATCGAGACATCATTGACAACAACAACAACAACAATAACAACAAAAAAAAAACCACAACAATAAATGCAAACTCAGCGCAATGACTTCAACTTCAGCTGCTGTCTCCTCGATGATGATGATGATGACTTTAATAGGAAGAGGCAACAACATGTGGCAAGACAACAACAGCAACGTTCGTCTAAATGTAACCACAAAAGAAATGGGAAAAATAAAATCAAAAGTAAATGTGTCCATGTTGGGTGTTGTCCACTCAAGCGGGCAACCACTGTGATGGTAATGCAAATGGGTATGGGAATGGGCGTGGCATCTAGCTACACAATTTTGCCGCCTCAATCAATTGCTGTTGTGTGGCAATTTACATTGTTGCACGGCTTTTGGCTTTCGCTGCGCTTCGCTAATTTTTCAATTTCGCATTCGATTGTAATTTTTCTTCTTTTTTTTTCAGCTCTGAATTTTTAACGCATTGAGCACGTTAACGTATTGTGACATTCTTTCAATTATTTATTTACTTTAATTATTTACTTTGGCAAATTGCTCATTTCCTACTTACAAACACACCTCCTCCCCCCCCCCCCCACCCTCTCACTCTTTCCAATCAGCCTCTCTCGGTCCCTCTGTCTGTGTCTGCAATTGTTTGGCAATCAACGCTGATTTATGTTCGCTCTGCTGCTGCCGCGTTCACTTGTTGTCATCTCTCCGTCTCTCTCTTGCTCCATATATCTGTTTAACTCTCTCCCTCTCACTCTCTCTCTATTCTCTGTTTCAGCTCATTCACTTGTTGTTTCTGCTCCTCCACTTATTTGACCTGAAGGTTTTTTTTTTTTGGGGTCCCATTTAAAACTGAAGTTTGTGCATTTTACTTGTGCATCTGCAGAATGAATTCTACTTTCGACCCAGTTTCTCTGTGTGTGTGTGTGTGTATGTGTGTTACATAAATATAATAAGTAAGTGAAATATATTCATTGTTTCGGCTTTTTATCATTTAAAGCTTTGTGACGCAAGAAATTCTTTTAGAATATTTGCATTGGTTTTCTTTATTTAAGCGCTTTATAATTCTTGGAACTGTTTAAAGTGAAGGATATCATTTCAATATATGTATAAACAGCTGCTTATCGAGACCTAGTTACAATTGCCAAGCTTTTATTGTGAATAGTTTCGCTAAATAACAACTGGAAATGTATCTTACAATAACAGCTTAAATAAGTCGTTATTTATTGCACTTCATTGTCAAATCGCTTTTGTTTTTATTACTAAATGATTAAGTGAGGGCAAAGATCGAATAAATTGAATAATCTGTTATGAGAAGAAAAATGCTGAAAATTATGAGAAACAAGTATTAAAATTTGTATTAAATGAAAAATTAAGTAGATGATGTTAAGAGATTAATCAAAATAACATTTTATCAGCATGTCAAACCATATTGAGACAGACAGAAATCAGCTAGACAGCTTTCATTTTGTGAATGTGTGTGTGTGTGTGTAGCGTGACCAGGCAATTGTTGCAATGCAGTCCCAAAGTCATCTATCTCATCACACGAGCCGAACGAACCAATTGGTTTCTATTAATGAATGAGACTCGAGACTGAAAATTGGCTTTTGAGCTCTGCGCTTCGAATTATTGAAACGGAAATGCTTTCTCTCGCTCGCTTGCACACAGTACACTAGATATACCCGTTATACACATATAAAAAAAAAAATATATATATATATATATATAGGGATTTAATTGAGTGGCTTATGCGAAACTCGAGCTTAGAAACAGAATTCATTAATCTCTCACACAAAAAACCATCATTAAAACGTTGAAATTGTGGGAAATGCACAGATTGAGCTCAAAATGATGAAAGACAGACACAACTAACAGATACTCTACGATTTTTAGCTATAGATATAAACTCAACAATCCAACATGTCTGGCTATGATTGATATGTAAATAGTTTTCTTGCGTTCATTATTATTAATGTTTTAAATTTGTATAGTTTATGTTTCTCTAATTTTTTTTATTAAACATACAAACCAATTTTGAGTAATTGAGTTGTATTTATATTTTTAAATTCATTCTGCACAAGACGATGAACAAAATACATTTATCTTATAAAACAAAATTTGCTAAGACAATTTAATTTGCATAATAATAATTTGCTTAAAGATATTCTCACATCTTAGACAAACACACAAAGCACACTAAATGCCGCCTTTACATTTGTTATTACTATGGCATTTTGTTGTGGATGGGAACCGGGTGGAAAAAGTAAAGAAACAGAAATTATACATATATATAGGGAGAGAAAAATATTTGTATAAATATCTGCAACTCTGCCTGCCAAGACTGATTATCAGCAAAGTGCAGTAAATGGATTGGCCGGCAGGCAGGCAGCCCCAGAAACGACACTCATCAGAATTATGCATATACAGATATAAATACATATAGATACAGATACAGATATACATACATATATACATATATATATATATACTAGTCTTCACAATTTGTTCACACAATTAGAATTGTGGTCGGGGGGAAGAGGGACTTTGACAGCTAATAGTTGCCAACTGTTGCCATAAAAAGAATAGAGACAAAAAAGAAAACATTAAAGTTCAAAAGTTTATCGTGTCTTTGTCGTTTGGGGCTTGGCCATGATAATGACAGACCCTCCCCCCACTCCTCTCCTTCGTGCAGCCCCTTGATTTGTTCTTGTAAATTGCCCATGAACTAAAAAGAGCCATTGGAATACAATTCGAGAGCACTCAAAATAGTTGTAGCTACTTTTCGAAAATGTAGCATAATAAGACTTTTGCAATTTTGAGTTCGATTTTAGGATTTTAGAATTTATATTTTTGTCGGGTTAGAAACGCCCTAAAATTATTCGGTTTCAAATTAATTTTATGATTTTATCAACTAGATGAAGTCTAAAAATCCAATGCTTAAAAAAATCTACAGTTGAATAAAAATGTTAGAAAATTTTAAATTGAAATTAAGAAAAGTAAAATCGCTGGGAAAATCACTTAATGAATAACAATTGAATCCTCGCCAGGAAACTGGTTCAGCTACAGCTTTAAAAATGAGTTGAATGTAGATCGAAGGAAAATTTCAATTGTTGTCTTTGGACACTTGGAAGAAAGTAGGGTTGATTCTGAGAAACACATTTCAAACCAATTGTTTGATTGAAAATAAATCATTGTATGGGGCGTATTCATTACCCTTTCGTCAACCCTTCAAAGACAGGGGTTGGATTTCCCAAAATTATCAAAAAGATCTTTGTATATCAATATAGAATTTAGTTATTTTGAAAATCCAAACTGTTTTTTCTAAATTAAATTTTGAAAAGCAAAATATTTCTTTTCATTTTTGTAATTTAAAATGGATAAAAATTAAAACATTGGCTAGATATTTATTGGTATATGCCAATATATATATATACTATATATCGCTAATAAGAATTTCCCGTAATTTTCGATATTTACAGAGCCGTGCACTGCCCTCCAATGCGGCGCCGTTCCGCCGTGCCTGGGGTCAATCATCGTTTTGCACACCGCGCAAAGTGGGAAAAGCAGGAGGAGCAGGAGTTGCTAGTGGCGGTAGTCCGCTAGTGCGACGCTCTGCATCAATGACCTCCTCGGACTATGAGGTGTACATCAAGTCGCTCGTGCTGGACGAACTAAAAACGGCAAAGCCGCCACCAACCAAGCAGCAGATGGCCGTGTTCCAAGTGCCACAAATACTCACGACGCCGGCGCCGCCTCCGTCGAGTGTAATGACAGAGTCTACGCTGGAGCCGGAGCCGGGGCCAATTGGTCCGAGTGGCTGGAGCTCATCCTTTGAGCGAATGCTGCAAGATGCTGCCGGCATGCAAACCTTTGCTGTGTTCCTCAAAAAGGAATTCTCCGCAGAGAACATTTACTTTTGGACTGCCTGCGAGCGCTACAGGTACACCGAATCGGAAGCCGAGCGTGGTCCGATGGCACGTCAAATTTTTAGCAAGCATCTGGACAAGAACAGCAGCGATCCCGTCAACGTGGACTCTCAGGGCCGTAATCTCAGCGACGAGATTCTCACCAGCGCCGCGACAGACATCTTTGCTGCTGCCCAGAAGCAAATCTTTAATCTGATGAAGTTCGACAGCTATCAGCGTTTCATCCGCTCTGATCTCTACAAGAGCTGCGTGAATGCGGAGAACAAAAAGCAAGCGCTGCCTTTTACGGGAGCCGACATCGATGAGCTCCTGAAGATCAATTTTCACGTAGTGGCCTCGCCCAAGGTAAGCATCTAAATTTGAAGACAACTCTCAACAATTTCTATACAAATAAGAAACGTCTTCTTGTTGGGATTGTCTATTGGGGGCAAACCTTTTCTTATTTCAAGCAAAATTATTGATTATATTTATTATTTTTTTTGCTCAGTGTATAAAGAATTGGTTTCACTGTATTTGCAAATCGATATCACCACCCACTCTTTATTTACCATGCAGCTGAAAAAATCGGTGAGCAATGCGGAGGATCGTCGACGTAAAAGTCTCTTGCCCTGGCACCGCAAGTCGCGGAGTAAATCCCGGGATACTAACGAAGTGATGACCGATCTGCATCCTAATCCAATGAAGGTGTCATCGGATACTCCACCGCCACCGCCGCCACTGCTGGCGTTGCTCACTGGCTTGGGGGCGGGAGGAGGATCTATGCAAAATTCGGTGAGTGATTTGCACAGTTCCCGCTCCTCGCTGTCATCCTTTGATGCAGTCCCGATGGGTGGTGGTCAGGCGGACGTTGCCAGTGCGGACAGTGTTTGTTGGCTGTGCCGCGTTATTCTAACGGACGGAGCGACCACAATTGTGCAGATAAGAGCCGGGGAGACGGTGGCTCAGCTCGTGGAACGATTGCTGGAGAAGCGTAATCTCGTTTATCCCTACTATGATGTGGTGTTCCCGGGCGGCGGCACGTCCATCAATACACAGCAGTCGTCGCAACTGCTGGCCGGCAAGGAGGTGATGATCGAGTGTCGTGTCACTTTCAAGCTGGATCTGCCCCGTCCTTTCAAGGTGATCTCCGTGAAGAGTAAGCCCAAGAAGCAGCTTCACGAAGTCATCCTGCCCATCCTCGACAAATACAATTATCAAATGGAAAGCGTTCAGCTGCTCCATCGCGACACCCAAGCCCCAATTGATCTAAATCAGCCCGTAACCGTTGCGGATGGACAGCGACTGCAGATTGCCTTTCTTAATCCGGATTTTGAGTCAGGCGGCGGCAGTAGCATGCCGCCGAAGCATAGTAAACCCATGAAGCCCCCAATGCTGCCCCCACAACTCGCGCTCGCTGATTCCGCCCAGAGTCAGTTGTATGAGCTGACAAACAAGGTGTTTAATGAACTGCTGCAAAGTAAGGCCGATGCAGTCGCTCTTAAACCCAGCGATCTGTGTTCCTTGCGCTCGAATGAAACGCGCTCGGAAAAATCATTTGTCATTGATCGCACTCGTCGCCAGCATCAGCAGCGGGAGAACGGTGCAAGCATTCCAGGCACTAAGATGCCCAAGCTGAAAAAGAAATCCACAAGCAGTCAACATTCCGATGAGGAAGCATCAAGTCTGGATCCCTCCAAGCCCAAGCCCATCATAGCCAAGCTAAAAGCGGGTGTCAAACTGCAGTTGACCGAGCGAGTTGCCGAGCACCAAGGTGAGTAACAGGGAAAGTAGTAGCCCAAATCCATCTAGATGCTCATCCATTGCATTTCTTGATGCAGATGAACTACTCGAGGGCTTGAAGCGGGCACAGTTGGCGCGCCTAGAGGATCAGCGTGGCACAGAGATTAACTTTGATCTGCCTGATTTTCTAAAGAATAAGGAGAATCTCAATGAGGCCGCATCCAAATTGCGCAAGGTGCGCGCCAATTTGAGTCCGGTTAATAAGCCCAAAACACATCCTCCAACAGCAGATGCGCCCCAGCCAGCACCAAGGCTTTCCATAACGCGCACCCAACAGCAGTCGCCCATGAGGGTAGATGCGGAGCCGGAGAGCAACACGCAAGAGGAGATGGGAGCGTTGCCACACGACGAAGAATTAGCCAAAGCGTCGCCGCCACCGCTTCCGCCCAAGCCCAAAGTGTTGCCCATTAAGCCATCGAACTGGTGCGTTGCTCCAAATGCTACACCCACCAGTGCCTGTCAGTATAGCAACAAATTCTCACCCCTCAAACTTACCACAACAACAACCACATCTTCCACAACAACAGTCGGAACAGCAACAGCCGCAGGAGCAACAGCTTTGTCCTTTGTCAGCAAATTACCGCTGGAAATTGGACGCAAATCGCTGGAGCAGACGAGCACACGTTGTGCGTACCTCGATGAGCCCAGCAGCAGCTTCGTTTAACCGATCCAAACGATCTTCAGTCTTTTATATTTGTGTATATACCTTACATATATATTAAGGGGGGGACGCAATAATACCCCTCTTATTTATTTATTAACATTTGTATTCTGCGTGTGTAGTTTTCTAGTTTTTAAGTGTACCATGACGAACTTTAAGTGATGTCCATCACTCCATGAATTGATCCGTGTGTATTTATAATGAGCTCCACTTAAATTTAAGCTTAACTAATTAAATAAATACCTATATATATAAATAACAAAGCTGTATTATACTTAGAATTAAATTCATAGTAGCAGTATTCATAGTAGCGTCCAAAATATATGTTTTGTGATAGCGAGGATGAATCCTCAATGCACATCCTAGCAGAATGTGTCGTCCTAATCCTTAAGGATACATGTTCAGTTTCAAGGTAACAGAATCCCTCAACCCAACAATGGTTTTTACATTCGTGCTGGGGTTGATGGATCAACAGAACTAATAGGTCGCACTGCAAGAACCCCCAAATTATTATTAACTACAATATTAAAAAGTTAAAGCATACCTTTAGGCTGAACTATAAAAATCAATTCTTGGAGCATGCTTTTAGGATGAGACAAAGTTTGGTGCATTTTGAAAAAAAAAACAACTCTAACCCGGGTGTATTTTTTCAGAACTTTAAACATGGTATTAGTTAAAAATATAAATACCCAAGAGATCCTTAGGAACATGGCGGATTTATGGTTGAAAAATGCAATACTCTTTTACAAAAATAACTAGCTCAATAAAATCTTTACCAATGTCATTCGGAAGGACGATTTCTTTCATTTAAATATTATAAAGTCAGTTTCAAATTGAAACAGCTTTAAGGAAAATTATGCAAGCTAGAGTAAAATTAGTATGACTATTGTTGTGGCATGTGGCATCAGCTCCTCCACATATTTTTAAGGATAGTTGCATGCAATTGCAGTAATTTACACACAGGATCTGTCTTATAGTTCGAGTAACAGGACTATATGCAAGATTTTGAGTATGATTATATAAATTAAATGTAAATAAAAATCAAATTAAATCAAAAACATGTGTTTAAAAAATATATGTTTACAAGTGGTTTGGTTTCTTATCCTCAACATCACTAAACAACGTTAATGTGTAATCTTCTGAGCCGCCAGGCAGCCCACAAAAAGTACAATCAAATGGCCAATGTGGGTTTTGAGGTTTGCTCGGCCGTCTGTGATACGGTTGTCGTAGCCATGTTAACCTGATCCTTTTGCTGCTGACTGCTGCCGGGCTCTAATTGCTTTGCCTGCTCAGCGGCGTCAATCTGCTTGGCCGGCGTCTCCTCGACAACGTCATCTGTGATGCGATACGTGATGGGCGCCGGTTCCTTGGCTGGCAGCCATTCAGGAATGATCTTGTCATGCAAGCGCCATTTGCCGTACTCATTGGAAATGTGCTTCTCAAAGACAACGTACTCCAGCACGTCCTTGGTGAGAATCTTACTGCCGTGCATCAAGCGGCCGAAGCGATCGTAAATGGCCAGCATTTGTTGTGTGTGGAAGCGCACGGTGATCTGGGCAAACTGGTTCTCCTTGGTGATGACCTCCGTGCAACGTGCATGGACGAGGCGAGGCGGCTCCAGCGACTGCAGAAAACGCCAGTGAATCGTCTTGTCCTTGACGTTGTGCATCATCTCTGGGTAACAGCGCTCGGTGACAAATTCACGTATTTTGTACTTCTCCTTGGCCGCCATATGCGTGTGTGCAGATATATAGATGTCTTGGGCGTGAGACCCAAATTCGTCGCTGCTAAAACTCTCCTCGTAGGAGCGGATTTTCCGCACTGCCATCATGCTTTTCGATTTCTTTTCGAGAAATTCAAATTTTTGCTTGGCTCCGGACGTTGTTATGATCGACTTTTTGCCATCGCCCTCAGGAGGCACATATGGCTCAAAAATGCCACCCGTACAACTGATATGGAACGGACGCTCCATCCATGGTCGTGGCGGAAATACACCACGTTCCTTCATCCGGCTGCGCATCTCTTCTTTGGTCAGATCCTGTGGCTTCTGTTGCAAATTGGGTATCTCAATTTTGATGAATTTCTGCCGGCGTAATCGCTTAAACTCTGGCTTCCAGTGCTTCGTCTGGCGATGCCGCACCTGCTGCATCTGAAGCGTGTTCTGCAGACCTGGTACCAACATCCTAACGCCAGTAGTCGCAGCCTGAGGCAGCTGAAATTTGAATGAAAACAGTAAATATAAGACTACTCAATTATTATCCTATAAGCCTACCTGCATCTGCACGATTCTCATGGTGGAACACACTAGTTTTTCCATCGCTAACTTTTAATTTCATTCACTACTATTCCGCCTGCAAACACTTACTGCATGCTTATACAATCAGCTATCGAAACAGCTGATTGCCGGCAAATTATCGATACTTAACATCGAGTACTTATCGCCATTATATACTGCAAAATTATTTAAGGTTTCAAAATAAATAAAATTAAAACACAAGTCTTGCAGCTTAACTATACACATACACTTTTAATTTGATAATGGATATAGTCACAATTTTAGAAATTAGATTAATTGAGTACTAAAATCCAACACAACAAATAAAATATGAATATTTAAATATTGACAGCAACGCGATTCTGAAATTGAAAAAAATGTTGTAAGTTATAATTAGGTGGCATAGATTATTAAATTAAATTATTTTCACTATTATTAAAATATTACCTTTGAACGACGAACTTGCTTAACGTCTTTGGAAATGTTAATAGACTTTGACCCACGTGCGGAACGTACAATACGATTCCTACAATTTAAAAAATTATTTAAGTTTTGTAAATATTTAAGAATAGAGTTCTGTTAAGACCACTAACTTAGCCGGACAATCACCAGCGTCATGTATGGAAAGATTTGATGAAATATTTGTCAAGCTTTTCAAACATAATGTTGCATTCTCAATGTCGTTTTCAAGACGCATGACTAAAAACAGAAAAACAAACATTTAAAAAAAAAACAAAAAACTTTGTGGAGTATTGAGAACGAACCCTTATTCAAGAGTGTTTCTTCAGTAGCATCACAGCACAGGGAACTATTGCAGGAACAGCACTTTTTCTCAGACACGGTATTGGGAGTGGGCGTGGTCACCGCCGGCATTTTGATCTGTGGATTACCACTTATGATATCCTTCATAATTTTATTGAACAGACAACCAGGTAGAATGTTTTCCGCCGCAGCGAAAATGCGCTTATGCATGAAGACCAGCTCCTCGAAGTCCAGAGTGTGCAATCCAAAATGGTATAGCTTATGGCATGTGGCATAGAAGGGGCTATTCGGAATGTTGCACTTGCAAAAACAGAATCCGCACTCCTCGATAAACAAGTCCAGAATTTTGCGCAACTCCTTTTCCAAGCCGACACCATCAATCTCACCGGCAGATAATGTTCTAACCGTGTTCTTTACAAATTCATCGAATTGCGCTTGAGTGGTATCATCTATTTGATGGTCTTTCTCGGATGCGCGTCTTTTTCCATAACCTGATTCAACCTTGGCTTTCGCTGGTCGTCCGGCAGCTCTGTCAAGTGCTTCATCACCGTCTCCCGGCAAACCTGCCTTTGCGGAAGGACCTTTTGCAGGTTGCCCGGATGATGCAGTCTTTGCGGAAGGATCTTTTGCAGGTTGCCCGGCTGATGCAGTCTGAGCGCCGAGCTGGCGTGCAGGTCCTCCGGCTCCCCCGGGTTTGCCGCTCGGTTGATTTGCAGGCTCTCCGGTGCCTCCGACCATACCACCCGGTTTACCTGCGTCGGCTCCGACCCTCTGGTCGCCACCTTTGTTCTTATCGTCGTTTCCACCTGTCTTATCTCCTGGAGCAGCACCCGGCTTAGCTACAAGTTCGGCACCACCTTTATCCCCAGTTCCAGCAACTGGTCCAGAATCAGCCTTCATTCCCGACCCAGCAACTGGTACATCTACAGGTGCAGCGGTAGGCTTGACTGCAGGTCCAGCAGATGGCTTAACTGCTGGTCCAGCTTTAAGATTAGGTCCAGCACCGGGTTTATCTCCAGGAGGAGCACCTGGTTTAACTCCAGAATCAACAACAGGTCCAGTACCAGGTTTTTTCACTGGTTCAGCACCAGGCTTATCTCCAGGTACAGAAGTAGGCTTAACAGGGGGTTCAGCACTAGCTTTTACACCAGCACCAGGTTTATCTCCAGAAGCTGCTCCTGCCTTAACTCCAGGTCCAACTTTATCTACAGGTCCAGGAACGGGTTTATCTACAGCACCTGGCTTAAGTTTAGATTCAACAACAAGTTTGTCGCCAGGCTTATCTACAGGTGCAGCACTAGTTTTTACTCCAACAGGTTCATCTTTTGGTCCAGCACCAACTTTATCTACAGGTGGAGCTACAGGTTTATCTCCTGGTACAGCACCAGCTTTAACTTTATCTACAGGTGGAGCTACAGGTTTATCTCCTGGCACAGCACCAGCTTTAACTCCCAATGCAGTAACAGGCTTGTCTCCAGGTCCAGGTTTATCTCCTGGTGCAACACCAGTTTTATCTGCAGGTCCTGCACTAGGCTTGTCTCCTGGGCCAGCTCCAGGTTTGGTCTTATCAGCAGCTTGCTCTTTTTTGGTTAACATTTCACTAGGCCGTTCGCGAACCCTTTCTTCAACTTTTGTTTCTCTAGGCTTATCGGCAATCTTGGCAGCTGCTTCATCGGATCCTGTTTCTTCTTTCTTTTTTGGTAAATCACTAGGCTCCTTAACTTCTTCCTTTGAAATAAGACCTGGTTTGCCAACTAATTCCTCTTTTTCTTTTATAATAACATCTTGTTTAAATAATTCAGGTAGTTTTATAGCTTCTTCAGCTACTTTTTTAGGCACTTCAGCTGCTTTTTTCGGTTCTTCAGCTGCTTTTTTAGCATCTTCGGCAGCATGTTTTTCAAGATCAATTTGATCCTGCACTTTCTTTTTGGTTTCTTTTTCAATAGAGTGGACATTTTCTCCGAGTTCCAATAATTTATCTTTAAGGCTTTTGTTCAATTCTTCACATTGTTGTCTACCTTTCATGCAGTCTTCAAGCCGTCTTTTTAAATCGTCCGTCAGATCCTTAAGTTCCGATTGTTGTAGACCACTAATATTGTCTTTTAGAATATCATTTTCCCTGGCAACACCTTCAATTTGTTGTATCAGTTGAAGACTCTCGCGCATTCCGTCTTCCATATACCTTGTGTCCTTGTCAAGCTGTCGTAGTTTGTCATCTAATTGATCGAGTCGCTTGTTGCTGTTTAGAGCAGCTTCGCACAAGCAATCGTTTTGATTTCTTAAGTCGCCCACTTGACCATCTCTCTCTGTTAACAACTGCTTAAGGCGATCCAGTTCGCTCATGCAGTCGTTTATGTTAGTGATATTGCCGCCACCGGGATAGCTGTCCTGGTTCATTTTCTTGAAGCAGTCAACTTGGTTTGCAAGTTCATTCAATATGTGATTCAGGGTGGCTGTCGTGTAGAAGGCCAAATCATCACCAACATCTGGGCAATTTGGCATATCAAACGGCGGACAGTCTCCCCGTTGTTTGCCGTTCTTTTGGTTTAGCTCACAGATGACATTCTGGAAAGATTAATACGCATAGAAGAAATAAGACTCGTAACATGAGGAAAACCATTAGAAATAGACATATGGATTGAAATACTATGCGAGGCCTTGAGAAAGAGGAAGGAAGAATTTGAAAAAAATGTTAAAGCCGCTAATAATCCAAAGAACTACTATTCTAACGACTTTCCTCTCGTTCCTATCAAACTGTTTATATTTCAAAATTGTGCACTTTTAATTTTAAACTGAAAACTACAGATTTGGTAACGTGGTTTATGGTTTGGGCAGCACACAGCATTAACATGTTTTATCTGCATCATCCTCAATCCCAGCCTCCTTGAGACAACTATCACAGCAGCTTTCTATCAGGCCACCAAGAAAACGATAACCAGATTTCTTGAATAATTTAGCTTTATGCTTTGGAGACAGAGAAAGAGTGTCACATAAAACTCGCATCTCAAATCAAATACTTACCATTAACTGTTCGTACTGACAACCGTAGGCATTTAAGGCTAGGTCACGTTTTCGCAGCTTATTACTTAGGTCATTGATTTGCATTTGCAAGACCTCGGAACGACGCACAGCCTGCTGGAGATTGGCAACTTGCTGCTTCAAATTATTACAATAACACTGGAAGAGATTTGCACAAATGTTAACATTGAACACAAGCACAGGCGCTCCCTGCTCCTACCGTTGTGAGCTCCTCATTGCACTTTGATTTCTCCACCTCGTGTTCGTAATAATGCACCAATTCGTCAATTTCATTTTCCATGTCGGCAATAATCTGATCCTGTACACAGAGATTTTTTGCCATTTTTTCAACGTCGTAATCTTTATGTTTATTGAGCTTTTCATTGAGTGGCGACAATTGTTGAATCTGCCTGCGCAGTGCTTGTCGTTCCGACATTATTTGCTGAATGTCATCAATATCCTTGTCGGAATTCGGCTGGTCGCAGTTGCAAGCCTTACTTCCAAACTTGGCACCACTGGATCTTTGGAATTCGTCCTCTGCTTGACGTAATACAATCAACTCTTTGCCCATATTGTTAATCTTATTTTGCAAATAGTTGATATCGTTGCTTTTCTCTGGAACAATCTGAACGCTGTCCATTGAGGCACGCCTAGATTGCTTCTCAACAAGTCGTCTAAGACTTGAATTCTGCGATTCCAGGATATCATGAGACGTGTTCATATCATCCACGGCTTTATGGATGATAAGGAGGTCTTTTTCATCTTTTTTATCAAACTTCCTTGAGTCTGAGAGTTCTTGAATTTTTTCCCTGAACACTCTGCTCGTATCGGGATCGTAGCGCTGTTCCATTAAACGTCTAAGCTCAACATTTTCCATTGGAGGGCGATCCATTTTATCTTCGGGTGAGGCCTGATCCTTATCCAGTAAATTGTTCTTTTTCATTGCATTCTTCATATTTTCAATGGTGTCGTGAGCGGCGACGATGAGACTGTCACCTGTTATTCCACTTCCACCAAAGTCGTCAGGGCCACCAGGACCACTAGGACCACTAGGACCACCAGAACCACTAGGACCACCAGGACCACCATAACCTCCAGTTCCCTGCCTACCTGGACCTCCACGATCTTCAGGTCTACCATAACCTCCTGAACCCGGACCTCCAGGACCACCCCTATCTCCAGGTCCACCATAAGTCACAGGTTCTCGACCACTAGGACCACTAGGACCACCAGAACCACTAGGACCACCAGGACCACCATAACCTCCAGGTCCCTGCCTACCTGGACCTCCGCGATCTTCAGGTCTACCATAACCTCCTGAACCCGGACCTCCAGGACCACCCCTATCTCCAGGTCCACCATAAGTCACAGGTTCTCGACCTCCTATACCTTGCCCTTCAGGTCCCTGTCTACTAGATGCATAACCTCCTAAATCCTGACCATCAAGTCCTTGCCCGTCAGATATATAACCTTCTGGTCTCTGCCCACCTGGTCTCTGTCCTCCAGGTCCCTGTCCGTAAGCAGGTGGACTTTGCCCTCCTGGTCCGTTAGCCTCAGGGCCTACTCCACCACGACCTGCATGACCTTGTACCTCTTGCCCTGGACCACCATAACCATGCTGACCCTGATCTTGGCCCTGACCGTGATTCTGACCTCGTGCTACTCCACTTCGACCACCAGGACCTTGGCCCTCTTGCCCTAAACCTGCATAACCTCCCGATCCTTTCGTTCCAGGCTCCTCCCCTACGTATCCATATACTCCTGTATCCTGACCTGTTCGAATTTTGCCCTCTTGCCCCTGACCCGGACCTGGACCTCCTCCAGCCCGATCATCAGGTCCTTGAGAGGGATCTTGACCTGGAGCTCCATACGCAACCTGTCCCTGACCTTGTGCTGATCCACCGCGGCCTCCAGGGCCTTCACCCGGTTGCCCTGAACCTCCAAAAGGTCCTCGCCCTTGACCTGGACCTCCTCCACCCCGACCACCAGGGCCAACCTGACCCTGACCTTGCGCTGTTCCTCCACGCCCACCAGGGCCTTCACCCGGTTGCCTCGGACCTCCTCCACTTCGACCACCAGGGCCTTGCCCTTCTTGGCCTGGACCACCGTAAGATCCTCGCCCTTGACCTGGACCGGGTCCACCACGAGCTCCAGGGCCTCGACCATCCTGCCATGAACTTTCTCCACCCCGACCATCAGGTCCTTGACCCTCTTGTCCTTTAGCTCCATAACTAAACCGTCCCTGACTTGGACCTCCTCCTCCCCGACCTCCTGGACCTTGCCCTTCTTGCCTAAGACCTAGGCCTGCTCCTCCAGGGCCGCCAGGGCCTTGATTACCCTGCCATGGACCTCCTTCACTTCGACCACCAGGGCCTTGACCCTCTTGCTCTGGAACTTCATACCCAACCTTTCCCTGACCTTGTGCTGCTCCTCCGCGGCCTCCAGGGCCTTCACCCGGTTGCCCTGAACCTCCAAAAGGTCCTAGCCCTTGCCCAGCTCCTCCATGCCCAACAGGGCCTTCACCCGGTTGCCTCGGACCTCCTCCACTTCGACCACCAGGGCCTTGCCCTTCTTGGCCTGGACCACCGTAAGACCCTCGCCCTTGACCTGGACCGGGTCCACCACGAGCTCCAGGGCCTCGACCATCCTGCCATGAACTTTCACCACCCCGACCATCAGGTCCTTGACCCTCTTGTCCTTTAGCTCCATTACTAAACCGTCCCTGACTTGGACCTCCTCCTCCCCGACCTCCTGGACCTTGCCCTTCTTGCCCAAGACCTATGCCTGCTCCTCCAGGGCCGCTAGGGCCGCCAGGGCCTTGATTAGCCTGCCATGGACCTCCTCCACTTCGACCACCAGGGCCTTGACCCTCTTGCTCTGGAGCTTCATACCCAACCTTTCCCTGACCTTCACCCGGTTGCCCTGAACCTCCAAAAGGTCCTAGCCCTTGCCCAGCTCCTCCATGCCCAACAGGGCCTTCACCCGGTTGCCTCGGACCTCCTCCACTTCGACCACCAGGGCCTTGCCCTTCTTGGCCTGGACCACCATAAGATCCTCGACCTTGACCTGGACCACTACGAGCTCCAGGGCCTTGACCATCCTGCCATGAACCTTCTCCACCCCGACCATCAGGTCCTTGACCCTCTTGCCCTTTAACTCCATAACTAAACCGTCCCTGACTTGGACCTCCTCCTCCCCGACCTCCTGGACCTTGCCCTTCTTGCCATAGACCTAGGCCTGCACCACCAGATCCGCCAGGTCCTTGATTAGCCTGCCCTGGACCTCCTTCATTTCGACCACCAGGGCCATAACCCCCTTGCCCTGGAACTCCATTAGCAACCTGTCCTTGACCTTGTGCTACTCCCACGCGGCCACCAAGAATTTCGCCCGGTTGCCCCGGACCTCCTTCACTCCGACCTCCTTGACCTTGACCTTCTTGGGCTATTCCTCCATAAAATCCTTGCCCTTGACCTGGAACTTCTCCTCCACGACCTTGTGGACCCTCTTGCCCTGGACCTCCTACACTCAGCCTTTCCCCTGGACCGCCACCACCACGGCTACCTGGACCTTGACCCTCTTGCCCAGAACCGCCGTAACCAAATGAACCCTCAGCTCCAGGACCCCTTCTACCACCTCCATAAGATCCTTGCCCTGGACCTCCTTCACCACGACCTCCTGGACTTTGACCCTTTTGCCCTGCACCTCCATAGCCTTGACCCGGTTGTCCATGACCTACGCCTCTCCCACCTCCAGATCCATGACTTCCTTCTCCTATATCTACTACACCCTGACCTCCTGGACCTTGGTCTCTGTAAGATCCTCGCCTTTGACCTTCTTGCCCAGGACCCCGCACTTGTTCTGGAGTGCTTCCCTTCTGACCTCCAGAACCATCTTGCCCAGGACTTCGTCCCCCACGTAACTCTTGCCCTAGACTTGAACCATGACGGCCTTGCCCTGGACCTAACCGTTCTAAACCTCCTGGACCTTGACCATTTTGCCCTGGGCCACCTCCACCCCGACCAGTATGACCTTGGACTGGACCTGCTCCAACTTGGCCACCCGGGCCCTGTCCCTGACCTTGTCCTAGCCCTCTTCTGCCATCTCCTCTTCTACCGCTAGGCCCCGGACCATCATGAAAGCCCTGATGGCCTGAAGGCACATGGTTATACTCAGAAGAATCATAGCCTCTACCGTAGTCCTGCCCTTTCTGACCGGACTTGGCATTATAATTACCAGGTCCTCCGCTTGGACCATAACCCGTTCTGCCACCAGGGCCGCCGATGTCGTAGTCGTTGGGCAATGTTAACGGTATATTGCAAGACAGCATATCGCTCACATATCGTGACTTTTTGTCCTCATCGGCTGCCCAGGAGCGGCCATCAGATGTCGAAGAATAGCTCTTTAGATTGAAACATCTGTCCGGGCGGCACTCAGGATCAATCGTTTCATTCATAAATGGTACATGAAAGAATTCCTTTTGCGTGGAGTACGCCATGACAAAGCGTTGTTAGACCTTGCCCCAGGTGAATTTTATAGAGCAAATTATTTTCGAAAACCAATTTTAGATTTTTCTTTTGAAATGTTTATGGTTGAATAGTATAAAAAAGTAGTATCGAAAATATGTCCAACATCAATTGTGTTACCAAATAATCTAACATTCCACGTGCGACAATTTTGTCATTTGTTACTTGATTGTACATTCATCAGAAAATTCTAGAAAAATTTGAATAACTTCTTAATACCAGATTACTTGGATCTTTGTTTAATATTAATGCTTAATAACCAGCGTCAGTGTTAGTCTAATCCTTGGGCTCTGCGCACAGCTAACGCCTCATCAGCCGTATTCATTTCAGAGAAGCCACACGGTTGCATCGTCATGCTGGCTGTGCCCGAGCTGATGGTACGCAAAGCACTTGAATAACCCGATAATTCTGCCAGGGGTGCGTTTACCAGAACGATCTAAAATGTGATATTTATTTAGAAGATAAATATAGATCTCTTTTCAGATTAACTCACTTTATTTCTATCTCCTTTTGAAGTCACGTCTTTTATGAGAGCTCGTCGCCGTGATAGATCCGCCATAATACCTGGAATGCGCTCAAATGGCGCTACAATCTGAATTGCCATGATAGGCTCTAGTAACCGAGTGCCGCTCGTGATCAACAGCTGTAGGATTGTGGAATAGAAAAATGTATAGACAAATAGCAAGAAGAAAATAACTTACCTTTTGTACGCACTGAGCCGCCGCTGCCATGACAAATGAATCGGCTGTTCCTCGTCCAACGGTGATGTTATGTAGTCGTATCTGAGTATCCACCACCTGGCCACCAACACGTGGTCCATGCTCCAAAGCACTTACCGCACCCTTTCGCAACACGCCAAGGATTCGAGGACGCAGTGCATTGAGATGTTGTACATTTTCAGGCGATTTGTCTAAGCAAAACAGCTCTTGCTGATCGTTGACCAGTTGTAGTGTAATGCTTACGCTTTGCTTGCTGCCCGCAATATCCTTCTCTAAACTTAATGTTGTTATCGCTGATGATTCGAGAGTTTCCTTGTAAGCAATTTGCAGGGGCCCGAGATCAACATCAATTTTGTACTCGCTTAGCATTCGCGATTTAATTATGTCCATGTGAAGTTCACCCATGCCGCCAAGCACCGTTTGTCCGGTAACCGAATCGTAGCTAACCCGCAGACTTGGATCTTCACGCTGCAATTGCTTGAGCGCCTGCTCCATTGCCGTTTGCGATGATATACTGGGTGGCTCGATAGAACAGAAGTATACGGCGTCAGGGATTTTAGGCTCAATAGAGAACAGCTCTTGACTAGCATCATCCAACACCTCATTTTCTTCTTCGTCTTGTAGCGTTGCGTCACCGCGACTCTGCAGCAAACGTTTCTGTGCGTTCTTCAGCGATGTATGACTGCTGGTAAGTAGATCACCAGTAACTGTTGACTATGATGAATGTGGTTTCATTTATCGCAATTGTACCTAATTGGACATGGGATGCTTACTTTAAGACCCGCACATATGGCCACATCTCCGGCATGCATGGAACCCACCTCTCGGTATTCATCAGCCAGCGGCTCATAGATTTTCGAGACGACCTCCGTTTGTCCACGGGCAGAGCAGAGTAAACGCATGCCGCGCTTTAGCTCACCGCGTAATAGGCGCACAAGAGTCAGAGGTCCACGCTGTTTGTCGTGCACAATTTTGAATACCTTGCCCGCAAACTCATTGCTGCAATAACGTTATACTACAGAGGTTATTGTACAACGGTTATTATCGAATACTTACCCAAAGCAATCATACATCTGATTGCGTTCCGCTGGAATGGGCAAATACGCGTTCACAGCATCCATTAGAGGTTGTATGCCAATATTCTTATAGGCAGAGCCCAGAAGCACTGGAACTACCTTCTGCTGGCAAGTGGCACGGCGCAACGCTTGTCCGATCAGCTCATTGCTGACTTTATCAAAACTTTCCGTACTAATGACCACATCGGCTAACTCGTCATCGATCCCGGACAGTTGATCAATGAGCTCGTTGCGTTTCTCTTGCAATTCAGTAGACAATTCCAGCTTCACCTTTTTGTAATTGCGACCAAAGTCATTTTGTTGCCAAGTCATCTGTTCCATTGTTATCACATCGAATATTGCTGCAACGAAATGATTTTAATACCAACCATATTTAATTTTCAATCAATTACCGAGGTGTCCATCGGCACTTTTCGTTGGATATTGCGTGCAAATGGGTCTAGCGTCTAATTTTTCCCTTAAATCATCAATGCATTTCTGGAAATTTGCATCTGGACGATCCATTTTATTGACGAATACGAGACGCGGTAGCTTGTGCTTGTCCGCTTGTGTCCATACAGTTACAGTTTGAGCTTCAACGCCCGCCGTTCCGTCCAGGACAACAATAACTCCGTCAACGGCGTATAGAGATTGCTCCACCTCCATTGTGAAGTCAATGTGACCAGGAGTATCCAGTAGATTGATACTATTTAACAAAACCATTAGTAATATCACCATTCCTAAGCATTTTCATTCAATATACAGAAATACCAACCGCTTGCCATTCCAGGTAAATGTGACTGCTGAGCTGCAAATCGTGATGCCTCGCTCGCGTTCCTGTGCTAGGTAATCCGTTACCGTGTTGCCGCGATGCACTTCACCCAAAGAGCGCGTCTTGCCCGCATAGAAAAGCATTCGTTCGGTTGTTGTCGTTTTGCCTTTACAGACAAAATAATTAACATAAGTGTATTATGAATAGTAAACAACGATGATTTCGTAATACCGGCATCAATATGTGCCAAAATGCCAATGTTTCTGATTTCGGCACTGTAGTAACGCTTGATGACTTTGGCATGCTGCCTCACCAACAATTTGTAGCGCCTTAATAAGCAATGTTGCAGCATTTTTTATTGTTTAATGCTGCACTTTAACTTAACGGACAAGCACGAAATATTTCCGCTTATACAGCGACAGCTGTTTTTGAAACGAGTACATTGAGTACATAAGCGAAATGATATCGAATATGGAATCGAAAATTGATCATTACCCAAAAGGCTATTGTTTAATTTTTAAATGCGAGGTTGAAAGCTTTTATCTTATTTTTTAAAGCCTGAAAAGATACTTTTTTTGTAATGAAACTTTACTTATATTGCATACATTTGGAAAAATTAACAAAAAGGCTTTTGGTAATTATTCATCTTTTTCAAGCATCTTGCTGCAATGAGTTGTCGAATTGCGGTGGGCTATTAACTTTATTGTCCGGTCCTTCTCTGCGTAATTCGTACTGATCACGATCGTACTGCCACATATTCTGCCATGGGCATCTTCGACCCCTTTGATCGCGACAATTCGAAGTCACATCTCCATTGTTGCCTAGGTCCTGACCCGCCTTCTGTCGACTTGCAGAGCCGCGCTGTCCATTTTGAGATTCTTTATTTTCAACGTACCTCTTTCCGCTACCTCTGATTAATGGTTTACTGCAAGACACCTGATCGAACACAAATCGCGAATTTTTGGTCTCACCGGCTGCCCAAGAGCGATTATCGCTTGTTGATGGATAGCTCTTTAGCTTGAAACATCCGTCCGGGCAGTCAGAAGGCATCGTCTCATTCATATATGGCACATGAAAAAAAGTCTTTTGCGTAGAATACGCCATGATTTCCACGTAAATTTTTACAAGTCGAATTATGTACGAAGACAAATTTAAATTTTGTATGTTCGACAGTTTAATGGAATATCAAAAAATATAGACTAAAATATACAGTTTTATACATAAGCCTACTCAGATCTATGTAAATTTTGAAAGAACAATTTAAAAATTATGAATTTTAACGATAATTGCGAATATGACGAATATGGAGTACCGACTATCGATACTTTACTGTTTAAGAAGACCGTCTCTAATCGATGCAAAATCAAAAACTAAAAATTGCCACTTGTTGATTCATTTAACTAAAATGTCTTTGCGACCAAGACGTGAGGCAGCTAAAAAACCAATTATAGTTGAGTTATCCGATTCAGAAGAGGATTTTGGCGGCCGCAATGACAACGATGACTACAGGCCAACAGAGACCAAATCTCGTGTTATAGATCGTGGAGCAGCGGCAGCATCTGGCGCGTAAGCATTTATTTACATAAATCACCACTTATGGGCATTAGATGATAATACTTTATATTGAAGTACTGGAACAAGGAAACGTTGGATTGATCCTAAACGCAGTGCCTGCTCCGATGAGCCCGCCGCGCCAAAGAAAAAGCGCGCGAAAAAGGACAAAGAGAATGCGATTCTCAATCAAAGCAGCATCGCAAATGAGGCAGTCGTGGAACAAGCCTTGCCAACTGCCTCACAAGTGGATGGAGCTGCTCATAGCTCAGGTCCAGTAGCATCTTCTAGTTCAACCAACAAGCGCAACTCTTTTTGGGAGCGACGCAAAGTGTGGAACGTATATGAACTCCTAGCCGAATCGGAACATATTCAGCCAACAGCGGCGCGAAATATAGTTCAGTTATTCGAGAATGAGAACACGATTCCATTTATTTGCCGGTATGTGTGAAAAACTCTTTTTATATTTATCTATCACCTATTATAATATGCAATTTGTATCTGAATTATTAGTTATCGGCGGGATTTGGTGGATCACATAACGCCAGATCGATTGCGAGACATTCGCAACACTTACACAGATATTGTGGATCTGCGCAAGAGAGCTGAGAATATCGTCAATCAGTTGGAACGCGACAGTGTGCTCAAAACGGAAATACGCGACGAGCTTATGTGCGCCAAGACAGCTGAAGAGCTCGAATTTTTGTATGCACCATACAAACCAGCTAGTAAAGGCACACTAGCGGAGCGGGCCAAGGCACTAGGATTGCAGGAGTATGCCGATGCACTGCTCTACGGAACAGCACCGGAAGTGCACCTAGCCTCAGCTATTGATTCGAACAATCCGGATTTAGCCACAGCAGAGCAGATAATGGTGGGCATATGCAACATCATTATACACAATATTAGCAAGAACACAAGTGTACTGGAAGAGTTGAGACGAATGTGAGTAAATCCAAAAAAAAAAAGGATAAACATATCAATATAATCTCATCCTTGACAGACAAAATGTACAACGCATTGTGCTTCAGTGCAGCAAGGCAAAAAACCCAACAGCAACAAAGGCAGCAGCTACCAGTAAATCCGCTGCTGCGTCAAATGGAATCGCTGACAAGAAGCTGGACAGCTCTAAATTTGAGAATTACTTTAACTTTCAATGCGATATTAAGACAATTAAACCTCATCAGACCCTTGCCATTAATCGGGGAGAGAAGCTCAAGTTTCTCACCGTGAAAGTGGAGACCAACAATTACATGAAAAACGATCTAATGCGTTTCATATCCAACCAATATATGTCCCAAGGACTACAGTATTCACTGCGCAGGGAGATCTTTAGTCGTGCATTAGAAGAGTGTTTTACCAAGAAATGTAAGCTGTAACCTTGAGTTACAATGGGCCAGCTATTAAGTAATATGCTATATTCATTTTCAGTGCTTCCGCTGCTTTGCCGTCAGGTGCGCGTTGATCTGAAGGAGAAAGCCACTCGAGCATCCATCGAAGTGTTTGGAAAGAATCTGAAGCAACTCCTGCTGATGTCCCCGCTAAAAGGCGAACGCATTCTGGGCATTGATCCCGGCTTTACAAACGGCTGCAAATTGGCACTAGTATCTGAAACAGCTGATGTCCTTGAAACAGCAGTCATCTATCCGCATGGCCGGCACTCCAATCTGCATGGAGCCAAGCAGAAGCTAGTGCATTTGCTAAGCGAATACAAGTAGATAAATTCTAATGTGTATATTAGAGTGAATTTAAAATGTAATTATTATTATAGCTGCAGGGTGATTGCACTTGGCAATGGAACCGCCTGCCGTGAGACTGAGATGTGGTTGACATCGCTCTTCCAAACGGGCATTCTGGACGGTGGCAGTATTCGCTACAGTATTGTGAACGAGAATGGCGCCTCCATTTACTCTTGCAGCGATGTGGCCACCAAGGAGTTTCCCAAAATGGACATGAACGAGATAAGCGCGGGTTTGTCTTTTACACAAGAATCTAGCTAAGATAAATGAATTTGACAAATATCTTTATAGTTTCCATTGCCCGTCGTCTAAATGATCCGCTCAGTGAATATGTAAAGATTGAGCCCCGCCACTTGGGAGTGGGCATGTATCAGCATGATGTGAACGAGAAAATGTTGACGGAGACATTAAACGACGTTGTCTCCGAATGTGTCAGCTATGTGGGAGTGGATCTAAACACGGCCAGTCTCAGTGTTTTAAAGTGAGACTTATTACATTTGCACTTGTGCATATTGTACACAATATTAATTATTCATTTGTAGACACATTGCGGGCTTGTCCGAAAAGAAAGCGGAGAAGATCATTGAGCATCGCACACAGAAGGGTCCGTTTCAGACACGCAAGGATCTGCTGTCTGTGCGCAGCATAGGAGAGAAGACATATGTTCAGTGTGCAGGCTTCGTGCGCATCGAGCCTCTCAGTGTGGGCGGCAAGCTAAGCAATCCGCTTGACTGCACCTGGGTGCACCCCGAGTGCTACAAAGTGGCCAAAGCGTGAGTAAACAAAAAAAAAATACATTGAAAAAATCATTTATTATATTTGTATTTAAAAAAAAAATGGGGAAACGAAGATTGACTGTTTTTAGTCATCATTCAACTTGTGCAACTGCTGCTGCAGCAATGAGGTATCACTTTGTTTGTCTCCATAGCCGCTATTGCTGGACTCCAGTTTGACTTCAATTTTCTTTTGACACTTGTTATTGGTTGCCATAAGATTTACGTTTTTGTCGCGACGATCGCGTCCTTGGCACCAGCAGGGTAGATATGGCTCCAATGGATTCTTGTTGCTGCATCGCTTGCAGGTGCAGCCTTCGGTGCCAGCGCGCTTGAAGCTCTCGAAATCCATTTGTGCGCTCAGTAATTCCAAATAGTCCTCAATTGAGTGCTCTTGGGCGGCATCTATCAGCTGTGCCCAGGTCTTGTACTTACGTACCACTTCAAAGTAGTAATCGTAGAGATCCTGTATGGTTTGCAACACCTTTTCCAGGCTCAATACAAATGGGCTCTTCAGTGTCCGATCCAACTTGTCCAAACGCCGACGCAGTTCCGGCATTGCATCCCGGATGGCAAGCACTGAAGCTGCCAGCTCAACGCTGCAAGGGAGATAGATTAAAAATGGAAAGTAAATGCGTTCCTGTATAGTGAGTCATACTTGGATGTAGTGATGCCGTTGTATGCCTTTTGGAACGTGCAAAGTGCTCGGTACTCGGCAATCTGGCTTAGGTATTCCGGGTAGAGCTTGATGCCACATGCTGATCCAATCAGTAGGCGACGGCGTATGGCCTGCTCACGCATTTCTTTGGCCATCTCAATTTGCAGTTCCTTGGCCTTCTCATGCTGGCACTTCAGATCCATGAACATTTTCTCAATGATAAGTATCTGCTGATGCACACACTGCTCCAGTCCGAAATCGCAGCGGGTGTAAGGCGTTTCGCAGTGCTCGAATGAGGGCACCAAAGCGTTTGCTGCAATGACTGCTCCACGACATGGCGATGGCAAGGGATAGCGCCTGTAACGTTCCGGCGGATAATCCCAGCAGGGACCATATCGTGCTTCCTTTGTCATTGCCATCGGTGACTTCCAGCATGGCGAATACGATTTCTTCTCACTCTCATAGTTTGGGCTTTCACCGCAGGCGATGAACTTGATTTTGGGTGGTTTTTGTGCCGGCGGATACTGCCAGCGCTCTTCATAGAGCTTCTTCAGCTCGCTGACCTTCAACTTGGGCGGCATTTGTTTTATGGATGAAATGTATAATGTATTAAAATGACTTTTATACTGTTTTAATTTAGTTAACTTATTTTTAGCGTCGTTGGTGAATGTGATTTAAAACTCTCGGATATTGGCAAGGCTAGCTTTATGGAACGCATCAAGGAGTTCACCATGTCCCAGCATAAACTTGAGAAGCTTGCCGAGCAGCACAAGCTGCACATGGATCGGGTAAACAACGGATAAAATAATTAATTATTTTAACTATAATTAGATAATTATTTGTTAACGGCAGCTGAAGTTTGTGCTGATTGCTCTGCAGCGTGAGCCTCTGCAGGATTATCGGGCGGATCTGGACAAGCGGCCGCTTTTCAAGCAGGGTCTAACACGTCTGGATGATCTCAGCATAGGTGATGTGCTCACAGGTCTGTAGATTTGGCTAAAGAAAACATAATTCGATCTTTGACTGTTTGTGCTCTGTTCTTCCTCTAGGAGCTGTCACAAATGTGACGCATTTTGGTGCCTTCGTTGATGTTGGCGTCGAACGTGATGGTCTCATCCATAGAAACCATATGAATAACAAGGAGCTTAGCATTGGGGATCGGATAATCGCGTCCGTGATTAAACTGGATATGCAGCGACGAAATTTGGGTCTGCGCCTGGAGAATATGCTCGAGGAGACCGACACATCGTTTACATTTAAAACCGAGTAAAACACAAATATTGAAAGAACTCAATTTTTGTTTGGAAGAGTTTTTAATGTGTCTCAATTGTTGAATGTGTTTAACCATATATATATATATATATATATATACATATATATATATAACTGTTAATAATATCTGCATATACATATAATGTACGCATTTAATATATATAAAATGCACTCTAAGCTACACTCAAAGCTTATCGTTTAGCACTTAATTGTGTCCATCATCTGCCTATGTTTCATTTATCGAAATATTATGTGGGTTTACAGAGTGACTAAATAAAATGTACACATAATGTTCTTTACATAAGCAGTACATAGGTTCTCAAATATTTTGTATAATTTCTCAATTTATTGCCGTTTCAATAGAATTGTTAAAAATAATTATAAACAATTGTTATACAGTTTACATTTACATAATTACACAATATAATATATATATATATATATTAATAAAAAAATATACATACGTATGTAGTCAAAGTTATTGTATTTCGTTTTTATTATTATGTGTGATTCGTTCTCGTTCCTTATAATTTCATATTCTAGCTACGTGGACTTGTCGCGTAATCAACCAATTGTTGTTATTTAAATAAATACATAATAATATTGGAGAGAATTACTTATCGCAAAAAAGCCAATTATGCAAATTATATACCTTCTCTTCGACATAATTCGCAATTGTTCATCGAGAAAATGTTTTAATAATTTATTTTTATCATTTATAATGATATCATAGGTAATGATGTAAGTTTCGTTCTTTCTGTTTTCCGTGTTCATAATGTATATAAATTGTTTAAATAATAAGTATATATGTGATAAAGCAGTGTATACATTGCAGTGTATACACTACAACAAACACAAAATGCCGTTCAGCAGAGTCCTTGACAAATGCCAAAACAATAGAACAATATATATGTATTTATGTAGTTTTTAAAGTAAGCAGCGATCTTGGCTTCATTTAAGATTTTGTGAAACCGTAACAACTATTAATGTCGATCACAACTGAGGAGTACAACAACTCAACGAGACCAGCAAGATAAATGTTCTCAGCAAATTATGATTAATGTGATAAATATATATTGTGTGTATTGTGAAGTTCATAAAATATCGATTTTCGATATATATATATATTCGTTTCCCGGCTCTGTTGAACGTTCGATTTTGTAGATGTATTTTAGGATCTTAATACCCTTAACAACTTCGATTACAATTATAGTCATCCATAAATTATTATGTAGCTTAAGAAATGTACATAAATTCTGAATTATTGGCAGACTGTTTGGCGCCGCACGGCACAGCCGCAACGCGTGAGTGTTTATAGTCTCTCTCCCCCCTCTCTCCATAATCATTCCAATTTCCCCAATCCCCTATTTCCCAGTTTTTTCCCTCTATCATCACAATCATCAACATCATCATCAAAGTGGCTCCCTCGATTCCAATCCAAGTTGTGTGTTTGTGCGTTGTGAGTTGAGTGATGCATTGGTGTGCGAGTGGATGCGTGTGTGGCTTGGTTTGGTGTGTGTTGTGGTGTGGTGCGGTGTGTGAATGGCAATTGGAGTATTTTTTGCATAGACTTGGGCTGCATTTCGAACAAAGAGAATGATCAGATTTAATTTAAAATGTAAATTAGTTCATTTGTTGTTAGCTTACCAATTGCCGAAGTGTTTTTGTGTTGTGTTGTACATTTCAAATGATCAAAAATCAATAGCGAAACGAAAAAGCGTAATTATTTCTTTTTCTTCTCTTTTTTGCTGCAAATGAAAATCAATTTCGTTATTAATATTTTATATGTGTATATCAAATTATAGATCCAAAAAAAAAAATCAGTATTTATAGAAATTTGCAAAGTCGTAATAGAAAATAAAATAATATCTGATTATAGATAGACTATATATATTTATATATACACAGCAAAGCTATACAAAGCTGGACAATTGACAGTAGAACATGTAAAACATAAGAATTTTGCAATTGACTTGCTCACATTTATGTCGAGCCTTCTTTTTTCATTATTTTATTTATTGATTTTTTAGATTGTTGTTGTTTGTTTGCTGGGCAGAAGTTGAGTTGTTTTTGCGATTGCCTCCCGTTTGAAATAATTGCTTGTTGTTTGTTGCTGTTGCTGTTGCAGTTGTTGTTTGTTGCTGTTGTTGTAATTGTGTGCAGATTGTTAGATGGCTAGTTTAGTTTAGATTTAACAAATTTACAATTTTCAATGGCATTCGAAATAGGAGAGCAATTGCCGCCAGGGCAGGAGACAACAGCAGGCGCCGCCGAACCATCTGTAAAAATTCAAGAATTCTTTGTGTTTGGTTTTGTGCTTTGTCTTTTTTTCATGTGAAACATAACGCAACAGAATATTGTGGGAATTAATTAATGCTGAAAACAAGCAGCATTGTTTTTTTTTTTGTTTTTTCGCATGGGTTTTTGTCCACTTTGTTAGCATGAAACTTATACATAGTTTACATCAGAGTATGTATGATGTGTGATGTGTGACTGTCTGTGTATTTGTGTGTGTATGCATGTGTGTATGTGTGTGTGTGTGTGTGTGTGTTCATGTCCAACAACTATAGGCGACTAATACATATGTATGTATGTATCAACAGAAACATTATAATGTGCGCATATATTTCTCAAAGAGTTCTAATCATATTATAACTCTATATTCAAATGTTAAGATTTTGATTTCGCTTTGAAAACGACATTTCCGATTTTACATATGTTTATGTATTATGTATATTTAGAATGCTTTTGTTCGGCAAGGTATAAACATTAAACGTAACTACTTTTGAACCACAATTGAGTTCTTCTTTTGTCTTCTATATATTGTTTTTAACGCCAAAAATTTTAGTTTTCACTACGAGTGCTACAAAAACTTTTTTTTTTAATTTCTTTTTGATTTGTTCGACTTTTGTCTGCTTAAGATTCTATTAAGTTTGCTTAGAGTTTTCACAGTTAATTGTGTGGCTTTCTTTTGAAAAAGGAAGAACAAACTAAGAAGAAAATAAATCTATTTTATATCAACTAATTAGATTAGGATTTTTGCTTGATATATTTTAATTGCCTACGCGAGCGCAACTTGTAAGTATGAATTATTGTTTAGGCATTTGATAATTGGTGATTAAAGCTTTTTGCGTGATTTGATAATTACACGCTTGGGACAAGGACACAGGACGATGAATTAGGGTGTGCACAAACAATTTGAACAGCAATTTGTATTTACATAAGTGTGGATACCAACTAATTAAAAACAAGCTGACCAACAATGACAACAAAAATTAAAACAAGCGGAAACACAACACATAAACAAAGAAAAAAAAACATGTTTAGAAATGGGTTAGGGCATTTGCATTAAACCACACAAGCTGAGAAAACTCCCATTACGCGTCAGCCAATGTCCTGTTGGGCATTGCCGCTGGATGAGGAGTTCCTTGCCCGCTGCTGCTGTTGCTGACTGTACCTGCTGCTGCTGCTGTTAGTTGACTGATGCTGTGGCTGCTGTTGCTGCTGCTGTTGACTGTTAATACTTTGCGGCGTTGTGGGCGCGGTACTGTTGCCCACGGGGAATGTGTCTGCGTCCTCTTCGAGCGTTGGTGTTGTTTGTGATGTTGTTGTCGTTGTTATCGTTTGAAATTCAATTGGCTGCTGCTGGTCGGCGAGCAACTTGGCAGTTAGAATGCCGACATACGCCTCATAGCGGCGGAGCTGTAAGAATTAACAACAAAGTTAACAGTGATCTCACACAGAGCGTTAAGAGCGAGAGTTAACACTACTCACCTCATATTGCAAATAGCTCTCCTTCTCCTTAAAGTTCTGCAAAGGCAATCCTTTGCTAGGCACTGGCGCCTTTTGATGCTCATTTAATTCATGATTCAACTGAGCCACTTGCACCTCATGCGACTCGAGCTGTTCCTTCTACAATTATTAAATAAACAAGTAATTTAAGTACGCACAACATTGGCTGTAGAGAAAACTTACGATAAGCAGCTTGGTTTGCGCACTAGGCAACAGGGGGCGCTGGAAACGCTTCTGATTGCCGACGCCACCTTCGAGTGGTGGCGCTGAAAACGCTGCACAGACATAATTAATTGTCTCCACCCAGGAGTGCAGCTCCTTGGAGTCGCTCGTTTGGAAGAGATACTCGGCCTGATCGGCAGTTTGGAGCCGGAACACATGTTGCTTCTTAGTATAGTCATTGGCCATGGTGGCCAGTGCGTGATGTATGCGTAACGCATTGTGCAGATTGTCGGACATCTGCGTAAAATGAATTAAAAGTAAAACTGTATATGAAACTTGACACAACTCCTAGAAAAACTCACTTGACTTTTGCGAAAGCCGTGCTCGTCCTTGTGCAAATATAGAACAAGATCGCGCAGCGTTATGAAAAACATTTTCCACGAGCGTTTACCAAATGGTGCTGCAAAAACAATTGCGACTTTAGTCTTATTCAAATAATTTGTTTTTAGTTCTGTAACTTACTCTTCTTAAAACTAGTATCGAAGCAGCATTTGCGCATCACGTAGCCCTTTTTGTACTCAATGGCTGTGGCTGATTCGGGAGCATCCAGGAAAGGATTCTGACTGACGCCAGTTACTGTTGTATTATTATTGGCACGCTGCTGCTGCGATTCGGCAGTTTCCTCATCACTAAAAATGAGGGAATTTAATATAATTAATAAGAGTGTAAGTTACAAGAAGTGATTCTAATTTGCTTACAGCGCCCATTCCAGCGGCTTCGTTTTGATGGCCTGATACAAATGCTTGAGCACATCCTTGGGAAAGTTCTCGCCATCGTTGAGATCGGCCAAATTGTCAACGTATTCGGCACAGCTCATCTTGCGATTCATGTTCTGCCCATGTAGATCTGTGTTCAGCAGCATAATGGCGCAGGTGAGCGTGTGGACCGCATCCTGCGAGTTGAACGTGCCCGGATTGCAGTCGAGGAAACGTTTCGAGAAATGGACAAGAACGCGTTCACGTTCCTGTGTCTCGCCCGACAGTGAGAATTGCTGTAGGAATTCGCGCAGTGCCAGATCCAAGGATTTTTTATCGAAATTAAAATGCTTCAGATATTCATCGGCCACAGCGCGGCTGAAGTCGTTGCTACATAATATAAAAGAGGATTAAGTGATCAGATGAGGATTAACTGTGTGTGGAGTGTGTAACCTACTTTTTGCTGAGATGCCGCGAAACGTCGCTCTTCTTGAAACCATCGAGGGAATACAGTCTTTTGGCCAGGCGTATGGCCGATGGCATGTCCACCGCCTTGGGTGAGTAATGATACGAGTGCAGCGACTCCACATCGCTGCCATCATCCGAAACGGGTGGTGATCCATCCCGACCCGCCATTGCGAACGCTGTGAGCGGGTCATCGGTGCAGTTACCGCCGCCGCCACCGCCACCATCCTCCTCGAATGTTCGTGTGGCGGCGGCGCTGCTCGTGTTGCTCGCATTGCTATCCTTGCCAGGCACCTGGATGACCAGCTTATGCTCTGAGGGATCACGTTCACGCTGCTGCTGTTGCTGAGCACGCATCTGTTGCTTGTGCTGCTGCTGGCGCTGCTGGGCGGCCGCATCCGAGACGAGAATGGTGGAGTCCGAGTCGCTGGGATCGCTAAGTACCATGCCGCCTAAAATATCGCGAGAACTCAATAAGTTATCGTCGTCTTGATAGTCGGGACTAGAGATATTTGAGATGGCCTCGGAGACGCTCTGATCGTTGCCAAAACCACCACCATTAGCACTACTACCACCACCACCACCACCATTAGCACCACCACCATTTGGACAGCCCAACAGACCCGGCGTGCCAACAGTTGACTGCTGTTGCTGCTGTGTGAGTTGCTGCTGCTGTGCGAGTTGTTGCTGATGCTGCTGCTGAGCGACTGGTGCGCTCCTTGAACCAGACGAGGACATTACGGATGAGGACACCGATGTGGGTGAGGCCGGACTGCCGGCTGCCGAATGCTGTGGTGATGAACTAATGGAACTTGAATGTGAATTTGAATGCGATTGCTGACCGTAGTATTGCTGCTGCTGTTGCTGTTGTTGCTGCTGCTGCTGCAATTGTTGCTGTTGCTGCAGTTGCTGCAACTGGTGTGGCTGCAGTGGCGCATTGTAAGTCCACACGATGCGATCGCGCTCCGACGCCTGCAGTGGAGAAAAGACATAAATTAATAATTGCTCAATTGAGGCGCTTCTTATAATTAGCAATATATTTAGTTTTATATACATATTTTTTTTTGGTTTGTCAAATTAGCGTTTCATTAATTTACATTTGCCATTGTCCAATCTGAAAGATTCCTATTGCCTGTGCGTGTCTCGTGTTGTCTGTGTGTGTGTGAATATACGAAATTGAGTCTTTAACTGCGCTTATGCTTGCCGATTTTAATGATTATCATTGCTATCGAAGAACACAAAATTAAAATGTGTTTTTTATGGTTATCATCGGATCGCATTCGATGCGGCTCCATTTTGCCTCCTTAGGGCTGCCACTTTTTGAGAATTTTCATTTGTTTTGGCAAATTTGCATGAGATTTCCCTGCATAAACACAGTATGGATCATGGTGTAAGTCTACAAGGTACCACACCTGACAGTTGTTACGCAGCTGCTGTGACGTTTAAATTTTATTTTGACAGTTGCTTTATATAATTTATATTATATTCAAAGCTTCAATTAAAGATTGTGAAATTTGTTTAGTTATTATTAAATAAATATTCAGTTCATTGCTTCAATAATTAAAACTCTCGCCAATTGCTGTTGGACAGGCAAAAAAAAACAATGGAAAGGCCCATCTATTAAAATGTCACCTCAAAATAGCTGCTGTGAGCACCTTCTATAATTGCACCATGGATCCTTTGGGCGGCTGTCATTTAAAATTGTTTTGGGTAATTAATAAATGGACATTTTTGGTACTTGCATGAAATTCCCTTGCCTTGCATAAACGCAGTAAGTGTTGGGTGGTGTAGTAAAAAGCTTTTGTTTTTAATATTATCGGTTATCGGTTAACGGTTATCGGTTATTTCTACTTGATGGCTACGATACAAACGGTTTTGGCAAAAGCGCAGGCAACAACACAAAGGAAAAACAAAACCAAAAAACATCAATTTGGCAAATTAAAATACACAGGAAAGCAGATTAATTCTTAAGCATGCCATGCTTAACAAATGGCAACCTTTTTGCGTAAAATATAGTTTAATTTGTTGCTGCAGCCTCGGCTAGTTGTTGCTGCTGTTGTTATATTGGTTGTTATGGTTGTTGCTGTTGTTGTTGTTGCTGCTGCTTTACTTGGTGATAATGGCGGCAATTCGGCTGTGCCCTCATTGTTATTGTTATTGTTGTTGCTGCTCGAGTCAAACTCGTCGTTTGCGTTCTCGTTGTTGTTCAGCGCCGACGACGAGTTGTTCTTAACCGTTGATGCCGTTGTTGTTGTTGACTATTTATATTTGTTTGTATGTTTTTTTTTTGGTTTTTTAGAATTTGCGCATATGTCGAGAAATGTTTAGATAAAATACGAATCAACAGAGAAAACGTAAGGAAGGAAAGAAAGAAAGAACACAAGTAAGAGTAAGAGTTAAGTGTATGAACAAGATAGAAATCGATAGTTAATCGATATAATTGAGTAGATAGTTAGATAATAGTTAAGATAAGATAGATGGAAGGAAAGTAAATACAGAGAGCAAATAGTAACGAGTAACGATTAACAAGTAACGAGAGTAAGTAAAATTTCTACAGAGATGAGAATATGGGAACATGAGTTGAATTACAGCGAGTGGTATTCATGTATATATATGATAAATACTTTTGAACATAATGATGATGATAACAATAGAATTTTAGTTAAATCGATAAAATCAATCACATCAATTGTGGTTGACAACTACACACAACAGTTTTAAGTTCAGTCAAAACAGGATTCTACAACAGGCGTGTTCTGAGGTGGAAAAGGGAGGGGGACTGAAAAGTCAATCTCAGCTAAAATCTGTCCATCAACTAATTTGCTGCTAGCGGACTTAAGCTAAACTGGTGTAAAAGGATCTATTTAATCCAAAGGTTTACCTGCGAATCCTCCGAGTCGTGGCGTGTATCGAGCAGCGTATTCAGCGAGCTATTCACATCCTCATCGATATCGATGGGTATCACAGCGGCAATGCCCTCGCGCTGGATCTGTTGCAGATGATCCTCGGATTTGCTGGTACGAAAACCGGCTGCATCACACTTGCGCACCACATGACCATTGTGGCGACGTACCACAACACCAGCAGAACCAGCACCGGAGCCACCATTGCTCGACTCGCCAGCAGCAGCCAGTGAACTGGGCTCGGGACTAGTCGGCACTGAACTGGCCATCTCCTTGTCGATGAGTGGCGCCGACAGCGATGTGGGTGATGTTGGCACTGAGTACGATGTCTCATCCTGGCCGAGACCCAAAATCGCATCGCTCTTCACCGTCCCCGATGAGTTGGATGTCGAGGTAGCGGAATAATCAACGCAACGCCCGGCACAATCGGCGGCATCACGATTCCGCTGCTGTTGTTGTTGCCGCCCACCGCTGCGTTGTTTAAGGGCACGCATCCGTTGTTTGACCGAGCCGGATTTGGTAGAGTATTCCTCATCGCCGGCATCGTTCTCCTCCTCATCGTAGTCCGCGTTGTCCTCGTCGTCATCATCACCAACCAGAATCTGACGATCGCTGTCGTCCTCGTCGCCACGTCCCTGTCCACTCTGATACGTCTCGATGTTGGTGATGTCGTAATGCGTTTGATCCTCTTCACGCTCCTCCGGGTCCCCATCCTCCTCCAGCTCGTCCTCGTTTTGGTAGTACTCATAGCGCTGTTGTTGTTGCTGTTGCTGCTGATGTCGATAGCGATGCTGTTGCTGCGCTTGACGTTGCTGCTGTTGTCGCTTATTGTCGCCGTAATCACCAACGGTGGCATCCTCATCTCGCTCCAGCTCCTCGCACAACACCAACGTATCGTTGGTCAACGAATCCCGACGATTGTAACTGTTATTGATACTGTCACGTTGCTGTTGCAGCTGCTGCTGATGTTCTTGTTGCTGCTGCTGCTGCTGCTGTTGGCCTCTTTGATGTTGTTGCAACTTTGCATCACGCTTCACCGAATCCGAACTGGCCGTATTGGTGGGCGAGTCAACCGATGATGAAGATGTGGGCGAAGATTCGCCAGAGGCACGTGGTGCTAAAGCGCCATTTGGACGCGCATTACCCTGATTGCGTTTGGGAAAGTCACGCAAGCTATCCACCTACAAAAAAAACGGAAAAAAAAAATTATTATTAGTGGCAGCTCAAAGGGATTTTTTCAACTTGCATTTTTTTTATGTTGGCTTACTTTCAGACTTTTAAGTATTAAATTTTTAATAACAAATAATATTCACTTCAAAGTTAAATTCCCCTCTATATTCTTGGATCTCGCTACTATTGTGATTGATGGGGCAAGAATGTGACAATGATTTCCTGAAGGGTCAGCAACCCATAATTGTTTTGGAGTTTCTAGTGGAAAGTTTTCTTTGTGTACTAGTCTTGACCGGAGGCTTTACGATACATGGTGTGCTCAGGATGCCTTTTCTTTCGTCCTATTTGAGTTTGGAACCTGCGTAATTAATGTTCCTAATTGATGCTTCAATTAATACCAGTTAGGAGCTAATTTATGTTAAGCACATTGGCTTATTCGCAAAACTCTCATTATTACCTTCTTGGCTTGGGCCGTTAGCAGATTGCTTGATTGTGGCGTTCTGGATAAATTGAGGATTAGATCACCGGTCATCATGTATGCCTCGAAACGTGGCGTTTTTGTCGGTTGCGGCGGTGCCGAATGTGGTTCCGGTTCTGGTTCGCTGCGTTCCGTAGAACGCTGCCGGCTTACGGCCGGACTGCCGCTGTAACTATTCGATTGTTGCAACGGTAACTGCTGCTGCTGCTGCTGCTGTTGCTGCAGACCGTTATTGCCGCCGTTGGCTGCTTTCGTTGGTATTTGGGAGGGTCGTGGTCGCTTGTGCTGTGGCGACTGCAATTGTGGCAACTTGGGCGGTGCGAAGACGGCTTTCAGCGCCTGTGGAATGCGTGAGGGTCGAAATGTAGGCGAGGTGGCAACGCTGTTGGTGCCGCCAGCAGCAGCGGCTGTCGGAGATTCGGCAACTAATAGATTACTGTTGCTTATGCTCGTCGTAATGCTGGTGATCGATTCGACCATTTGAATCTTGGTCGAGCTGGCGGAAGAGTTTCGACTGTGCGTGTGTTTTTGTTGTTGCGTTGTTGTTGTTACGATTTGTGTTGTTCCAGCAGCTGCTGTTGGTGACTGTTGTCGCAACGAAGGCAAATGCGTTGGCGATTTGTAGCGCAACGCCGGCGAACCACCAGCATTTGTGGGCGTGGTCGCGCCCTTATTCTGTTGATGTTGATGCTGACGCTGATGCTTGGGACTACTGCTGTAATCATAAATATTGATGGGAGATTCAATGTCCACGTAATGCGGACTCTGCGTGTTGGCCAATTGCTCTTTAATGCGCGCTTTCAATTGGGGATCTGTAAGAAGTCAGAGTGTTATTCAACGAATACAAAAAGTGATAATATTTAATTGTTACTTGCCTCGTTTCAGTTCCAAGGTAACCAAGTTCTCCGACAGACGCAAGCACTTGAGTACTAAAATTTGAAAATACACAATTATATACATTTATATATATATTAAAGCAGTAGTTCAACTTGCCTTCCTTCGTTGTGTGGCGATGCACATCGATGTCATTGATTTTTAAGATAACGTCGCCAGCTTCAACCTGTAAAAGTACAAAAATTAAATTTTTATCATAAATATTTTTGTGTTATTTTTCATTTATCATTATTTATCAAGATGAAATGGGAAACCAAAAATATTATTGATTTTCCGCACACTCTTTATTGTTTTATTCGCCGGATACCTACAGTGGGTCGGAAAGGGATGCAAATACTCTTTAGGCTACAGTTATATTTTTACACTTAGTTTTTTTTAACAGTTTTATTCATTTTTTTTTTATTAAAAAGCTAACGATCTGAAACGGTTTTCTAAATTGTTGCAAATATATAATTTGTAAAAATAAGACTGTTACAAACATTTATTATTCAAAATCAAACTGTGACGAACACTTATTAGACTCACTGTCGTTAGTGTCGAAGTTGTCTTGTAAACTATTTATAATTCTTGTTTTTTTTTGCCTTCGCATCAACATGTCAACAGCAATAAGAACAACAACAGCTACAAATAAATCGACATTGGCGCCTTATTCGCCTGCTGCTCTGACGTCACAAAACATTTTCGGTGCGGTCTCCAGGGTGGTACGCACTTCTCTAGTAGTCAGTCAAAGCCCAAGCACATAGTTTATTCAATAAATTTGTTATACGTACGTTCTATTTCGAAAAATAAAAAATCTGCTCCTCATGCAGAATGCATGCGAAGTGAAATTACTTTTATTGCATAATTAATGTGGCGCAAGTGCCTTTACTTTATTTTACTTAACAATGCTTTATAATTTATGCATGTTGCGCTCTTTTCTGTTTGTTTGTCCAAAATGTGACAGCGTTGACAGCAAACAAACTTAAACTTAAAGAGTTGCACTAATTTATTTCTTCTGCACGTTTCCATTCACAATAGACGAACAGATGAGCGCAGCAAAGTAAGAAACTCTCTCTCACTCTCTTGTCCACTTGCACAACTAAGAGAGCAATGGCAAGCATAAAAGAGATGCAGCAAAGAGAGCAAGCGAATGCAGCATGGCTGCTGTGAAACGTCGTTAAAGGTGCTTATAAAAAATTAATTTCGAGTCCCTTTGGTAAAGTGTGGCAAGCTAGCAGTTATAAGCGTCGTCGTCGTACATTTACGTAATATTTTGGAGAAACCATGAAAAAAACAATAATGTATATATTTTTTATATATATTTTACTAATGTAAATTGAATTTTGCCAAGGCCGTTGCTGATTGACTGACACACATTAAAATATGTATACATCTATATAAAAAGCAGCCTTAAAATCTCAATTGTGGTCTTTAATTAAAGTTTTCAGCACTAATTATGTTAAAGTAGATCTCCTAATCTTTAAATGCAAATATAAATTTCGCATAACAATTGGCTGATTTTTTATAATTTTGCACAAAATAAGGCAACGCGGTTTATGCATAGACTTTGATATTCACTTGAAAGAATTTTGTTTTTTTTTTTAGCTAAAATTGACCAATTTCGTTTCCTGCTGCACTGCGTCACATTTTTATCGATGACTGCCAAATTGTCAAATGTCCAAGGGAAAAAGTCATATTTGCTCCTATTGCAAGTGTAAAACCAATGGATGTGCAGTTAGTAGCAGCAGCAGCGTTGCCAGATATCTGCGGCATGATACAATTAAACCAATTGAAACGCTAATCACCATCAATAAAATATGTTGTTGAGAGCCAAGACTCACATGAGTAAATTGTACATCAAATATTTACCTTTTTATATTTACCGTAATTTGAGCGCTGCACAAATAAAAACGGGCTTAAATGGAATTTAATGCCTATTTGAAAAACAGTATTGATAATTGATAACATTCACTGCTGATGGCGCCTTGGAAGTAATTTTTATTATTTTTTCTACAATATTCATGTCAGGTTTTTTTTTATCGTATTGACAGCTATTTATGCCTCAATTAGTGTCAATATCATTGGTATACTACTTGATTTATTTCGGACTTTTTTCTTTAGTTATATGACAGCGTTGCCTTTTCTTGAACTCATCACATTTCAATGTGAATGAATGGTGGTTTTATTGTGTCCACAATATCAATTAACAATGCCAGCAACAACAACAATAGCAACAGCTGCACGCCCACCCAATAACAATCGGGCAGGCAGACAGGCAAAGCAGGCTGGCGCAAATGGCATGCAGCAGGTAAACAAGCCAATGGTTTGCCTTAGTGTCGTCAGCGCAATGTCAACGATGATGACGAAGACAGCGACAACAATAATAACAGAACAACTGTAGCGACAGAGATATGCCGATGACCCCCGATCAAGTACGAATCAGCGTGGGATGAAAGAGTGCGCTGCCTTCACCGTTATGCCCAAGAGGCAATGTGTGTGTGTCGGAGGAGGGGTGGACACTAAAGGCCTAAACTGGCTATTCAAACGGCAATCTTAAATTACACAAAATTAAATAATAAATTGCCATTGAATAAATTTTTTGTTAAAATAACCACCGCCAATCAAATTTAAAGATCTAATTTCAGATTTGGTTAAACATAATTATTGAACAAAATGTTAATAACAGGTTGATCGTCTGTTATTAAGTAAAGTTCAATAAGTTACTAAATCTGACACAATAGGCAAAAGTCACTTAAAAAAATCAATGTTACAAGCTAACAAGAAGGCGACTTTCGAATGGGCGTCAAGTTAAGTTGAGGGTAGTGCAGAAAACCGCACCCAAACAAGCACACAAATACAAAAAAACAACACCAGCCACACAGTCAGACATGTAACCACACACACACACACACACATATATAGAGAGAGAGACATACATGCACAAAGAAGGTGTGCAAACAAATAGGGCAACGCTGTGGGTTAGCAGCGGCTCACACAATTTTAAACTGTTATGAGAATCTAATAGCATTGCCACTTCTTCTTTTTTTCTGCATTTCGTTTTGTTGCTAAGCGACAAGCAGGCATAGTGAGTAGCGTCGTCGCCTCCTTTCTCTTTCACTTGTGTTGTGCTCATAGCGTGAACCATTGTGAATGAACAAGTGACCATCGCACACACTTTGTCACAGTCACAGAGCCATCTGTCATTTATCATTATGGCTGGCAGGCAGAGTCACAGCTGCTATGACGTCTTATTTAAATACACGAACATTTCATAAATTTGATAACTGTTATGCATGCATTTGTGAACGACCTTGCCAGCAATCTGAATGCTTTCGGCTCACAATTGGTGCTTCCATTCATTTTTAACGATAACAACAAATCAGATTTGCACTCTGCGGTTCCCCATTCAAACTAAAAAAGTAAACAATAAACAAATACTAACGCGTTGATTTATTAACGCACACACACAAAACACCTACAAATAGGGTTGTGCAATCGGCCAAAGAGCCGGAAATGACAAATGGAGATATGGCAATGGTCGTTTCGCTCTGCTTAATTATGTCAATTTGAGTGTTAGTCGGGTCACACCCTCTCCTTCTTTTCCTACCTCCTCCTTATTCTACCTTCAATGTAGTGTTAATTTTCACACATTGTTATGTACATTTCATGTTATTATTGAAATAGAGTGATTTAGTCCGGCAGTTCTTCGAAATTTAGAAGGTAAATATATAAATACGCATATTTAGCAGCATAATAAACATTTACCGTTATACCGTACTTAAAATAAACCGTATTTTGCTATGCTCCAAAACATGTTATTTGCGCAACTACTCTAACTGTAAATACACACATACTTTTGTGTGTGTTTGTCTGTTTTCATTTGACTTGAGCTTTCAATTTTACGACAATTTCACAGCTGCTTGCCTTTTTCGTCGACTTCTGTGTGTGAAGGCTAAAAATAACGGTGCCCAACTAGAGAATTAGCACGAATTGTTTACTCCCTCCCCGCCCCAAAGACTCTTGCCCTTTCCAACACTGTCGACCTGTATTTGCATTGGTGCAAAAGCGTAAACTGCAACACGAATATTCCACCCAGAAAATTGTTTAAAAAAAGCAAAACAAAACAGAAAAAACCCAAGTTTATTTTAGGTGCCTGTGTTTAGGTTATTGATTTGCAGTCGCGTTCGCTTCGACTGCATTGTTGCATACACAGATGTATGTCGAATTCGGCTAAGCAGGCCGTTGAAAACCAAGCAGGAAGGGATGGGGGGAGGGGGTTGGTTATAATAGACTTTTTTTGTTCATCGCTATTTCTCTGTCCAATCGAATTCGCCAGTCAGGTTGTAAATAGCCGGCCGGCTCTTCACACTTTGCCTATAATTGAGCAAAGCTAATGCAAAAAATAGAAAAACACGACAGACACACACACATAGAGAGAAAAGAACTCGAGACGTATGACAAGAACAAGTGCTGCCACTCAATTTACATGCAACAGACAGCAGCCAAGTGGCAACACCAGCACAGACAAAGTGCAGCCATTTGTACATAAGTATACAGACACACACACACACACCATACACACAAGCACATGCACAGTTGTTGTTTGTGTTTGAAAGCGTCTTTTGTGATGCTCGAACGCACACACACAAACAAACAAACAAACAACTACTACAACACACTAATTTAATGCTTGGATTTAGCGCAAAGTTTAATGCACACTGCGCGCTTTCTTCTGCTGGTTGTGCTTTTTTCTTTACGTTTATTTATTTTTATTTTTTTTGCATGTAGCGTGGAGAGTGCCTTATGCACTCATTGTTCTAACTTATTATTTCGTAAACGCTGCTACTGGTGCTCGCTGTGCCGTGGCGTGCAACGAACCACAGCCACCATCCCATCCACCCACTTCCACTGCCTCCTCCGCACCAATCCATAAGGCTTAGCTCGGCTCGCCCGTTAAAAGAGCTAACTTAATAAACCCGCGCGTAATTCCCCCCTCCCCCTTGTTTTTTGTTACTTTTGTAATTCAATTAAGGCGAATTCACTTTAGTAAGTGCACTTTTGACTTCCAAAGCAAGCCGAGAACGGCAAAACTATTCTCTTGTTGCTCATTTACAGAAAATTGCCAAGAAACCAAAAAGAAAATGAAAAAAAAATGTCGCGTGCACGATTGCTATTTGGTTGACCAACCCAGAAAAAAAAAACGTGCTCTCGCACATTGAACCCTGCCCGACACCTCCCTCAAACATCCCACAAATGACAGTTTTATGTTTTCGAGAGCTTGAAAATGGTGAGTATTGTAAAGTTTACAACGAACATTTTCTATTTTCTGTACGACAAATTCAACAAGGGCAAAACGAGACGCCAAACGATTCACAATAGACAACAAAAGCAAAAGAGCAGATATGAAAAAAATAAATTAAAAAAATCAATATAGCCTTGTGCTTCTTTTGGTTCTTTTGTTTGCCCGCCTGTCTGCGACAATTAATTTGTGTTCAGGCAGCAACAAAAACAACAGAGTAGACACAAGTCGTTAGTCGCTAGTCACTTCCAGTTCAAGTCGAATAAAGCTTTGCAATAGAATTTTGCAACACTCCACGCCAGACAAAGGATGCGAAACAACCGAGCAAAAGGAAACTGGCAAAAAGAATATGACCACAAAATATGTATGCATGCTGCAGCGAGCGTAAAGTGTGTGATGATGAACATTATTAATGATTAATATCGTTAATGATTAACAGTGTTAATCGAAATGGGCACTGATTTCATCTTTGCTGAGTAAACTGTTCTCATTCTCTGAAGGACAAATGTTATTATTTTAAATGTATTTCGGCACAAGGTAGAAATTAAAAAGCAATTAAGTTTGTGGGAGTAGACAACAAAAATTTATTAATGTGCACAGGAAGATGTACAAGTTTATATATATATGTATATATATATATATAGTACAAGCATGCAGCTTTATATACATAAACATAAATTGTATTTACTTGAAAAAATGTCGTTTTCTTGTTTAGTTGCATATTTGCTTCACATTTTTCAGTTTAAAACAAAACAACATTTGATATGGTCAATAAAATAAATGGTTTCCTTGCCTCGATTCAATTTATATAAATTTGCTATTAGTTTCCCCGTATCTAATTCTCTCTCGCTTGCGACAACAAATGCTACAAACAACAACAATAACACAATGCTTGACAGCAACACAATGATACAGCTGCCGTTGCAATCGTAGATGGAATTTTGTTTATATTAATGCACATGTTTATTTTTATATAGTATTTATTTATTTATAAGCATGCAATTTTATGTTCATTACCTCTTTGCTAAGAAATAGTGTAGTTTTAACTAAACAAAAATAAAATAAAAATAATAGTTTTTATTAATAAACTATCGTTAAAATCACAAAGCAGCTCTAGCTATGCTCATGTGTGTATATGTGTGCTTATGTATTTTTCTTCATTTTTCATGTACGCATTTACAAACAAACACACACATACACAGTGAAGTGTGCGAGATCCACAACTCATTGAAAAATTGTTGTGAACCCAGAACAACAACAACAACAACCTCAGATAAAAAGACAAACAAACCGTAAAAATGTCGTCGCTGCGAGAGAGAGACAAAGATAACAACAACGCGAGGACTAAGCATCCCCCTCCACCCCTCCTTCCAATCTTAAAAGCAGCAACAACAACAAGTTGTAAGCGAAAGCGATAATAACAAATTGAAAAAGTGCGTGCCGGTGCGTAGTAGTATGCGTGTGTGTACGTGTGCCTGTGAGTGAGTGTGATTACAACGCCGACAGCGAAGTCACCGAGTTGGTTGCTCTCTGCGTCGGCGTCGACGTTCGCTGTCAGCTAACTGCAGCAGGCCACGTTGCTGCTATTATTGTTGTTGCTGTCTGGCAACTCTTTTTAATATTGTTTTTATACGTATCTGGTTTTGTTGGCTGTTTATTTGTCAAATTATTTAATATTTTTATTCAAAATGCACAACACGTTTGTTTGCACTCCAAACTCTTCTTCTTCATCTTCGTGTAATTTCTTGTTTCTTAACTCCTCTTTTTGGCTGTGTTCACACTTTATTTTTAAGTCGTGCGAATAAATTTATTTCTAAAAGAAACAAACAACAATTAAAAAGCAATAAAAATAATAATCGTGCACTAGGATGTTTGCTGTGTTTGTTGTTGTTGGTTGATTGTCTTTAACATTTGCTACGCCTGTTAATTATAAAGCAAAGCGTGTGTCGCTGCTTGCGCCTGTCTGTGTGTGTGTGTGTGTGTGCGACTTATTTTTATAATTTTGTCTTTGCATTGCTTTTTATAGCTTCGCTTGGTTCTCGTGTTGTTGTTTGTGTTGTTTCTTCTTACTTTGCGGTGCATTTTGAATTAAGAATTCAAATGATTTTTATTGAACTTTGTTGCTTAAGTTGCATTGAAAATGCTCGACACGTTTTAGTCCGATACGTGGACATATTTTAACATATTCTTATAATATGATTTCCGATTTGTTGTTCCATAGATTGTTAGTAACAAAAGCGTTGATTCAACTTGCTCATGGAATAAATATGAAATGGACAAAGCTTTTTAAGTCTATTTTAACTGAATTTCACAAAAAATAAATTTTTAAAGATTTTCTTCAAAAAATTAATTTTTTTTGAATAAAATCATTCTTGTATTTTAATTATTTTTTGAAAGAAGATTCATTTCATATTTGTTTATTATTTTTGAATGAACACCTCTGATCAATTTTTTATCTACTCTTTTAGAAAAGATTGTTTCACATTTAAAAAGCATTTTTACATAGATATGTGAAATTGAGTAAATCACAAAATTTACAATAAGTTTTTTTAAAACCAATATGTTCGCGAACAATTTTGAAATTGTAATCTTTAAAATTTGCTGTAATTACGCTTTATGATTTACTATTATTATTAAAATTGCATTCAAGATATTCAATACTCTTTCCAGGTTTAAAATTTCATTTCAATACTCACTCAGCGTGAACAATAAAATCACTGAGTGCGCTTTTATTATTATATGCAAATAAAGGCATAAAGTGCCAACTTTTAATTATATTTTTAAACTTAAAGATGAATTTAAGTGTAAAGAGTTCAGCGATTAGCCAAAAGATGATGGAGATTATTTCTTATCGAAGAGAGAAGATTGTTGAAAGTAACTAATTACAAATATATATTTCCATTGGGCAACAACATGTTTTTAATTCATGGCTATTGAGTCACATGCAAAATGTACAAATGATTTATTGCATTTAAATTTATATGTTTTGATTTATTATTATCGTAGATACGCAAGTCCAAATGCGAAAATACGAATTTATAAATAAATGTTAGTAATGAAAATTCTCACACTTTAATGACTATAAGCAAACATATTGTTTTTATTTAGTTTTATGATACATTTAAATAAGCAATGAACAAATTCATTCGAATTTCAGTAACAAAAGTAAATAAAAGACGAAAGCAAACGAAAATAAATGTATAGCGTTTTGCGACTGGATGTATGTGTGTGAGAGCTGTACCACAATGCGCTCAGTTATCCCCAGCTCCCAGGCCCCCTCCCTATCTTTTTTTAAATAAATAAATAATAAAGCAAGTGACACGACGATGACATCACAGTGGGCGTCAATGAAGATGGGCAACGCTAAACTCAACGGCGAGGTCGCGTTTCTCGCCTTCTGCGACTTCTGGAAACTTTTGCACTTATCAACATCGAGAAAGAGATAGAAGGGGTGTAGGAATTGGTTGAATGAAGTCATATAGGGCCCAGCAGTCAGGCGGGCAGTCGAAAGGGAAGAAGGGAGACAGAATGCAAGCATAACATGAACAGAAACAAAGTAACAGTGGATGTTTACAGTGTGGGGGTGGGAGAGAGACAGACAGGAACGATTACTTACCTCACCGCAATCGGCGGCCGGCGAATTCTCAACAATGTCGTAGATGACATGCGGTCCAGTTGTCTTAAGCAGCGAAAAACCGAAACCGGAATGCTGCTCGCTGCGACTGCGACGCAGCACCACTTTCAATTCCTCGGTCATTGCGCTGCGCTAACGTTGCTGTGGCGGCTGCTGCTGCCTATGCGTCTCTGTGTGTGTGTTTTGAGAGAGGAGAGACTATGACCACCTGGAACTGCTGCTTCTGCTGACCGCTGTTGATCACTTTGATATTTATGTTGTTTTTTTTCACTTTACTCGTACTTAATTTGCCAACGTGTTTGTTGGCGCTGTCGTCATTTGCACTTTGTTTCAATTTTATATTTTTTCCCGTATTTTGTTAATGCTTGAGTGAAGTTGTGGGCTTGGCTGCTGTCGCTGCTGCCGCTGCCACTTCACAACTTCTTTGCGCACTCATTTACACAATTGCCTTTATTTCACATACACACACACAACCACGCACACAGATACGCGCACGCACGCACGCACACTGAACAACAGTCACACACACCGACACAAGTACAACTTAAAAATTGACAACTTCTCGCATTATTTGGTTGTTGATCATTTTCTGCAAGCTTTCTTTCTTTTAACGCAATTTTTCAGTAGCCGCATCTGCAACAACAACAACACCGCACTCACACAAAACTTGTTACAAATTTTCGGTTTGTCTTCGGTTTTTTTTTTCTTTTGGTTTAAGACCTTTTCTCTCTCCACTTTCAGCACTTTGGCCGCAGTTGCTGCTGCTGCTTTGCGGCTTGTGGTATTAACTGCGACACATAGCGGCGCATATATGCATTTTCTTGTGTCGCCTACTTTTCAATAATCTAATTAATTTGTTAATTAATTTTTAGAACACAAAATTAAGCAGATGCGAATGCGCGACTCGCGAACCGAACACTACGGACGCCTTTCTGTTGTTGTGTCCAGTCTATCGATGTTTACGGCAGCTGCATTACTCACTTAGGTATGACAGCGCATATCGATATATATTCTCATTCGATTTATTTTTAGTTACATGACCGTGTTTTGTTGTACTATTACCACTATTGAAAAAGAAGCGCGCAAAACTTGAAATTTGAATGTAGAATCAGCTAAAGATAAATATATGGTAATAATAATTTTAGTTAAAAATTAATTAATTAAGTAATAATAAGAAATTTATCTTTATTTGCTTTAAATGAATCACTATAAAAGTAGATCCATTTAAATGTATATTAGTTTAATGACTAATTGAAATATGTCTATTTAATAGTATTAAATATTAAATGTAAAACAAATATAAATATTTTTTAATTCAAATTTCAATTAGTTTACTGAACCATACAAAGTGACTATGAATATAAATTTTTAAAACGAAATATATTATATTTGCTGGTAGATAATATCAATGGTTTTAGTAGTTAAAAAAAAACAATCAGTTAAACAGTGATATAAATCGTTGCCAGATATATTTTGTAATTTTACTGTAATAATAATAACTGCATCAATTCCAATCTGGAAATGACAACATATATGGCGAGTTTGGTAAATATGGATATTCGCGCCGTAGCTAAAAGAAATGATGCGCTCAAGAATTAAAGTGCGCATGCTATTGAGACATCCATTTCTATAGAGATATAAAAACGCTGACCGACGATCGACAGTGAAATACTATTAAATTTCTAAGAGTTCGACAAGACAAACACACTTGACTCATATTTGCTTAAGAATCAGAAAAAGAAGAGAAGTAAAAGGAAGGGGATGAGGAGTATGAGTTACACATGCGCTCTACAAACTACTTCCGTTTCTATTCGGATTTTCTGTTTTGACAACAGCAGCAATAACAACAACAACATTGTTTTGAGGGTGTCATAACTGTTCAAAAGGAAAACAGAACGAAGAGCACGCGACTTTCCTTCTCCCTCCCCCTTTAGTGTACCAATATATGTACGTCTGTATGAGTGTCCAGATGTTGCGCACAATTATCATATCAGCGCGCACATCATTAACAGTTAAGTGGAAAAACAGATTGAGCCAATCGCATGCACAGAGAGATAGAGCGAAAGAGAGATATCGAACCAATAAGAAGACAGACTTAAGACTTAATAAGCGGCCGCCGATTACCCAAACGAGATCAGTATTAATTTGAAAACGACAGTGGAAGGAACACGATGAAAAACTCCAGCACAGATTTAAACACTTATTATTCGAATGTCAGCAAATATTGGTGCAATGACTACGACTACAACATGGTTAGCTATGAGAATTACCATGTGGATGCCAGTTACAACTATGATTGCAACTCTTTGCCAATCGCTGCAAGCTTGCCAGAGGCAGAGCCTGCTACTGGCAGTAGCAAATCCTCGTCTTCCTCTTCCCATCGCAAGGAGCGTACAGCGTTTACGAAAGCCCAACTGCAGCAATTGGAATCGGAATTTGGCTACTCCAATTATTTGACCCGTTTGCGTCGCTACGAAATCGCCGTCGCCTTGGAGCTGAGCGAGCGCCAGGTAAAGGTCTGGTTCCAAAATCGACGCATGAAGTGCAAACGCATCAAACTCGAGCTCAACTCGAAAGCCGCTCAAGATTTCAATTAAGTTTTTGCTCTTTTACAAGCAAATTTATTTTTAATTATTTCTTGTGTAATTATTATTAGGGTAAAATATATAAAAACTAGTTTTATTTCTTGGACTTTTTGGGCAGCGGCTTAGCAATTTTCTTGGCTTCCGCTACTTGCAGCACTTTTGTTGCACTTGTGACAGCCTTTTTAGTAGCCTTCTTCTTTTTCTGGATACCGCCTGTGCCCGGCTTGCGATTAATCAAATCCGACATGCGCTCAGCGCTTGTAATTGTTTTCTTTTGCTTTTGCGACTTTTTAGGCACTGGCTGCAGTTCTTCCTCCTCCTCATCTTCATCTTCATCCTCATCTTCATCCTCATCCTCATCCTCATCCATTCCCAGATCCTTCTCCTCATCGCTGTCCATTTGGAGCTGCTCCTGATCATCATCATCAACTTCATAATCCTCATCATCCGAATCCTCATTGATTGTATTTCCAAGCAAATCCTCCAATTTCAGCTCTTTTTTCTGTGACTCCTCCTTCTTGATTTTCTTGACGGGCCTCACAATCAATTGGGACACATCGATATCCAAATGTTTGTATTTCTTTTGCAGTTCTTTCACCTTCTTCATTCCGATCTCTGTGCGTTTTTGGCAAGCGGATTCCGTCCAATCATTTTGCTTTTTTACGCTGCGCTGCGTGGCTTTTGTTAAATTTGACACGAAAATCTCTTTGCCGGCCTACAAACAATCATAAGTCATAATATATTTATTAATAGTTAAAATTCCAATTCGTTTGTCAATTTCCCACCTTATTTTTGACCTTCTTCACCGTGCTCTTGAAATAATTGAATCTCTGCTGCTCGGGCGGAATATAGGAGGCCTTGACAACCTTCTGGAACATCAGATAGTTGTCCATTGTATCGGCGGCCACTTTGGCCACCTCCGGGTACTCGAACTCGACGAAGGCGAATCCTTTGCTGCCGCCGGTGCGCTGCGAGCGGGCGAGCCGGAGTCGGGTCACATGGCCGAACTGTTTGAAATATTGTCGCAGCTGCTGCTCGAAAAAGCCGTGAGGCAAATGTTTGATGAGCACAACACCGCGCTGCTGGCGCTCCTTTAACGTTGCTTGCGGTTTGGCTTTCGACAGTTTTTTCTTCAGCTGTACCGGAAAATAATATGAATCCGATTACAGTTAGATTTGAGCATGTTTGTTTTAAAGCTTAACTCACCTGGCCGGAAACGACGGCAGTCTTGGCTGCTTCCGTCTTCTTAATGGGCGTTGCTTGTTTCTTTATGTTTTGTGGTTTCGGTTTCTTGACTGCCGGCATTTTTAACTATTGATTATTTATTTACAAAGCACCACAAAATTCAGACGAAGACACATAAAATGCCAACAGCCGCACGTGGGGTATAAAGAATTTTATCGATAACGATAAGTATTAAGTATTGAAAAACACCTGCTACTCCATTCAGTATTTTCTTGAATGGTGAAATGTTAATTGGGATATTCCGAAAACAGCGAAAATTAAGAAATTGTGCTAAAAAATTTTTTAAACACGCCAAAAAAAGTTATATTTTTCTATAAAAAAAATGCAATAAATGGCCGTTGATTTCTAATAACGAGCAGGCATATATAACGAAATAATATTTATATGCAGTGTGACCGCTTGTTAGTTTCCCATGGAAATGTATAATTTTCTGCGTAGCGCAATTCAATTAAATTGGAAAATGGCGGACATGGCAACACTGTTAAACAGATGTTAGTGCAATCGCGTCGTCCGCGCGTGAAGAAGCAACAAGCGAGGTGCAAATCCAATATTACGGGCACGTGTCGCTATCAAAATTCGCGCAGCATTACAAAATATACACAATAAAGCGAATATTAAAAAGGGAGTGAGAGAGAACGAGTGAGTGAGAGTGAGAGAAAGAGAGTGAGTAACAGCAGAAGCATGTTCTATTTAATTGGACTCGGTCTAGGCGATATCAAGGATATCACAGTGAAAGGCCTTGAAATTGTCAAGCAATGTAGTCGTGTGTACCTGGAAATGTATACCTCAATTCTTGGCTGCAGCCTTGAGGATATGGTGAGTATACATGCGATGGGGTTGTTGGCGATGGGGAGTGGGGGAGTTCTAAGTAATCGTAAGGGAAGCAACTGTTGTGAATGGTGTTTTTTTTTTGTGGTGTGTTTGCTATTTGGAATTATTTGAATTTATTGTAATTTTTTCTCTGTTTTGCAGCAAGAGTTTTACGGCCGTCCATTAATGCTAGCGGACCGTGACCTTGTGGAGCAGGGAGCCGATGAGATATTGGCGGGTGCTGCGGATTCAGATGTTGCCCTGCTCGTTGTCGGTGATCCGTTTGGAGCCACCACTCACACAGATTTCATATTGCGGGCCAAGGAGAAGAACATACCCTACAAGGTCATCCATAATGCCTCGATTATGAATGCCATCGGGTGTTGTGGTCTGCAGCTGTATAAATTTGGTGAGACTGTTTCGATACCATATTGGGATGAGACCTGGAAACCGGATAGTTTCTACGATAAGATTAAATTGAATCGCCTGCACAACATGCACACACTGTGTCTGCTCGACATCAAGGTTAAGGAGCCCACACCCGAATCGTTGATGCGCAAACGCAAGGAGTATATGCCGCCTAGGTTTATGAGCTGTGCCGAGGCTGCCCAGCAGCTGTTGACCATTGTGGAGAAGAAGGATGCCTTGGAGCGGAATACGGTGCTCAATGAGCAATCGTTGTGTGTGGGTTTGGCACGTGTTGGCCAGAATACGCAACAGATTGTTGTTGCCACATTGCATGGGATGCGTGCCACGGATTTGGGTGGACCACTGCATTCGCTCATCATTCCCGCCAAGGAGATGCATCCCCTCGAGGTTGAGTTTCTGCAGCAGTACTCCGACAACATCAAGTTGGACGATTATAATCATTAGATCCAAACAAGATAAGAAAATACAACACAAACAAAAAAATAAACATAAAAGAAGATGCCACCAACCCCCCACCGCGTATTTAATTGAATTTAAGTAGCTTGAAGCTCGTTCAGAAGAGGAGGCGATGGTCGGAAGAAGGAACAGACAGACAGACAGACAGTAAGACGAAAGTGATATACAAATTTGTATGTGGTTTCCCCTGCTTAATTCCATCTGTGTGTAGTTTTGCAAACAAACAAAAAACAATAAACAAAATACAAACAAATAAAACTTCGTTAACAATATTGAAAAAGCTCTTTTAACTGGAGTCGTCTCATTTATAATCGAAATATTCATCAATCAATGTTTTTAGCTGAAATTTCAAATATGCTTTAGCAAATATTGCCAAGTTCTCTTTGTACAATTTTCATTTCTGGCACATCAATGAAATTAAATAAATACCTAATTTAAGAAGTGTCCATCTGCCGATAGTTTGCCCTGCTTAATTCCATCTGTGTATAGTTTAGCAACAAGCAAATAAAACTTCGTTAACAATATTGAAAACTATTTGTTGTCTCATTTATAATCTATACGAGGAAGAATATTTTTATTTGCTATCATCAGAGCAGAATTAAAAAATAAATAAAATATGACTACAATTTTAAAATTTTTGACTTTCTTTAGGCGAGATCAAAATCAATCAATCAAAAATCAAATTTTAATTTCATAAATGAATTGAAATATTTTGGATAAGAACTATAAGTAATACGGAATTTAATAATGAATTTCAATCAAAATTGTCTCATGTCCTATTAAATTAAGTATACTTTGTTAACTAAAGTTTGTTGTTTATTATAACAGATCAGAAAAGCAATGATTTTAATTGAAACATGTTTAAATCATGGCGCTTACAAATTGACACTTTTTTTATGTTCAATTTTAAATTCTTGCAAGTCAATAAAATGAAATAATTTGTATACCACGGCGACAATTATGACTTTAAAGCAACAGTATTTCAAGACAGATTAAATTAAGTCAGTGTCCATCTGGATGCGATGATGAGCTTGCCACTGCTTCAATTCCATCTCTGTGTGTATTAAAATAAAGTTGCGTTGGCAAAAGAAAAACAAAATAAATACTATAAAGAGAATGCATTTCATTTCACACATTTAATACGCAGCAGAGATTGTTGAATATAGATATATATAAAATAAATACGTTTCAGCGTTCGACTGCCTTAGGGATACAGGCCACGCATGCGACGCGAGGAACCCTGCCGATCGTAGAGCATATTGAATTTGTTGACAAACTGATGCATATCATTGCAGCCCTTGGTCAACGTGCCCAGATAGCTGATCAGCCCAACATCGTTGCACTGTGTGTAGAGCTCCTCCTGGAAGGCGGGCACCTGCATAATGGGCAGGCGATGGCACAGCGCATATGCCTCGCGTAGTATCTCCTGGTTGGGCTTTAGTTTGCCCGCCTCCACTTCCTTGATGTATTCTAACACGATTTTTATGCGTGCATTTAGCATTTTGATGGCGCTGTCCTGTGCCACAAGATGCTCGGCGACGACACTCTTTTCTCCCGACTCATTGGTGGTCATACGTGCTACATGATCGACACCTATGCGTTCGGCCTCCTCAGTGGCCAGCGTGTATGTGAGGGGTACAAAGAGCATTGTGGCCTCGCCATCGACCAGATCGATCAGTGATTCGAACAGCTTCACGGGCAGCTGGTCAACGCTCCGCGCCAACGGATTCAGTTGCAGCATGATGGGGCATTCATTAATCTCGGCAATTTGCTTCTGGATCTTAATGTCGCTGGCCGTCGGGCTGTCGCCCGTCGTATACCAGCCAATGAAGTCCAGATCGCTGAACACCTGCCAAATCAAATAAATAAATATATATATATATGTAAAGGGTACTTCAATTAACCTGCTTGTATTGCTGCTCTTTTTTGTTGTAATAGTCTTTGTTAATAATTGTCTCGTCCGCAATTTCATCAGCTTTCAGTTCGAAAGAATTCATCACTTCGATATTGCGGCCCTTTTGTTTGCCTATCAGAGCGCCGTAGACTTGACGAGGCTCGGCGTGCTGAGCGCGGAAGCGTGTCCAGTGCTCCGATATATTCATTATGACCAGTGGATGCAAGGAAATCGTCACCGATGAAATTGTGCCCGATGCGGCCATAATATTTTCCTTTGGTTGCGCTTGCTTGTTGCTGCTAGTCGTGGCTGCATCTGATGCAGATGCAGCTGCAGCCGCACTTGAGGATGTGCTCGGTTTGGCCGAGAGCTCAACATCGACATCCATTTGATCCATGTTTGTTGTTGTCGTTGTCTTGTTTTATGTTGCCACAATAGGAAAAATACAAATCACAAATGATTCGCAGTTGTCAATTCTTAATTTGTTTAATGTTCGATGAGTGCATATCGATCGACCTCCACACTTTTTATTGCTGAAATTTTTAAAGTTTTATCGCTTAGGTTTTTTTTCTGTATAAATTGTATTTATCACAAAAGTATTTCGAGTTTTTAAAGTTTTCCAAAATTTCATCATTTTTATAACATATTATTTTTAATTTATGATATATCGATACCAATTGTGATAACGCTCAGCAGCCCTGGTCTTCTTTGTATTTGCACGCAGAAGCTATTGCAGTCGGTCGATATTTCTATGAAAATTACTTCAAATGTGCTTGAAATGAGTGAACGTGAAAGTTAAATAAGTTCGGTTACTTGACTTGATTGTATTTTGGCTTTGTAATCAGCTACATCGAGCAGTTATTTTGTCCAAACGAGCAGCTGTTATATTTTAAATTGTAGCCGGTATTTGGTAATTTTATGCTGCTAATAACAGTACAGGGAAATGTTAAGTTGCTGTGGCCGCTGTAATACGTTACATAGCGAGTAGACCATCACTAACTAGTTCACCACCAATAAGAATTGGCCGTGCTACGCAAAAGCGGCTGCATTGCGGACGGTTTTTCGTGAAGACGAAAAAATAAGAGAAATACGTGCGCCTTTTATTTGTTTAATCGCGAAATGTGTAAGAATTAAAAATAAATGCAATCGCTTAAAGTAAACATCTAATAAGATAACGTGTGAAATGTGTATATGAAAGTCAGCGGCTGCAGCTGCGACAGGCAACTAAGAATATCATTCTTTTTTTTATGGTCAAGGTATGCACAAAACATGTCTCTGTGTGTGGGAGTCGCAATAAAATCTTCTTTATTTTGTATGTATGTGACAAAAATAATCAAAATGTTTACAGTCGACAGCTAACACCCACGTTATATATAGACAACAATAATGATAATAATAATAAAAGTTGTTTCTAGTTTCGTCAGTTCTTTAATTAAAACTAATGAAGAGCTCTCATTTTGGTATTTTTTGTTTTTTTTTTTTTGCTCGTTTGGCGTTTATCTTCCTTTTACAGGAAAAATCAATAAAGTCCAATTGTGACAATGGGTGCGCATGTGTGTATGTGCGTGTGTGTGTGTGTAAGCGATTGCGCCGTGTTTGGGTGTGTGAGCTGTATTTGCATCTGTATTGCATTTTCAAGCTGCAGGCTCCTTTAGCCATTTGTTGTTGTATTTGAATTTGTACTGTAAAGTGAATGGGGCTCTGCTAATTGATAAGTGTGCCATTTATATTGGGTAATTTCTTTGTTGCTGCTCTTGTTTAACATAATTAATCACTTTTCTTGCATGTCTGCCTGCCTGAGCGCATTCGCATTTGTAATTGTTACTTTTAAATCTTATTTATTTATTATGCATGCTGTAAGGGTTCGACTTGCGACTGTCGACTGATTGTTTGTATTTTTATTTATTTGTTGTTTCTACAAACGTTGTTTAGTATTTAGTTTCCCTTTTACTTTGCTACACTTTACATAATCATTATCTCTCTAGCTGCGCGTAAGACAATACACAAATAAAAAAGTAAAACTGGACAACATAAAAATTAAAAGAAAAAAAATAATAGAAATCCACAACAATAGCAAATGACGTTCATTAAAATAATGTACATATCTACAGACTGTCATATATGTCTATGCATGAGTATTTGCATTACAAGAGGCGCGTACTTTAATTATGAGATCGCAGCGGGTATTTAAATATTTTCTTGTCGTGTGCAATTTGTTATTGAAGGAGAGACATTTGCAACCCCTTAATGTTGATATTTATATATAATTAAATATAATTATTAATGATATCACAGCTGCTTTCATTTGGTCGTTTAGTCTTGATTGCATCTCTCTTAATGATGCCTACCATGATTCATACACAAAATTATAAATGCAACATCAAAATTCGTTTAATATTATTAAATATTATTTTTTTTTTCTGCCAAATAGAGTATTTCACTTAATCCAAACTTTTTTAACATAATTTTAGCTTTTATGCTTCTTCATATTTTGCGCATATTTCCATTGTATCTTTTTAATGTCTTTCGTCTTCCACATCTCAATCTTCCTCAATCTTTGGCTGGTTTTTTTTTGGATTTTCGGTATGCAAAATGTGTGCCAAGCCAAAACGTCGCTTCCTTTTGTGGTTGCTATGTACTTATTCTATTAAGCATATACATACACATATACATATATATTTACATATATATATAACATATATATATATATATGTTCTAGCTGGTCGGTTAATGACTCGACAGACAGAGCGTTAGACAGCAGAGTAAAGGCAGCGGCGCCCCGACTAGACAAGTGACGCATGCAAATTCTTTACGATACTTTGCCAACAAATAGGCACAATTGTACCATGTAGCTATGTACATACAGCTGTGGTCAGAATAATAGTAGTGCACACATATGTTGTACAAAGACAATTCTTAAACTATACGTAAAAAATATTTAATTTATATTTGAAAACAAGCAAGAAATATAGAAGGTATTTTATCATTTAAAATATGGGGCTGCTAAAAAATATGAACAAAAACAAAATGAATGTTTTTTAATTTAACCGGTAAATGAGCTCACCTAGCTTTTAATATTTATAATTTATAATATTTATATATTTTGACAGCACTTTTATTATTTTTACAGAACACAAACTTATAAAAGTAAAATTAATCCCAGTAATAGAAGAGATTATTAAAGGAGTTATGGAAATATTGTGTACTTGCATAATATAAAAAAAGCACTGTTATTATTTTGACCCCAGCTGTATGTACATTACATACATAGCAATATTTTCATAGGCTTTGACTAATTGATGAACTGTTGATTCATTGGACATCCAAAATGCCGGCTATATATTATTGTGCACAAAATAAAGTATATAGGCGCATTTGCTCCATTTATCATTTACATTACCTAATCAGAGACGGGCTGCCTTATCAATTTTAAATACCTTAACCAACCTTCATTATTTGTAAGAGGGTCACAATTTGATTGAGTAAGCATTGTTTTTAGTCCCAAGCATTTGGCAAATTCTCGTGATGATTTTTACTAAAAAAAAATACAGAAAATCTGTTGAATTTTGCTTGAAATAAAATCCTTTTTTTCCATTCGAATATTATATAAAACAATATTGAAAGTCTATTTATTTTTAAAAAAATACTATCCCAATTAATATTAAAATATTATTCAAATAAATTTGATACGAATTCTATTTTGTAACAAAGTTAAACAATTATTCTTGGCCTATATAGAAACTTATATCGATAAGTGGATGGTAGTTCGACCTATGATTTCTAATTTGTATAGCATTTTATTACCCGATCGCAATCTGTAATAGTTTTTTTAACGAGCAATCTTTCTTTCTATAGCCAATTCATTGCAAAGCAATTTTAGTTTATTTATGCCATTAATATAAAAGCAAAAAACTCACACAAATCGGAAAAAAAAAGTCTGCCTTTGTGATTCAGAATTCGATTTTGATGAATTTGCCAATTGGAGCCTGAATAATTTTGATTTAGAGGGTTGCCCCAATTCACATACTATGCGCATAGAAGACTTGGCCATGTCACAGATCACAAACACACATACATATACATGTAGATATATACACCTATATGGATATGCGTATATCCAATTATACGGCGCATGCGCCGCGCTGCAATAATAAGAAAATGCAGCTCCCATTTACACAGCGCATAACTCAACGGCAGCTCAAATGAGAAACATAACAACAACAATAACAACATCAACTGAAGACACAGCAATAACAACAAAAACAACAGAAGGCATAGAAACAACAATGAAAATTAAGCAGCTGAAAACGCATCTGTATCTTTTTCATGCACTGGAAATTCCGCAAAGACGTCGCCGAACCGCTAACTTTCTAAAAAAAAAAAAAGATACACAACGCCAGCTAATCATGATCATAATAATGATTATATTAGTTGCAATTTTGTAGTTTTTAGGGTATACTAAAAATTGTTGAGAGTACTTGTAATTTGGCAAAAAATCAACGTTTATATTTTTGAGTTTAAGATTTAACTTAGAAGTCAGAAACGTAAAAACCGTCCTTAATCATCAATTACTATTTCTTTGAGATGGAGCTAACTTATTATCCCAATAGCCATTTAGTAAAGCAAATTAATTTAAAGTCCCTTATAAAGCTGAACTACTTTAAACTGAATTTTAACAATTATAACATTATATAGCCGATCCCAATATATATCTTGACCAGCATTACTTGCCTTATCCGTCTGTTTCTACGCAAACTTGTGCAACTTTTGAAGCTATCTTAAGGGAACTTTTCTAGGGCAGTACATAATTATAGCCGACTGTTTTGGATTACTTTATCATTCTTTCGAAAGATAAGTTCTTGTATACCTTCTTACCATGATATCCAAAAATCCACTACACAAATTATTACGCTTCTTACATTTGGACATTGCCCTCAGACTACAATATTATATAGCAGCCATAGGAACGTTTTAAGCCCTAATTTTCTTCTTCTTTTTTTTATATTAAACTATTATATATGGTTGAGACAATGATAGATTCTTAGATTTGCACCATAGAATATAAAGTTAAAATATAGATTTGAGTAACAATGCCAAATTAAGCTTAACAATTTTTATATTAGTTTCCTGCACATGAATTCCTAAGATATTTGTTTTTAAAAAGTTTATAGTAAACAGTCACAAAACTGATTAAAAAGAAAACATCGTCGGATCAATAATATAGTGTTGATGATAGTCTAGTAGAAACAGTTGGTACCACCTGTTCGCATTCTTAAAGGGATCGGGTTTTTAGTCTGGTAGAGAACATGTCGCAACGAAGACAAGCCAAATGTATTCATTGCCTTCAGGTCACCGCTCCCAGGACCCGAAGCCCACCAGGGAGAGAGACAGCGAGCAATGAACCCAGGCTCAAGGTCGACCATATAAAATAGTGACATGGTCATTGTAACTCTCATTTTCGTGGACAGTTGTTGTTAAGCAGTTTCTGTGCAGGTTTTCTCGAGACGAACGATTTTTAATGACCGCTGCTTGTGTTTATTTATCTTATTTGCATAGTTGCAATTAAAGATTGTAAAATTCGTTTTATTATTTATTAAATATTTAATAATAATAGAGTTCATTGGAACTCCTGCCAATTGTTGTAGAGTTCATTGGAACTCCTTCCAATTGTTGTGAAACAGGCAAAAAAAAAAAAAAAAAACATAAACCAAGCATTTCGCACACAATGCAAAACCCACGTCTTCATTTGTCTCAATAATCTGTTGCCTCTAAATATAATCAGATTTTTAATGTAGTCAGTTGTTAGTTCACCTGACAAGCCTATATATCTTAAATACGTAATGATGAAACTTAGTTTTTTTTTACTGTATTTTTTTAAATGTTCAAATCCGCTTAATAGATTTAATATGAATATGCATTAATTAATAAGTACTTTTATGGGTATTTGGAAATGGATTGTGTTAAGCAACTCTGTTGCTATTTATGCATCTCTTATGGAGCTCACACTTGAGATCACACCTAATGTTCTGGAGCGTCTCGCTCAAGGGCCCAATTTGGCCAAGTTGTTAATTGTGGGCTGCGGCTATAAATAGAAGACTCGCTTCTGCCGACGCCTAACTGAGACACTCATCTTTTAATTTATTACGCAATACTCAGCACTCCCCTTTAATTGCAGGGCATGACGCATTGAGAGTTGGCACTTGAGGGGCTCGAGGATTGAGAATCGGCCATGTTGCAGCCTGAGCTTGAGGATGGCCAGCAGCAGCAGCAAGAGAGCAGCAGCAGCAGAAACATTGTGCTGGGCATGGCTAACGTCTGCCTAGACGACACCGATGTGGATGTTGATGTAGATGTGGAGGTCGATGTTGAAGTGGACGTTGAGGTTGATGTAGATGCAGTGCCCGAGCGTAAGCCACACTTTTTGGACTATGATGCTGCTGTGCCGCCAGATTACGAGGATAGCTATATTGGTTATAATGGTAGCATCGCAGCCGGCGAACAGCTGAAAATGGACAAGAAATTCGAGCGAGACGGCGAGATTAGTGACTATGAGCTCGCAGCAAGTGGTTATACCAAGAAGGAGTTCACCCAGGACGACAATACGCTGCACTTTACGCAAAGCGCTGCTGCTGGCGGCGGTGGCGGTGGCGCCAAGTGCAAACCAGTGAAGCACTTTTTGGACGAGAATCCCATTCCGCCCGATTATATGTTGGCGCAGGAGATGCGCGAACATCGCAGTCTCGATCGGAATTTTGAACGGCAATCGGCACAGCAGCAGCAGCAAAAGGAGCTTGACTCAACAGGGGCGACGGGATCGGTGTCAGCAAGTGTCGTGGGAACCTCAAAAAGCTCTGCCAGTCACATTTCGCGCTGCCGGAAGGAGCCTTCGTATACGCTCTCCCGCTTCCTGGACGCGGATACAGCAACTGCTCCGCCGCCGCTACCACGTTTACCCAAGGGTTTGGCGTGGACGAGCAGCAGCGATGTGGATGCCACATTGGGCGCCAAAGTCGAATGTGTCTATTCGTTGCTCTCTATGCTTGGCTCAAATGATCCGCTGGAGATGTCCAAAAAGTTTCTCGAACTCTCCGGGAATAGTCAGAGCTGTGCCACGCTGCGTCGTTCCGGCTGCATGCCGCTGCTGGTGCAGATGATGCATGCCCCGGACAATGAGCAGGAGGTGAGAAAATGCGCTAGTCTCGCACTGCACAATGTGGTGCACAGTCATCCGGATGAGAAGGCGGGCAGGCGGGAGGCGAAAGTGTTGCGCCTTCTCGATCAGATCGTCGACTATTGTAATTTCCTGAAGACACTGCTCCAAAGTGGTGGCGAGGCAATTGCCGATGATTCGGATCGTCATCCGCTGGCGGCGATCTCATCGCTGATGAAGGTCAGTTTCGATGAGGAGCATCGGCATGCAATGTGCGAATTGGGTGCTCTACAGGTGATACCCAATCTGGTGCATCTGGATCATGCGGTCCACGGACCAAAGCCGGAGGATCAATGCTGCAATTCATTGCGTCGCTATGCCTTGATGGCCCTCACAAATCTCACATTTGGTGATGAGAACAATAAGGCGCTACTTTGCGGACAGAAGCAATTTATGGAGGCGCTGGTCGCCCAACTGGACACATCCGGACCCGATGATCTCCTCCAGGTGACCGCAAGTGTTCTGCGCAATCTCTCGTGGCGTGCCGACAGCAACATGAAGGCGGTGCTCAATGAGATCGGAACGGTCACAGCGCTGGCCAAAGCAGCCATGCGAAACAAGAGTGAGAATACCTTGAAGGCCATTTTGTCAGCCCTGTGGAATCTATCGGCGCACTGCAGCACCAATAAGGCGGAATTCTGTGCCGTTGAGGGTGCCTTGGCCTTTCTGGTGGGCATGCTCAGCTACGAGGGACCCAGTAAAACCTTGAAGATCATCGAGAATGCGGGCGGCATTTTGAGGAATGTGTCCAGTCACATTGCCGTCTGTGAGCCGTATCGTCAGGTGTTGCGGCAACATCAATGCCTCGCCATACTGCTCCAGCAGCTGAAGTCGGAGAGTCTGACGGTGGTCAGCAACTCGTGCGGCACATTGTGGAATCTATCGGCCCGCTGTCCCGAGGATCAGAAGTTCCTCTGGGACAATGGTGCGGTGCCGATGTTGCGCTCGTTGATACACTCAAAGCATGCCATGATCTCAGAGGGCAGCTCATCGGCACTGAAGAATCTATTGAATTTTCGGCCCGCTGTACAGAATCAGGATCAGCTCGATCCCATTGCCCGGAGCATGGGCTTGAAACAGTTGCCGACGCTGAAGGCGCGCAAACAGAAGGCGCTGCAGCAGGAGCTGGTGGGGGAACGTGGCCATGCGGAGACTTGCGATAATCTGGAGGGCAATACCAACAACAACAGCAACAGTGGAAAGATGCGCCAGCGTCAGCAATCTGTTCCCATCTCTAGACTCTCCCGCTCGGCGTTGCTGACGAAGAGCGAGAGCCGGGATTCGGTTTACTCGGCCAAATCTGATACGGCCTATGAACATCTGATGCGATCCGATGCTGCCCAGCGTCCGCCCGGCCAAAGTCAGAGCTTTGAGTTGGAACTGGAGCACGATGTGGATGCGGCCACCGAGGAGCAGCCAATCAATTACTCCGTCAAGTATAGCGAAGGAGCGGCGAATAAGAATCACAACAGCAACAAGACAACAACGACATATCAGGAAACGGATCTCGATCAGCCGACTGATTTCAGTCTGCGCTATGCGGAGAATCAGTTGGAATCGGAATTAAAGCCGGCTCCGGCAGTCGATGCAGTGGTGCCAGTGGCAAAGACGTCCGGTGGACGTCAGGAGATCCTCCTCATACTGGATGACAGTGTCAAGTGCTATCAGACCGAAGATACTCCATATGTCATATCAAATGCGGCCTCCGTTACGGATTTGCGGCAGGCAGCCAAAGCGGACACAGAGACTGAAGTGGAAGTAGAAGGAGCGATGCCACCAGTAGATGTTGAGGTGGCCACTAGTACGAAGGTGATGATGAAACCCAATCAGATGGAGGAGGAGGAAACTAGAGTGTCGGCGCCACAAGTTGCCGGCAAAAATAGCTCGACTAAATTATCATCCGCTTTGGCCTCCGGCTCCTATACGCCCGAGAAGCCCATCAATTATTGTGAGGAGGGCACGCCGGGCTACTTTAGTCGCTACGATTCACTCAGCAGCTTGGATGAGGCTGGTGCAAAGTCGACAAGCAAGCAAAGCAAGCCAATCGTCAAACATGATGAGGAGGAAGTGCAGCCGCCAGAGGAATCCGAAACGGTGCCAGCGAAACCCAACTCAGCGCTGGAAACACCGTTGATGTTCTCGCGTCACAGCTCCATGGATTCGCTGGATGTGGATGTGACCAATTGTGATGACAAGAGTTCGGTGGTCAGTGATTTCAGTCGTTTGGCCAGCGGTGTCATCTCACCCTCGGAGCTGCCCGATTCGCCCACACAGAGCATGCCGCAATCGCCAAGACGACGGAATCTGCGGGATGCTAATGTTGTCCTGCCTGCAACTGTTGGCGCCAACGCGTCGCGTCCATTGCGCAGCGTGTTTGAGGATGATCTGAGCAGCTTCAATGTGGAGCACACACCTGCTCAATTCTCCGGTGCCACCAGCCTCAGCAATCTGAGCATTGTGGACGACGACAAACCGTTGTTGGCTGTCGGCGAGGTCGATCATGATAACGAGGATGAGCTGCTGCTGGCCAGCTGCATTAACATGGGCATGCAGCGTTCGGTGGCAGCTGCCACCACTGCTGCAACTGCATCAACAGCAACTGGAATGGCAATTGATGAAACCACGCGCAGCTATTGCACCGAGGACACACCGGCACTGCTCTCCAAAGTGGGCAGCAACACCAATCTGTCGGCCATTTCGATGAACTCCGCGGCGGAAACGCAGCCGCAACGCAGCTCACTGAATCTCTCCGATGATGTCTCGTCAAATGCATCCGATTGTGTGCTCCAACAGTGTATTCGTGCCGGCATGCAAAAGTCGTCGCCGACACCAGCTGCGGCAACTGCAGTTGCCGCTCCACTCAATCATGATCCAATAGACATGCTGCGCAGGGGTGGCAATCCATTGCCCACCTATTTGCCCGTCAGCGATGAGATGAGCAAATATCTGGTGGAGGATAGCCCCTGCAATTTTTCCGTCGTCTCTGGTCTGTCCAATCTAACTGTCGGTTCCAGTCTGGTTGGACCAGCGGTGCAGCTGGAGCAGCAGCAGACAATTGGGTGAGTCAACAATTGACATACACTTGTGGTCAAAATAATAGGAGAGTTTTTGAATTTTTTTATTTCTGATAATTTTTTTTTTAATTTTGTTAGTGTCGCCAATGCAAATGCTGCGAAGATCAATGTGATACATGCACCAGCATCGGTGGCACCACAAGAGATCGCTAACCGACGACCGCTGCACTGGCAGGATGATTCGCTGAGCTCCTTGTCCATTGACTCGGAGGATGACACCAATTTGCTAAGTCAGGTAAAAGTCATTTGAGCCATTTTAGCAATAACATTTACTTATTTACTATCCACTTGTTGCAGGCTATTGCCGCTGGCTGCAATAGACCTAAATCGAATCTTGGCTTCAGCACAAATGCCTCAAGCAGCAAGCGCTCCAGTTCGCTGTGCTCCTCCTCGCAACCCATCGCCATCAATGCGGCGAGCTCGGCGTGCTCCTTAAACTCGGCGATGAGTGCGCGAAAGACGGTGCCACAGGAATCGTACAGTTCGGTTGACTCAAGTGATTCGAATGACAATCAATCCAAGTCACTGTTTGAGCTGTGCATACTCAATGGCATGTACAAGTCCTCATCCTCCTCTTCGAAGGAGCCGGGCAGATCACAGCAGCCACTGCAACAGCATCAGCAGCAGCAGCAATTGTTAAGTGGCCAATCCAATCCAAATCTAAAGCAGTTCGATTCGCTGCCCATTCAATTGCCGTTGCAAGCAAAGCGACAGCGTCATCATCATCATCATTCGCATCATGCGCATCATCATCGGGAACGTGAACGCGAACGGAAGGATGAGAAACTGCTGCTGGAGTGCATCAATACGGGCATCTCGAAGAAGATCAATGCGGTGCCAAAAAACGCGCAAGCTACGTCTGCAGCTGCATTGGAACCGTGTCACCCAATGGCGGCTACTACATCAGCAAGTGCCAACAGCACAGCACAAGCAGCAGCAACAGCTCCAGACGTAGACAAACAGAAGCAACACCAGCAACAACACGCAATAGCAACAATATCCATCAACACATCCAATCCGAGCAGCAACAGCAACAGCCCCAACAACGACATCGACATCGGCATCGACGCAGCAAGAAATCCAGCTCCAAGTCGCGAGATCGCGAACACGAACGTTCCCGTGACCGTTGTTGGGTCTAAACAGCTGCAATCTAATCAGCAACTGGATTCACATTGTTCCAGCGATGAATCGAATCAATCGTTTATACTGGAGACCCAAGTGCGTTTGGATGAGCTGCCCGTGGCTGAGTCAGGCAGCTGTTGCAGCGCCGATAAGCACAAAGATCCCGATTTGATGTTAAAATCGGTGGAGCGACTCACCTTGGAGTTTGTCACATCGGCGGAACAACTGCGGACGGGCAATAACAACAATACGTGGAGCGAGCACACCTGTCCAAATGATGTCTCCTTTCCCAGTATTAGCCAAACGGCGCCCAAGCTCGCCTCGCTCAGTCTCGATGATGATGTGGATGATGCCACACAAGCGGCGGACTTACAGGATTTTTCCGAAGCAACGCATGGCGGACCAGTTCCTATCGAACAGCAGCCACAGCAGCAGCAGGTTAGCCTCAATTTCCAGCTGGGCGGTCAGGTCCAGAGTGCAGCGATGCGCAGCTATGATTCACAGCAGTTGCTCTTCAACGGGACCAGTGCCTCCATGATGACCAATTCCACAATGATTGCGTACGAGGCGCGTGCCCTGGCCGAGAATCTGCAGCAGTTGCAAGCTGCAGCTAACGCAGACAATGATGTTGATGATATGCTCCAGTTGAGCAGCTTGGATTTGGATAATGTGTGCCCGCCATCTGGCATGGAATCGCTGAATTCCGCCTGCAATACTCAGCCGAGTTCGTTGCGCCAACTGCTGATGCCTGGTAAATCACCAAGATTTGCACGCAAGCCATTCCCAGCGGGTCTGGTGGCGAGACGTGCCCTCGGCCAGCTGGCGGGCAGTGCGGAGAGTGTCAATTCCAGTTGCTGTAATCTATTGGATAACATTAAGCCGCCGTCGCTTATGGATGAGCTGCTCGACTCTATGATCAGTGTGGACAGCATACAATCGGAGGTTGCCGAGGATGCCGAACAGGATTGCAGCATGGCCACCACAATATCAGCTTCCAATTATGAGACGGCTGCTGGCGATGATCAAACATTAACACTAACTGTGCTCCAAAGCTGCGGCGACTACGATGATGAAGATGAGGAGGAGGATGCCACCATGAATGATGAATTTAGCTCAGCGGAGTCAACCCCGAAGCAAGGATCGACACCGTCACCCAATCGTCGCACGCTGACGCCCAAACAGAAGCGTCGCCTGGCCAAGGATCGCTACAAGACATACACCATCACTAGCAACGCTCTGGCAGATCTGGACGCAGAGGCGAATGAAACGCTACAGATTGAGATTGTGGAGTCCGCAGTGGCTGAGGCAACGCCAATGACACCTGTGCCTCGCCTAAAGGCACGACGACGTGGCAGCGCCGAACGCTACAAGACTCAGCTCATTGAGTGTCCCAGGCAGTTGCTACACCAGCCGGGGCAGAAACAGAAGCCGGAGCCGGAACAGGATGACTGCCACAGCGATCAATTGTCCTCGATGCGCGCCATGATGCAGCAGTTTACCTTTATTACCGACATCAATATTGGCCTGCCCAAGGAAGAAATGACTCCGGCTGTGCCTGCTCTAGCGGCGGATGATCCGCCCAGCTGCGAAGGAGAACAGAACTCGGAGACCGAATCGTGTCATGGTCGCGCTCAAACCCCGCCAGCTGCTGTCAGAGCTGAGATTAAACAGGTCACCTTGCCCCCCACCACCGCTGTAAAGATTGTGCGTGGCCGCAAGAAGCCCGCCTACATCTCGCCCTACAGCATGCAGGGCCAGCGGGAGGCCAAGAAGACGCTCTCCCCGACCATAGCCAAGCGCAATGCGTTGCCAAGCAGCCAACGCTTGCCGGCCAAGAAGAAAGCAGCAACAACAACAATCGCAACAAGCGCAACAACAACAACAACAGTGAGCAACACACGCCTGGAGCGTCAGGGCACCTTTGTCAAGGATGAGCCGACGCATAGCAATGTGCAGGTGCCCATTGTGGAGGCAGTGAGTCCCACGCAGCGTCAAGCCGCCTCCTCAAAGCTACCCACAAAGCGCACAACAACAGCGAATGGAGCAACTGCAGCAACCAAAACAACACCAATCAGTTCACCCAAACGAATCTTGGCCAATCAGCAGCAGCAACAGCAGCAACGTGCAAACACAAATATCCGACTGGCCAGCGCCAAGGCGGCCGCAGCATCCCGTGTCGCCGCACAAGCATCGCGAGTGTCAACCACAACGCCGCCATCGCGCAGCAATTCGAGTCTGAATGAAACGGCGAATATTGCCCAGACGCAGAGTCGCATAGCCAACATTTGGAAGCGTGTCGATGAGGCCAAAACCAAGGCGAAGGCAACGCCAAAGGTAAAGACGACCCCAACCAAGTCAACATCCAATTTGAGAACGCAGCAAACGAAATCTTCCAATATGCTGAATAGTAAAGCAGCAGCGACGCGTCCAAAGATGCTACTGCGCAGCTCCACATTCGACAATACGCCGGAGGTAGTCAAATCCGCAGCAGCAGCTCCCATGGCCAAATCCCGGCTACCCATTGGAGGTGCACGCAAATAGAAAGCGAAAAAAATATCGTCTTGCATTTTGAACAACGCACAGAATATCAGCAAAATAATGTTTTATTTGATATAAATACTTAATCAATATCTATACGAAACTTTATATAGAAGTTTAGCTAGTTCGATAAGAGAGCCTATTAAAAAAAAAAAATCAAAAAAGGAATCCCTATTTCTAATCCACAAGTCACAGTCAGAAACGTGGAGCGAATATTAAAACATTAGCATTATAATCCCAGCTCCAAGTTCCAAGTGTGTAGCCAAATATATTGCATAATAATATTAATAATAATAATTAATTATATATATTAGTTATTATTTCAGGCCTTTTAAAATGTGTACAACTTAAATATATATGATATATATATATGATCAAAATGTTTAGATTTGTGAGTAGTTGGGCCTAATTTAATCAAAAGAGAAGAGAACAAAAAAAAAACCATTTAGTAATCGTTTTTTTTTTTTCATCTTTTATAAACTTCCTTTGCAAAACCAAATATTATTTGAGAATGAAATGAAATGAAACAAGATTTATAGTCACTGCTTTTTAAGTATTCAAAACGCGCGCGTTCGACGTTCTTATTATATATACATATATATATTTATATATTAATATTTTAACTTTATTTGATTTTAGTATTTCGTGTAATTTTAGCTGCTTTCGTATTGACAATTTACCACTTTGCGATTTGTAGTTAGTATTGATTTAAGCCGATTACATTTCTAATACAAATATATCTATATATATACATTAATAAAACGAAATGCTTTTCGACAAAAAAAAAACATTGGCTTCATTTCTGATCTTACAACTATATTATATTGTATTCTAATTGGAAGATAACTATTTATTATATTGCTCCAAAGTTGGGTAGAGCAGTGCTTATAAATTACAATTTTTTTCGTATAAATTTTTAATATTTTGACTATGGTTAAAAATATTCGAAAGAAAGTTAAACAAATTTTTGCTTGCAAATTTAAGGAATTAATTTTAAGATTTTGAACATTTTTCCTAAAATTTGAACATGTTTCATTGCGTTGATTGGCAAATGGAGAAATAAAATTGAACAAATTTGTTGTCAATTTGCTTGATGATTTCATCAGGCGTCGGGTTACCGCCGACTGTTGAGGCAACTGAAGATCCCGGTGCTCGACCAGCAAATTTGCGGGAGCTGGACGAAGATGCCGATGAAGTGTATCGGGAGCCATGGTATGCAACATTAATCCTGATCCTGATACCGTTCCTTCTGGCCAACGTGGGCACGATATCGGCGGGAGTACTGCTGGCCAATGTGGATAACTGGTTGGCGTTCCAGGAGATGCGAGAGCTGTTAATGATCGTGCCAGGATTATGCGGACTGAAGGGTAATCTCGATATGTGCGTCGCAGCGCGTCTCTGCACCCATGCAGCGTTGGGACACTTGCGCAAATGCTCTGATATACGCAACATAATCATTGGAAATGTGGCAGTGGTGCAGGTGCAGGCGATCATCTGCTCCTTAATCCTGGCCGTCTTAACAATGATGATTAAGTGTATTGTGAGCCATACCTTGGACTTTAGCAATTTTATTACTCTTATCTCCGCATCGATAATAACAGCATCCACATGCTGTTTGGTTTTGGACTCATTGTTGCTGCTGATTATATTATTCTCGCAACGTTATCGCTTCAACCCGGACTATATAGCCACTCCCATTGTGGCATCAATTGGGGATGTGACATCGGTCACCATGCTCGCTTTTACCGCCGCCACTCTCTATGATCTGAGGTGGGTTAGTATAATCGTCGTGGCTTCCTATCTGCTGCTGCTGTTGCCCTTTTGTATCACCTTGGCGCTAAATAATACATATACACGTACAGTGCTATTTTATGGCTGGATATCGGTGATTGTCGCCGTGTTCATTGGTCAACTTTCTGGCGTTATCCTTGGTACTTCTGCCGAACAATTTAATGGCTTCACTTTGTTCTCACCGGTTATCAATGGCAGTGCGGGCAATTTGGTATCGGTTCAAGCGAATAATATGAGCACGCTGCTGCATCAGCGAACACCATTGGGAAAACTGCCGGAGGGCACCAGAATTTTTGAAAGGCCGCAACATATTCTGTGCTACGGGACAATCTATTCGCGTGTCTCGCGTCTTGTGATCGCCATCTCGATACCCTGCAATTTGATGCAGGCGTTTTTGGCCAACTATATTTATACTCTAGATACAACGGTACATTATGTATTTATCATTGCTTTTGCGTTGGCCAGCTTATTGCAACTGATTATACTGTTGTGGTCGGCACATGTCCTTGTGCATTCTCTGTGGATATGTAAGGTTGATCCGGATAGCGCGGCGATACCATATTTGACGGCATTCGGGGATAGCCTCGGCACGGGTCTGTTGGCCATTATGTTTCTTATCTTACAGGGCAGCAAGTATGAGTATTCTACTAATAAATTGTCTTGGTTTAATTAAACTCAAATGAATTTTCAATAATATTCAAATTGTAAATCAGTTTTAAGATAACGCACGCGAATAATTCGCGGCTTTATGGTCTGCGGCCGTGCTCGTTATCGATAATCAGCTGGTTGAACGATTACAGTTACCAAACTGATGGCAACTCTTTTATCGGATACAAAAAAAACAGTGTAATTTGCTGTTTTCGTACTGCGACCACACTGCATTGGTATTTTAAGATTTTTACTAATACAAAAAAAATAACAAGCAGGCCAAAGGCAGCGAAAAGCAGCAACACCAACGAGTGAGCTTTAAATGTGTGACAAACAAACTAAAATTCGTGCAAAATATAAACGCGAAAAAATCAATGATTGTTAAAATGTGTGCAACATGGCGACAATAACGCTAAAAGACCTTGAAACCCCTTTTTTCTTAATAGTGTTTGTGCGACTGACTGGGCTCTGTCTGTCTGTTTGTCTGTGTGTCTGCTGTATTTTCAAGCGTCTATTTACATTTTTACCCCACCTGGCTTAAGTTGTCGAGCAGACAGGTGTTGTTGTTGTGATCGATCTCGTCATTATTGGATGTATTTTATTGAATTTCTAAAGTGTAATTGTTGAATAACTCCACCTGCTTGGATATGATGTATACACACACACATATGCAGCAACCTAATCAGTGATTGTGGTATTGCCAAAGATAAGAAACAGCCTGAAAGCAGTTTAATACGCAGCTGGTGAATTGACTAACTGATTGGCTGACTGACAGACGGGGCTAACTGTGACTCAACCTCTCTGACTGTTTCTTTTGCCAGCGCCCCATTATTACAAAATTTCTTGTTGTTGTCACCATTTGCGGTCGTCGCTGCTTCTTCTTCGTCTTCGTCTCGGGCGCGTTTTTATTTGTATTTCTTTCTTTTTCATTCATACTCATGTCAAAACTAAAAAAGTTAAATCAAATCCATTTGGCCAGGAGCATTTTGCATTAACTGTGATTCCATATATATATTCGGGCCTTTATTATTCAATTAATATGATTATTGTGTGCCGTTTAATAATAATAATAAATGCATTAATAATATAAAAATATACAGCAGCAAAGCCGTTGCGCCGCCGCATAAATGATTAGTACGAGCAGCAGCATGAGGTCACAGGAGGGGCCATCATCAGCGGGAGGGCTTTCGCGACCCAAAAACAATGCGTCCAGCACACAGCTGACCACAGACGAAAATGAAGCCGTCTTTCGGCTCTTGGGCCGCAAATGTCAGGTAAGTCTTTACAGCATGATTTATTTACGTAAATAAATATTAAAAGTATTTATCGATGCTATTATACTGCTATATATATATATATATATACATATAATGAATAATGCGGCATGATTAACGTTGTGTAGGTGGCGAACGTCGCCTTTTCTGCAATTGAAACATATGTAAATTGCTCGACTGATATACAGTCATTTCCTGCAAAAAAAAAATGTTTGGGTTTTGTTCATTTTTACATTTATGTTAAATAATTTTTATAGTTAGTGTTTATGACTTTTAAATATAAATAAACAATAATGAGCAATAGATGTACTATATTTCCAAAATGTACATTCTTTACATAAATTCTCTTCTTATCTATTCATGTTGCTTACTACACGCATATCAAGGTAATACTGTGTGTGTGTGTGTGTATTTTTTGTTGTCTCATATTAAGCTTGATTAAACATTTCCTGCAAGTGCATTTAGTTGAGGGTCGCCTAAAATTACAATAATGAATGAATGAATGCCAACTGAATGCCAAAAGAATGGAACCTTGGTAATCCTAGATGGGTCCGTGGCACTATTTTTTAATTCTTATTCATGCGGTTTGTAATTCAGCAGGCGCATTTAGCAAAATATTCCTCAACTCATTTAATCAGTTTTTAGTTATTTTGTTACTTTATTTTTCGGCTTATTTGCAAAGCTCTTTTGTTTTTACCAAAAAGTAACGCTAAAAACAATTTTTCAATACTGATAAGCCTTTGCAATTGATAAATGCGTACAGAGCAAATACTGGACACATTTATCTTATCAGGCCTATCCGTCCAACCTTAGTCATTTCATAAGCAATTCCAAATACACGAAAGATAACAAAGTTAAAGACCTTAGATAACGTTCAGAAACATTTTTGCCCGAATTGTGTTCGTTGTTAACGAAACTTTAAATTTGCGATAGAAATGTATGTTTATAATTATATTGCTTGCACGATATGTAAAAGTTGTTTGTCTGTTTTTATTTTTAATTGTAATTCACGCTTTGCTAATTTTCGACTTTCCATTGACAAACATTTAAAATGCTTTTGAACTATTGCTTTGCGCGAAAAAAGCTTTAAACAAGCTGGCAAGGGCGTAGTTAGCTTTCTCAAAGAGGGGGTCTGAATTTTATATTTGTATCATCATCATTTTTAATATAAGCCATGTTTTATGCTTTAGGGCAAGCCGTTTAATTTGGAGCACAGTCTTATTAAAAAATATGTTGGCCTTCCATGTTTATATGCTCTCCTTAAGTTTTCAACTTTTAAATACTCTCTACTTAGTGTTTGCACTAGATATAATTTAGGTCTTTGAAACTAAAAGTTTGCTAATTAATACTTTTAAAATCGTCAAGTATTTGTATTACTATAAAATAATGGGGTCAACAATAAATGCAATTAATATATATAAATATGTATATATATATTTATTAGACATATACAACTATAATTTATTTATTTAACCTATGGCGCCTTTCGTTAGACAAACCAGCAATCAAAATCAGCTGAACAGAAATAAATCGATACGTCCATTGATGCCAACAATTAATTAATATATATATGCCTATGTATTCCGGCTTCGCACGGGCTCAATTTTCGTTGACATTTTTCTAGTAAGCCAGTCAGACAAAAAATAAAATGATGTAAGAGATTTTTCACACGGAAAATATACCTTTTTTTACTTTATATGCAGTACTTCTTGATGAATTCTTACCTTTGAACCTTTAAAAAAGCCTTTGGATTACTCTTGACTGTCTCAAGAGATGGAACAGAAAGCAATATATTAACACACAATTTAGTTCAATAAATCTAAAATAATCGAATGAATCAAAGTTTTTTTTTTATAAAAGCATTCAGATTATATATAATAAATCATCTCTAACAATAATTAAAAACTAAAATAGAAAATGCACTTTAATATTAGTTAGACCCACATTGCGCCCCAAATAGCTGATTGTGGTTAATGACGCAGCGCTGCAGTCGCAGTCGACGGCAGCGTTTTGCGTGTGATAACATTTCACAGAATTACTACACAGTTTGTTGTTGTGGTTGTTGCTTTTGTTGTTGTTGTTGTTGTTGTAGCAATCCATTTGTCGCTCATTTGTTGACATCTGCTATTTGTGTACGCTTATTTTCTTATTTGTTGACCAACTGACTCGGCAAGTTGGAAACTAACAACTGGCAACTGGACTTTCTAATTGCTGTTTTAAGTTGCTGTTTTACCTTTTGTATGTCTGCTTTTCAAAGTGTTGCCGTTTTGCAGACGCTGCTGCTACTGTTACCTCTTGTTGGTTGTTGTTGTTGTTGTTAATGCTGGTCTTTAATGCGCTTCATTGCTCCCTTTGCCCTCCACACACACACACACGCACATACACACATACATATGTATGCAGACTTAGCCAAGCTGAGCTGTTATGGCCAGTTATATTTTGCAGTTGTTGTTGCCATCGATTTTATGCTGCAACAAAGAAACAAAAACAACAACAACAACCAGCTTGTAGCCAAGTCGTTTATACATAGAAGGCAAGACATCATTTTACAATGCTACTTATGTTCACACACACATACACCCACCGACACACACTCACATACACATGTAGTGTAACCGCCTTAAGGCGTCAATAAAAATTCAAATATGTTCACAATTTCGCACTTGCGCCGCGTGGGCAACAAAACAACCGTCAACAACAATGTCAACGTCTCTTTTATCTCTATAGAGACACGGAGAGGTCACATTAAGAGTTGGGGAGGCACAGATCATGTAAATTTAGCTAACATAAGTTGTCGTCATTTGGTGATAAAGAAATTCATAAATAAACATATAATGATTAGCCACTTTTACGCATTTACCCAATCCAAGCCAACATACACCATTAATTTTTATATCGAGCAAAGTTGTAAAGCCTTTATTTATATTTAAGCATTGCATTGTTTTTTAAAAGCTATTTTATTTTGCGTGTTTATATAATATTAATCAACCCAAAAAAAAAATTCAATGGGTAAAAAGTAATTAAATAAAAATGATGCCATCACAAAAATCCTCCAATGTACAAATGAATATTGTTTGTTTGGTGTTGTATAAACATTTTGTGTTTGTCCGGCAGAAGCACACTCAATTACTAAGTCTGCATCGGTCATGGCCAGCTGTTTTTGGCCAAGTGTCAAGTGCTGTTTGACCATGGCCAGCAAAACTCAATTCATTTTGGTACATTATAACTAAATCTATTTGGAGAATCTTGAATTGAGTACAACTGATTTTTCAATTATTTTGAACAACAATGTGAAGCATGCTAAAAGCTACTGTCTGTGTTTTTTAAAAACAAGGCAAATAATTTTGAAACTATAATTATTGACACTTAAGTTGATATTTTGTATTAAAAAAAAAAACGTATCATTTTATATATAAAATATGCATACTAGTATTAAATTGTTTGACCTGAAAACCGTAATAGCCAAAATTATTATAAACAATTTAGATCAATAGCTCAACAAATAAAAGTGTATTTATGTAAGCAAAGCTTATCATAAAAAATTTAATTTTTTTTAAAAAGAATTACACAGTTAAGTAAACAAACAAATGTTTTTGTCTTACAACAATAATATTCAAAGACAAACAACTTTTGCGAATTCTTCGTTGAGCAATAGATAAATAGATAAAAAGAAATCCACTGGATTTACAGCTCTGCTTTTCAAGCTTTCCATTTGTCATTATAATTTACCATATTTCATAATCTTTTGTCTTTTGTTTTGGAATTTAGAAACTCTTGAAAGTTTATGTTTTTTTTTTGTTATCGATTTAATGATTTATTCGATGTTGTCTTAAGCATTTTTGCTTACTTGTGGCGCCACAGCGCCACATAATGCCTATAGACACGTTTGGCAAGGATTTTAAATGCGGCAGTTTAGTGGCCCAAGTTATGGTTGCTGCTGCCGCCAGCATTTCCTTCGTGTTGCCAATAAAAATGCCATCTTAAATCGCCTCGCCACAAATGCGATTTCCGTTGAGCAGACGAAACGGAATAAAACTGTGTGCATTATGCAAGTCTGCCAAAGATTCCCAATGGAGTCCACCAGTTTGCCAGTAGCCAGTTGTCAATTGTCATTGCAGAATGCACAGAGAGAAAACAAATTAAGAACATATTAGACAGTGATATTGTCAGTTTGAAATTAAAGAACGACAAGCAGGGAGACAAAAGAAATAAGGGAATCCGAATCACATTTTGACCTTAAGAAATTCATATTCGAATTTAGAACATAAATTCCAAAACCTAAATTGTTAAAGAGGCAGTCACAAATAAGGGAGCCAAATATATATAATTAATCAATTTAAAGATGCTTTCATCTGGCTCTCAAATGCCTCAAATTTTACCAATTTGTAAAAAAAAAAAATATTCAAAAAAATAACGGAATTTCTAAACAATGAACGAAATTTGAGCCAAATTCGTTTCGATTCGGCACCATGATGACAATCATATTTATTTTATTTAATTTAAGTAATTGGCTCCAATTATATAAACATTTTTCATTTTGCACATCTTTGCAAACTTTTTTCTCTCTGTGTAAGCCATTGCTATCAATTGTTGCCGCACGACGTGCTGGGCATCATAAGTGGCCAGATTAGCGATGCAGTTGACAGTTTGGTTTGCAAATGCAAATGTGCCAGTGAATGTAAATGTGAATGTGAATGTGTCTAATCGGTATTCAGATGAGCAGCATATGGCCAAAGACCCAGCTTGGGCCAACGCGCGAAACTGAAAGTCAGATCAGTTTCTTAACTCAGTCGCTACGGTTCACAGTCCACGACTTTTTGACTCCGACTTCGACTTCGACTCTTTTTCTAGTGTATCAAATGAGACGTAAAAATAAGGTGCGCCTAGTCTTGGCTAATCGGCGAGACAGCTCTAATATATTTATATTGTTCATTTGTTTGTTGATAACGCAATATATGCTAATAAGCCATTGTTACACATTTTTACAGACCTTGAGCACTGCCGTTGTGCAGATCTACAAGACGGAGGGAAATGCTCATTCCCATTGGAAGAAGAAGCATACGGGAGTCGTTTGCTTTGTGAAGGACAGCGCCATACGATCCTATTTTATGCGTGCCTATTGCCTGATTAAAAACGAACTTGTCTGGGAGCATGAAATCTACGATGGCATACAGATTGTCAAGTCGCGACCGTTTCTGCTTACCTTCGAGGGCAGCGTAAGTCAATTGCAAATACCAAAGAAACAAACAAAGAAACGAATAATAATCTTAAGAAAATTGATTTCTCCATTTGCAGGACGGTAATGTGGGCTTGAACTTCATCTCGGAAGACGAATGCGATTCGTTCTTTAGCAGTGTGTGCTCCACAATTGAGATACGCAATCGCAAGCGCTTGGAGAAGCGCTCTCGGCAGAAAACACAACAGGCGCCCAATGTACCAATGCCGCCTGTGCCGCGGGAGCCAGCGCGTCCGCCTGCAATGCAGTCCAGGATGAGCACGACGTCGACGTCTGTGGATAGCGGTGCTGTGCAGTTGCGCAACAACAAGATAACCTCGGTTAAGTTGATGCCAGCGCCGGCGCAGGCTCCCACAAAGAACTTCTTGTCCAGCAACTTTGGGCTGAGCTCCGGTTCGGCGGGCAAGAATAAAAAGTCCAAGGTGACCAAAAAGGACATAAGTGATCCAACGAATTTCGTGCACATCAGCCATGTCGGCTGGAATCCAGACAAGGGCTTCGATCTGACGGGCAATGAGAACGACGAGGTGCTCACCAAGTTCTTTGTTAAGGCCGGCGTTTCGGAAACGCAGCTAAACGATCGGGATACGCGCGCCTTCATCTATGACTTTATACAGAACCATAATGTACTGGACTCGGTCAAGCAGGAGAATATTGAGTCGCCAACGGAAAGGGCACCAGCGCCTACAACGCATATGCCGCCGCCGGTGCCCAGTCGTCATCCCAATAATGTGAGCACTGCTTATAATATTATTGTATTCAAATTAAATATTCTTTGCTTACAGTCAACAAATGGTAACCAAAGATGTGCGCCACCGCCACCACCGGCGCGGCAGCCTACGGCAGTAACGCGTGCACCTCCACCACCCAGCAGACCGCCACCCATTAATATGGCACCACCGCCACCACCACCATCAGTGGTTTGTCCACCAACAGCAGCGGTAAATATTCACTTTAAAGACTATCTATTTATTTTTAATTAAACTATTTTATTACAGCCGCCGCCACCACCACCATCGGCAGCGCCGCCGCCGCCGCCGCCACCTCCGCCACCCCCACCCATGCCCGTGGCAGAGATGCCCATCATTCCAGCGACGCAGACTACAGCTCAAGCGCCGTCAGCAGAGCCGGATGCGCACAATGCGCTAATGGATGCCATACGCAAGGGCAAAGCGCTGAAGGTGAGTTGTTGAATAGATATTAATCACCTCAAATATATCAATACCATAACCAATCCACTTGCAGTCTGTTGAGCATGTTAACTCGAGCAGCAGCAGCGATCCCCGTAACGATCTATTGGGTCAGATACGGGGAGGCTTTGCCCTCAAGCCTGTGTCGGAACGTGTACTGTCCGATCAGCCCATTGCAGGCCGTGCGGCCCAAAATTCTGATGCATTGGCAGATGCACTGAATGCTGCACTTAAATTACGTGCCGCAGCCATTCAGCCGGATGACGATGATGATAAAAGTTCTTCGGAGAACGATGAATGGTCCGATTAGATTATGAAATCTATTCTGGTGACTCGAGTTAACCGATGATGATGTGTGGCAAATATTATTCCAAATATAAGCAATAATTTAATTATGATCTATCGCCATCGATAAATCGCTGTAAATACTGTTTAGTGAATTTTCATACCTCTTTAATTTAATATTAATCAATTATAAAATAACAAAAGGAAACACAAACAAAACAAGCTAACAAATTAATACAAGTATGCAAATATTAACAGCAAAATGATTCACATTGTTTATTCAAGTTCATCTATGCATATCCCCCTTCAATTGCTCAAAAATCGAATTCATAATCAAAAAGTAAGAGGAAAGTTACTTAAATTATTACATTAATAGCAACAACAATATTTATGTGTATTGCCACAACAATAATCGTAAACTATAATATATATATATATATATATATACATATATATTTATGTATATACTTAACTTGTGCCAAATAAAAAGAGGAAACTTTGAAAAGTCCCCGTCAAAAGAATTCCACACACAATCCCCAATTGTTAAAGTCTGCTGTGTAGAAGACCTAAGACTTTTTTGTAATAAATGTGCCTAACTTACAAAACTTGTTAGTCTAGGTCAATGAGAGAGAAATTCAACTTTGGAAACTATAGCAATGATTATCCCTAGACAAATGGGAGAACACACGAGCGATAATAACTGAATGAGAATATGAGAATATGTATATTTTATCAAATAAATTAACTAAATATAAAAACAATATATTTTAAAAAAAATTACTTTTAAAATTGCTCCCAAAATAACTGACTAATCGTAATTGTGAATCAATTAACAAATATTACTATGAATTCTTGCTCAAATCGATGAACAATTTCAATAATTAGCAAAATTGTTTGAATAAGTGGACGAAAAAAAAACTAATTATGTATACCCTTTATAAATATAGCTATGTGTTTAACCAAACTTCAGACGATAATGCTTCCTAGGCTTCTTGGAAAGAAGTTAATACTTAAAGCTCCTGTCAGCTCCTGTTTTTAACCAATAACCAATGTTTTTTTTTTGTTGTTTTGCGGTCTATTTAATTAAACTGGCACTAGAATTGCCCAAGTATTAATGCTTTTAGTGAAAAGTGCATTAAATGCAAATTTTTAGTCATTTCTTTATGTATGTGTGCGTGAAAATTAGAATATATATATATAAATATATATTTAAACTATATTTCCAAAACATCAATGATTCAAAACAAAAGGATATAAACTGTTTTGTGCGATGTTTTGTGTATTTAAATAAGTACATATATTCTATATACATAAATAGTTATACATCTATGCTCTATATTGTATTAAATAAGCCATTAATTTATGTAATTTACGTAAATAAAGTTGTGTATATCTAACTTAACATAATTCATAATCCTTATTAAGGATACGTTTCTTGTTGGTATTTACAAAATTTTTTGGGGAGTATTATGCGATTGAGATAGGAATTTCGTTTGAGCTACAAATTAATTATATGCATTGCATATTTACAGTTTTTGCATATGTGTGTGAGGATATGGCTAATATATAATTAATATTATAATTATATAATTTAATTTCTGGAGTACATTGATTTTCTTATATCTAGATTAGCTTATGTTATTGGGTTTTCCTGAGCTGCAAGACCGTTAGCATCGTCGTTGAGCTCCCGTTCAATGTTGGCATTATTATTATTCTCGGCAATCTCATTGATATTGGAATCGTAGTCATTCGCCACACAGCGCTGCTGCTGCGGTTGTTGCTGCTGTTCCAGTTGCTCCCGTTGCAACTCTTGCTGCTGCTCATTGATGCGGTTGTCAGTCTCTTCTTTATCTACTTCACTACTGAGTAGCTCGCTGCAGGCTGCGCTTGAGGGTCCTGCCTCCACTTGCAGCTGCTGCTCCTCCTCCGTCTCCAACAGCTGCTCAGCAGCTACTTCCACCGGCTGCCCACTGGCCGACGATAGCTCATGATTCAGCACATTCTGTTGCTCCTCATCGCAATTGTAGGTCGATGTCGAGGAGTTGCTAAAGAATGGCTGCGCCTGTGTTTCAACTTCCTTGGGCGCATTTACAATATTCTCGTCACTTTTTTCAGACAACTCCGCATCCTTATTCGTTACGGATAACGGCTCCTCTGCTGCTTGACTGCAAACGCTTGTGATTACCAATCCAAAAGTTGAATCATGGGACTCCCCTGGCTGGGGCTCTAATTTCTCTGTCATCATCTCTGTTTTCTCTTCTGTCTGCAGCATATTTTGATCTAATGCCGCAATTTCAGTTGTTCTCTGCGGCTCCAGGATGTTGTCCGACTGCTCTGCTTGCGATCCTTCTGTTGGCATAGCCTCTGCAACGTTTTGCGCATCTTGCTCCTTGCCATCCATTTCCGAAGTATGATCTAAATGGTTTGGCGTCACTGGTGACATGCTTTGCTCCACCAATGCACCCGATGGTGTTTCTTGCTCTGATTGTTGCTTCACTAACGCGCCAGGTGTTGGTTCCGGCTCAATTGTCTCAGGCTCACAGTGCAACTTCGTTAATATATCTTTTGGTTCACCTGGACACTTTGGTTCATCAAATGAAGGCGGAGGTTGTTCCAGCCCCACATCTGCCGTCTCCTTTAACTCCAATCTGCTTGGTGCTGGTTGTTGCTCCAAAACTACTGACTCGTTGTGCGGAGGTAATTGTTTAACTGGAATCTGTGCCTCTGCCTGTTCCTGTTCCTCTAAAAGCGGTAGCTCGATTTCTCGGTATATGCGCACTTCCTGTTCCTCCAATGTATTCATATTTTCATCCGCTTCATCAGCAGACGATGCACTATCATCATCATCGTCACCTTGGTCATCGTCGTCCACATTCTCGCGCAATCCATTGTATTGCAAGTTGCCAGTATCACTGCCATTGAGATTCACATCGCAGATGTGTAAGTCTTTCTCCTGCTTAATTACAACATTGCTTACATCTAGACTATTGATGTACCTTGATTCCTCATCGACTTTCTCATTGTGATTGATCTCTTTATGTGCTTCTCTTTGATCTGATGATACTTGTTCATCCGCATAGCCACGATTCAGTGGCTCTGGCTTAATGGCGAGCATATTGAAAGGTAACGCAGCACCGCTTTCCACAGAGACAATTTTTGGTAGCTGATTTTCAGCTGACGGTAATTTTGATGTGGTTGCAGCTGGAGCTCCACCGGTGCTCTTACGCGCCGTTGACTTTGTGGCACTATTCCGCTTAGGATTAACTGGTATTTCATTGGGTATCGCTTCCACAGCTTTCTCCGGCGGTGTTGCCTCCTCCGCCATGGCGACACCACTGGCAATATGCGTGATTTTCATCAGACGATCGAGTTCCAAACGATTTGGCTTCACATCTTCATCATCGACAGTAGCTTGGTTCACCTCAGCAAAACTTGTGTCCAGCTGGAGCATGGGAATACTTGTCATAACCATGGCTTGTGGTTCACAACTATCGGCATAGCTTCCATCGTCGCGTTCCTGTTTAACCGTCACCATGGTCCTGCCATCTGCTACGGCCGGTATTTGAGATATTTCTTCAGTGGTTCGAACGGTTGCATCGGTTGCCAGAGGCTCCTCTTCCGCCATCTCTCCCTCCGCTTCCGCCTCCGACTCCTTATTGCGCTCCTTGTGCTTTCGTTTTCTTTTCTTTTTGGCGCTCCGCGACAACTGGTGCTGCTGCTGCTGCAAATCGTTGTCATCGTCGTCAACTATAGATGAATTTAGTTGCCCGTGATTATTGGTAATTTTTAACTTAAGCTTGAGCGGCTCCTGTTTGATCTGTTGTCGCTCAAATCCGTCGTCAATGAGCTCCTGTTTAACGGATATTGTTGATATATCTGCTGCTGTATCGTTTGCTGCTGCATCTGCATCCTCATCACTATCGGCATTGCCTGCATGAAAATCATCATATGGAGATGGTTCCTCGTCTGGTTCACTCTCCAGCTGCGGTCCAGTGTCATCGATATGCACCTCGGGCTCATGCTTGATGCTGACCAGCGTGTTCATTGTATTCTTAAGCAGTTGATCGACACGCTTCAAATACTTTTTTGATGAGACACGATCACTGCTCCGGCCACTGGCTGTGGTGTGCAGGAGCGGTGATCCCAAGCGCTCCAGAACAACTACAGGCTGCATTTCGCCCTCCTGACTAAATTCAGTGCCTAGCTGTGCATTATCCTCCACTTCCAGATCGTTTTCGTTCTTGATGCGTAACTCGACCTCACGGTCATCCGGCTCTGGTATTATGTGCTTGGAGTGACTCAAGTAGATATTGGCACAGTGAGGTGCATGTCGCATATAGGCGACTTCACTACTTAAGACCCGGCTGCAACCGCCACACTTGCGAGTGCGTCGTGCACAAGGATGGGTGTTGTAAAAGTAATTCGTGAGAAACGTCTTTCTGCACAGCGGACACTCGCGATCCAGGACGAGCAGTTCAAGGGGTGTGGCCACAGTATGCTCGCGGAGATGACGACTAAACGCATAATTGTTGGCAACGCTCAAATCGCACCGGGGACACTGATACGGCGTCTTGGAGAGCTTGTGCCACAGCTGGTGGGCCTTGATGTCGCTGGGATTGTGATGATTCTGATTACAGGCATTGCATGTGTAGCGCATCACCATCGGCACGTGAGTGACACTCTTGTGCTCCTCGGCAAGCTCCTTGCTCTCGAAACGCTCGCCGCACACACTGCAACTTGCCTTACGACCCTTCTTGCCGGGCATCGTCCGGGGGTCCATTTGTGTGTGCTCCTCCTTGCTGGAAAGTAAAAGGTTTCGATTAGCTTGGATTGCGTAAAACTTAATTTAAAATCTGCCCTAATTAAAGTTACTATATTAAATAGTTGTCATGAAAACAATCGGACCGAAGATTTAAAAATTTAAAACATACAAAAACAGAAGAAAAAATTAAACTCGCATTAAATTTTAAGTGACAGCAGATTAGTTACGGTCTGCATGAGCATGTAATCCACGGAGTGTCTGAGATTAAGCAGTTTTGACTTGTTTTAACATACACTTCAGTATTGCCCGCTGTTAGCTGCTGCATACGCTGCTTCTTGCGCCAGCTGACCGGCTCATTTTTAATCATATCTAATGGGATTTCAGATGTACTAAGCTTGGCGCTGTTGCTACTACTGCTAGCCGCTCCACCCAGCACATTCTCCTCCGTTTTTCGTTTACGCCCGCGCTTGCCAAGCGTTACGGATTTAAAAATGGGTTTTACATCCATCAGCTGAGGGATAAAATTGTCGATTGTTATAGTCAGTTTGGAGAGCCCAAGACAAATGTGTGTCTTACCCTTTGTGGCTCCGATTGCTTGAGACCAAGCAATTTGCGGGTCTGATCGTTTGTTGCATAGCACATTTCACGGAACTCATAAAAATCATTGATTTTATCCACGCACAGGCTGCACATTGTCTGTGGCATTTTGTCATTAGATGCAACCTGCAAAATAGGGTGTTGTTTCTTTTCTGTTAAGATCCTGGACACGCCCTTTTATAATAATATATTGTGCTTACCATGAAGCCAACCACCTCGAATACCTTTTGGCCTAGTGTGGGCTCGTCCAGATCTATAATTTCGCTTGGGTTTGGAAGAATCTTCACCTTGGACGGATTATCGATGCCGCACAAGCGACAGATCTTATAAAGGTTCGCCTTGAGCGCTCCATCAATCTTGAAAGCAAAACGCTCCATTTTGATGTCGGAGTGATCTTAATTTTACTCCAAAATTCGATTGCTACATATTTATTTGGTGAACTTGACGCAAAAAGTTTTCAATTTTTTTTTGTTTATTACCCAAAGACGAAAGTGTGACCAAACTCCCCGTTTTATTTCTTCATTAGCGCATGGTCACTCTAGTCAGGGATGGTCATCCAGGAAAGAAAAATATTTAGCAGTCGTACACGATACAGTTGTGAGGAGCAAAATAGGAAAAAGGTATAATATATTTTAATTCGAAATATTCAATATTCGCTGATTGCGATCATTGACGCCAACAGTATAATTAATACAATTGAAAACAATTGAAACAATTGAATTTTGTCTATTATGTAACTTGTAATATATTATGATAGTTGCAAACCGTGATTTCCCATGATATGGGATTAACAAATCTTACATAAAAATTAAAAATAAAGCATTGAACTGACAGCTGTGTTGTAGATATTTTTGTACATGTTCAGAGTAATATTTTTAAATATTTCTATTTGAATTGTGGCATAAAAATAGTGGTATACAATGTATTTGGTGAACAGTCACATGTTCGCCGATATTGACATCTCTACACAGTCGTAGGATTTTTTATATTATTATATGTACATACACTTTGCAGATTGAGAACGGAGAACGTTCTGCTGAACGTTGTACGATAAAAAATAGGAAAATAATAACAATGAGCACTATAGATGACTTTATAAAACGACGAGAGAGTGGGTGGCTGCATCGATATAAACATACGGCCGAGGAGAATGCTGTGATGCGTCGCATATACAGTTCGATGGGCATGTTTAACAGTTATCATTCCAATTGCAAGCCTGGCAAGGCCGGACAGGACACGGGGGCCATCTTCAATCTGGAGTTCAATGCCGATGGCAATGTTGTTGTTGCTGCCACCGAACGCAAATGCGTCCTTGTCTTTGATGCAATCACACAAAAAGAGATCTTTAAAATACCCGATGCACACACGGACAGCGTTAATTGCATCAAGTGAGTTATATTACCCTCTTAATCATCCGCAGTTTTCAGATTGATATTTTGTAGATTCTATGACGACCGCCTATTTGCAACGGGCTCCGATGACTTTACTGTTGCATTGTGGGATCTGCGCAATATGAAGGAGAAGCTGCGCCTGCTCCATGGTCATTCCAATTGGGTGAAGAACATTGAGTACTCTTCCAAGGAAAAACTATTGGTCACATCCGGCTTCGATGGCAGCATATTTACATGGGACACTAATTCGCAGACAGAGAACGGTTTAATCTCACAGCGCGTCTTTCATGCCAGCGGCCTGATGCGTTGCCGCATCACACCAGCGGGAGACAAATTAATTCTCTGCTCCAGCAGCGGTTACATTATGATCGTCCATCACTTGGACTTAACCTCATTGCACAAGGATCTGTGTGGCTTCAGGGTGAGTGGCAAATGAAAATAAAATACGAACTTGAATTCGAATTTTGTACATAATTTTCAGCCGGGCATCTACAGACTTATGCAATTGGGTGAACAGTATATACCTCAGGCAGCTAAATATGATCATGTCTTCTCGAAGCGTCAGAAAAAGAATCGTGTGGAACTGGTCACCGATTTTCCAGAACAGAATGATGCTGAAATGATAATGGCCCTGCAGATACATCCAAAGGCACGTTGCATGCTGACGCGTAACGTGAGCTGTGACGAGAAGAGTGAATGGACATGCATTCATGATATACACGAGGAACCCGAGCAGGCCGGGAATGATGTGAATGATGATGACGACAATGAGCCAACAGCCAAGAAAAACCGGACAGCATTACTGCAGCAGACAGCTCAATATCACGACTATCCTCACGTAAGAGCGCCACGATTGCCGCCCAGAAGGGTATATTATCCAAGACGCGCGCCCGGAAACGCGGCCACAGCACGCCAGGATGGCTTCATACCCGACATCTGGGCAGCTGAGGTGACCGTGCAGGAGCGAGCCATACGCCAATCCCGGACAAGCATCGAACACACTAGTGTCACTGGCTATAACTTTGTGTATGCCATCAGCAGCGGAGTGCTGCCATTGAGGCGTAGAGGCAGAACTGCATCCGCCGATGACAGACCACCCTTAGAAGATGCGCCGCCGACAAGCACAGATACAACTCGCTGCAGCAGCAGTGGCAGTGGCAGAAGCAGGGGCAGTACCAGCAGCAGGAGCAGCAACACCACCAGTAGCACCAGCAACACCAGCCGCAGTGGCAGTAGCAGCAGTAATGGAACCAGCCAACTGGTCACCATTGGAACCCAACCAAATATGGCAACGCGCCAACACGATTGGTCTCTGGTGGCGTCGTATGAGAATCCCTCGCACACCATATTGGTGAATGCCAAGAAGCTTCTGTACTACGCCTCCGAGACAAACAACAAACCTGGTTTCATAAAGGAGCCAGGCTTCTCGGCGGATGGCCGCATTATCTGCTCACCATATGCGAATGGGGTCCGTCTGCTAGGTTATCAGGACGATTGCAGTGAATATCCCAGCAAAATGGTGGTCGAGCAGATGAAGCAGAGTCCGCGGCAGCTGGTTGAACTGGCCAACATTATCGAGCATCAGGATGTGGTGCTCTGCTCTAAATTTAGCCCCCGAGAACCCCTACTCGTGACCGGCTGCAATGGCGGGGAGATATCCTGGTACAGGCCACGCCTTTAAAGGATGCGGCGATTCTCAAAATGAGTGTTACTTTTAAGCAATTAAGACAGTTAATTATTCACTTATCTCCCATGATAGCTACAACAACAACATATAATTTACAAACAAATTGTAAGGCATGGCGATTGCAGTGAACCGATTGAATTAAAATCCTTTATTTGTATATAATTTGAATTTTTTGTTTGTATTTGTATTGGTTTTGTGGTTTTTACGGGTGCCTGCCGTCTACAGTGAGGTTTGCAGGTATATTCACACATACATCTATATATATATAATTAAATATATATATATATTTATATATATATATATGTACGTAGGCTACATATATTTAATAATAATAATCATTTAAAAACTACAAATATCGTTATTTTATCCACTAATTTAACGGTCTGTGTCTAATAGTAATTGCCATAGCCACTCCATTGGCCATAATTGTAGCTCGCACCGGTGCCAGCGCCACCAGAGCCATAACCGCCTCCACCACCCCATTGATTATAGTAGGAATCGTACGACTGCTGCTGCTGTTGCTGCTGCTGCTGTGGCGGATAGGCGCCACTGTTCTGCTGCTGGGCATAATAGGCACCAGAGTTCACCGAATTATAGTTGTAGTTGGCATTTGGCGCTGCCGCTGGTCCACCATTGTTATAGCCAGCGAGTGGTGCAGCGCCGGTGGCACTGGCGCCATCTTTGCCACCAGTAGAGTTCTTGTGATTTGGACTTGTATCGCTATCGGGGAGGTAAGCAACATTATGATTAGTGATTAGTTTTAGTAGTTAATTTCTGTGGACTTACCTTTTCTTTTGCATCTCATTGGCCTTGCTGAGCGCCAGTTGGAGTGCACGCTGTGCATCTTGTAGTCCCTTGGCCGTGCTGCCAAAGTCCTCGAGGAACTCAACTTTGCGCTGAGCAAAAAGCACCTTCTGGTCAGGTTCAATATCGGCGCGAGCCATAAACTTGTCCATAATTTGAACGATCTCAGGCTCAACAACTTGTGGCCGCTGCAGGCAGAGATCGATCATTTGTAGGGCGACACGTGTGTTGGCCGGATCACGTTCAAGCGCTTGCTGCAGCACTTCCAAGCCGCCATCGAGATCGTGGCACAGTTTATTTAAGAATCGGGCATACTTGATGGCCAAACTGCCAGCAATGGCTTTGTTTTTGGTGCCCTCGATGTAATGCTTGTAAAGCTCACGGCATTTGTCCAGGGCGCCTCGACGCCGCTCAACGTTGATGCGACGATAGGCAATCTGAAGCACATTTGGGCAACTTTGCTCGATGCGCTCCAGCACTTCGGCGGCGCCATCAAAATTGAACTGTAGCTCTTCAAAGGCGGCCCACATCAAATGCAGGCTGGGCTTCTCTGGGTGATGGATGTGACAGGCGCGCCGATAGACACCTCGTGTTATATCCACAATATTCTGGTTGTGCTCGCTACTAGCGGACGACTCCAGATAGCGCAACATCTTTAGCCAGAATTCATCGTAAAGAGCACACGCGATGAGACAGCGTTCAAAGAGCACTAGGATGCGCTCACGATCACCTTTCTCGATCTCAAAATCCAGATAGTCCTTCCAGTTCTTGAGCTGGGCACGCTCCAGGGGCTTCACATGAAAATATGGACGCTTAATACCCTCCTCGAAGGACCAGCGCGCTGTGACCGCACCAACGGTTAACTTGTGCAGCTTGCGACGCGCAGAAATGACTTTGTCCTTGATTGAAGTGGTTTCCTCCTCGCTGAGCGTACTGAGATCACTGAAATCAATTGGCAATTGTTTCGATGTGGCCGAGGATTCGCTGAGGGTCAGATCAGTACTGGGTTCCTCCAAAGCTGTTTCAATGGTCTCCTTTGGCTCCTTACCGCCATCAGCTGCAGTTTCCTTCGGCTTCTCATCGCGTTCACGTTCCTTTTCACGGTCGCCTTTGGCTTCCTTGGAACTGCCGCTGTCACGGCGGCTTTTTGACGATGACTTTGAGGACTTGCTCAACTGCCGATCGTGCCAATCTTTGCGCAATCGCAACAGCTCCTCATTGCCAATGGTTGCGGTTATTACATGCTGATTAATAACATCCTGAAAACTATGGAAGATGGAATTTAGATATTATAAGTAGGCAAATAAAACAGAAATCACTCCTGAACTTACTTGTCAAAGTGTCCGTTGTAGCCTTGGGTGGGTATGGTGAGCAGACGATCGTATATCTGAACGACACGCTGATAACGCTTTGATTCGTTTTCCCAGCGTATGTAGGCATCCCAGAGCTTGTCGGAGCGAAACTCGAGGCCGCATGCCTGGACAGCTCGCTCGTATTGGCTGCGAATAAATTGCTCCTCGTCGCTGTGGTGCGACTTGATGTGCATCAAATAGTGTATCCATAGATCCACCGAAAGCGGAATGGCTTCCAGGCCACTCTCAAATACCTAAATTTGTTTTATTTTTTTTTGATCAATTTAGTTATTTTGGAAAAAAGTTTTTGAATCGGTTTTTTCGGGCATTTTGATTTTTGATCGTAGAGAAGAAATAGAAAAGATCACAAAATTTAAAAAAATATTTTAGCACGATTCAGAATTATTTTTGATTAGCTAACTTGCTGTTTTGTTTTGTATGTTGTGGAGTCGATGTTTTTTTTTTTTTGGAACTTATATAGTAAAACTAGGATGTGCTTAATTAAGCTTAAATAACAATACGTAATAAAGTAGACACAGAAAATTACACACGTTTTGTATTGAGTATTTTTTTTTTTTACACAGAGAGACTTAAAAATTTCATTTAAACGCCATTTGTACTTACTTACGGCCTCGCGAGAACGAGCTGAAGGAGGAGTTGAAGGAGGAGTTGTTTGTGGTGACAACGACAACAATAACGAGAACGTGCGAAGAAGATCAGAGAAGTTGACAAAAGAACAAACGACGACTGTCGAGTTGAATTGGAGAGTATTGATTGTTTGTGGAACTGGACTGGTGCTATACAACTTTCGTTGTAAAATACATCAATTTGCTCATACATACAAATGTATGTAACATAATCACAACAACAATTCACCATATCGGGAATAACACTAAAATGTCAATTAGCCGCCCCCCTAGGATAATGAATAATGGGTATTAACAATTGTGAACGATTAATTGCTTCTAAAATACATCTAAGTGAAGACACACATTTAAACAACACGATTATCATTTAAATAGGCACTCTGTAAAGATGACGAGTAGAGTCAAAAAAATAAATAAAATAATAATAACACAAAAAATCAGTTAAGAGATATATAACTTATGCATATTATTTATAATTGAATTTACTAGGACAAAAAAGACTGAAACTTGAAATAATTTTGAATAAATGTAGGGAAAATTTTAAATTCTGAATTAAACCAATGGTTTTAAAAACCAAATTGAGCCAAAAATAAATTCCTTAAAAACGCAAATTAAAATTTTTAACGATTGCATATATAATGGATCATTCAATCGTGGACCCCGATGATATGCTTACACCCGAATCTAGCCGAAGACTTAAAAGGTGGCGAGAATAAGTTGTTTTTTGGATCCGTAATTTAGTTTCTTTGGTTTTGGTAATTGGTTGCTTTTATTGAATGTATCAGTTATAATAAATTGCATTATAACAAATATATATATATATATATTTATGTGGAATATCAAATTGTCGTAATTGTAAGTAAAGTAAGCGTAAAATAAAGAATCGCAAAGATATGTTTAATTTCATTAAAATGTGTGCTGGTACTCACCTTATAGCAGTTGGCCTTAATACCCTTGCGCTTCTCATAGTCCGCATATTTGCGCCAGTAGCCATAGCAGTAGGGATAATGCGACAGGAATGTGTCGTAAGCCTCGCGCGCCGCGTCAGCATCAGACTAAAGCATAATTGGAAGTTTATTTCAGTTTGTATAGATTATCTTAATAGAAAATATACCTCGCTGTCCACGTATTGTAGTAGATATGTCCAGCCAGTAAAGTCGGATGCATCGTCTTTGACAACGCGCCAATATTTGTCGAGATCGGGCAACTTTTTGCGCTCTTTCTCCTTGTCCTTTTCCTTGTCTTTGTCCTTCTCCTTTTCTTTGTCCTTATCACGCTCTTTATCCTTCTTTTGAGTGTCCTTCTCCTTATCCTTTTCCTTAGACTCAACATCTGCTTAAAAAATATATATTCTTTTTAATTTATGACTTTCTAAATATTTCCTTAATTTCCAACCTTCTTCTACTCTGGGACGCTTCTCCACGGGCTGAGCATCATTACTCTCAGATGTTGGACTGCCTGGATTATATTGTTCAGTTGAATTAAGTTTTGAGCTCGTTTCATTATGGCTCTGCTCGTCCTCATCTCTTGCAGACTGTGGCACATCAACAATCTTGCCAGCTTTACGCTTTACTCTTGTCCTTACTTCGTTAACGTTGTTGTTGTTATTGTTGTGCGTCGGCAATTCATCCTCAGAGATGACTTCAGCATCGGCTGGCAGCTCAGCACGCTGTGGTGCCGGCAACTCCTCATCGGATACCTCTTCGGCATCATTTATCTCGGGCTTGCTGGGCGGCGGCAACTCATCCTCTGAAATGATTTCAGTATTCACGATAGTCGCATTGCTTGTGTCCATCATTTCATCGCCCAAACTCTCGGCAATGGCATGGTGTGAACTCGAATCATCGGACGAGTTGTTATTGCTCCCACCAAGCGGCTGCAGTGCATCGGACACATTTGATTCAAAGTCAGATTTTTTGATAATATCGCTCTCGTCATTGCCGGCCACCGAAGGCAGACTGTTTGCATTATCACCAACCAGGGAAGCCAAGAGCGACGTATCGACACCATCTTCGTTCCGACTACTTTCCTTGACATCGTCGCTTGTCTCTGAATGTTGTTCGGCAACGACACCAAATGGAAAAGAAGAACTCTTCTCATCTACACCAACCGTTGTTTCGGTCGTAGCCAGCATTTCAACATCCTCGTTTAGTTGCTCATACTGTGCCTCCTCTGCTGCGGCGCGCTCTTGTTCCTCTTCCTCGGTCAGCACCATCATTTGTTGACTAATTTGGTCGTTTTCCTCCTCTTGATCACTCAACTGAAAAGCAGAAATTATGTATCTATATCGTATTTTGCGTAATTACCAAGTAGTAATTGAAAACTAATCTCTCGCTCTCTGGTTTGCTCTATCAGTTGGCCCTTGCAGAAAATCATATGGAGGCCATCATTTGCGAATGGAACAACGCCACATCCGCATGAAGATGCGTTTTTTTTCATCAAATTGCAAACCAAAAAGGCAAAAGCACACGTATAGTGTGTGTGTGTTACTGACCTGTGCTTGCCGTTTGGATGTGCGACGTGTGGTTCGCGTTGGTGTTGGCGCTACTGTTGCAGACGGACGCCCAGAGCGTGTGCGGCGCCCTGAAAAGTCAAAGTTTTTATTCAAATCCGATTAGTCACAAACACAGAAAAACAGAGCACTTGAAATACTAATACATATGCAAACGTGTATGCATGTGTGCGTAGTTGCCGCGTGATGCTCACGTTTTTTTTTTCTAAATATATTTTAGTTTTCAATCTATTTTCGTTTCTTATACACGATATATAAATATGAGCAATGTGACAAACAGTGCACTTCAAATAAATAAATTCAATGATTTTTTCTAGATCTATTTACCTGAATTTTCTATTACAACGTTTTCGTCTTGTTCAGACGCCATTTTTGGATTTGTGACACATACAATGTGGTCACACTATGTTATTATAAAACTGGTCAAAACAACAATGTGACTGCAGCGTGTTTATTGAAAAATCCGTAGGCTTTATATAAGATAAGCATATCGATAAATGGCGTATGTGCAACCCTTAAAATACACAGGCGTCGCATCTTACAACACTGTTTGTCAAAATGGCGACTTGAGAATTCATAGCGTGACAAAAACAAAGCGCATTTCACAGTATTTTTGTGTTTTTGTGCAAGATTTTAGGGTTTTATTGTGCAAAACTAAACAATATGTATAAGCAAATAGTGCTGTGAGTGCAAACAATTAAAAAGTGTATGAAATTTTTCAGAGCCAACGCTAGAAGTTAAGAAACGCCGACCGCATAACCTTTACGTGTCGCAGTTGCGAATGGAGTGTAAAGGCAAAGCAAAGAGAATGAAAGAAGAGGCGCCAAGCAAAAAATTGCCGCCTAAATTATATGGCGGCGATTATGCGGCCAATGCAAGCACCCCCACCAAAGCGGCCCACGATGAAATACTGAGCTCCTTGTTGCGCATCAACAATTTCGATTCCATATCGAGCATCAAAGACGAATCCCTCGACATAGATCTGTCCGCCTGCGTCACAATCAGCTCGGCCAGCTTCATCAATGGCAACAGCCTGTCGTCGACGGATTTTTGGCGCGTTCTTGACGAGAGTGCACAAAACAATACGGAATTAAATCTATCCTCAGATGTGTGCCGTGAGGAATTGAGTGCACCCAGTCCCAGTCCAGCACCCAATGCGAATCTATCGAATGGCAGCGCCAATGACAATCATAATTCCGAGTTTAATGTAACGTTCCTGCGACCGGAGCCACCGAATGCGTTCACTAACTCACCATTTAAAAAGATCACAACAACGACAACAGCGACGACGCCAGTGAAGCTGCCATCACCGGAGCAATTGCCAATGGTGCAGCAAATGGTTTCACAACGTAAGCCACGTCTGCCCGCTACAACAGCGGTACGGTTAAGGGTCTTCAAGGAGGAGCTCTTCGATGAGAAGGAGCTGTCCCCAAAAGGACCAGAGCTGTTGACCAAAGTGGAGCATTCAGAGTCGGATCATTTGCCGCCAGCGTTTACCATCTTCCAGCAACCACAGCACCAACAACAACAACAGCAGCAGCCACCAGTGAATGATATGCCGCCACCGGCTGTGCCGTTGGATTTTAATGGTAAACTGGAGTTGGAAACGCCGCCGCCACCGCTCTACAAATGCCTAGATTGTAACGGCCTGATCCTTGACAATCAGCAGCTGGTGAGCAGCCACAAGGCAGCGGCGCATCGATTGCGCATCACATACAACTGCACCGAATGCCAGCGCGAGTTTGAGCTCTTGGCCGGGCTCAAGAAGCACCTGAAAACGCACCGCACCGAGGGACGCAAGGATACGTGGAAAAAATGCCCAGACTGTGGCAAGTGGTAAGTCCGCAAATTCACCTACAAAACATATTTTGTGTATATCCTTATCTTGTTGAAATTTCGATTTGCAGTTTAAAGCTGGGCAGCATGTGGATGCACCGGAAGATCCACAGCGATAATAAGAAATATCAGTGCGATATCTGTGGCCAGAAGTTTGTGCAGAAAATCAATTTGACGCATCACGCACGCATCCACTCCTCGGAGAAGCCGTACGAGTGCCCCGAATGTCAGAAACGATTCCAGGAACGCTCACATCTGCAGCGCCACCAAAAGTATCATGCACAGACGCGCTCCTATCGCTGTGAGAAATGTGGCAAAATGTACAAAACGGAACGTTGCCTCAAAGTGCATAATTTGGTGCATCTGGAGCAGCGTCCCTTCGCGTGCAATGTTTGCGACAAGAGCTTCATTAGCAACTCGAAGTTGAAGCAACATTCGAATATTCATACGGGCATGCGACCGTTTAAATGCAACTATTGTCCTCGCGACTTTACCAACTTTCCCAATTGGCTGAAGCATACGCGACGCCGTCACAAGGTCGACCACAAGACTGGCGAGCATCTCGAGAACATTCCCTCCTACTGCTCCAAAAAATCAACGACAACCAAGGCACAGAAAGCAGCTGCTGCTGCTGCTGCAGCTGCGGCGGCGGCGGCGACGACGACGGCGACAACAGCCGGATCTCCAGCATCAGACGAGCTGCCACTCAGCACAGTTGATGGAGAGGCGAAGTCAACGCCGCAGACAGCCAAAGCGCCGTCAGCTGCAGCACCTACTCCACCTGTTAAGCAGACACGCAAAAAGAAGCAACCACAACAATCAACTCTTGCCGCCTTGGGCATCACTTTGCCAGCAGGAACAGCACTGCAGCAGGTTCATCGCCCGCAGCCGCCAACACAGTCCACAAACAAACAGTCAAATGTTGCTCCGCTACTGGCACCACCAGCACAAGTAGCAGCAGCAATCGCTACTACCGCTCCAGCCAAGCAAATGAAAGCGAAGCGAGAGCGAAAACAGTTGGCGCCGAAACAGCTTCAACAGAAGCCATCTCCACCAGTGGGCTGCGCTCCTCACACTGTGCCCGTTGCAATGACGCAAATTAAAAAGGAACCGTTACTAACGCAAGGTCCATTCTTGGATCTTCACGGCCTTAGCCTCACCTCGGCCGAGGATCTGATCATGGAGCAGGCCCTCGAGATGGAGGAGTGCGGATTGTATGATACACCCGTGAGCAACAGTGAAATGGGCACCTCAGACAACGCAACCGCATCGGATGCTGCGACAGCCCTGCACTTTCAAATCAAAAACGAATTACCCGATGAACTTGTACCTGACGACGATTTCTGTAAGTCAATAGACAGAAATATTGATTTGATTTATCCTTAACTATATATCTATATGTATATATATAATATAAAAATTGTAGCTTAGTTTTTATAAGGTGAATTGAATTGAATTTTTAGTTTTTTCTGATTTTGAATTTCTATTTATTTTACATTCATTTAATTAATTACAATTCTACATATTCTCTATTTATTTTTTGCAGTGCCCCACAGATCCAATAGTGGCAATCGTTTAGCCTGTCCATCGCTGGAATCATCACCGTTCTCTTCGCCCGCATCCATGGACTTGACAGCGGTATCCACCACTACCACCACCAGCAGTAGCACCACCAAATCCACATCCGCTGTGAATGTGAACACGGGTCGCACCACCAACTATTATTTACCAGCATTTACGCTGAGTGCCCAAGGTAAGCTGACCAGCACTGGCAATTGCGCGGGAGCGGGACCAGGATCGACCAATGCTATTGTCAATGGACCGACAACAATTTCTGTTGTGAATATGCCAATGTTGGTGCACCCGAATCAGATGTTGCCATCCGTGGACACGCTGCTCTTTACCACCCAGACGGGCAATCGATTCTTCTCGGGCAAGGCAGCCTCAGGTGGCGCCCCAGTCTCAACGACGACCCATTTGACATGATCGCACGACGGCTAAATGCCGTCGTCATAAATCTCAACGATCTCTTGTGTCTTAATTAAGCTAGGGTTTTGCTGCGACCACTTCCGCTTTGCCGAGAATATATATATGTATACGGATATGCATATAGGGCAATGATTCGGATTATCTTCAGTGTAGTCCTTAATATTTTTTAGGATATTTAGTACGACGCTATATTTGTTTTGAATAAGTAGACAATAAGAGAATTTCTACATAGAGTTAAGTATTAATGTAAATACAACACACACAGACATACATAAATATATACACACAACTACACACACACACGAACACATGTGTGCATGTACATATATCATTTGGATATGTATATGTATTTATATGATTTATCACCAACACTACAATTATTATTTCTACGCTTAACACCAATTACAATTAATAAAAAATTAAATAAAATTCAAAAAGATTTAAAAAAAAATTCCACTTTCAACTCCATTGTCCTCTATAAAGACTGCAAAACTGTAGACTGGCTTGACCTAGCGCATGTCAAACTAGTTTCCACCTCAAATGTGCAACTTGTGGTTATTTTGAAAAGGGTAGATTTTTGTACTTGACTGAGTGAGTGCTTCTAACGGTCCACAATGGCGAAAAAAATTCAGCTGGAAAATTACTGGAAATGTAGAAAAATTCCGGCTTGCCATGATACCTGCAGAGAACTGCATTTTAAATAATGAAAATAAATAATTAGGTTGCTAAACAATATGTAGATAAGAGACTTATGTATATACTTGGCCTTAGAAAACCAGGCGTTTATGCATTTACTTAATTTCCCTTTAAAAATCACGGCATACTTTAAGGAGCATAGAGGCCGCTAAGGTGAATAGCAAGTACACAAATTATTAAGCTGCATTGGGTAAACTTAAATGATATTGTTCCCAAAATAAGAACGACAAACATAAGTTAGATTTGTGAAATGCCTAAATTGACCACAGGATAAAAACACAGCTTACCTAACGAGACATGGAATTAGGTTGCTGTATTGGCTGAATAACTACATGGCAAAAGTTTGCATACTTTTAGGCACCACTAATGTGAATGGTGTGGTATACTTTTAGGAACACATCAAGAACTATACAATTAACGTGAATTGGTCAATAATAATAGATTGACACAGGACTCGTGGTTTTCGGAAGGAAGTTATTAAAATGTAGTATTTTTACAAAAGAATAATAATCATATTAACTAATAATAGCGTTTTTTCGATTATTCTCTTTTTTTGTTTAAAAATACTTCACTTCAAAGCACAACGTTAGGGATTTTTGCTGTGCATTTCTAAATCTTTGTTCCCTTCAGAATCCTCAAGGATGTGGTATGTTCTTTCATAAAAATAGACCTAACTTCATAAATCATTTAAATTAAAAAACATAAGTTTTTAGAGTAAGGTTTGGTATAAAATTTACCTACCCATTCACGTTACCTACTTTTTGTCCTTTTAACTTTTCTATTACAAAAAGCTTTTACCATTTCGCGTTATAATTTATTTTAAGTTAATTGACAGTTAGCTCATTAATTTCACATTCATTTAAAAATCAGCTTGAATTCCTTTGGTATTCCCATAAATGTCCATAATTTCTTAAAAACCTTTCAAAACACAAATATTCAAAGTGTTCAATAAACAGCAGGAGATATAAGTATGTTATTAATTTCTTAAAAAAATAGACAGAAAATTTTCCGTAAAAAACATGTTCTTACAATACGCAAGAAATAAAATTTGAATATTAATTTATTTCATTTATTTCAAGGGGTTGTGCTTGGTTGGACCTGGACTATGGACCACAAATTGTGAAAACCAGTTTTTTTTTGTATGTGTGTGTTATTTTGCCTTTTGTGGACAAAAGGATGCAACTTCTATTAGAACTTTTTGGTAATTTCAGCTGCGTTGCAGCTTCCGCGAGTTCATATCGCTGATGGATGGATGGATGGGTCACGCACACATCTACAAATGTACATAAATATATTGCTATAGAGACATAGGCACATGCATCCTGTGGCATATGAAATTCAAAACCCGTTCCTTTTTTTAACGGTGTGCTGAAAAGCTGCGCAGCGTCCGGCATTTAATCTGCTGCACATGCGTAGACCGACTGAAATTAGAAAGGATTTGTTTGGTCAAATCCTTGGGCTGCCATCAAATTTGAATATATTACATACACACGTAACCCTAAAGGGGCGACATGCACAACACAACGAGGCACTGCTGCCCAGGGGTCGATCCTTGGCTTGGTCCATGTGTAATTTAATCGGGGGTAGCAAAAGTGTTGCATTGTAACTTTATAATTTTGGGTCAGCTCTGGTTGCTCTTACTCTTTCTACTCCCAATAAAACTGCATACAAATCTGGCATCAATTTTGTTTTTTACACCGAATATTGTCGGAGTTTTCCGCTATTGAGTTTTTGTTTTTGTAGTTCTTTTGTAGCCGAAATTGAATAATAGGTCACTTTTGATTTTTTTTATGTGATGTTATATTTAAAATTATTAGATAAAAGCTTTAAAAATTGTGGTTAGTTTCTTTGGGGTGATAATGAAGTGAATTTTTGTATGGAAACAACTGAGAGTAAATAATCCAATTAAACAACAAATATTGGTTGAAAGTGAGGAATAGTTATAAGTTTTTCGTTGTTTTTAATTTGAGCTGAAAAAATTTATTTTTTAGCCATCAGAAAATTAAATTGAAAATAGTATGAAACATGATTAAAGTCTCTATATATTCTATTTGAAAATTACTATGAATAACAAACAAATTAAATTCTTTTTTTAAGCCTCAACTCAATTGGTAAAATCACACTAATGCTAAAAAATCCACAATTTGTTTTTGAATTTTAAAAATATTCTGTAAACTTACAACATGTTTTTGCAAAAAGATAAGTTTATATTTATAACATTAAATAAGATATAACAGCAAATTATGTTTGATTTGAAGCTAACGTATATAAAATATATATCTGTGATGCCATTATTTAAATACTTTTTCCGTATTTAGCCTGAATTGTAGTAAATTTGCTGTCCCTTGGCCTATTAATCTGCATGACTATTGGCACTTCGGGGCCATAAATTCAGGCTTAATGTGACATTGACCCACAAAACCAATCCAGGGGCAGAGGCCTCAGCTAAGCCAAGGTTTTGCCGTCTTTGGGTGAATGCATTTACTTCGGCAAGCTGATATAACAAAAAGAAAAAGGAAACCCCAAGACGATCCTTGAACCAACCCCGCTCTGGGTCAATGAAAAATCGCTTTAGTTTTGAGGCAAAAGTCTTCAAATTCGTCACAAAAAAAAATAGAAAAGGAAAAAATGAGAAAAATGATTTAAGCAAGGGTTGCCAAAGGCCATCAAGGTAGCAAGGAGCAGCAAGGAGCAGCCGTTTTTTATTGTTTACCTTTCACCTCTGTTCGTAATTTACTGTGAACCCGATCGTGGATCGAGGATTGAAGATGATGCCTATCTGTGTTATATATTTTTCTTGGGGTTGCTATTTGTGCAAATAGCAGCAAGGACCTTTAGATCTTGCGATTTTATTTTGCACCCTTTGATGCCTCGGTTATTTGATCGCTCGTAAATTTCTTTACGCGCACTTTTCTGCCACTCGCTAAAGATTGTAATCCCTGCTGGCGATTTTCGCACTGTGGGAATTCTTGGTTTCCTCAGCTTGAAAATCTCTCGCAACATTTGTGAAAATATTTCCACTCTTGATTGATGGCTGTATAGGGTTTCAATAATATGCAATGGGCTTAAGGAAAGACGCCTTTGCCACGCTGGGCTCAAATGAAAAATAATAAATTTTCATATTTCATAAATTAGTTCTATTAAAGCTTAACAATATTATTATGCAATTAATCTAAACACTTTCACACTATTATCATTTGAATTAATCGCTTTATGGTTTTCAATTAACCACAACAAAGTTTCCCTAATTTTTCACTTTCATTTTTATACGGAAAAGTGGAAAATTATTTATGTAAATATGTTTGCTGTTTGTTGTGTTTGTGACGCGTGTCCAGTAAAGTTAACCCCTTGAAATGACCCAAGTGACCAGTCATTTAGCCCTGGCACGTGCTTCACAATGGACTTTCCAGTGGTCAGTCGGTCAATCCGAACGAGTTTTGGTAAATTAATGCAAGTTTTTCAGTACACACATTCTCCCATTTGAGTAGCTCATCTCTAACAGTCTCGCAGATACTTGCCAAGCTAGAACCACCCCTTTTTTTCTATCATATACCCATTAATATTTGAAATAAAGCGATAACAAACTGGTAACAGGCAGTCCACAAATATATTTTAAACAAAACAAATCAAAATTTTGATAAAAATCTTTAAAATTCCAAATTATTAAAAATCAGACAAGATTTTAATTATACAAAATATTTAACAATAAACTTAAAAGTTGTTAGCGATGCACAAATTACTTGATGGAAATTCCTAGCTGTGCACAGGGTATCTCTCAGTCAGTCTCTTGCAAATTAATCGCTTTTATTTGTTTTCAGACAGTTTTTATTTTCATTTGAAATGTTTGTGATTTGAAATTTTTATAAATGCTACATTTTGGCAAAGGATTCGCCATCATTGTGCAAGTATCGAAAGGGGTAGCTGTGGCGCAAAAGGACAAAGGATGCTGCTGATGCTGATGCTGTGTGCCGTTACTTGACAGCGTGTTCAATTCTAAAGGCCACACATAAAAGCGATGCGTGTACGCAACAACAACAATTTTACTGACCTTCTAACGTCTCTTTACCCGTAGAATTTAGAAAACGCGAGAGCAAAACAGTGCCAGAAAGAGAGAGAAAGGCGTTTAAATAAAAGAGAGAACTGCGCTCTCTTAAAAACATTTTTTGCATTAGCAAAAATAGTTTCGTTCGCAATTTATAAGTTTTGCTTTTATTAAATTTTTAAAGTGAAAAAAAAAAGTATTTCTTGGTTTGCCAAAAACAAAAATTTGTTAGACCAGAAATTGCCTTCGTTTTTATTATAAATACTATTTAAAGTTAATCAATGTGATATGTAAAACGATTTAGTTTCCTTTTTTTGTATTTTTTCTTCCCATCTGTTTCAAGGAATGTTTCAATCGACAAAAGTATTTAAATTTTTATTAAGCATTTGGATTTGAATTTAAATCTGAAATTGGTTTCTCACACAGATTGCAATCTACGGATGCAAAAATTCAATCATATATGGACTTCCTTACCCATAATAACTTCCCACAGAGCGTATAATGGGCAACTGCAAAATGGAAATGCATAAAATTTTCACATTTTCTTTGGTTTGCAAATTTTTGCCAAGTCAGCAATGTAAACGAAATAATTATGCAAATCATAGCTGGAAATATTGCATCATTTTGGCATATTCAATTAGATGGTGAGTCCTAAAAGGTCCTGGCTCGGGCGACAAAAGGGGTTTGCGCAACTCTGCTTCCTGTTTGGCACATTTTTGACTTGTGTCAGTGTTATGCAAATTTAATGGTTCCCTGCGAGAAAGACTTCAACTTCGAGAGTCGTCCCCAGATTTGATTTTGATGTTTTGTTTTGTTGTTTGGCATTAACCGTGTTAAATGTTAATTTTTTTCAAGTGCCAATGGTCGGGCGAAGATGCCTTACACTTTCTGACATTTATGGGTTACTCAATTGATTTTCATTTAATATTCATGTATTTCAAATTATTGGTATTTGTGGGTAGTTGATTAGAAATTGGCAAATATTGAAAAACGGGGCTGGAACTAGAAGGGACAATATTGGGAATATTATATAAGAATTAAATAAGAAATAAAGAATTAAATTAAATAAAGTAAAGGAGTTAAAATTTTAGTTTACATATTTGGAAACCACTGCAAAGCTTAATAAATAATATTATAATATTTTATTTTAAGCATGGCATAAAACGTAAATATTTTAACTAGTTCTATCAAATATATTTGGTAGTATATTGATGCCAACGTGAATTATTTGTTTTCATAAAATATTCTAATTTGTATGCAAGAAAAATTCTAAAAAAAACTTCAAAAAAATTTTAGTTTTAATATACATTTTTTTAAGATCTTGCAAATCTTTCCATATTTAATCGTTGCAGAATCTCGAAAACAATTTTCTCAAGTCGATATCTCGGCAATCTCAATATTTGCAAAGACTTTTAAATAATGGAAGAAGAATTATAAGAATAACTGCAACCCTAACGCAAATCATCAATTTATAAATTTCCCATGCTTGTTGTTTATGCAATTTGCGATATCAAATATCAGGAAAATCTCCAAAGAGTTGAAAACGCATTTTGCGTAAAGCAAAATAAAATTTTGTTGCAGTTGTTTTCATTATGCAAGCAACTTGAACCGAAATTGCAAAAGGTAGCGAAAAAAAAGTGCGAACCCTTTTGCTCAGACAGGCAGAAAACCGTAAAACACTTTTTGCATAGCCTCAAAAGGAAAAGTGTGCAACCCTTTGGGGCAAGCAAGACCAAGATGAAGGATAAGTCCCGGCGAGACGGGGACTTTCACATAAATCTCTTCGATGTACGTGCAGCAGCTGACGTCATTAACACTGCATTTGTCATTGATTTCCGTTAAAGGATTTGCAGTAAAATTGTATCCTATTTTGATGGTTTTCTTGTGCCAGGAAATCTGAGACTTTTTTTTATAGTCAGACAGGATTTCCTTCTTTTTTTTTTATATATAATAAATGATCGATAGCTCAAATGGTGATGATAGTGGCATGGGACAACATATCAAACTGGGACTAATCTCAGTTGATATACTAAATAAATTTTTGATTTAGCATAAGGGAAAACTGATCCTTGTGCCTCCTAAGCTGAGGCAGCAGCTCATAAATTATGCCAACCAAATGGCACACATAAAAATTTGACCTTTTGGCCAGCCGACTGTCAACATATACTCATCGATGAGCAAATCCTTGCATATATAATCCCATTAATTGCATTATTAGCAAGCCAAGGCGAATATATAAACAGCTCAATAAATTTTGTGTGAAAATGTGAGAAATTATCTAGGTAAATTTGAAAAATAAAAAAGAAAAAGTGACCAAGAAGCGAGCAACCCTCCAGAACTAGCTGATCAGTTGCGTTTGATCCTCTTCCTTATCCACATCCACATTCACATCCACATCCATATCATCATCAACATTGTGTAACCTAATGGACCCTGACCCTGGCCGGCTGCACTAAGCTGTGGCAAAAGTGTCCTTCTGCTCGACTGCATCGCATTGAGTCGTCTGCTATTTTTCTTTAATTTCCGTTGAGGCGAAACTGCAAACCCCATAATAGGGGTTGGATTCGGAGAGAATTTCGCAGACGTCGCAAGTTTTATGCTTCAATGTCCAAACAAATATTAATCAAAGTTGAAAAAGACAATATTCTGGGAATGCACACTCTCATCATTTAATGTTTGCTTAGGATGCCAAATGCGTACCAGTTTCTAATTATTATTGATTTTGGAATTTTTATCTCTTGGACTGGAAAAATTAACTAAAAGTCTGTTTAATGTAGAACGAAAATAGTAAGAAATTTAATCGATTGCTGGCCAATCTTAGATTTTATATATGATTTTTTTATCAATCTGAAAGACAAGTTTTTTATTCATTTGCGCTGCAGTTTTTTTTTTTTTTTCTGTAAATCACATTCGGCATAGTTTTGACAAGGATTCAAGCAGGCTGAAATCCAAATTGTTCCAAAAAAAAAAGTGCTTCGATCAATGATATCCTTTTGCAAAGGAATCGTTTTGTGTTGGCGTTGTACGACTCATTGCGCAACTGCCAAAACTACGTTTGAGATTTTTCCACAAAAAGAAAAATAGAAATTCGTATCGAAAATGCCCAAAAAAAAAAAAAATAAAAATAAAAGAGTAAACCAATCCTCCCTCAATTGGAAGCCAAACTCATAACAAGATGTTGCTCGAGCGGCGCATTTGTCTAAGCATGCTGCGTAATCCTTTTTGTAAGGACACGTTTGTGTGTGTGTTTGTGTGTATGTGTGAAAGGATTGCGTTTGTAAGAGAGTTGAATTTGGGACAAATGTCTCGCAATACGCGTATCTCCGACAAGGAACCAACGAAACAGCAGCTGAAGATGATCGACAATTTTTTTTTCTTTCCTTTGCTTTTCGTATAAAAAGGATGCGTTGGGGCGCCGTGTTGTCCTGTTTGTTGTGACGATGTAATAAGATTATAATTCCATAATTTCCCCTTCAATTTTTTGCGCTTAAATTTCAGCAGAGTTCAGAAACCTTTGCCAGCTGATCCCAGGCAGTGAAAGGATAAATCGCCCAAGGGTTGCAAAAAATTGAAAGCCATTTGATGTCTCCAACTGCAACCCTTTAATTATCCTTACATTTTCCTATCTGCCTGCCTCGATTGCATCTCAAATTCCAGCACAATTTAGCAACATTTTACCCAAAAAACGTATAAACAATTTGCAACATACCTAAGCAAAAGTATCGAATAACATCAAATACTATCATTAATTTTAATATTGTCATTAGTTTTACGGCAACCAAAAAGTCCTTCGAATCTGAAGAAATCAATAAGAAAATCGTGAGAAAATTGTTACGATCGTAACTTGAGTCAACTTTGGCCAAACTCATAAAATTCATCAATCAAATCGGACACTCGCTGAAAAGGCAAATATTTATGATAAATTATTTAGCCAAGATCACGTTTGTTTTTCTTGAAAAGCGTGAAAATGTCAGAATAATTTCGACAATTTCTCAATTAATTTTCTTCAAAAATTTGCTAAAATCAAAAACAGCATCAGCTGTCGATGCTTAAAAAAACGGCTATTTTTTACAACCCTCCTGTGTGTACAGAGTAAACCATTAATAAATTATGTAAATTTTTGCAATGAAGACTCGATGCAAAATAGCAAAAACACATTTAAAAATATTTACATAATTTCGGCGCAGGCGACTTTAAATGTGAGGTGGCTGCCAGGCAACCAGCATATCCTGCACCAGCCAGTGTTATGCTAATTATGACCTGTGAGCCGGGAAGTGCAAGAGGAAGAGGAAGAGGGTCACAAATTAAACCTCATCGAACTGCGCACGCGCGGCATTTCAAAATATATGCAAATTAGGCTGATTCAGCCAATGAATGAAAGGACGAACAAATCGATTGGAGAGGGGCGGCAGCAATCGATTGATTTCAAATGTGGATTGGTAGTCCCATGCTCTGCTCTGCTAAATTCTCTTGGTTTGAGATTGAAGTGGACTAACCATAGTTGAGTGACATGAGCAGCGGAAGGATAGTAACAGTTTGGATCTGTGTGCCATACATTCCCAGCTATTGATTACAGAAAAAGGTTTCCCAACAAAAATGGCAACTGAGCAACTAATGGAAATTTGCATGAAAATGCGCACAAAAGCACAAAGCACTGAAAAGAACCAATTCCAAGTTGGCTTTGTGCTCCACAGCCCTGACACATATATTTTATTTGTACTTTAGTGAAATACAAATTTGCATATTAGAATTTTATGTTCAGTTACAAATGATTTCAAAATGGTAAACTTTTGTTAGAATTGCTTTCAAGGCTCCTGTTTTTTTGAAAAGTCATTGGATGTTATACGATAACAATCAGTTTGACAACTATTATTTCAGTCTGTACAAATGTCTAACTTGATTCCAGGACAGATCTGGAATTAGCATTACATTGGTGTGTACAGAAAACGTTAATTGGATGACATGTTTAAATTAGCCCGATCCTAGTAAGTCAATCAAGTCATAATTTTGGAAGCCCACAAAACGCCTATTCTAATATCAATTGACTATGAATAGATTTATTTATTTTAAAGTTTATTTTTATCAACATTCTCAACTTGTGATAAAATTAAGAAACTCATTTTTATAATTATGTCAATTGCCTGTGGAAGTATTTGTCCAATTCTCAAAATTTATGACAAAAATACACAAAAATATTTGAATAATGTAAGGAACACTCTTAAAAAATTTTATTGTTTTGGGATGCGATTTTTATGCCTAGCTAAAAGACAACTTTTACCATCGAATATAAAGAAAGAAAATGCCTCACAATTTATTTGACGTTTATAGACAATTTTGTAAGAATCTTTGTGAAATTTAGGTGTATTTTGCATAAATCTCTGAGATCTCTGTCAATGAGCACTGGAATTGGCAAGGGGAGCGTTTGTCAGCAAATGTCTCTTGAGGATGATGATGCATATAATGGATGGGATATTTAAATCAAATGAAGATATTGGCAGTGACAATGCAAATGTGATAAGTGTTAACACAGACACTTTCCTTGACTCGCCTCAGATACTTCTTAGGGGGAAGTAAGGGGATATCGCTGACCAGCAGAGTGAGTGACCAACCAACCCTGTTGGGACACGCGTCCGAGTCATTAAATCATTTGATGCTGGTCAAGGCATTGTAACCAGTTATAAGCCTATCGAAACGGAAGGGTGAGGAGGGTCAGTGATGTGTGGGTAATGGTCAGTATTGAAGTGCGCCAAGAACGAGACTATTTGGAGGCTGAAAACATCCGATAAGCCATCGCCATTTTGTTTGCTGATCTTATCTCTTATAATATTACCCTTTAAGAAATTCTTGAGAAATGTCCGTTAATGTGAGAACATGCTTGGGTTCAACAAAATGGCTGACCTTCAGGACAAGCTCGAGAAGGCCAAGCAGAACAATATAGAACATGTTATTTTAGACCTATTCGAAATAGGATACCCCAAATTGTGGACCAAGTAGAAAATTTGAAATGCACGACCGCAAGTTAACCCTTTGAGCAGCCATTGTCCTGTTGTCCTGCGAAAGCAACAACTCATGCCACCCCAAGGACTATGGTAAAAGCAAACTGTCAGAATACATCCTTTTATCATTGCACTCTCGTGTGATGCTGCCGCTGTTTTCATATGTATATATATATTCATATTGACCAGATCCTGCAATGGACCGCCATATGTCATGTTCCTGCAAAGGGTTCGTCCTTTTTTTTTTTGCTGGAAATTTTCTTCGCGTTCTTTTCCGAAAATTAATGCCAGTGTCCAAACCGGTTTACCGCTTTTTTTCATTCAAGGTCCGGTTTTTAGGCAAGGAAGTCGTCCTTTTCGGATCCCTTCAACCCTTTTGTTGTGAGGCTGCGCAAAAGCGAATAAAATTGCAGCATTCTATTTTTTTTTTGTTGCCCAAAAGGCCAGGGATTAGATGAGAAATCTTTTTCTCAAGTTTTAGTAGGGGTAAATATTAAAATAGCCGTTATAAATTACAGTTGTGCAACAGAATCTGAGCACGTTCTCAGTCAAAATTCTTGACCATCTCAATTTGTGCACGCGCACACAGGATGACCTCTACTAAATGACCACTTAACTCCTTTTGGCCTAAAACCTGTTTGACTGCCTGACCAATAAGGACGAGACACGCGTGCTCATTAAATACAGAAAGGATAAACACACGCGTTGACCAATGGTCAGGCAGAAGCTACCTGGCGCATCCCTTCAATGCTCGGGCCACTCCTTGAAGATAATCTGCGACGCGTGTCCCATTATTATAATAGAGATCTCATTAGCCGTGACAATCTTCATGGGCATGCAAAGGATCAAAGGTCAACATAGTTGACCAAGCAAAATTCAAATGCAAAAATTTGCCATAAATGCCAAAGGAATATATGTATTGAAATATCATCCTGACTTTGGTCTCAAGCTGAGCATTTTCCATTCATTCTCTTTTCGGGGGTAAAAGTTGATATTTAGTTGAGGCAATAAATCTGCGGCCAAACGCATCACAAAACAAAGGATCTTGAAAAAGGAAGAAATAGGCAAAATATCTTTGCATTTTCTATTGAGAATGGAAATTCTAAGGGTGTCCCAAATCGACCCTCTGCTTGAATATTCAAACTGTTTTTGTTTACACTCTCGGCATAAATTGTGAGAAAGGACAAAGGATGCCACAGGCAATTGACGTAATTAGGAAGATAAGTTTTTAAATGTTTCTAACGATTTTTTCTCACGCTGATGACGTTGCCGATAAAAACTTGAACATCTTCGTTTAATTTTTACTCAAAATGTTCAACTATTTAAATGTACAATTACTATATCAACTTTCAAATCAATTAAATTCCCATCAACTTATAAAACGTATTGTTTTCAAAATATGTGAATTGGTTTCTTATAATAAAAACATGTCCCACAATTTGCCAGCCAAAGGATCTAATGTTAATTTCTAATGTCAATCTACAGGAATTAAATCTCAAACCTATTTGAGGAGCCTCAAATAATGATTGTCGCGTCATGTTATCCGAAACAGAACACAACCATTGACTTTCCATAACTTAAAAAAAAGCAATCAAATCCAACATTCGCAGACAAAAGCCAAAACACAAAAGTTTTTCATTTCGAAACATTTGTAACTGTATATAAAACTCACATATGCAAATTTATACGCGACTAAAGTAAAAATAAATTCACAAAGTCTGATATAAAAATAAAACATGTTCGGGCCCTGTCCTCTAGTTATAGTGCACTCTGGAATTGGTTCTATTCTAGGCTTTGTGCTTTTGTGCGTATTTTCATGCAAATTTCCATTAGTTGCTCAGTTGCCATTTTTGGTTGGGAAACCTTTTTTGTAATCAATAGCTGGGTATGCCGATCCTAAATGTTACTGTTACTGTTACTCTTATCCATGTCACTCAATTATGGCAACAATTGGTAAATCTGTTCCAATCTCAAAATTGCCAACCAAGTGACAAACCAACAGAGAGCAGACGGAGTTGAGCAGAGCAGAGCAGACCATTCTACGAAATCAATCGATGGCTTCAATTTGATATTCGCCCCTCGCGAATCGATTTGCCTGAAGGGATTTTCCATTCCCTTCATTTCCTCAACTGATTTGCATAAATTTTCACATGGCGCGCGTCGCCTGAACCCTCCTCCGACACAGGTCGATTAGCATAACACTGGCAGGTATTAATGCCGCCTGGAATTGATCCTGATCCTACCGCTAATGCTTTCCCGCTCTCACTCACTGCCTGCTCACCCGCTCGCGCTTGTGCCAAAATTATGTAAATTTCTATTTTTTTTTTGCTCTTACCAATATTTGACAATAATAATTTATGCAAATTACACTGGCGAGGATTTGGTGCGCCAGCGCAACGGATGTTACATGTCGCAACCGTTTTTTTTTTTAAATTTATTTTTAAGGGTTTGCGCATGTTTCGCATTTTTGCAACGTGTTTTTTTATATGCAAATTTTTTTTGTTGCCTATTTTTGGCATTTTAAATTGAATATTTTTGCGCGATTGTAATGTAGATTTTTTTTGTTTGATTGTAATTTTATTTTTGTGCGCCAAAAAATAGTTTATTTTTTTTTTTGCATTTGAATGGATTCGATTATTACTGAATTCGCAGCTGGCACTGCTGTGGAATAGGTTCTTCGAGATCTGCTCGAGTTCGGCGAATAATTTGCAAAAGGTTGTCTTTAGTTTGCCAAGATGCGGGTTCTACATTTTTGTATTTATGGAAATGTGTTTTGCCGTTTTAATTGGTTTTAGGCTTTTCATGAGTGTGAGAAAATGCTTAAATGTAAAACGGCCGTTTTGCCGTTTCTAGAAAAATCTGAAAATACATATATATTTAATATATAAATAAATATATTTATATGTATATGTAAAGCATAAAGATAGTATCAACACTCAATAAGAGAAAATGCCAGCTATCTAAAATTAGTTAATTCTAAAAGAATTAAGTTACGGCTAAATTTCTTAACAGTCGAAATATTTCAATAAACAAACCCAAAAGTATTGAGTTTTTTTGTATTGCAAATGCAAATGAAAGTATAATGAAAATTATATTTCGATTTTGAACAGATTTAAAATTGGTAGTGTTTTAATCAATTTATTTCAGTATTGTGATTTTTATATTTCAATATTGATTTTCTATTCAAAGTTTTATATTTATATTTATTTTTCAACAATTTTATTTAGAGTGAAACCAAACTTAGTAACAGAAAAATTCCCTGATCCGTTTAACAAATCGCTTAAATATTTTAAATTAAATATTAGTTTTATATTTATTTTTATATGCCTAATATTTTATTTAGAGTGAATATTTATATATTAATGAATGCTAAAAATTTTATATATTCCCCTGAGACTTTCAGTGAATTCATTTAAATTTCTTCACTACCCCTCCCCTCTTTGTTCGCAATGCGCAGGGGAAATTCCGGAACAGTCGTTGGTGCTCGCAATGACATTTTTCTGCCCAAAACTGGATTTTTTGCTAAAATTTACATGGACGCTGGCATTTTATTGGTTGGCATGAAAAAACTGGGCAAAAAACGGTGACAAACTCACAACAAGTTTTCCGCACATTTTCCACAAAACGGGACTCGCAATATATTTCAGGGGTTGTGCGCCCTTTAAAAACCACCACCAAAAAGCGTGCTTCGCATCTCCGTTTTTTAAGAGAGAGACCGAGATGCGAGAGAGCGTAGTGCAGATCAGTTTTTTAAGAGCGTTTAATGCACATATATATATTTTTTTATGGAGAGGGTTGCTGCTGGGACCTTTGCGCAATTTCTGCTATATTAGCTGGTCGTTGCGGAAGAGTTGAGACAGTTTGAGCTACGCAGCCGAACTTCGAGGATCGCCATAAAGAATCTGAGGACGTGTTCTGTGTCGAGCGTGTGATGTGAAAATTGTGAAAAATCTTGTATACCAAGAATTATTTTTGAATTTTCGAAAATTTTGCATTTGTGCTGTTTAATCTAAATTATTAAAAAAAGTGATCGCAAAATGTCCAATCAAATGGAATTTATAATGCAGCTTTATATGATGAGCCTGATGCAGCAGCAACAACAACAGCAGCAACTTCAGCAGCAGCAGCAGCAACAACAAATTCAACAACATCCACTGCAACAGCAACAACAATTGTTGTTAGGATTTGCTAATACACCCAAAGAGGATATCAGCAGCAGCAGCAGCAGCAACACTATCCTGCAACAACAGCAGCAACAGCACAAGACAAGAACGCAAAAACGAACAAATTCGCAAAACACGAACTGTAGTAGTAGCCGTAGTTGTAGTCCCAATAGTAATTTGAACACTTTATCAACACAACAACAATATGAACAAAATGCTACATCACTTGCAATACCCATAACACCAACAACACCTAACAATACAAACTTTGCCTATCAGTTGCCACAAATGTTGCTAACGCAGTACATAATGCAACAGCAGCAGCAACATTTGCTGGCAACTTCAAACTCAAATCTTCTTCTAACTCCTAACACACCCAGCTCCACACAGCAAACACTGTTGGAGCCATTTCCCCCCACTCTGCAAAGTGAGCAATTTACTACAAACAATTTTTTGCAATCCTCCACAGTGACATCAACGCCAAACGAGCAAGCAGCAGCAGCAACAGCAGCAACAGCAGCAACAGCAGCAGCAGCAGCAGCAACAGCAGCAGCAGCAACAACAGCAGCAGCAACCGTTTCGGCAGTCACAGTCAAATATGAGCAGGATTTCAACGATGAGGACGAGCAGCCGCTGTCCACTTTAAACAGCTGCAGCTCCTCCAATAATAACAACAAGATGATGCTGCTGCAGTCGGGCGGACAATCGCTTGAGAGTACCAGCAACAGCGATAACAACGACTCTCAAAGCATGGTAAGTTCCCTTTTTAATATGACTAAAAAAAAACACTTATTTAAATGTTTATTTTTTTAAAAAACTAAATCTATTACAATTATTCATAAAACGAATATTCGTTATTTTATTATTGACTCTTCTAAAAAACTACTTAAGAAACCTTTAATACCATTACTACTGGAACTAATAGTACTAGAACTACTACTACTACTTTTACTAATGGTAATTCTACTACTATTACTACTACTTCCAACTGTAGAAAAACTACTATTTCTGGCGCGTGTCATAAAACTACTACTATTATTACTACTAATACTAAGTACTATTGCTACTACTATTCTTACTACTAATACTTAGTACTACTACATCTACTCCCGTTTGTACTTTTATTACTACTACTGCTCCCATTAGTACTTTACTTCTACTGCTCCCATTAGCACTATTACTACTACTACTACCACTCACATTAATACTAATACTACTACTCATATTCGTACTATTATTATTACTACAACTTCCAATACTGCTATTATATTAGTACTATTACTTCTACTACCACTTTCATTACTTTTTCTATTAATACTATTTTAATACTATTATACTTTATATGCACTGCTTGTCCTCCAACAATTTTTATTACTATTATTATTATTATTCTATTAAATTAACTACTAAATAAATTAAAAACTAAAATAAGCCTTATTAAAATTTCGCAGTTTCCATCATAGTTAACTGAACCAAATTTTATTTTTATAATTGAATTATTTTTTCTCTCATCATTTTAAAATTATAATGGGTTAGATTTATTTTTGTCCAGCTGTATTGGTTCAATGTACTTTTTCTGTTCTTCTTAAACTCCCACGCTGTGTGTAATTCGAGATCAGCTCTGTAAAATAGGAAAACTTCTCAATCGTGCAATTTGCTCGAAAAAGTAAAGCACAGAATGAAATATTGTCGCAAATTTGCTTGCTTAATGTAAACAAAAACATGATTCTAAGGAAAATAAAGCAGCTGCGGGTTTCTCTCTCTATATGTATATATATATATATATATATATTTTATATATTTATATATTTATTCTGGCACCAAGCAGTCTGCTTCTCGAAAAACATTTATTACTTAATATTTGATGTTCGTTTTTTTTTTTTCTTGCCTTTTTTCAGTATACGCCCGTCAAGCAGCCAGCGGATTCGTCATATAATGTTGTCGCCTCCATCGATAGTGAGGCAACAACATTTAACACTCCCCGGGGAGCACTCAGTAGCAATTCGCTGTTGACACCACCGTCGTCCAGTGATCAGAGCAAGGCAAGCATTGTTAGCCTGACAACGGCCAGTAGTCTGGATGCCTTTCTGCAGAACGAGGAGAATCTGAAGAATCTGCGCAAGGTGTCCTCGTATCTGGAGTGCGAGAATACGCTCTGTCGCCAAGAGACGTTGCGTGAGCATTTCCATTGCTATGATGAGCCCTGCCAGGGCAAGATTCTAAGCAAAAAGGATGACATTATCCGTCACCTGAAGTGGCACAAAAAGCGCAAGGAGAGCCTCAAACTGGCCTTTGCCCGCTTCTCATCCTCGGATGATTGTGCGCCTGAATATGGCGAGGGTTGTGTCTACAATTGGAAGCAGACGCACTATCATTGTGTCTACGAGCATTGTCCCAAGGTCTATGTGAGCACCAGCGATGTCCAGATGCATGCCAACTTCCATCGTAAGGACTCCGAGATTGTGAATGAAGGCTTCCGTCGTTTCCGCGCACATGAAAACTGTCGCATCGAGGATTGTCCCTTCTTTGGCAAGAAGATATCTCACTATCATTGTTGTCGCGAGGGTTGCAATCACACTTTCAAGAACAAAGCGGATATGGGTAAGTGATGCTTCACATATATATATAAATATTTCCCAATCCCAATTTGGATAATGTTGTTAATGTTCATCACGCTTCTTCCAGACAAGCACAAGACGTATCACTTGAAGGACTATCAGTTGACGCAGGACGGCTTTAAGAAGATCCTTAAAACGGAGCAGTGTCCCTTTGAGGCCTGCAAGTTCTCCACGGTGTGCAATCACATCCACTGCGTCCGCGACAATTGCAATTATATCCTCCATTCGAGCAGTCAAATGATTAGCCATAAGCGAAAACACGATCGGCAAGATGGTGAGCAAGCATACCAGCAGTTCAAGGGCAGACAGGAGGAGACGGAGGAAGTGGCTGCAGTCGAGGCAACACCTCAATCAATTACCAGCAACAGCACCAGCTCCAACTCTACATCCAGCACACCACTCTCCTCGCTATCAGCGGAGCATTTCCTTGCCCGCAAACGTGGTCGTCCGCCCAAGAAGATTGTAAGTTGCCACATTCCTGAAGCACTGGCCATAGATTTACCTAGTTTATTCCCTATTTTAGCAACTGCCCGCGAATAAGCTAGAATCAGAGGCAAAGCGTCCCAAGCTGACTGACACGGCGAGTAATCCAGCGATGCCAGCCCAGTTCCCGCCTCAACAAGCCACCAACAATGCGATATTTCCCAGTTTGATGCCGATCTCAACGTCACCAAATTTCCAGCAGACGCATCTAATGGCCCTCTTTCAGCTGCAGAATCCGCTGTTCTATCAAAATCTGTATCCCGGCGCCGCAGCTGCAAATATGCTGACAGTGCCACAGAATGCATCCATTTTTGGCAACTTGGCTGCATTCAGCGCGGCGGCTGCTGCGGCAGCAGCGAGTGGCGTGCAACAGCCAAAGACAGAGTTTAGCGTTAAGCCAGAGGTCAAAGAGTAGATGGCATTGACCTACACAGAAAGAAATATTCCTAGCTAAATTTGAGTAACTGAACAGAACAATTCATTGATGAGTCCAACAAATCTTTTAAATATTTTAAATCAAAATTTAATTGTACATTTCTTTAAATAAGTTTAAAGTGTTTTTTTTTATTTTAATTTCCGTTGTAATTTTATTCCTTTTTTAAAATATCTTTTTTTCAATATCTTATTTCATTTTAATTACTCATCTTTAGTCTAGTTTGACTTTTCTTTCTGTGTAGCGGTTAAGATATATATAGAAATGTATAGATGTATAGGTGTATCTGGTATTTGTATATATATATATATACTTATAGTTGTAGTATTATGCTAGACTGACTGATTTGGACGTTTTGTTTGACAGAGACCAGGGCATCAGGCTCTAAGCAGGTTTTCGGGTTTTACCGGGTAAATGATGATGCATGGTCAAAACGTTCCTTTGCCTTCCTCAACCCATACAAAAGCGAACTCAGCCACATTTTGTTGGCTTGAAAGTCTCAAACAAAATGTTGCTGAATTTGCTTTTTTACTATGATTTTATTTCAGCTTTCATTAAAAGTACAAAAAAAAAAGAAAATAAAACTATATTTTAGTTAAACTAAAACTGTGATTGCTTCTCTTTTAAATAATACTTTAAAAATACTTGAAATGTTTGAAATTTATAAATATGACTTTAGGAGATTTTAGATTGATACCAAATAAATATAAAATTTCTTTGTGATATGTTAATGAAAATTCCAAATGGTTTTTACAATTTGTAGATAAAATATAGAACACAATTTGTTTTCCTTTAAAATAAATTATAAGAAATTGTTCATAAATCAAATGTGTGTTTTTTTAGAAATAAATTTTATTATTATTATTTATTTTAATTTTTGGTGTAGAATATAACTACAAATTATGATAAGCAATAAATACATTTTATATACATATTTCTTGTATAATATATATAATAAATGTGGAACACAATTTGTTTTCGTTTAAAATATATTATAAGAGATTGTTCTTAAATCAAATTATAAAATGTATATTTTTTTTAAATAAAATTTATTTATATTTTTATTTATTATAATTTTTGATGTAGAATATAACTACAAATTATGGTAAGCAATAAATACATATCTTGTTTAATATCTTGACTAAATTAAATTATGCTGGAATTCATCTGAGTAATATACTCTAAAAGTGGGGCTTGACCAGTGTATATAAATACAACGGTAATCGCGTTACAACGACATTAACCACAGGCCCCTAAAAAACACAAGCCGAAGTGTGCAATCTAAGTCTTTTAGTTTAGAGTCAAACATATTGCCGCTGACTATAAGCAGACATATAAATATATGTTCAAGTTCATGGACGGGCGGATTAAAATTACTGACAACATTAAATAGAGAGACATAATATTTTACAGAAGGAGCAGCATTGACCGTCTCTGGTCAAATTGCGCTCTTGAGTTTTGTTGCCGGGCAGTAGAAAAACAACACCAACAAATTTAAGTTAAAAAGTGGAGAGATTTTCCAATAGAGATCGGACACTTGTTGCGCTCTTCAATGAGCGCTTTTTCTCTTTGACTAAGTTACTCTTATGTGCAGCAACAACAACAACATTGTCGCACCTGACTCAAGAGAAAAGTGAAGTGAGCTTGTTTGGGGAACAAGTGCTTTGACTGCAGGAACAAATTGACTTAGTTCTGCTTGAGCCATTGCACGGATAAGTTCGGGTTTCAGTTTTATGATTGAATTAAATTAATTTAGTTGTGTTAGTTCTTTTTGTTACAGTTGTAACTTGAATATTAAAAATTATGAAATAGAAAATTAAAGGATTTATAAAATTAAGAATATACCTATTGAGAAATTGATTTAATTAGTTTTGAGTAAGTTAAGAGAAATTGTAAGAATGCTTACAAGCAAAAAACATCGAAAAAATAAGAATAAAATAATTCATTTAATTCATATTCAAATGAAATCTATTTCATTATGCACTTCTTTACAATGTATTTGTTAGTGTGAGATGAAGTTTAATGTATGTGTGAAATGCAGAGTGCTTACTCTGTCAGACAAACATTGAGAAAATTAAAATACGCTTCACCCATCCATTCCCTGTTCTGCAAATACATGAAATTCATGTTTTGCCAGCTAAAGAAAAAATTCATTAAGCTGTCTGAGGAATGACTAAGAAAAATCACAACAAAATTGGTTAACCGGTTTGTTTGAATCACAGGAACAAGGTCGTCGGACGATGATACTTGATCAGCATAATAAAAATGCTTTGAGATTGCAGGAATACAAAAAAAAAAAATATCTGGTCAGAGTTCAGGCAAAATAAATATAATAATAATAATAATAAATTAATTTCAATAACATTCACAACATTTAAATTTAATAAATGTTGCCATTTTTAATATAAGTATATTTAATAACTGATATTGTACTAGGGAAAACATGTAAATAAGGGCAATATTTAAATAAGAAAAATATTTAAATAAAGCGTTAATTAAATATTGACACCAATTTTGTAATTTATTTGAAGACACCAATGGCATACTTAAAGAGGGTTTTCCACATTTGCCCGCTTTTGACCTGTTGCTTGTGGTTCCTCATTATATATTTTATAATGTGCAGTCACAAACACATCAAGTTAACTTGATTGCTTAGTAAGATTCTAAGCATTAGTTTGATTACATAATAATGATAAATACTGGAGCTGAAGATAATTAAATATACACCGACTCCGTCAGTAAATGAAGTACTACTGGGAGGGGATAGATCTTAAGAAGCCGGTTTATGTTCTTGGTAGGTGTTGTAGGTGTGTATCACAAGTTTGAGCAAGTCTTCTGCTTTTTCATTAAGATTTGGGTGCACGGCTTTTTGGCTGGAGGCGTGCGGCATAAACTTTTGGTGCAACTGTAATGCATGGCTTGCATGAGGCACATCACGCAAAAAAACATTAATTTATGTACATATTTATTTACGCACACACACGCATTATCTTCGTAAAAATTACTGTTATAAAAGAATAAGTTTTTTGACCTGCAAGTCATATTTTGAGTGGATACTACTATAAGGGGCAGATTTGCAAGAATATTAAAGCTTTTACTAATACCAGGCGACCAGTCGTCACGCCCGGAAAACACTACTAATTGGCAGCGACATGGATGAAAGCAACCACTCAAATAAAATGTATGATTATTAATATAAACTTAATTTCTATGACGACTTTATTAGGGGTCTGCTTTATTAAATAATACATTAGCTTTACCAGACTAAGACGTTCTTTACTCAATAATGCTTTTAAAGAATTAGATTGAGATCAAGTGCATCGCAAAAGCAATAAAAGTAGAAGTTTATTTGTGAAGAATATATTTATGTTTATTCATGAGACTATTATTTTTTTCTTAGTCAACATATATTTTATTAATGTGCTTGAATGTGTTTTTTTAAATACTAGTTAGTACTCATATGCTGGAATTGGCTCAAATGCTTGATAAGAGGGAACAATGACAACAACAATAATAACTGAAAATCCGTAAAAAACGCACATGAAAAGTTGACACAGTTCCTACAGTCGAGACTGAGAACCAAAAGAGTTGTTTAAATTGTAACTGTAATGGTAAATAAATAATTTATAAAATTCAACAGATCTTTACGAATTACTTTACGTTTTCCGCTATTTCAGTCCGGGATATTAAATGACCTCTTTTTTATATATATATAAATATATATTTTTTTTTTCGCATTTCGATTACCTTACAGCTAAATTTGTAATTTGCACACATTCAAAGTTCAACGATGATTGAGCAATTAAATCTTAAATTTTTCACAGGCGCTATAAAAAAACAACACAATTTCCGGCATTAACAATCGATGCTAAAAAATGTTGACTTTCCACGAGCCTGCAATGTTGATCGATGCAAAATTATATGTTCAAAGTCGGAAGTTGAAGTCGTTATTTTTACGCAGAGAGTTATCAGAGTTTTGCTTATATCAAAAGGAATTCACAACCAGGTAACCCAGACAATTAATCAAACAAGAATATAGCAGATTTTTGAGCTAAGGTTTAAAAGAGCTAAGGTTCAAAAATATGTCAGTATTTTTTAATATTGAAAAATATTTACTAAAAGCCCTATAAAATGCCATTTGAAAAGAGTAATTTTGTTCAAATTATTTAAAAGTTTAACGAATGACAGATAACTTTTCTGGTAGCATTTTTCAATACTGAAGATATGTTGAATCATTACGAATAGTTTCCATTTTGCTTATTAAATAGTTATTATTGAATATTGTATGGTCATGATTTTTTTAACTTTCCGCTGCTTTAAGTGAATAATCTTTATTATTTAAAGTCTTTTTCTTCACAGGCCTCTGCAATGGCCACATATTTGTTCACTAACTCAAACGGATTTTATTGGCATCTGCTATTTGTGATATCAACGATTGTTTGGTTTGGCTATAAAATTTATTATTAATATGAGTTTGCTATTTTTTCAATATATATACTTAATTATATTGATTCAAACTTGTGATTGAAATAAATTATTACTTGGCTGAAATGTGTAAACAATATTAATGAATTCTCTTAGCTTAGATAAATGCGTAAATATTCTTTAAACATACAGACTATATCTAAATAAATATATATCTTAATAAAAATTGAACTTCTCCAAAACAGCATGAATATCTATAGTTTTTAAAGAAATTAAACAAAAACGATTTTCCAAAGCAATGAGTTTTTCCCAATAACTTAATCCTGGAATTACAATTGCGAACATAATTTTAGCTGAAATTTTAAATAATTTATTTTTACTGAACTGGTCTCTGAATTCTCAGGAGAATATCTGAGAAGATTTTGCCAATATTTGGTTAGCTTCTTTAAGTTAATTGCTTCAATCTGATTAGATAGAAGTGTTAATAAAAAAAACCTGAGAGAATATAAAGTCAACGCTTTTTATATGTTAGCCAAGTTGGCGACTCAATTAAGCAATTGGTTAGTGAGGGAATCACTTAATTTTTTATTTTATCTTAGTACATTATTTTAGACGATAAGCACAGGAAGTGTAGAGAAAATCACCCACTTACCAAATTACGCAGATTGAGTAATAATAATATAAAAAAAAAAGATATGAATTTAGCACACACAATTGTGTGCACAAGATTGGAATCAGAATGTGGATAACTGAAGAGCCAAAGAACTATTCTTGTAATGGCACTTGCATGCTGGGCCTAATTAAAACTTTCCTAATTTTATAGTCAAAGAGAAACTTTTGATGACAAGAGGCTCTTATCATTAATTGCACCAAAGTGTTTAGTCAGGGAGGAATTCATGATGTTTGCTGTTCTTGTTGTTGTTGTTGTTGTTGTCTTTTGCCATGTAAGTGAATTAATTGAGCTGAATGCACCTAACTGTGTGATTGAGGGAGACGAGGTGGGCTGTGGTGGTGGTGGTGTGGCAAAATGACGTCCAACGACTAGGCAGCCGTTACCTTGTCCACCTCCTTCTCATCGTCATCAGCCTCCTACTCTCCCTGTGCATGTGTTCGTTTTGGCCTTCCACTAGATAAAGATACAAATCTGCACGAAGCCAGTTTCCTGTTGCACTAGGGTGCATTAATTTGCATGATGCACACAATCGGCCGCAGCAGCCAAAGCCACTTATATGTACACACATAGACACATACATATATATATATATGTATATGTATATATATATAGCCGACTAGCTGTTCGTGCCTTAAGCAGGTGCATACTTGGATAATGGCTAGCAGCGTCGCAATGAGTGTGGAACGTCCAACCCACATATAAAAGTGAATCGTTTCTTGGTTGCATCATCTTGTCGCCAATAATGATGCAGCACAGACTGTACATATAGTTTTTTTTATTTGGTTTTTTGTGATTCCTTGTTTTTTCTCATTTTTTTAACCTTGAAGTGTGCTTTTTGCGTTCCAGGAAGCTCTTCAATTTTCTTTTACAGTTTGCTCTTGCGTGCTTCGTTATTTTCCGAATGTGCAATATATATAAATTACAATGAAATCGCTGTGGCAATGCAATTACATAGCTATGACTAATTGGAAGCGGGACAGCTTAGGATAATGGGCAGTAGGGAATCATAGTTTCAATTATTCAACATCATAATAATTTGGAGAGCCTTCGTAATTACATCATAATTATTCATACACTTCTCTTATTTTATTTTATTTTAAATAACTGTTTAACTATTTGTCGCCTATAAATATATAAATAAGACAACTCCAATTGCTAGAAATTGATTTTCATATAGTAAATCACATGTCCAATTATTGGTATGTTCATTAAAAAGTGTAATAAAAAAAGTTGTACAGCATTATTAAAATACATATTCCCATTAGAACATCAATTGCCTGAATTTGCCGATAGCGTGTTAATCTATTCGAGCTTTAAGTGTTACCGGATATAGTTAGTGGAGAAGCATGATGGACAGGCTGGTAGGTAAGCGAGATCTCAGAGACTGTTGCCACAATGCAGGTGTCGTGCCAACATGTGTAGATTTTTTCAATAAAAAACTCTGCACGAATGTGTCTCCCTGTCGAAAGACTATGCGTTAAGAGCAATTACATTTCTGCACTTCGGCATCCATCCAATCCAGGCAGGAGAAGTGTTCATGCTGTTGAAGAATTGCGTTTTTCTTGTATATATAGTCAAAGCCCTGTTAATGGACAGTGCTCCCCGGGCAGTGCTGCATTTCTATTTAGCCCGCCAATTATATTTATAGTCATATTTTTTTTTTCTATTTTTGTATGTACATTTTTTAAAAATATTTCTTGTTATCTTTAACTTTTACATTTGTTATTTGTTATAATTACAAAAGTTTTTTACAATTACATTAAATAAATATTGAATTGAAATAAAATAGATATAGCTAAATTCGTTCAAACATAATTACAAAAATATTGAAAACTACAACTGTAACTGATATCAATATACAAATTTACGAGGTTAAGAATTTTTGACTTTATAAAAAAAACGTACTTGCAAAATATGCGTTATAAAGTAAAAAACATTTCAGTCGAAATATGCCGACTAATTAATACTCTGTTTTTCAACTGGAATTACAATTGAGAACATGTAAAAAAGGGAAAGAATTTTTTTGGGTTTATGGCTAGATGACTCGATAATTGTGATGTTTTTCGGGGGTATATTTTATATTTATAGTTCGATTATAATCTATGTTCAAAATTATGTGATGTTAGACGTATGTTTAAGGGATATACTTTGATTTTCGAGCTCTACGCGACCAGCAAATATAAAAACGATCGATTAAAGGTTCTACAAAATGTCTTTCATAGAGGCGGACGGATAGACAGCATGTATATTCCGTATTTTTGGAAACAGAGCACAGAAAGAAGGTCACTTGAAAATGTGAATTGGTAATTAACTGGTTCAAGATATTTAATATAACATCAAAAAAAATATTATTTAATGTCAAGGAAGATGTTGACCAATGATACGCGGCAGGCTTCAAATTGTAACTTTAGATCTTCCAATCGGCTGTACTTAGTTGGGGACATCAGGAACTAAGTATGTGACTGATAAAATTGCACACTTATAGCTACTCATTTGGGGTTATGAATCGGAGTAAATGATGCATCTTTTACTCTTGCCAACCGACGCCAGGGAATTACTGTTCGGACTCCAACTGACTGCATTCACCGCCGAGCTGTAAAAGAGAGAATAAAACCAGATTCAGAATTGCGTTAGGGTTTTCCACACAGCAAAAGCACCAAGATTGACGAGAAATCAGTGCAAAGTAGACAAATAACGGAGTTCATGTATGTAATTATGATCGCATGCATTGATTGTATTGTATTTTAAAAGCCAACTACGCACCTGTGCCCCTTAAGCGTCGTCTCAAGGAATCCATTCACATTCCATATATATATTGTACCATCAGCCGATCCACAGGCGATCTTTGTCGCCACCGAATTGAAGGTGGCACGCGCAAAATCACAACTGATTTTAAAGTTCTCATTACTGAAAAGAATCGAAATTAGCTATTTAAATGTCATATTTGAAATTGTTGTTTAAAACTTACGAAAATGTGGATATAACTTGATTCTTTCGTAAGTCTAATAGTTTTATTGTATCATCTCGAACGGAACATATCAAATAATTGCAATCTGTTTAAATATAAAAAGAAATTTGAATAAATATTAAAATTTAGTTTGTTAAATACTTTTACCCTTTGATAAATCCAGTGAGGTAATTTTGGCAGGCATAAGCACATCATCGGCTTGTTTCTCTGTACGTATATCCCAGAAGCGGATCTTCTTATCATAATGGCCACTAATTATTGTCGAGCCCAAGCTGTCCGTTGTGCATAAATCATTGCAACTGGAGCCGGCAAATTTTGTTTCTATGCAGGCGATGCTGCGTAAATCCCAAATCTTTAAAGTCCGATCGTGACTTCCGGTTACAACTTTAATTGGCTCTTGGACATATTTGGCGGTCATCACCTTCCCACTGTGGCCAGTCAGCGTGTGCTGCAATTAACGAAGAGATAAAAAAAAATTCAAGATCAAATACACCGGACAAAACCAAAACACCGAAACATTAAAAACAAACAAAAAAAGGCAACAAGATTAATGGTTCATAACAATTCAGAGCGATGTGGGGATTCTGTGAAAACCGTTCTTGCAACAAGTAGAATTTTACTAGAACCGTCTATTAAATAAATCACTGCAAGGTAATTTTAATTAATTTTCAGTTAAGCATTTTCTCAGTGTGTACTGCAGGTAAGTATACCCAGGATACTAAGCTGAGATTAACGGAGGATAGTCCACAAATATACGCTAAAAACCCCACAAAAATAACACTATTAAATGAGGTAAGTTTTTTTTCCAAGAACAACCTGTAATTAAAGCTGTAAGCACTTTTAATTATGACGCTTCAAAATGCTGTTATTATTTCTTTTCTTTTTTTTTGTTTACGAATTATTGAATAAGTTTGTGTGTTTAGCAGTTTAGCTGCTCTTAAACAAACTACATATGTGGATAAGGGGTTAAAAGGTTATTAAGTGACAACAGTTTAATGTGCTGCAGGAAAGTTATGGTTTGGTGGATGTTATTGACATTTGGATCGCAGCTGGTGGCTGTCAAAAGACATTCACCTCTTGGGATAAATGATGCAGTATGCAAAATAGGACTGAAGATTTGTCGAATAGGGTAAATTAATTTGTGCTGTAAACTAGAACCTGCTAAAGAAAAAAAACCCATTATAGCATTTTCACACTCTTCGTTAAGGTGCGAAGAAGCAAAGTAAATAGTTCTCTCAAACAATAACGTCAAATGTGAGGAGAACTTATGATGGTCTTGGTAACCAGAAGAGCCTGTTTATGTCCCTGACCAAGTTTTGTCTTAGCAACGTCAAGTGCTGTACCGAATCACCTACCTACTACTCTTAACAAGGTATTAGAAAGAGCATCAAGCAGAATGTTATCAACCCGGCAACTGAAGCTGAACGGTCAATGGACGCTCTGTAGACTTTGAGCATAACTTGCACTTGACAACTGGTTTATGCGTTTCGTTTCTCTTGCCTCTCTCTCTTTAGAGTGGAGACTTTTGAGTTTAGACGAAAATAGCACTTTCATCGCTGACGTATTGCCAGAATTGAGGCATGACTCTCTTACGCATCGCATTCACCACACACTCAAGCTGAGATTCATGCTGGTGGCTTCGTCTTCAATCTTCAATGGAATGTCAAACTTGCATGCAGTAATGAAAGGCTTCTTATGAGCAATATAAGAACATAACATTGGCCAAATGAGTTTAGTTCTGCGGCAACCTTGCAGTATTCAAGTAAGTGCTCCGACTACTCCTAAAAGTGGAGCTAGCTAACTGAATACACAGATAAATTTAGCGGCAAAGTTAAAGTCAAACTCATAAAACAGTGTTGTGAATAATCGGTCTCATTTAAAAACACAACCTAAAGTTTCGGTTCTGAAATACTACATATTTTTGAATTTATTAATTTCAATAGAAAATTATTATTTTCCGCCGGAAGGTGTGTTGTCCCTTTGAACTATTTGTACAATCGTCTTTCATGCAAAAGACCAACCCATAAAAATTAAAAAAAAAAGTGCAAAACATTAATTTAAGCTTAATTGAAAAAGTGTGATTTTTTAATATTTGTACTTTTAGTGCCTAGTTTTTTGAACATGTTCTGTTCTATTCTTTTCTGATGTCAATATACTAATATTCTAATCAAGTTGTGCAAAATTCAAATTATATATTCTTGAAATATTATGGACTCTGTTTATTTATGCTCGTCATTTTATAGGAACACAATTTTAGCACTTTTAGATTCAAAAAATTTTTTCTGAGATTTTTAAATCAGGGTTTTTTTTCCATGTCTCGAAAGTTATGAAATCTGCAGTATTTTAGTTTTCTCAATTTAAATATAATTTAATTTTAGCTCTTCTGTTGGGTTATGAATACAAATAAATCACTAGGAATAAGAACAGAGCTGCTGACAGCGTAAAATTAAAATGTTACTTGAGAAAATTTGTATGTCTTTCCCACAAAAAAAAATTTAATTTTAGGCAATTAAGAAAACCTGCTGAAATGTTGTGCACTGGGGAAAAAAGGCGCTTGAGCATTGCTGATGTTGTCATTAATTCAAATGGCAATAATTCAGGGGAGAACCAAGAACTGCAATCACGTATATCTATTTATGTTTAGATGGATGTTGTTGCGGGATTCGCGGTATGATGATAAGACGGCAGCTTCAGTCAATGTGCTCATTTCAATGGCACAGCACAGCGTGGACAGCGGGATTGTCTCAAGATGTGCGCAAAAAGAACCGTTTAAATGTCAATCCAGAAATACCAGTTAGAAAAGGCGGTGCAGCTAAAGATACAGATACAAATACAACACACAAACACACACACACACAGCGATACAGATACTTGGAATCACACTTATACATTTAGTAACATGCGCACAATGTGAAGCACCAAACACTGAGATGCTGTTGCCAAAGCCAAAGCCAAACATTGTTATTTAGGCCAAATCAATGCAGGTTCTCATCTAACGCTTCATGTCATAGTTTGCCAATGATTTGATAAATGGCTACGCATCGTAAGATATGAATAAGAAAATTATCATTGGCTGAATGATATATAAAGTTATGACAAATATCAGTTGCTGTTTGAAATTTCCATCAAGTTGAAGTCTTAAATCTTTTTATCGTAATACATTCACAGATTAGGTAGATAGCAGCAGAGCTAAGGACAACCAATTTGGTATCGGGTTACATTCCATGATACGTATAAAGACCTGACACCACAGGCACAAGTTGTTTAAGAACTAATTGCATGGTGTGTGAATCAGTAGGAAGAAGTGGCAATTTATAGGTTGTAATCATGTTAATCATGTCGACGCTAAAAAGGTGTATTCTTAAATGGCGCTTGTTGTGCGTTGTGCCTTGTGTGTTGTGTGTTGTGCGTTGCTTACCAAAGCTGCTTTTTTTTACTGGCTTACAAGGGCAATTATGGTTTGCCTTCTTCTCTGGCCATTTGCAAACACGATATTGCAATTTAATTTAATTAATTTTTGCTACTTGTTGCAGGATCATTAAGCAAAAAACGTGTACACATTTTTTTTTCATCTCTGCTTTTAACGCCTTTTTATAGCCATTTTCCTGTGTGTGTGTGTGTGTGTGTTCCTCTGAGGACTTTACCCTTAAGGTGTTGCTTTCACAACTTAGTTTCCACTACAAAAAATTTATCTTATCTACCTCCAAAGCCACAACTGGAGATGGGAGGCGTTTCTGGGTTTTTTCTTCATATTTCGTGCCAAAGTTTTGAGTTTTGTTTGATTACAGTTGTTTGGCCCTGGTTAGAAAGTGGGTTATAATGTAAAACGTCGGCTACCTTGTTGTGCTTTCAGTAGCTGATTTACATTGGGTCATGTGTAAGACGGTAAATGTAAATTAAAATGCTAATATCTCCCACGACGTCTACATTTGCAATGCAGTGAGAAGAAAAATGAACATCCATATTAGCATAGTCTGCATTCAAATGATGTTTCTGTAATTATTATTATAGAACAGGTTTTCAAATTAATGGTTAGTTAGCATAGAAAATTTGCCTTCTTCTTTAGAAAAGTTGGGTAAGTAAGTCAAATATGTTTTTAAACTAAAACTTATTACAACTTCAACTTTCGACTATAATTTAACGAAATTAATACAGTTGATTTTTGGTCTGCACAATACTATAAAAAAAATAAAGTAATCTCAAGTTGACGTACCACGAAAACTGTCAATCAGCAGATGTCATTCGACAATGTTGCATTTAAGATGTTCGCCTCATCCCAAAGACGCCAAAGACAGATCTCAACTGGGTTCGTTAGTTGGGTTTCTTTGTCAGTTAACAATGTGTACCCAACTCAACAACTCAAACAAACAATATTTGAAATGCTTTAACCTAATTTGAAAACAACAAAATCGCATACACCCAGCAGAATCGTATCTAAACTCAACGATTTTCCCATAAAAAGATATATATTTTAAGTGTTTTTTTTAGAAAAAGTTAGATTGCATTCGATTTAATTTGTAATTCTCATTTCATACATCAGATGGAGTTTTTTTTTTTTTATTATACATTTACAATCCATTATAAAGGTATATTTAAACGATTAACAAATATTTCATCTTTGCACGCAAGATAATCTAAATTGCACACAAAGATTAAAATCTTTCAGTTTGCCTTCTCACATATTTTTTTCTGTAGGCAAAAAGTTATTTATATATGTAGACATAGGTAATCATACCATATTAAGGCGATTAGGATTGATCACAAGAACGCATTGCATCCATAAGGCGAATGGTAGCCCAGCAGGGAGCCAAGGCAATTTTGCACTGACAAAATGACACCTTGGGCCGTGGCACGAATGAAAGATAATTAAATTAATAACATTGCTATTATTTTTTTTTGCAAATCACAAAAGAAATCAAAAATAGACAACGGACACACACACTGGAGTCCGTCCAGCATATTTTTCCAATGAAAAACATAAAACCATTACGCAGTATGAGGCCGTCGCACTTTTTGCTGCCTCTACTTTTGCTCTTCTGCCTGGGCCCAAAGGCAGCCGACGGACGTGGCTCTCGTATTGACCGAACGAATAGTGCAACTGCAACTGCAACAGTAGCAGCAGCAGCAGGAGCAACAGCAGCAGCCGCAACAGCAGCATCAGCTAGCAGTAGTGACAATTTGGCGGACTTGCAACCAGTCGTCATTCAGCTGGCAAAGGCATCAATGCCTCAAAGTGACAAAACAAAGGGCACCGACAACAGCAACCAGCAGAATGATCAATCATTGTATCTGGCTAATACCGGCACGCGGCAGCGCGGGACCACAAAGACCAAATTGGTTGACGGTAAATATTTGTACAAACAGCAGCAGTTTAAGCAGGGGGTTTAAAAATACATAGAAAAACACCAGCCAAACCAATAAACTTTATTATCGATACCCTTTACTAATGCGATTAACAATTTATATCGATAACAGATGCCCAGCAAACAACAGACGAAGCAGCACAACAAAAACAGGAGGATATCGTCTTTGAACACCATTTGCCAGCCAGCAATTATCACAACTCGATCAGCGAGTGTGATCCAGATTTGCTGGGCTTCGAAATTATCACTGGGTAAGTTGGCAAGATTATCAACAATATCCGTTTGCCATAATATCTCGATTTTAACAGTCATCATACAAACTACATAAGATTATAAATTATAATGAATATTACTTGTGATTTATGTTTTTTTTTCTGTGTCTCGATTATTTTCGCAGATATGTTTTCTCAGCACCTGGGAGAGTGATGGAGTCATTGCCCGGCACTTTAATGCTGACGGATTGTTTAGAATCTTGTCAGAATAATGAAACATGTCATTCTGTAAATTATGAAACTGGTCTTTGTGTTCTATTTTCTTCTAATGCAGATATTTTGTCCGGTAAGTTGAGATTTTATAATTGTTTTAATTTTGTTTTCTATATTTTATTTTTTAAAACATTTCTTAAAAAATCTGAATAGTATAGAAAGATAGTTAGTTCCCAATTCTTAAGATATTGAAACGATTCTGATGCACTACTTAATTTTTAGGCGCCCTGACAAAATCACAATTCCCAGTTTTTACAATCTATGCACAAAAAACCTGCTTGGGTGTGCGTCCTTGTGCAAGAGCTTGGTGTATTGATCGAGTGCAAAACTATCGACTCGAAGGACATGCAAAAAGGATAATGTCCGTCACATCGCGACGTGATTGCCTCGAATTGTGTCTCGGCGAAAACGAATTTATATGCAGGTGAGTCCAAAATATATTTTATTACGACCGATTTGTGCCACATTCACAAATTTAATTTATGCATGCAAATTATGTACTTGAAAAAAAAATGACATTTAGTTATTTTTACCTCTGCCTTTCGAATTTGTGGCTTCACAATAAATAATATATATTCCTGCAGATCGGCTAATTACAATCGGGATACGAATACTTGTGAACTCGCTGAAATGGACCGCTTTACATTGGCCGGTTCGAATCTCTTCCAGGCGCATAATGGCAGCGAATATTTGGAAAACAATTGCGCAGAGGAACCAAATAAATTATGCGAATTTAAGCGTTTGCCCGGCAGAATTCTGAAAACTGTGGACTCGGTTTACCAAGATATTGGTAGCATTGATGAGTGCCGCGAATTGTGTCTCAATTCACCATATAGGTAAATTTTAAATTTCTTATCAAATTTAACAGAATTGTAATTAAAAAATTTAATAAATAATAATTCTGTCTCTATTTAGATGTCATTCATATGATTATGGTGACACTGGGGATATGGTCTGCCGACTCTCGCATCACAGTCGGGCAACACTTTTGGATGTGCAAGATCCGTATTTGGAGGTACCCGAGGCTGCCACATATGAACTGTCATCCTGTTACAATGTGACCATCGAGTGTGGAGCTGGCGATATGGTCGCTCGCATTCGCACATCGAAGCTCTTCGATGGCAAGGTTTATGCGAAGGGTTCGCCCAAATCATGTTCAGTGGATGTGAGCAGCTCCCTGGACTTTGAGATACGTATGGGCTACCAGAATCTCGAGTGCAATGTTCGTCAGAGTGGATCTGGTCGCTATATGAATGATGTTGTTATTCAACATCATGACACTATAGTCACGTCATCGGATTTGGGCCTGGCTGTGACCTGTCAATATGACTTTACCAACAAGTCGGTGACAAATGATGTCGATTTGGGTGTTATGGGCGATGTGGAGACAGCACTATCTGAGGAGGTTATCGTTGATTCGCCCAATGTGCTGATGCGTATCACCTCCAGGGACGGCTCAGATATGATGCGCTCGGCAGAGGTTGGCGATCCTCTGGCCCTTAACTTTGAGATCGTTGATCAGCAGAGTCCGTATGAGATATTTGTACGTGAATTGGTTGCCATGGATGGCGCGGATAATGCTGAGATAACGCTAATAGACTCACAAGGCTGCCCTACAGATCATCTAATTATGGGACCCATACTCAAAAGCCCATTGTCGGGCAAAATTCTATTTTCAAATTTCGATGCCTTTAAGTTCCCATCGAGTGATATGGTCCAGTTTCGTGCTTTAGTCACGCCCTGTATGCCCACCTGTGAGCCGGTGAAATGTGACCAGGACGACATTATTCAGGAGTTCAGATCGTCACTATCTCATGGTCGACGACGGCGCGAGATTCATGCATCAGCCAGTAAGTAGATTTTACTATAATTTATTATCAACAGAAATATGCTGGGAAAGATTGCAAAAAGTTCTGCTTATTTTTCATTCAAGGAATTATCTTTTTTATAGATGTCAGAAAATTAATTCTAAAAAGAACAAGAAGTTAATTTTATCTGCTCGTCCAAAACATTATCAGTTTTTATCATTTTCAGTTTGCTTATTATAAATAAATCATAAAACACAACACGATAAACAAAATCAAACAAGATAATTAAATATAGCTTGTAAGTTAAGCGCTACAGATAAAAAACTGTCACAAATCTAAAAAAAAAAATATATATATTTATTTTTTTCTTAACTTGCAGCAAAAGTCGTTGGCCACCAATTAAGACGATCAAGTCGTGAGGCAAGAGCTGAATTGGTTGAGAGCCAACCAAGTCAGGAGGATATGCTTCTAGTGCAATCGATTCAGATAACCGAAAAATTTGGTTTCGGCAAAAGGGAGCAACTGCAGCAGCACACAAATACCAATACAAATACAAATACAGTGAAGGATAATTATGACAATGCTTTCATTGTGAACAATAGGGCAACAGAGTATTGTATTAACGGCATTGGTAAGTAGCGACAGCATATCTATCAAAGCGAATAACAAATGTCTGTTTCAGGTTTCATTGTGGCTGCCACAATATTTTTTATAGCGCAGTTCATTGTTATTGCGATTTGGTCATTTCTATATCGACGACGGGACAATCAACAGCCATATGTTAATCACTTTCTAAAAGCAGCCACAAAATACTCAAACCCCGCCGGCAGCAGCAATATCGCATTTGGTAAATGAGATGCCGCCAAGCGCCCCTGTGGGGTTTTCTATGCGAGGAGATATTTTTGTCGGCGTTATTCTTGAAATCGTTTAAAAATAATTGCAATATTTTAGTTAATAAAATGTAGACAACATATTATAGAATTTAAGATAACATGCAACAAAAAATCTAATAATAATAACAAAAAGTGATATTTGGAAAATGAACAATTTTTAAAGTGACTATCTATAAGTGAAAATTTAAAACATATGATAAATATTCACTTAATGAATTGAAAAAAAAAAACATACTACATTTATTGAGTAAAAAATTCTTTTTCTTGTTTCTGATTTATTCATTAATTGGTTGTGCGAAAAGGTCAAAACTTGATTAAATTAATTTATATTTCCTATACCTACAAATCACTTAAAAAAAGACTGAGTAAACTTTTTTCAACGCTTAAGCAATATGAATTTGTCATAATTTACCCTATAAGATTGAAAATGTTGTATTTGAAAACTTGTTTAAGATTAGAAAGCGACAAGTGCTAAAAGTTTCTACTCACAATGCAATGTAAATAATAAATGAAAATGTTTGTGTCCACCTTAACTAAACTATCAAATATCATATCTCGAAGACTTGAAAAGAAAACTTATTTATATGAAAAAAAGAAAATACTAAACTAAAAAAACAATGTTTTAATTTAGGACTCACCCTTAACCGATTATCCATTACGGTCCAGACTCTGGCGCCATAGTCGTTCGATGTGCCCAGAACATATGAACCAGTTGAGTCAAAATCGACAGAGTTAATGCCGGCACTGCTTCCACTAAGCACAGCACGTGGTTCCGTAGCACCTATAAATCGAACCAATATACAACCATTTAATAAAACACTTGGTCAACTCAATCTCTCTCAAAAAGTATCTACCTTTGCCAATATCCCAGAGTTTGACTTTTCTGTCAGCACCGCCCGTGGCAACCATTCGACCAACTGGACTCCAGCGCACAGCATGCGATTCATTCTCATGCGCCTCAAACTTCATTAAGATATTTGTTGGATTTGGCTGTGCTAAGTAGCCGGCGGCTTTTATTGTGTCAATGCTACGACGTATATCTTGAGTCGTTTCGCCGGCCGTAAATCGGGCATTGATATATTCCTCATCGTCGAGCCCCAAAGCTTCCATGGCGCCGTTTATCGTTCCCTCATCGAATTCGTCGTCACTCACAGTGGCCCCTCCTCCAAACTGAGCGGGACTCGAATTGCGATGCAGTGGTGTACCACCTGTCCCTGCAACTTTCTGATTAACTGCCGAGTTTGGTTCTCGGACGGCGTCCTCCAAGTCACGTTTTAGCTTTGCCGAACGTTTTCTGAAAATTGACGGCAGTCTTTTTCTAGATATTTTGAAATCGGTTACACATTTTATGTTGAACCAAGTATAATCAAATCAAGAAGATAAAAAAAAACAATAGAGTCGAGAATGCTCGACTACATGACTACCCTGTACCCAATTATCAAAAGTTTTTACTAATAAAATAAACGAGTTGTTCGAAATACTGAAACAAACCAGAAAACGGCTTGACTAATTTTTGTAGCTATTTTTTTTTTATGGAGCAACTTCTTTGGGATGCTGATATGTAGATCGGAGCAGAAGCTATATATATATATCCAAGAGCTGCGGTATCACTTTACTTTGAGCAGACTTAAAGCCTTTACTTTCAGCGAATAACTTTTTTTGTTGGGTACAGGGTATTTTAAATAACGCAACCAAATTAAGATGATAAAATACATGTTTCCAAAATGCAAGCTGAAAATTGTATGATTTTTTTAATAAATATTCATATTAGTTGTTGGTGTAGTAATATCAATTGTAATTAGTATTAATGGTGTTAGTTGTTATCTGAAGAACAGGCTTCAAATAATTATTATATAATGTTTTGTTGGAATTTTAGAGACAGTATTCAAAATTAATAAACATTGTGTTTTAATATAAACATAATGAATCTACCTCATACGACTTATGGTTATCATTCTGACTTATGCAAATTGCTAGATCTATTGAGCTGATATGGATGATCAATAAACTGATAATAATAAAATAAAACAAACTGATAGTGTATCTTGTTTACTATTCCCTTCAGAGGTATACATATATTATGTCTGTCCTGATGATTTAATATACTTCATTGCACTTCCACTTTCTCATATTCCTCTATTTATTATTTATTTTGTTCACGTGCTATTTATAAAAACCATGTGAACAAATAAAAAATAATACTCCATATAACAAGTAATTTAATTTGACCTTAATTTAAGCTAAGTTTTCAAGGTGGCCTGTGGTCGGCTATAAAAATATTTATATATTTATATTTGAATAGCCCACTTTCAAGATAACAATTCCGTGAATACAATTTTTTATTGATGTACATTATGAAGCCCAGTAAAAACAACAAAGTTTCCACAATAATGGATTTTTTTTTGAGTGGTATTAATTTAAAAATGTATATTCACACATGCACATATAAATGGAGAAATTTGCATACGTATATATGTGTTAGGAAAAAGATTATTTCATTTCATTTTTACCTTATGAGACTTTCGTTCTCCTCATTCAGTTTGTCAGCGTCTTTTGACTTATAACGCATTAATCGTTCCAATAAACATCGATTTTCATCCTGCAAATCGAAAGAAAATATGATATTTAGTTTAAGATCTGCATTAAGTTAAATTTCCTGCATCGTATAATATATGAATATTTTGTTTTTATTATAAATTAGAAGGGTTTAATTTTTTCATTTAATTTGCTTCAAATTTAAACAAAAGTTTGTTTAATGCAAGATCTAATTTATTAAAAGACATTATCTTTAACAGGTCAATAATATATAGCTTTTTTCATTTTCCAAAAATGTCTACACACTTAATTATCGATACTGATATTCATTAGTTATTTATATAACGACCTTTATTAGCACTAATTTGCATATAAAAAGTCATAAATAATACATTAAATTTGCTGAATCTGAATGTCCCATTATATAATAATGAGTGACATATTCAGCAAATTTAATGATAATGAATACCATTTACGAATTTTAATAACTCTTCAATTATATACAGACTTATATGATCTTTACTACAAAAGATATCAGCAACTTACCAAGGTTCTGTTAGATTGAATAAGCAATAATAATGGCATACAATTTAAGAAAAAATAAGATAATTTAGAATAAGTAATAATGTTATAAGTAAATAAGTAAAGCAAAGCTACAATGATGACAGCACAGGCAATATAAATATAAACAATAAAGGCAAACGTGGATGGAATAAATTAGGCACCAACTAACCTGAACATTTCGCAACTTATCTTCGAGTGAAGCGAACGCCAACTGTAATGCTGTGTGCTCATCCAGCAATGTTGTATTCAGTTTCTTAAGTTCATCCAAACTGGAGTTGAATAGCTGTACTTCTGCCCGTAAGCTGTTATTGGCCGTTTGTTGTTCGTTAAGACTAAAAATTTTGGGTTATATGTAAGGTTAACTAATCATGTCCATAATGGTAGTCTCATCTCCTTATTCACCTGTGCTCCTTCTCGTTAAGTAGCTTCTTTTGCTGCTCCACCTTCAGATTCAGATCGACAATCATTTGGGAGTGTTCACCCTTCCTTTTGTGCAGATTTGTGAGTTCCTCCTGCTGTGCCAACAGCTTTTTTTCCAGCGTAGCTATGGCGACATTGGGGCCAGTGCCACCTGTTGACACCGCATTTCGCAGTTGCTCATTCTCGACGGACAGTTTCAGATTGTCGGATTTCAGTTGCGCAACATGGTCTATAAGACGGTTGTCTATGAAATAAAGCAAAAGTAAAATTTTATAAGGTCCAAAGTCAATTGAGTTTAGCCAGTACTCAGACGCAGTTAGCAAAGCACTAAGTACATATATATATATTTATATGCGCAATATATTTCTTACTTTGCACAATAATCTCCTTAAAGTTGTGGCATTCCTTCCGGTCTCGTTCTCGCAGTCTCTGAATAACGAGCTCGCGCCACACGAACTCCTCGGTGGACATTCTGAAATGTGTTTTAATAGCTCGCTCCTATATATTTATTTGTCTTTCTTGCTTTTTTCGTCACAACACGTATGCAAGCATATTTCATCTGCAACCGGTATCCACTAAATTTCCAGAAACTTTGCTTTGCAATGACTTCCGAAAGGAAATGCTTTTACAAACAATTAATATTCTTTTCTTGCTCCGACAATTTGTTGTGACCGGACAATAATGTTGTACGCTATTTTGATAAACATCTGTTTATTTATGGTGGCTCGTCGATAAGTCGCCAATCGAAACTCAATAAAAAATACCAAAATATTTGTTAAGTTGCGGGTAGTTGACGAAAGCAAAAATAATATATGACGAAATGGTATGTTCCTGTATCAAGGTCAGATTTATAAATAATTATTAAGGAATTTTAGTTTAGCTGATGGGTTGCGGATCAATAGCTGTGGAGCATATGGCGGTCTGTTATCCGTGTGGCAACGCTATGCATCTAAGAATGAACCTCAATAGGGCAATCTGCACTGCTTTGTTTAACGTGAACTGCTTTAGGACCTGCAACAACTTCTGCAATATCAAATGGTATTTTAAAATTTACTTAAAGACGATAAGCACACAAATCACACACAACGGACAATAAGAAAACAATTGCATTGAGCCTATTTTTCACACGTATGCATATTTCCATTATGTAATCTGCATTTTTGAAAAATTTATTTTGTTTCACATTATTATTAAAAGATAAATGAATTTCGATTCGGTTTAAATATTTAAATCAACGTTTAATTATTTTTGCTGTAACTTAAACATAGCTCAGATTAAATTAAGAAGATCTTTCGTTGCAATTATATATATTTAGTATATAATTAAAAATACAATTAGTAACTGCGTCTAGTTGGGGCGCCATATTTTTCGAAACATTAAATTTACTTAGCAAATTGCCAGAAATAAGATCGCATTAAATTTAATTTGAGCAATTAAGTTGATGTAGTTAGTTAGCAGCCTAAGGCTGAGAACTTGAAATATAAGTACATTGCTCTTATGGTGAAGCCACATCAAAGCCAACTCCCATAAGAGTAATGTGCTTGAGAGACTTTCTACCAATTAATGCGTGCCGAAAGAGAGAAAGAGAGAGAAAGATCACTGAGAACGAGAGCGAGAACCAGTGTCACCGTCAGCATTGCTAAGTCTTCCCTGGTAAATGCACAGTTATGGTACAAATGTACCAACGCTTGTGCCTTATTTATTCCACGGGTTTTCTCTTAAATATCATCTATTCATAGAGAAGATGTTGATTTATTTTACTCGATTTTCTATGCTGTTCAGGAATATGTATTATTCAGTGTGTTGCACCTTTAGTGACTAATTATAATGACCTCTGCAAACGTCTCAAAAAAAAAAAAAAGAGTAAGTCAAGATCAGGAGTTTTAGTTCCCAGAGCTTTGTCTAGCTCTGTTCTAAATACGCATAATGGAAGCAATTGTATCGAAACATCGCTAAACACGCAAAGGCAATTAAAATTGTTTAAAAACATGCAAACTCTCCTCCTACAAGTAATACGTGGCTGCCACTTCTGCTACCACTGCTGCATCTGCAACTGCGGCTGCTGCTGCTGCTGCCTCTAGTTGGCACAATGCAGTCACCACTCTGGCTGAGGGTGTTGGTTACCAAAGTGGAAATAACAAAACAAGAATCATGTCTGCTCGAGGCTAATCAACTAATATATACTCTGTAACGAGATCTTATATAATGTACTTTTTCTAGTTTCAGTTATATTATTATTTTATTTTAATATTAATTATTTTTTACATATGCCAATATATCCCTTTATTATTTTTTTTTTATTTTTAAATTCCTCTCTATTACCACCTCAAATTATTATTATGCATTATTAGCAAATTTTCCATTTCTTTGTACTGACTATATTCCCATTGAGCACTCTCGACCAGAGTATTCTGGTTTAATTTAAAGGTTTTTATACCAACAAAAAAGAGAACAAAAAACGTTTTTCTTAGCTTAGATCAATTCAGGCGATAAAGAAGTTATCGGAAATTAATTAATATAAAATGCATAAAGAACCTTGAAACTTGAATTTTCATCATATCAATTTTGAAATCATTTTCAGAGCTATTCAAACAAATTGAATTCGATACGTGTTTGACCGGAAAAAGGGCGTAATATTAATGGATAAAATGTTACAGTGTAAACACTTCCATTATTCAAAAAACCTGATAATTCTGCACGTATCTGATAATGTCTCTATAATAAAAACTAATGTCGCAATAATTGCGTATAATTTATGCAGATTGGGACACTTATCATCGACACCTGCGCTTCCGACATGGTCCTACTACCGGTTATTGCCTTAACTCTGTTAACTCTGTTAGCCGGTTCAAAATACCAAAGTATCCATTTTAAGATTAAGCCATTCCTGTTCAAAGTGTTCCGTTGTGATAAATACCAATTACTTCCACTGTCTGCTAGTGAAGCTAATCATCGTTGCTATTTTTTATAGCTCTTTCAAACTAATAACTGAATTCCGCTCTTTTCATTATTATTCTTACGGTAATTATCTTGGGATTTCTCTTTAGTTATTAGAATGTGCATTCAATAAAAACATAAGAATAATTATAAAACTATTTGTTCGACTTTTATGACTTTTATGTATTTCCTAACAATATAAAAATAAATATAACTATATCATTTGATCTACTTCTCTGATAATTTCGCAAATAGGATTTGCAAGCTCCATTTAATGTGCAAATATTTGGTACAAATGTAGATACATTTTAATGTATTTACATACGTACAAACATACAGGTGTTTAATGACAAAAATGTGGCTACGATTTATGCAAATGGTGCAACACACACATACACACACACATGCAAAAATATGTCATATATATATATATGTGTGTGTTGCCAGCATAGCAAAGTAGCAAACGAATCGTTTGGCCATTTTAGGAAAATGTTGTTGTGTTTTCGGCACCACAACCATTAAAAATACCTGCAAAATGCAGACTCAGAGGCTGCTGCCAACGCGTAAATGCAAAAGCAACCTGCCTTTCAGAAACTTCATTCATTTAATGCTGCACAACGAAGGAGCCCCACAGAGTCTCAAGCTGAAATGTGGTCGACGTTGTACATAGCAGTCACCAACTAATAGAAGAGCGAAACAATAAAAAAAAAACAAAGAATAGTCAACAGCTTAAACAACAACAACAACAACAACAACATGCACACAGAGACCAATAAAACAATTGAGAAGCTGTAAAAACCACAACAAAGAAGAAGACTTTTAAACTGGTTTTCAGCACAACATAACTGAAACAAGTTGGAGCTGTTTATTAAATGTTAACTCAACAGTTGACTGTTAACCGTTTGCAATTGGCTTCCATTGGTCTGCTGCGGTTGCTGCTGCTGCTGCTGCTGCTGCTGCATATGCTGCACCTGCAGATCGCGAAAAAATAAACACAAATATGCAACCACACTTCTGGACAGTTGAATATGTCCGGGTGCGCTGATAATGTGAAATGTAATAAATACAACATTGATTGCCAATTTTAATCAACTATATTGCACTTAACACGAGTTGCAATTTTATAACATATGTAAAATATTTATCAAATTGCATTTACATACACGCAAATGCACATAATTTATTTATGTATATCTACAATAGTTATTTGTATATAATCCTTTTACTTGTATCACCAGCCAAACGAGTAAGTAAAACCAGTTTATGCCATAGACAAACCAGATTTCTTAACCGTTTCGATCGGAACGTGCTTCGCTTTGAATCGAGTCGAGTCGAGCGCCCACTTGTTGCCGTTGCTGTTGCTGTTTGTTCCACGGTCGGCAAAAGTTAGTCTTAAGCCAGCTACCTGTGATTTCAGGTGTTGTAATTGTCGTGCGCGCTTGGCTCCCATCCACATTTTTTCACACACGAAATTCGCGATTGAGCCACCAACACCACCAACAGCAGCAACAGCAGCAGCAGGCTTAAATATGTGTGCACAAAACGAAGTGTAAATAAAAGTAAATAAGCGGATAGCAAATATATCGTATCTGCTACACTTCTGTGGCTTTTAATAAGGCTGACAACATAAAAAACTTCATTCTACAGTTTGTATTGCAAATGAAGTTCGTGTAACGATGTGTTCATTAGTGTAATAAATATTATCATTGCAGTAGTTGAAAAAGGTAATAAATACAACAAAATGTTATCCTCAAATCTATTAAATTACCGCTTATACTAAAGTGTGTGCGTAGATGTGTGAATTTGTGTGTGTGTGTGTGAAAATTATTGTGACTTGGATGAAAGCTGAGAATCTTGTTTTTTCGCCATCTTCACAGATAACACTTTCTAACACATATACATAGCTATATATATATGTGTGTGTGTGTGTCATATAGCTAAAATTACGGATCTTCATGTGCGAGAAATGCAAAAATAAAAATAAATGAGTCAAAAGTGAAATCCACAAATTATTTGCAAATGTTTACAGTTGACATGAGGCAAACAGATATTTACATGATAACTGTAAGACATATAGATGTGAAGTATGCAAATTATACAACAAACATGTCTATATAAAAAACCATGTTTACTATCAACAAAACATAGCTCAACTTAAAGAAAGATTATAAATGTAAATTATAAAACAATCCAGTCTCTGTATAAAAATACTACGATTACCATAAAGCTAATAAATGCAGATGATATAAATGATGTCTGTTAATTATAAAGCATACATAGCTCTATATATATCAATAAATCGAGTATACCTTATACTCTATATGCCAACCTGTCCAAGCATGCCAGATAAATTACAGCCACCATGAAAAAAAAACCAGATAAGTACAGATATATGAAGCTTGAGATGATGAATGCTAATTATAAAACACACATGCCTCTAAATAAGAAACTACCATGTTTACTATTAAGAAAAAAAGACGGTGCACTAAACAAAGAAGATATAAATTATGTCTGCCAATAATAAACCAAACGTGACTCTATATATATATGAAAGAAATATGTAGTCTCAATATGCTGCACACTCAAAGTATGCCAGATAAATTACGATTGCAACGTTGAAAAACGTTTCAATTTTCCATCAATTACAACTGCCAGGATGTTTGCAGTCACTTTTTTTTTTCTCTTGTTGTTGTCGTGCTCGGCAGAAACATAGAGCGGGGAATTGACCCGAATAATGTGCTGCTGCGGCAGAGGAAAAGCATTATTATGTTGGGGCAAATGGCAAATGAGGTCACGTGTGCAGAGCGCGCGCGTTTGCAAATAAAATAAACTGCTGTCACAGGTATTCGTCGTCGTCGTCGTCGTCGTCGTCGTCGTCGTATATGTTGAGACAGACTTTGCCAGACGATGAAAATCAACTTGCCACACTACTTTTACTGCACGCAGCCGCAGCAGCCACTGCCAGAGTCGTATCCACATCCACATCCACAGCAGCTGTCGACAGTATTGAGTAGTTGTATTATTGTTTTTGTTTGGCGGATTTTTGTGTTGAGCAGGTTTTCAAAGATTTGTTTTTTTTTTTCTTCTTAACTAGTGTGGGTGTTTCTCTCTCTCTCTTTCTCAGTGTGTGTGTGTGTGTGTGTTATTTTGCGCTCGGCCATCGTTTTGTTGGCAAAAGTGAAACTTAAATGTATTCGAATCGTGCGAGAATCATTTATTGGTATGCAAATGTTTACTTAAACAAACCAAGCATCAGTTTTGTTTTCTCGTTTAATGTACAATATTGTCCAGCATTGTACACGAAAATCTTCACTGTTATTTGCCCAAGAGAAACCAAGTGAAAGTTATCCTTTATCCGGTGTGTTTATAGGGGCTGGCTTGATGCCGGTCACAGAAACACAGCTTTTCCATTTTTCAAATTTATTAAATGTTTGCTCAAAAAATAGAAAATAAAATTGATTTTATCCGAATTACAAATTACGGCACTAAAAGTCATTGACATTTTTTTATTGTAAATAATTAATTTTCTTGTATATCAAATTTTCTATAATATAGACTTAAAAATCTATTTTTACTACTAAAAAGCAACATAGGAAAATCGCCAGAAATATATTTGTTAATTTATTTATATATTTATATTATATTTAATAATCGTATATCTCCAAATGTTGCTTTTATTAAAATGTAATACAAATATATTTGCATTTATTATTTATTAAAAAATACCATAATATTATTTTCTCCCGTTTTTTAATGATTTCCATTATTAAAATGAACATAAGAGTACACTTTTAAAAAATTAATATCGCTTTTCTATAAATTTGCTGGCAACATTTTATCTTTTCTTTTTCCTGTACAATTATGTTATTATTTTGTTGAGTGTACCCGTCAATATAATTGACTACATTTGTTTCTATGTATGCATCCGCTTACCGTTAACTTTTTATATTCTTGGATAACTTGCAATTTCGATTTATATTGCTGACTTGCGACAGTTCAGCAAAATTTTGTGTTGAAATCAAGAATATGACACCATACACAATAAAATGCGGTTAAGCATTTAATTAAAAGAGTATATAAATGTGTGTGTGTGTGTATGTGTATTAATATGTGAATATGTCCATAAAGCGATTATTTAAATAGTGTCTCCAAAAAGCTAAAAGCCTTGATGAAATCATTTTCGGTTTCACATTATTTAACCTTTGACATATTTACTGACTTACCGGTTTTTTGGCGCATCAAATTTTTAGCTAAACGTGTCTGAAAAGAGGCACCCTATTGACGACCATTAAAAATTGTGTACTAAGCAAAAAATGACAGGCGAAAAATATGTGCAAGATTTCTCTTTAGGCAAAGTGCAAAAAATTACAATTCAAATATTTTTGATTATGCACGTATTTTTTTTATTGTAACTTGCAACTATTTTGGTTGATAACTTTTGCATTATTTGTATTGACTAGAACTTATATATAAGATATAGCACTAGAACTTAGTTTAAATGGGAAAATAAATATATGTATTAAAGTTAAACTAATGATATAATAATTATACCATTTCCACAACTTGCTCTATGAATTTGCCCTATTGGAAAAAATTGGCTCTTATAAACGCAATGTACAATTATGTTATAATTAGATCTTTCCTCAACTTGCAAGTTGAGTTTCCTTTGTGGAAAAACGTTTGATAAATCTATAAAATAATGTTATAATTAAACCTTTCCTCACATTGCAAGCAGAACTTTTCTTATATGGCAACGTATGAAAAATGTGTAAAATGAAGTTATAATTAGACCTTTTCCAGCACTTGTTGATTGAATTTTCCTTTTACTGCTTTTGGGTGCACACTAATAACTTATAAGCGGACTTCAGTAATAATAATAACCCAAAGCTTACCGTTAAAACTCAAACGTTGAGCAGCAATTACAAATCAGCAATCAGTCAGTGTTTTATTTACGTAGAAGATGCTCGCTACTTAAATTACGAAAGAATGCATTAATTATTGTGCTCCCTATGGTCCAAAGAATACACGTCAACACACACAAACACGCACACACACACATACATATGTATGTGTGAAGTTCAGAATACATATTGCCAGACTTATGCGAAAGATTACGTTCTTTATGTGGTCAGCTTAGTCATGTCTTGTGTCTGTTGGACTGTGTGTTGTGTGTGTGTGTGTGTGCTGTGTGTGTGTGTCGTGCAGTGTTCACGAATAACAGCAGGCAACAGCATCTTATCTTAGATTTCCGAAGGTCTATATATGGTCAATACTAAAGTGGGCAACAAGAAAAACGCGTAGACAGCACCAAGATGGGTAAGTTAAATATTTATTGCATATTGATGTCAGGCCATTTAAGGTTCTGCCAGCCACCTTTGTGCTTAAATAAATATATACTACATATTTACAATTGATTTCTGATGCTTTATAAAGTTCAAGAACAATAGCTCAATTTTATATGTTTGTTCAAAAGTTCACCTTTCTTCGATGACAGGCCCTGGAGAAATTTGATTTATTTCGATTTATTTACTTACATATGTTTTGAAGTTGGTAAATCTAAATTATTGTCAAACACATCCATTTTAATGCAATTCTTATTTAGTAAAAAAATATAAGCCATTTTAGATTTGATAATTTATAGACGCTGACTATTTTTGTGTATTTTTTTTAAGTGCTAATCTCACACAAATTAAAATATATGAAGTAAATTAAATAAAGTGCATTCCACAAATGGCAGCAATCATTGCTAATTGCAATTATTTTATGTTGTCTTTGCAGTTAAAATGACTTTCTACAGTCTGATGAGTCCATTTGGATCCTGCTTTCTGGGGCTTATTCTCCTGCTTGGCAGCTGTGAAGACGCAGTCGGTGTTCTGGGTAAATCACAAATGTGCGAAGTGGAAACTGGACAAACAAACATTATACTGGATATTGAAGAGAGTCGAGGGAATTGTAAGTATTTTAGTACGAACATTAAGAACAAAAAGCTAATTACGAATTCCCCAATGAATTTCTCACAGTACGCCAAGCAAAAATATCCTTTAATGGATGTACCACACTCTTCTCCACTGAAATGTGAGTTGAAGCAGTGGAAATCAGAGCCGTAATATCGTCTCTTTCCTTCCTCCCTCCCTCTCTCTTCCCAACACATTGTATGTGTTCACATTTTGCAATAATTGCAACGGACTTTCTAGATACTTGATTGCCTCCACATACAAAAGACTAGTTCGTATAAATACCTTAAGTTACTCCGACAAAGAGAAAGGCTTATGTCGATGCATGGATACATATGCACTTACATACATACATATGTAAGCATACATGGGGGATTTCCATAGCATCGAGTTGTCTTTGACATCTTTCTGACTCGGTTGAAAGGAAAAAAAAAAGCAGTTTGAGTTTCAAACTGAGCACTGATACTAATAAAATTCCAATTACCCGTTTTATTAATGAATGTATGTATCGGGTTTGTAACATCTTTTTATACAGTCATTGGACAATCGACAACCCCAGCACAGCTGCCAATTTATGGGGATCCCTCCACGGAAATAGCGCTTGATCTAGTTTTTCCGAAGGGACATCCCACTTTCCAATTGGATGGAAAGAGTCTAAAACTGCTTCAGCCCCTCGATCGTGACGAGGAGAACTTAAGTCACATTGTCTTTCAGGTGAGTCTCAATTAAAGCTAAATACTTGCTATCATATGTGAAGTACTTTAGAAAATCTATGCTCAAATTGTACTAAAAAAGTATGTTGAGTTTTAGGAAACTTTAATAGATAATCAATTAAATTCTTGAATTTGAAAGGTAATTTATTATACAGAATCTGACTGAATGAAAGAATCTTGGAATAAATGTTAAGAAAACTTTATTCCTATACTCTGAACCAATTAAAAATTGGTAAAAAGGGGATATAATGAATTGGCTTAACTGTAGGTAGGAAATCATCTGCAACTCCATAAAGTATACATATATAATATATATATATGTATCATTATTATAATCAGTCAATTAGATATATTCATTTCCGTCGGTTTGTTTGTCTGCATGAACTCGCGCATCTCAGAGACTATTAGACAGTTAAAATTTGAAATATTGGTTTTTATATTTATTTTTATCGGGAACTTGACCCATTTGCTTAAACCGACACATATCGATTTGGAATAGCAATAAGAGCTCCAATTTGAAAGACAGCTAATTTTAATATAGGTCGTTTAAGAAACACAGTTTTAGTCCAAAAAGTATTCTCATAATGATCTCAGAACATATTTAAATTGTTAATTAAATGTTGCTCTGCCTTTTATTTGCTATTATATTTTACAGTTGGGTTCAGAATATCGCGTAGTCGAGCACACTCGACTACAACATTCTCACAATCTAAAGATATTTGTTCTTGCTTGCGTGTAAAAATTAAATGCAATGATTTTTTGTTTTAGGTCTCGTGCACGATCCGAGATACGAATAAGAAGCGAAACATTCCGCTTATTGTACGGGTGTCCGACGTCAATGACAATGCGCCACAATTCATGAACACGCCGTATGAGGTCACTGTACCAGAGGTAAGTACACCTTAAGTACTTAAGTTTAACTACCATAAAAGTAATAAAAATAATAATAAATATATAAGTAGCCTCTTGTCTGCTCATCCGTTATGTTTTCTTAAAATAAAAGAGCGTGGAAATTAGTTGGGCTTAATTTTGTGCTAAGTCGTAATTCCGACATTTATTTATAGTATATAATTCTATATACTGTGTTTTGTTTTGAGCTTTTTTTTTATCAAAAGTTGCGGACAAACTGGTTTCCAGAGTCAGATACAAGACCATTTTGGGCATCTGCCAACTGAATCTTCATCAGCGGTCTTAAAGAAAATATTTTGCTGATATATATTTATATATATATATATACATATAAGTATTTAAATATATACTTTATATATGTATTTATATATATACCATTGCTATTGTGTTTTCTTGTCCGCTTTGCGTTTTTCCAGTTGCGTGTGCTGGGAGCCAACAATGCCTGGAATAATTTATTTGCATTTTAATATGACAAACACAAGCTTAAAATATTTACACTGGAATTTACAAAACTTCAGATTTAAACAGGTTAAATGCATTGACGTATATTTAGCATATTTATCTGGTTGAATAGCATGCAATTTCTTTCTTCTCAGATGGGTGTCAATCAACATGTTGTCTTTCCATTTGCAAAATGTTTTTGTTGTTTAATAATAGGTTCGTGCCTAAATAATGCACGCAAAGGATTATCAACTAAAATGAATCCATTAAGTTTGAGCCTTAAACTATTATTATTTTCTTAATTGATATTCTTAAAAAACGACGTTTGCCTGGAATGACTACAGTTCACAGCTTTGCTGTTCTTAATTACACTATTAAGTCAAACTTAAACAACAATATTTAAGTATTATAATTTCCACAAAAATTAACAAGAGCATGGAAACCACTAGTTAATGTACATGAAATGAGTTTTTCCATCTTTTATCTATGGGGATAGACACCCAAGTGGCCATGCTCGTTTTTTATTGTCTACGGACTAAACAAAAGGATTTCGTGCATGCGATAAATATCTCCACTAATACAAATAAACTTACATAAATATGCATATGTCGAATACATAGAAAACAAACATTTTCAAGCAATTCCAATGAATTGAAGATATTTATTCAGTGGCCGCATATTGCATCTTTATTTTTTTTTTACTTAAACTCAGACATTTTGTGTTCCTTCAACCTGATTGCACAATGCGCAAAGTTCAACCAGTGCCAACAGAAGTAAAATATAAATATCATTATTCTCTGTCGTTTAATCTTTAGGTGAAGACCAGCCAATGGCTGTCTGCAATCTTACTTACACTCAGAAAAAAAGATAGTTAGATTCCCACCAAAATTTAATTGGCAAAGAAAACCAGTATCAAATTATGTTTATTATAAATTTGTCTTATTCAAATAATTAAAAAATTAATTTACTAAAATTCTTAAAAAATTTAACTATTAAAATCATATCTATTATCAAAAATTAAAGGTTTTTATAAAAGTCTTTTTATTAAAGTAGAAAATGCAACTTACCTTTTAATTTACAAATGATAGTCCTTTTTATATTAGATGCATATGGAGAGCTGTCCTTAGATCCTCTTTTAGGAGAATCAAAGCTACGGTTCAAATCTGGTTCTTAATCGGATTAGAATATGCACCTTCTCACATAGTTCATTACAGGAACGTTATAACATTTTTTCAACTAACATAAATTGTTGAAATATATGAACAGGGTATAAATGGTATGTACTACACATGCTTTGATGTGTTGCACCTTGCAACAAAATTGCATAAGACATGCCAACAATAACAATCGCGCCTATTTGTGGGCTGTTTGACTTGTACCGCTTTGCCATTTAATGTACATAAGAAGAGAAACCAATTGAAAAGTTCAACACAATGACTAAGTAACTTCTCGCCCCAAGCCAGGCGACATGCGAATGTTAAACCAGTAACAAGTAACCCTGAGGTAAAACACAAGAAAAAAAAGATGCTAGCACACACACACACATAGTAGACACAATACAGACAAGCCCAAGTATATAATGATAGTTAAATGTAAAAGGCTGTTCGCATTTTGTGCTTCTTGTTTGCCCGTTATATAACTGCACTTTTGGTGCATCTCTCTCTCAATGTTGTTGGGCACGTTTTGTCACCCAGCTTGTTTCTGTTGTTTACCGGATCGCTGGCTATTCCTGCTGGCTTCTGGCTGCTGTCTGCTGGCTGCTGGGTTGCTGGGTTGCTGGCTGCCCAAACCATTTAACAACAATAGCGCTCAACAGTTGCACAGTTTGCTACCTAATTTTCATGAACATGCCATTTTTGGTTTCCGGTGCAACGTATTTAGCATATTTCCACGGCACAAAACAGTAACAATCGTTATCATTATAATTCAAATTTATAATAGCGCATTTTTGGATATAAGTGTTTTTCAATAGTTGAATTATCAATGTACCCTTTTAAGTTCTTGGTTTTTAAATAGTTGAATTATTAATTGACCTTTACATGCAGTTATTAACTTCATTTTAGATATTACAAGAAACGTTCAGTTTAAGTCTCAAGATATATTTTTTTGATAATGGTCTCATTTCTATCAAACAAGCTAATATGAGGTTATTTTTTACCCTAAACCCATTCAAAATGGGTAAATAGCGTATCATGGTTTTGTGCAAATGCATGTAAATGCATGATGAAGCATATCCGATCCCAAAAAGTATATATATTCTTGATCAACAGCCGAGTCAATATAGCCATGTCCGTGTGTCTGTGTGTCTGGATGAACACGCGGATCTCAGATACTATTAGAGCTACAGACTTGAATTTGGATTATAGGTTCTCGTATATTCGTCGCAGAACAAGTGCTTTATTTTATCGATACCTGCCTACGTTTCTCAATTATCGATCAATTTACATTTCCGATACCAAATAAAATCCCAATTTTATAGGCCGAACAAACACATGATATGCACATGAATAATATTGACCAATTGCCCAAATTTCATCAAGATCGGATAAAAAACACTAAACTTATGGTCAAAAAAAATATTCTCATATTGAGCTCATTTCTACCAGCCGCCGCATGCATTTTCTGTATGCATAAATATGCGAGCGCATTTGTGAAAAAGAGACAGAATGATATTCGGTGACAGCGTCAATTTGTTTTTGTGTGTATTTTGAAGAAGCCCGTTACGCACGATTGTGTGTACGTATGTATTTATGTATGCATGTATGTATGTATGTATGTATGTATGTATGTATGTATGTATGTATGCATATGCACGTGATTTAAGCCAGCCAATTAGGGATGAGTGAATAAAAACTTTTGAAGGGAAATTATCCAATAAAATTATAACATTTTTAACAATTGGTATCGGGGTAAATCGTAGTCGAGATTACTCGTCTACAGCTTTCTTACTTGCTATTAAATTATTATATTATTGATTATTTATTATTTGTAACATTTACAGAGCACTCCTTTGGGCACGACAGTGTTTCGGAATATTCAGGCGGTCGATAAGGATGCTGGCGTTAATGGACTAGTTGAGTACTTTATAGTAAATGGCAACATCAATACAACTGAGGACGATAAGTTAACTAGTGCCGATGGTTATGGATCATTTGCCATTTCATTTCCCCATCAGGGACAAGTGAGTAACACTCTAAAGATGTTTTTAGTTCTCAATTCTTAATCTTTACTTTACCCATGTCACATTTAGGTCACCGTAGCAAAGACTTTGGATTATGAAAAGATTCAACGCTATTATTTGACAATTGTCGCATCGGTGAGTAACATTTTAGACCATACAGACTTATTACTTGACTTATTACTGACCGCCTACTTATGCAATTATACTATTGAGTTATCTGGCATTTAAATTAATAGTTTTACGTTAAGTTTTTAGAGCGTAAAAATGTGTCATTAGTACAAGACATTATAACGCTAATTAATAGTCTTGATTCAATAACTCAACATTAGCGAACCAAATAATAACAAAATTTCTTAAACTTCAACTAAAAGACTTAAATAACACAAAAAATTAAAATTTGTTTAAACAATAGTTAAAAGCAATTAGGCTCGCAATTTCTCACTGTGGGAATATAAATCAAGGCAAACAATTTTCATTGTTTATTAATTATTGTTAACAATAATGAAATATATATATTTTTCTTTTTTTAAGGATCGAGCACGAAGTGTTTCCGAGCGATTGTCTTCGACGGCGACCCTAACTGTAAATATAGCCGACTCCGATGACATGGATCCGTCCTTCATCTATCGTGGCTGTGCACTTCTCGATGGTGCCTGCATTAATCCCGAGTATACGGCATCTGTGCCGGCCGGATCGGTGCAGGGAGTGCTCAATGTGCTGCCCGAGCGAATACAGGCGGTGGATCTGGATACGATCAGTTCGCGAATACGATATACTTTTGCCAGTGGAATGCCTGGCAACTATGCCGATTACTTTGAGATCGACGACGAGACGGGTGTTTTGAAGCAGATCAAAGCTGTCGACACTTCAACGGCAAAAAGATATGATATAATAGTTCGAGCTGAAGAAATCTCCCCGGCTCCGCGCCGCTTTACAACAGCCAAGCTGACGATTGCTGTGAAACCAGTTGATGCCAATCCACCAGTTATATCGTCCTCCGATGTCGAGGGATATGTTGATGAGAATTCACCAATCGGTACAAAAGTTTTGGATGCTAATGGCAAACCAATTACATTTAGGACAACGGACGATGACTTGGGTGAGGATGATCCGAAGCCCGACTACATTTACGAACTGACGACGCCATCATTTAATGTGACAAGCGATGGCATTTTGATTGTCTACGAGGAGGGCTTGGATCGGGATCCTCCAGCGCCGGGACGTTACAAATTTCAAGTTGTCGCCAGGGAACCCCGAACCAATGCAGCGAGTGCTCCTTTGAGTCTAACTGTACATTTGCGTGATGTTAACGACAATGCTCCCAAACTGGCGATGGTTGCTCCCATCTCAATATCGGCTGGGGATCAGCACGAGCAACGTCTGGTCACACAAATGATGGCCACCGACATTGATGAGGGACCCAATGCCGTTGTCACCTACTCCATTTACCATGTCTCCAACAACGGCATGCAAAAGTTCAAGATCAACGAGCAGACGGGAGAGATCGAGACTCGAGGACGCTTACTCGCTGGCGAGCAGTACAGCATAACGGTGCAGGCGAGCGATATCGGGGGACTCTCATCCCAAGCCATTGTTGAGGTGACTGTCACACCTGGACCAAACACGAAGCCACCGCGATTCACAAATATCCTGTACGAGGTGCAGGTTAGTGAGGGTGCCGAAATTAATTCCACAGTCACTGTCGTCCATGCTGATGATCCCGAAAATGATCCCGTCATCTACTCGATCATGTCCGGCAACGACCTAAGACAATTCTCGGTGGGTCAACAGAGTGGCATTATTATGGTCATACGGAAACTGGATCGCGAGAGTCTAACACGCTACCAACTAATTGTGAAAGCAGAAGATGATGGGGGTCTATCGAGCAGTGCCACAGTCAATATCAAAGTCACCGATATCAATGACAAAAATCCCGAATTCGATGAAATCAACCAGCCCTACGTATTCCACGTGGATGAGGCCAAGGATGACGCCTTTGTCGGCATTGTGCACGCCACAGATGCGGATGAGGGTATAAATGCAGAGATAACCTACTCCATACCAACAGATATACCATTTGCCATCAACGGGAAATCGGGTGAGATTCGCACATCCAAGGAGCTGGACTATGAGCGAGTGAACGAATACAAATTTGTGGTGACGGCCAAGGATGGGGCACCCGATGCCCGGCTGGGTACGGCAAGTGTTACGGTCATTGTGCACGATCTGCCGGATGAGGTGCCCAAATTCAGTGATGCCCGCATCAATGTGAGAATACCAGAGAACCAAGCTGACTTCCTTGTGGCCACTGTCCAAGCCCACGATCCCGACACTATGCCAGAGATTACCTATGTGCTGCGCAAGGCCGACACAGAGTTGTTCAAAATTGACACCAAATCGGGCGAAATACGCACAACGAAGGGTCTGGATTACGAGAAGGAGCGACGTCATGAGTTGCTCGTGGGCACAATTGAGAATGACGGTGAATCGGCTGGTGATACTGTGCGTGTTGTCGTCGAGGTCGAGGATCGTAACGATGTGCGACCCGTATTCATCACTGTACCAGGTCCAGTGACGGTAAATGATGATCAACCAATTGGATCGGTGATAGCGACTATGCCGGCAATCGATGCTGATGGCACCCCGCCAAACAATGTGATTCGATACGAGCTTGTTGGTCGCGGTAAGGCTCTGAAATACTTCCAAGTTGATCCCGATACGGGTGCACTACGCATTCGGGATGAGTTGCGCAAGGAAGAAGATACGGAATATCAGTTGGATATACGAGCCTACGATATGGGTGAACCTCAGCTCAGCTCAGTGGCCATGCTGCCCGTGTTTGTGCGCCATCTGCTGCTTGATCCCAGTGAGGAGAATTCAATGGAAAGCAAGATGAGCATGGACAGTGGACTGATTGTCAGCTCAGAGACAGTCGGATTAGCGTTCAGCGATGATAGCTATGTCATCAGCGTTCCAGAATCAGCAGCCGTGAATAGCACTTTGAAGCTCATTCAAATAATCAACTCCAAGAAACCATCCAAAGGGGCACCCAACTTCAAGTGCGAGTTCATCCAAGGAAATGAGCTGGGAGTCTTTGAACTGGGTCTCGAGGACTACGGTTGTTTATTGATGCTTGCCAAGCCATTGGATTATGAAAGTAAAATCTCATACACTTTGGAGTTACGCTTAGTCTCCCAGCGCTATTTTGTGAGCCCGCGCAAGGATCGTACCACAGTCAACATCATGGTGCAGGATGAAAATGATAATCCACCTGAATTTGTCTTTAATCGCTTCCACGGCCAGAATGATACATATTATGCCGTTATCACACCCGAAATGGACATCGATATGACTATTTTGCAAGTGAGGGCCACCGATCGAGATTCCGGTAAATTTGGATCATTGAGATACAAGCTCTATGACGAAGAGGAGTCCAGCATCAAAGATGATCATCTGGTAAGCAGCAATGAGATTTTTATAACCTTTCAGGGAACATTACAATTTTGTCAGCTAAAGTGTTTTGAAGACGTTTTGAAATTCAAGGAACAGGGCAAAATGAAACTTGATTTTCATTCTAAAAATGAGAGAATCTGGCCACCAAATGATTAATTAAATATACTGAACAATGAGATCTATTGTACCCATAGAGCGATCTATTGTACCCATAGACCAACATATCAAGAAGCTTCCATATTTAATTATAGTATTGATTTTCATTTCTTTATCTTAACAACATCGATTTGTACACGAATTTTGCAGCCATCGTCATACTTTATGCTAACTGAGGATACGGGTATTTTGCGTACGGCAAAGCTCTTTAATGATGCCAATTTTCCCATGATGCTGTACGTGGAGGCCAGTGATAATGATGCCATCGAGCAGGGCTCACATCACACGCGGGCACGCATCGTTATCAATAGGTTAACGGATGTCAATCGTATGGCTTTGGCCTTCTCCAATGCAGCACCCACTAAAATACGTAACCATTATGCAGCACTGGAGGAGCTTATCGAAGAGACGACCAATGGGTTAATCAGTGGCATTGAAAGGATAAGCAATCACAAATACTTAACGAATAACGGCACGGTCTTGGAGAATCCGGATGCAACCGATGTGTGGTTCTACCTTATCGATCCCAAATCCGAGACATTACTAAGTCGCAACGATACTATTGTCCAGGACACGTTGCTTGAATCGTCTGTTGCCTCGGCATTGAACCTGGCAGCTTCAGATCTGGCACATGCCAATGCCGATGGAATTCACGCACCACTCCAAGTGAAGGAACAGGTTCATAAGGTAAGCGTATTGAATGCTAAATAAAATACCTATCTTAATAAAAATTATTTTATGTCTAGGTCAAAACTGCGAGTAGCATCGATGACGAAGTTTTCTCCTTCACGCTTATTTCTATATCTATCATTATACTGATCCTGGGCACAATTGGCATAATCTATATATGCATCTCATGGTCCAAGTAAGTAAAATTACTGTCTCAATTAGAAACATTTTAGAACACTTTGGAATATCTTTTTTGTACGATTGTCAAAAATTTAACTCTTATAGTAGAAACATTTACCTTAAAGGAAAATGATAAACTGGAAGAATAAAAGTATGCATTTTCTACTTTTTATGTAAAAAAAAAAATTAAAGCTTTTCCGTCTAATCCAATTTATTTCGTTGGAAGATGAAACAATTTTTCTTTATAATTATTAATCGATTGCGTACAAAATTTGTAATGTAGTTTAAAATGTCTATGACCAAATAACTAATCGACTATGTTTCTTTCACTTAGATATAAAAATTTCAAGGATCGCATTCGTCATTATTCGGCACCAAGTCCGACACGCTATGATCCTGTGATAGTTAACTCGCAAGCCTCGAATGTTGGCGATGCTGTGGCTAATTTGAAGGAGTACGAAACCCAAATGCTTGCTATGGCTGTTCCCCCCGATGGTGATGAGGACTTGCAGCTGGATTTCAGTGCAAAGAATCACGCCTTTTCCCTAGATAATGTCAGCTATATAACGCACAAGCAAAATAGCGCCGGAGAAATGCAGTCGAGTCCCTCGCAAATTGATGGGAATCTGAGCACAATTTCCACACTTCGCCATAACAATCTGAATAATCTAGCCAATAACATAAACAACAACAACAATTTGACGATGAACAATCGCCAGAATACTTTTAATCGCACACTGGAAATGAATTCGCGTAACAATGCAAATCCACTTGCCATTCCGGCGAATTGTACACCTGGCACATTAACATTGGGGCGTATTAAGCACCATAATAGCAATAACTATCTGAACGATAGCTATAAATATGATGCATCGAGCCGAAATAATTTGGCTAATGCCAGTGCCCAAAACAATGGATTTAGCACGATGGGCAGGCGTGGGAACACCTTTGGCGGAATGGCATCCTTAAATGGTGCTGGAGAGCTTATGACCAACACTCTTGGTCGCAATAACCAGCAGAATAATCGTCTAAATGATGACGAACTGCCCATTGCCAATCCGTTGTTCCAAAGGTAAGGTTAATCCATTCATAATAAAAAATTAATACAAGAAATAATGTAATCCATTTCGGTCTCTCTTTCAGATCTAATGGTGATAGTCATAATCACAATATGAGTTTTACAAATGAAAATGTGATTTTTGCCAAGCGAGACTACGGCCAGATGAGCTTCTCCTATTTGAATGACTTAGATCGATCGGAGGTGGAGACGACAACGGAGCTATGAAGGAATAACTACTTACAATTTAGTATGAAATTTAGATTAGAATTTATTAATGTTGTATTTATCTGTACATACGATTTGTACGAATAAGCAATTTTCGATTAAGGCATTTAATTAGATACAAATTCTTGAAAATTGCTCTTAGATTATTTGAAGTAATGTGCAGATGCCATTATAATGAGAATGTAATTCGAACAAGCTGTAAATATAATAAGACGATAAGATTGAATTATTTTTTGTACATAAGCAGTAAGCAACTGCAGTCATTAGTTTCTTATAAGTAGTGGCATTTTAAAACAAACATTGGATATTTAAAAATATATATATATATATACATATTATTTATTAAGAAAAAATGAGAAAATAAGTTTTGCAGGCCATAAATATATCTTTGAAATATCAAATTGAACTGAAGAAAATGCCTGTAAGCAATTTATATGTATCTACTTTTATAAGTAGTTAATTATGTTGATATTTACTATATGAAATATATATATATGATATATAATATAATATATTTAAAAAAAAATACACCTTATTTGTTACCTAAAATAATATATACATATTCTGTATTACATTTTTTTTGTTGAGAATACTTCTTCGCCTATATAATCTTTATTAGCATCACTAAATATAGCCATTTTCGTGAGTCAGCTTCTATGTAGTATTTGAAAGCTATATTCGCTTAAGCAGGAATATAAACATCTATTTACTATAGGCAAAACATATGTTGGAGCTGTTTTGGACTGCCTATTATTGCAATTACAAATTATTGCCCCGAATTAAATCATTTCACTGCAGTGTCAATGTCGAAACTGAAATGCTTTGAATGTAGTTTGCTTTCTCGATTAATACTGTATTTAAATTCAGAAACATGATTTTCGCTCGAAATTAAGTTTCTATAATTGTTAATTGTATAAATATATGTCTGTTACTTTTCAGGCAAAGGCTTTGAATTAAATACAATATTTTCAATGCCTTTGACTAATTGTAAAAAGACGTTACCTTTAAGTAAAGCAACTTTCTTAGAGAATTTTTTATTGGTGTATTTTTGCTCTTTCCGACACTTGGTCACATTATTTGCAAATATTTAGTACAATCGATTAGCGAAATTTGTTTGCAGTTGTAAAACGTCGAAATGGCAAAATTGGATGAACGTATTGGCTTTATTGGAGGTGGAAGCATGGCATTCGCCATTGGTTCTGGCCTCATTAATGGTGGCATTGTGAAGGCCAGCCAAGTTATGGTCTCCGGGCCACACATTGAGAATCTATCCCGATGGCGTGAATTGGGCGCCTCTATCACCGATGAAAACTACGATGTCATCGAGCACACAGATATCATTTTTATTTGTGTCAAGCCCCACGTGTTGGAGCCATGTGCAGCTGGGCTTAAATACAAACATGTTCCGTCTGCCAAGGATGCCAACAAACTGTTCGTATCCGTGCTGGCTGGAACCACATTAAAAACGCTCGAGGAGAGGTTTGCATTTTTTACAGGTTTGGGATTGAAAATGATCCGAGCAATGCCGAATACATCGATGCAAGTGGGCGAAGGCTGCACGGTGTACACTGGCAATTCCCATGTCTCACATCAGGATCTGGAAAAGGTGCATCTTATGCTCAACTCCTTGGGCTTGGCTCAACAAGTGCCCGAATCGATGATCGATGCAGTCACTGGCGTTACCGGCTGTGGTCCAGCATTTGTATATACCATCATTGAGGCACTAGCCGATGGTGGCGTAAAGCAAGGCGTACCTCGACAAATGGCCATTCAGTTTGCTGCCCAGACATTGCTGGGAGCAGCAAAAACGGTGCTGCTAACCGGCAAGCATCCGGCAGTGCTACGTGATGAGGTTTGCTCACCAGGCGGAGCAACAATCGTCGGCGTTCACGAGCTGGAAAAGGGTAACCTCAGGTAATCGTTGGGAGTCTTACATTAATTGAGATAATGAAAATTAATTTCTCCTATTGTTTTTTGTAGATCTACCCTTATAAATGCTGTGGAGAAATCTTCGTTGCGTTCAGCTGAGCTGGGTAAAAAATAGTGACAATATCGTTAAAGAAACTCATCGACGAAGTTTTGTCTATATGTCTATATATATATATTCCTGACAAATAGTTCCATTTAAATATACTATATTTAATTATAATAATATTTATATTTATTCACGATCCTTCTTGCTGACATACTCGACACACTTGGATGGATCGGTGGGAAAATATTCTTGGCATTTGGTCATCAAACGTTTCAGGCCCTGAATATATTTACGTTGTGTTTCATCGTTCATCACATGAGCTACATTCTTGGAGAAGATCTTCTCGCGACCAGTTCTCGCGTGAATGCCCACCATAGTCACGCCAATGGGCCACGGAGCATTGCCAATGGCCATTTCCAAGTAGGCATCACTCGCTGTGATGTAGTTGCGATTGAGCAGATGCTTGCATATGTCCCGCAAGCTGTCCAGAATATCCTCTGGCAGCGTATGATGCTTCAGTTTACGAAACAACGGCTTCACATACTCCTTAGTCTGGGTGTAAATGACGCGAGCCATTTTTACCTTGGTCGACATTTTCTCGTGCTTGGTGTAGCTGGCAATCTGTGCGTTCCACAGCTTTAAGAGAAATGTGAGCAGTGTTATTATCACATCCATATCGTAATCCTTGTTGCGACCCATCTTTTGTGCCATTGTCTGTATGCTCTCCCACGAAATTGTCTCGTCCAGCTCGGCAAAATCGGACTTCTTATCCTCCTTCGCTGTAGGTGCGTTCGCGAACATCTCTTGCAGATACGCGGCATCCACTTGTTCCATTGCCTCTTGGAAATCATTGCGAAATCCACGATTCGCCTCAGGTTGTGAGATCTCACAGATGCGTAATCTGTCAAATGCCTCTGGTTCCGTCTCACCAAATAGTAGGACGGGCTCGCCACGTTCCCGCAGGCGACGTATGACCTCTAGGCGTGGCAGTATATTCTGGCCATCGGCCACAAAACTGTAGGCGCCCTCAGCTCGGGGCGAAACAATTAGTTCCTGTTTTTTGTAGCCCACTTTTTGTAGCACTTCCTCGGTGTCTTTTGCACTAAGGTCGCCGCGGCGAAAATACTTTTTCTTTTCGTCAATTAGTTGCTTCTCCTCAAGTAATTTACGCTTGCGCGCAATTTCCGCTTTTAATATATCCATTTTGTGTTTATATTCTTACTTTAACTATTATTATTATTGTGCGCAACAAACTAACAAGTAATTTCAAGTAAATACTGAAATAGATTTTAGCACCAAACTGAGGAGAGATTCAGTATGACCGTTTTTTAATACTAATAGGAACAAGAATTAGTTCAGCCCTGGATATCATATGGTAACAAAATTTTGTCGTACTTAAAAGAAAAATCACATCCACTTATACTAGCCAGTACAGCCTTTGTAAACATACAACAGTACAAAGCAACATCAATTTACAATGCCAAAGAAAATGGGTATAAATTCGAAAGCAGCGGAGGCCCGCGAACGCATTAATGCCAACAAAAAGGCGGTCCAGGAGCGCAGTGCAAAAGATGCGGAGGATCGTTTGTGGAAAGACGATGATAAGAATTTGGCCAAGAAGCAACAGCGACGCGAAGAAGAAGAAAAGAAACGAGCTGAAACAGCGCGACGCAAAGCTGAATCGAAGGCTTTGTTGGATGAGGAGGTGAGCTCAATAAGCACGCAGCGCAAGCAGCCGTTGGCCAAGATAAATCGCCAGCAGATCGTGGAGGAATTGAGTCGAAAACAACGCGTGCTCGAGGCCATCAATGAAGCCAACAAGGCGCCGCCAACGCGAGTCATCGTCCAGCAGAATGTCATCGAGGAAAATTTAAATCGATCTCTGCCTGATACGATGGTTGCCACAAACGTTGATGAGGCACTGGCCGTACTTAGGTAAGTGCCACTAGAAATCCTGTTCCATATTTTAGTTAATTTGTTTAATTTTTTTGTTTCAAGTGTTAATGACATCGAAGACGATAAGCATCCGGAAAAACGTATGCGGGCAGCATATAAAACATTCTCAGCAAATAATATGCCACGCATTAAAGATGAGAATCCTTCGTTGCGTATGTCTCAGTGGAAGCAAATGTTAATGAAGGAATGGAACAAGTCTCCCGATAATCCATTTAATCAGTAAATTGTGAACTTGTCGTCACATGAAAATCTCGACTGCTTAGCAGTGGGAGCCAGCATCCACTGGAGAAAACAGAGAAAAAAACAAAACAATTTTGAAATTGTTCTTTAATTTATGCTTAATTTAATTGTAGTTTTGGAAATATAATAACCAATCTTATTTATTAGTCTGATCATTTAATGGTCTCATCAATTTATGTACATATTCTTGGTTTTGACCAATTACATTTTTTTTTTTTATGTGGCTCGATTTAAAATATTTTTCATATTCTTTTTTTTGGGACGGGGAAGTTTACAGCAAAAGGAGATTTTTCTGAAAAGATATTCAGTCTAATTAAACCAAACATATAAATAATAACTCAAAGTCAAGTTTGCTTGAAATAGCAAGTATAAATGGAATATTTTCGATCCAAAATAGTTGTGAAAAATCCGTCAAACGAAGCAAACCGATCCGGTAACTATTTATTATCTTTGGTTGCGGCGACTTATTCATTACGAAGATATTTTTGGTTTGTAAGACGTCAATTATATTTCCATTTATTGCCAAAATACTAATGTACACAAGAGTTGCGCAATAAACAACAAACAAACAAACACAAACCTAGCTATAAACCTTAATGGCACCCATATGCCATGATATGTTTGTATGTAATGTGTACATTAACTTGTAATAAAGAGAGGCATAATTGTCGACCGCTTTTCTTTGCCCATTAAATTGTCAATGTTTAGTTGGTTTAATTTTTATTTTTTATTTTTTGCTCATAACTAGTTCCGGTTGCGTACTTTTCAAAGTACTATATCATTTTTAAAAGCACTATTTCGCTTTCACCATATATGAGTCGTATTATTTTTAATAGTTTTTAAAATCACTTGCGAAACATGAACTTAGAATTTTATGAAAAATCAAAATATTATTTTTAGAAGTTTGTTGAAAAATATGTACGTTTTCATAAAATGAATAACGAATTTTTTTTATTTTTATATAATTTTTAAATTAAATTCAAAAATTCATATTTATTGAATGCGCAAGAATAACTGTTATATACAAAACAAAAACAGTGCTGTGGGAATAAAGTCCACAAGATCTGAGTTTAACAGCAACAGTTTTAACAGATTATGTTAACCAGGCAGCTGGCGCGCGAACAGCTCATTGAGCCATTCATTTGGTTGTGCTTTCTTTTTTAACAAAAATTTCTTTAGACGCATCGGTGCTTCATTCTTCATTCAGTGCGAGACCGTTAACAGTAACAGACGCGTCGTGTTTGACCAACGTGTGCAAAAGAAATGTAAAACTTGAAAACCAATACAATATTGAAATTGTTGTTGTTGTTAGATGTTGTTATATGTTGAGTGTGTGTGTCGAATTCAACTAAATAAAAAAAAGAAAATTAATAGTCGGTAGCGACGAAAGACGCAAAGACGTGTTTGGGAAATTAATGAAATTTCGTATGCCGTCGCCATCGGAAATCGCAAACGGTAATTGAGACCTCTCTCGCTCTGTCGTTTTGTTTTTATTTAGCGTTCGGTCAGCGAGTTCGATTCGCGAGAGGATTTTCGGCGACATATCATATACATATGATATATACATGTAATTAAAATAAATAAAGGATTGCCAACAATGGTTTTGTGAAATCTTTAAGTCCAAAGTTATTGGTTACAATTGGAAATTTATTTAACAGTTATGTCTACATACATATGTAATTAGTATTCTGTATGCCATTTTGTGCAAGCAACAACCGTGCTTTTATCCAAGTTTGTGTCTTAAGTCTTTTATTTTATACCTTATAATCATTGACAGATATATAAATTAAAACCTTACAGATCAATAGGCTACTATAATTGGAAAATGTAGAATATTTAGAATTTATTTTGTAACTATCCTAAATAAGTACATTTCTAAACTACATGGAATAAGAATATACTTATATATTTCTATATGTATTTTCATTAGTAAATTAGTGTTTGTATTTGCTCTAATGAGCATAAGCGGATACATACATATATATATATATATATATATATATATATATGTCGTATTTATTTATACGTTAGTAGCGGCTTTCATCTGGAAATGGTCTGTTTTTCTTCTTGATTACTTTTATTACCACTTGGTTTTTTTTTTTTGCTACTATACCTTTTGACACACATTCGTTTGAATCTAGAACTTGTATCTTTTTTTTATTGTATTATTTGTGCTACCGCTTAGTTGACTATAAATGCGAACAACATGTTAATTTCTTGGCCCTAATTTTCTCATTTAACCTTAAACACACAATGTACACTCTTAAGTACATTTCATACGTACAAATGCTCAAGATATTATGTCTGTGTGCAATTAATAAGCGAATTTTTCAAGCGCTTGAGTCTTATGCAAAATAAGAAAAGATTGCGTGTTTGTTTTTTCTTTGGTAATACACCACATCTACATACATCTGCGTGTGTGTTAGCGCATATAAAGTTAGTTGTTTATACTATTTTGTCCGTTAAAGATTATGTATATTTTGTGGCACACACATATATAAAGCAAACAAAGCATTTTGATTTAGTAAATCAGGTAAATGGACCATTGAGTCTATGGACTTACACCCATTGCAGATAAAGTAAAACTTTAACAGTCAACGAACCTTCTATCATATAATATTATGGTACGCACGAGCGCATTCATATCAAGTGCACTTCTTCCATTTATCAGCCACGCAACTTTTCCAATGCGCCAAATAATCAAGGCACCATAAAAATGTACATAAGCGATTTGAATCCATAAGATTGTTGCAAGTAATCCATAATAATACTGATTAAAGTTCTTGAATTCTGTGCAAACGTACGTCTATGTAAAAGTTCAATTGAGACAATAATCCTAAGAGAAAATACAATTATCTTTATATTCGAACGATAAATGAATATAAAGCTATATATTCAGAAGGGGACACAATAAATCAGACTAAGATCTGGCAATAAATGCAGCACCACATTTATTATCCTATCTCGTTTGTTATTAAACTTGTGGCTTCAATCCGACTTACAATTATATATTTAATTCAAAGCCAAAATCGTTTAAGTTCTTCATCATATGTACATTCTCTCATTTTTATTCAGCATAGTTGTCGTTTTCACCAGCTGGCTTTTATGTGAGAGTCGAGTCTCGAGTGTCGATTGTCCATTAATAATAGTGTTGGTATAGCATATAAATACTTACTTTCTTGCAAGTGCATAATTTCTATATTATTTGCCATTTATAAACAGCCGCACGAACTTTAGTTGACTCTTCAGAAAGCTAAAGACAATTTCACTGTTTCTTTTTCATTGTTTAAAGATATTAAAAGAAAAGCACATCCAAACAGCACACAAAGCTACCTTATTTATTTATATATATATTTAACAAAAAAAAGTCGTTACTTTTCATTTTGCTTAGTGGGGTAATGCATTTCTGAATGCAAATTAACTGACCTATTCGTAACATTCCTTTGCAGAGAAACCACTGTGGGTTTAATATATATAGATATATATATAATTAGCTATATATATATATATATATATATAGATGAATAGTACACATTTTATTACCTTTTACAGATTATTGGATTTGAGGTGATGAATCACAATGCTTTCCCAAACCAATTTTATGAAATTCCAATCACAAAACTTTTTAACTTGCTGTTAAACAACCACAATCAGGCATCATCATCATCATTTTTATATATGTACTATGTGCATACATACATATATACATATATGCGAATGTATCTGTGTGTGTGTGTGTGTGTGTGCATCTGCCTGTTTGTATATCTTTATGTAAATTTGAGTGGCCGAAGCCGATTACGCACCTTAAAAAGTGAAATTTTGCCATTGTTTTATTTGGCTTTCTGTTTCTTGGTTTTTTTTTCGTGCGATCTTTACCATTTGGCAAAATGTAAAAAGCAGATATAAATTATAGAAAGATAATGACCACGCAATCAGAAGAATCTACTCTTAACAAATAATTTGCCAGACAATTTAAATATTTATAAATAAAATCAGATGTATTTTTAGCAAATTGGAATAAAAATAGTTTTCTGTACTATATTTGCAGTTTACAAACGAGTATGAAAAATATAATGTATTGACATTATAAAATAATGTAATAAGATGATGAAGCATTTTCATAAAATTACGAAATTAACTTCAACAATTGAGTGAAAATTTGTCATTTATTATTTCTATGAAAACGGGTGCCACAAGTCAATAAAGTGTTTTTATTTGAACACACTTAAATTAAAAATAACAAAATGTAATGTTACCAAAAGATAATAAACAATGCAATTCACACAACAATAGCCAAAAAAAAAAATGCATGTGTAATCATTTTTGAAGAGGCCATTGGCCAGACTCTAAGCCAGGCCCAAACCCTGTTGGCCCATCTACACATTCCATTCTCAAAAGTCACAGCTGCTGGCGGTGTTGTGGCAATGCAGGCAGTACTTGGCCAATAACGGGGTCAGCTCATATATTGGCTAAGACACTGGATGCTTTATGGTTTTGGTTTCAGTGCACGTGTTAAATTCCAAAAAAAAAAATATATATATTGTTATATGGATCGTGTTATAAGAAGAACCAAAATAAATTTCACTGATTTTCATTCCGTTTTTTTTTTAATGTGTCTTTGCTGCTCTGCCTTCGCCACTTAGTTTTGGCTTCACTGTGAAATAAAAATTTTTTGGTTTCGTAGCTGTTGTTGTTGTTGTTGCTTGTGGTTAAAGTTGAGCATAAAATCATTGTGTGCGTGTGTGTGTGTGTGTGAGCGCTGACGCCGCCGCCGACGTCAGAAGTTGAGCGAGAAATTTTTGACTGTCAAAAGTGAAAGTTGCAGCTGCAGCCAATGCCGTTGAAAGAAATGTAGAAAAGCGGTAGCTGGCTGGCTGACTGGGTAGCTGAGTAGCTGGAGCCCCGCCTGATGAATCAACTTGCAACACTCCACAATAATAGTAGAAGCGGCAGTTTAAAGTTGACTCTTGCGAAGCGACTTTGAATTTTTAAGCTCTGCAATTAAACTCTAGACTCATTTAAGACGCCAAATTTTTGGTTATTATGTTTTGTGTTTTATATTTAACTTATTATAGATATTATATCTCTATGAGATATTTTATTTGAGCAAGCATAAACAAACACAACAGTTGATTGCATGTGGCTTACAATTAACTTGGAATGCTTTCTTAAATATATTTTTTTAGATTTCTCATAAAAATCAGATAATTTTTAATAAGTGCAAAAGGTAATATTTTGAATTTATATCGTTTAGGCAAATGCAAAAAGTGGGTCAATGCTTAGCAGAGTTCAATAAACTCTGAGTCCATATAAAAAAACAGTAGAGAGCGAGCAATGCCCAGGCAAGAATTCCATAAATCTCTTTTAATATTTAAATTTAATTAAATTAGCACTTTCTACACGACTTGCTCGACTGCGACTACCGTAGGCGGTATCAAATTTTCTCGGCGTTTCATATTGAATAATAATTTTAAGCAATTAGCACAGTGACCCAAATGTCTTTATTAAGAGAGAAAAATAACTTTGAGCATTTAAGGCAACGGAAGCAACACTGTCTCCAATTCAATATGCATAAAAATATGTCCAAACATAAATCATAAAAGAAAAAGAAAAGTCAATTGCACACACGAACACACGCACACCAACACTCACGTACTAGGTTATATAAACAGGCACAAGTTTGTGACTGAAGTCTTTCGTTTTGCACCTTAGAACTGAGAAATGCGCAGTGGTCTTAACCGAGGAATTTGAGCTGCCTTATTGACAGGTTTTTCGTGTTTAACTTAAAACAAAATCGAACACATTGGCTTCATTTCTTGCTCCGTTTATATTTCACATATCCTCTACAAATTTGCAAAAAGAATTTCGTTACAATCACTGCGAATCAGAAGAGTGGAATAACTATTTAAAGAAAACCAAACAAAATAATAAAAAAAAAAATATTTTTTTAAAATGAGACAAATACCGATAAATATTTTTTATATAGTAAAAATGCACTTTCTTCCTTAAATAATAAATAATTAAAAAACGTATACAAATTTATCAACCAAAAAATTAAAGACTTGGAAAATACACATTTTATAATGTAAATTTTCTGTTTTTATCTTAAATCAAAAACTAGTTTCAATTATGAATATTTTATTTGCATATCTGACTAACTTGCAGGGTATTTACTAGTTGTTTAAAAGTCTGAATGAGATGTTTGTCGTTCACGGAATTATCGATGGTGCGTAGCAAATATTGTCAAGTAAACAAGTTTCCTAAAATATGACCCATTTACCCAGTTAACCAGTGCTTGGATCTGTCATATTTCAGGTATTTGTAGCGCTTAAATGCAAATAGCTGCTACTTACTTAGATATCTGAGTTTCGATTGTCAGCATAAGAAAACTCGTTTAATGCCCAATTATTTGACGTTACGGTGTTTTGAGAATAATTGACAATTCGTTTGACAATTTAAATGAAAGTTGATTGGTATCTCCACGCACCACTTGCACCACTTGCTGCACTTGTGGCACTTGCTGCACCACTTGCACTCGCTCAAAGCAGCAGCAATAAAACTTGTCGCTGCTTAACGGACATGCAGAGCGAACGATTGTGGTAATGAGTTGGCCATTGACAATTGCCAATTCACAATTCACAATTGCCTTGCCATAAATATTTGCTGGCTTTTAAAAGCAAATCTTGGCTAATTGAGAGATATTACTTCTGCGAAGAACTATCAAGTGATATAAGTGAGTTTTTATATAAATATAAAAAACTACTTTATAATTGTAATCAAGTAATGGATATACTATATATATAGTCGCATATGGAGTGCAGAGTGTATAATAACGAGTGCAGCATCATCTATTTAAAACATTTTCACTTTTTCTTTTATTTGTTGATTTGTTGTTTGTTTGTTTTGATGAAAAGCAAAACATGAAGTCGCTCCTCAATGCTGCGAGTGCCATCACCAAATTAAGCCAGCTTCAGTTGAATTGGCAGCCAAAGCGACTTACAAAAGTTGTCATCGCTATGATAAGGGGTATCATCATCATCATCATCATGATGTACATATGTAAAAGATATATGTGTTGACAACGAGGCGACATTCAACTGAAATATTATGTTTTTCAAAAAAAAAGTACTTAAATTATATTTTTGTAGAATTTTGGAATACTTTTTGTGGCTTAGCTTTATAGGCAAAGCTAAAAAATTGCTTTAAAATATATAAATACCGTTAAAAAAATATTTATATATATTTTCATATAAAACCGTATTATTTTTAAATTTTGGTATGTTTCGTCATTCAACATTTAAATATTTATTTCTGTAATTCATACAAATTGTAGAAATTTTGTAAGTAACTTTAGAATTTATGTCTAAAACCAAGAAAATTGTTGTTTAGATAAAATTTGATGAGCAAATTATACTTAAGCGCAGATATCAACTCAGTAATTAATATAGTTTTCAAATTGCATTTAATAGAATAATTCCCAAATAAAAATGTCTTCTAAATCAACAATTTTATTAAATTTATTATTATTATTTTTATTAATTTTTTAAAATAAATTTTTATGTATTTGTTTTTTTGTAGCTAGTAAAATCATCGGCAATATGGGAGCCTACCATGTGGCTATCATTGGGCTGCTCATGCTGTGGTGCGGATTAGGTGAAGCCACGTTATCCGATCAGACATCCTTGGCGCTGTTGCCATTGGAGGCGCGCAACGTGGACTCTTCCGGAGAGGAGGATGTTATCTCCAATAGTTATGTGCTGCCAAATCAGATCTTTAACGATGGCAAACCTTATTATGCGCGTCAAGATCCCATTTCTGGTCAATTGGATTTCACGGCCAAGAAACCGGCGGGCATTGAGCCGGAGTTCAACGAGGTGCTCAACTCCAAAGAGAAGATTGTGTTGGGCAGCAGCTCAACTCCAAACATTCACGACTTTCTCAATCTGCCCGTTAAGTACTCGTCGTCGAAGTTTGTGTACCCATTGGTGTCCAGTTCGTATGCCAATCTGAAATATCAAGGGAGCAATAAGAACTACATAACGAACAAGAAACCCACGATGGTGGCAGCACCGATTACACCAGTGGTATCCAATAATTATTACACGCCGACCACAACCAAACTGACTGCAGTTCCACCAACCGAAGCCGGATACTTTTCGAGCACGAAGAAAGTGCCAACAAGGACAAGTGCCGCTACCACCACCACCAGCACCACCACCACCACATTGGCAACCACAACCCGGACGACAGCAGCAACTACAACCACAACAACCGAACAAACAACGACCACTCGTCGTCCTTTCATTCAAGCAATACCCACAACGCCGCAACCCATTCGAACGAGCACAACCCGAAAGAAGTTCTTCCCGGTTAGGAAACAAACCATACCAACTACGACAACGGTGAGGACCACAGAGCAAACTACACCCGCCAGGCGGCCAACAACACCCAAACAGCCCCCGAAACCCACAAAGAGTAGCAGCGATGTGAAGCTAACCACGCATCATCCGACACCATCGGCAGACATCTTTCCCACGGAGCCAACGACCACCACCAAAATGTATTCAACACCTAAAAATGATATGATTGCCTCTGGTCCGACAACGCCAAGCATCTTGACCACGCCGCACCTCCAATTGGATGCCACAAAACTACCAAATCTTGACCCAGCGGATGTTTACTACACGCTGGGACAAAAGAACACAAAGGCCGAGCAGGAGCAGCAGGCGGCTGACAATAAGAAGCCAACAATGACACTAAGCGATATTTTCAACAATCTGGCCGAAGAGGAGAATGCCGTGGCCAACAACTATCAGCAGAATCAGGGCTTTGATGCCCAGGGTAATCTCATTGAGCCCATAGCACCCTCCCAGCCATCGCCATTTGCTGTGCAGCAAACCAACTCACAGCAGTCTCGTCCGATGACCATGCATCAGAATCAGAAGGTTCCACCTGGTGTACATTCGGGTCCGCCGCCAACACACTACCCAATCCCTAATCCCAATGAGCAGAAGGTAATCTCGGGCAGCCCGGAGAACTACGATAATCAGTATGTGTCGTACCAGGTGCAGCAACCAAATGTGATGCAGTATCGACCCATACCGGGTCAAATCAACAATGTGGTCATCTCACCTGGCCAGCAATCCGCTTCGTTTGTCCTGGGCAGTCAACAGCAAGTGAGTCACACGCATCCCGGCAATTTTGGCAATCTAGAAAAGGACACGCGGCCTTTCCCACAGGAAACGCCCGGCGTGCAGTACGGGCAGGTCATCAATGAGGAGATTGTCAATATTAAGCGTCCACAGCCTGTCACCCAACAACAGCAACAAGCACAACCAACTCCTCCAAGCAATCAGCAACAGATGCCCAATTATCAGTCCAATATTAAATATCAACCTGCTGCACCTGTTGCACCTGCAACAACTGTAGTCGGTACTGTGTTGGGAACTGGCATTGGAGTTTCTGCCGGTGGTTATGCAGAACCACCACCCGAAGCACCTTCGCCCTATCAACAATTGCCGCTGATTGGTTCCAATTCACGTCCAGCACAAAAACAACCAACTAGCAATCCAAATGCCCATCAAAAGATGCATCCCACCTTGGCAGCACAAAGTAAGCCAGCAGATATGGACACCAAGGAATTGTTGATTTCCAGCAATATACGCTTCCCATCCAAGCAAGAGGATTCTCTGGAGTTATCCTCGTCCATGATTGCCTCAGGTCCACCTACTTCCGCCCATATTAATGGACACGCCCAGCCATTGAGTCTGCAGCAGATACAGAACGCAAATCCAGTGGTCTTTCCCAAGCTCAGTGATGATGAGGGTGTTCAGATTCAGCAGCACGAAGTAGTCAACCTGAAACAGCACGATCAGCACTTGGTAAACTATCGAATTTATCGATCTTTATCGATCTTTATCGATTTGTTACTCACTTTAATCTCTTTAACTTTTGTAGAAATTCCCAACTCAACAACTGATGAACAACAATGAACAATTGGCTCAATCACCCTCCCGGGATATGGAACCACCACCACGCTATGCTCCATTGCATAGCCCATCACAGGCAACATCGGCTCCGAAGAAACCTTTCTACATGGAATACGATCGGAAGTCGCAGCACCCAACTGGTCCACGTCCCAACATAAATCTGCCCAACATTTTGCCACAATTCCGGCCAAATGCCAAAATCTCCGCTGGTCATGGACATGGCAACGTGAAACCGGAACCTGGAAACATACGTCTGCCCATGCAGGGAGGCAAACCGCCATTTAATCCTTCAACTCCGCCACAATTTGCGAATAGGCGTCAGCCGTTGCAACAACAGTATTTGCAGAAACGTTACCAGCTAAATCGCATGGCAGACTATGAACATGGTCCTCCGGTCAACAGACGTGTCTACCGCGTACCTTCGAATAATGCCCAAAGACTCCCTCAGCTGAGGGATCGCATGTATCCTCGTCGTCCGCAGGGTGCCATGCGTCCAATTGATAACTACTATCCGGTTGAGCGGAATGCCCCAATTGCACCCGAGGCAGCCAAGCTGGTTAGTGGTGATTTAGGTGATTTTGAGGAGGACGATTTGGTTATTAATGATCCACCACAAGCACCCAACAAGGATATACCAAACAGTCCAAATGACTCCAAACTGGAGGCAGTAATCACCCTACAAATGCTGCAGTCGCAAAAGAAAAATATTAACGGTGAGGACAGTGGAGCTGGGGAAATTCAAGTAACAGCCGATAATGATCCACAAGAGGCAAACGATCGGAAGTCCGATCCAAATGATATATACGCAGTGTATGCCACAAAGGCGGACACCGTATTGCATCCGGAAGTGGATGGATCGTCTGCCGTGGAGTATCAGAATACACCCTTCTCTGTGATACGCGATCAGCCCCAAGAGCCCATTTTGAAGAACAAGAAACCCCAATCGTTGCAACAGCAGGCCAAAATTCAGCCACTACACAAGCAAAAGTTTCCGTATCCGATCGAGAAGCCGGATCCATCCTACACAGAACTACAACAGTCGGCAGTGAGTGTAACCGGTGTCCTGATTGCGCCGCGCATCATCAACAGTGGCTTTAATACTGGCACAGAAGCACCAATTGCTATTGCCTATACGCCGACCGAACCGAATCCCTTCTCAAGAAACGGTCCAGCGAAACAGGAGCCACATCACATGAGCAAACCGAATGCTGCTGAGACACAAACCGAGGAGGTGCTGGGCATTGATTTTGATTTACGTGGCCACAACTATGAGAAGAACTTTATGGCACCCTTTTACCCCAGCGTCAGTTTGGGCGGTGCTGGTGATGTGACCAGTAATCCATCATTGACCAACTGGAAAATTGTGCCATCTGCCTCCGATCAGCAATTGTACGAGAAGAATAATATAAATCGTGCTGATGTTGCGGCTGTGCCGAATGAAAAGAAAATTGAGCACAAGAATTCGACAACGGAAAAGTATTCCGAATTGGATAATTTCCAGCCGGAATTACAGGGCGGTTTCCGACCCATCTATCCAGCTGATTATCTGCACTTGCAGGAACAACAGCAGGAGACAACTTTGAGCAACGAAAGAGGTAAACCTATGGCTCTGGCACTGATTGGATCACTGACAACACAAGCACCCCAAACCATAACTTCAGCTGGAACTACACCTAACCCGGGACCAATAGGTAGTAGTGTAACGACAGCAAAAAACATTGCTGAAGTACAGCTGAAAAGTGAGGCTCAAACTACAACAACAACAAAATCGCCAGTTAGCCAAATAAAACCGACGACAGCCAAAAAGTCAACATTTGAAACGAGTCTGGCTGCTCTGCTTTTCGGCGATGATGATGAATATGAAGAGGGTGCTCGTCAGTCCGCTCAGAATCCAAAACCCGCCGTGGGGCCCATAAATGTGGCACGTATGGGACCGCGTAGTCTGTTTGCCAGATAACTGCATTAGGCACTATTTGATTTTCTTAGCAGCATTTTAGATTGTATTATTTATTTGACAAAAACAAAAACAAAAAAACTAAGATGTGTATAAAAATTGTAAACGAATCATGTAATAATTGCGTTATTGCAGCTAATCTTTAGTCGTAAGCGGACAGACATGCTTAGATGCTAGCCACCAATGAATGTACTTACACCCAAGACTTTTGCGAGTCTGATTTGAAATACACACGAAAAAATATGTGGTTCGTTTTCATATTGGACTCCCGAATCGTCGCTAAATAATCACAAGCATGTATTCAAAACTACGTACAAACCTCCTCCACAATATACCGAACACGCATACATATTTATTTTATTTATACAAATAATTATAATAATAAAAGTCGGCAAATCAATTTGCAAATTCAATCGATAAAGTTTATTTTTGCAATATGTTTCTTTAATTTATGATATTAGAAAAATTTTGCACTGAGAGAATGTTGCACTCAAAAGTTGCAAAAAACCGACCATGGTCAAAAATTCAAATCTGTTAACCGATATTATTATTTGACGCATCTTATTAGTCATCCCGAATTAAACACCGGAAGCACAATTTTTTAATTTAAAATAAAAAATGATGGTCGTAAAAACAAGTCCAGATGTTTTCCAAACTTGTAAAATTGTTTTTAATCTGAAGTGCTCAGTTATTCTCGAAAACATCTTAATTTAAAGCGGAATAACAAGTATTTTAGTACTTTTGTTGTTAAATAAACGATTAATTTTTAAACATGTGTAAGCATACTTAATTCAACAACAAAATAAACTCAACTAATCTGAAAAAAAAAAAACATTAGGCATTTAGTATATCTTATCTGAGTATAGATGAATAACAAAAACCGTACCCTTTTTATGTTTAAAATACATATTTATTATAAAACTCGGTAATGGATATCTCCACATTTGGAGCGTACTCACAATCGTAATTTAATAATGTTTATGATGGACACAATTTTGGGTGAACAAAAGTCTGTTAAATTGCCCTTATAAATGATGAATGAGTTAATTGTAGTACTTAATTATAGTGCTAATGCAATGTTAATATAATACTTGAGTGTTACCATTAAACAGTTGACAGAAATAAAATATTTAACAATGGAAATTAACGTGCGATGTGTTTTCTCTGATAATGTGAAGGTTCTAAGTGTTAAATTCAGTTAAATACGCATATGTACAACTTATACCGTTACTTAAATATATATATAAACAGCATTTAGTGGCTTCAATCTATAACCAACTGTAACCAATTTTACAAATTTTGACTCAGTCTTAGCAATGCATTCCAATCTATACAAGTTGTTTTCGTATTGGGAACTAGTTGTTATATGGAAAATTCAACAGAAGTGCTCAGAATCCATTCAAACAGTTGATGTGGCACTCTTTCCTGCAAAATATATATTTACTAATTTTAGCAGAATTATCTTGTCGAAATTTGCTAACAGAGGCTAGTTTCCCGAATCCATTATGTGGAGCATAAATATACAAAAACTTGAATTTCATTTGTATACACACATTTATATATGTATATATATATATATATAATTTTAAAATGTTTAAATACATATATACTCACATATCAACACAGAAACACATAGTATTTTGCACTGATTCTTACGAAATATGTACATGTATCTTAAAATTAGAAATTGCTGTCATTTATTATCTGTTCTCGTTATGAAATTTTGTCAATTTACGTTTATTAAATACTAAGTCTACATTATTTGTACAAATAAAAGTCGTTTTTCTTTTCCTATTATTTTTTTTTTTATCGATTTGTCAGTGCTTAATGAGGGACAGCCTTAATAGATTGAATGGGCTTCACCTGCTTTCGTTTAGTATGTATATATGTATAAATATAATAGTATGTGAACATACAAACCAAGTTAGTCTCGGAGATCGAAACGTTCATACAGACGGATGTGACTAAATTAGCCGATGAAGAATATGTATCAATTTTGTATGGTCACAGATTATTGTTTCTGCTGATTATATACATTAGCTTTATTTATCATTATCATTATCATTATCATTATCATTATCAATACCATTATTACCCATATTTAAGGTTCAAGGTATAAGAAGTACAAATATATTTAGATCATATTATTATTATTATTATTACAGCTATGCCATTTTCTTGGAAGTCTAACAGCTAAAACACTAAATAATGTAAATAAATACTTTTCTTGATTGAATTACAATTATTTACTAGCTTTCGCATAACATAGATTTATATAAATAAGAAGGACTAGGAACCAGTACAACATATTAGAAAAATGTTCGGAAAATGAAAAATGTTGCTATAAATAATATATTACTTTACAATTTGAAACGACCTATTAGACTTAAAATTTAGTATATGAACATTTTATGCTTCGCAATTTTATAAAAAAAAATAATAATTATGTATATCTGTATATAGAGTGCTAGCGTTTAATCAGTGAAACATAAAGTGATGATTGTAAATTGGAAATCATCAATAGACTGCCAAAAATCTATAAAAACTAAATATTTTGTGTGCAAACTGATTGATTGATGTAGCTCTCTCTCATATGTAAAACTAACCGAAAGTTGGATAAAAAAAAAGGAAACACCTGCCAACACATTTTGGAAATTGCTTAATAAATATTCAAAGCCAATATGGCTATCCGCACTGCCCGCTGCTGCCCATTGATTGTTGTTGCAGATGCTGCTGTTGCTGCTGCTGCTGCTGCTTCTTTTTGTCGAATATGGATAGCTTCGACTTGACGGCTCCCTCGCAGACCATCATGCGCTGCTGTGCCGGTCGCTTGTCCAGTTCGAAGCACAATGAATCTGGATTTAAATGCCGCTTAAAGTCGGAATAGCGATGTGCCTCATACGACAGGTAGCTGGAGCCCAGCGCTGAGGCAGCCACAGCAGCGGCAACCGTTCCATTCCCACTTCGATTATGCACCGACGGCGGCAATGAATCCTGCCGCTTACGCTCAAAGTACTCCACGATTTTGGCTATTTGCGCAGATCGTGTACTCGGCAGAGCGGTGAACGAACGATCATCCCAGAGCAATGAATCGGAGCTGATGTCATCCGAACTGTCCGTGTAGATGGACGAGGTGCGATTCTTGCAATACAGCAATTGATTTGTTGCAAAGGGGCTGCGTTGCAGCAGCGAATGGATTTCCGACTCGAGAGCGAGCCGATTGATTATACCCGCCGTGGCCGACATCTGGGCATCGCCACCACTCACCAGCGAGTGGTGGCAGGTGTAACGCCTGTGATGTGTTCGCGGTGCAATAATCTCGGCATCCAGCTCATCCATTGAATCCAGTGCCGTCGACGACGATGTGTTGCAGATGCCACCACCACCGCCAGCAATTGCGGCAGTTTCGTTATCAATCGTTAGCAAAACGGATGGCGATGTCGTTTCATTTTGATGATGATCGGCAACGGTAGCTGCGGCGACAATTGAACCCGCCGGCGCATAGTAACAGCAACGACACAAACTTGCCAGTTTATCGCTAAAAAAAATAAATGTTTAATAATGTTGTTGTTTGTTGTTGTAACCTTGCGTGTTTTACGCGTCCTCAAATTCGTTTACTTGAGTTTATTATTTCCCACAGTCTCGATCCTCAGCTGGGATTTTAATTGATCGTAACAGCAACTGCTATTATTGGAGCCGACCACCAATGATCCGATGCCGCACAATTGTCGCGTATAACTGGTTGTGTTTGCCGTGATCGCCGCATCCGATTCCTCATTAAAGCACGAATAGAAACCACTCTCAATGGAATCGCGCCGTGTCAGATTTTGTTTTGCAGGTAATATCTCGCATGACGATGTTTTCAGTTCATTTAATTCGGATGCGGCCGTCTCCTCCTCCTCCTCTTCCTCATCATCATCCTCCTCCAGCTGATGCGGTGTACTCTGCGTTACGGCATCCATTTGGGAATGCGATGTACTGCTCTTCGATTCATCCTTAATTATATGATCAATGCAATTGGTCGCATCGACTGTTATGGGCATCGTTGTCAGTGCATTGCTGGAGGCACTCGTTTTGAGTAGGGCGGAAATTGGTTCAAGTTCGCTGCTGTTGGGATATTTTGTTATGGTTCCACTGCTGCCACGAAAAAGCGGATGGGTGTAGAGGGAATTTGCGCGGTATTTGCGTGCAACGGGCATTGTGGAGGGACGGACAGCGCTGTCATCGCTGCTGGACTCGGCATCCGCACAATTACCGCCACCATCCAGATCCTCGCCCTCAGAATTGCAATAGTCACAGTCATCCATGTCGGGCAGTGCTGATGCATTTATTGCTGCAGTCGCAGTTGCCGTAGTAGTTCCCTTAGCAGTTGCAGTTGCCGTAGCAGTTGCCGTTGCAGTTGCCGTTGCATTGCTGGTGCGATGCGGCAATTTCAGTTCGATGGCGCTGTATTTGCGCGACAATTGTGGGGAGACGGGCAGACTCTTTGGTTCACTACAACTGGTTGTTGTTGTTGATTTTGTGGTTGCACCTGCTGTTTTCGCCGTTGTTGCGGCACCCGCCGCCGTTTTGGAGTCGCTGTCAGTCATAGTCTTATTTTGCATGGCAACCAGCTCCTTGAAGAACGGCGCAGACATCTCAAAGCACGAGCTAAACAAGTCACCGACACCAGCTGCATATGTCTTTGGATTGGCGCCCAATATCTTTTTAACGCCACGCAGCTGCGCCAGCGCCGTGAATGGATTTGGTTTGACGCCATTATGATCCTTTGCTAACGATGGCTTATATTGCGGATCCTTCAGGCACATCGTTTCGCCAACTTTGCGCAGTGTTAGCACCGCTGATATTGGTGGCGGCAATGGTGGTGGCTCCGGCACCGTCGACACGGGCATAAGCACCGTCGCTGTTTCCGCTCCACCATTTGCCAATTGTCGTGGCGGTGTCGGTGAATGGGTCGAGGATCGCTGTCGCTGCATTTGATGACAGCGCGCCTTATCGCTGGGCGACGTGTGCAGCGGAAAATGTATGATATTCTCACTGAGTGATCGTCGATGCAACAGTATCTCGGCCTCCAGTTTCTGTGTGGCACGACGCACACGCGATTGCAATATATGCTGATCGTAATCACTACTGTTCTCGGCCAGCAGCCAGTTGGGTGTGCCGGGCGTGGCAGCCGATGCGGATTTACAGCCGATACTCGGTGGAAATCGAAAGCCATCCTCATCGACTTCACGTAATCGGCCTTCGGGTGATGCACTCATTGTACCAACAATCGGTGGCACAGTTGCCTTATCGATGTCACTACTATTTGGCAGGGAATTGATCAATTCCAGCGAGCTGAGCGGACTCGACGTGCACATTGATTCCTGATCGTATTTCTCGGACAGCAACGTCAACTTTTTGGCTGCATCATGGAAAGTTGGTCGACTCTTGGGATCGTACTGTGAAGAAGAAATTTGTTAATTATAATAAATTAATTGATGAATGCCTTAAGTTGTTCATTAACTTACCAGACAACAGTAAAAGGCTAGCCTTAAAAAGACAGGTGGCGTGTCCATTGGACACAGTTCAACAAACGACAGATAATCTAAGCCGAATGATGCGGTACGTGGCATCAAGTCTGGGTCGGCCTCGATGCGTGCGATAATCTCACACTGAATAATGCCGAATGAGAAAACGTCGCTGGTCTGATCATACCACTGGCCTTTTAGACACTCGGGACTAACCCAGTACGGTGATCCAACTGTCTCTAAACGTGATTTGCCGCTGCAATTAAACACAAAATACGTTAATTCCAATGTGAACATCAAAGCATAAAAACAATGAAAAATACAATCGAAATTGTATGCATAAAACAAATAATTATTAATTATCAACCAGATTAGAGGCATGTGATAAGATAACAAAAATGTACTTACGATTTCACTGGTATTTTAGCAGCTAAGCCAAAGTCACCGACAACAGCTTCATATTGTTCATCTGCGAGATGACGAATGAGCACATTCTATATTTTAGGTGTTTTTTTTTATTTTTTGAGACAAAACAGATGTTACATTTTAGTTAAGCTGTTTAAAAAAGCGTTAATTTTTAGTAGCACTTACCTTGCTTGTTAAATCTCGATGGAAAATACCCGCTTCATGAACATATGTCATTCCGCGCGCTATATCCAGCGCCAGTCTTATTTTCTTTGCAGCGCTGAGAAACCGATCTTGGTTGGCCAGCAACTGCTCCAGTGAGCCACCGTTAATGTACTCGGTCAGGGCATGTAGTTGTCCTTCTTGCACACAAACTCCCATAAAGCTATGAGATGAACAAAATAAAAAATACGTTGAGTTAATAAGGTATAAGTAAAAATAAATATACATAGATATAAAAGTAAAATTGAATGGTAAATTTCAATTGAAATAAACACTTGAACAATTATTTTTTTATTTTATTTAGTTGTTTGTTATTTTAATGAGTTTGTTTGAGAATTTTGTTAAGTAAAAATTACTGTTTCTCGAGTGAATGAAAGTATAACGCGAAATTTTGTTAAAAAGCAGGAGCAATGCGAGGAGTCTTATTTTTTACGTTTTTGGACTTATTTCAAAAGTCATTTTATATGTGGAATGTTCATGCTTAAGGTGTCAAATTATTCGCATGAAATTGAATTTATTATTTCAATTAATGAGGGCAGTTCAAGGTCTCTATGCATAATTAATTAATTACTAGGTCTAATTATGGCGTTGAGCTGTTGTTGAACTTTGTTAATGTGGGATTGTGCTGACAAATTGCAAATGTCGTAAGTATATTTTGGTAGAAACATTGTTTGAAAACAAATAAGTTTGGAAGAGGGTTATTATGTTATTATTCATTGTTATTTTCTAGTTAAAGTTTTACTTACCTTAATATATTAGGATGCGATAATTTATTAAGCAACTGAACTTCCCGCAACATGTTAGGTCGATTAGCGCGCAATTGGTTCATTTTCAGCACCATCACCTTGCCGGTTGTACGATGTGTGACCTAGTTAAATAAATTAGATGAGATGATTATGATTAATGATGCATCCTTGAAGTGCACATTTAATTGTTCTTCTGTTTTGCACAAAATTACATTTCGTTTGAGTAACAATCAGAGACACTAAAGATAATTTCTTATTACAAATAAACTGGATAAGTGACTATTGCGTTAAGCTGTTTTGCTTGTGATTTACAGGCGCGTGAATGAGATCATCACTAGGCAATTATTGAACATTTTTTAAATTTGAAAATACTATAAGGAAATATCTCTTAAGGCTGTGTACATTTTAAATTATAACAGCAACAAAATTGAATAAATAAATAGTAATAACTATAAGGAAGGCTTATTTATTGCAGTGAGCCACTAACTGCCTAGGCAATAAAAAACTTGAACTTTCATATTGCCGGACATTCACTATCCAGTTATGGGAGGTGTCCGCCTTGAGCAAAGCAGGCGCAGCAATTAAGTCATCATTTTTTTCAGTATATAAAAAATACATTAAAAAACACTGGCCCATTTAAAAATATTATGATATTTTTGAAATTAGGAATCGGATATACATGTTCTCTACTTATAAAAAAAATTGATAGCGTAAATTACTACATCCACACATGCCGCAATGATTGTTATGTCAACATTTTGACAATGTGGTAGCTCAAATAATTTGGGTGCATGGTATTGTGGTATTTTCACTTTCAGCTGGGAAATGCGATATGGCAATTGCGGAAGTTAAACAACAAGAAAGCGCCAAGCGGCTGCAACAAAAAAGCAGCACCAAAAATATACAAAAAAAATCCTTTTTCCACCAAAACCAAGATGAAGCCGTGTAGTGTAATGCAACAAACCAGTTGCCGGACGCCTGTCACAGACGTCCATTTGAAGCTCTGGCAACATCAGCAGCAGCCGCAGCAGGTAACAAAAACCCGCCTGATGATGATGTTGTTGTTGTTGTTGTTGTTGTTGTTTGTTACACGGACAATTTAGCTACAAGTTTCAAGTCCACTCATTCGGAGATATTCCCAAACTAGTTTTGATGAAACGGCATTGACCACGATTGACATCGATTGCATCGTCAGCGAAATTATTTGAACAATTCCCCCACATGCAATTTGGGCTTTACTGTTAACAAACACCATTTTTAATATGATTTTCAAAAGTTGCGTTTTCGTTTTTCATGTTTGAACAACTTTTCAACGAACTTCGAACGAATGTTGAAAAAGATCGTCTGCTATATTCGATGATGCCCCGTTTTTTTTTTTGTGTTTGTTTTTTTTTTACATTATTTTTGTTAAGCTTTTTGTGCAATCACAAATCTGAACTCAAAAAAGGCATTATCGCTGCAACTCTTGCGAGTTGTCAACGCACAGCACAATGTCACCTGTTGTAAAGAAACGTGTTCGATTACAATTGGAAATACTTCAGCTAAAAAGTCATGCGATTTCACACATATTTAAATTATCCACAAACTGGCAGCAACTGCCACGAGAATATAAGTAATTGTGGCAAGCGGATAATATTATGCCGTTTGTTTTCGCAAAACGAAATTTACAATTGTGTCAACAATAACTTGGCAACAAGTCAGATGATTCTACACTGAAAACAATTAAGTAGAAAGTATTGCTAAGTGGGGTAGATAAACATGATGGTTTTGGTCGATTAAGGGCAAGCATTTAAGCATTTGAGATATATATTTATCAAATTCAGAAATTATATGTCTTATTTAGGGCAATTTTAATTTTAGGGTAATTTAAAAATTCTCTTTGTTTTTTTTTTTCTTTCTTGTCTGAATACTACAATTTCAAACTTAGCTGTTTTCAATTTTTTTGTACAAAAATTTCACCTCTAATATATGATTTTAGAAAAGAATTCAAAGTACTATTTTCATTGTTTCATTATTAATTTTATGTGGAGCTTAAACATTTACTTCCTTCAGTTTGAAAATAAAAGTAGATATTAATTAATAATTTAAATATGCTTTTTGCATTCTTTAGATCAATAAATAAATATCAATAAATAAATATTATATATACTGCCATCTTTGGTCTTCTGGTGTGGATATTATTATTCTTTTTTTTAATACTTAAGTTGCTGGTTTTTCAATAAAATATTGTCAATCAAAAGCACAAAGAGATTGTTGAACAGGAAAAACAACTGGATTGAAGACACACACAGCGCAAAAATAGTTTGTTTGGAAGCTGCAGCTTGTTGCAAGCAAGGTTGTTTTTTTTTTAGAAGTTTATCCAATTAATACTAAATTCCATTCCATATTAATATTGATATTGAGCCGGCAGCTGTAAATATTGTAGTTTTTAGAGGGCCCCTCTTTCCCACTTTACCATTATTCTAGGCATTATCAAGACCAGTTTTTAGACAAAGGGGGTTGGCGAGTGTCGCCACTGTTAACAGACAACAGCACGCTGTTCTGACCAGGTAAATTGAGGTCGTCGCCATTAGCAAAACAAACTGTTAGCCAGTCGGCGGCCGACTGGAATGGAATCTGGCCTAGTTTGCTTTCTTTCACGCCGCCTGCCAAGCGCGTCTGGTCTGTCCGTCTTTGTGTTTATATGTAGACTTCTCCAAGCTGACTTTGCGTTCTTTTCTTTTTGGACATGCTTCTTTTTGCTATTGTGCAACTCATCTGCGGCGTCGGCCAAGCCGGCTAAACGGTTATTTTATCTATTTTTTATTTATGGCTTTATACATTTAACATTTTTCAACAAGTACATTTAACAAGTCGGGCAAAATACGATAGTCATATGGCGACTTGCTAGACTCAAATTTAATTGCCTAATCATGTTGTGATCGTGGCAAGGCGAGCATCAAGTGTATAGTGATACGATGTGGCAAAATAAATATACTCTGATCTTTATCAGGGAGAAGCTACACTCCGAAAAAATCTTGCATCATTTAAGAAAATTGCCCTGAATACTAGAAAGTAATTCTTGTACTTAAAACATATGTATGATAAATGTTACAGTACAAAAATTATTGAAATAATTGAAGAAGTGAACAAATGTAAATAAAACACTTAATCACTTATTTAATTTTTTAAAACTATGCCGCCAAGCAAGGGAACAAATATACTTTATCAATCACAAACTGATTTAAGCTTAAGCTTGTTTTTTCGCAGTGTATGCTGCGTATTTCCATTGCCAATCGATCTTACTACAAGCTTGAACCATAAAACGGTTTTAATTTGAACATGGGCATCTGGCCAAGACATGTGAACTTAAAACCTAAAATATTTGAGCAGCGCCAGAATATGGAATTTATAACTGCATCGCCATGAATTGCAAATTAATTAACTGCTGTAGCAACATTGTTGAATGTTTGTGCAATCTTATCAGAATCACGCAGAACAAAACAACAATAATCGCTTAAGATAATGTATATGTGCACACACAATAATGTTTCAATTTTTATTTTATTTTTGTTCATTTGCCTATCGCAAATAATTTGGTAATTTGCTGCCCCATAATCAGTCCAACAATACGCAAACAAATGAAATGAAAAATAAACGTTTTATGTGTGTATTTCGTAGGCGTAATCACATTTAATTATACATGTGACAGCAAATAATTTAATAATACACATAACGTTAATTGTACTGACTTAAAGTATTTCCATTTGTGTCGAGGAGTTTGGTTGCAAGACTTTACACAACCATTTATTGCATCGATTGCATATAACTAATCGTTTTGAATATGCTGTTTTTGTTGTTGTTTTTGCATTTTATGTGATTTTAATTGTTAACGGAAAAGCGAAAGAGTTATGTAAATGTTTGGGCTCGTCTGTATCGGTTTACTTTTGATCAATACTCATGTTTAAACACCTATATCGTACGTTGAGCAAGCAGATAGAAAGAAAAGAGAGATGGCGATACAGATAGAAAGAGAGAGGTATACAGAGATACACCCATCAACTAATATGTTTATATATACAAATACCACATTTTCAATCATCTTTACGGGCAGGCAAGCATGCAGGCAGCTGAGCCAGTACTGAGTGAGTGCAACTAACAATAAACTAGTTTGCTGCAAAATGGACTGAGGCTTGTTTACAACTGATGGGCTTTTTACCTAGAAGCTTAATTGAGTTTGCATTTAACATTTTATCTCTCTCGTGCTTTGTTTTTCTATGGGCGCCTTTTTACGATTATGCAACACACAACACACAGCGTAAAAATCAATTAGTTTTTGTCCGCCTTTTGCCTATGTATATCAATACTAAGCAAAACAAAAATTAAGCGAAGACTGCCTGCTGTGTTAAATAAATAGTCAGCACAATGTTTATTTCTTGACGTGCCTCAGAGTGTTGTGCTATGGACATACTTTAATTTTGGTATGGCAAGCACAGCCATAAATTGAATCGTTATCTTAAAATCGATAAGAATCAATTACCGATGAAAATCACAATATCAAATATACTACTTTAGACCTCGTATGAAATGCGCAGATAAAGTTTATTTCATTCTTATTGATAAGTATCGCAGGAAATAGTAGCGAAATCAACGATTTCAATGTTTTGCCACTGTAAACAGCTACAAACCCCACCCCATTCATTAGATCTTAATCCTATTTACTACTATTGGCATCAGAAACTTGGTCAGAAGTATGCACTTACATGTGAAATTAGGTAGAAGGACAAGAGGAGGCCCTAATAGACAGTAAGAACATTTTTAAATAAGCTTTAAGACATTTACTTGACATACAAGATTGTACAAAAATTTGGAAACTTATGTTTAAATACGTTTTATATAATTGAGTAAGTATAAAAACACCATTAAGACTAAGGTTTGGCCCCTATATTTATATTACTTAAACACATCCTATTCCTGCTTTTTGTTTTTCACAATATTAGTAATCGAATGATTTCGCAATGATACTCAAGCGCAATTGGTTTTTATTTTGTATTGCTATCGCTGTGATAGTAAATTTCACAATTGAAATATTTCTTAACTATTAATTTTACAAGCTTACTAATACGCTAATCGAAAATCAACTCATAACTCAACAATGAATTACAATATGCTAAAAACTTTTCACTTTACGGCACTTGACGAACGAGCAATTATGAATACATAACTAATTAACTAACGTATAAATATGTAACATAATCTCATAAGTTCAATAACAAAACTTCACATGCACTCGGCTTCACAAAAAAAAATAAAAAAAAATAATAATACAATAATAAAACAAAATTTTTGCAAGGCACCAAGCCGTGGTAAGTATAAAAGTCAAGTAGAAAAGTGAAATGCTGCTACTGCAAAATAAGAAATAAATAATTGCTTTTTACCCCACACACACACACACACATACTCAAGATAGGAGTTGTAGCAGTTTTGGAGTAGGTACAGTTGGCTGCACAAATCAAGCAATGCAGGGTAGGCGAAGGAGGAGTTTGCAGGGGGGCTAACGGTATGCCGAGCAAGCAACCAAGCCGCGCATCAGAGCTCATTCAATTTCACATTTCAAATGTGAGAGAAAAAAAAACAACAACAAAAAAAACACACACACAATGTATATTATTTTGTTGCCAATGGTGTTGGCGTCTTCTGTTTGGTTTGTTCGCGCTCTTTAGTTTCGTTTCAAAAAAATCACCGGTGGAAATTAACCGTATACAAGTTTTTACATACTTATCCCCATATGATATGTACAATGTATATTGAAACCCCTATCAAGTACAATAACCCCCCCAATACTTCCCACACACACACACACACTCACACAGATACACATACACAGTCACACATTTGTAATTTTTGTTTCATTAATACTTGTGAGCAGTTGTCGCGTGCAGTTGAAATAGAAAGTGTGCATCAATTGCATTGTTTTTTGCAATGCATCATGCTAAAATAAATGGCAAAAGAAAATCATGTTTATTTTATTTATTTATTTTTTTTTTTTTTTGGCTATTTATGGCTTGGAATCACCCAATAAAAATAATAAGCTTAACACTTAACAAATTTAAACCTTGTTCATGTGCGTTAAATCTGAATTATTTGACTGAGTGACTCCCCCACAATTAATAAAAATTTAAAATATTAAAACCCTACTCTATGATACTCCATGATAATATATAGTTAATAAATCATTTAATGTAATTGTATTTTATTTGTCGTTATTAATTGTATTACCTTCTTCAGCTTTTTTTAAATTAGATTTAGACATTTTAATTTGAACTATTAAGTAAATAAATAAATACAAAACAGATCGTTTAAAAAAAATGTGAATTACTTTTAGTTCACAAAGCAAATAAATGAGTCTTATTGTAAAGCATTGTTTAAAAATTGTCAGCTACTAAGTCCACATTAAACAAAACAATAAAAAATAATTTAATGATTGTCATTAATTATTTTTTTAATTGACGGCCGTTGAGTCTACAAAAAAACAGCCAAAAAAATAAACTAATAAGTGACTAATATTTGAACAAATGTTTCTGCCTGCATTCTTGCTTAACAAACCCTAAAATTAATGGCAAGTGTTGTGCACTTGATGTGCACATCAAAAACCGACAATTGCTGTCTTCATTGATATACTGTAGCCCCTTTATGTGCCTTACATACATAAATACATACATACAATCATGTTTAGCGAATGTGTCTACTTTTTCATCACACACCTTAACAAGCATATATGCATTATATATGCATATTTTTGAAAGATTCTCGAAAGCAAGCAACATCGTAAAATTATTTGGCACACTTACAAATCGTAGCAACATTTTGTGGGCAGATCACGCGACGTGGGGCGCGTGTAGTGTAAAAATAGCTGCAAGTGGGTGTTTGGCAGCTATACACACATCGGAGCTTTACAGATGACACATAACACGATATTGGGCATATAATGATAAGGCCCATACACACCCACATACATACAACATTCACATAGCTAAGCACGTAATGAGCAAGGGCAAATTTTTGTAAACTAAGTTGATGTAAACACTAAAAAGCGCGAGTAAATAAAAAAAAACATAACTGGGAGTGAATTTAATTCCAAATTAAAACATAGAAATCACACGTATATATATATATATATATGTCTCCATGCTGGACGCGCACGCAATTGCTGCAGCCGATGTGGCAGCTGCATGTGCAACCAGTCGTTTATTTTTTGGGTCCTAACTAACTAAGCAAACAAACAAGCTAACGGCAAATATTCCCATTTTGCTAACACAAACACCATTTAACGTTACAATTTGTTTTCATTTGCTTTCTTTTTTTTTAAGTAAGTTGATGTATAAAAATGATTTAGGCAAACAAGTAAAATATAAAAAGACTTTTATTAATGGCCAGAGTTGTGAAATACCATTAAACGTTGAACGTCCTGTCCTGTCAAAAAAACTGTCTTCTCTTAATGAATATTGATTTGTTTTGTTTGAGCAAAAGAAAAACGCATGATTCACTTAGTGGACAGTATTTAAAAAAAAAGAAGATTATTCTATTAACTAAAAAATATCTTATCAATAATTTTACATAACATTTGAAGTGTTTATAATACAGGTGTGCAATACTGCAATACTGGAAACAATATCAAACACATCACAATAGGCACACACCAAATGATTACGGTGCTGATTGGAATTGTGTTTGTGGTTGCCTGATCTTATGTAAGACTTTTGAAGACTTTCGTTTGGATTGGCTGCTGTTGGCTGCTTTTTTTGCTATTTTTTTTTTCTTTTTTCTATTAAACGTTACAGCTTTTGTTATTAAAAGTGTTTTTGCCGGCTGATTAGTGCGTTAAGCATTTTTTTGTTGTATTTTTCGCAAAACTAAGCGTATTGTTATGTAAATTGATTTTCCTTTCAAATCGTATTGTGTGCGTTTCTTTTTTTCAATCAGGTAAAGCAAATTTAAGTCAAAAAAAAAAAAAAAACTACTGCACTATTTAATCAAATTATGGTCGTTATATTTTTCTGCTTAAGTTTACGATATGATTTTAGTAAATAATCTTGGCAACAATTTAATTACGTCGACACACTTCGATTGCAGCAGAGACGCGGCAAAGCACAGTATTAAAGGCAAGCCATAATTATAAATTACAGTTAATCCTAAATGTGAACTTTCTGACTTGCAGCTACCGACGCGATCAGATGCGATCCGGAAATGTAATCGAATCATCCAAGCAATAAAAAAAAAAATGGAATGGAATAACGGACAAGTGAACGCACCTCACACACAACACACACAACATTAGGATTACTCCGCATCCAGACGTCATGGAGACCGCAGAAAGGTATTTTATTGTGTATTGTGTATGCATATGGAACTTTTATTCATTGCATTATGACGTCGACCACGTGAGAAATGCGCACGCAAAAGCTGAACACTCAACTATATGAAAATAAATTGTTTATCAATTACGAAAAATTGTTTAAATACAAAATGTGCACATTTCACTATGAAAGTGAATTTTAGTTTTTTCTTTTTTGTTGCTAATATGAACTTATCAATGAATAACAATAAACACCAGTGTGTATTATTTTCTTCTTTTTTTAAACTTTCATCAAAGAAAAAATACTTTGTATCTGAACTGAAGGGCCTGTAACGTTTTTTCCATGGCGTCATTGTTATAAGCATGCATGACAAAATATTTAATAGAAAATAGTAACGAAATTTGTCTATACAAATTTTTCAAACATTCAAAACTAACGAAAATGAAAGTTAAAGAGAATTGTATACCCTTGATGACATTTAAAAATTTGAATGAGTTTATTTCGCAGTGATTTTGTTTATGGTTGAATCGTTTATCATGTGATACAAAAGATGTCTGTGGCAATTAATTATATTGAATGTGCCCCTTTGTTTTAGATAAGCAAAATTAAATAATCATGTAGATGTTTAGTAGCATTGTCATTATCATTATCAGCCAAAAAACCGGTTCAAGTTGTAATTTATTTTGTAACTTAACAAAGAACAAAAAAAATAATGAAAAAAAAGAAACAGTCTGCAAAAAAGGTATATGAGAACCAAAAGATTGCATTTTTGAACCAAAAAGGGGTATTTTCAAAAGTAAGACGCAATATATATTAATCATGGCTGTACAAGTTCAATTAATATTTTTGAATATAACCCTTATTGACTTTTCTCACTCAAATACACAATCTGGAAAATGTTTAACTGATAGATAGAATTGGGCTTCAACAATGTTATCAGTCAAATTACAGAAGTACAGATTAAAACCGAAATGCTTACAATTCAACAAAGAACAGAATAAATCAACAGTCGACGCAGTCTACAAGAATAACATATGAATACAATAAGATTGAATCGTAATTCTCATATCTAATTTTCAAAAGTAAAACGCCATATTTCTTAATCATGGCCAAAAAAATTCTAAAGCAATGAGAAAAGAAGAGATAATCAAAAGTTGAAGCGTTCTAGCTAATTTTTTAAACGTTGTAATACGTTTTAGGTGCACAAGTTTCTAACAGCTTTTAAAATGCTGTTTTAATAACTGAAGCGCCTTTTAATTATGAAGAGCTGTTTAGAAAAAACTTTCTAAAGATTATTGTATATGTATGTAAGCATACATTTCACAGATTTGTATGTAAAACATAAAGCCATGTTTCTGGTTACAGCTCGGTATATCCAAAAAGTAGTTAATATGAAAAGTATTTTCTAAGAGCTTATTACTATGCATGTATTTTTTTGATAAAAGCCAATTTGAAAAAGAAAAAAGTGTTTCGCCACTTACCCGATAAACCTCCGAGAAAAAACCGGATCCGATTTTCTCCTTGACAAAATCATCAACCGAATATAGGGCTGAGACAGCCGTACGCAGAGCCTTGCACGACGAGCCGGTGACAAGTCGATCCGAGGATATAGTGCGTGTCACTGGTGGCGGTGGATGGCCGTTGGTGACGCTACCGTTAATGGGGATATTAGCGTTAGTCGCATTACTGCTGTCCTTATGGAGCACCGAGGATGTCACATCAGCCGGGAACATATCACCATTTGCCTTCTCCTGCAGGCCGGCAACTCTGTACGCCGACGATCCACACATGCCCGATGTGTTGTCCTGCCACAGGAACGGATTGGAGGAATCCACCTGATCGCAGGATCTATCCTGCTTTGTGATGCTGCCGCCATTGATGTGGTTTTCCGGCGGACCGGGGCCACTGTGTTGGTTTAGGCTCATTTTTATCAGCTACGACGTATTTTGTTGTTGTTAATTATTGGAAGGATTTTCTTTTTTGGCTGGATTAAGCTGCGCTTGTTTCTGGCAAACTCACATAAGAATCACTCACAATGGGTGGTGGTATAGGTTGGTGCAACACGAACACGTTGCAAGCAAGCCGGTCACCAATTAGTTGATCGTGGCACAGCAGTTACAAAAACTACAACTATTTGGCCAAGTTAATTGACAACTATGTGAGAAACTAAATACAAATTAATTCACAATAATTTTGTATATGTATTTCTGATAAATGACAAAAAAAAAAGCAGGAGCTGTACGTTATTTGTCAGTTTGGCACAGAATTGAACGGAAGATTTGACTCAAAAGGAAGCGCTCTGGAAGTCTATGGAGGAAAAGAAAAGAAAATAAATTTTAGTAAAGAAATTGAACAATAATTTGTATTTAATATGCACACTATTTTTATGTTAGTTGAACAACCTTCATTAAAACGCCTCGCAAATAATTATAATCAATATGATAATTATAAATTTTGCTCAATTTTCAACAAAATCTATATTATCTCTGTTAATTGATCGTGTGCTGTTTTGCTTTAGCTTAAGTGCGATTTAAAAAATTGTTCGTATAAACATTAATTACTTAGCCAAATATTTATGGTTAGTCCACACGTGCGCACACAGTGCCTACAAAAAATTAATTTGCACTTGTATTAATGGAAAGCTTACAAAATATTGCTTTAATGTTTTGTATATTGAAAACCTTTGAATGCAAAAATATTATATCCCCAAATTATGAGATCGATTATCTAATTGTGTATTGAATAGGATTACTTGTTTTTATTGCGATTAAAAGATAAAGTATAATAATAATCTAATATGCTGAAATTATTGCCGACATAGATCAAGACATTTTTCAGATCAATTTTTTTGATATTAATTATTTTTTTTATTATTATTTGAATTATTAAAAACATTTGTCAGATTTAAAATCATTTACGATTCCTTTGAATAACAAATATTTTTTTTATACTGAACCCTAAATGTCATGGATTTGGATTCAAAAGTAAAGATTCAAAGAAGACAAGTCTAATAATAACACAAAAGGATTATTTATTAATAATAATTACCTAATTACCTTTCAAAATGGCTTTGCAATCATTCACGATTTTCAATTTCTTTTGAATATAATAATAGAGATTATCTTTATTTTTGATAGAGACATTTTAAAACCAATACTATTTTTCAATATTTTTGGAAAACATTTTAAGTCTCAATTCCAAATTAAGGACTAGAATAGAATAGACTAGAATTTTTAGGATTTTATTAAATGCATGTCTAACAAAATACTCTTCTAAAGACAGATTATTATGTTGGTGTTATTTTTTCTTCCGTTGCTATACTACACAAATCTATATTTTAGTTTGCTTTCTTACGAAGCAAATGGAAAAAAATCAATATTTTTTGTTGACATCTTTTGGCTTTTGCGATCAATAAAAGCAAGAATAATATTTGTTTGCTCCGCAGATTTATTTTTTGGTGGTAACATATACCAAAATTATGTAAATTTACGTGCTTAAGTTAGGTACCTTCTTTTAAATTGGCTCATGGTTAAATCGGAATATATAAAACATGATCTGAATAGTTTAGGTGAAGCATTTCAATGTTAATATATATATATAAATTGATAAGATTTCAAATAAGTACTGAACGAACTTTGCCCAGCTCACATCTCAATGGGAACGATAATTGACTATTTTCAGATAATAAATATTTAAATTTAGCTTGCCTTAAACTTCGCAAACAGGTATCTTTATTTTATTTAGTATTCACGGGTGCGCGTGATTTAAAGTGACGTGAATTGAATTGAATTGAATTGCAGTGCAATTTCAGAGTTATTTGCTATTTTGATAACACTTTTTTTTGCAATAAAAAACCAACAGCAAAAACTTTATTTTAAACAACGAATATATTCGAGAATTTGTAGCCACCAGGGACAGTCGCCGCAGTACAATGGAACTGCGCTATCGTCGCTTTTGTACCTTCAACTGAACTGTGCCGAAAAACGACAAAAAAAATCCACAAAATATATGGTTTGTGGTTAGCGAATACAATCGCGAGCAGCTGCAAGGACTGATAAACAAATGATGATGACATAACAAATAGTTGCCTGTTGTGTGTGTGTTCTAATCGGAAATATTATGACAACAGCATCAAGTTGGCAATTTGATTTCATTTCTTTATCAGCAAACCTTGAGATAAGATAATGGCAAAAATAGCCGAGCAAATCGAAAACTTGGCCAGAAAACTTATCACAAAAAGTTTTAATAAAATACCTCGGAATGTTACTGCGAATTTAAGGCATTACAGAAACACATAAAAAATAGTCAAGAATTTGTTTTTTTTTATTGCTTAAAGCACTCGCGATCTTTTAGTAGAAAAATATCAGGAGTATCAGCAGACTAGCCTTCCACACTGGATCACCATTGCTTGAAGACTGTGTGCCATTTTCGCGATTTTCTCACACATTTCCCGGATATTGCACAAAGACAATAAACTCTTTTATTTCCCCCTTCCCCTTTTTGAGTCAGCGCACAATAAAATGACAATAATTAAGAACACAATGCAAACAACTGATGATAAAGTTCTATAAACAAAGCGATCTAGAGTTTTTAAGAACAAAAACACATAAGACGCAAATGGGCCACTGTAGGAAGAACGAGAGGGACTCAGAGACCAGACACAGATAAACAAAAACAATTTAAATAGTCACACAGTGGAACAATTAGTTTAAAATCAAATCAAAAATCTTTTTTTACCCAATTGGAACTTTTGACAAAATGGGAAATAGTCTGCAGCGAAAGGCATTTTTTGAAAGTAGACAAATAATATTGGGATATTTACTTGTCAATTTATTTGATGTGCAAAGAATTTACTCAAGAATTTTTAAGTTGTCGAATTTTTTCAAATATATATTTACACTGTAAACTGTAAATTCTTGCACTGTGCAAATGTGTGTACTTCGAGGCTTGAGAATTAAGTAAATTAGCTTTATAATGCAAAAAAAAAAGAAAATTGTTTTTGCCTGGTTTATTTTCGACTTCAAGTGCAAGTAGAATTAGAAATTAAGAAGAGAAAACTACAACTAAACCAGAAGACGAACATCAAACGACAGAGCAAAAAAAAACAACTAGTGCAGGCACACACACATATACGTAGTGAATATGCAGCTGGCATCAAGCGAAAAAAGGTGCAAAACGGAAACTACAATTGGTGCTTGGCCGCCGCCGACCACCACCACCAAATCCAATAAGCATCACACTGAATCACTCACACTGACTTCAAATGCACCAATCGTTTTACATATATACGCACACACAAGCACATACAAATAAATGAATGAATGAATGCATAATAAGAAGTGAAACATCTGTCGCCGCATTTTGCACTTTACGTTAAAAAGTGTCTTTCCAGTAAAAAGAAAAAAAAAGAGAAAAATACGAGAAAAGAAAAAGAAAAGAAAAAGAGAATGCAATTTGATGGTATTGGAAAACGAGACGATGAAGCTTCTTTCCCATCATCTGCGCTTAGTTTGTGTTATTTTTACATTTCCGCTGCTTACAAAAATATTTAGATATGCGTGTGTGTGTCTGTATAGCTCCCCGCATTAAAACAGCATTCCAAGCGCACACCGACACACACACATACACAGCCAGACAGACATAAATGAGGAGGCGGAGCAAAGGGCAGAAGCAGAGCAAAACTTATGTATCATATGCATAATAATTACAGATATTTATTTAATATATATTTTTCTAAAAATACACACATCTATTTAAGAATTATATAGGGAATATTTAATAATATTTTGTTACAGAAATATTGATGTACTGTCCCAGGCAAAGGTCAAATCTATGGGCAGCAAACGCTTCCGACGAAAATGCAGCAGAAAAGAGAATGAAACATGTACCAAGTACTTACATATACCAACACACATCAGCACAGACCAACAACACAGACACAATAAAGCAGAGACGCCTACACATACACTCGTTGCATACAAATGCAATTTTAGATCCCATTTAAAGAAAAATTCCGAATTAATGTTTTTTTTTATTTACTTACAAACAAAACTTAATACAAATAATAACAATGTTTGTATATATATATATTTACCAGTTATATTTGTTGTTATAATCCAATAAGTGCGTTTTGTGTATGTGGTTTTTTCTTTTTGGCTGCAATTGTATTCAAATTTGAAATTAAAACACAATCACAAGATGAACACAAAATTACAACTTTTTCTTGGGGCTTGGAAGCAAAATTTCACTTAATTTAATGTCTTCGTTTTGTTTACATACATTTATACATATTTATTTGTATCTATGTACGTTTTCTTTATAGACGACATTTTTCTATTATGCACTTAACGGGCCCACATTCCGATTCGGTAAGTATTTATAATGATGTGCAAAGTTATATATATGCAAAAAAGAGGCAATGAGTATTTTTTGTTTATTATTTGTATTTGCAATCGCGTAAAATCGTATGCAGATAACTCACGACGCGAACCCACGTCAAGCTTCGCTTCTGTCTCGATTACTTTAACATATTAAATTCGCAAGTGTGACCGCACTAGGCCAACGCAAATATACCGACCGCTAACAGTGCAATACTTAAATATGGTATTTTTTTATTTTGCCATTAAAATACTTTATTTTATTTTTTGTTTTGATCAGCATATTTGGACATCAGAATTGGTTTATTTTAACAATAAATTGAAATTTCCTTATTGTAATAAAAAGGCTACTTATGTTTTTTAATGAACTTCATATACTTTTTGGCATTAAAATTGTCCTCAACTTCGTCCATAATCTTGACCTTCTTTCGCGGCTTTCGAGCCTCTAAGCGAGCCTTGCGCTCCGCATCGGACAGTGTGCTCAGATCCAGTGGCAGCTGAAATTTTAAATGTTAAGAAATAACATTCATTCATCCCACCGCTTATGTAATTTACCTTGATTATTTTACGTGGTTCGTGATATCGAATGTTAATCGTAGATCCATCGGGCTGCACAACAACTGTTGGGTATACGCGACAATATACAGATCGATGTAAACGCGTCACGGATGCCGTTGCCGATGAAAGCGCGCGAATCTGTTGCAATCCTTGTGGTAAAAGTTTCAACATTTTAATTCAAGAACAATTGCTACAATTACAATTGCTTCACAACAGCAATAACAAGAGACCAGTGTGACCAAATGTTGAAAGTAACACATATGTTATGCCATCGATTGTCGACTTTAACTATTCGATTGGCCTGACTGTCGATAATAAGTCTTTTATTGAAGTAAGTCGCGTGAAAATTTGCCTGTAAGAATTATACATAATAATTTAATAAAAAAAAAGGTTAAAATCAATTCACAAAACTCAAATTGCAGTGCACGCTTTTAATATAATATAATATAATTTATAGGTAGCAATTCTATGTATTTGTAGTACATTTTGTGTTGCGACTAAAATTACATAATTGTTGCAAAAATCATTTTGACTGCAAACTGAAAATAAGCCAAACTTTTTGGAACTTTGAAGATAATCGTGCATAAGTGTATTCCACTTGCTTGACTAAATTACCAAAACAATTTTAATTTCTAGCATAAAAATGGCCGCTCGCCGAATTGCCGCATCTTCCGTAAACTGGTCCGCACTCGCGGAACGCGTTCCGGCGAACCAAAAGAGCAGCTTTGGTGCCTTCAAGACGAAGTCTGATATTTATGTGCGTGCCGTGATGGCAAATCCGGAGACACCGCCAAAGATCGACTGGGCCTACTACAAGCGCCTGATTCCCGTTGCCGGCCTCGTCGATACCTTCCAGAAGCAGTATGATGCGGTTTCGGTGCCATATCCCAAGGACAATGTGTCTGCTCAGGTGGATGCCGAGATCAAAGAATCCCAGTCGGAGATTGGCTCGTACAAGAAGTCGTCGGAGCAGCGCATCCAGAACTATCAGAAAGAGATTGCCCATCTGAAGGCATTGCTGCCATACGACCAGATGACCATGGAGGATTATCGCGATGCATTCCCAGACAGCGCTTTGGATCCCCTAAACAAGCCCACTTTCTGGCCACACACGCCCGAAGAGCAGGTCGGTTACAAGTCCAAGGAACAGCTGGAGGCTGAGGCACAGGGACACCATTAAAAGAATGGAGTAGCATCAATAATTAATTGTTTTTGATTCGAAATGTAAACATTAATTTAGTTGTTCGAAACTGAAATAAAATCTTAGAAATCGAATCGAATTAAAATTGCTCAATTTACAAGTGGACAGTTCTGCGAGAGCCAGTTCACGCATATCGATAGGTTATTGAAAAGATATATTTCCAAAAAAAGCATGCAGTACATTTAAGCTATTTTGCTTAACATTACTTATAAACAGTTATTAATGGTAATTTTTAATAAAAATTTATACACTTGCAATACTAGCAAATCTCGTTATATATTTTAATATCGACTGATCTCTGAACTGGCTGAACTCTTCATGCGCTCCGTTCCAGTTAACAGTGGTTCGCAGCACACACACACATAAATGCACTAAGGAAATTTTAGCAGCAGCAAATAATAAAGTAAAACAGCTAAATTCAAAGACAAACGAAGACGAAAAAAAAGACGACGGCGGCGTTGCATGAACTATTTAACAATTTTGCTGTGCAATCGAAAACAGACGATGCTCTCGCGCCGGAGCAAGGACAAAACGCAGGCACACAAGGAGGGCGTCGTCGGTAAGTATGTGAAAAAGGAGACGCCACCGGAAATACCGGTGATCAATGTGTGGACGTCCTACACGGATCAGGGGCACCACAATCAGCGGAATGCGGCTGCCGCTGCTGCAGCAGCGAAAAAGAAGTCGCTGCAACGCTGCGCGAGCAGCTCGCCATCGTGTGAATTTAAGCAGCTGCGCAGCTCGAGTAGCAGTCGCAACACGTACTCCTGCAACGATGCCCAGCCGGATTATTATCATGCGCGACGCGCCCAAAGCCAGCTGCCACTGAACAACACCAATAATAATGCTGTGACACATGCTCCAGCACAATTTCGGGGCGCCAGTAGTAGCAGCCAGCTAATGTTGCAGGGCAACAACAATTACAACAACAACAACTATGTGAATATTGAGCAAATGGAGCGGATGCGTCGCCAGCAATCGTCGCCGTCGTCATCGCCATTTCAGCGCAGCTATTCCACGCAGAAGCATTCGCAGTCGCATCTGCCCACGACTAGCTATGATGCAGATCAGGGCTTGCTTAGCGCATCCTATGCAAATATGCTACAGATGCCACGACAACAAGCAGCCAACTCTTCCGTCTCTTCCTCTTCACCGGCACAGTTTGCGTTGCAACAGCAGCAGCGATTGCAACAACAAAATGCCTATGGTTCCATGCTGCGTTTCGATGCCTCTACCGTCGCCGCCAAAAGTCATCAGTCGCGTTATCCACTCACAAGGTAAGGATTGGGTTTGCTTTCTGCTTTCTTTAATCTATATTCCTTGCAGATCACCCATGGAGCAGCAACAGCAATTGACTGGCTATTCAAGTGATTCGTATCCTATCTATGAGAATCCGTATCGTGTCTCCTCGATGCGCGCCACTCAATCCCAGCGCTCCGAATCTCCCATATACAGCAACACAACTGCATCCTCAGCGACGCTGGCTCAACAACAACAGCATCATCATCATCAGCAGCAGCAGCAGCAGCAACAGCATCAACAGCATCCACATCCACATCAGCATGCGCATCTGCATCCACATGCACATGGCCATCCCCATCATTTGCCTGTACCTTCCATCGGCTCGTTGGGCGGCAGTTCGAGCAGCGTTCGTGGCGCCTCCGCCTCTGTACAATCGCTGTATGCACCGCCATTAACACCGCCGGCATCGAATGCGTCCTCGACGGATGCGAACAACGGCAATGGAGCACTGCAAAAGGTGCCGTCACAGCAATCGCTGAGCGAGAGCGAGGAGTTGCCACTGCCACCCGGTTGGGCCACACAATACACACTGCACGGTCGCAAATATTACATTGATCACAATGCGCACACAACGCACTGGAATCATCCGCTGGAGCGCGAAGGTTTGCCGGTGGGTTGGCGTCGTGTCGTCTCCAAGCTTCACGGCACCTACTACGAGAATCAGTATACGGGCCAATGCCAGCGACAGCATCCTTGTCTCACCTCCTACTACGTTTACACAACGTCCGCGGAGCCACCGAAAGCCATTCGACCGGAGGCAACAATGTATTCACCGCCGTCGCACACCCACAACGCTTTGGTGCCGGCGAATCCTTATCTGCTGGAGGAGATACCAAAATGGTTGGCTGTCTATTCGGAGGCGGACTCCACAAAGGATCATCTGCTGCATTTCAATATGTTTAGTCTGCCCGAATTGGAGGGTTTCGACAGCATGCTGGTGCGTCTCTTCAAGCAGGAACTGGGCACCATTGTTGGCTTCTACGAGCGATATCGGTGAGTTGAATTTGACTATATAGATATAGTCAATATCAATATTTATTCTTAATTCTCCTAATGATTTGATTTGCAGACGCGCTTTAATCCTCGAGAAGAATAGACGTGCTGCACACAGCAACAGCAAGCAGCAGTGATTAATCCTGAACTGGTATATATATATGTATATATATATATATATACAAATATATACATGGAATATGTTACAGAATACTCAGCTATAGTTGCCTGAAACTGTGCCTTTGTTTTGCTGCCTACACACTAAGAACGCCGCATCCTAATCCCACAACATATCTTTATATATAATTTCTAATTTATTTATTCAATATTTTCGCATAATATCAGTTTGTAAACTGTGATATTTAATTGGAATTTTGAATGTTTGCAAAATTGTATCAAGTATATATAAGTAACTGACCAAATAAGTTGTGAATTTATTTAGTTATGTTCAGTTAGATTCCTTGATATTTAATTTATTATTTATTAGATGCGGCTTGTTGTGCATGTGTGTGCCTGTGTGCATATTAAATAACTTTTTTTAGAAACTGTTAAAATGTGTTCAATATGATTTTTGTTATCTCGTCTAGTTTTGCTGATTACTATTTACAATCGTGACTTTAGAAAATGGACCTGCAATCTGGAAGTGAGGTAAGCTAATCTTATCTCAGAAATGCAATTTAAAAGTGTTTCAATAACATTCGTATCATAATTTTAGACAAAAACGCTAGAATCAAGTTCTAGCTGAAAATTGATATTCATTTCCTTCTTCATTTATTTGTAAAACAGTCTTCGCTTTATACCAGTAAACGATAGTTATTAATATGGCATATAACCATAAATTAATAAATGTTTTCAATTTCACCAGAATTTGTATGAACTTTGTAGCTTTTAAATGTTTATGAATCAAGTTTAACGATTCAAAAAATGATATTTAATAGATATGCATTAAATGAGATTAAATTTTATAAATGTTTTTCAAAAATTTTTAATTTTTTAATTTGCTATCAATTCAATATAGAAAATAAATTAATAAATAATATAAATTAATAAAAGGTAATCTTTAAATGTTTATTTTAATTTTAATTTTTTAACATATAGTTATGCTATGCGTACTGATATAACAAGGAAAAGTTCGAATGTTTTTTAAGTAGCCATAACAATTATTTGAATCACATAAACCTTGTTTGTTATTAATAAACAATCAATTAGCATTGACCTAGAGCCAGCCAGCCTTGAAACTTAGTTAATAGGCCACACCTGTTATATGCTATGACAATATTCTCATCTAATATTATTTTATTTCTTCAGAACTTCATATATCTTTGAATTATAATAAAAAAAATTTTAAGCAAAGTGCAGCTGTTCTAAAGTTATTAATAATGATAGCTGTTTCATCATTGAAACTAAAATTAGAAGGACAAAGAAGAAAGAATATGAATCAATTGTTTTATTAAATGTATAAATAATTGTAAGTCTAATATATATAATTAAATAATTTTTGAGATCATAAAAAATGTATATTGCTTATAATATTAATATAACAAATAAATAATAATAAAATTAAGTACTTTTTAAAATCAAATTAAGTTTTGAAAATAATTTACAAACATTTAATTTTATAATATTTAAATAAATAAAACGAGTTATTCAATTACGCACTTAAGAGAAACCAAAATGAGTGTAAATTTTTTTTATAAATGTGAAATAACACGAATTTACATATAAACTCGAATTTAAATATAAATGTGAAGTGCAAAAACCAAATACCAATAAACCAAAAAAACCAAAACAATACAAAGCAAATGCTTCAATCGTTTGACGTACGTTTGTTTGCCAGCTTTGCTTGCTTGCGCTTGCGATGGGAAATTATCAACGGATTTTCTGTGTGTGACTTCAAGTATAAGTATAAGCTGTGCAGTTTGGCGTCAGTCAGTATCTTGACAGTCAGTCGGTCAGTCGGCCGTTGTTGCCATCGTTTAAGCAAACACACGCACGCATTAATTACAGTTCGGGGCATCGGCATCAACAAAGCCAACAACAAGCCTGGTTAATTAAAAAACAGTTAAACACAATGTTTTCGGAGTGCAAAACAGACGCGATGATTAATTCGACTTGTGCATGAATTAAACTCAATATCCTGCGTGATAAGATACAAATTACTTAAATTCTGTAACGATTAGTGTGGTTTTTGTTCAGAAATCCGTCGATTTCGAGTGCTTTCCAATTTACAAAAGTTGCCAAGTGAAAGTTCTAATCCGGCTGGGGAAAAAAAAACAATAAATAAAAACAGAGTTAAAATTTTTTTGCTGAAGCTCTGTTTTTTTTTTTATTGTTTATTTATACATTTTGTCAAGTCAGCAAAGCGCTCTTTTTGTATGTACACATGTTTTTTATTTTAATATATATATATATCATTCTTGCTGGCAGATTGAGCTCAGTGAGAATTGCATTTAATATCCAACGTGGCCAGTTTTTTCTTTGATCGGTTGTAATTCTAATTAGACCGGTATTTTGATGTGCTGTGTATAATTCAGATATCTTTATCTTTATCGGCTTGTCAGAATTGCCCAATTAATACACCCGACAGCAATAAGCCGATTAGCGTTATCAGCCAAGTTATTTATGTTCTGGCTGTATTGTATATATACTATTTTTTTTTTGCAACATCATCTGTAATAATAAATGAAAATAAAATAGAGCTTGTAATTTTTTTTAGTTGCGAGACTGGTCATTTGTAACATGCGGCAATTTGAGTTGTACTTGAGAACCACTCCATAAAACATGACAATACTCATTGCTATTATCACTGATTTGCAAACGTTTGTATACATTTATATATATAGCAATTTATGTAAATAGTTGTTGGCTCAGCGTGTGCGTATAAAAAATATAGATTTTTTGTTGTTGGTCGCACAACAAAAGGTCGCCGTGAAGTTGTAACAATGTTAAAAAAAAAACAAACGCGCAAGCAATTTCAAGTGTCAATCAATAAATTAATAACAGTTTTTGTCCGGCTTTCAGTTTAAGCCACGCAGATATTTGTTTTATTCTTCTTCATTTTTAACAGCCCTTTAATTTAACCGCATTCTCGCCATTTTCAATTGATTGAACCATATTTTTTTAAACTCTCAATCAACGCATTGCAGATGCAATCAACTAAATACATATATATATTTATATATATATAAATAGATTGTATATGACGATGCTGATTGGAGTTTGAGTGGCAGATGTTGATTTCAGTTAAGTAAAACAGAATCTTTTACACATATATCATCATCATCAGCAAAAATAACCACATTGTTTCTTGGTGTATCTTCACAAGAATCTGTTGTAATTTGAGCAGGATCAACATCTGGCCCAAAAACAATTTGCAAAAGTAAAATGGTTTATTTAATGAACAAAAAGAAAATAAGTGACGAAGGATAAATACCCTGTTGAGATTGGTCTGCCGGCAAATCCAAGAAAACCGCAATTAGTTTCGTAAATTTCTGAAAATTTAATTTTAAAAGTATATTTATTATTTACGCTATGCGTAATAAATATGAAGATATGTATTATATAGCTTCCTAACGATTGTTCCTTTATCAGCTATTGCTGCATATCCCGTTTTTATATACATTTCTAAAAGATTAATAGGTTTTCGATTTAAATAAAATTCTTTTTTTATATACAATTCTTAATAAAAAAAGGTATTTTTTTTTATATACATTTCTTAATAAAAAAGGAATTTTATTTAGAACGAAAATTAATATATATATATATATTGTGACTTATTCATCACTTATATATATATATATATTTATTAAGATATTTAAATATCTTAATAAAACTGATTTTTTTTATGTATATATTTATATATATATATATTGCTACTTGTTCATCATTTATATATAAAAAAGGAATTTTATATAAAAACGTAAACTGATGCAGAAAATTTTAAAGTAGAAAGCTGTAAAAATGCAGAAGTTTAACTTATTCATAAAATTCGTATTCAAAATGAGGACAGATACACAGATAAGGCTAATCAGCTGCCGATTAAGATAAATATTATAATTACTTAATGCCTTACAAACTTTTCGACAAAATTATAAAACTCTCTATAAGGCTAAAATAATTTCAAAATTATGACAAGTTTGCCAGAATTGGGTTATTATTTGATTTATTTCTTTCTTACCATATTTCTCCCTTTGGACATGTTGAGTTATTTGTATTTTGTTTTTAATATAAATGCATACAATTTTAAAAATATATGTGACCAATAAATAAATAATGAAGCAAATATTTAATTTTCAGGTTTAGCTGAAATAATAATTAAAAATGACACGTTGCACGTGCATTTTGCTGCGAGCGCTGGCCGTAATAGTAACAAGTAAGATTTAAAAACATATTTTAAGACTTTAACGATAAATAATTATCTGTTTGATACCAGTTGTTCCTAGCAGTGCACCAACTTCAGTTTTCACTGTCGATACTCATGACTTAACCGTATTGCTGAATGCGCAGAAAAGTTTTGTGATTTATGCCAGGTGAGTGGATAATAATAGATTATATAAATTTTTAAAATGATTACTTATAAATAAAATTTTTAATCAAATAGAAATTCTGCTGAGGAATATGTGAATGTGACTCTGCTGAGGCAACATGATGATTATTTGGACTTAAAGCCCGAATCCTTTGTCAGCGCAGCTGGCGTTTCGCTGGATCAGACTATCGTTGTGACAGGACGACATGCAGGACATATCGAGATCACGGCCAGCAGTAACTCCAGCGACAAATCAATGTGAGATACAACTAAGAAATTCAAATCCCATTTTTTTTCAATTTACTTAGCTTAATTATTTTTTAGTACCGATGAAGTTTTTGTGCGAGTTGTTGTCGCCAAATCGGAAGCAATCATTTATACCTCTATCATTTTTGGCTGGATCTATTTTGTGGCATGGTCCATTTCATTTTACCCACAAATATGGATCAACTATAAACGCCGATCGGTTGAGGGCTTAAACTTTGACTTTCTCGCACTGAACATTGTGGGATTCACGCTTTATAGCATGTTCAACTGTGGACTGTATTTTGTCCAGGGCCTGAAGGAGGAGTATGGGGATCGGCATCCTCGGGGCGTGAATCCCGTCATGCTCAATGATGTCGTCTTCTCGTTGCACGCCATGTTTGCCACATGCATTACAATCGGACAGTGTTTTATGTTTGAAGTAAATAGCAAAGCTAAAAATACGATTTCTTTTTAATAAAACCTTTTTTTTAGCGTGGCATGCAACGTGTCTCAAAAATTGCCTGGGGTTTATTGGGATTATTTTCCCTGATCGTCATCATATCTGCAGGCTTGGCTGGCGGATCGGTAATACATTGGCTGGATTTCCTTTACTACTGCAGGTAAAAATAAAACATATTTAAAATACGTATAAATTTTAATAATAATAACATCCGCAGCTATGTAAAGTTGACAATAACTATAATCAAGTATATTCCACAAGCCCTAATGAACTACAGGAGAAAAAGTACAATCGGATGGTACGTGATAATAATAATAATTGTATTATTTAAAATAATAATTTATTAAAATTCCCTTTGGTTTTTTTAGGAGTATTGGCAATATTATATTGGATTTTACAGGCGGTTCTCTTAGCATGTTACAAATGATTTTGAATGCACATAATTATGGTAAGCACTATAAAAACTTAATATATTTATGCGAAAAGTAATTTTAAAATTTATTTATTTATTTACAGACGATTGGGTTTCAATATTTGGAGACCCCACCAAATTTGGTCTGGGTTTGTTCTCAGTGCTATTTGACATATTTTTCATGCTGCAGCATTACGTATTTTACAGGTAATTTTTGTAATACTTATCATATGCTCAATTAATAGTACCGCTAATAAATATTTTATTTGTATTTTTTTTCAGACACTCGAATGTTTTGATTGGCGATATTACAATGAACACAGATTCCCCAAAAGGGCTTACGAATAGAGTGGCAATTCAGCAAAGATATTAAAGATATTTTTGAATTTTACCTGTATAAGTTCACTTTAGATTTTTTTTTAAGTCTTTTGTATACTGTATTTATTATTCCAACGTATTAAAACCAATTTTATTTAACACATTTTACTTAATCTGTGATTTCAGAATATTATTATTTTAAAATAAAAAAATATTTATTTCTTAATTTGTATAATTCGTGAAATAATACATCTTACATTGATTATTAGATTATATTATAATGAAGTTATATATCAATTTTTATAATTTTGTAACTTGATTTCTTTTACTATGCCCAAAGAAAATTATGCTTTTATTATGTCGATGACATTTTTATACAATATTATTAAATATTTATTAACGCTAAGCAATAAAAGATCCACATTTAATTAAACCTGATTTAAATCGAAATCGAAAAACGGAATACCGCTAATGCCTTGGGCGCACTTATCGACAACAGCTGTTTTTCCATAGATCTCATGGTTTTGCGCACCACTGTAATTGTTCAAGTGGAAAGAAGAAGACACTTGTTTATTTTGTTATGTTTGAAAACATATTTGGAATAAATTAAACAATAGAACAGACAAATATATACCAAATACATGTAAAAGATTTACTTGAAAAGAGTATGTTAATTGATCTGGCAATGTCTTTGCAGAAGAACAGGTAATATCAAATAACGATCACTATCCACAAGAGTTGTCACACGCGCTTTCATGAACTTGTAGCTATTTACGAGGAGCTTAAAATGTTTAACTAAAATTTATTGTATATTCCTATTTTCTTTGAATTTTGCAACGGACGTTGTTTTTAATTGCGCATCCGCATTACTTAATTTCCCTTGTGCAAATTAAAATTATTTATCTATTTTTATACACGATCACTTGTTTCATCGGTTTGTTGTAAAACACTTAGTTGAGAATTACATTTTTTTTCAACGACCAAATAATATAAACATAATTATGAACTATTATCTACATTACTGTTTATTATTATTAAAACCTGCTTTCCCTGCAGACAAAACACCGATTTGCCAGGCACGGAGGAAGCTGTTTGCTTGGAATCTCAGGAAACGCAGGAAATTGATGAAACCGAGGACTTGTAAGTTCAGCCGCTGGGCAACAGGTGGCGCATATTAGTAACGAATTGAATTGAAAATTGAATCCAGATAAAAACATATAGCTTTATTCACATAAGATTTATAAGGTTCTCTGCCTTATGAGACCGCTTTTCTGTGGGTTTTATTTAATGATCTAATCGATATTATATTTGCAGGGTCATGGAGCCAATGGCTTATCTACAAGGTCTGAATGTAAGTTAAAAAGTCGTCTTAATAATACTATATTTTTTAATAATTCATTTTGGTTTACTTGCAGTCGGGAAACTTGATGCAATTTAGTCAGGTAAACATATTCTTATTTAAAGCGCTGTGACAAATCCGATTGCACCAGAATGACCGAAAATGTGGCCACTGTGGAAAGAATGCCGGTTAAGAGTGATATGTCAATCTCAAACAGACCCATTGGCTTGATTCTGAACTTGATGGTGGTGACATGGAGTGAGAATGCGTGGACACATTGCTGATAGCGCCAATCAGCCTGCTGCATTTGGAGGCGCTGTAAAATGCTGCCAGTCAATTGTGTGGTTACCAAAAAATCATTACTGAGATAAGTTAGCAAGCCAATTTCCGCAATCGATATGGCGAGGAACATCAAATTGATGAGGGCACCGAATGTATCGTATGGTTTTCTGCCAATCACAGACTCTGCAATCGCATAATACTGATCGAAGAAACCAACTGTGATGCCCAACAGATGGCAAATTAGTGATAGGATTATCGATAGTGACATCGGAGCCATACAGTCCTCTGCGATTTTGCATATCATGTGGTATTTGTTGGAGAGCACATCGATCTCATCGGCCAAGCTGCAATAACGCTGTATGCGATAATAATTCGATTGGAGTTTCTTTTGCTGTTCGTCTTGCAACAGATTCACCTGCTGCACTTGCATATTCAGCCGTTCATTCAACGCTTCAATAATATTCTTTGCGATGATCATGGCACCAAAGTAGCAGCTGTTTAATATATTCGATATAACCATGGGCAACAGTTGGTAAAGGGACCAGGCCCAGTTGAGATCCGGCTCAAGGCGACGCTGTTGCAATATCAATGCCATCTCGATGACCAGCGGAAATCCAATGCCTTTGATCAATGATATCAACACCGAATTCCTAATTGTATCCCCATCCAAGTGGAAATCGTCCAGTATATCAAAGAGTGGCACATTGCTCATATTCTTTGCCACCTGATCGCTCACCAACATTTGTTTAACTAAATTAATAAAGGCCACCGTAATGTACATATAACTATATAGCTTGACGGTATCGTGCAGATTTAGTTGCGCCTTCATATAGTCCACATACAGTTGCCGCACATAGATACCCGTAAATAGAGCAGTCACCATCATGGCGTAGGTCAAATAGATTCTCGAGAAGACGAAACGTTTCCGACCCCGACGATTATAGCGCACGGAAAATAAACCGAATAAAGTCAACAGCGAAACGAGCAAAATGAGCAGAATTTGAACGTGTTTCGCCTGACCACGAATGGGTCGACGCGAAAAGCGACTGATGCCAAAAGAGGTCATTTGCCAACAAGAGTCGCCTACAGACTGGCTGACTACAGGTTTAATTGATACTTTATTGGCTAACAATTGGTCGGCCGACAACAAATAAATTATCTTGATGTCCTGTCAAGCAAACGAACAATTAATCAATAGGCGAGCCACTCATAACTAATCTGACTGAATCGAGCAGATAAATACTACAAAGAGGTCACATATATATATTTATATGTATATATTTATATTTATTAATTATTTATTTTGTGGTTTTTCTTTTTTACTCACAGCAATCCATGTTGCGCGACATGATGCTACAGGATATCAAGTCACAGATCAGCTCATTGCCCAAGCTGATAAATCACAATAATGGTGACTATGAGTTTGGCATGGTGCTCGATGAGCCGCCCAAATCCCACTGGATGTTCTCGACGCCATTGAACAAACTCTACATAAGGATGCATAAAACCTTCAATATTGATGTCAAGTTCAAAACAAAATTGCCAATTCAACCGTTGAATTTGCGTGCATTTCTATGCTTTGTCAAGGATGTGAGTGGACCAGTGCTGCGTTGTCAGAATCATCTGAGCACCGATCCCAGTGAGTAAAGAATTGGCTAACCAAAAGATGTACTCAATTTAATAAATTATTGTTGCCTTTCAGTCAGGGACAATCAGGGAATGCGAGAGAGTCTGTTGCGCTGCGAGAATCCAAAAACATCGTATTGTGGCACGAGTCAGGGCAAGAGTATTGAGGAGCGTTACTCGGTGCTGGTGCCTCTCAATATGAGTCGATCCAGCCATTTGGGTGGAGGATTTGTTCGGCAAACGCTCGCTTTTAGTTTTTCCTGCCAGAATTCATGTTTCGGGCGCAAGGAAACCTGTTTGGTATTCTGCTTGGAGAACACCAGGTAAATCTCTGAATTCAATTGCATAACTTTTTCCAACTAAAATCAAATATGTTCTCCCTGCAGCGGCGATGTGCTTGGACAGCAGGTGTTATGTGTAAAAATATGCACCTGTCCGAAACGCGATCGTAACCAAGATGAACGCCATTTGGAGAGCAATAAGACACCATCGATTGCATCGGAAGATGAGGAATCCTGCGCCACGAAGCGTCGTCGTCGAACTCAGCCAACGGAAGTTAAGGAGGAGAACGAAAGCAACGATAGCACCGATGTGCAACCTGTGCCATCCGACTGGGAAGTCACACGTTCGGTTGATGGCGATTATCGTCTGGTTGTGAAGTGTCCAAAGAAGGAGCTGCTCTTGCAGAGCATCGAGGGCATGATTGAGAAGACGGCTGTCGAACTCCTGCGAAATCCGCATAATACAAAACTACGACAACATGCCAATCATTTGCTCAACTTGAAGAGTATGTTTTTTTATTCCGATATTGAAGTCAATATATTCTATCGTTTATTATTTGTTTTATTACAGAAAGCGCTCTGAAGTTGACTTAGCTAAAGATGTGTGAAAAAGCTAATCACTGAAACACAACAATTACTTAATTTAAAAATGAAAATGAATTAGAAAGTGTCAAATTTTTTTTCTTTTAACAAATTATTACCTTATGACAAAGTACAATTTATTGACAATAATTTATATGAAATAAGTATTTAAGTTTTGCAGCAAAAGCAAATAAATATCAAATTAACTTTAAGCTTTAATATACATAAAAAAATATTATTAAAATAATATTAAGGTCAAAAATCCTGGAGGAATTCTTACTGAAAAACATATGTCTTGTATTGTAATATTTTTAAAATCTGTTTTTGGCTAAGCCAACTTTTAATTTCAAAAGAATTTTAACATCTACATATATTTCTTAATTGTTTTCGAGTATGATATTTAGTTCTTACGTAAGGTACCGAGTATTTTGAATTATAAACCAAATATGGCGTTGAGTAGTAAGTAAATCAAAAAAATTAATCAAAAGTCCTCAAAAACACAGGATTTAAGTATTTTGAGATTAAAATAAAAACCAGATAATTTAAAAATTAAATTTAGTAAATGGTATAAGTATTTTGAACTTAATTTGATGAATAATAATTTGTATTTTGTACATAAAACTATTTTAAATATCAAAATAAAAGAAAAGCTTTTCCCGGTTAAAATTGAGTTAAAACAACGTTTTTCTCGATTGTTATTACCGGATCAATAAACAAATGCATACGATTATTATTATTTTTATTGATTGGAGACTTTTTCTAAATCAAAACAGTTTTTCTACGGTCAATGCACCCAAGCATAGTAGATAGTCAGCCAGGCAGAGAATGTGGTAAGATCTACTTGGATTTTTCATATGCATGCATGAATTGCATTTTCTTTTCGTTTTGCTCATTTATTTTTTTTGTTTTTTTTTTCTTTGTAATTTAAGTGAATGGTAAAAAAGAAAAGCAGTGCGCCACATTTCCGTTTCAATCTGTGCGTTTTTTCACATGTGCGAAATGGCAAAGATCAGCAAGCAGATGTTTGAGTTGTAAGCGTGTTTTTTTTTTTGCCACATGCACGCTTATCAACAAATGAGCAGCAGACATATATTATATTTAACTTTTACTCACACTCATACACATATATACAAAAATATGCATGCATATTTATGCGACTGCTCTAAGCACATGTCCATTGACATAGGACAGTGCCAAAGAAGAATAATAATAAGAAGAAGCTGAATATTCTGACAGGCGGAATTTGTAATTATAACGGCTTTCTCTTTTTAGAGAGAAGAAAAAATGCAACAAATTTCACTCAAAACAAGTAAATATTGAGTGCATTTCTGGTATACACCTAGTTATCAGCGGAAAAAGTTGTTTGCGATTGAGTTAAACTTTCTTCAAGTAAGACAAAAAATGCACTCACTCATCAACTGCTGGATATAAATATTGAAATATTATTTAAACACAATATTTTTTTTTCCGATTTTTTTCACAATAATTTTTTTGATTTTTTTTCATTAGAATTTGACTATGAACGCATTGTCTAAAAGAAAAACGTAAAATTTAACGTAGTTTTGCTTCAAGTGTTATACACTGGGTATTTTTACAGTTGAGTGAGTACTTTGCCATTTTACTTGTTATTTCATTTTATTGCTGTTCTTACTTAAAAGTAGATTTGTAGAACTTTGCTTTAACACATATATTTAAATACTTATGCATGTGACTACTGCATATTAAGTGAAGACAACAGGTGAAACTGTTCCCATATACAAACATTTATGCATTTGCAATTGAATTCCACTCAAAGCTCAAACACTCAGGGAGAAGCTCACCTCTCCCAACAACAACAGCAACGATCGCTACTCATTTTTTTTGCAGTCAAAAGCAGAAAGATGACGCGACGACGATTTTGGCTGAGAGAAAAATCTCCAGTTCGCATAGAAAAAGAGTGAGACAATGACGACGACGACGACGACTACTGGAAACGGTGCGCGTTGCTTTAGCTTTTTTTTAGCTATAGCTTTAGTTTCAGTTATGTTTTGATATCAGTCGCTTGACGCACGCGCAAAATTCACCACGCAAACGCTTGACGGAAAAAAGAAATATATTTTTGAATATATTTATTTATTTATATTTATTGTTTTGTATGTGTGTGTGTTAAAAATGGTGGAAACGGCAACAACAACAACAATAACGCGTGCCACAATCAATGTGCCAGCATCGCCGACCCCTGCCACGCCCCCAACAACAAATGCAACTTCAACTGCTGCTGCTTCTTCTTCTTCCTCCGCTCCCGCTTTGGTGCATCGAAATGACGAAACAACTCGTCACATTTTCAATTTGAAAATTATTGTTTTTCTCTTGCTGTTGCCGCTTGTTTTACTTGCCGTCGGTCTCAAACACGTCTTGGATTATCTCTTTGCACTTGGACTCAAAGAGAAGGATGTCAGCGGCAAGGTGGCATTGGTAAGAGAATGAAAGGGAATTGAAAAAAAACTGTATTGAAAGCTTTACCTTTTACATATAGGAGAGAGAGCGGGGATTGGTAGCTGCTTAAATTATTATCTGACTTATCTGTCTTACACATAAGTTTTGATTTGCACCTCTAATCATTCCTGTTTAATACACATAGGTATACACATTGCATGTATCTTTATATATATAGATATATATATATACATATGTATGTCACGCAATTTTCTTTTTCAGTTTCCAGTGGCTGCTTCTCTTAACATCCAAATGGGTGCGGCTCGTTTGTCTCGCTTACCCAGCAAAAGTTTTATTGTTATTGTTGTTTTTATTAAAACAAATATTTACGCCAAAAACAGTCAACGGCTTGCATATTACACAAACACACACACACACATAATACACACATTTACTGTTGCTGTACCGTTGCTTGGAATGTGGAAAGTGAACTGAACTCTGATAATAATAATAATAATTAAATATGAATTTTAAAGCTTGGCTAAAATTGCATTTCTTTAAATGGCGAAACCACTTAATCAAATGTTGCCCACATGCAGTCATAAATTCAGTTACGATTTGATGCTTGAAAAGTCAATTGATAAGGTCAACATTGATGCCCAAAAATGATAACCAGAGAGTCACACACTCGCACACACACACACACACACACATGGGAAGTGATGTATGCATTACTAATATGGAATGTTTTTTTTCATTAGAATTCTATTTGCATGGCATGGTGTAGGTGTGTTCGAAATACGAATTTGAACACACACACACACACAAATAGATATATGTATGCGTCATTAAAACGCAGTTTGTTATAAATATTCGGACGATCGTTTACACTCACTAATACCAGTGCATAAAACAACCAAACAGGTTTATTTTTGATGTGTAGGAATTTCGAAATTCAACTTCACTTTTGTTTTCTTGCCTTTGACAAAACTAAAAACGATTGACTTTTGCACAGCTTCGCAATGCCAAGGCCAAAAGTAAACAATGAACTAAAGATTACAGAATACAGATAAATATTCTCTTTTTACATATTTATATATATATATATATATATATACACATTTAAGAATGTGTACATTGATTACGTAGTATCTCCTTATCTTTAGATAGTTGCAGATGTACATAAAATAATAATGTAATTACTTCTCATTTTTTTTTATCGCACGAAATTAAAACTTTAAAATGAATATTGTTTTATACATATAGTTTATAGATTGTATAGTTAATTTAGAGGCAAACACAGCACTCAACTGGGGTCAAATCATTTTAATTACGGTCAAGAGTCACTCAATTATTGTTAGTTTGAGGCACATCAGTAGCAGCACATTTAGGTTTTACTGAATTACGTTAGTAAAGTGCTTCATTGTTTTCAAATAAAGCCAATTAATTTGTACTAATTTGCCTTATTATGCCTCTAAGTAGTCGTATATTATCTATATACACATATATATAAACATACGCACACTCATAAAGTATAAGTTTTTTGCACATGCACATAAAACGATAGTTTTTTTCTTTTTAATTTGAAAATGAATATTTTCAAGTCAAAACTTTTTACACACAGAAAAAATTGCATTTAATTTTAAAATGATACCCAAGGATAATTCAACTTATTATTTGGAAAGTATATTTCCAGTTTCTTTTTCCTTTTATTCTTAATTCCTGGGTAAATAATTTAATAAATTTGAAAATCAATATGTCCTTTTTTATTTTATTTTCTTATCTATTTTAGTTTATAGTGTGATTTTCTTTTTAGCGCAAAACTTCTTTATTTTAAAGAAATTTAAAAATGTGATTGCAATTTTTCTTTTTGGTTAAATGTAATTTTCAAAAATATAAATATGTAATTAATTTAGAACCACTTCCATTTCAGGTGACAGGCGGTGGCAGTGGGTTGGGTCGCGAAATTTGCCTAGAGCTGGCGAGGAGAGGTTGCAAGGTGGCTGTGGTTGATGTCAATTCCAAAGGCTGCTATGAAACCGTGGAGTTGCTATCTAAAATTCCCCGTTGCACAGCAAAGGCCTACAAGGTGAGCAATGTTTGCAAGTGAGTTGATATATAAATTTTAAACCAATTGCTTCCCTATACCACAGAACGATGTGTCTTCGCCACGCGAACTGCAGCTGATGGCTGTGCGAGTGGAGAAGGAATTGGGTCCCGTCGAGATACTGGTCAACAATGCCTCCCTGATGCCAATGACATCGACGCCGCATTTGAAAAGCGACGAGATTGATACTATTCTGCAGCTGAACCTCGGCTCTTATATTATGGTTTGTGTCTTGAAAGAGCGATTTTAATTACAAGCTTGATTGTTATATTGATTTTAGACCACAAAAGAGTTTCTGCCTAAGATGATTACAAGGAAATCAGGTCACTTGGTGGCGGTTAACGCATTAGCAGGTTAGCTTAATCCCAAAATTTTTGTTGTACCATTTTTTATACTTTCATTTTAATTATGTTTCTCGCACAAAAAAGGTCTGGTGCCGCTGCCTGGCGCCGGCATCTATACAGCGACCAAATACGGCATTATGGGATTCATGGAAGCTCTGCGCGCGGAACTTCGCCTTTCCGACTGTGATTACGTGCGGACAACAGTCGCCAATGCGTATTTAATGAGGACCAGCGGAGATTTGCCTTTGCTAAGCGATGCCGGGTAAGCTACTCATTACTCAAAAATTTGTATATGAATCAAATACCCAAAGGTATCCTTTTCCACTGAAAATATAATAATATTTTGGGAAACTCATTTATACAAAAAACAAACTCATAAATTTAAAATATTCGGTTTCTTACTTAGTGTCGATTAATATCTGTAAATTAAATTAAATTTGAAAATGTTATTTAATATTTCAGTTTTTAGGTTAAAATTAAGAATTAGGAAACAATTTCTAAACCCAAATCATGTTGCATGAATTGAGGAAATAAACCAATCAGACAAAAAATAAAAATAGGCGCCTTGTGGCATATTGCGAGGAACAAGCCTTAATTAAGTAAATTTGTTTGCATATTAATTAATACTTACTTTCCGCAGAATATCCAGCAATTATCCGGGCCTTCCCACGTCCTACGTGGCAGAGAAAATCGTTAAGGGCGTTCTTTTCAATGAGCGTATGATCTATGTGCCCAAAATATTCGGTATCGCCGTTTGGCTGCTCAGGTAATAAATTTGAAATTTTTGGACAGCTTAATTCATGAAATACTTAAACTATTGTTATTAATTACTGTTTCAGATTGTTGCCGACTAAATGGCAGGATTATATGTTGTTGCGACTATATCATTTCGATGTGCGCAGCGCACACTTGTTTTACTGGAAATGAACAAAAATACACAGGAATAACAGTCAATATGAGTTGCCATCGCATCTAGCTGACTTTTCCAATTTTCAATTAAGCTGTAGACAGTTATAATAGCATAAATTTTAGAAACATAAAAATTATGTACTATTTATTTGCATTAATCAAAATTTAAACTATATTCAAACTAAATAATTTTTCTGTATTATGAATATAGTATAAAGTTAAATAGAGAAATAATCGCTCTGAATTTTAGTTTACCCTATTATTCAGAAACTTTACTTCTTAAACGAAAGATTGTGTCTTTCTTATCATTTATTTCTAGTACACTTTCTTACTTACGCTATGAGTATACTCTTATTATTAAATCATAAACTTACATTTAAAAATATTCTAAATTATTTAACAATTTAAAAAGTTTTCTAATACTAATATTTATTTAATTTAATAATATATTGTTGTACATTAATATGATAACTTTAATTAAACACATTATTTAAATATTCAAAATTACCGATAACTTACAGGGTGTTTTTATTTTAATACACTGTACGCATACTTATTGAAAACTAGTATTTTAGATTTAACATACTTTATGGACATAATGCCTTATTTCTATTAACAAAAGTAAATCTACTTGTTTTTAGTTTTATTTTTTTTGCATTTAAGGATAATTTTCTGAGTGTATTTTCAAGTGCTATGTGGCGCACACTTGTTTCAACGGGTTATCAAATTCCATCAACATTTATGTCTAATAACAAAAGTTAATCTAATTATTTTTGGGTTTTTTTTTTTGCATTTAAGGATGATTTTCTAAATTTTGGAGCGTTTTGTTTCTGAGTGTATTCTCAAGTGCTTTGTGGCGCACACTCGTTTTAACAGGTTATCAAATGCATCAACATTAATTTGTGCGGGGACCCCATATGGCGCACAGGCTCAAGTGCAGGCAGGCAATGTGATTAAGTAAATGCTGCAGTGCCAAACACACTCAAACCAAACTGTTGTAATGCGACATGTGCATAAACAAAAGCCGGAGTAAAATAATGTAATACTTTGACATACCCCTTGAAATAATTGAATCTGTTTAGATGGTTAATTGAAATGCAACAACCAATTTGTAATATATAATGAAATACAATTTAGAAATATCTTTAGTTAAATAATATTACAGACTCAATTTCAAATTTACAAATCCAATGTAATTTTAAGAAAACTATGTAAATTTTAATATATATTTTTTTAAGTGTACTTCAAAAGTCGGCATTACTGCAAAACACAAACAGAAAACAAGAAGCATCTCAGAAATAAATTCAAATTACAGTTATGACATTAGGCACTGTTTGATGCTGGCATTGGCAAAGACCCCCAGGCACCTGAAGACACACATCCTAGGCACATGCACTCATAAAACCCCATCCCCAACCCGCTGCCCCTGCCCCTGCACCCTACCCCTACCCCTTTCCCTACTTCGGTTCATGTGTGCATTGCGCATGCGTAACTGCATTTTATCCATATCCATAAATAAAATGCACTAATTACATATGTGCTAGGGTTACAGTTACAGGCGCAGAGGCGAACGGGGGCTCGTCGAGTGTTTTATAGCTGAATTTATGTGCTCTTGCCCCCGCGGAGTTCACTCGCTCATAACATCGATTCCTTACGGCATCTATGTCTGTGTCAGTTTTTATGTGTACACATATACATTTGTGTGTGTGTGTGTGTGTACATATTTCCAAACAGTATTTGATTTGCACTGTTTCGGAATTTTGTTTATTGTTTTGTTAGTGGTTGTCATTGGCCCCATCCCTTTTTGTATTTGTTTTTGTGTTTTTCCGCTCAAGCTCTTGCTCATATAGAACTCAATGCCCTCCTAGGGCTCGCTGCAACCATCTCACTCCAACACACATGAGCAGCCAAGATCGCGAGACGTTGTCTGTACGTCGCTCCATGTGGTCCCAACCCTCTGCTCAGGATAGTTAAGCTGTGTTTTATTTTTTTTATTTTTATTTTATGTTCTATGTTCTAGCTGTAATTACTATACCTATATAGAAGAAGACACTTGCTGCCATAAAAAGTACTAATTTATTTATGAAGCATCACAATTGATTTTCAGTAAATAACTAAATTTTAATTTGGGCAAATGTCCATTTTGATATTAAGTTTATTTTGAATTCGAAGTGTTTTTTTAGTGTCTTCCTAAATTGCTGATTATAATTTTCTTAATATTGAATAACAAAAATGTTGTTTTGTGCTACACTATTATTTTATTAATTCTATTTTCAAAATGCACTCTTTTGTATTATCAAAGATATTTTACGTTACGCCTGCAATATTCATACACACTTGTCAAGCTGTCAACCCGAAATAGAATATTTATGCGCTTTTATGAGACCGTCAATGTGTTTTTGAGTTTTGTGAACTCTAAAAAATGTTCACTATAAATAGGCAGGCAGTATGCAACAGGCCAACCGAAGTATAAATCAATTTTGGCCCCATACTGCGGTACCCAATATCCACACATACAAACATATTAATATTAATCTATATATATGTGTATTTACTCGTTCCAATTGTCAGGCATGCAAGGTGGAATATGGTGTAGGAAAAATAAGTTATAATTAAATTTTTTATACGTACAGGTTTTTATTAGTGATTTTAATCTTTGGCAAATAAATGAAAGCATATATTTACATTATAATTTTTTCTGGACTTATCACTGGACAAATTGTGTTTAATTGAGTTCTTTCGAAACGAGTTTTTTTTTTTTAAAGGTTTGACAAACAAATGGAAGCTGTGTTATTATTTTTTTCAATCTTTACACTTGTCATATTTGTCTGGATTAAATTCAATTAATAAATATTTTAATCCTTTCGAGCTTTTTATTTATTTGAAGACTTGCAATGAAGATGGATGAAGTGTGGACACAATTTTAAAAAGGGGATTCAAATGTTATTAAGCAATCAGAATGAGTCATATGTTGTCCAAATAGATATCTTCAAAAGAATACAAAAATAAAAATATACTCAGTCCAAAAAAAACGAACAACAATAATGCTAATATAGAAATACATTTATGTAAAAATAAGTAAGATAATATAAAGTAGTTAGGATTGTATAATATTGAAGGAGTCCTCAAACCTGGCAGCAGGTTATGGTATACTTCGATCACATCCGTTACAGTTTTGTAATTTGTGGAATTCTTGCTTGCTTGTAAAAAAAAAAGAATAATAATGCTGACATAGAAACACATTTATGCAATTAGAAATTATAAATGATAAAATTATATTGAAATGAAACACCTGACAACAGGGTATGGCATACGTCGATCACATCCGTTACAGTTAGTTGTGAAAATCTTGCTTGTTGCCATGACTTGCTGCATGTTTAATTCTTAAATGCCAGTCACAATTTGTCCTTGTCTAACTCTGACTGCCTTTTTTGTGTTGCTCATTTGTTTGTGTTTATCCTTTCGCTTTTAATTGTGCATAGGCAGCTGCTGCTGTTGACAGTATTATATATTTATGTATGTGTGTGTGTGTGTGTGTGTGTTTGTGTGTGTGTTGTCTCAGTTGTTTGCTGTGCTAATAACAGAGTTAGCAGAGCGTTGACAGAGTATCCTTCAAGTGCCTGCGTTTGCGTTTGCTGTTGAAGTCTTGGAGTGCTTTAGCATCGTGGTCAAAACTTAATAGCCTTGTTCTTTAATGATTTATGCCCAACATTTTGCAGTTCTTGACTTGTGTTAGTAATTTTGGTTGTGTGTTTGGTAACAAGATTTAAATAATATCTATATAAATTGCGTGTGTGTTTTATTTAAATTACAATAGTAGATATTTTAAATTTTTTCAATCAATTTAAAATTTTGTATATTTAAAAAATTGTAAATTGTCTTGTTTAGCTTAACTCTATCCAGGCATTTATATTATTTTTTTAATATGCTATCAGCGATCCATGCGATACTTAAAATTTTCGAACCGTGCATAAATATGTCAATACCAATTTTTAACGCTAGTGAAATATATATAAAAAAAACAAAAAAAAAAAAAATGGCCAGAAGGGAACCGACTACTAAATAAACAGAGTGAAGAACAGGAGCTGTGGCAGCTTCGGCAGCTGTGATTCTGTGATTATCCTTGCAACAAGCCACACATTTCAAAACTGTTAAATTATGACATGCAACTGTCAGCTCAAGTGCCGTTTGCTGTTGCGTGAGAAAATGTTATCCTTGTACCCCAAACAACAGACACTTATCAATTTACCAGTGTGGATGCAGCAAGTGTGCTGCTGCTGCTGCTGCAGTAGCAGTGGCATCCACATATTCTATTCCCTTCCAGCTACCACGTAGCTGCTGTTTGTGTCGGTCTGTCTGTCTGTCTGTCTGTCTGTCCGTCGGGCAGGATCGGTTTCAGGTTCCTAAGTACTTGTTGTTTTTTGTCCTTCTATTTTGTGCAGCTAATTTATTTACTTTTGGCTTTGTTTTATGAGTATTTCAGCTTTTTTTCTCTTTTTTTTTTCTTAAACTAAAACACATGTCATATTCCAACTTGGTGTTGGTGTTGCATAAGAAATTGTTGCTTCACAGGACATCATAGTGCTGCTGTCTATTAGGTCCTTTTGTGTGATTTTTTTTGTAGCTTCCCGTGACCTGTTTCAGCACTTTAAATTGGTGTTGACAGCCACGCTGAGAAATTGCCTCACCCTTTTTTTCTCTCTTATTTCTCTTTTCGGTTTTCTGAGTGCTTTGCATACTTCTACTTATGAAAATTAAAAAAAGTAATTAAGATACACGTTTCTAAGCACTCTTCCTCAACACTCTTCTCTTCCCCGTTTCCATATTCACCGTCTGCTGCCACATCTGCCACGACACCAGTTCCTTAGTCGTGGGAAACTACGTCGCTCAGGTTTAATATTCGAACAGACTTTGATCTTACTTCTAATCGCCGTGTTAAACTGCTCAAGTTTTTTTTCTTTCCGCAAAAAATTGCTTTGAATTTTTGAATATCAACATACTTTTGGGCGCAAAATGTATTTGTTCCGATTAATAAATAAAATTTGTGGCTATAAAAAACAAGGTTTTTCTTTTCTCAATTACAGGGTACTTTTTTCTAAAATATTTAGAAAAAATATGTCTAATTTTTATATACACATATATATATAGCTATAGCTAAAATCTTATATATCAGTCAACAGCGAGAATTTGATTATTATTTCCTGAATTTCATAAAGAATTTTTACTTATAATTAGTGTTTGCATTTGTATCCTATAAAAACATATATCCCAAAAATAAAAATAGATCTAATAAATTTATTTTAAAATCAGATATTTTATCGAATGTCAGGTACCATCATTTTTGTGTTCTGTAAAAATGTATATCGCTAAAATATAAACAAATATTATAAATTAATATAAAAAATTAGGCATTTTAAAGAGTTTGCATTTTTTCTAAAACTGAGAACGATTAGAAAATATGGAGTTAAAATTTATATACGTAAAATTTATACACAGTGAAAAATATTACATTATATACATTTAATTAAAAAAATCATCACTTCCAGAATATAAATAACCCAAATTTGAATAGTAAGTATCTTTTTGTAGCAACTAGCTAATTAAGTTCGGGATACTCTTACTATATATGCAATCAATAAAAAACCAATTTATTATATCCATACAAGTTTTCGACTCGATTATAAGGAAAATCTGAAACAAATATGAATTTGATCAGCAGGTAAATAAAAATATGCAAAAGATCAAAACACTATGAAAGAGCTAAGAACAAATTGAACAGAATTTTGTGGAATTACAAAGATAAACAAAGGGCTAACTTTGCATGCACACTAAAAAAAAACACACACACACACACACACACACACGCATATACACACATAGAAGACAGCAATTGCGGCGGCATTGACACTCACAAATGTGTTTAATAATTTCCATTTGTGGCAAACTGAAAATGTGACAGCCAGAAAAGCCAGCTGCCGCTGCTGCTACTGTTGCATTCGAAACCATCCAATTTGAGGCACTCAAATGTGTGTGAGTGTGCGGTGAGATAAATTAATGCTGCCTGGCATCACAAGTGTTGCAATCGGAATTTAGCCTGATGCTACATGGAGCACCTCATCATCGAGAATACTTACACTCCACATACATTTATACATAATGCGTTCAGGCAAATAAGATAAAAATGTCACTTTATGGAAATTACATAAAATAGAAAAAAAGGGCAAGTAGATTCAACTTATTTGACTTGCCACATTAAAAAAAAAAACACTCTGCATTTTGGTGTGGCACAAAAATTTCTATGTGAAAGTCTATTTTATTCATTTACAGGGTACTTTTTAGTGTAATCAACTTGATTGTTTTTTATTTGTTTGTTTGTTATTGTTGGAACAACATCTAACGCAACATCAACAACTGTGCAGGAGGTAATTTTAATAGAATTCCTATAGAAGGTATTACAATTGTGTCATTATTCAGCCTCACTTTTAACTCTATAAAAACAAGAGTTTTCTGAAAACGTTTCCACTTTTTTTTTACTGTAGCTATAAAATGATTTTAGATATGTGCTTTTATGGATTTTGTGGCTGGTGCTGGGCGTGGCTAAAATTAGTTCTTAGAGAAGGTTCCTAGTAATTAACCTACCAATTTGAGTAACTGTAACTCTTAAATTGCAGGAGATATATGTTTTTATCCTTTTTGGGGGCGCGATTAATATAGTTTCCTAAATTTTCGAAGATTCTTACTCGCACTATATCTTTAAAATTTTGTGACTCCATTTTTCAAACTGTGTGAGCTTTATCATTTTATCGACTTACACTAACAGATGTATCAATTTGAGAAGTTGGAGTAAGCGTGACCATCCAATTTTGGATGGATATTTTAGGGGAGTCAGTAGTATGTATATTATATATCAATTAGAATGAGAGAGACAGACTGTAGTTTAGGATAAAAGGCACATTGATGTTCCCTTAGTCAAAGTTTGCCTATTTTATTGGGAATAGTACTTAATCAATTATTTTGAACTGATCTCTATTGAAATGGATCTTACACATAATATAAAATGATATATAGTTTTTAATAAATCCTTGATACCAGCGATGAGGTTTTGGATAGAGTAGAAAAAATCCGTCCTTATCCAGCGATTAGCGGATCTGCTGCCCGTAAAATTGTTGAAGGAACAGGAAATTATTCTGTCAGCAATACTTAATATAATGCATCGTCTGATATATGATTTGTGGTGTATGTTGAGTAATTAATTTTTTATATATATTTTTTCTTTCATAGTCTGCTTCCCATCAGCTGGCAGGAAAGTGTGTTGCTCTTTTTTGCTAAAAAGCAACTTCAGATGATGACTGCGACCTGAACGAACTATATATATATATATATATATATTTTGAATAGCATTTTACAATTGAAGATATAATTAAATACTAATTTTTTTATTATTATTACAACTCCATACATTGTTTTTTTTTCTGAATGTCGTTGATTTTTGGATCGAATCACTCTATTATTTAACTACCTTTAAGAAAATAATGGTGAAAAATATAAGTTTTAAGTAGCGTGATCGACATAGACTTTGAGGTAGATGTCACCACTTCTGCTTCAACATTATAATTAATATGATTTTTTAAATGTATAAATACATAATAATTTTTCGATCTGAAATGATTTGACAGGAGATTAAGTTCGGTATATGGGAATTAATTTGTTCTCTTCTTTTTAAACATTTGACCAGTCTGCTCGTATTTTGTTTTTAATTTCAATTTCAAAGCGGTTTGTTGGCATAAAAACCGTTTTAAATATATTGCCGTGGATTGGTCAGCATGCTGAATGCAGACGCAGCGATGACATGCAATCAACTCTTTTGCCACCGCACGAGTTTGTCGTATGTCGTTTATCGTTTTTGGGTATATTGTTGTTGTTGTTGTTGTTACTGTTGTTTTTACTGTTGTTTTTGCTGTTGTTTGTTTTCCGTGTTTTTGTATTTCCTTCGCTGCATGTGTTCTCTGGGATGGACTCAATGCTCGTGCTGCGTTGGTCATTATGCAGCTTTTATGAGGTCATTGAGGGTGCATGATTTATATATTTAACAAAATGAAAAAGCTTAACAAGTTAAAATGTTGCTGCACACAGCCAACACGACTACTCGCCGCTCTGCATCCCTGATGCTGCATGCAGTTTGTGGTTTTAAGGAATATATTTTATATAAAATATAATTCGATTTATCGGAAAATCATCTTTGAATGTTGCATAAATTCCTAAGTCAAGTACGAATTTTTTCTGCATTTAGGCAGCTTAAATTTTAAAAAGATTTTTGACTAAATATTTGTAAGTTTGGCGAAAATTAAACTTAGTTTTATTATTAAAAGTGTAAAATTTTTTAATCCTTAATTAAATACAAATCTTCAAATTTGTCTAATAATTAGAGAGTTTTAATATAGAACTGAGCCAAATTTTAATTTAAGAATTATCAACATGTTTAAATAGTTTTAAGCCAAGTCAAACAGTTCAAGCCACATTACTTTATTGGTACAGTGTAGCCATAATACGTGCAGCAAGCTATTTTAAAATTTGATAGACTCATTATGGTTGGCCCGGCTTGCATTAATTCTGCAGTTGTTGTCTTTGTAGTTTTCACTTGTGCAAAGAAAAAATATAAAAAAAAAAAAATAAAATGCATGGCATACACAGAGGCGTTCAATTTACGTGGCAATAGAAAAAACGTTTAAAAACGTTCCCCCCAAAGAGCTACAGAGCTAAAGTGCCTCGCATTGTGGCAGACTGAATAAAAAAATATTATCAAAGTCACTGCCGCATTTCTTATGTGTTGATAAAACCAAAGAGATTTTCTTCTTTCTAGCTGCAACCGCATTAAAAATCTACTTCTCTTCTTATACTTTTACTTTATAGTCGTCCACCCATGGTTCGTTGTGAATGCAACTGCCTTGCAACATCCGCTTTGCATTTTTATCTTTATGCTTGCAGAATTAATGCAACACATTAAGAAAAATGTTGCCAGCACTTTTCCAACGTTGTCCATCGTTTGTTCTTACCAAAGAGCTTTTCCCAGGATTTTCGTACACTTTGCAACAGGGCATTATAATTATAATATCCTGTGCGTGGCATATTAAAAAATTCAACACCGGTATTAAAATATAGCTTTAATTTCGATTGTAATAAATGTTCTGTGTTTACATTATTTTTTGTTCTGTGTTTTTAAGTTAAATTGAAAGTCATGTTTTTTTCACTTATCGTTCAAAGTTCTCTATTAAATTATAGAGTATTTTGTCTGCGTTTCACAATTTATCTATTTGTTTTATTTCTTTCTCAAAGATTTTTATGCATTTTGTTACATATGTTGATACATTTTTCTATGTGAATAAAATGTGAGTGACTTGTCTGTGTGCATCAAACATTTTTGCTGATGTTTCTTTTACATATGCATCCATTTTTGAAATTGTTTAGTTTTTAAACTATATATTTGTATGACTAGAAATGGAGCGCTGATTGTAAACATTGAAAATAATTAAAGTGAAGTATTTATACTGAAGCTAACATTGATGATGAAATATGTTTGCGTTATTTAAATCCTTTGGCAGTACTTAATCCAATTTGGGAAAAAAGTAAAATACATGAAAAACCAAGTAAATATAATTAATAAAATAAAGTAAAATCTGTGCAATGCGTTTAAACTTTAATCATTTAAATATTTGTGGGAAATCTGCATCAAGCAAGACTCACACAACATGAAATGCCCATTGAAGAGGCGATAATGATGCGTGACACACACATACACAAATGTATATATAAATATATATGTATTTGTTGAAATTGTTTGGCCAGACGTGTCTCAGGATTCGCCTCAATGGCTGCCTGATGAAGACTCAAATGTGGTGTTGTCAGCGCCTCGTTTTTGTTTGTCTTTTTACTTAAACGCGTAGTTTTTAATTTAAAAAGGGCTGTGGACAAATGAAGAACTTCCGTTTCTGATTATCAGCCCAAAATCCCCACTGGGAGACAAATTTGACTCAAATCTGTTGACGATGATGTAAATATTTATCTGTTAGTGCGTGGGAAGATTTTAACCCTTGCTCGTTTTTGGGGGCAAAAGTGTGATTCTCCGCTCACCTGGTGTCAGGGGATATGGTTTAAGACCTGAAGCGAAATTGAGTGAATCTGATTTCTAGGAATACGTATTCGAGTTCAAGTACTTGCTAACTGAAAATAATGTTTGTATTAAAGACAATCGATTTTCGAATTTCAAGTACAAAAGGGATCAAGTTTCCACGGTTTTCCGTAATTTATATAAGAATAATTTGAGATTTAGAGATTTTAAAATATAAACTAAATACCACGCTCTAAGGAAAGAGCTAAGAAAGAGAAAGAGAGAATTGAGTTAAATGTTTTCTCGATTCAAATTGGGATTGTGTTTATTATTTGAAGAATTCATTCGTTTTTAAATAGTTGATTAAATACCTTTAAGTAACAATATTAAAATAAAATAAATTTAAAATAAATTTCGATCTCTGTCTAAGGACTTTTAATATTTTGCTAAATTTTTGACAGTAAATACTCATATATTTGATTATGATAAATAATAACTTTCAATAAATATACTTCGCTGATCTCTATTTTGGGTCTTTCGGAGCAAGAAGGACTTTCAATATTTATTATACATTTTTTACTGTAAATATTCAGATATTTGATTATGACAGTGCACAGAGCAATTGGATTCTTATTGCACCAGGATAATAAAAACAAAAAGATTTTGCCTACAAAAAGATTTTCCTCGTAAAGTTTCTTAACTGTGTTGCATCCAGTTTCAGTATAATGATCATAAAACTAGCATATTAAAATTGGATTGGGGGCGTGTTTTGGTATCACATGGCTTTGTGCCGCTTGTTATGCTGTGCGGCACTAAAATGTTTATAAATACAGTCAATTTGCTGTCAACTTTTGAACTAGTCACACATGTTCCAGCTCGACTTCAAATGTGAGTTGTAAAAATGTCAAGAGGTCAAAGCACCAGCACATTATAATAGTATTTGCCTATGTCTGACAGAGTGACACTTTTCGAGAGCAAACACAAATTTATTCAAAATTGACAAAAAAAAAAAATATATATATATATATATGTATATATATAATTGTGCACAAACAAATCAAGCAGCAAATAAGCGTCCATGTCGCGCATGTCAGCGGAATCATTTGACATTTTGACAGACATTTGACGGGGTAGATTATGTGGATATGAGCCTTGTTTAAGTTTTAGTCGTAGCTCAGATTACGATGTATATATTTTTTGAGAGAGTTTCATGAAAATTTTAGTTTTTGGGGTTGACAATTTGGCCGATGCTTCAAGTAGCTTGTGAAGAAAATGCGGCGATAAACATTAATCTTATCTGGATTTCTGATCATTGACAAATCTATATTATTCCAAAAAAGTGTCAATTGAATGAGTGTTACAAATTATAATATTGTGAGTGCTAAAAACATAATTAAAACACATATTTTGACGACCAATTTCAATTTTGCATGGAAAGCATAAACTGACATTTTAATTAAAGATCGTTAAAGGAGATTCCCATTATTATGGACGCACTGCAACCATCAAATAGGTAAACAATTCTACAATAAACAAGGGGAGAATGTACTGGTAGAGAGTGCACGACTTGCAGATACCCAAGCATAATATAGTAGTACTTAATGTCCTAGCAGAAGTATTACTCAGTTCATAAATTCTTAAATGAAAAGTTGTTTTTTTTTCTGATTTTTCTTGTATGCTGTTGTGAATTTTATTAATTATTTATTTATTTTATTTTTTTTTAGGCAGAATTCGTATATATAAAAATAAAATGGACCTTTAAACTTCCGAAATTTCTATATCCTTTTTTTTTAAATAGATATTAACAATATAATTAAACATTTATTCTATGAACAAATTAATTTAATATTTATATATTTTATGTAGGATATAGAATAGTAAATCAAAACACTTTCGACAAGTGCATTTTGTTCTTGTCGTATTTTATTTACCACTTTTCATCACCGCATCCGTGCGTGCACCACGCACCACCACCCACACCACCAGCCACACCACCACCCACTGCAAAATTGTCGAATTGAACAAACAGTAAATTCAGCTGTGGTCAAACAGCCGCCGTTCGCATAAATTGCACATTTTGTTAAAAAAAAAAAACAATTGGAAATTTCGCTCTGTTTGCACCATTAAAACATTAAATTTCTGTTAAATATTTTGTTGTTATTTTGCTTCAGTGAAACTGCAAATCCATTTTTCTTATTGATTTTATTAGTTTTCCGAAATCTTTTAATATATTAATTTATGGCAAATAGGACTTTTAATAAATATATTTTAAAATTTAATTTTTTTGTCAATCAATTTAATTTATTATTTGCTAAACGCCTCCGCTTTAAATCTTTAATTACTTATTTGTCAGCGAAAATGACTAGGTTTTTTTACTGAAACCCAGACATCGTCGAACGTCATTCACTAAAAAAAACGCAGACTAGTCTAGTCGAGAGTGCCTAGCGTGCATATACCCTGTAAGCAGCCAATAGTTTTCATTCAACTTAATCCATAAGCCACAAATGCTTCTTAATTTATGTGTTATCAAATAAGAAATATTGCTAACATTTAAAATTAAATGCCATTATTTAATTTACAGGGTATCTTAAATCCATATTCCATTCAAATTAGACGCTAGTCGTCACCTGAGTCCCAACACTTTGGACAATTGGCGACCTTGTGAATTTTTGAATGACTTGAATAAACATATATGTATTTTAAATTTGCGACTATTTCGTCATTCTAGCCATATCCATTTATTGCCTCAATTTAGATGATGATATAAGAAATTCCTCACCAAATACACGTCCAAATCTTTTTAAATCTCTTAAACGCCTTTCTAATAAAAATTATAATATTTATTTTAGAAACACCTTTTTTATTAATTTTTTAAATTTTCTATTTTATTAAGTTTAATTAAAGTTTAAGTCTTAGTTAATTAACTAACTAAAAAGTAAATAAATAAGAATTGTGGCAATACTTATTTTGCTTAATTATTGACTTTTTTTTATTGCACAACAAATCATTAACATCGGCTTACTACAACATGTAGCTATCACAAAAAAGATTTTAAATATTGCATAAAAATGTAATAAAAATGTTAATAATATAATATTTAGATTGATTGTGGCTTGGAAGCGTATAAAATGATCGGCATTCTTAGGACAGTTGTCTTTAGTTCTGTGTGTGTGTGTTTTTTTTTTTTTTTTTGGATTCGTGCCCAATATTTTTTTGCGTGCATATTGATAATCGTCTTGACGTCGACATTATGTGAACATGCATAAAAATGACAAATACTGAAGTGAAAAAATATTGTGTGTTGGTATAATGTTTGAATTCCGTGAATTCCGATAGGAATTACATTTTTCATCTGGCTGTGTCATGCAGTGAAAATAGAGCTGAGTTTTAAATTTGTATTATATAACTCTTATTAATTATTTGAGTGCATCTCTTGACAAAACTTTTAGACATATATGCAAAACTTGACTGAATAAATGTTGTCTCTTATTGACATTCCCTTTAATTAGTTTGACTTTGACGTCGTCGTTTGCAAAGTTTTTAATTATTTATTTACTTCTTAAAAGCATCCACTTTCAGTAAACACATAAAATGCCAAGTCTTATGTTATACGTTTAAAACATATATGTTTTTTTTATTGTAGTAAATTTTAAATCAAGTCGAGTCGAAGGAACATGTTTATTTTGCTTTGTAAGAACTTTTTTTTGTGAATAAGTAAAAAACTTTATTAGTTAAGTGTAATTAAATTAAATACAATTATTGAGAGCAGTTTCATAATTTGAACGGGATGCAGCGTGTCTAAATGAAGAAAATTGCATATTGCAAAAATAGTGCGGCAAATGCATTTTTGCAGCGCAAATTAAAAACATATTGTCAGGCGTCTTGCCTTCGCTGCATAATACGTATACTAAAAATAGCCAAAAAAGAGTGCAGTTGAAGTTGTGCACACATATATATATATATATATGTAGCAGCAGCAGCAGTTGCAGTTGCAAGGAGAAGTAGAAGGAGAAGCCGCATGCACTTGAGGCCAGGGACAGGCCAAAGTGATCAGCATCAACACTCTTCCCAATTGAAAAGAGTCTGTGCCTCTATCTGTGTTTGTGTGTGTGCGTGTGTGCGTATCTGTGTGCATTATTTGCCGCATGCCTCTGATGAAATAGTTGTTGTTGTTGTTGTTGTTGTTGTTGGGAAATGAGTTGCCTTAATAAATATAGCTTCATAGTTCCACTGTATTTTAATGTGCCGCTGTCGCACTGCTTGTTGCAGAGACACAATATTATGTGGCAATAAAAAATAGTGCTAAAACATTCGACAAATGTTCAGCGAGCTGCAGCAGCGAGTTGCAATTGAAACCTAAAACAGACTTGCAACATGTGTGCCCAGTGGACTCGAAAAAAGGTCCCCGGTCACGCGCTCAGCTGGATGTATAAATGTAAATATAAATATGTATACAGTTTAGGATATTGCACTCTTCATATAACTTGATGTTGTTTGGCAATGAATATTTTCAATTTACTCTATGCACAAATTCATAGCAAAATTTCATAGCTGCAACTTGCCCATAATTTGTATACGCTAAAAAAAAGATCGGGTTGGTTAAGCTAAGCGACAAAATTGTTTTTAGAACTACATGTATTTTTTTCAATACAGTAAAAATAATTAAAGTAAAAGTTAAAAGTTATTAAAAAAAAATGAGATAGATTTTCTTCTCCGAATTCATGATGAGCAAAGATTATTAATAACTTGTATTATTTTTTCTTGTGTGTTCGGCTGCACACGCATAATTTGTATATGCTCGTGCGATGATCAGGGATTGTTGAGCTACGCGGAGTGGAGCGGGGAATTACGAAAAAAACCGAGTGAAGGAGAGAAAAAAAAGACAGACGCACATGTGCGAGTGTAAAGGAGAAAAATGCAAAGAGCAGCGGACATTACAACAATAAAAACAAAAACAACACAACGATAATGACAGGGTGTCGCAGCCAGCAGCAAGCAGCAAGCAGCGATCAGTGAGCAGCATTTGGGAGCAGCGACGCGAGCAGAGACGGGAGCAGCGACGGGAGCAGAGACGGGAGCAGAGCCCCAGAGCTCAGGACAACCGAAAGAACGTACCGTTCCGCGCGATATTTAAATCGTGCTGCAAGTGAACAACGGTTTAATATCAGACACAACGCGGTGGCGTAAACAACACAAGAAGAATATAAATAAAAATAAAAATACGAAAAAGCAAACTAATTGAAATAGAAAACTCAATAGAATCGCGTGCTTTCTACGTGTGTGTGTGTATGTGTGTGCTTGCGTGTTTATGTGTGTGTGCTTGGGATTTCCCACAAATTTTGGCAAGAGACCAATAGACTCTCTGTGTGCGTGTGTTAAAAAAACTGTCGGAAGTGTTAAACGTTTCACCTATAGAAAATTCAAATGTCTTCCACAATGAAGCAACAACAGCAACTTCCACTAACCATTCCCAATCACAGCGCAGAGATGTTTGCCAAAAATAAATCATACAATGAGAATGTTTGCTATGATGCATTCATGTCGCCGCCATTGAGTGCCAGCGTTGGCAAGTCGCACGATGATTTTCAGGCGCCCAAAGTCAACTTCAACAATAATACGAATTTCACCTGTGCCGAATTGCAGTTTCCGGATTTTTCACATCTGTGCTTTGCGACGGAGACGCCAAATTCGGTGTTTAGTGACTATAACAACTATACGGGACCGGAACAGGATAGGGATAGGGATGATATGGTGTGTGCTGTCGCCACACAAACGGGTATGCCCTATCAGCAGGGTCAGTACACTCAGCTAAATCGGGAGGATGTCTTTCGCTTCGAGCCGGAGGACATAGCACGACTGACGGCAGACAATGGATGTGGTGGCGCCTTCACTGAATCGATCGATGGCCTAATGCAGGTGCCACAGGTGCAGACACCCTTCACGCCGTGCAGTGGGCCGAGCGGGTGTCAATTGGGTGCTATCACCGCACAGGTTGTCGAGCCGGTCGGGTCCCTCAATCAGGATATTGATTACTTTAATTATGATGAAGTTAATTGCCAATCGAAAAATCAATCGCCCTGCTCCTCGCCACATTTGGACGCCTGGTTGAACTTTAACCTCAGCGAAATATCGCCGACGGAGACGGTGCGCGAATCCTCACCAAAATTATGCAACATTTACGAACAACAATTGCAGCAAATTAAAGTTGAGCAAACACAGCAAAAGTTGCCATCAATGAACTCCACTTTTGGCACACCCAAGTGCACACCTGTGTGTGGCAACTACGGCGATTACTCCAATCTCTACAATAATCAAAGTGTTTACGGAAACTTAAATCAATACGCAACGGAACATTTTCAAAATAACATCTCGCAAGTCATCGAGAAACCGAATCGGGAACATAAAGTTATTTGGACCATTGATGAGTTGGACGAACTAAATACTGCCCTGGTGCTCAACGATCAGGCGGCTCAGCAGAGCTGCGAGTCCAAATTTGATAAGCCAGATTTTGCATTGGACAATCTGCCAGTGGCAGAGGAGCATCTCTTGTCGGCCAACATCAGCGACGATGACAATGACAAGGATGAGGATGACATTGACGATGTGTTTGCGGCACCCGCGGAACTTGAGCGTCGACCAGAATATGCCGATTCCATGGATGGTGAGATTGAGCCACCAGCCGGTTCGCTTATTTGCCACTGGTCCGAGTGCAACATGGAGTTCGCCCATCAGCAAATATTTGTGGAGCACATCGAAAAGTGTCACGTGGATGTGCGCAAGGGTGAGGATTTCTCCTGCTTCTGGCTGGACTGCCCCAGACGCTACAAGCCATTTAATGCCCGCTACAAGCTCCTCATCCACATGCGGGTCCACAGCGGCGAGAAGCCCAATAAGTGTCCGGTAAGTTTAAAATCTGAAAATAAATTACTAAAGCCATAGAATTTTCAAATAATTTAAAATTCAACCGGATTTCGAAGAATTTTCTCTTTTTTTAAAAAAGAAATTTTCGGTTTTCTTTATAAAGTAAAAAGCGCTTTCAATTAATCATCTTAAAATTTTATCTCTTTGTTTCTAATTCTTAGAAATGGTTTTTAACAAATGACACAATTTCTCCGTTTTTGTTCAAACAAAGTGCGCATTTTTTCTATCACACATAAAAATTGATCTAAATATTAGTTGATTTCAAAATTGTTGTGTATCTTTTTTCATAAAAAGAATGACTCAAAGCAATATTATTTTTTTTAAAGAGAAACTAACATTTCTTAACTGTCCGATATTTATACAAATATTATTGTTTACTTCAAACGGATGTCATTAATAAAAAAGAAGCGATTTTTTTCTATCATACATAAAAATCATTCTAAAAATTTGTGGATGTAAAATTGTTGTGTATCTTTTTTCATACAAAAAATGACTCCACTAAAATTGTTCAAGCAATATATTTTTTAAGAGAGAAACTAACATTCCAAATTCTCCGATATTTATATTTATATTATACAAATATTATATTTATACAAATATTATGGTTTTCTTCAAACGGATGACATCAATATTAAAAGAAGCGATATTTTTCTATCACACATAAAAATAGATCTAAAAATTAGTTGATTGCAAAATTCTTCTGTATCTTTTTTTTATAAAAAAAAATGACTTAAAGCAATATGATTTTTTTTTTAAGAGAAACTAACATTTCTAAACTGTCCGATAATTAGACAAATATTATTGCTTACTTCGAACGGATGTCATTAAAAAAATAGAAGCGATTTTTTTCTATCATACATAAAAATCATTCTAAAAATTAGTGGATTTCAAAATTGTTGTGTATCTTTTTTCATACAAAAAATATGACTCCATTTAAATTGTAAGGGCAATATTTTTTTTTTTTTAAGGAAAAATAACATTTCAAACTGTCCGATATTTATACAAATATTATTGTTTACTTCGAACGGATGTCATTAATAAACAAAAAAAAAACAAGAAAAAAAAAGACAAACCAAAACAAAAACTCCATTTAGATTTTACTTCGTTAAGCAAACAAGGCAATTCACAGGGTTTCTGCGTGCCACTTGAAATGGTGTTGTCAACGACAATGATAATATTTTAGAGGCAAAAATGCTCACGGGATGAGCTGCAGTTTGCCCCCGGCTCCAAAATGCTTTTTCAAATCGTATTTGTTTTTTTTTTGTTTTTATGGATGCAACTGACTGAAAAAGATGCTATCGACACACACAACACGTCGGAGTGGCAATTAAAACAGATTCGCAAAGCAGTTCAGTTTTTTTCAATTTTTTTGGTGCTACACTAGGAAAATGAGAACAGCCAGTTTTTAGTACACTTTTTTTTCGCCGAGTGTACATGCTGTGCTACATACACTTGCAACAACACTTGCAATTTCTAAGTGTCAGCTGTGTGCCGCATGCGACTATTGAGCACATTGAATAATGAAATTCTTACCACTTTTCATTTACAGTTTCCGGAATGCAATAAGGCATTTTCACGTTTGGAAAATTTGAAAATTCATCAACGCTCGCACACGGGCGAAAGGCCTTATGGCTGTCAATATAAGGGTTGCCTCAAAGCCTTCAGCAACAGCTCGGATCGTGCAAAACATCAAAGAACACACTACGATACGGTGAGTATTCATTGTGTGTGTGTGTATGTGTGTGTGTGTGGGAGTGTGTGTATGTATGTGTGTGTGGGAGTGCAAGCAATTTAAGAGTCGTGTCAAAAGAAATTGATGGGCCAGCGGCATTGGTTTCCCAGCAACCGCAGCAGCAGCAGCAGCAGCAGCAGCAGCAGCAGCAGCAGCAGCAGCAGCAAACTGCCATTTACATGCAGCTTAAACATTAAGTTTAAGCTGAGAAATGTTTGGAAAAACTAAGACAGATATTCTTGGATTTTGGTAAAAATGTGCAGCTGCTGCTCAGCAAAAGCTGTCGCTGCTGTTGCTGCTGCTGTTGCTGCTGTTGTTGCCTGCTGTTGTTGCCTGCCTCTTTGACATGTGCACATTTCGCGTTTTGTTGCCTGATTGATTTATGGCTCTTACGTGCATTTGTGTTGTGGGCCCAAACGAATAGAACAGCAGCGTCTGTTGCAATTGCCCCGCTGGCAGCCATGACAACCGGAAAAAGTCACATCCAAACAGCTAACAGCTAACAGCTAACAGCCAACAGTCAACGGCAGCATCCAAATGCCAGGCAGAGAAATTGAATAAACTAAACGAGTTACTTTCATGCCCCATGCAACGAGCAACCAATCTGAGGCACACACAACCATTCGTTGACCGCGAAAAGCATCTGTGTTTTTTTTGTGTGTGTGTTCAAGTGTGTGTGTGTTCAAGTGTGTTGTGTTCCTGTGTGTGTGTGTGTGTGTGTGTGTTTTGCTGTGTGTGTGTGTGTGTGTGTGTGTGTGTGTGTGTGTGTGTGTGTGTGTGTGTGGGTGTGTGTGTGTGTGTGTGTGTGTGTGTGTGTGTGTGTGTGTGTGTGTGTGTGTGTGTGTGTGTGTGTGTGTGTGTGTGTGTGTGTGTGTGTGTGTGTGTGTGTGTGTGTGTGTGTGTGTGTGTGTGTGTGTGTTCAAGTGTGTTGTGTTGCTGTGTGTGTGTGTGTGTGTGTGTGTGTGTGTGAGTATGTGTGTGCGTATAAGTGTGGTTTGGGCTGCCTCTTTGGCAAGTCATGTTTCTATTACACTGAGATTAAAAAGTGAACAACAATTAAGTCAAGCCAAATTAAAAATTAATATATCCGAAATTCAGGTTGATTTATCTATAGTTGCTGCATATTTCATTTTATATTTAATAAACATTTTTTTATTTTTTTTATAATAAAATCGCCATAATTGTTTGAAAATCTATTCAATTTTGTTGCCAAGCGAAAAATATATTATTTGTTAGAAATAATATTTTTGAAATAGAATATTGCTTTTTCCAATGTTCAGAATTTTTGTATGCTTAATTTCCGTGTAAATTTTTCATATAATTTTGGAAAAATTTATATATATTTATATTTATTTATATATAGATCCAAGATGTTTTACATATATTCGCGAAATTAGATTTTTTATAAACTAATGCGTAAATTTCCGAAATGAGTTTTTCTTTTTAATTACAATATAATTTTTTTGCTTTTTAAGTTTCACTATTTAATTTACAAAAGGTATTTTTGTAATTGTCGCGAAAATCTGAAGATTTTTAAGCATTATTTATAGTGTTTTTCCAAATGTCTTAAAACTAAATTAGTGTTAAATGTTTTTTGTTTTTTATAATTTTGTGCTTTTTTTGCTGCTGTGTAGAAATGTTGGACAATGCCTAGTGCAAACAGCTGCAACATGCGGCACAGCAATTCAAAATGATTTCACAGAGCAAATATAAAACGGGCAGCGGCTGCTCAAGGATATGGCTATGTGTGTGCGTATGTGTGTGTGTGTGTGGATGTGTGTGTGGTTGCCTGGAACTGTAGCAAAATCAATTGCATACTTTAAGGGTCTCAGTTGAATCAGGCAAATAATAATTTGACATTCTTATGATTCTTTACTTGCAACAGAAACCGTACGCCTGCCAGCTGCCTGGTTGCACCAAACGGTACACGGACCCCTCCAGCCTGCGTAAACATGTCAAAAATCACGGACTTATGCGGCGCAAGTCAGCCAGCGGTGGCGCCACAGCCATGTCCTGTAGCAAAAAGTCGGGCAAGTTACGTCGCCATTCCGAATCGTCTGCCCCAACAACAACAGCAGCAACAACAACAAGAAGGGGACCCCATTTGGGGGCAACACGCGTTGAGCAGCGGACACAGCGAAGCAGCAGTTGCAGCGAGGCAGCGCATTTGATACAATTGGGTGTTGTTGGCCAGGATAAGGATATGCTAACGAGGGAAGTGGTGGCAACGACTCCGTCAATAACAGACCGCAACTATGTCTGCAGCAATGAGAATGTTGCAACTAATAACAATTCAATAAAATTTAATGAGTTGTCAAATTGCATTGTCATCATTGAGCAAAACCAAAACGAGGCGACACCAGCAACAGCAACTGCAACAGCAACAGCAACAGCAACAGCAACTGTAACTGCAACAGCAACAACAACTGGCTGCCAGGACAATAGATACAATACAACACAATCATATGTTGGGGGGCTTAACTATAACTATAACACCACTCGATCCGGCGAAGGTGAGAGTATCAATAATATATATGCCGTAACGGAAACGGATACGTTAAGCACTTGCAGCAACAGCAGCATCAGCATCAGCAACAATTACAAAGCCAACAACAATCAGCTGGACAGCTGCAATAATGATAATATTCATAAATTTAATGTTCTGGAACAGCTGTTAACGGATCAACATAGTTTAAACACTGATTTTCATACAAAGGACAATAAATGCCAACTGAATGAGTTTGTCTCATTTGAATATGTACGAAAGTATCTAACGGATGCATTTGACTCGACCAGCACCGAGCCAAGCCCAAAGAGCCCAATTGCAAATTCTCAGTTTGTTAATGATTTCGAAAACTATGATATTCAATTTATTTGAGGCATAGAAATATTTTGTTTTTAATTTTAAGTGAGATTTTGTTTGCCAAATATTCATATTTCCACCAAAGATCTCAGCCATATTTACTCTAAGTACAAATGTTCACAATCATTTGTAAATTGTATTTTGTATATAGTCAATTATATTGCAATTGTAAGCCTTATTAGCCGATTCTCAATAAGTTAAGATCATAAGTTAAGCAACACAAATAAGACGCGATTTAAACGTTCCTCGATTTGATTATTTTCAGTGATTTGAAATATGTCTTCCCAATGAAAACTAAGCTTAGCTATGCTTATATTTCAAATATATATATATAAATATATAGATATAAATATTATGATTATTGTTGTGCATCTCAATTAAGGCGTTAAGATATTAAGATTATATTTGTATTAAAAAAAAGAAGAAAATGTTTTTGTTACATAGCTTTTCCACAATATTTTTAAGCCAAACCTAAAGTAAATTTTGTCCAGTCTGCACAGAATGCATTTACATAGGAAACAATATTTTTATTAAGCGCATGTAAAAAAAATGTTAGTTTTTATAATATATTCTGCAGTTTTTTATATTATGAAGTTATGTTTTTAATTTTATTAGAAATTTAAAAAATCTATTTTGAGATTTTTAGACAAACCTTTATCGATTTCACAAGCAAAATTCGCAAAAAGAGTCCCTGAGCTAATGAGAAATGATAACTGAATAATGTACACTTTTCTTGTCGCTACATTTGGTTAAGTTAATATGGCTCAAATGTGCAATTCCATTATACATCGTGTGGTATACCTGTTTTTTTTGTGCCTTGGCCCAGCACAGCGTGTTAATTTAATTAGTTAATGGCTGGATGCGTCAATGAACATGGCTGGCAAATAATGTTGTTAGCCGGCGAACATCCTGTGAAATGAACAGTTTTAATATTAATAACCATTTATGCTTATGACAGACAATGAAAGCCTTGCTCCAAAAAGGCATTAACAGATCCCCCCCCTGCCCACAAAAAACACAGTTGATCTGCTTTCGTTGTACGACATTAACACTAAATATGCTTAGCCAATGAGGAGCGCTGTGCATAAAGAGCCGCAATATGCATTTGAAAGCATTGCGAGTGTGTCAGTTAATATGCAGACCCAAGTCTGCTCTTCATTACTAACCACACTGCAGGAGATGAAGGGAGACAGACAGAGCGAGAGAGTGAGTCAGTGCGAGAGAGAGTGTGTGTGTGAGTCAGAGCGAGGACGAGAGCGAGAAAATATAAACAACAAAATGTAAAGCAATTAAAAGCAGTGCTGCAGAACATGCAGCGCAAAACGAAAATACCCATAAAACATGAGCAGCAGCAGCCCAATTTTGACCTTTCGCTTTTCATTCAACTACAAGTACATACACTCAGCAAAAAAGTCTATAAAAAAGCATTTTTATTTTAATAATTTTTTTAAATTCCATATTTATAATTGTCTTTTAAGAAAACTTTTTACACAGTTTAAATATTTGATCAATTGATTTTACTGTAATTGCAAACATTTTTATTTGAATTTCGGAAAAAACATTGCTTATAAATATTATATTATTTTTTTTTTTGTTTTTAATATATTTCCTGGTATACTTTACTACTTTTAAAAAATCAGAACTTATTTGCAGAGCGATTTTTGTTGTGGCATTTTTTTTTTTAATTTAAGGGCGATCTTTATTCTTTTTTTTGAGTGTCCTGCATAACGGGACTGCACGCTGTGGCTACAAGTGGCTGGCGATTAAGCCCCTCGCCGTTTTTCGGTTTTTTGTTTTGAGGTTAAAGTGCAGAAATTGCAGTGGATGTGTGTTGTGCATGCAGTGAAACTATTTATTAATACTCCATGGGGCCAAATATTTACGAACACGCATCCGCAGTCCCATTGCACTCGGAAGCCCCGTTCTTGAGACCCTCAAGTTTTATGGAAATGTTGACTACGCGTTACTAAATTAATGCCAAATGCCAAAACGAGCTACAAATTATTTTTTTGTTAATCAGAAAACGGTCCAAAAAATGCAAACACATTTTTGCTATATTTTTAACCTTTTTTTTGTACTGTAATTACAGGGGTAAGCGATATTCATCTTAAGGCACTTTTTTGTTCATTTCTAAGCAAATACTTATCTGATCATATTTATTAATTTTGACTATAATGTTTACAAATAGCCAAAATTCGGTTCTAAAAACTCAGTTCTCCTAATTTTGTTAAGCTGTAATTTATTTATTAAAATTATATGAATTGACTAATTTTCTGAATTTCAGAACAGACATTTTAAAAAATAGGGGTTTCCATTTAAAAAAAATATATTGTACAAAAATGTAGAAATATTTTTTGAATAGCCAAAAAAATGTTGTGGAAACTTTTTGAATGTGCAGGCTATTTGCCAGTCGATTATTCTCAACAAGTGCAGTTTTACTTGTTGGTTTGTTTGGCTGTTTTAATTAAAAACGGTCTTACCACGGTGCTGGGTTGCGCTGCCAAGGTTGGCCAACATTTCATCCTTGCCACACGGGTGTTTTCGATATTTATGTGGCGCGCCTCGCCTTGTACAGTTATACTGAACCCTGAACCCACTGCCAGTATTTGCTGTGCGTTTGTCGTTTGGGCCGGCCAATTATGCAAATCGCCAGATTGCCACATGATACGTTGAAATTCCATGCATTTACAATTTTCTAATCGATGAAATTTTAATTTATGTGGACACTGCAGACTTTCGAGTCCCTTTCGCGCGAAATTGCACTGAATGTTTAAAAGTTGTTTTAATTTTTTTTTTGCTCTTCGATTTAGCATCGAAATCTCACAAATTGTGTACAATTAATGGCGTGAAATCAGTTTACCCGTTGTCGAACAAAATGCCCGTCACTTTTTGAATTTTTGAATAAATCACAATGATTTAATTAATATATGTGGCCAAATTGAAATCTGTCACTCACATTGCGGATGAGTGGGCGTGTTAAAAGGTCCTTTGTTTGTGCTAATAATAAATCAATGTCCTCTGTGAAATAAGTTTCTGCATGTTTCTGCAACTCTCTTCATTTATTGAATGCACATAAATACAATTTAATTTAATCATACTGTGTGTGTGTGTGGAACGGGGCACATGGGGCATTGGAACAGCGTTCAACACGCTCAACCGGACTATAATTAAGTTTGTACATTGACATCAGACATATTTTTTTTTGGTTTGTTTTTTTTTTTTTTTTTGTATTCATTTGTCGCCTTTATGCGAAAAGGTGCACATTTTGTCATTTATAAAACCCTTTACAAAATGGCCGCCGTGATTTCAACTTACGAACACGATTTTAATATTTAATTAAATAAATTATTTTCATTTTCGATTCATTGAATGTGGGCAACGTGTGAATTATTTAAATATATTTTACATTTATTTGCCATAAATTCAACTGTGAAATGCACAATTTATATGCAGTAAAAATGTATGAAAAGGTGCAATTTTTCTATATTTTATTTAAACATACACACACACATACCCTTTTCTTAGCTCTATGTGTGTGTGTGTTTGTGTATCGTAGAAGTTGTTCTGTGGGCGCAATTAGAAGGCTTTCGGCACCGAATGCCTGACGTGAAACTGTGCTTAAAATGCTCTTTTGTTATTAAATTTATGACAACCGCACATGTTCGCTCCTGTCGCACTTTAGAGCAACAACAAAAGCATTGCCCATACACTCAGAAAAAAATCTCTCTGATTTGTTGAAAATAGCCTTTAAATTTGTAAGAAAAAAAAAGTTTCTTTTTGATTTTTCAGAAGTTTATTTTGTATAAAGCAGATATGAAAATGAATTAGATATTTGACAGTTTAAGTTCCTAAGTTGTTTTAAAGTAAATTAAACAAACTTAAAAGCTATGTAAAATTTTTTTATATATGTGAGATTTTAAAATGCTAAAAAAAATAAAAAAAACGCTGCTTTCAAGGGGAGTACAAATGTGTAATGGTTTTTTTCTGAGTGTAGAAAGCGCCATTACTAAAGAAATGGCAGCACAGGCAACCACACGTTACAAACTTTCCAAAATTGTTGTTGTTGGTGTGTGTGTTTGTGTGTGTGTGTGTGTGTGTGTGTGTATGTGTGTGTGGGCTCGTTTAGGCAACAGCTGCGTCATTAAAAGATTCGCAAAATTGTTGCAATGTGCCCGGTCTTTGGCGCTTGGCCACAATGTGTTGCGACTTTAACGTAAACTTCAACGTTGCAAGACAACATTTCATCTACCAGTCACTTAAAGGCCGTGCCACAAGCAACAAGCCTGCTAGTTAAATATTGTTTGAAAATTTTAGGCCACTTTCCTAAAGTTGGTTATGGAAAAGTAGTCTCAAAAAATATGTAGCAACGTACGTAGCAAATAAAAAATACAAAAATTACTTAGAAATTAGTTTTAATCGAAATAAATTCTTATTTTTTAAGATTTTGCAAAATTGAAGTTTTTAATTTTTTTCAGGTAAGTAACAAATTACACAATATTAATAAATATTTATATAAATAAAATATTAATTTATGTTAATAACATTAAATTGAAATAAAATAAAATTTTAATAAATTTAAAAAACTGTTTGTAATCACAAGATTTTTTTCAATGTAATAAATATGCAATTACATACAGATTTTTACTTATTGTGTTGCAGGTTTGAAAGTAATCAAATTAATTGCGGTCGCAATCGTTGCAACACTTAAAATCGCGGTAACTCAATAGAGTCTTTTCAATTGATAATGAAAAGCAATTAGGAAGCGTGCCGCATTTATACCTGTGGCAAACAGTGGCAAAAAAAAAAAAAACTAGTTGAAGATGAAGAAAATGGGGAAAAATACGTTGTGCGAAAATGTAACAATAACAGTAATTTACAGCATTTCCAGTGGCATCCCTGAAGGACACGGCTCCGTTTCGCTACGTTTCGCTTGGATGTGAACCACGAGCCGGCATAATAAAGCCAAGGGAGTCCGTAATTAAAGTTTGTCGAAGCCGGTCGAATGCAGTGTTGATGACGCCATGGGGAATGATTACGACTATGGGCATTATTGTGCGAGGACGATGAAAGCAGCTGCTGAATCACAAAGCATCAGCAGAAAATCAATCCCCGCATCAGGACGACGACGACAGCGACGACGATGGCGATGCTGCAAAATAGAATTCAATTAACGCGCTTAAATTAAACTGCCACTTCCGGTTTTGATGACGTTTTAATCTGAGCCGGCACTGCAACAGGCATAACAGAAAATTGTGCGGTCTACTCGCTCGGACTGGTCGTGCAACTGGCCAAACGACCAACCGACTAACCGACTAACTGACTGACTGACTGACTGACTGACTGACTGACTGACTAACTGACTGACTAACTGACTAAGCTGAGTGAGTGTTGGTGACAACCAACGACAACGCCATACTGTCGCTTCCTTGACACTTTCACGTTGACGGCATTTACTTTAAGCCAAGCCAAGCCAAGCCTTTGCCATTTATATTATTATTATTATTTTTTTTTTTAACTGCATTGATGACTATACGCTATAATAAATGGGATAGTCGTTAGCGTGACTGCCTCTGGCTGTAAATGAATATTAAATAAGGATTACCGAGTGACGGCTATCAAATCAGCGCTCAAGTCCTCAATTAAAGTTCGATAGAATAGATTTTTATATATATAAATATCTCTATTATCCGATTTACTTATGAACTTTTTTTTTTTTTTTTATGTACTTTCTGAAGTTTGACTCTATTTAAATATGCACTTGAGTTGAGTTTTGTGCAGCGCAGCTCAAAGAGTGTCCTTCAATGCAGACGAACTTCTTATCATTTGCTCTTTGTGCACTTTGTTAGTTGTGGAACAGCGGTCCTTGGTTCAGTGGGTCCTTGTGTGATGATTGATGGCGTGATAAGGAACTTCAGCAACGCAACTTGGATTTCATTTAATTAGTACAAAACTTATAACTGACACTCAAGTGGAAAGCGTAACTCTAACAAGCATTCGAAAGCGGAGCGGAGCTGCTCTGATCCCTTATAGCATTGCGCTTATTAGACAAGCAACAAAGATAATGCAGCCGAAAGCAGATACTTACTTATCCTAGTTGGCAAAATTATGTTTTCAAGCTTAAACTAAATAATAATCAGCTTTTGGAAATTTATATTAACATTATATAGAATATTTTGTGTTAAGTTCTTTTATTTAAATTAAAAACTTTTTACATCAATAACACATTTTGCTATTTTTTGGTTTTTGACATAATTGACAAAAGTCATGATAAAATGGAAATTCCCAAATTTCATCAAGATCAACTAAGAAAACAGTTAAAGTCAAAAAAATATATTCCCGTATTGAGCTCATTTCTACCAGCAGCTAAAAGCATTTTCTGTATGCATAAATATGCAAGCAAATGTGTGAGAATGAGATGGCACGATAATCGAGCATCATTTGTTGCTGTGTGTATTGTGAAGAAATCCGTTACCTAACATTGTGTTTGCAAGTATGTAATTATGTTTGTTTTTGCACGTTTTTCTAGCCAGCCAATTAGGGATCAGTTCAGGCTGGTGATTCAAAATATGAGCTGCATTCTCATTTTTTTGCTTTTTCCTTTTGTGTGTCTGCGCTTGCTATAAGAAATGATTGAAGTGCCCTGCTCAAATCTGAGTGCAAAAATTTATAAAGGATTATAATAAAATATGAAATTAACAACTGTTTTTAGGGCATATATTAGTCGAGATTACTCGACTATGGCATTCATATTTTTTGTATATTTCTTTGCTGCGTGTTTATTTTTAGAGAGTAAATTTGGCTTACTTTCCTTAATTAAGGTCAAGTCAAACTCTTATCAATACAATAATCCATTGTTTAAGTGAACTTTTTGTTTATTAAATAGTTTTATATATTTAAGTAAACACTATTTTTTTTTTAAAAAAAAAAAACTAATTTCTTGATAAATAAATAAGACAATTTATTAAATTAATGTTTCGAAAATTCTGGAAATCGAGTGGCGACTCGAGACCTAAAATCAGAGAATAATTGCAGCGCAGCACCGAAAGTCTTCGACTTCAACTTCTTTCCAGAAAACCCAATATGGATATTACTAGAAGAGCAACTACATTGAAAGTTGAATCTTATTTAGTTAATATATATCCCAGCAATTTAATTTATTGTAGGCTTAATAACTAGTAAGCAACAATAGCACATTTTGACCACCACATTCACAACTTGAATTTATATCAAGTATCCTCAAATTTGATGTTGCTTTGCTGCACTTCAACATCCTTTTCATTATTGTCTTCGATGCTAAACTTTCGGGATTCGTATGAACCTTTAAGCAATGCCAAAGCATTCAATTGCTTCTCCATTTCAAGCGAATCTGATCGCGTCTGAAAGAGTTTGTTAAGAAGTTTATTTGTTGGTAGCAGATTTCTGCGCTGCTTCAAAGCCTTCGGGCAGCTGGCCAACAGATCGGAGTCATAGGTTTGAATCTTTACTAGGGCCATATCACCGAATAGCTTCTGACGCAATTTAACCGACGATCGGCAATGTTTGAAGGCCATGGCAATAATCGAATATATATCTTCGGCGACAGAGGAACGAATGGGTGTAAAGAAACCGCGACAAATTGGACAACTCTCAGTTCGGATGCGACAGTCGAGGCAGAGCAAATGTCCATTCTGACACTGCAGCACTGGCGGAGTAATCGTCACATTGCACACAGGACACTCGATAACCTTCAGGATACTGTCCACAACGATGACCAGACGCTTCAAGCTAATCGGCATGGGTACACAGCAGATGCTCTGCAAATTATTCAAAATTTAACGATGCAATTTAATTAATATATAAATTATCTTACGTTCTCATCACAATCGAATTTACTTTCACTGTTCCAACATAAAAAAGTTACTTCATCTCTTTGGCTTTTAACTATTTGGGCTATTTCGACAATCTGCAGTCCAAGTATATCGACGCCATTCACCTGAAAATAAATACAAAGTTGACAATTAATGTGGATTTATATCAAATGGAAATCTTTTACCTAACTACAATTTTTAGTCATATATGTAAGACGTTTACTTTTATAATTATTTAGGCTGACTGTTCAAGAATGAACATGAGACGCTGCGAAGCTCAGCTAATTGTTAATGGCAAAATATTATATACAATCCACTTTCAAGTGGCTGCATTTAAATAAGAAAACATCACATGAAGTTGCTCAAGTAAGAATATTGGACGCTGCAAAGCTCAGCTATTTTAAGTTAAATAAAAAATAAAAAAAAAATAAATAAATAGCTATTCTAGACCAAACATAGAGTCACTCTACAAATGCTGCAAAGCTCAGCTAGTTTAAGAATAAACATCACATGGAGTCGCCCTACAAGCGACTCCGTTAATATAAATAAACAAGCGGCTTCATATGTATTTAGATTTAAGATTTTTTTATAAAATAAAGAAATGCTCGTCAGGGCAAAAAGTGCGATTCTAAACGTCGTCTCATCGTGTTGACACCCTGTTCAATCTTACAATGTTAAGATAACCAAGGAGGATTCTAATCGCGAAGATATGTAAAAACGTGAAAAAAAAACCCTTACGCGGCATCCATAGTGACCGTAATAAAACCGTCCTCGATAAGAATTTTCCGAACTAATAGGATAATGAGTCTAGACGCATTAGCAGCAGTAAATATGTAACTAGTTAATATCCTAGGTAGGATAAGAATAATTGTATCTAGCTTGAAGATAATTTAGAAGTTTTCAATAAACCTGCCGAAGCCGAAGCAGTCTGTGTTCGAACCATAAACAACGTCGTCGTCTTATTATTTTGCTCTTCGGATCACCTTTCAGTATACGTGATTATTATTTCATCGCTTGCCGTTTATATAAATTTTGTTATTAGCTATTTATTTACACCCTATACAGACCCGGCTCATCAAAAAAATAAGTATGTGTATTCCGATATACATATACATATACATAATTTTGAGTTATCGTACATTATTTATACACACTCATTTTTTATATTTGTTTTTTAGCCATTGAATATGTAAAGTCGTTTTCAATGTTCAATAAATATCATCATAAATTAGCAGCTCTGTTAAGCTGCTTGTCAAGCAGTGCACTGCTTGCGAACTGTTAAGTTCTGTTAACATGAGCTGTTAGCTTAACCCGAATTTTGTGTTGACTTTAATGCGCTCAGTTGGCCTATTTACTTATTAATGAATAAGATTCTTCTCTTTGTTAATAAATATTGTAAACAAGACGAAATAATACAACAAATTCGTTAATAAAACAGAGTAAAATGACTTAAGTTGCTGTCTTTTGACTGCGTCGCATTGCAGCAAGATGAGTGAAATGATAAGATAACAACTGAAATGTTTCTGGTTTGGCTACATTTGAATTTTGTTTCGAAAAAATGTTTGTTCAAAAAAACCAACTGACCTTCAGAATGCAGTCACCGGCCTTGAGGCCACAGAGCGAGGCAGGTGTGCCCACGGCCACTTCGCTAACCTGCAACAAACAAATGAAATGTTTAAAATTAACAAGATTTGTTGTTTAGAGAGTTAAAGTGACATCATACCCACGGATATGGATCCCATTTGGTGCGCGTCAAACGAAAGCCATACTCCTCGATCTTGGGAGCAGCACGTGGTATTCTCAAAAGACGCACAGCTGATCTCTGATCCGCCGCTTCATCAAGTGCAACTTTCCGTGCCTGCATTGGACACGTGTTTTGTGTTCTACTCGGATCGACTATGGCCTAAGTTAATTTTTTTGTTTATTTATATTTGTTTTTTTTTTGATGAAGAAACTCGCGCTGCGAAGTATTAAATTAAAAGACGTGTTCAACGCTTGCTACACACAAACAAACTGCCACACAGATTGCCGATTCGTAGACGACTTCCACAGTTGGCAGCCAGCCGCTCTGTTAGCCAAGTTAACTGACGCTCACAGCATCGGCATCACGGCAGACTTGCTTGCTCGCCATGCTGTTTATTTTGGAGATTTCTATTTTTTTTTTTTTTATAGCTATTGTCAACAAATTATTTATTCATTTGCTGCGAAGAGCGAGTTAGTTGAATGGCTAAGAGCAAAAATCATTTGATATATTCAGGAGGTGACGAATAATAATTTGAATATTGAACTCTATTTCGATCAATACGTCAATTAAAAAAATAAACATTATCTATTAGTAACTTGACATGAGATGTATTAATGGACTTTGTTATTCAAATTGAGCACTTCGTTAGAGTAAAATTGCTTGCACTAAAAATACTCTCACAAACTCATTTTTCATTTTTAAGAAAATTAATTAAAAAATAATAAATTAAAAAAAGCTGTTTCCCTGTTAAAACCCTAATTTTGTTGTCACATAAATTTACATTTCTAAATTACTTTACTCATTTGCACAGTCACCTTTTTATTGCCGACTCCAAAGCAACACATTTGGAGAATAAAAAGATTATTTGCTACGTATTTATCCTATTATATGCAATTCAAATCGTAAATAAAACAACGTTTTTTGGCATTGACTTTTGATTTGAAACGCAATTCCAATTGGCTTCGATTCAGTGGGAAAGCCGATTGGGCCAACAAAGCATTTAAATTGACTTTTATTGTAGAACCCCCACATTTGGCAACAAGGTAGCCAGTTAAATTTAGTTTTTGATTTAAACATTTAATTTCGTTCATTTTGTGTGTTTTGTGGAAATTAAAAGCTAAACATTTGGCTTTATGGCTGCTGATTGCTCTTCGCCTTCGGGTGTTTGGACCAACGACAGCTATATTTATCGTCGGATCGTTCAAATTGAATAAGAGAATAGCTACTTATGAAGCTCATAACATAAAATTTCATGTTTTCAATTAGTGTATCAAAATGGTTTGAGTTGAATGGAGTTCAAAACGCTTGCTTCATGGCTCAACAAAAAAAAAAAGAAGAAAAAACAGCAACAATGAATTTTTATTAATTCCATCAATAGGCGAGTACTTGACCAGAAGGCAAACAACTACTTAATTGCAAGAAGTCGCCTAGGGAAACTTCAAATAATCGAAAGTACACTCGTAAAAAAAGTAATTTTGATTTCACAAAAATTGGTCAAGATTTCCACGCTTCAAGTGCAACTCAGTTTATTTTTTATAAATAAAAATAAATATTAAAATTCTACTCTAGGAACAAATTAAAAAAAATTACAATATGAATATAAAAAGCAATATGATTTCTTCCCAGTGTTTCGACTTTATTTTGCCTTTGTTAAAACGATTGAATAATCAAAATTTATCAATCAAATAAAAAAAACATACAAATAATAATAATAATAAAAATACACACAAAATGCTTAGAAATTTGTTTGGCTTAAAAGCTCAACTCAATAAGTGTTCGCAAAGCTTGCAACAGATGGCGCTTTAAAGTTGAGACCAGCTCAGCTTTGGCTGCAATTTTTTGGATTTTGAAGCCGCAGTTTGCTTTGAGCTCTTTGAGTTTGCGCAGGTGCCGCTCGCAAGTTCCGTTATCGCGAAGTGGAAGTGCGGTGCCGGCGTTTAAATTTAACCCGTGCCGTGAATCAAGTCTATACCTAATTGTAATTAGTACCTAAATATGTAAGTTAAAGTCAGTTGCTCTTTGTATGGCCAAAGGGCCAAAGACAGCTCATGAACATAATGCCTTTGCGTGTCTATAATTAAATTTGACTCCATCTTCAATGCTATGCGAACCATTTAAATTTGTATCTCAAACGACCTTAAGCCAAGGGCTAAACGCAAATGGTTTTGTACACAGCGAGAAAAACGTTGAGCGCCAAAATGAAGCTCAACTGAAATTAATCATATATCAAAAAGAGCAATTTAAGACACAGCTTAAAAATTAAAAAAAATATTATATAATATAAAATAATTTGATATGATTAATCGCGAGCATGTCCAATTTGGTAAGGCTGCACAAGTAAAGAAACTTAATCGCATCGTAAGAAGCAAGACTATGTAGTTTTTCAAAACAAGGAAGTTGTGCGAAATAAAAACAAGATAAATGTAAATCTGTCATCAAAAATAATTGAAAAACATTTACAATCATTGAAATGACGGGTTTCAAAGTGTGCTTAATCGCTGCCCTGAGCCTAATTGCAAAATTTGCAAAATGCGTAAAAACTAAGTGTTGTAAATTTACAAAAATAAAAAAAAATAACGAAACAAAATATTTATATATATACATATTTATATATATATATAGTTGATGATCAAAAAATACGAAAACAGAATAAAATTAAAGCCTGATCAATGCTTAAATAAATACCACTATTTATAAATATTAAAAAAAAAATATTTTTATTATTTATTTACTCAATTGATGAAGTTTTCTTGAACATATTTATGTAAATTTATTGTAAATATATATATATATATATGTATTTGTTTATATGTGTAATTGCTGTTGAAGTAGATGGCGATTGCGGTGGCAACTTTTTGGCTCTTTTTTTTTTGGGTTTGGGGTTTCTGGGTCTCTGTCGTACATTTCGTTATTTTTGTTGTTTAGTTGTGTTTGTTGTTGTTTTTGTTGTTGTTGTTGCTGTTTTCGTTTGCTGTTGCATTTGTGTAATTGTGACGCAATTCTCGTGTGTGAGGTTGTTTTTGTCTCGCCTTGTTGGCTATTGGTTGAAAACGAAAGCGGTCAAAAAAAAACCAGTGTTAATTGTACATTTGTACACAAACACGCACACACACTTACACACACACTTAGGTACTTATGTATGCACTTGTGTAAAAATATGTGCTTGTTGTTGTTGTTGTTGTTGTTGTTATGTTATGCATTGCAAAAGCGCACAGCTGTTGAGGGGCTTGTTGACTATCGGCTGCTTCAGTGATTATCCGCACGCGCTTTTGATTAGTACGGTAAATGAAGCTGTTGCTTCCTAAGTCAAGAATAGTCGCGAACTATCAATATTAATACATATATAAAATACGGTAAATGTTGCATTATTTCACAATTCAATTAACAATTGGAGCAGAACGAACTGTTAATGGTAGTCAAATGCCATTTACTTCTTACCTTCTTTATTGCTGCTAATTGTTAATTGAAACTGTTTGTTTGTGGTTTTTTCTTGGCCTTAAAAATCATTGTGAAATAATTTGTGATTTTTAATTAAGACGAATGTGTTTTGCCAATTACTTTTTACCTTCTTTATTGTGGTTAATAGAAACTTTTCAATAAATCAGACATAAAATTCTGCTGCGATTGATTTTTCATTAAAAACAATATGTATTCATTAGAAAAAAATTATATATATATAGATTGTTATTAGACAATCAATAATTTACCATATAGCCATTTACTTGTTAGCCTTTTAGTTGTTCCTAATTGAATAAATTGTACTCTCAGTTCTTGTGTGATTTTTCTAGGCATTAAATATAATAAATAAGAAGCGAAAGAGTTTTGTAAAATTAATTATTGATTTACCATAAAGATGAATGTGATTAACAATGGATTTATTTGCTTCATATTCGATTGGTATTTTATTTGCCATTCGCTTTGCCTTTCGACTCCGGATACTTAACGTTTTCGACGTCACACAACGAGTTTCATGGCCAATGCCAAGTCAGAAGTGAAGTGGGCACTCGCCTCACTGTAATCAAGTTCACAGTATCCGCACGTGTGTGTGTGCATGTGTGTGTGTGTATGTGTGTGTGTGTGTGTGTATAGCACATAGTTTGTCTCTCCATCAATTATAAGTTCCAAATCTGTGAACCTCTAAACGGATGCCAGCTGCACACTCAAATTCCAAATGATTCCGTTTGAAAAAAATTTAATTATTATTAATATATACCCTGTAATTATTACAAATTCACCAAAAAAAGGACAGGGTGATATTTTGTAAATACAAAAATTTTTTATTTGTTAAAGTAATAAGCATATCTCATATCTAATCAATTTTACTCAGTTTATTGAAAATAAGTTTCTATTTCAAGCACTCATTTTTTGCCAGATTTTAATTGCTAAAATGTGTATTTTAAATGTCAAAATATATAAATAAACAAAAAATACTTAAAACTTAATAAAAGTCGAAACATTTTTTGTTTTTATTAGCTAAATCTTGAATACACATTACTTTAAAGAAGATTCTATTTTCAATATAATTTCAACAAGACAAACAAACAATATTTAAAGCAGCTGTACAATTTCTGAGCAGAAGTATTTAATATTTATAATTAATAATTAAACATATATATAATGTAGACTTATAAAAATGGTAAATTTACATAGATAAACTAGGGTATCTCGCAGCTGAGCACTCTCGATCTCAACTAATTCTTTTCGGGTTAGATAGGTAAAAATAAATGACTGGTGGGAATTCAGAAAGACAGTTGAGCAAATGCGTATTCGAATTAATGAAAACGAATATGTGAAAGTGTTTAAATAAATCTAAAATAGTGTCGCTATATGTTGCCATGGCAATTGCGGATATTGAGGCAGTGACACGCGGCCTCAGTGCGTATACTTGATATACTTGAACCTCAACATTCAACGCGAAACTCATTCATGAAATCAAACAGCGTTTTATGTGAATCTCAAACAGTTCCGGCTGCGGCCAACATCTACAGTTATACGTATATATATAAATATATATACATATATATGTGTATGTATGTATATGTGTGTGTGATCTTAATTGATTTAATTCGCTGTGCGGTCTTTGCTATTCAAGTGAATGCAATGCCAAAAGTTTTTGCCACCACTTTTGATGAATGTGCGCACATTTAACGCTATTTGGCTTGCTACAACTTGGCGAACGCGACGTATGCTTAATTACAACCAGTTGGCAAAAGTTTTATTTTTTTTGGCTAGGTTCTGCAACTTTCAACAGCCTGCTAATTAATTTTGTTTCGACGTAATTTGCCAAAAAAAAAAAAAAGGAAAAGGTAAAAGAATCGTTGCCAAAAGGTGCGAACATTATAAGTGCCAATATCAAAGTCCAGTGCCCTTGCCAAAAAATAACCGAACCGTCAACACTGAGCACTTTTTGGTAAGCGTTAGCGATGCGTACGTGCGAGGCATGCAGATGCGAGAGGACCTTGCTTGGAGGTGTCTGCTGCCGATGACACGCCCACTTAGCCATAAGTAGTACATTGCCACCCATTTTCAACAAGTCGCAAGTTTAACGAGTCGAGTCTGAATGACTAAGAGTTAACCCAGCATTTCCATAGTTACACATAAATACACTCAGAAAAAAAAAATGATAACATCTCTCATATTTAAAAAAATCGCTCTTATTATATTATACAAATTATATTTATTTCATTATTTTCTGTAGTGTAGACTAGATTTTAGAAAGATTTTACTTTTATTGACAAACATCTTAGAAAAAAATAGAATAGAAAAAAACTTTCTAATAAAACCAAACATTTTTTTTTTGTATTCATAAATTATTTACTAAATTTAGAATATATTTTAAGCTTTTTATAATATTTTATTTTTGTTTACATTTTATTTTACATTTTTATACATTTTATTTTATATTTGAATATATATTTTATTTTACATTTGTATATATTTTATTTTATATTTGTATATATTTTATTTTATATTTGTATATATTTTATTTTATATTTGTATATATGTAGCATAAAATTGATTGATTTAATTAACTGCTTCTAATAATCTAATAGTCTAATAATCTTAAGTATTTTTGAAGGTTCAGTTGCCTGTTTTTATATCACATAATATTAGTTAGGACTTAAATTTATGTTCTTATATTAGTAATATATTCTGAAACATTTTTTATTTAAATTTGATATAATTTATGAGTGCCAAAATCTGCTGTCTTCAGTTAGACACAGTTTAAGTAACTCAATTCAAGCTAATTTGAATTTTTACAGGGTATGCCAATAATGTGCATGTGTGTATATCCGTTAATAATAATTACGTATGCATGTGGGACTCTGTTTGTGTGCGTGCGTGAGTGTGTGTGTGTGTGTGTTTGTGCACGTCTGGCGCACATCTCAAGTGTTGAAAGTGGCCCAAAATTTATGTTATCCAGCGTCGTCTTTAATGTTGGGTGTGCGTGTGTGTGTGTGTGTTTGCGCGGGTGTGTGTGAGCTTGTGTGTGTGTTCGTAGGCTTTTGTCTGCCATATAAATAACATGAAATGCCTGAGACGTGCGCCCTTGAAGACCTCAACACAATGTGGAGTGAAATAAATGCGAATATCTCAATTGAAATCAAAATTAAAATGATAAAATTCAACTTTCTCGCTTCTGTGTTGCAGTTGAACAGAAAAGAAGCAGAACAATGCTGCAGCAATGCACCATTAAGGCACCCAATGGCGCCTTGGGCTTAAATCTGAGCCGTGCACCCTGGGACCCATATCCGTGGGTCAGCGGTGTGCAGGCGGAGTCCAATGCGCAGTTGGGCGGCGTTTGCATTGGTGACACTTTGCTGCAGCTCAACGGCCGAGATGTGCTCGGCATGAGAATCAGCGAGCTGGCCACGCGACTTCGCGAACATTGGCTCTCTGGCGCTGACCAGGTCACACTGATGATGTGGCGACAGGAGCCCAGCCCCGGCCCGACTGCCACCACCGAAGATCCCATGGAGGCGGCGCATGCTGTGGTAAGTAAAAGAGATTATGCGACGCCCAGCACAACAATTGAATATGACAATGCAGATGTGGGAACATATAGATTATATAAATATCATGGCCTGACAAAGAATTCAAATTTTTTTAATTATATAATATATGATTTAAGCCTATTAAACACTCTGCCAGAAAAGGTGTAAGCATTCTCCCCCTTCGTGTAAGCCACATACTTTTTTTTGTAAGAAATTTAAAAATTAGAGTGTGTAGCAATATATATATTTTCCAAACAGTATTAAATTCAATTATTTACAAATCTTAAATAATATCTATGAAAGATTGCAAAGCCAAAAGCCATTTCTGCCTCAATTTTAAATTTAGAATTAACAAATTTTTAAGCTATTTTAGCGATAGATTATTTTAAAGATGGATAAATAGATTGACTATTTAATGGTCTAGCTGAAGTGGTTTTTAAACCAATATACCGGATTTTGTAATATATACAGATATAACCAGATATTTAATCAAATTTTAAAAGCATATAACTAGTAGCTCCTTCTCAGGAACATAAACCATTAAATATATAAATAAATTTGTACATAAATTATAATAAATATTCCAAAATCCCCTAACTAACCTCAATAGTTGAGATATAGTTTCATAGCTAAGAAAGTATGTTACTAGAAGCCACCTCCAAAGAGTGGTATGAAAATTTTTCAGATATGCGCTCCAAGCACCCAGGAAACCTATATATCCCTGTAATCCTTGACTGAAATTTAACAAATTTATGTAAGTAAGTTTCAAGAAACAATTCACCTAAATATAAAACAGTCTCTGCTAATATTCCCTGTAATTTTAGAGCTAAAAAAAAACAACTTCAAAGTTCATATTTCATGCTGCCAGATGATTACTCAGTTGTCAGAGTATTCAGTAGTCGATTAATCCCAACTTGCTTGTTTTTGCTTATGCACAAATATACCCAAAAATAAATACAGATGTTTTTGACAATTTATTTTTATTGTTGAGCGGTTATTTTGCTATATATTTGTGCTTATATAAGCGCACAAAAATTCGAGTAGCGAAACAGAGATCGGGTAATAAAAAAAATATATGGCAACTTGTGCTGCAAACACTTCACTCACACACTGAGAAAAAAAACACAGTGGCTCGTTAGTGAGTTGCGGCGGTGCTTAATTGGGTCAATTTAACGCACGATATGTTTACCGTTTGCCGCTGGTCGTGTGTGTGTATGTGTGTGTGTGTGTATTGTTGCAAGTTTTGCGTTTGCCACTTGCATGTTGCAAGTTGCTCGATGCGCATTGTTGATTCGTCAACTTGACAATTACCTGAACTTTGCCAACTGGGTCAAATGGAACAAATATTTAATTTTACCCAACAATGCGGACAGAAACAAACATATAAATTCTAATAAACCAAAGTGATTCAACTTAAGTGTTGCCAACTGTCATAAATATGCAATTTAATTGCCTCCAAATATAATAATCTTATGCAACATCACTAAATCATTTAAGCATCCAGTTTGCAACATTTGCCTCAAGCAATTATTATTCATAATGTTCGGCTGTCAATTAGCTTGTTACCCCATTAGGCAACTAATCTATTCTTCTCCAGATTGTTGGCCAATGTTGCATATAATCGATCAGTGCATCCTTGCCGCACGCCAAGGTGTCATATTACACAAAATTTTATTACATTTGTCACATCAAATGTGCAGTACATCAATGCAAATTCAATTGACCCAAATATTTGGCAAGGATATAGTAAATAGCAAAAATAGATGACACACCAGAATACGTGCCACCACCCACCACCCACTTGACTAACTGCCTCCAATGCAGTTATGCTGCAATATTCAAATAAACTGCAATCAATATTGATGGATATGCTTATGGCTTAGTGTCAGCTTGTGGGACTTGGCGGTTATTTGTTCAAGTACATAATACACATATTTGAATCTGTCCAAATTGGCATTTGTGCATGCATTTTCTACACACTCAGAACACACACATTTTTATCAATATGCAATCAGCGATAGCAATTCGAGTGTTTTTCAATCTGTCAATGAAATCAAGGTTGGTTTTTTTTTTTTTTTTTGGGTCATCATTTGGCAGCAACTAAACTAATCAATCATTTCGCAAAATATGCAAATTTTCAAAATTCATCCTTTTCACATTTTCGTTAAATAAAGCTTCCCCTGAAATTTTCAAAATCGCTTAAAAATATATAACAAATTTATAGCTATAATTCAAATTAATGTGTTTTTTTATTTTTAATCAAAATGCATTCATTCAAAATATGTAAAAAAATATATGTTAAACCAAATTATTATTTATAAATAATTATTCTTAAATCACTTAAAGAAATTTTTTTTATTTATTTAATTTATTTTGTATTTTTTTCTTTAAATATTTTATAATTAATAAGTAAAATGCGATTTTCTTTATTCAAGAACTTAATACGCATTGTTTAATCGGAGTATTAAATATTAATAATAATAAAATAATTAAATACGCTTTCGTTTATTATATTTGCAGCAGCATGGAATAAATCAACAGTCGCTGCAAAAGTTTGCAACATGCCTGCAACATATTGCCCAACTGCTGGAATGTCCTGTTTGTTGTGAGGTAAGCATTTACATACGTATATATATATATATATAATATATATATATATATATATATATATATATATATATATATGTGTATATATTCATATTGATTTTACTTTATTTTGTTTAATTTATGCATGCCTTGAGGTAAGTGAATGCTGCTCTGCTGCTGCTGCTGCCTCTGCTTCTGCCTCTGCTGCTGCTGCAGCTGCGTCGACTTTTCTTCAAACCAAGCAGATGTGTGTTGCATATCGATGAGGTCGCTTGTCGCTTGACTGTTGAACTGTTTTGGCTTGCAGCGTGGGTTGTTAGTTGCCAGTGGCTGGCTTTTAGTTTTAGTTCGTCATTATCTAACTCGGCACAACTAAAACTCAACTGTGATGGCAAAACTTAGTTGGCAGTTGCCGCTTGTTTGCCTTTGTGAACCGGCTGCGCCATCAACGTCATATGCCTGCCACACCCACCACTGCCCACATCCCCTCGTCACTGTTGCTCTTCCGGCTTTGCGTTGATTTTGCTGAGCAAGTTTGTTGCTAATCACTTGACCGTGTATAAAGTTGAAACGTCGAGCACTTGTACCAGTGATTGCGTGTGCCCCACCCACCCATTTCACATCCCGCATCCCACAACCCCATCCCCCTGCCACATGCCCCATGCCCCATGCGACTGTGGTTTTGTTTACACAATTACTCACAGCCTGGCGCTGTCATGCCTACAAATATATGCAGATTTTGTTAGTTAATACCCGTTAGTTGGGCGCAGCAAAACTTATGATTGTAACAAGTAAGGTGGCTGCGGTCGAGTAACCTCGACGACGATATACCCTGAACAAAATTGTTGGAAATATTCTACGTTCATTGGCAATTCCCCTTTGCACTTAGGTATGAGCAGACCAAGTCATTTCGTATAGCAGAAGAAAAAGAGTAAAAAAAAAAACAAATGCAGTGCATATCGCAGTTCACAAGCACGAACTGATCCCTAATTGGCTGTCTTAATATACGTGCATATACACATATGTACATACATATGTACATGCAATTGTAGGTAACGGGATTCTTGACAATACAAAGAAGAACATATTTTCGCTCGCATCGAGTATTATGCTATCTCCTTCTCACACATGCGCTTGCATATTTATGCATACAGCAAATGCTTGCAGCTGCTGGTAAAAATGAGATCAATATGGGAAAATATTTACGACTCTAAATTGGGTATTTCTTTACCGATCTTGATGGAACTTGGGCATTTAATCAATATTATGCATATGCATATTATGTATTAATTAAATGCTGCCTTCAAAATTTTTGGTGTTATTGATATCGGAAATTGATCGATAATCGAACAACGGAGGCAGTTCTCGATGAAATAAAACATATTCGAGAATCTATATTTTAATTTCAATTTCAATTATCTAGATCTTATAATCTTTCAGAACCGGGTGCTTACACAGACGGTTGTGGCTATATCGACTCGGTTGTTGAACCTGATCAAAAATATATATGCTTTAAGGGGTCGTAGATACTTCCTTCTGCCTGTTACATACATTTGAGCAAAACCAATATACTCTTTTTACCCATTTTAAATGGGTTCAGGGTATAAAAATGTATGCATACCTTTGCATATACAAACATATGTAGAACATTTTGTTTTTATATCCTGCACCCATAGAAAAATACGTGGAAAGTATATATTGTGTGGCAAGCCAAACTCATCGAGAGTTTACAAATTCTTGTTATAACCATAATTATACGCATCTTAAAGAAAAGATTTTTACGTATTTTTTTATCTATCGATTACTTACATAAGTTACAAAAATCGATATTAAATTTCACATATTTCCTTTTTGTTTAAGCATATCTCAAGATAACAAAATTTTTCTACTAACATTTTCTCAATTATATGAATTATACAACTTATAACATTCTTCGATTCACATCACTTTTAGTTTTTGAATAATTGTGAACATAGATCAATATAAATAGATAAATGTCTATATATATATATGAAGAGAAAAGTAAATAAATATACATATTCTAATATAAAACAGTGTAGGATATCTTTCAGTCGTGCATACTTTAATGCAAACACACTCAATTTTTAACAATTTATTTGTATGTGTACATATCCAAAATTCATATATATATATATTTAAATTATATATTTTTTTTTTATATATATATTCCGTATGCTTGATAAATGTTTGCCATTGCATGTGATTTGATTAGCTTTGTCCTGGTGCCTGGCGGCACTTTGGCGAAATACATCGAGCATGCTGGGCATGATTGATTACAGAATTTGAAAGTCAAATATTGTCGATTAGGCATCATGACAGGCAATGTGGAATATGGAATGCGGCATGTTGAATGTGGATTGGCCAGGTCATTCAATCACTTGCTTCTTGTTGGACGCTGCTCCCCATTAACGCTCTGCAAACAAAAATCTCGTCCAGCTGTTGAATTTAAATTCAAGCTGCGGCCAGTTGTAAGATGCCAAAAATGGTTTACTTAACTAAGCTGTAAATTTATTTATGGCTATCATGTCAGCAAACCCATAACTTTAATTAATAAGACCGCAACAAAAGTTGTTTTTGCCTTTTATCTTTTGTTTTTCGTGATTTTCACTTTAATTGTAAAGTCATCTTCCAATGGAATGAAGCATGTAGAAATTTAGTGCCTGCCTCACCATAAATAAAGCATCTTGGGGCAAAGGACGCGATGTGTGGTAGCAAATTTGTCAGACCAACTCACAGTCAAAGCTGCAATTGTCGCTCCAACAAAGCAGCAGAGGGACGCACAGTAATGTACACTCAGAAAAACGAACTGAGTAAAGCTATGAAACTGAAGAATGTGAAATTAATTTTGTTAGCTGCCATTGGAGAAATCTTTTGAGAGCTGTATTGAAATGGTTAAAAACTTTTGCATGTTAATTTGAGGATAAATAAATATTTTCTCTCAATTTAATATTTTATATTTATTTTTATTTATTATTTAAAATATTTATAGAAAGTTTTTTAGAATCTTAAGATTTCTTAAAGCCAAAGCAAAGTTGTTTTCTTAAAAAAAAAATAAGGTGCTTAATATAGTCTTAGATAATTCAAAAGACTAAAAATTAGGGTCAGATAATAAGATATTTAATTAAGTAAGATTGATTCAAGATTTTAGGTTCTTTAATTTAAACTATTTTTATACATGTAAATTTTGTGCTTATATAGAAAAAATGTTAGAAATTATTAATAATAATAGTTATATTAAGACTTTTGTAAAGTTAAAGAAAATTACAAATACTTAAATAATGAATTGATATTCGAAGTAGATTTTTCTCTCAGTGTCTAAGTGAATAAGTGCGACTAGCTGGCTCCATTGGAGCAGCAGCTGTCAACTAAGCTGAAGGCATTGCCTGGAAGGACAGCTGGCTCCTGTTTTTGCAGCACTGCATACATAATTTGTTTATTAACCTTAAATCAGATTATGCAGGAATGGGTGACGCACAGGAAGTGAGTGCAACAAAGAGAGCATTAATGCGAAAGCGAGACAGAATGATGAAATTGTGCCTTGCGTTTCCAGACACAACTTCAATATCATATTTGGCACGAATATTGCATATTACCAGTATATAAATGAAGAAATGTATACACACACACACATACACACACATGCATACATATTTATGAGTTGAGGTATGTATGTGTTTATTGGTTATGCTATTTGCGTATGCAAACAGACAAGTCCATTAAGTTATTAAGGGATTTTCTTACCACATGAAAACATTTTCCTACATTCTCTCATTTTTGGGTGTGCGTGTGTGTGTAAGGATGTGTGTGTGTATATGTCTGCTGGATCATATATTAAATTCAATCCAATAAATATTCGCGTTGATATAAATTCTGTCTGCTCTTTAGCCAATTTTCTATTGACTTTGAATGGCAAACAATTCGGAGACTAAACTCAATTAAAAATGCATAAATTTGCATTTGTTTTTTTTTTTATATATACTTCACAGAGACAAACTTATCAAATTACATACACAATGTGCTTTAAATGTGCAAAACAATTATTTTGTTCTATTTGCAATTTTAAACACTCAAATTGATTGTAATATTTTAACTACGAGTTGCTAAATCTTAGTTGATAGTTTCTAAGACATCTTTGATTTAATTTTGGATTTGCATTCAAATATGCATTTTGTACATGTAATTTGAGATTGTCGGTTTTGTGCGATTATAATGCGGGCTGACACAAACAACAACAACAAAAAAAGAGCAAAAAAAAATTATTGCTGGCAAATCGCTTTACATTTGTAATACTTCAGTTTTATATTTGTAAAAATGATGGTAAAAACAATCCAAGCTGCTGCACAAAATTGTATCTTTATTGCTGCATATTTATAGCTGGCCATGTGTACAATGTTATAAAACGACGTATGTAGATACATACATTCATACATACGTACATGCATACATACATTCATACATACATTCGTACATCCATTCAGACAAAATGCATCAATTGAATTTCTCTGTATGGATTTGTTTTTGTTTTATTTTTTGAGACAATCCCCATGATTTCTATGTGAATGTGTATGTGTGTGTGTGTGTGTGCGTGTGTGGGAGATTGCAAGTTTTTTGTGTATATTGAAGCTGGTAGCTTGAAAAGCGCAAAACTGTTTTTGTGCCCGCATCAAATACGTTTGTATTATTTTAAATCCGCTTGTGATATATATTTTCAATTGTATATTCAATTTATATGGAAGCTTCGTGTCCCTTTCACTTTGGAATATTCTTCTTTGATGTATTTTTCATAACAAATCACACAAATCGAGATTGTACAAAAAAACTACAAAATAAAACAAATAAGAACGCTGTAGTCGAGTGATCTCGACTACGATATACTCTGAAACCAGCTGTTCAAAATATTCTTATTTTATTGAATTGTAGATTTTACCTAATTGTCTGGCTATGTATCGCTAATCGAGAACCGGAGGCAGTTATCGATCAAATAAATTTGCCTTGACCTAATCCGTATATAAATTTCTTTACCTTTTTTAATCTCTGAGTCCCACGTGCTTATAGAAATCTATACAGACAGACTCGGCTGTTGATTCTGATCACGAATAAATATTTTTTATATGGAATAGGAGATGCTCTCTTCTGTTTGTTAAATATATTTGCACAAAAACATTATACCCATTCACCCATTTTCAGTGGGTACAAAAAGGGTAGACAATTGCTTTGGTCATTTTAAGATAATACAATTTAGATAAGGTTTTAGAAAACACGTTATTACGACTGTTATTTATGCTGCACTCGAGTTGGTTAGATTATTTATGCATACAAATAAATTTTAAAAATAATTACACTTCATTTAAGGAGGTATATAAATCTTATATTTAAAACATAAATCCAAAAGTCAGGTTTTAAAAGTCTTAAATAAAAAATTATATTTCCGAGTCGTTTATAAAATATTCACAAATATGTTTTAAATTTAAGAAATGATTTTATTTTTAAAATAATGGTTTGCATTTCCACTTTCTATGAACTTTATCTCAATAAGTGTCTTATATCTGATTTTATATATAACATTTAAAAAATGTATATTTTTTTTTAATTACAATTTATTTTTTTTCTGCTTATTTTCATATTACAATCAATTTTTTTGTGCGCTGCATTGATGCAATACGAAAATCAGGTTATTAAGCCACCCAGCTGGCAGTGCTGCAATGGACACGTACTTTGCAATAATTGCCGTAACCGGTCCGTAAAGTGTCCGGTTTGCCGGGTGCCGCTGGGACCACGTGGACGTTGCCTGCTGTCGGATAACTTATTCACGCTGCTCGCCGAGAATTTCCCCTGTGATGGCGGTAAGTATTTGTGGCACCGCCTACCGCCCAACCCCCTACCACCTACCACTCATCAACCATTCTGCTTGATGGTCAAACTGGCAATAGGCAAGTGTGGGAAATGTTGTTGTTGTTGTTGCTGGCGCTATCCATTAATATGTCTTCAGTGCGTCAGTTGTTGGCCAAAACTTTTTGGGAAATCTGCCTTGTAATATGCCGAAAATGTTGCTTAGATTAGCGTTGTCATTAGTAGAATGTATTCATCCAGGGCCCCCTAAAATCTCACGCCAATGAAAATGTCTTTCAATTTTGGGAAAAGTTTTGAATCCCACGCTTAACATTTTAGAGTATAAAAATAAGTAGAGTTCCGGTTTCCCCGAGGGGGGAACGCTATTTGTCAAGGGCTTTGTGCAAAAGTTTTACCTTTGCAGCAGCAGTTCTAAATAAAATTAAATTGGTATCAATGTTTTTTGCCTAAGTTGCTAAAGTCTTAGTAAAATTGGTATTGACAAAGTAATTTGGTATTGAAATTGCGCTTAAAGAATCATCGCTTTTTATGTTTTATTTATTGCACTTGCCAAATAAATTGTATTTACCTTAATTAAACTGGTTTTGCAATGCAATTTATTAAATTGTTGATTTAAATTGTTTGTCATGATGAGTAAATACAAAAAAATAAATTAATTCAATTTTGTATGCGAAAAAGGCAGGCTATAAATAAAATAAAATAAATATTCATACTACCATTTAGGGGAATAGATTTTTATTTTTAAATTTCCATAAGCACACAAATTTAAATTTAAATTATTTAAATAAGCTAAAGTAAATACTTAGTTTTCTTTGTTGTAAATTTTTGCTGTCGAATTCGTAAGTTTTTTTTTCTTTTTTTTTTTTTCGAATAATTACTTGCATAAATTGCAAAAGTTGAGCTCTTCTTTAGTCGCCAAGGTGCTCGCTCAGACTGGAGTCAAGACCCGTCTCTGGGCATTATATTTCAGCGATGACATAAACTCAAGAGACACCGTAGAAAAAAAAAAATAGGTAAACTATTTACAATTGTTGTGCATGTTAGCTGCTTGTTATGAGTGTACTTGGCCATAGAAAAGTTTTTGTTATTTATGTAGGGTATATTAGATGACATGGTCTCCTTTAGCCAAGTGGAGCACAAGTTGTTAAGTTTTTCTGTCAAAGAACTTTACCGTATCTCTTAGATATTTTTTTCCTCTTCTTTTGCTCATTTTTTTTTTTTATTTTATTTTTATTTTTTTTTATATATATAAGCGTGGTGTTGGCAACTGTTGCAGATAATGTAAAGTTTACAACGTAGGTAACAAGCGGCAACAACAATAGCAACATAATCAAATAGAAGATGTATTTTCTTGTTGCCTATTTTACTTGTTGAACTTTCTTGGTATTTTAGCCATGTCGTCCAACAGTTAATGCCTTTTATTGCTTGTAAATTAAGAGCAAAATTCCTTATACACAATTTCTCTGCTTCAAAAAACTGTTTCTTTATATGGTATTCGCATTCGCCAGCGCTAGCTGGATAAAGAGACTGAAGAGGGGAGACTTAAGGACGTTCTCAATTGCAACGAAACTTTTTACTGTTTATAAACATGGCCAACACAGCAACAACACAAAGGGAAATAAGCAAGTGCGTAGCTCGATTGTAATTGTTTGTGGCTCTTTTGAGCAAAAGAGTTATGCATTGAAATAAGTCAACAATGTTGTGTTCTTTCCATTTCCAGTCAAGACCAACAACAAAACTACCGATGTGGCCAACGACAACAACAACAGAAGAAGCGACGACAAATGCATAAATGAATATCATAATCAACCAAAAATGGCAGTGGCCAAATCAAATACTGGCAAGAAGAGCAGAAAAACAGCTAGACAGATGCAATCCGCAGTGATTTCAGTTGTGAATGATGCTGTTGATGTGGAAGCAGTTCGCCCAGGAGCAGGAGCAGGAGCAGGAGAAGAAGCTGAACTAGAGAAGGAGCTGGAGCTGGAGCTGGAGCTGAAGCTGGAAATGGAGTGCGTTAGGCAAGTTTCGGGCAGGCCGGAGGGAAATGTGCAAAGTGTGCAAATACTAAAAAATAATGTCAACGTTGCAGCCCAGCAGCAGCAGCAGCAGCAGCAGAGCAACAACAACAGCAGCAACAGCAGCAACAGTCCCAGCAGCAGCAACAATATGCTCGTTAAACCAAAGTTAAAGTTGAGTAAGAAAAGTTGGCAGATTACAGGCCGAGATCAAGACGAATTGCGCTGCGATGAAGTTGCAAACATAAATAATGGCCAACAGCGTTTGCGTGGGTGGCGGCAGGTGTTGCAGCCAAGCAAAGGCCAACAACAATATCAAAATTATCATTGCACGACTGGGAAATCATGCAGCAGCAGCAGCAACAGCAGCAGCAGCAACAGCAGCAGCAGCAACAGCAGCGGCAACGCGGCAAAACTTTGCAACAAATTGTCAACCGTCGAAAAAGAGACCGCGCAGTCTGCGGTCAACGAAAAGCGCTTGTTGCAGTGTGTTGCAGCCACTGAAATTGCTGCGGCTGTTGCAACAAACAACAATAACAATTGTGCCGCAAGCTTATCGGCAGCAAAAACAAACGAAAAGAGCACAAAGTTCTTCAGCGGGTCATCAATAAAAAGTCAGCGGCACTTTTGTGGCACTCTCGGCCAACGGTTGCACGTCCATGTCCAGTTGGGGTCACAACGGACGCAGGCCTCTCTCCGCCTGAGTGAGGCACACACATTTTGGCTCACTGTTTTGGCGATCGACGGCGCTGAGTCGGACACCTATGCTGTATTTGTGTGGCACGTGGCGGGGCCACAGCAAATGGAGGCGCAACACTTTCACACCATCATCGAGTCGGAATGCAATCAAGTCAAGTGGTTTGGCACCGCTCAACCACAAACGCGCAGCTGGCAGGAGATCAGCGCCACCGGCGAATATCTCACATGGTGCAACACGGCAAGCAGCTGTTGCACCACCTTTGATATAATTATTAAGAGAAAATAGCAAATCCAACTGATTTTTAGTAGATAAATAGGCAAAAACAAATGTGTACTGATTTTTAACTAATTAATAGAGTGGAATAAGCCCGAATATATATGTAAATAAAGTGCTTAAATATATTCTGGTTTTTTATTTTCGATGCCAAATTAATCCAAATCGGGGAGTTGAGTTTTAAATATATTTCACTTATTATTTGTCAAATTTTCTTCTATTAAATTTTAGGAAATAAATAAGCAAAAAGAATTCTGGACTGATTCTTGGCTGACCAATTTAGAAACCTCTGTCTTTAAAATTGTTTCTTTTATTGTTATCGAACATCGAAGAATATCGATAAGCACAAAAGGATAAAAATTAAATTAAATGTCGAACTTATATTTCATACTTAAAAGTCTTCAAATCTTGCTTACATTACAATATTGAATCGTCTTTTGCAGCTGACATATTTAGAAATCTCTGTCTTTAAAATTGTTTCGTTGATTGTTATCGAACATCGATGTATATCGATAAGCACAAAAGGATAAAAATTAAATTAAATGTCGAACTTATATTTCATACTTAAAAGTCTTCAACTCTTTTAGTCTTGCTCAGATTACAATATAGAAACGTCTTTTGAAGCTGATCAAGAACATATATAAATAATTTGCCACAAAACCGTTATACCCCTTTTTGGTAATATCAAATGGGTTTAGGGTATAAATATGCAAATGTGCAGATATCAAGTCCAAAGTGCATGGTGTCAATTAAAAATAATTTGCATAACTTTTGTGTTTAATTTGATTTTGCTGTAAATATAATTTTAAACTCATCTCTCTCCCTCTCTTCTACTCTCTCTCCCTCTCTTCTACTCTCTCTCTCTCTTTATCTGTGTAAAGTTGGTTGAAGTGTTTGCGTTTGTAAATTATATTTGCATTTTTTTTTTGCGGTGCGTGGCAAAAAATTTATTTCAAATATAGCAGAGCAATTTAAAATATGGTAAGTCAGCCGAATTTTTAATTATTAAATGCATTTAGAAATATGCTGGCCTGGCATGCCAGGTAGCCACACCCCCACTACCCCCACACTCTTTTCTGTTTTCCATCGCTCTATTTGCATAAGCCAACAATCACAGCAATAACAACAACAAAAGCATGAAAAGCTTTCCGCAGCCGGCTGATAATTGACATGAACGCAAATTAATTTTTTTTTTACATTGTGCTCTTGCATATATACACATACGTACATACATGTACTAAGGTACATAAGTACCTGCTGCTACTGCAATATTTAACAAAACGAGCAGCTCGCAGCGATGTATGTTTTTATATAATGCATGTGTGTGAGTGTGTGTGTGTTTCGAGTCGTGAAATTATGTTTGCACAGTGTTTTAATGATGATGAACAATTCGTGAGTACTAATTCAAAACGCGTACCAAATTCATAAAATGTGACATGTCAAATATAAAATACATACTCTAATCTACTACATTTTTAAATGTACCTACACACACATACATACATATCTTGTGGTCAGTGTTTTGCAATCTATATAAGCTTAAGAACTATAGGGTTGCCCCTCTCTGCGTCAATCGCACATGCTCTCTTTTTTTGTTTACCCTGTACATTTTTTAAATGGGTAAAGAGCATAAGCATTGCTCTCAAACAGACAAGTGGTCTAACTGAGAATATATTGCGCTGCTCTGATTTTAAAATGTACTTGGTATGCTTTAAGTCGACTATTCGCCAATTGGGTTGCTTGTTGTGCTCTTTAACTTCTCTATTCGTAAGTAGTTTGTTTAGGTGCGTTTGGCAATTAGTTTTTGTCGATGAGCGGTGTCGGCAAAGGCGGCGACTCTTCCGCGTTCTTATTTTTATACATTTTGGTACATGTGTACCTAATATACATGTATACATATCTATATTGCTTGTAAATATGTTTGTTTGTACTGTTGTACTTGCAATATTTGTTTGAATTCGGTTGGCAATTAATTTGTTTAGCAAGATTGGAGCGGAGAGTTTATTATTATTAAGCTATAATAGACTTTGAGCCGACAATTTCAGTGGCAATTGGATTCATTAACGGTACTTCGTTTGCGTCGTCAAGTTCATTTATTGTCAACGCTTGTTTTCATTACGTTCGCCCATCGGTCAATTTGTTATTGCGTCACATTCGTCCAGCTGACGCTTGTAGATAAGTGCATGCATACAAGGGCATTTACATATTTATTTCCATGTGTGTGCTTATATTTTCTTGTTCTTTTCTAGTTAAGAATGAATAGCGAAAGTGGTGAGTTCATTTATGGCAGTGTTATCAGCTGTTAGTCGATATTCATTGACTTTGATTGTGAATTTGAATTTAACTTTGAATTAATTTTCAAATAATAAAACCATATACTTAAAATTATATTTATTAATTGGTTGATATAACATCTACTTAAAATTTAGAAGTCTTCGACATTGTGGCGGCCATAGACGGGCCGATTTTGAATGCCTATCGCGAAAAAGCACCCGAGGAGCTTTACAATGCGAAGGAAGCGAAGAAAGCTGAATCGAATGGGACGCATACCGAACTGTTGCGTCGCCTCAGTGTGACTGTCACCAAGAGCATTCTCAGCGACTTGGAGCCGGAGAAACAACATTTGCTGGGCAATGCAGCCCCACTGTGGATTAGGGATGAAGCCAGTAAGCGTCCGCTGCCCCCTCCTAGATCCCATACGACGAATGCCAAGGGACAATTGCAGAGCTCCGTTAATGATAACACCAGTGTGAATGGTGAGTTTATTTATTTTAATGGTGACTCACCAACACTATTTGCGTACATACATATGTACATGTGTATGTGTTTGTACGAGTATGCAAGCAAAGAGAGAGGCTGTACTAAATTTTAGTTCAACTGGATTAAATGGGAATGTTAAAATGTTAGAATGTAGATCTAAATACTTTAAGATAAATCTAGAATTTTGGTTAAAGTTGAATGCGGTTTCTCAAAAACATAAATCCATAGCGATTAGGATGAATAATTATTTGATAGAAAAATAATTTACCATATTTATATTCTAAATTCATCGTTTTTTAATGTATTTTATTATTAAATAAGTTATAAACAATTTAATCAAAAAATCGTGGTCTTAAAAAATAATTGTTAACAACAATTATATACTTTAGATGTCTATAGAAAATTGCTGTTCTTAATCTGAGTACAGCTGGGCTTAAGGTTCAATTGTTTTCGTTTGATATATATTTTTCCAGAACAAATTTTAAATTAAAAAAGTTTCACATTTACAAATGTTCTTCAAATATTGATTTTACGTTAGTTGTATTTGGATAATATATGCAATGTTTTTCTTACGTAGTGTTTCGATAGTAAATCTGAGAAAATCAGAGCAAATCCGAGCAAATAGTTTCAGTTTCATCTGAGCAGGAAACATAGACTCTGTGCTATTTTTTGGGGAATGCAACGCTTGGCAACGTTAGCAAAAGCCAAATTATTTTTTCCCGGAAATGACTTTCCTGCACAAGCAGTCACACACACACACACACAAACACACACACTTGCACATGCAGATGCAAATGTGAAAGCGAATTGCTTACAAAACAAGACATCGGCGCCAGGATGCCAAATAGCGAACTCCAAATGGCAAAAGCAACACACATTCCCCGTTTGCTGTCAGAGCTTACGTCCTTGTTGGCCATCCTGGTTGGCTTCTGCACACCCAAAACACCAACACACTCAAACACACACATACATACATACACACCGAGTGGCAAACGCGTGTTTATTGAAAGTTTTCGCCTCTCAGTCATCATTTGTTGCAGCAAATTGAGTCTGATCCTTGACTCGTGTGTGTCATCGCTCAGATCTGATCTTTTGGGGCATGCCCATATCTTGTGTGTTCTACACACTCAACACAACTCAACTTTTAAAATTTCCTTAAACACCAACTCAGCGAGTTTTGAATTTCTGCAACACACTTTTTTTTTCCTTATTTTTGTTGCTTGTCAGAATAACTTTAATAATAAATATTAAAATATTATATATACATTTATTCCAATTAACTAGATTGCAATAAGGGGTATTTGCCAGTTGCGCAGGAGTTTTGTTAACCAGTGTTTTTATGATTCTCATTTTATTTTTTAGTGAGCTTATTTTTGCTGTTACAGCCGCGCATATTTCCAGCGAACGAGCGAAGTGAGGCATTTGTTGTTTTAAGCAAAAACCAACTATTATTATTATTATTGCACTGCTTTCGCATCTCAATTGTTGATGCTCTTTCAGAGGCCAACACAATTTTCGCACAAAATTTGCAACGCATTAAATTATATGTGGAAAATGTAAAATATTTAAAAATCATAGCAAACCAAAAAATTCTTTTTAGTTTCTTTTGTTTTTGTTAATTTCTAAAATTAATAATAATAATAATAATAATTGATAACGAGAGTAACTGTAGTCTGCAGTAGTCTGTAATAATATAGAATCCGCTGCATAACTCAAATTGCTGTTTTTTCCTCTTATTTTTGGGCATTTCTTCATTTGTTTTTTTTTTTTGGTTTTTGGCTTGCGCATTTTCAATGTGCTTCACATGCAAAATATAGAGTCAAAATGCAGTAAAAACATAAAAATAAAAAATATATACATATGTTTTTATGTCGATAATTTGCTATGCAAAAATGAAGTTATTTAACCGTTATGATATTGAAATTCAATTTTATGCAGATAAACTGTGTTTATTCAAGACGCTTCGCATTTTGCAAATGTTTTATAAATATTTTATCAAAAAGCGAGTGCAAAAATGCTTGATGCAAAACGGATTCATGTTGAGTCCATTTAAGTATGGATTTAAGTGCAACTTTATTCGAATGCGATTTAAAAGCAAAGCTTAACTGAAAAAAAAACGTATAAAAAAATGTGACATTTCTGTTTACTTAAAACTGCAACAAGAAATACGATTTGCTTTGCACAAAGATCCCCCATTTATAAATGAAACGTGGCAAGGCAACGATTCACTCATAAACACACATGTATATATGTAAATACATATATATATATATATATATATATATTTATATATATGTAGATGTATATAAATGTAACGTATACGCCGCATTGCAACGTTTATAAATGACTGCAGCAGAGGGTAGATTGTTTGGGGGTTGCGGGTTGGTTTTTGGTTTGGCTTATGCCAACTGAATGGGACAATTTTAAGCCCGTCACACACACACACACACACTCACACACATGCAGCACAGAACTGCATTAAGTGTCAAGGCGTCTGCTTCGACATTTCATTCGACTTTGCATTCGTTCTACTTTTGTAGATTTCCATTTGGCTTCACTTTGATGCCATTTGCTTAGGCTTGCTTTAGGCCCTGTGCCACCACTTTTGTATCCATCACATCCATCACATAAGCAAAGTCAGCTCACTTCATAAGAGTTACCAACCCCCCTTCCCCCACCCAATCTAAATATCCCACTGATACCTGTGCAGCAGCCAATTACCAAGGAACAGCGGTTAAAAGCGTTCCATATCCTTAATCCATTCAAATTAGCTAAGAGCGGCTTATTAAAGCTGTCTTAAAGATATGTAGACATGCATAAATTATATATATATAAATTATATATATATATATACCATATCAGCATTGGCAGATGAGTCGTTTTGGAATAGTATTTATGTTTTATTATAGACCGATTAAGTTGATTTAATTTCATCGATAACTGCTTTCGTTTCGCAAACATCGATATTAAATGATAACTGATGACTTATCGATAACTGCTTTTTATAACGATATCGATATAAATCGATTTTCGATATTATAATGTTTTTTATAATCACTTATGAATATACCATAATAATTATTTTTGTGCACTCTGAATATCTAAAATGTGTAGGTTTTCTACTGCTACTACTTTAGGGTATCTGCTAGTCGAGCATTCTTATTTGTTGTTAGTTGTACTGTGTATATCTGCTGCAAACATATGTGCATCACTTTCGAAATTGTTTGTCATTCAAAGTGTTCCATTTCGCTTAATATTCTTTTTATTATTTATAAATGTGCATTGGCAGCCAGTTTGTGTTGTGGGTGGCCTGGTTTTTTTTTGCCAGTGTTTGATGGAAGTCAGAAATTCTTAAGTTTTACTGCAGTTTGAAATTGAATCAAATGTGTATGCAAAAATATGTCAATTATGCACTGCAATTTGAGATTCTCAAAAATATTTAATAAACATGCAGAGAATACGTATCAAATTTAACTGCAACAAACAAAATAAAAAACTATTCCAAACGTTTGTCAGCAACTAAAAAGTCTCTTTATATATCTCTCTCTCCTTTACCCCCTCTCTCTTCATCTCTCTTTCTCTCTGTCTGTCACTTTTTCGTTGTTTAGTATTCGTTTATTAGTTTTATTATTTGTGTGTAAAGTTTTGCAATAATTGAAACTAACAATTTATGTTTATCCATGCAAAAAGTTTTGAAATATTTTCTTTGCTTTCGCATCTTGGCCAGTTGTGTTAAATAAGGCAAGTTGAAATGGCCAAGAGCGAAGTAATAATCAAAGTATTTCCCTAGCCGTAGGTGCTACAAAAAAAAAAAAAAAAAATGGTAGTAAAGAAAATAAATAGATTCTTAAAGTTGGTGCCACAGAAAAAGCCATAATGACTTTGGCAACTTGCACCATACCCAAGAGCACATAACAATTTTTTGCGTGTAGTCCATGAATGTGAAATATCACAGTTGCTGCCTGCAACACACACACAAACACACACACATACACACACACACACACACAACATTCAAATGCACATTGCTGTCACCGAGGAACTAAAACCACCATCTTACTTCATTCATGCCACGTTGGGTGTGGGGCACGCCCTGTTGCCACTATCTTTGCTGACACCTTGTGCAATTTATGCCCAAATTTCTTTGCAACCAAAGAAGTCTGGACAAAAAAAAAAAAAAAGAAGAAGAGGAATTGAAATAGTCCTGCCGCAAAACTTTTAAATGCGCCGCATTATTCATAATTGTGAAATGTGCAAAAGGAGCAAAAGGAGCAAAAGGAGCCTCCAGTTGTAGTCCGCGTCTTGGCGACCCAACTCAATCCAACCTTTCCTTGTTCAACCTTCAAGTTTCAGCGTAGCGGAGACATTTAAATTTAATTAGCCAATGTTAAATATTTGTTGCACTTCAAACGAAGAATTTAAATTGAGCTTGTAAATATTTGATGTACACACAAAAATATATACAGTGCGGCCAAGAGCAGCCCAACTGAACCGTACCGAATTGAATTGAATTGGTAAATATTTACTCTTGATTATGGCTAATTAATTGATAAGCAAAATGCTTGTAAACATCATTTTGAACGCGGATATTGCCCGTGTTTTGCTCTTACTGCGAAGGGACAGCATCTTAACTAATTGCCTCTTTTTGGCCAACTCAACAACGTAAACCAATTGATAAAGTCAGCCACTTACAATGTTTTTATCTATAAAATTTACTTATTTCTTATATTTTATTATTTTTTTTTTATTGATTCTGTTAGCTGTTTAAATTATATGTTAGCATTCACTTTGTGCTGTCAGGCAGTATAATTTAGACACATTTGGTGTGACCTGTTCATAATCGCATTTAGAGTAACTATATTAATTGACTGCTAAATCGTTATGTATGCAAAATTCAAGTTAACAAGTCCAGAAAGATCCATCACTTAGTTACCCTTAGAAAAAAATGTAGTGTTTAGTATTCCATATTATTTAAGGAAAGCAAAAAACATAATTCGGAAATAAACCTTTTCATGTTTCTAAAAATTGTTATTTATGTTTGAAACAATTGTATACAAATGCATAAAATAATTTTTATAATATTTCAATAATATTTATAATTATAGTCAATAATTTAAAGCTTTCTTTTTAAAATAAAATATTTTTTTCATTTCATTTGAATAATAATATGTATATATATATATATATATATATATATATATCGACCTGATATTAAACGCTATTTTAATTGGAATAGTCAAAGTGGCGTATAAAGTTTTGTTTATTTTTAATTCAATTTTTTTTCGGGAAACTTTGAATTAAAAATTATATTTTTTGGGATTGCTTTTATTTTTGACAACTTTGAATTAAAAATTAAATTTTTTGGGATTGATTTTTCTTTTGAAAACTAATTTTATTTCTAAGGTTTTATAATACATTTTAGTTGTAATCAAAATAATTTTATGTGAAAAGTCGAGATAATAAATCCTCTTTTTGAGATAATTGAATTCAGCGTTTCTTTTAAATTAATTTTTAATAAAGCCAACTTTTAGTCTAAAATGCTTAGGGTTATTTTCTTAATTATGTTATTAAGAGAAATACATTTATTTATTTTATTTATTTATTTATATATAGGAATGTCAAAATTAATTTTATTTATAACGTTTTATTACTTTTTAAATGAAACGAGCTTTTAACCTAAACTTTTGTCTTACTTAAAAACAAAAATTTTCTGAAGAGTCGGGTTAAGATATATATTTTGGGCTTGTTGATTAAGATTCAGCGTTTCTATTTCTGAGAAATTATTTTTTAATAAAGCTAACTTTTAGTTTAAAATGCTTAGGTTTATTTTAAATATTTTGTCTATGTCTTTAAAAGAAATACATTTATTTATTTTATTTATTTATTTATATTTATCATGTGACTTTAATTTATTGCTAATATTTAAATAGTCGTTTATATATTTTTTTATATATCTTTAGCATCGTTCATGCTGCTTGTTTTGATTCGCAGTCGCACATTTGTTAATTAAACAAATTTAAAACATCGAAGAGAGAGTCTGCTACTGGCTCACGTGCAAGTGAGAGAGAGAGAGAGAGAGCGCTTCTGCGCGAGAGAGAGGGCGATCGCATGCGAGAGAGAGGGCGATCGCATGCGAGAGTGTGTGAGAGAAAGAGAGAGCGACATGTTTTTGTTTATTTATATTTTATTAGCATAAGATATTGAGTTAAGCAGCGTAAGAATTCTCCCATATCTATGGAGACGCTCAGCGCTTTCCATGGAACTTAAATGATTCGCATGGTTCCCTTTGTCAGTCGCCAACTGCCGCCGGTTGAGCATCACATTTGAGATTAGCCACATTTTTTATTCTCTCAATCATTAAAACTTATCGTCTCGCTGAGGTAGGTCGCCGGAAAGTCGACACGATTGACATAACCAAAGTGAATGGTAAATAAATAAAAATAATAATAAAACAATTAACAATAATAATAAAAAAATATTACTTTGATATAAGTGAATGTTGTGAATATTAATTAGAAGTTTGAGATATGTACGAGTGCAATGAATAAACTCATAATTATACAAACTTGTGTAATCTCTGCTAATGTGAAGCGTTTCCCAGACTTTGAGTGATTTCCCATGTAAAAGAATAAATTATAAAAGTTTATGTATATTTTTATATATACATATAATACATTACAAATTGTGAACAAGGTTTTAAAGCAAAATTGTTTTGCAAAGATTTTAATGCATAAAAAACAAAAAAAAAAAATTGTTTTTGTTTTTTTTGTAAAGGAAAAGAAAAGGAAATTTCCATAACTGAAAATTACACAATTTGTTCAACCGATTAAAGGTTTATCAATTTAATATTTCAATTACTTATTGTCAAGTTTTTTTGCGCTCAGCTGGCTCTAATTGAGAGAATCAATTCACCTTGGGGCAATCAGTAGCCAATATATATATATTTTTTTTTTGCCAGGTGATCCATTATTGGCACGTGATCGTGCAACAAACTAAAAAATTGGCATTAATTTACACCAAATATTTGCTAACAATTAACATGTTGCCTGTTGACAAATTTCGAGCAATTTTATTAAAAAACCAGTTTGTAGAAATTGAATCAAGTTGGGAATTACACAAAGTAAGATTCTGAGAAATGTGAAAAATATTCCCGCAATGCAAATGCAAAACTAAGATTATATTTTGCTTGACTTGCTGTGAGCCAATGAAAATAAATAGTTTATTAATTTAAATTACTAACAATTGACGGCAGCTCTCCGACTAGAGTATATACATATATCTATGATTATTGCCACAAAAAGTGGCAAGTTGTCGTTGGCAGTAATAATGCCAATTATGGCCATGTCGACTACATCCAAGTCAGGATGGGCAATTTTGGCACTTTAGCCAAAATCAGACCGAGTAAAACATTCTGTGGTATTTTATTTTTATCCTTGTTGTCTTGTCAACTTTTCTGGCAGTTGTTGCCACTCGGGCGCAATCAGCGACTGTCAATCTTTTGTGGCATTGCTTAGTTTGTCATCGACAGCGCTGTCGTTGCTGCAACACGTCTTGCAACGTACCCGGAGTCCTGTGCGCCTTGAGCATAACGGCTGCTGCGGCTGCATTTTGCAATTTAAACGTAATAGTTGACGGCACTTGCAGGAAGTTGAGGGGAGTCCTGTGCAGAGTTGGAGCAAATGAGCTGGGAGCATGTTGCACAGTTGACGTTTCCTTTGACATTGTGCAGGTGTCGATGTTTTTGCCACTTGCGTTATGCATGAGCTGTACAGAAGAATGCAAAGTGCCATAAATGCTGCCTTCTGACAAGCACTTCCCAACACACACACACACACACAAACACACAAGTCAAGTGGCAGCAAGAAAACGGTAACAATAAGGCTACATAATTGAGATTCCCATCGGCAATTAACGCAAACATGCATGCTTTACACTGAGATTTATCTTTGACAAGTCACGAAAATATTATTAAAAAAAAACACATTTTTTGTTGTCATGGAAAAAAAAAATAAATAAAAAAAATACTTGAAATATACACTAATTAACTTAGATTAATATTTTAGAAGAAAATTATTATTCACGTCAGGCTGAATACGACCTTTTCAAATTGTATATTTTCTTAATTATATACAAAGTTTTCGGGTTAAAAGAAAATTAGTTTTAATTAAAAGTGCTCTGCTTTATTGAAGAAAACTTTAATATCAAATTTAATAGTCTTGAAATAAGAATTTAAATACAATTTTACGCTTATTTTTAGAGCAAAAATATTTAATGAAAATCTTATATAAAAATATAATTGTTTTTTTATTTTTTTATTATTTACAACTATATCTTAAATTTTTTTTTTTTTAAATCTAAACAAATTTCTAATTGTATTTAAATATTTTAAAAAGTTTATTTTGCTCCTTTTTTCACTCCCGATGGGAGTACAAAAAAATGAAAGACATATTTAAATTATAAGAACAGGTCTGCAAAAAAAAAAAAACCAATTAAATTAGCATATTTAATATGAAATTCTCTCAGTGCTTTTTGCGCAGTGTAAATATGTGCGCACAAATTGGCATTCAGACACATTTAAAACATTTAAACCTGTCGCCTACTTGCAGGCGGCAAGCAATTGCAGCACCAAAAAGTGCAGCTGAACAGCAACAAGAACAACAACAACAACAAATTGGGTGAGGCAACAACAACAGCGGCAACAATGAATGAGAATAAGTTGACACAATGCGGCAACAAGAGCCATGCAACTGCTAATCCAACAGCGGCAACACACACTAAACTAGACATACAGCAATTCTCGGAGGACTACAATAATGGTTCGTCTGAAGTCAACGGCGGGAATGTAGGCGAGACACAACAACAACAACAACGACAACAGCAGCAACAAAATGCTGCAACAACAATCATTTTAACGCCGACATCATTAAATTTAACAAACACACCGCCAAATACTCCCGCTCCCGCTCCCTCCAACAACAACAACAACAACAGCAACAACAACAGCAGCTGCAACACAGACAGTGGCAACAATGGAAAAGGTTATCCAGCGCATAGCGAGCACTACAAAGGACCAAAATGGTAAGTGAAATGCACATTTAGGGGGGTCGGTTGGTGGGGGGGGGAGTGTGCCACAAGGGGCTGCCAAACATTTTTGCCTGCCCAGCGCAGCACTTGTATCTACGTGTGTGTGTGTGTGTGTGTGACTGTGTGTGTGTGTGTGTATGCGCATTTGCTTAACCCTTTTGAATGCATTTCCGGCACAGACAAAGCAGACATCCACATCCACATCCAAATCCACATCCAAATCCACATTCACACTTGCATTGCACGCGTTTTTCGCATATCCTTTTGTTGCTGGGCTGAGTTTGTTGCTTATATTTTTTGTTTTTTTTTTTTTTGTTCTACATTGCATTTTTCGCATTGTGTTTTATAATGTGTGTGTGTGTGTGTGTGCGTGTGTGTTTACTGTGTTGCCATTGTCGCCAGTGTCAGTGTCGTCACGGCCACTGTCGACAGCAGGAAGCACAGTCTGCGCCAGTGTCTGGGGTCCAAATTAAGTGGTTCCCCCCAATGTGCTGCCTGCCTGCTTAGTTTTTTTTTTCTTTTTTTTTTTATGGTTCCTTAAGTTAAGTGCGATTGTTGCTGCTGGCAATATTTGTTATTATTTGCCAGCTCTTTTGCTAAGCACATTATACTCGATAGGCAGGTAGGCATCGCTATAATCTCCTCATTTCTTTAGAGTTCAGTTTGTGCAAACATATCCCATCCAGCAAATGCCTGAATTTTCTGCTCAATTCCTTTTCCAATTTTAGTTTTTGTCTGGTCTGTTTTTGTTTTCTTAACAGGCCTGTAATTAAAGGTTTTGTTGCCGAGTAAATTCTCTAAAATCAAAATGTTGCAATCGCTTTGTAAAATGAATAAATAAATTGTTTACAAAGATTCAAATATCGTTTAAATTCAATTCCTGGCTTATAAGAGAGCTGCAGTTGCTCAGAGCTGGCATTTTGTTTAGTCTGTAATAAATTGAATAGTTTTCAGAAATGAAAAAAATCATTTTCAATTAAATTATGCAATCGATAGATGTTTGCCTTAAGGATTTTGAAAAGCACATAAATATTTTATGAATCTGCAGTTTGCCTTTGAATTTACCTTTAGTTTCAGATAACAAGTTCTGTTTATTGGTTAATAATTTTTGAATTTAAAGAAAGGAATCAATTAACCATAAGGATTAGCATTTGTTCTAGCCAAATCTTGGGCAAGGCCCTTCTCAATACCCTTCTTACTATGTTTGCCTGTTTTTCTTCTTTCAACTCTAACTTCTGGCTTCCAATTGCTCCGAGTTACTTCGCCTTTTCCTTGCAATCCAATCTAATCTGGTTGACTTCAAGTAGATCATTTCTCTTCTAGGCTAATCTTGTGGCACCTTCATCATTAACTATATTAATTATCCAAATCGTTTCTGATTATATATGGCTAAAACATTTGACTTGACTGAGATTTGTTGCCCCTGCCCTGGCAAAAGTCCTTTTCTTTTTCTTATCTTTTTTTTAATTGTTGTCATATTCTATATCTTTCTATATGCCCATGCGATATCTGGAATTCAGTATATATATTTACTTTGTTAGCATTTCTATATAGATTAAGGACTGTATGTAAAAACTAGGCTTAAAGTGCTAGTGTCAAGTCACTGTTTATCTTTGTTTAAGCTTTAAATTTAAATGTTTTTTAGTAGCTATTTTTGATTGCTGTCTTCATCTGCTTTGACATTCAAATCCATTTGAACTGATTCCCACAATTAAATCCAGTAATTTATTAACACAAGAGTTGTATTTATATGTGGATTTAAACCTGGTTGAAGTAGACAGTTGATTAGCCAAAATCCTTTACTTTGGCTTGGACACATTGATGAGCAGCGCCAGGAAGCTGTAGGCATTGTTGATGGTCTGCGGACAAGAAAATATAAATAATTATCTTTAGGGACTGTTCGCCTACTATTTGATACTAATCCTACCTTCATGAAAATGGGTAAACCGATCTCAAAAAATACACCAGCTCGCAGTTGAACAGGTTGCTTCAGGGACTCCATGTAGCAGTTGAGGAGTTTGCGGGTGGACACGGAGTACGTCAACCAGTTGGTGTTGAATACACTATTTGTGAGTCGATTCGCTTCCAAGGTGACTTCGTTGCCGCAGTAGCAGGGCAGAAATATCTGCAGTATCATTACGGCCACAAACTGAACGATGGTGATCAACGGACCCAGATTACCCTGAAAGCCAATCTGCACCAGGCGATACCCACTGAAACAGATGATTAAGGCGCTGAGCACCACCTGGGCGAGGACATAGGGCGACACGAGCACCTCGCATTCCTTTGTCAAATTACGAATTTGCCTGTCCAGTTGAAAGATGCGACGCAACTCCGGCAATGCCAGATTCTCCGGCACATCGCGCAAGGCCACCAAACGACGAGTCAACAATTTGTAGAGCACGGCGATTTCATACATGAAATAGCAGCCCATCGTGTCCAGCAGACAGTTGGAGAGATAACACAATGTCATCGATATGATATCATAGAAGTAGGCATAGAAGTACAGCTCCCGTTTCCGCCACTCGAAGGGCACATAATAATCGAACGGCAGCTCGTATGAATCCAGAAAGAATACACCCGAGAATCCTGTTATGGCCACAGCCGTCGATCCTCCAATATACGTGTAGAATATGATCTTAAAATTGCGCTGCTCTCGCTGCCAAAAACGAATATCTTCCGGTTTTTTCACATTACACTTGGCATAGCCTTTGAGGGCATTCATAAAGTGAAGCGCCTGTTTGCTCCTGTACCAAATATTGATGAGCTTGGCGAGCAAACCCAAACATGTCAATGACATGTACAAAACATTGCCAGCCTGTTCAAAGTCCTCGGACACAACCACTTTCAGCCACATGAGTACAATTATGGTAAGTGAGAATGGAACATGCAAGACGAATGGATAAATGGCATTCAATTGCCGCCAGTTGCCATCGCCATCGCTCCATGGCCAAACGCCAATCAAGCGTTGGATCTTTAGCGTTGTTCCTATTGCCGAAATGAGTTCCACTGATTCTCTCTCAGCCATCTTTAGTCGAACTACCAAAACTTAGTTTTAACTTGCTGTCAAATTGGCAGCTGCTTTTATAGACTTTGATCCCAGAAATATTCTTTAATTGCTATCCAATATTTATATATAAATATGTCTGCTCAGAGAGGGGAACCCTCGTTCCTGGCAGTATTTTCCCATCGCAAAGATTTGATTCATTTAATTTGTCATTTGTTTTCATGTGTCGTGTTTTACATAATTGTTGCACATATTTACAAATTAAAAACCAACGCAATTACAATAATTAAATCGATGACATATTAATTGCATTAATTTGTTGTCATTCGTTTATTAAATAAGTCACGCAATTGTTGCACGAAACATTTTGAAATACGTTGCCACCGAATTCCACTCAGTTTATGGATAACTCTTGCGGGAATATCAACTGTCAACAATTGGAAATTAAATTGAGAATTAAATTGAGATTTCATTTTCCCCTTTATTCGGCATTTTGTGAAGAACAAATATTGGCAAAAAAAACTTTTATGATTGAATTTGATGTGTCTTAGCCAGTTTAGCATTCAATATAACAATAAAAGATATTATTTCCATAATTTGTCATATTTATTTACAAGATTTAGATTTAAATTTCATAATTTGTCATAATTATTTACAAGATTTAGATTTAAATTTCATAATTTGTCATATTTATTTGCAAGTATTTGATTTATGGATTCTGCCGGTTCCAAAATGCATCTAAGAACATTGAATTATTTATTTAAAATTTGTGCTTCAATTTATATAAAACATTACTTTAGCAATATTTATTATCATAACAAGCATTGCTGAAAAGTGCATAAAACTTGAGCATTAACAAGAAAACAAATTAGTCTAGGAAATGTAAAGAATTTGAAGAAAATTTAAGCATTATTTATGAAGTGCAAACCAATAAAACGGATTTTGAAAATAAATGTTAAACTTTTGAAAATTGATAAATTTTGTCAAACTTTTGCAAAGATGGACAATCCAACCTCAAAGATGAAGTCTGTACGAATTTTCACACATTGCTTGCCATGTAAAGAATGAGTAAATTGCAAGATCTTTTTTCGCAGTGCATCTAGTTGGTGTTGTAGACCTGATTGATCAGCTGTTTGGCATAGATTATGAGCTGAGAAATATTTGCAGAATCAACACACTGTGAAATTGCAGCATGGTTATAAATTAGCCGGGATTGGCCAAGATTTGCGATATATGGCGATCATCTGGCACTCGATGGTTAATCTGCGAAGAATCTTTACTATAATTGTAACCCGAAAAAGGACACCCAAGTTAAGTTTTGAGATCAAACGCAGCTCCTGTTTAAATTTCATCTCGACATGCTCTGCACTCAAAGCTTTTAGTCAAAGAGATGCAACAAAAAGTGGCAGAAATCAATAGACACATTCGCGATGCAAGTCAAAGTAGCCAAATGCTCATTTTGTCACTCGAGTGCAACAAAATAGGGAGTCTTCCTCGTGGAGCCCCACAACGCTGATATCCATAATAAAACCACTTGAAATGCCGCTTTTCCCGCTGCCAAAAGTCCATCTCCTTCTGTGAGACCAGTCTTGGTCGGGTGAGTCCTGCAATAGCTTCATTAATTGCCTGGCAACAGATATTAAGTATCTGTGATGGACACATAGAGTACCTTTTCGTCGGACAGATTACAATATTTTTAAATATAAAACACAATACGGCTGCAACTCAGGAATGAAGAAAGACAAAGGAGACTGCGGAGCTGGGAGGAAGCACCGGGACTCCGACAGGCCAAATGTCTTTTAAGCGGCTATAATCATATACGATTTAAGCAAATAATATCCATGGGCAGGAATAGGCTAAGGATACTTGTCGGTCTACTGACAGGACATTGTGACTAAAAAGCCACCTGTCCAAAATGGGTATCTGTTGCAGCAGTCAATGCAGGTTTTGTGAGATCGAGGAGGAGTCTCCAACTCACATCCTAACGGGATGCAGCGCCTTTGCCAGGAGAAGATGCAGCATCCTAGGGATGCATGCTGTGAATGTCAAAGACATAGCAGTCCTCGACCCATCAAAGATCCTGACATTCGTTCTGGAACTGGGGTTGATGGAGGAGCTATAAGCTCGGAAGGGGGCACAAAAGATCAATTAGGTCGCACAAAACCACAAATAAAATAATAATAATAATAATAAATATAATATCGAATAAAATTGACCTCCAAGTTTTTTGATTCAATTGTCTCCAGCAATGAGAGTAAATGTAATTAAAAAGTGCAATAAAAAAGCGAAAGTTTCTCTAGAGAAATACCAAAAGAAACGATTCCATTTTTTGTTGCAGATTTGCATAACACTCAGTATAAAATTTGTTTGGGTTTCCATTTGGTTTGATTCTACTCCGGATTTGGGACTATTTATGCTCCTTTTTAATGCTAACCTGAGGCAATTGGCTGCAATTAGCTACAAGAGTGGAAAAGTTTTTTAAATGTTTTTGTTTTTTTGTTTCATTCTTAAAGGTGGCGCCACTTGGTGCTCCATTGGTCTCTGGTGTCGGAGCATGTTGCACTGCTAATGATATTTCTGGCGCTTTGGACATTGGCCTTGGCATTACTGCCACAATATGCGGCACCCAATACGGTCATCATGCGTATTGTGTTGCTGTTTGTTGGCGCACACATATCGGGCATATTGGTTAGCCTGATCCATTTGCCCGATATGCTGGGCATGCTCTTTTTTGGCGTTATCTACACAAATGTTGGCTTAGCCAACTTTGCTGGCTATGAGCGATTGGAACTGTTTTTAAGGTAAGTTTGTCTTCGCTGAGCATTCAACTGAATATTAACTTAAATTTTATCATCTACAGAGAATTGGCTTTAATCAATATTATGCTGTTGGCCGGTTTGGGACTCGATGGCAGCGCATTTAGACGCTTATGGCTTATGATAATGCGTCTGACGCTGTTGCCAACCATCGCTGAGGTGGCCGTAATCGCTGTCTTGGCCTATTTCACACTCTCGATGCCCTGGCTGTGGGGCATTGCGCTGGGGTAAGTATTGACTGATTATGTCAATGTTTAATCACAATAATTTTGCTTGTTTTTTTTTTTTTTTGTTGTTTGTTTTGTCACACCAAGTCTGGTTATAACCGCCGTCTCGCCCAATGTGGTTGTCACCGTAATGCTAAAGCTGAAAGAGGATCGTTTGGGCCTAAATAGCGGCATACACACGTTAATATATGCGATGACCACGTGCAACGATGTCGTTGCCATCTTCTTGTTTGGCGTCATCATCAGCATCATATTCTCCACGGGTACGTGACATATATATGTATTTTTATATACATATATATATATATATATTTATTTATTTATTTACTTACACATTCCATCACATTCAGGCTCGCTGACACAAAAGTTATTGCAAGGACCCATTGGCATTGGTATTGGCCTGGTTTTTGGCTATCTGTATGGAATGCTGTTGCACTATTTGCCGTCTCGTAACGCGGTAAGCATTGAATGTTGGAGACGCCACATAATTGTTGGCAATGCCACTTACATCTCAGCACGCCAAGTGCTTAAGCGTTGTAATACACACAAAAAAATTGGTGGTTCTCTTAAACGAAAATCATGGTTAAACATATTCTGAAAGATATTTGTAATATTTGTAAATAATTGAAATATTTACTGTATTATTAAGTATTGTCAGTTTTTCATAAAGTATTTTCAGAAAAGTCTTGAGTACAATTTTCATTTGCTTTAGTTTTTAGCAGTTTTAGTTTTGATTTGCTTTAGTTTTTAGCAATAATATTTATTCTCAATATAATTACTTAAAAGGAATTTAAACTTTTCTTTCTAAATTACTAAATTAAACTTAAACTATTTGTGTACTCTAAAAATTGCAAAGAAAATGTTTATTGCAGAAGGAAACATCTTCAAGGCTATAGAGTATATATATTCTCAATCAGATTTCAGAGACTATAAGCTTTAAATTTTGGAATATAATTTCTAATAAATTTTTTGTTTATCGATAATTATCTGTGGTCTGTTTTGCATTGCTAACAAATTCTATAATGTAGCTATCATAATTTATCATAAAAATAACTAAACCGACAAATAAAATATAAGTAACAGAGTAGATTTTTTTTGAGAGTAATTTAAATTTTTAATATTGGTGAAAAATTAAATTTATGTTATTTTGTCGATAATTATCTGTGTTCTATTTAAGTGTTGCTTACAACTTGTATGATTTAATTAATATAATTTATCATAACAATATCGTAACCGATAACTAAAATATAAGCAATAGAGTATACTTTTTTTTAGTATTATTTAATTTTGTTATATAATTTCTAAGCAAGTTTATATTATTTTATCGATAAATATCTGTGTTCTGTTTTTAGTGTTGCTATCAAATAATATGATATATGATGATTTATATAGCATAAACAGAAAACTAAAATATAAGCAAAAGAGTAGATATTTTTTTGAGTGTAATTTAAAATTTTAATATAATTTTTAATCATTTATTTTTTATTTTATCTATAATAATCTGTATTCTTTTTAGCGTTGCTGTCAAATTCTATGACTCTATTCTATTTACATGATTTTTTTATAACAAGAGCTAAACAGACAACTAAAATATAAGCAATAGAGTAGACTATTTTTTTTTTGAGTGTAATTGAGCATACTCTCAAGCGCAGCAGACTAAAAATGCTCATTCAGTGAACACTTCTATACTCAATCAGGGCATTTAATGGCGCAAAACGCGAGCTCGACACTTCAATATCATCGGATATCGTAAGGCTTCAAAAGCTATCATATATGCGACAGACACTGCTACTATATATACATGTGTGTGTGTGTGTGTGTGTGTGTGGGTGTGTGTGTGTGTGTCTGGGCGCATTTTGCATAAAAACACACTTACATACCTCGAAAGCGATGACATCGACTTTGGCACTGGAGCTGGCGACATTTGCGACGACAGTTATTGCCGGCGTCCATGGAAACTTATGGCAGCTGGGTTGCAAGGATGCTGCAATGCAAGCAACAGAAGCGCTCAGTAGCAACAGTAGTAACAGCGGCAACTCAAGCTCCGTTGCAACCGCAAAACTCATTGCCACAACTTACACCGCTAATGGTGCGCATAATCAAACGCCATGGGTGGCACTGAATGCCTTTGAACTCTGTCTCGCTCTCACTCTGAAATACACACACTCACACACAGTCACACACACACACACATGTTCAAGTACTATGCATGTAGCACTCATAACTTTTGTTTTCCTCTTGCAACTTCCATTGGCGCAGCAATGTGCCAAACTGCAGTGTTCACAAAATTTTCACGCTGTGCTCCGCTCGAGACGAGGCACTTGCATCCTTGCAACCAATTGTGGGTGTGGGTGTATGTGTGTTTTTTTTTTCTTTTTGTTCGCTATTACCACTGCTGCCTTTATTATATTTTTATAATTATGTTGCGATCTTATATTATGATTTTTTAAGTCACGCATATAATATGCAATTTTGTAGTGTTTTTTAATGCGCAAAATTTTAACGTAAATTTTGGATAAATAATTAATTGACTGGCGGAGCATAAAGTTTACATTATATGTTACTCCAGATACGGTTGAAGAGTTTTCGCTGGCTGTGCCAAAACTTGAGCTGTGACCTACAAAATAAACGAGAAATACCATGCAATGTTTTCTCTCACAAAATTCGCTAACTTAAAACTAGTTTAGCAAAAAAAATCAAATAAAGCAAAATAAAATAAAGTAAAATAAAAACTCAGAGAACTAAAAGCAATTTCCCTTTCACATTTAGCTATTTAATTTGTATTAAAATTAAAGCATTCTTGACAAAGCTGCCCTTAACTAATTTTTGTATATTTTCTCATTTTTTTATTCGATTGTTTTCCATCTTTTGCAGGTTTACGCAAGTGGTTTGCGCTTTGTTCTGACCATTTTGGGCGGCACCATTGCTGTGATGGGCAGCCGAATTATTGGATTTACCTCAGCGGGTGCCTTGGGATGTGTAATGATGGCCTTCATTGCTGGCATCGGCTGGAAGCGGGAGGAGCTTAAGATGACACCACAGCAATTAGAAGCACATCAAATAGTAAGTCACAGCTGCGATCAGTCAATTTTTATAATTTGTATTTCCAACTTTAAGCTTAGATTAGATAAGCAAAAAAAAAAAAAATATAAATTAATTAGGTATATCAAATACGGAAATTTTAAAAATTGTCAGTAACTATTTAAACAAATTTCTTACATGTGATTTCCTTTGATTAATATTTCTCAAAATTATTAGTATTTTTTAAAAGTTAAATATATTTATAGCTATTTATCTTCATAAATTAATTTATTTTTATAAATTCTTTCTTTAGATGTCCTTCTGTATATTTCCAAATTTATCGGAAGTTATTTTTATTTTAATTTATTTATATAAATACTAACATTTAATATTCTTTTATATATTTCGAATGTTATCGAACATATTTTTATTTTAATTAATTTATATTAAAACTAACATTTAATATTCTTTTATATATTTCGAATGGGATAGAACATATTTATATTTTAATTAATTTGTATAAATACTTACTTTTAATATTTATCTATATATTTATTTATTTATATATTCATTATTCACTTAACGTGTTTGCAAATTAAAAAAGTTTTTTTAAAAATAGTTTTTTTTACTATGCCAAACTGCAGATGTTTACCACTTATAATTAATGCCTGATTTATAGTAAATTTTGTATATTATTTACATACCTTATAGGCCAGTGTACCCAAGCGACTTGATCTATTGTGGAAATTTTTGAAGCCCGTCTCCTTTGCACTCATTGGCAAGGAAATCAATTTTGCCGTGCTTGATGGACGAGTAATCGGCTATGGGGCGTTGCTGGTGCTGCTCGGAAGTTTGGTAATTAAAATGACCGACATTTTGTTAGGTGGCCACAACAGGGCAGCCTCTGCGGCTTGGCTTTGTCCGAGCTCCGAGCTTAGCCACCCAATCCGCAGCAGAAAAGCCTGAAATTAAAATGTTCTTTTGCCGCAATTCAAATGTTACCTGCAGACAAAACGCATACAACTGCAAAAAACCAAAAAAAAAAAAGCATAAAAAAACTCTAACTGTTTATTTTCTCTATTTTTTTTTTTTTATTTCTTTCGTTGCAGGCCCGCTTGGCTTTTGCATATTTATCCACATATGGTGGAAATCTGTCTAGAAAGGAGCGTGCCTACATTACAATTTCCGGTTTTCCCAAAGCAACCGTCCAAGTAAGTTTTAGCATTTCGCATGCCATGTCCCATGTGGTGGTTGGTGGTGGTCCGTACCACTGGAATGGTGGCAACTTTTTATTTGCCGTTTGGCTTCGTTTTTGGACATTGGCCCAAAACTGGATTTTGGCCAGCATTTGTTTGGGCTATGTTGTTTTCCTCAAACGCCAAAGTTATACTTGTATTTGCAGATCATGTTGTCGTGGCTAAAACTCTTTCGTTGCTTCGCCTCCTGTTCTCGACAATTGTCTGCAGTTGAGCCGCAAGTGGACATTTTGTTGTAGTCGCAAGTGTGTGTGACACTCTCTGTGTGTGTTCGCACATGTGTGCATTTTTGATTGTGTGTGTGTGTTTTGTGAGTGTGTGTCTTGTGGCAAACGCGCTTGTGTTGCGCTACCCGTCTGCGGTTAGCCGGAAATTTAAATGTTACATTTGCTAACTTGGCCAAGTGCTGCTACTGCTGCCTCTGCTGCTACTGTTGGCGGTTTTCTGCATGCTTCTTATTGTAAATTACTTTGAACTTTTTGGACAGTTGTCCTTGCCACAAAAAAAAAAAAAAGGTTTCGCCTAATATGCGGTCTGCATTGCGCTGCCTGTGCATTTCTCACAGTCCACCTTGTTTTTGAGATTTAATTAAAATTTTTTTAATAACATCGTTTACACGCAGCACATCAAGCAAACGCAGCCTAATCAAAACTGAGCTATTTTTTTTTGTGTTTTTTTTTTGTGTTTTCGCAGGCTGCCTTGGGTCCAGTTGCGTTGGATTTGGCACGTTCTGCGAGTATTGCGAGTGAATTAGCATTGGCAAACAACGTGCTCATAATTTCAGTTCTGGCCATTATTTTCACAGCGCCATTGGGTGCCATTTTGATGCTACGTCTCGCGCCTCTCTGGCTCAAACCTGGCGATACGGTGGACACAGCTGAAGCGCCTGTGGCGCCACAACCACCACCAGGATCAAGTCCCATGAACAATGCCGACGAACTAACTTTAGTGAATGCTCAAAAAATGTGATGTGATGTGAACTTTGCGAAAGAGCAGTGAATCGTTCCAGTGGGATAGACTTGATGCCATTGGAGTTTCCAAAATTGGTTGAGGCATTTAGTCTTGGGATCGGCATTTAAATCGTTTTTCTATAGCCTAATTCCAACTATTTTTTATATTTACTTACTAACATCAACTGTACTTAATAATTATCAATTTACTTATTTGCATTTTCAATACACAAATTCTGTTTACTTAACTTAATCATTTTTTATTTATTTCTTTTTCGAATTATCGTTTATTTTTTGTCTCAAAAGTTGTTTGAATTACCAAGTCTGAAACTAATCCCAAAATACTTGAAGCGCTGCTAATAAATACAGTATTGACAACACAAAAAAAAAAAATATAAGATAGAAAAACTTACGCAGAGTTTGTAATCGGACAGTAATTTAATGGCTTTGAATTTTCGGCACCTAATTATGAAGGGATTTGTGATAATCTCGGACCTGGATTCTCGTAATTGGTTTTTCAATTAATTTAAAGGGATTTTGATGCTTTGCCCTGTCAACGAATTCCCTCGCGCAGGCAGGCTGATTTGTCTCAACATTAATGCTGAATAAATATGTTTTTTTGGTAATAAGGATTTGGCCAACGGGCAACTGCAAAGTTCTTATTTCTGGACACATTTTTTAAACGGACTTCGTGCACAAAAACAGGAGGGAAAGTGTAGATTATCATGTGACGATGATTAAATACTCTGCGAATTATATTGTTTTATTGAATATTATTAATTTATTACCAAAAATGTCACGCAAAATATACTTTAATATTTAAATGCTGTTCATACAAAAACTGAATTTTCAACTGATTCTGGCTGAAATTCGTTAAGTGTTAATTTCAGCAAACAATTATGTTATAAAAATCATAAAAATTCGTTTTTTTTTTAAATTTATTTGTATTTTGAATTGCAGATTAATGTTGGAAATAAATAATAGTAAGCAAAATTTTTTTAAAGAAACATTTGTCGCAAAAATTATCATTTTTATTATTGAATGTTTCACAAAAGCTTTGTCAGAAATAAATTAATCAAAAATGGTAATAAAAGAAATATTCTTTAATATTGAAGTGTTTTTTATACAGAAATTAAATATTCAACTAATTCTGGTTTAGTGTTAATATCAGCAAACAATTATGTTACAGAATTGCATAAATATAAAACATATTTTTTTAATATATATATATTTTTTATTTTCTTAAAGAAAAATTTGTGGCAAAAATTAACTTTTTTACTATTGAATGCTTCGCAAAAGCTTTGTCAGAAATAAATGAATCAAAAATGTTTATAAAAATATTCTTTAATACTTTATATTTTTCATACAAAAATTTAATTTATATATATTTTATACAGATTATGGTTGAAATAGTAAGAACAATTTTCTTTAAGAAAAATTTGTGGCAAAAATGAACATTTTTACTATTGAATGCTTCGCAAAAGCTTTGTCAGAAATAAATGAATCAAAAATGGTAATAAAAAAATATTTTTTCATATTCATATGTTTTTCATACAAAAATTTAATTTTTGTATTTATATGCTTTTTATTCAGATTATTGTTGAAATAGTAAAAACAATTTTCTTAAAGAAAAATGTGTGGCAAAAATGAACATTTTTACTATTGAATGCTTCGCAAAAGCTTTGTCAGAAATAAATTAATCAAAAAATGGATAATAAAAAGAAAAAATTTCAATTAAAACATCTTTTTGCAAAAAAGAGGCAATTTGAATTGAAAGCAGTCTTTGCTGATGCGTCCTGCTCCTTGATTGCCAATATTGTGCCGAACACTGAGGCGCTGCAGAAAGAGTGCACCTGCATTGTTCTGCATTTCTGTCATTGTTAATTTCACTTGCATGATGGCCAACTGCTGCTCAGCTCCAATTGAGGCTAACGGGTATAACACATTTGGATTCCTAGAACCACAAAGCAGAGTGAACCGGGTGAGCCGAGTGAGCAGAGTGAATAAATGAAAAGCAAGTAAGGAATTCATCAGTGCATGTTATTTTTTTGTTACTCACTTTTATTGCTTGCTTGCTCAGTTCGCTATGCGTTACACCGACTGCTTGAATACCCTAACAGTTGACATTGGTAATCAATATTTTTATTAATATTATATTGTGTATGCTATGATGAAACTTGGCAATCAGCATCAGCAGTGTAATAATGTATTAAGTTTACAACTTCTTTACTTACTTTTAGAAAAAAGAACATAAAATAATCTAGTTTGGCATATTAAATCTGTTATTAATTGTTTTAATTATTGGGTGAGTTTATGCACTGCATCAAGTAAATTTAAGCCTTGCTGATTTTGATGTCCTTTGAGCTAATAACTTGTTTCCCTATCTTATTGCATAATTTCTTAATTAATAATTTATTAATTATGTGTTTGGATTTTAACTATTTGGCAAGGGTATGGAAACTTCGCTTTGATAAAGGTTGCTTTTTATGTCTTCTTTTTTTCTTTTGTATTCCATTCTCGTTTTCTGTTATTTGTGGCGCTCTTCTGCACCGTGTGGAGGAGCGAGTTGAAAACTGTAGGTAAATTAGTGTTATTAAAATTGCTGCCCAGAAATAATTGCGCAACTAAATGAGAATTTTAATGAAAATTCTTTGGTTTTTTTTTTTTTGATTGCGCGCACTGTGCCTTTTGCCATCTCAGAGTATTGTATTTATAGTTTTTGTTATTATTATTTTTATTCTAGCATTTATTTGCATTATTTAATTTGCTGTGTATTTATAAATGGAACTTGAGTCCCGCACATTCGGCTGGACCTTCGTTGTTCTCTTTGACAGTTCTTAGAAATTATATTTCCAGCACAATCTCCAGTTTCCACTAGCGACGTAAGCGGAATTTATGTATTTATAATTTGTGTTGTGGCATGAGTGGCAAGAAACCATGGCAAACAAATTGGCGAGTATAAAGAGAACATTTAAAAATGTTGCAGCTTGCGCTTAGGCAATTGAGTTATGTTTGGCCATTCAATCACATTGAAAATGGGCCCTTGGCATGCCCGTTGGCATAATCCTTCAAGAAATCATTACCCTTATCGCAGCGCATTTAAATTCCTGTAGCCATAGATCAAGCTTATCAGCGCAGCAAAAGTATTTTTCCTGTATAAAATAAATTCCAGCAGTTTATTATTATAATTCGCATACCGAATTTCAAGTCAAACTGGAGGTCAAATGCTTACACACACAGGCACGTGTATAAGCCACCGCCCATTGTAATAAAAAGACAGCCAACGCATAGCACAAATACCACAACAATAACAACAACAACAAGAAAATATAAAATCTACATACAAACAAGAATGGCAAAAGAGTGACGAGAAAAAAAAAACATTAGCTGGCGAAAATCAAATCAAAAAGTTCACAAATATGCTGCCAACAGCAACAGCAAAAACAACAAAAAAAAAAAAAAATATAAATATATAAAACTGTGCAACAAAAATTAAGTTATAAAATTTTAAGGGCTGTATGCGGTTTAATTTCCAAATGCCACGACAAGGTACCCAGACACAGGTGGGCTGGCCTGCGTTTGGGGCGTGGCCGGGTCGAGAAATTTTTTTGGTTAACTGAGCTGAGCTGAGCTGATTACCATAAGCACAAGCGAACGTTAACGTTAACTGAAGTCGCCGCTAACGGAAACGGAAATCAAGAAAACAAAAAGAATGAGGCCCAAATGAAGTCAAACTTGCTGTTCGCTTAGTCAATTAATAAAGTTAGTTGCGTTTGCTTTGACGGTTAAAATTGTTGGCTATAAGCCCGCAAATGATGGCTTACAACAAAACCAAACAATTAACATGACGAAGACACATAAAATGCCACTTTGCCAGCTCGTACAGCCATAATAACTTGGCCATATTAACATTTTTGGTAAGCACCCCTCCCCTCCCTCTGTGCGTGTGTGTTTGTCGAAATGTGAGCAAATTACGTGATGCGACGCAGTTTTGTAGTCTAGTTTTTGTCTACGCCTTGTGTCATTTGTTATTGTTTAATACATTTTCGTACAGTTTGCAGTCCACTTGGCCACCTCACACTTGGCCAGGAGCGTCAAGGGTGTGTGCTTAATCTGTGGCCAGTTTGTAGTTGAGTTAACATGCTTAAACATCGCTCAGTTATTTTCGTGCAAATTACTTATTTTTATGACTTGTTTGTCCCTTGAGTTGTTTTCGTGTTAAAACTAGACAAAATAGTTGGCGGCACGACAAGCCCATTCCAAAAAAGTGGCCAAGATGTTTTGATGACTGTTTCATAAATGCTTTCTTTTAGCTTTATTATTAACTCATAATTGGAGTGTTGGGCAAAGTTCACGTTTAAAGGGGGTTCTTCAAGTTGAATCACCATATCTCACGGCAGCGTCCCCGACTGTCGGGCAGATAGCCGGGCTGACAGGGAAAGTCAATCATGGCGACCACCATGATTTTCTCGGTTGTTGATCCTTCCGATGTTGGTTGTCTCGTCTGAATTGATTCGTGGTCGGCCAACACTTGGGCCTCATCTAGCTCCACACACTGATTTGGCTTGCCGCGAATCTTCACGTTGTTGGCGCACTCGATGCGTTTCAGGCAGTATTTAACACAGGGCCGAGGCGCCTCAACATTTGTCAGCTTCTTGCTGCACGCATAAATCGCTGTGCAGCCCGGATCCACATGTGGCAAGTTGTTGTTTAGATATAACGGTCGGTGTGTCTTCTCTGTTGTAGTTGTTGTTGTCGTCGTTGAAATCGCACCCCGATGGAATATGCGGCTCAGCACTCCGCCCTCTGCTGCACTGAGAAAAATGCAAGCGCAGAGCGTCGATAATATTAGCAAAACTTTCATTATTGAAATGACCTACGCCTAGAGCAGTCGAATTGGAACTGAGCTTGCCCCAATCTTAGCTGTTTCCAATTGATGCTGTGTTATCAAATGAGCCGATAACCTTTCAGCCGCGCGCCCAGACAAAAATAAGCTCAAACAAACATTTGAAGTGTACTATTTTTGTTAATACCCTGGAAACTGAGGAGTAAATTCGGCTTCTTAAATGCAAATAATATTACTATCTTTATATAGAGAATGGATTATGAAAAATGATTAATAGATGCGAATATTTTAGTCGTAGACCAATCACCACGAAACTAGAACCATTTACGGGGTGTCTCTTCATCGAGTGACCAGACTCAAATACTCTTTTATTAATTCTAATACTCTTGCGGTATATACAATATAATTTTTCAAACATTTTCAAATTCTATATATAAGTAGATTTCAATTTGGTTATCATGCTTGCTGTAGGAAATTTTATTCAAAAATAGTAAAGTTTGAAAAATGATCAGATTTTTGATTTTGTAATGATCTTCACAGTATCCAAGAAATACATATAACAAAAATTTTAATAAATAAAAAAATATGATACTAATAATAATAAGTATTCGAAAAAAGTATAGTAATAGTAAATAAAAGAAATAAAAAAATATAATACTTACAATAATGAGCATTACAAAAAATTTAAAAAATATATCTTTGGCAAAAAAAAATAATGTTAATATAATAATGAACATTATAATACTAATGGTAAGCATCTTGTACTAAATAAAATATATATAATACTAAGAATATTGAGTATATTAATAATAATAATAAATATCTTGCGTTAAAAAATAATAGCTAATAAAAAAAAATAAATATATTATCAAAAATAATAATAATAAATATTATGCAAATAATAATAAACATCTTGTCATAAAAAATTAAATTAATATAATACTAATAAAAATATGTGGTATTATAATAATAATACAAATTTAGTGCTGAAAAAAAATATTATACTAATAATACTAATGAGTAAAAACAAAAAAATACTGCTCATCTTGTACAAAAACTACTAATTATCGAATAACTTTTAAATGTATTTAAAGCTTACACATCGGTGTTTATATTCTGAACATTTTAATAGGGAGTTAGTATTCCGATTAATTTGCTAAAATACCAAATTATATTTTATATATAATTTTATATAATTTAAATACCAAGCTAATAAAGCTTGAACAGAATATGTGTTTATATCGATGTCAATGAAGCGTGATAAGTGGGCTTTGAGGATGATATTTCTGTTCTTGATGGTTTGATGTTTGTTTATTGGTTTTACGAGATGCAGCAAAACTATTTGAATAATGGATATTAATCGTATAGGAGAGCTGTCAAAATTAATTTGCAATGCATTCGCACAACAAACCCAAGATTATTGATGATGATTATGCGAACTAATGAATGTATCTGAGGCGATGGAAATGTGAGCAGATGAAAACAAAGGCGTCGAACTTGCCATTAATTCCACTTCTGAGCAGACGAGTAATTGATGACAAGAGCGCTCATGCTGATTCTGATGTTGATGTTGATGTTGATGTTGATTTTCCTGTTTTTGTTGTTGTTGTTCCTGTTGTTGTTATTGTTTTCAATGTGGCGCTCGGCAATTACTTGTGGAGCGGTATTCCCCAAAGGCATCTGTCTAATATCTATTAACATTTATTGCTTTTGCTGAGGAGATGCTGTGTGTTTGGAAAAACCAATGTAAGAGCACTAGCAAACCGGAAATTGCCAAACACTGATACTTCCGCCGGAAATAAGCTCAATTGTTGTTGCTCCTTATGGTGTGAGAGTAGTTAAACAACATTCTCAACATTCTGTAAATCACGTCTCAAGTGTTTTGCAAATATTTAAGAATTGTTCTAACCAAAATTCTATTAAATTAAGTAATTTATTATTTGATCTTACATCATCTTTTTCAAATATTTAAGAAAAGCATAGTGTAAAGGACTCTAACTTAAATGCCATTAAAGTGTGTTATTTATTTATTTTGATCTCACATCATCTTATCAGCTAGAACACATTTCACATTTGCTGTTTATTTACAATGTGATAATAAATTATTTTTTTGACACTAATTTGCACAATAGACAGATCAGAATAAGAAGTTAAAACTTCGAAGCTAATAAAAGCGAATGCATTAAACTATAAAAATAGTAAATAAAAAACATACTTCTTTACTGATAAATACATAATAAAAGCGCTCTAAAATTTTGGTGTAAACAAACAAGAAACAAACAAAAAAATTAAAATTACAAATTTAGATGAGAGTAAAAAACGGCAATAAAATATTTTTCTTTTCGTAAGTCGGATTATTATTTTGTATATCTTGAACATTTTACTTTTGCACATATATATATTTTATAAAATAAATAAATTAATAAAGGGTATTTTCAAGTCACACATTGTTCCTTGTTCGGTTTGTGACAAAGGATGTGTTGGAGTGCGAATAAGGATATGAATGGAGTGCCACATTTTCACGAGTTTGCTAACCCACAGTTTGATGCCTCCCTTTTTTTTTAGATGTCGTATTAGTTTTCTCTTGTCTCTTGTCTGTTTTCTCCAAATAGCTCTTCGCTTCTTTCTCTGTCTCTGCAGTTTCTCTCGACGTTTATCGACTTTGCTTTTGTTGCGGCCTGGTTTATTTTTGTTGTTGCTGTGAGCTCAATAAATAAAATTAGTGCTATAAACATTCGTTTGGCGATGTGTTTTTTTTTTCTTGGCAGCTCTAAGAGCTATTCCTTGAGTATACAGAAAGGAAACAGTCAAAAAAAAAAAAAAAACATAAAATAAAATAGAAACAAATTGAAGAAGAAGATTTAGTTGAGAGCAAGTAAATTTTACTCATGTATCAGAATTTATGGATTTCACACTTAGTTTAAAAATCAAACTTATTTGCTTGGTAACAATTCGATTCGTATTTGAAGTTGGGATAAAAGCGTAAAATCCCATTGAATTTTTTTTTTTCTGTGTAAATACTATTTGCAAATCTTTGGCACTTGACAACTTTTCACAAGTTTCTTATGGAATTTATTTTCATTGCCAACACAGCATTCTGATTCTGAACATCGTCGAATACTTTCCCCAAAAGCTGGTGTAAAACTGTTGGCAGGTGACACAAGTTTGGTTGTGCATTCGCTCTGTTTAACCGGATTTTAAGTTGGGATTATCAGAAAATGTTTTCAAATACATTATAGATTTATTTATATTTTTGGATTATGGTGCGAACTATGCAAAATATCTATATATATTTGCAATTTCCACATTTGAATTTAATATGCGATGTGTATCGTGCAGAAACATGATTATAATTTGCTGTTCAGTGGTCAGAAAATTGCAAAACTAATTGCTAAAATAAATTACATAAAAATATCGATATACAATTGTGTATTGGCGATAAACACATTAATAATTCGAATGCCATGCCATGCACACCAGCATTCAACTCCAGTTGGAGGGGAGTTGGGGGGGAGTTGGGACTCCAAAACATGTTCCACAGATTAGACCAGGAGAGAGGAGTATCTGCAGCACCTGCAGTACATGCTGCGTGTTGTATCTTGATTCACGTTTGCCACCAGTTTAATTGCTGGCAAACACAGTTGCCCAAAACAATTTCGACGATTAGTGTCCGGAGTTGTTTCCCATTGAATTCAAATGGAATATTTTGGTATGATAACAGCAATTATAAACTGGTAAACTATCACAGTTTAAACGGGCAATTATATTGTTATTTTTTTTCAGCCTGTGGTTTACAATACTGATTTGTTTACTGCAGTTTCCATTTGATTTATTTTATCAATATCAATTTTAAATTAAAAATTATTCGACATTAAAATAATTCACTAACCAATTTAGCAATTTTTAACGATATTCAAATTTTTTTTGTGTTTGCCAAAAGCTAATTAATTTTGGTTAATATTAAATGTAGGTAATTTGTTTAATTATTTGGTCAGTCATTAGGCTAAAAGGGGGAAGGGGTGCGGTTTGAGTGTCTTCCGGGTTCAGTGTGTGTAAAAATCAGAAGGAACTCGAGTGCCACTCAGTAGTGGCGGGGAACGCCACTTGAGCTCAATTAAAACCGCACTTGTATTTGTATATGTATTTGTTTGTACAACAAACACACACACACACACACACACTCAGATACACACTCACTTAGCCAGCGAAGCGAATGGACGACCGCAGGATAGCAACTCTTTCCTAGTCCTTTGGCTGCCTTTCATCACCACCGCAATTGCCGTTGAAAAGGAAGTTGGGTGTGCTGAGCTTTCAGTGCTGGCCATTGTTTAACAATTAACCGCAAATTGAATGCAATTAAATAAATAACGGTATTGAACCTTTATGTAAACGCTTGTAGGCGTCTCGTTGTAACTTTACCTTTGTTATGCCAATACCAATCGTAAAGTAAACAAACGCACTCCGCTCCCACTTCCCATTTGCACCCAACTGTGTTGTACAAATGAAATGAAATATTACGTATACGTCACATTGGTCCATTTGCCAGGTGACTCACACACACACACACACTCAGACACAAACACATGATCAACAATGGTTTCTCGGCACAGTTAAGCCGAATGCAGACTGCCAACTGTTGTTGGCTGAGTATTTGTTTAAGGTATTGTTGTAATTGTCGCTCCACTAAAGGCAACTGGCAACTGGCAAACTGGCAACTGGCAGCAGAGAAACGCAATTTATTTAACTTGCTGGTTGCAACAACAACTCCACAACCAGTCATACAACAATGGAGGCCACGTGCCAATTATTAACAGCTCGAAATGGCTATAAAGTCCTTATCCCATTGTAATTGCTAAGCGTTTTTATAGCATCCTAAAGGATTGTACAAATACTGCCACATTCACCCCTTGGACTGCATTATGTAACTGCAAAACTTACGTAAATACATAAAAATATATATGTATATATAAAAATAAAATTTTCTTTTTTTTTTTTTTGAGTTGACCCAACTTTTACTTCTGCAAATGCATATAAATATCCATTCAAAATGAGTTTATTTAACTTTTCAGAGAATGTTTAAGCTTTTAACTTGCCGCATTAAATAAACACAATATAAAAATTGTATATTTAAAAAGAGGTCACCAAACAATGAAAATACTCATTTAGGTTTTTGAAAATTCACATTTAAAATCATCTCAAATTTATTTTATTTTGTTAAGAATTGTGCAATTTATAAGTGTTTTTTCAAAATTGGAGCTGTTTGTGTTCAATTCGATGAACAGACAACTGTCTTTGTTTTTGTCAGGCTACTTGAATTTTGTTCTTCAAATAAATTGTTTTTATTTTTTGTTTTTTTTTTTGTTTTAGCAAAATAAATATTAGTCATATATAAAACATAGTTGTGGCACATGCAATGCAAAACTTATTTGACAAAGCCAATGCAGACCATTGCTTGCGCTTCAATTTCGCTTTTATTATCCTAATATACCTTGCACACACACACACACACACACACACACACACACAGGTGGACAAGGATTGCTTTGAAAAATGAAATATTCGACAAAAATGATTGAGTAGAGCAAACTAGCTGACACGAAATACGAAGCGCAAAAGTCAAATGTCAGAATGACATGCAAAGTTGTTGTCACACATTGCGGTTTTGTTTGATGTTGCCACACACACAGAGTCGCGGCGATGTTGCTGGCTCCTCAATTATTGTACCTCGGGTAGACCTCTGCCCACATAGAAGAAGCACATCCTTCGGTTTGGTAAGCAATTTATTGGCTGGTGTTTGACGAAATTGAATTGAAACGTTCCTGCAAAAGTGATTTAAAATGAAATTGCAACTTTTTTCCATATGAGTTGCAAATTACTTAGTGCAACCAAATAATAATAAAGGATAATAAGCACTCCAGCGAATATGATAGTTGAACTACATTTTTCTGTAGTTTTACTTTCGAATACCTAAAAAAAAGGCTATAAAAAGAAAAAAATTAATATATTGGAATTGGAATTAGAATAAAATATTTATTAGAATATTTTTATAAATTAATTTTCCTAAATTAAAAAAAAATAGCATTTAAAACAGATAGCAATTGAAAGCATAGATATCTATTTTCTAAATATCAGAAATGAATTTTTTTTATTAATGGTATTCATTTCTACTTTTTAGAAATATTTTTTATTATTGAGAATATTTAAATATGTTTCTTAAAAATAGAAAAAAACTCTGCTAAAGCTATATATTTTCATAAAACCAAAAAATATTTCGAATAATTCGATTTGAAATCACTCTTATTTTTGAGTGTAGAAGTATGTTTCTATTTGTCAATTGCCAACACAAAATATTGCTTAATAAGAAACGGTTAACCGGTTCGTTTATTGTCAGTGTGCGATTTGCGTAGCCTTTATTTCTATGTTTGTTGTTGTGTTTGTTGTTGTGTTTGTTGTTGTTGTGTGTCTTATGTCTCTTCGTTGCTGGGCCCTTGGACCCATGGTTGGACTTATGGTTCTGGCTCGTCTCTTGCTCATTAATTGTAATTGAAGTTTGTAATTAAAAAGTTTGTCTGAAGCGTGGAGTCAGTCATTAAAACGAAACGATTTCAACTTGGCCAACAGGGCAAGACAAGCCAACTGCCAAAAGCAGCAGTCGAAGGGGGATAAACGGAGGGGTGGTAAGGTTGACTGGGCGGTTGGGCGGTGGTCGCAGGTGTCCTCCCAAGTTGAGTCTGGTCTGGTTTTAGATTTGATTTAAATGGTGTGTAAACGTTCAAGGACTTCTCGTTGATTCATTAGCTTTATGTGACCACAATTGAATTATTGGTCTTATTAGCATTTGGCTTTATTGCGTTGGCATTGAGATTTTGGATAACATAATTTGAGCCTGGCTAATAAAGCCTTGAATTTGGTTCATAGTGTTTTGGAAATGTAAAGTAAGTGTTTTAATAAATGGACTAAGATTTGCACGTGGAGCTACTTGAAAAAATACAAAGAATATTTTACTGAAATCCAAGTTAAGATGCTTAGAAATAAGAAATAAATTTTACATCTTAAAGTTTATCGAGAAAAGTGTATTTTCAAAGCATAAAATAATATAAATCTATATGTAATAGCTTACTAAACATTCACTTTTAAAATAAAAAATAATCTAAATATGCTAAAAAATAATCATGATTGAATAGTTTAAACCTACTAAATAATTGATGTTAACATTTTTTTTTCTCCGAGTGTTTCTCTAGTTTCTCACTCAGTGAAGAAAAAGGGGGCTTACTGAAATCAAAACATGGTTAAATGATCTCACACACAGTTTTCAGCAATCTAATCATGAATAATGTGTCACATATTCACGTCATCTCATTTGGGGAGTATCCTGACAATAAAATCAGAAAAAAAAGGACAACACAAAATCATAACAAGCTCTCAGACGTGACCCCGTCCAAAGGCTAAAACCAAAAAAATGTAAAGAGCCATGTGTTGTTTGGGCCATATAAGTTGTCGGCATATTAAATATGCGTGTCATGTCCATTTGTTAGCCATGTTGCCACCTTCAACGGCGGCGACATTTGCTCGAGTGCACCGCGTTTTATGTTTGCTCTTGCCAACAAATATAGATGGCTTTGTAGAAGGGGCCAAAATCACATTGAACCCTTGCGACGAGACTAGGCTTCCCCCATAAATATGTCAAACCGTTCGCAGCTTTATCAGCATTTTTAAAAAAAAAATTGTGAAAAACAAAAATACAAAAAAATAGAAGATTCAAGTAGATTTTTGACACTGACTTTGATATTGACTTTGCCGTGGCCAAAAGGCGTTGACATCGTTTGCATTGTTAACAACTGCAGCTGTCTGCCACTTGGATGCGGGCTGCTCTGACTCCAAATTTGAAGCCAACTTGAACTTAAATAGAAAATTTGTTTTCACACACACACACACAAGATATGTGTGTGTGTGTGTGTTGTACTTGTGTGATTGATGACAGTCGCTTAGCATTTTATGTTGGCACAAATATGAAATTTCTTTCCCCCTAAGCCGCAATTTAATGCGTAGCTTTTATTATAGCATCTAATTTATAACCTACTTAATTATTTTTGGGGTGAGTGATTCATTGTTGACCTCGAACTTAATCTTATTAATTTTAGCATAATTTATTTATATTTTTGTTTAACCAGGTTTCTTTTTCAATGCCAAAATTCATATGGCTGACATTTTGGAAAATTCCATATTCCACATTATTTTATGCTCTGCGTTTGTTGCACAATTAAATGCTGCGTATAAATATGATTTTTATTGCACGTACCTGGTACGTAGTCACATGCCACAAAAAAAAAAAAAGCTAAAGTCTAACATAATAAATTATAGCCACTGAGGAGCAGCAGCAGACGATGTTGAACAGCAAATAAACTACTCTCTGGGAGCCACTTTTGACATTTGCTGGGAGACTCATTTGGTGCCCCTGTTTTGAGATATATCTTTGTTGCAAACATTGCGTATACGTTTTATTTTTATGAGGTAACTATTATCATGAAATTTGGGGGGGAGTTGTGTCAAACCCCATTGCAGCTAACAAATTACGGCTATAACGTTGGTAATATTTTGCTGTTTTTTTTTTCTTCTAATTTTTTCTGTATGAAATGCTAATTTGATTAATCTCCATTGGTATGTTCGCTTTTTATTTATTTATTTTCAGCTGGTAAGCAAATTAATTTTCCAAAATATTTGCGTGTGCCCTGAAAAATGCTAATTTTCGGTTATACACCAAAAAACAAATGTATTTTGCCAAATGGGAATCAACTATTGCACATTTCCTAGCGTTTTTCGGTAACCACCAGTTATGTGTGTGGTAAGTCAGTTGGTTATGCTTAGCTTGGCTAGTGCCCAATTAGGATAATCGTCACTGGGAAATGTTAATTTAAATGTGAATGATGGTTTCCACAGCCTTGTAAAGGGAGGGGTGGGGGGGCACCTTCGCATTTCGTGTCGTGAGAGTTGCGTGCGGCTCTGCGGCTCGCGACATGCGGCTGTGCCACCGACTGTAATGCGATTGGATTGTACTTGTACTGGAACTGGGCTTAAACTCGAATTAGATTCTTTCGTGACAAGCGGACATGATTGCGGCATTGATTGAGTAACAGCTCCCACAACATACCCAACAATTACAAGACACTTGAGCGATTCCAACACACGTGGAATTCAGCGCCAAATCCTCAAGCAGCATCGGTTGACAAAAGACCAGCTAAATCTCTTTTGGTATGCATCAACATCAATCTGGCAATTTGATGTACGTGAGACTATCTATTTATTTGCATTTATATACTTATCCGGCAAGCACAATGAATGCGGCTTAAACCAATCTTAGCCAAAACCTAAGCGGATTAGGAAAATATTGAGAAATTGTCGCAACATGTAAAGATTTGTTTGATTTCATCTACAAGCTTACAATTGCTATAAATATTTGACAAATGAGTTAATTTAAATACTGTCAGCAGTTAGTGATATTATAATACGTCTTTAAATCCTTCAATTGAATTATTTGCAATTTCCATAAATACTGAAAATTTACTGCAAAAACAGTACTTCAAAACATGTCTGGTTTCCATTTATAGAATTCTTGCAGTGATTTCTACAAATGTTTGCTAATTACTCACAAAATTTGTGAAGGAAAACAAGAAACCTCCAGTGACTGTTGAAAAAACTTTGTTTATTTCCGATTTTAGTTTTCGGAAATTTATTACAAATGACTCAGCAAAGTCCCATTTCCAAATGTTTATTCGCTGTGCATTGTAGTTTCCCATGTAGATTTTATCATGGCAATCTTAAACTTGCTTGTTCATGTAAGCATATATTTTGAGAACTAACGAGTAATTAAAAATTATGTGAATAATCAGGCCAATATCCCTTATGGCCAGTTGGACATATCTTATCGCAACGACTAATGAACTAACGCCATTAGCTGCCTTGGCCGAAACGACAAATAAAAAATACAAAAAAAAGGGGGCCAACAACCCGACATTAAGCAATAACAGTGGTGACACGGGTAATGAGGGGTGGGGAGCGGAGTTAAAGCTTAATGAAATTCCGTAGAAAACATGTTGTCGCCTGATAAGCGGCCATTGGTCAACTGGCCGCTGCAAGCCGAAGCCGGCGGCATGCAATGTGGTGCCAAATGTGCACCACACAGGCAACAATGCGGAAGCGAGCGTGACGTCCCCTGACTTGGGCTGGGTGTGGGCACAGAAGGGGTGAGTGTGGGGGGAGGGGGCAACATAAAATATGAGAAACCACAAAGGCACACGGTTCAAGTCATTTTAGTGTTGTAAATAATTTTACATGGCAGCCCCGGGGAGAGAGGCAAACAGAACAAAACAAAAAAAAAAGATTAAGAATTAAAAAAAATAAATAAATAAATAAACAAAAATAAAACAACCAACAGTGAGATAAACTGTAAACCGTAAGGATTAGCCGCTTGCGCTGCGAGCAGCAAGCTGGGACAAGAATTTAGGGATGTCGTCTTTGTGCACAGTTATAGCCACAGAAACCGCCACAGCAAAAGCCACAGGAACAGCCACAGTCCTCTAACCAAGCCTTAACCCGCCACAAGTTTAAGGCATTTATGTTAATGAAAAGAAAACGCTTAACGCGCAACATTCAACGTACAACGTACAACGCAGCACTCACCACCTGGCATTGCTTTCAACAACAACAATAACAACAACAACAACAACAACACAAGCGTCATTGTTTTATACTGAGGCAAGCAGCAAGCAGCACGCAGCACGCAGCAGGCAACAAGCAGGCACCGCAACCTTTCCGGCGCATCATCCTGTGCTGAATTTTATGCAACGATTGTCAGAGAGGGGGGCAACGGGTAACGGGTAACGGGCTAGATGGGAGGAGCTGGGTTAGATGGGACTCCCATTCCCATTGCTGGCCTTTGTATACGCAAACAAAGTACGAGATAAACTTTTGTTCTGCCTGAACTTTGCCGTCGGCGACGAGAATTGGCGACGCCGCTTTTCCTCCATTTTTCGTGCTTTTCTTTTCCCGTTTTATTTTTATTTTTGTAACTTTTTATTTTTCATACATATTTTTTTTTTTTTTACTTACTTTCATACAATTCCTGTTTTTGTCCACATTTTAACAAAATGAGTTAAGCATAATTCAAATTTGACTGACTCAGTCTGACTGCGGCCAACTTTGGGAAATTGTTTTCAAGTTTTTCCATTCTTTTCTCTTAGTGAAAAATGCGCGTGAGTCAAAAAAAAAAAATAATAAAGACATCAACAATGGCTGAGCACAATTCACTTGCCATTACAAAATATTGATGGATATTAAAATTGACATCTTTGAATTGCATCTTATCTCAATTATCTTGTCTTAATTAATTAAACTTCTCTGCGAATCAAGAAATTATTTATAGGAAGGAAAAGGAAATCGTTAATTCTGACTGGTTTTCTATATTTTTTCTTCTATTTTTGCAAAAGTGTGAATTGGGTTCTATAAGACTTATATATATACTAGTCCAATTGCTCATCACTGGAAAGCACAATAATAAAATGTTTCTAAAGTTTCTTAAAGATTTTTCTCTGCAGTAAATTCAGAACTATAAAATTTACTGCAGTTTCTCATTGGGAAACAAAAATGTTCATTTGAGTTACTTCAAATGATGTTCATATTTTTTTTTGCACCACTTAACTACAAAATTTAACATTTGGTAAATTAATTTATATTATTCGCTAATCAACGCTTTTAATTTAACTTTCATTATTTTTATTAGAAATGTACTTTAAAAGATTTGAGAAATGTTTTATTCTAAAATTAAAAAGCACAGCTCAAAACTTATAATTATCTTTGCCATCTTCACAGAAAAACTTAAGCAATTAATTGAAATTTAATTAAACTACAATTTCAGATAAACAGCGATGCACGAAAAAGGGGGGTGTCCTATTCAATTGGCGAGGAGTGTATATGTCAAAGTTATCGGCTACTTCAAAAGATTTTCAAATTGAACAAAAATTGGAGAAATTCTAAACATAAGAAATTTGGTTTCTAACCCACATAACAAATAAGTTTCGTTTGTCCAAATTATTACTATTTATCATTTTTGCTGTGCACTGCAAACTTATATTCTGCATTCTCCATGATGTTTCTCTGGTATTTAATTTAGGCCAATTCAAGAACTGTACATACCCTTGTGGCTGGAAAACAATGCCAAAATTCTCTTAATTTAAGTTACACACATAAAAGTATAGGTTATTTTGCTACCAAGAAAACTTTGAAAGTGGGATTCGTACGAGTATATTTATTCAATTTATCCGCATTTGCTGCAACGTCTGTCGAAAATGTGTTAGTCTGTGCAATCAGGCAAAAAGAAGGAGAAAAAAAAAATAGAAAATAAAAAGCTCAGCAACACTTGGAGGGCCTAGCCCAATCCAGTTCAGCCCAATCCGACCCAACCCAACCCAACCCAACCCAACCACTTAGTCTGAGCCAACCACAGGCAATGGCTATGAATTATGTAAACCTCAAGCGGCTAACGTTATGGACACCGATCCGAATCTGCCTGTCTGGAAAAAATCAAACAAAATCGATTGATGTACAAATTTTTCTTAACATCCGCAAACAATTTGATGCTGCTCGCAGGAGGAGGCTGTGCCGCCTTTTGATTTGTGCGCCCCCTTAAATGAGTGGGGCACACGAGGCCGTTAAGAATGTTGCCTCTGGTTTTTGCTTCATTGGCAGCCTGCCTCTAAATTATGTAGATTTGATTTAGCATAACGCTTGCGGGAGTGTGTTTGGTGTGTGTGTGTGTGTGGATTTTCTTTTTCTTTGCCTATTTTTTTTTTTTTTGTTTTGTTTTGTTTAGCATTGAGAGGATCTTTGGCTGTCTAACGTACAACATTTTAAACCGTCATTAAGCTGGGCCCATAAATATCAGGGCGTCTCCTCTTCTTCAACGGCTTTTGCTGCTGACTGTAAAATTATGTAAATTTATTTGGCCATAGCATTGCCCTTTTGCTGTTCCTTTAGTTAAGCCTTGTTGTTGTTGTTGGCCACACTGACTAACTGGGTCGATGCTTGTAAATTGTGCTGAATTACTGCCATGGCTAACACACACTGTGTGCAGTGGCTAGTTTAATTTGTTCTTGCTGTGTATTCCTATTTCGATTTTTAGTCCAATTCCCAACCATTTACAATTTCTCCTACACAATTATTTTTTTTTTCTTATTTTCCCCAACCGGGTTTTCTCGCGCTACATTTGAGAGTGAAAAGTTTTTACAGTCGGCAAAAATCAAATCAGTTGAAAATTAATTTAATTCGCACTTGGCTCGCAAAAGTTTTTCTTTCATGTAGCTTTATGATTTGCTTGCATTTACTTTTTCTTCTGTTGAACGACAAAAAAACGTAAAAAACGAAGCAAGCAAGATGCAAATTTTTAATTATAAAAGTTTGAATCGCAGTCGCCTTGTCGCCCTCCCCCCAACCAGTCCCTCTGTCAGTCCTTCAGTCCGTCAGTCACTGAAAGGGCAGAAAACAATGCGTTCCATTTGAAATTGTTGCGAGTGAGTGCAAAATCAGACATTGGTTGCCCTTGCCAATTTTGCTATTTTACCAATATTAATTATGATTTCATTTTCGCAATTAGTTTTTTTTTTTTTTTTTGCCAATTTTGCAGTCCAAGTGTGAATGTGAATTTGTCCTGAGAGTTGAGTTGAGAAGCGCAACTTAATTAATTCTACATTGTTTTGAGTTGCCAGTAGCGAGTTGGCTGTCAGAAAAGTGTTCAAATGATAAACGAGCTAATTAATATGCGCCAAAAGTTTGCCCAAAAATGTCTTAAGATATCGCTCGTGGCGCTACAATTCTGCATTATGCGATTCGCAAAAAGCAAAAGAAAAATGCAATAAAAGCTGCAGCATTTAACCAATTCGGTCAACGACTTTGCAGCGAAGTAAAAGAAAAAAAAAAAGAATGTTGCAAAAAGAACTGCGGCAGCTGCATACGCAAATTTCATTAAAATTCATGTGAAATATATTGAGACTTGCATGCATAATGGTCACTAAGTTTGAACTGTTCGCAAAGTTGTGTCAAGTGTGCTGCGCCCATTTTCCACTTCCTGCCCCACACACACACACACACACACAAACACACACAGTTAGACACCCACAATTCTTGCCCTCAAATATGCAAATAGCGGCATAAAAAGCGAACACTAGCGCCATGTTGCAACTTCAAATAACAGAAAATTTCCGGGAGCGGAAAAACACCATCTACCTCATCGGTCTCACTTTGGCCTTTTAATGCATTTCTCTTAAAATGGGGCTCAAGTAGTTGTGCGCTCTATAAAATTTCATGCATAAACTTTGCGCCAAATGCAAAAGTTTTTTTTATAATTTAAGCCAGGCACGTATGCGGTGTCCAGTGTCCTCGCCCCAAAATCAGCTTATAACTGTTCCAACTAATGTCCTCAGTTTGCCATGCTTAGGAATGCTAATCAGAGAGAGAAAAAAAAATGAATTTAGAATTTAAGCATGTTCTACAAAGTGTTGCGGCTTCAATAACAGTTGTCATGCCAAAAATTATACTTAATATATTAAAATTTAAATGCAGTCTGCAAACTGATGTAAAAAAATACAAAATTAATTAAAGAATTTCAAACTCAAATTAAGCTGAAGCTTTTTTAAGAAATAATTAAAGACTGGCTAAAAGTGGATTCCGGGTAAACCGTAAATAAAAACCAATTTGCATTTTTTGTTTTTATTTTACATTTAAATTATACTTACTTAATGAATAATTAAATGCAGTCTGCAAACAGATATAAATAAAAACAAAATTGAATTGATAATTTCGAGCTTAAATCAATCTTTTCAAGTGGATCCCAGTTAAACCATAAATAAAAACTAATTTGAATTTTTTTATTTTTATTTTACATCTAATGCTTTATTTTGTATTTGAATAATTTGGAGATGTTTTGTTATCGTTAATGTTTCTTATGCGCAATAATCATACAATGACCACCATAATTATCATATAGCTAGTTAGTAATTAGTGGATTTTGTAAATACTTTGTTCTGGTTGCTTCTGAAAAAGCTACCAAGCAATTTGACCTTAAATTGAGACAACTCGTTTTGATGAACTTTTCCATTTGCAATTTGCATTTGCATTCGCTATATATTATTGTTTTAATATATTTATGCCGTTATTACAGTCTAGTATTAATATTATTAAGTGTCTGGGTAACTCGATGCAGGCTGCAAAATGTCGATTTTTTTTTTTTTTAATTTGCTTCAATTACAGCAATTATATATTCTTAGACATTTAATTTCCATCTAGTTTTTGTCTATTTGTTTTTTTTTTTCGAAGTACGACGACAACTACAGAAAAGTCATATTATGCGTATTAACATATATATATATATATATGTTCAAAATATGGGCCGACTTCAGATAGAGAATGCTTTCATTTAGCTTGGCCTTTTGTTTACTTTTTTATTTCCTTTCTTTTTTTTATGAATATTTAAAATATACAAATTCACAATATATACGATCGTAGTACAACTGTTTAGGTGCGAAAGCTGATCAAATGTCAACTGGCTGACCAAAAATGGTTTTATGTTTTGTTTTTTTCTTTTAAAGTTTATATTTTGGTATTGAATTACATACTTGCAAAAATGCACATTTAATTAATGTATTTGATATTATGGTTTACTTTAGTTTCCTTTGCTATTGGTGGTACAACATGTTTGCTTAAATCCTAATTTTACATTGAAAACTTTATTCTAAATTGATGTTCTTGGTGCGCTTAAAACTATGTTGAGCGAAATAAAGAATTAAATTAAAAACCAAACATAATAAACTGAAATAAATTCATAAATACATATATATATATATATTTGTGTGTGTGTGTGTTTGGGTGTATATATTAAAAATACCTTAGAGCTAAACAAATTTTACAGTGGTGTTCCGCTTTAGCTATTCATTGGTATATATGAATTTTGGATTTCATTTAATCCTTATTTTTTTGTTTGTTTTGTTTTTTGTTTTATACTAAATAATATCACTATATATAATATTTGCTTAATTTACATACACATATATTATTTATGCTTTGTAGTTTTTATGAAGTACGTAAAATGTAATTCACATTCAAATATCTAATGCATATTTACATGACCTAGTTCGACTGGATTATCCTAGTACTATGGATTTACTGTATATATATGTGTGTGTGTTTATATATTGCATTTTGCATTTTGCATTTCATATTTCTCTCGCTTTATTCATAATCGCATTTAATTTTTTTCCACTGCGCTTTCAAACGCTAATTAAATCGCTGACAAAATGCTTCGAGAATTATTTACATTGTAGATTTCGTAGAGTTTTTGCATAATTTTGACATAAAATTGCACAAAAACCCATTTTATATGCTCTCTTTGGTTTTAGTTTTCTGTAGTTAACGTGTGCTAAATAAATTTCTAAATTTAAGTGTCGAAAATGTCGAAGTTAAATAAATAAAATAGAAAAAAAAAAACCAATGAAATTATAGATGGAAATGTTAAATGGATTTTTGGTTTTGGATCAAATAATATTATTTAGTTTACAGATCGCATTCATATTATTTGCTGGCATATTATGTAGCTTTAAATATACATATAACTAATCTCAGAATGCAAGTTGCAATGCCACATTCGATGGATACACTGCTTTTTTTTGGATTTTTTTTTTCTTTTTTTGGGGCACATTACACTGCTTACCCCAAGCCCAAACGGAGACTGTCAAATTGGGTGTTGCGCAAACCAAAGACAATCAATAATGCACCACAGAGAAGCAGACAGTGGGTTAGAGCGTTCTGCAGGCTGCTCAGTGCACCACTGTTGCTGCGAGATTTGGAGCTGGCAACCACCTCGGCATCCTCGGGCGCAATGTCCATGCTGTTACTGGCGACAATAAATTGGAATATATCGCTGACCTGTCGGAGTTGGAGTAAGAGTGTCAAAAAGAGATGAAGAAAAAAAAAAAAAAAATTACAAAAAATTGATTTAATAAAGATTTTGATGCTAGGATGCAGGATGCTATGCAATGTGGACATATTTGTAACGGGATTTTTACCTCGTTCCAACCGTAGCGATTCTTGGCCTGCACAATTGCCTCGTAGTAGGCACCTGGATGCAGATGCTTAATGGTGTAGGACATGATATGTGTTAGAGGCTCCGAGGCGGGACGATGTTCGGGTGTGAGTATAAAATCATGCCATCTGCCGGGCTGTTGGAATGTGTCGTTCATCTGGAAACCATCATAAAAATATATATATTTATGCTGGCAATGATTTTGTGATTTCTGATTCTTGACAGCTTCTCTTTAATCAAGCTCAAATCTGTCATCGCTGACGTAATCGGCCAGATTTCTAGCCACAAACTTCTTAGTTTTAATTGGATGAAGTTGGAGCCGTAATTAAGACAATGATAGCTCATAAATATAATTAGATTTATAATGCGACTTGGCTTGGCAATTGCGATTGGTAATATTTGCTTTAATTTATTGAAAGTGATTTAGAAGATTTGCAAGTTTATATCTGATTATTTTAATTGAGCTACTCGATTTATAGGTTTTGGCTTAACTTCTTAGAAATGAATATTGTTACTTTGATTCAATAAAAGAGGTATATAAAATTGTCATTTTCTTTTCGATTTGTTGGCGACGTTTTCTGCTTTCAAACTGCTTTATAAATAAACAAAACTTAATGTCTTTATTTTACTTGTAGCTTAAAAATTTAAGTTTTGTAATCTCACGTTTAAATTAATTTGTGGCCGTTTGCATTTTTGAAGATGTTACTTACCAGCACTCGTCGGTATAGAAGACGCACTTCCTCAAGTGGTGGATAACTATCAATTTTCCATGTCAGATTGTAGCTATCAGAGGAGCGACCCCATTTCGGTGAGTAAAACTCAGCGGGACCTGGTCGACCAGATAGTTCCATGTACTTGCGGGAGCGTCCCAGAGAATTATCCGCTACGCAGCTATAAATATAATGGGAAAACATAATTAAATCAAGCTTAAGTCATCAACCAAAGTCGAGTTTTTGCTCAAAAAACATTTCGACATTAAATTGCGCACATAACCAGCTAATCGCAAGTTTTTGGCATTGGATGGAGAACAACTCTCGTGGGATTTGTGGCAGTCAGTCAGTCAGTGTGTGGCAAGAGGCAGTGTCAACTCAAGTAACCCAAAACACGTCTATGCCAGGAGACAGTTGGCAATGGATGGATGGGCTTCAAGTTTGTCTAAAATAGTAGTTGTTCTTGCCAGTAAAACCTTACTTCATGAAATGTTGTGTCAAAGTGGCGAAACTTCCGTTTCTTTAATATGTTTCAGACATATTGACATTGATGTAGAAAACTTGTTTGCCCATTTATTTTGGCCAAGACACAAAAAAGCATTAAAGTATATATAACTAAGAGAGATGGAGAGGGGGGGGGTGCATTATATAATCTCAGGTAGGATATGGTCGTTTGTCGCCTTATTTTTTTTATTCTTTTGTTGAAATAAAGTTGTTGCAAAAGTTGCCAAATTGACTAAATCGATGTTGTGCAGCAAAGTTCTTATAGGACTTGTCTTGTTTTTTTTTTTTCCATTTTTTTTGTCGTCTGTTTCTGGTGCTGATGCTCACCTGTAGTTGCCAAAGTCTTCCTGCTGAATGTGACGAATGGTAAGTGTGTGTCGATTGGCTCTCGTGTTCATAATTCGCCTGTCGGTGGTTTGGATCGGAAATGAGTTCTGGTACCAGGACACCTGCATGATGGCAACGGGATACAAGTTAGTTAAGCTGCGAGAGAGACTAATAACATCAACATCAAGTCAACAAAAAAAAAAATGAACCTAAAAAACAGTAGACAGTAAATAAAGTATAAACCGAAAACACATTTGCAAACGCGTCTAAAACAAAGAGTGACCTAAAAAACGAGTTCGTTGCATAAAGTACTGCAGAGCAGAGCAGAACAGATGGTTATTGTAATCTTAAAAGTCACAACAGGAACAACAAAAAAAAATATATATATATAAGCTGGCTATATACTATTCTATAGCACAACAATGAAACGATAACGAAACATTAAAAAACCCAACAAACCGTTGCGACTGGATCAGCGTAAACAATGCAAACGAGTTTCGCCTCAAATCCCTCACCAGAGTGTATCCACGATTTCTCCACTTGAATATCCGGTGGATCTGTGTACGTAAAAACACACACACACACACAGTCACACACAGAGAATAAGCAAAGAGAAAATCAATAAGTTAAAAATGGTGGCACTGTCAGACTTGAGAAATTTATTTTAATGTCAGTAAATATAGAAAATTTATTTGGCTTAACTATTCAATTTTATTTTTAACTTTGCCAAACAAACGAATTAAATTTTTCGAATATATATTTGTATTTAATCAGCAATATAAGCAACTGTTTTTCAAAAATAATTTTACTGTTTGTATTAGATTATAGTTTTCCGGTTTTTCCTTTTCTTTTAAAAAGTTGAAGCTATATTTTGGACTTACTCAATTTAATTATATCTCATTTTCTATCAGCTATAACTTTATTTCACAACTAGCTAGTAACTTGGCAGACTCTATCACATTTTTTTTTTATAAAATCAATTGTCATATGAAATTATATATTTTACACTTATTGTAATTTTCAGATATCATATCTGATTTTAATCTATTTATACATATGCCTATAATTTACAATTAATTTGATCTCGCACAGCTAATTTTCTGCTAATTTTTAATATGTCTTGTAATATTTCTTGCTAAATTTAGATGTTTTTTTAAATGCTTTTATTTTTACTGTTTGTGATAAATTATACATTTCCCATTTTTCCTTTATTTTTAAAAAGTTTAAGCTATATTTTAGACTTACTTATCTTAATCATATTGAATTTTCTATAAAATATACCTTTAATTCACACCAAACTAACTTGCCTCCATCATATTATTTCTTATATACATATTAATTATTTTATATATACACTTATTTTACTTTTCAGATGTCATATATAATTTTATATTATTTATAATTTACACTCACTTAACTTTTTCTAGCGCACAGCTAATTTTCTGCTAATTTTTTATATGACTTGTAATATATTTTTGCTAAATTTAGCTGTTTTTTTAAAACTGCTTTTACTTTTACTGTTTGTAATAAATTATACATTTCCGATTTATCTTTTTTTTTTAAAGTCTAACCCCTATTTTAGACTTACTTAACTTAATCATATCGAATTTTCTATAAATTATACCTTTAATTCACACCTAACTAACTTGGCTCCATCATATTATTTCTTATATACATATTAATTATTTTGTATATACTCACATATATATTACACTTAATTTACTTTTCAGATGTCATATCAAATTTTATCTTATTTATAATTTACTCCCACTTAACTTGTTCTAGCGCACAGCTAATTTTCTGCTAATTTTGAATATGTCTTGTAATATTTCTTGCTAAATTTATCTATTTAATAGTTAACTTTTTTTTATATATATTTCGATCTACTCACATAGCACATCCAGACGCATATCAACTGTAACTGGGTCGCCGACTCCGTTGTCAGCGGTGCATTGATAGACTCCTGCTTGCTGGCGCTCCAACTTGTCGAGAGTCAGGATGGGACCATCGCCAATTCTTGCCGGTGATTTTCCAGTGCCGCTCTGTTGGTAAATCATGTAAAAAAAAAAGTTTGTAAAATTGATTCGCCTTTCGGGGTAGAAAAGTAAAGTCATCGAGGTGGATTAAAAAATGTCAAAAGTCAAATGCACTTGGCAACAAAATGCGAATGGAGTGGGTGAAAAATTGATATATATATATATTCGACTCTTGAATATGCGGTGCAAAAGTCAACCTGCAGTTTTGTCCTCACGACGAAAACTGGATGTAAACACAAAAATCGAGAATACGACGATATTGGAGAGGAAGCAAAAGATTCTCGTACTTAAGTCACACAAAGGGCCAAGTGGGAGTTACTTCACGTCCTCGTCGTCGTCGTTCTCGCATTTAGTCAGTCAGTCAGTCAGTCAGTCAGGCAGTCAGGCAGTCAGCTTTAGCTTGAAAGGCGTCTTGTCTTTGACAGACAGACAGGCAGACAGGTTTTGGCCATGTCAGCGCCAACGGGGAACACGTGTTGATGTCTGCTTCTACAATAACAAATTCGTGGCAAGGATTGTGTCGGAGTGGGCGGTGACACTGTGTGGGTGGTGGTTCAAGCGAAATTAAATGACATACAACTGAAAGTCAACAAATCGGGCCACAACTGAGCTTTGGCCCATGTCGAGAGCAGAGCAAAGCATGCAGGCACACACAAATCGAACGGAAATGTCAAATGCGCCAAAGTGCAACAAGGCAAAACGGAGAATGTTTGAATACCAAAAACGGGTTGCCAAATTCTGGCAACTGTCTGTGGCACCGACGACACCGACACTGATATGTATATTTCTAGCACTTGTCCCATCGAAAGATGGGACCAACTCGAGGTCAGCAGCAGGTCGCCTCTGTTTGACATTTGACCAGCCAGTTTGGTTTTCTTTTTGCATAGTTTTGAGAATGCATTTGGGCAACGCATTAATTACCATTTGGCCACAACTACACTCATTGATACACTAAATGAATACATTCCAAAAAATAAAATCCTGTTCTCAAAAAATAATTTTTTAAATATTTTATCACAAATATTTTTCTTCATATTAGAAATCAAATTTAATAAGTGAAAATGCAAATTGTTTTTTTTTAGCTTCTTATCCATTTTGCTGGCTTCGAGTGAATTTTTTTTTGAAGTGTATATACTACATATGGACATGGGAAACAATGTTGGAGCAACTAGAGAATCTGGAATCTCACTTTTAGTAACAAACAGAGATAAATGCAATTTCTGCTCGTTATAGTTTCTATGGCAATGTAACTTCAAAGCTAACGAGAATTCTCTCTATTTTTTTTTGCCTATTATTTTTGGTTTATTAGGTGTTCCTTGGAGTTGCTTTGCGTGCATACCTTTTTGGTCCAGTAAATCGATGGCACCGGGTTGCCAGAGCCCTTGCACTCCAGCGTAATTGGTCCACCCTTGCGAGCCTGCAGCTGGCCAGATGTGGGGATAGCACGAACACTGGGAGGGACTGCAACAATGTTAAAGTTTGGTTATATTAAGCACAAGTTAATACAGAGATTAAAATCTAAATAGGATTTAAGATATAGTAGTAGTTGTTGTGCAACTGAAGGACTCACCCAATATTTCGACTGTGTGGACTTGATCACGATTTATTTTGTCACTGATTTGGCAAACATAATCCCCAGCATCTTGTGGCTCCAAATCAGATATCTCTAAATTATAACCATCTATCAGACTTACGCGGTCATCCCTTGTTACCATAATGTTGGAGGCGGTTAGAACATTTGAGCCACGACGCCACAACAGGATAAAATTGCCTGCAAGAAAACAAGAGAAAAAAACGACAAATAAATATAGAAAAATGCTGTGAACTCTGTTTCAAAAACATATTTAATATTTGAGGCGGATTCGGGATGTGGCTGCATATGTTTTTCTTGATGTTAGTTGGGGAAATTTATTGTAAAATGCCACAATACAAATATAAAAGCCACTAAAATAAATACACTCATAGAATACAGGCACACTTTGAAGAAGCTAAATAAATGGCATTGAGGCAGTCAGCAGATTCAAATTGTAGTTGTAGACAAAACTCACTTACACACACACACACACACACATGCTATACACACATACTATACACACTCATAAGGCCATCTATCTAAAATGCTATCCGCCTGGAATGGCCCCATGTCATTTTGTTTGTCTGCTGAGCTGTGAACATTCTACGGATTCCCTCTTGTTTGGCTATCCAATTGCCGGCAAGCTTCATTCCTCCCGTGTGTGTGTGTGTCTGAGTGTGTGTGTCGTTGTTTTCATCTATTTTTTAGTGTGTTTACTCATATAAATGACATAATTTCGCAGATGTTGCTAGCAGATTCTTTTCTTGTTTTTTTCTTGTTTTTATTTTTTGCTTATCTTTTTCTTTTCCTTTTTTTTTTGCATATTTTATACAACTTACGGTTTTTATTGCCATTGCCACAAGAGGCAAACGTAAATTTGTTAAACGGGATTACATGCCGCATAATACATATATTTTTATTAATTTTATCTTCTCAAAACTGAGAATGTATCTTAAAGATATACTGTCAACGACAGACATTGTGTCGCATCTATAAAAGATATTTGTGAGTTTTGTATTTTTATTTTTATTGAAAATTAATATTTATTGTGATAGTAAAATAAACAAAAGAATTTCTTTGCTGGCCAATAAAGCCATCCTTTTTGAGATTAGAAGTGGGTCCTGCCAGATGCATTAATAAATTTCTAAGCTGCTTCAGCTCTTACTGCTGGGCAGGAGCGAAGAGGTGCTCCAAAGATTACTTATCTTCCTCCCTTGAGCAGTAGAAGAGGGGAACTTTTAGTTTATACAAGAGTTTGCTGACATATAAATTTTCTAACGATTTTAATATTCTTTCTTACTCATGAAAAATTCAACAAAATAAACTATGAAATCTAATTTTTGAATATATTTCTTAGTATTCACTTTATACTTTTATAGGCAGTTCTTTGCTTGAAATACTTTTATTGATGTTTTAAAAAAAAAATGCCAAGAAGTGGCGATTAATATCTTACAATTTATTTCTTTTTCGAATGACCCACCTGATTACAGGAGTAAATTTTCAACCAACTCGGCAGCTATATATATATTAGATATAATACCATAAACCTTACAAAACCATTCTTGAATGAATGTTCTCATTATTTTCTATGTTCAAGTGAAATTAATTGCGGGCTAGCGATTTTTACAAGTTCCGATTTTTACAAACATAATCAGAGCATTAAATATTTTAATTATATTTTATTTTTATTTATATTTAAATTCTGCCTTAAACACACTTACACATATGCACTTAATACGTTTATGCAGTTGGTCAATTGTGTGCTTCCTTCCGGCTATTAACTGAATATTTAAAATTCGCAGAACATCTCAATAAAAACTGTGTTTTTTTAGGAATCGCATCAATTTATTAATATATACAATGCTCCAATGTCCAGTCTGAAGTGTCCTCAAAAACCACTTCAATGTTTTCCCGTATTTAGGCGCCGTGTAAAATGATGACAAACATTTAAATTGGTCGCAAAATGTGGTGAAAAAGTACATTCAAAATAACCCAGTTGAATATGTATTATGGGATCACGTACAGGCCTGTACTTACATATATATTTATTGTATGTACATATTCATTGGGCACCGGAAACATGGATAAAAGTTGGCACATTGAAAATATCCCCAAAAGCATTCATTGCAACCATTACCCTCCTTCAGTACCCTTCCCCCGGTCCTTCATGAAGCCAACTTAAACGCACACAATCATCTTTTTATTGTTTTCGATTATTATTGAATCGGATTGAGTTTTTCTCTCAGCGCAAGTGTTGGCCATTTGTTTTGGCGGGAATCCAGCCAGATGGTAGACAGGGCTGGAGTGGAGGAGCAGCAGGAGGAGGAGGTTTTATTTGACTCTCATTTTGTCCCGTGTCCCAAAATTTTATGCGAATCTAATGGTTGTGCGTACGTTGTTATTGATATTATTAAGCTCAGACAACAATTTTATGCATTGCTCCATAAAAATTGTATTTTATAACACTTCAATTTGGACATATGAATTTGAAAAGCACTTAGAAAAAAAGGGCACTGCTTAGCAAATTGAACAATTTTTTTTTTTCTTGACTCACCTAAGAAGTCAATAATTTATTTTGGAAAATAGAGAGGATTAGAGATGCCTTAACACTTGCACACCTGGAAAACTTGTTAAAGGAAAACTTGGCAATAATAATAAATTAAATTTCACAGTTTGAGCGTAAAATGTTTATTTTTATGTCTTTGGATATTGTGAATAAATATTCAATATTTTGCTTGCGTGTGTTGTCTGATTTGAAATGTGCTGCTATTTAAGGAATTATTTAGTCTGGTCATCGTTTCTGAGTTACTGAGTTACATGATGAAGGGCTTCATAGAGAATTTGCTACTTAATTTCTTTAATTGGATTCCAAATGTTTTTGCCACGGAGCTCTTTGTCATTGTTTGTTCTCCAATGCTGCCAATTAATCGATGTTTCGCTTGAACCTTTATTTGCGATAGGTAATTTAACACTGCAATCAAACACTCGTCAATTTGCTCCTCCTCCTCCTCCTCCTCCCTTCTCTCCACTGACAGTCTTTCACTACTAATGCGGATTAAGCGCAGAAGTGCAATAAAATGAACAATGGCAATAAAACAACAATTGCAATAAAAAACATTACATATATATTCAACACTGACCAATCCCCAATTCTTTGGCTCTTATTTGTTATGGCATTAGTTCGATTACTTTTTGGCCAAAATGAAATTTTGTTTTGTTTGCTAGAAATGATATACAAACATTTTGAGACAAGAAATAATATTAATGTTTGGCAAGCCGAAAACTACATATTAAATATCAATTTATTTTGCTGTGCATGTTAAGAAATTGTAAATTAATTAAAATCACTTTAATGGAATTTCACAGCTATTCATTGTTGCATCTGTTGCAGTTAGTAACAGAATTTCCTTTCACACCGACCGCGCCAATTCGATGGGGCATTGTTGGCCTGCCTCGCACACTCGACTCAAAGATTGCTGTCAGGTTGTTGCACGGATTCTGGTGTCGTCAATGTTCAATTTATTTTCATTTGCAACGGTTAATTGCATTTTATTTATTGGCTTGTCAACAGCAGTGTAGCAATTAAAACTATTGACAAGTTCCAACTTAAATCTTTAACCTGATTATTAATTATTTATCTATTTTGTTGAGCGCAAATTGTTTTCAAAACACTTTTTAATTTGCTCGATAAAATTGTAGCTTTTTTTCAATAGTTATGAATTTTATATTAATTTTTTTTACTATGCACTTGATTGATTCAATTTTTTTTGACAAGATGTGAAGCCAAATTTTAAATTACTATTTTGTTTATTTATATATTTGATTATTCAACTCAATTGAATTTAAGTTTTATAAGAGCATTCAACAATAATAAAGAAATAAAAAATGTATATATATAAAATTAAATATACTTTTATATTAATTTATTCAGCACATGTCGTTTGTGAAGTTGCAAAATGTTCTTCAGCTTAAATAATTTTAAAGAACACTCAATAAAATTTACTACTGGCGTTAATTATCCAATTTTATTCACCTGCAGTGTATGCAAATAAATAAATGCTCATGGCCATAAATTTATAAATGTCATTCGGTAAATATTTTGTTTGCCTTTGCGGAGGTGTTAAAAGGGGTATGCTGCGGCAAGGGATGGATCGGCGTTGAAAGGCAACAATGAAAGCGGCTCAAACGACAGGCTGTTGACAGCTGTTGGATTCGCATTGTGAACATTGAACATTGAACATTGAACATTGAAGTTGCCATCATTTTTGTTGGCGTTAATAAAATTTATTTGGAGACACATTTTGCCTAAACATATTTGCATTTTATTTTGCATAATATTTCCCACCTGAACGGATCACCAAAAACAAAAACCAAATTCACAAAATATGCGAAACACCAATTTGGTTAGGCCTCATTTTAGTTATCGAATTTACGCATGCAAATATTAATTTCAACGTATTAATTATCCACATCGCAGCCACAAAGCTTAATTTAAAATGTTTAGCAATGGCCTACTTACCCAGATTCTCCACCTGACAGGGCAGCACAAGGGTGTCCCCAACCACGGCTCGATAGGTGTGTCCCCGGGACAGGAACCGAGGCACCGCCACAGCCTGCGAGTTTGATGCAACAGCAGCGGTCTGCGTATTGGCCATTGAATGGGTGCTGCTACCTGTAATTAAAACAATATTTTTGATTATGTATTAAACGTATATAAAAATCGATAGACATGTTAACAATGAAAAGAATCTCATAGGAATAAAGAGTGTTAGGAGCAGAGCAGGAGGGCAAGGCAAATAATTCGGCAACCAGTGAGATACTAAGAATGAGTTGGGAAGAGGCACCAGGTTTAAGGCAAGATAAATATATTTTATACATTAAAAATCAGATATGACTGATCAAGTAGCATGAGGAAGAAAAAAGTTGGAAGACCCTTGACTAGATACTGCAATCTAGTGAAGTCTCCTGTCTAGACTAGATTTAATCATTAGCGGAATCTTTCGGAATGTGAAGGAATCTTCAAAAAAAACAGGATTGCATCGCCTTGGACGGAAAATTATAGGATTTCCAGGAAAACATGTCTTTAGCTCATGTTTCATGTAATAATGTAACAATATTTTTTAAGTAGTAAAATATTATATTATTATTATTCTAATTTTATCCTACAATTTTTTTCGCGAATTTTAAGATAGAAATTTCGTTATCCAACAAGATACACTTCTTTAAGCCACAAAATTATTTGCAAATGACGCTTTGCATTTCTTCTTATTTAAAAAAATAAAATTTCTTAAAACATTTATAAATAACGTAAGTTTTTCATATAATACCTTAAACTCTTTTGAATTACTTTAATGTATCGCAATTGTATTTTTAAAAAATCTCCAATCTCGCAATCAGTGATATTTCGTGATACAAAATAAGGTTACAAATTCAAAATTCATTTCGATGGAAAATAAAAATTGTATTTATTTTATTTTTTTTTTTTTTTTTTACTCATATCAAGGTGCGCATCAACGATTATTGAGAGGCAACAATTTTTTTTTTCCATTCGAATGGCTTTCAATTAGCATAAAAATGTAGCACGGTGCTATTGACTTTTATGCTCAGCACACATGACTCCCAGGACACTCATAAATATTTGCAGTCGATACTGATGTGTGTGTGTGCTTGTGTGTGTTTGTGTGTGTTTGTGTGTGTTTGTGTGTGTGTGCGTGGGGTATACTCAGCGAAGGAATGTGGACGCATTTTCGTGTCCTTGGGGCATCATTTGGTGTGCGTCAGCGTGAAGAGCAACCAGGAAGCGCCATCTTAAAGCCAGCTTCAGTGACATTTTAAGATGGTCTCCAGCAGAAAGTTGGCTCGCTGTTTTAGCCAACTCACGTTCGCCGTTGGCATTGGCGACAAATGTGCGCAGCGAGCCAACAAACGTCTTCGCTGCTCCTAAACACTGAGCGCATTTACTTGCAGTTGTTGCTCCTTACACTCCTTAGTCCTTGGCTCTATGGTTCGGCAACGCAGCGTAACAAATTTGATTACAATAGCAACATCAACAGCAACAACAACAGCAACAACAACAACAACATTCGTGCAAAATAAACTTTTGCCCTAAAAGACGCCTTTGGGAGTTGCCCAGTACTCAAAAGTAAAAATAGCAACATCAGCAAACAAAAAAAAAAAAAAAAAGTGAAGAAGAAGAAGAAGAAAAGCAAGCTTTGACTGCACTTTTGAATTTTTATGACGCCCAGACTGGCACCATTCTTGGCGCCCCATCCACGCCCACACCCACGCCCACATCCACCACCATCTTGGATGTTGTCTCGATGTTCTTTTTTTTTTTGGGCCTGGTGCGTTCAACCTTTATTTCGGCTAACCAGCTGCGGTTGCATTCCTCTGAGATACTTACGGGTCATCGTTTTATGGTCGTAACACAAACGGCCAACGGCCAACGGCAACTCTTTGGTCAATTTGGACCATTCTGTTGGCTTGGCTTTTGTCACCAGCACGTAAAATTTGTCGACAATCTTCAACTTGACACAGCAGGCGGAGCTCCAACAGCTTTTTCCGGTGGAGCCTTGCTGACGGAAAATTTAATAAATGTGGCAACCAAATGAAATTTATATAAAAAATCACTTGCCACATAAAGCATTTTTTACGATTCGACACTACACTTAGCAAAAGTTGCAAATCATTTCTGTGATTTTTGTTGCATAATTTATAAATGATCAAATTTTTCTAACTGATCAATTATTCATAAAATATTTAAAGTATAAATAAATTACAGATACACTTTTAACTTATATAAAATGTATAAAAATATATTTTTAAAATATAACTGAAAGCTTTGTTTTAAACAGCTGGCCTTCAAATGCATCTTTTAGTCAAGCTCTTTCGACTGATATAATCTTACTTAGATTTTTATTTCCTTTTTAAAAAGTTTTTTATATACTCATTTTTTATTTGCAGACATTTGGCAAAAAATGTTTGACTGGCTGCGTAAAAAGTCACAGCAGGTGTCATCAAATCTGTGCAATGCTTAAATACCAACTATCTGCACTACTTATATATACATATATATATATATATATATATATATATATTTATATATATATATCTGCTGTGAAAATATTCCTTGTTTGCACTTTACTTGTCTGTCGCTTAAGGTTTTCGCACAGTTTTGCATATATGAACATTTTATGCAAAATTAAGTAGTAATCCCATCCGCACCACGCCCCGCCTTGCCCCAGCAAACATTGGACATTTGAGGCAAGCGGTGCACGTTGCAAGAAGCTTGTGTTGCACATTGTGTTTCTTAATGGCGAAATGGTATGCAGGCAGCCTTAAATTGCATACATGATATGCATAAGGAGCCCAAGCAATTTAAGTTGCCAGACTGCGAGAAGTTTTGCAGTGTGCCAGATGAAAAACTGGCATTTGTTGTCTGGCAGAAAGTTAAATCTATCACATTTTCAATTTAATGCGACCATCCTTGCAGAAAATAATGAACAACACTTAAAGGATTACAATGCATTTTGTATAATGCCTTAGACAAACTGCACTCATTTTCAATTTTTCTTTTCTTTACTTTTTTTTTTTTTGGGAATTATATAAATATAATAAATATATTTAAATCTCAAAGGAAGGAATTACATTATTGTGGTTTTTTTTATATAAACTTTAGCTTAAGTTTTTTTTTTTTCTTAATATAAAAATATTCAACAACTGCAGTCAGACAAAATTATGATCTTGCAAAAAATATTACTGCAATTCTGATTTTTTTTTTTTACTGTAATTCATATTTTTTTGCGAGTGTTGAACGCATGCAGCGCAAGATGCTTTTTCTCTTTCTTTAAAAAACTTTAGTCGCGAAATATGTTGTACCTTTTGTGTGGCATGCGGCACAAGCAGTGCTGAAGAATGAGCTGTACAGCATTTTTTTTTTGCTTGTGTGTGTGTGTGTGTGTGTGAGTAACTGGAACTGTGTCACACATACGCAATGCATGCAGCAGAATGGCTAGCAAACTTTAGCAGGCATGCAAAAACAATACAAATATATATATATATATATATATATATATGTGTGTGTGTGTATATGTGTTTGTGTATGTGATGCAGTTTAGTGCTCGTCTCTTAACCGCAAATGCTGTCTACGGCGCTGCCACACAATAAACTCGATTTGGAAAAAAGCGCAGTTGTTGCTTGAATAATTTATCTCAAACACACACTCGTCCGCTCAAGTGTCATCAGGCAGCGAGGCAGTGAGGCAGCGAGGCAGTGAGGCATTTTGAGGAGTCTATGGTTGCATGCACCACACACTTACAGAAGGCTCTGTTTGTTTCCCATTGCTGCTGCTGCTGCTGCTGCTGGCGGGTGGCAGTGGTAAGTGCAAATGTGTGTGGTGTGTGTGGCTGTGGCATTAGCGCTTGCATTAGTAAATAAAACGCGTGGCATCCTGTTTGCTGAAGGCCTTTGTTTCCTGCCCATGGGCAACAAAATGTACCTTGCCACAGCAGCAGCAACAGCTGCAGCAGCATGGAGCGACATTTGCATCGATTTGATTTCAATGCTAATGCCACACGTGTCAAATGCACACGTTGCTGCATACGCTGATGCACTGTACAAAATTATTGAGTATTACGAAAACTTTCTAAACGAAACGTTTAAAAAACATAGTTTTTTTTCTCTGAATGAGAATATTTTTTCGAGCTGAAAACTTTTTTGAGTTCAGTTTTTTATTTCTAGAAGTGTGATATTTGTACTATTTAATACAGAAATCGTGTAAAGATGTCTATATTAAAATAAAGAATTTTCAAATTCAGTTTATTATTACTTGAAGTATATTTGTAGTAATCATTAAAGGAATCGTATTAAATTATCTATATAATACCTATATATAAATATTATATTATGTTATTATATTATATTACTCAAATTATCAGCTTATATTGGTATGTTCAGATTTGTATTAACAAATATTTTTTTTATATATAGAAATTCATTTCTAATTTTAGTTGATATTTTTCTTAGTGTATGAAAAGTTAAAGTTCTTAAATTGTTTTGTAACCATTGCTGCAAGCAGCTGTTGCAGCTTGCAAACAGTGAAATTGCATTCACTGCTCAGTTTGGGGCTGCATTGATGTTTTTAGCTGTGAAATTCGATATATATACAATTATTTTTGGCTGCTGTTCCCATTTTGCAGGCGACACACTGCCACACTCCCACACCCCCCCACGACAGACACCACCTATGACATGTGACTGGATTAAGTCTCGCATTTATTCGTTTTTCGTTTTTACATCTGCCCAGGACAGAGGACAGAGGAGACAGGACGCAGGACGCAGGACACATGCAGCAGCAGCGCGAAAAAGGCAGCTAAAGCACTGAAGTCGCTTCATTATTTTAGTCGTGTTTGCATTGCACACACACACACACACACACATACACCCAAACTTGCAACACATCTGCATATTTTGCAGAATTGCGTTGTGTTTGTATCTTTTCTCATTTCCGTTTGGATTGGGCTTGCAGTTCGGGGCAGTTGGGGCAGTTGTGGCACACTCGCCAGAACTTTGCACGGCATCTGCGGTTGAGTTTACATGCCACAACACCTTTTGCCAACCTAACAACGCCGATGATGGTCTGTGCAACACGAGTTGCATATATTTTTGTGCAGCAACAACTGTAAATCTATCCATTAGTAAGAGCCACATTTTGTTTCATTAAAACTTCGGACACATGTGAGAACACGTCTAACTGTCTGTCTGTCTGTCTGTGTGTGTGTTTGTGTGTGTGTGGTGTGTGTATGGTATATTTGTGTTCAGCATCTTTGCATGTTTTCCTATTTGTTTAGTGTTTACTTTGCCGAACCATTCCAACTGACTTTCAGCAAATGCCTTCTCTCCATCTGCCTTCCAATGACTTTTAAATTATGCACAGAGCACACGAGTAGAACAGAAAACAGCAGGAAAAATAAAAAAAATAAAAAATAAAAAATATAAAAAACATGTAGAAAAACTCCAGAGAATATGAGTTACACATGCCAAAGATTACATACCCTTTCTGCATTAAATATTAATTGATAAAAAATTATGCACGTCATTTATATCATCCCCGGCAGATTGTGCCCAAACTACTCAAATTTAGATATAATTAAGTAGCAAAATGTTTATATACACATAAATAATTTAGTAATAGAGCCTCATTTGTCGACTCATTATTCATATGAAATTAGTTTCATTTACATTTCATGTTTTATCAAGATGAATATGGCAATTCCAACTTAATTTTTAGCTGGGATTATCTGGCCATACTTTTGATGCTAGAAAGTATTTTTCTAAAATGGAATCTTTATTTACAAAGTAAACTTTTTTAAAATATAAGTTCCATATACGTTCCATGTTTTATTAAGATAAATATGTCATTCTCAACTATGTTATTGGTTAAGATTATCTTGCCATATTTTTGATGCCAGAAAGTATTTTTCTAAAATGGAATATTTAATCTTTTCTAAAATATATTCTTCTGCATATGTGTAAAACTACAATATATATAAAAATACTTAATACTTAAAATATATATAAAATATGGTATTATCTGCCATATTTTTGATGCCAGAAAGTATTTTTCTAAAATGGAATATTTTAATCTTTTTTAAAATATATTCTTCTCCATATGTGTAAAACTACAATATATGTAAAAATCAACTTTTTTTAATACTTAAAATATATTTAAAATATCTAGAAATTAATTTTGTAGCTAGGACATTTTGTAGGGTCGTGGAAAACTGCCTTTATGACAAAGTTGTGAGGCTCTTTGCAGAAATTGCGAGTACAGCATGAAAAAAAAGATGGTAATTTTCTTGCAGGCAAACTGTTTGCTTGTTATTTCAGATTTCCATGCATATGGAGCCAAGTGCCGCGGGCTAAATTACCACAACACCGGTCCAGTACAGCAACAACAACAGCAACAACAACAACAACAGCAACACCAACATATTGCAATTTTGTGTCGTTTCGCTGCTGTTTTTGCTTTTGTTGATTCTGTTGCTTTGCAAATGCATATTTAATGCATAGAAATTATTAACGAGCACGCAGTGAAAGATGGGCGAGCAGACAAAGGAGTGTTGAGCGGAGAGAGGGGCGCAGTGCCTCGAGCGCAACTCTATTGTTTTTTTTTTCTCGCACCATTTTATTGGCAGTAATTTGGGAGAGTGGCTTGAAAACGCCCATTGCAATAACAAAAGCAGCCGCCCACTGCCTGATCCTGCCATGCCCCCCTCTGCTCCCCACCCTCCACCCACCCTGTACGTCTGCTGTCAGTTGCCTTTCGCAGCTTTTGTCAAATGCGCTGAAAAACTGGTTAAAAGAAAGAAAAAAAAAACTGTTGCCGGCTTTTAAGCGTTGCCATCAGAACAATTTCGCTGCAGTTTTCGGGAAACCTCAGCGCAATGTCATTCAAACGATGAATGCCTTTCACCTATCAGTCACACACGCACACACAGATATGCTGCTTGTGTGTGTGTGTGTGTGTGTAAATATGCAAATGTTTTCAGCTTGGGAGTTGCCTTCCTTTTGTGCAGCCTAGGCTCTTCTGCAGGGCGTGAGCCAGTCAAGCCTTTTAGCTTGTCGATAGTCAATCTATTCATCTCTCTCTCTCTCTCTCTCTCTCTGACTGGTCTTGCAACTGAAAGCTGTCAGTCATTTAAGTGTGTGTGCGTATGTGTGTGTGTGTGTGTGCGTGCAGTGTATTTCTATTTGTATTTGGCAACGCCTGGCAGAGATGCTCTTCGCCAAGTCTGTTGACTTTTATGCACATATCATTTGCATAACATTATTTATCCATCCGCCCAGCGCATTAAATTTTTCCAAATTCCAAATAAATCCCGCAAGTGAATTTCGTTTTTCTCAATATTTTTTTTATTTTTTCTTCACGCCATCATTTTTTTGCAGCATTTACCGCATAATACGTGCAGCACTTACTGCACTGCACTTTGCCAGCTTGCTGTGCATCCAGTTTTGTCTAGCGTTCAAAAATGTTGCACCTGCCCCTACTGCCACAGCTGCTTCTGCTGTGGCCTGCTCAAGGTGGCTCCTGACGCTGACAGTTTCTTCATTTGCATTTCGTGCTGATCCCTGTTTGATTTACGCCTTTTGTTGTGTGCCACCGACAACTGGGCCAATTGGATATATGCACCAAACGGAAATTGAATGTTGCACTTCAGAATTTTGCTCTGTTTTCCTTTTTCCTTTTTCGTTGATAGGATTATTGCCTAATGCCTGGCTTAAACTTTGCCCTAATTATGCATTTTTTACACTTTACTTCGAGAGATATTTTTGCCATGTTTTTTGTCATTCCATTCGATGGTTGGATTATTTTAAATTTGTTTTTGCAACTGTGCTGTTATTAAAAAGAAATATTCAACTTTTGTTACTTTCGATAGAATTATTTAAAATACCTGATTTAAATTTTACTATAGTCATGCATTTTTCATGCACTAATTAACAAATTTATCTTCTCTGTTCTTTTATTAAACCCACTTAAAAATTATAATGCAAATCAGAAAGCTGTTAAAAACTCTCTTTATTTTGGCTTAGCACTATTTTTAACCAACAATTCTTGTTTACTGCTTAAATGAAATGATGTTTTCTTAATGAATATGCGATTAGTGAGTGTTGCATATAAATTTTTGTTTAGTTTTTCCCATAGAGAGTATTAATTTTCTACTTCAAAGCAGCGTTTTGTTGCTTGAAAATTATAGCAACATTCCAAATGAAATTGTTTGGAAAATTTCGCATAATGAGTATGCCGCACTTGTTGTAGTACCCCCCACTGCCCCCACTGACCCCCCCTGCTCCACTCTGTGAGCAATAAGTTTTCACGCCTAAGCATTGTTTACGCAACATTTAACAATTGCAGCGTCAGCAAAAACAAAAATGAAAAAAAAAACAACTCATTTAAAATGTAGAAAAGATGCGGACTTAAAGTGGCTTTAAACAGCCGCTGGACACACTTAGTTGATGAGGGGTATGGAGGAGGGGGAGTTGTGGGAGTTGACGCAAGATATCGCATTAAGAATTTAAATTAATTAAATTAAAATGCATGGTGTATGTGGTTGGTTTGGTTACTTGCTTTTTTGCTCTACAGATTCGACACGCGAAAGGACGAAAGGAGGCAAGGAGGAAAAGAGGGAAGGACGAAAGGAGGAGCCAAGCAATTGGCTACAATGTAAGGAGGCGCTGGTGGTGCTGGTGTTGGTGGTAAGTATGCTGATATTGCATGCCCCGGACACATGCCCCGGGTTGTTAAAGCTGCCACAGCATTTGCATAAAGTATAATAGCCATCATCCTGACTGGGCTCGCTGGATGGCTGGCTGGGCTGAGCTGGCTGGCCATTCAATTTTCCGCTTTTTCCATGCCTGCTTTGGCCAAGCGACAGACGGATAAACCGACGGACAAGCGAACAGTCCGACAGTCGGACAGTCGGACAGACCGGCGTCGTCTTTGAACTTTTCACAATGCTCTCATCTTACGGTTGTCCTGCAACATTTGTACCACACTTTATGCAGGACATTTCCGCGCCGCATGTCCAGTTCCTGGTTGGAATCCAAATGATGGCTTGCCAGCTGGATCGTTACTCTGCTCGACTTTGTCTTGGCTCTGTTTATTTCCGCTTTTCCATCTGCCATTGTTTCCGGATGACCGTCTACAACGCGTAAAAAATCAATTTATTTTTTATCTGTTTCAGTTGCTGTCGCCTTGGAAAATGCCATGAAAACCACAATTTTCGTCTCTAATTGCTGCAGTTTGATTTCAAGTTAACCTTAACTGTCCTTTGTGTCTCCTGTGGGTTTTTAGTTGTTTTGCATATATCATACTAATTGTGTTTATTTAAAATGAATACGATATTTCTGTCACTCCAATAGCCAATTATTAACCACGTTTAATCACCAAAAATATATGTGTTTGCCAAAACAAATGCTGCAAATGAATCAGTTTTAATGTGGCTTACAGTGCCACATGTATGTATTCGTCGCTGGAAGCCACTTGGATTAATTTATTTACTTATTTAGCTTTCGTTGACTTTCGTCTGCCTGGCTAGTACACTCAGCAAAATCCTCCCCGGTTTTTAGGAATACCATTTGAGCTATACTTTAACAAAGCAGTTCAAAAAAATTTAAAAATAATTTAAACAAATGATAGAAATATTTTCACTCCAATGTTTTCTACTATAAAAAAGATAAATATGTATGAAATAAATTTAAACAAAATATATTTGTATATTTAGAAATTTTGTATTCACGTTACGGATACATTTTTCAGAGACTACTTTGTGGACTTTATTTGTTTTAATATTTATATTTACATTCCAATGTTTTCTGTTATACAAAAATAAATATGTGAACATTATTAATAAGAAATAAATTACACCAAAATATAAATTTCTTTTTAAATTAAAATATTTACTAATTTTTTTTAAAGTGTATATATTTTTTGTGTACTTTATTTGTTTTTCAAGAAATCCGACTGGATAATATGCGGTCTGTTTGAACGGTTTGTGTGCAGTTTACTCATATGATTTAATGAGCATGGTCAACAAATTAGTAGAAGGGCTCGTTGTACGTATTTAGAACCACACACATTAATATATATATATATATATATATATGGATATATTTGTACTATGGCAGATACTATTTGTTTGTTTGTCCACCGTTTTGATAATGTGCGCAATTAGCGATAACTCGTTTTGTGTAGTTTTAGCAGCCTCATTTGATAGCAATAGAGAACAATCAATATAGGTAAATATGCATAATGTGTATAATGCGGGTAAACTTGATTTTGCGGCCAAATTGGTTAACATTCCAGTCACACACGCAGACACAGCCAAGCAGAAGCACACAATGAAAATGCATGTCATGCCGGAAAACAAACAAGTTGACAAATTTTTATATTCTTGTTGAGGGTCTTTGAATTTTTCTTTTTTTTCAAACTTGCAACGCATTGAAAAAACGACTTTAGAAATCTTATAGATTTTATTCTCTTCTACATCGCTAGCTGAGTGGAGTTTTTTTGTCCAGTTCCCCAACATTAAAGCAATCCTGACGAAAATTGCTGTTTATATTTTAAATTATATAGGATAGATCCGACTGAAGCTGAAAACTATGTATTTGGTTGCTATAAAGATATGGAAACATTTTTTGTTAATTCAACCTTTTTCGTTAGAATATTAATAAAATTATTTTTAAACAGAATATTTGTAAAGATTTGAGTATTTGAAGTGTTTATTATATGTATAGTTGTATAGTTACATATGTAAAATAAATACTACAAATTATAATTATATACAAAAATATAATTTTATTTATAATTTTTAGTTGATATGTGAGCAGTGCAACTCTGATTGGCAAAGGGTATTTTGTCTCTGTTATTTTTAGTTGCATTGCAATTTGCAAGGACTGCACGTTCCGGCTCACAACATTCTTATTTACTGCAACGCATACATTAGACGGAAACTGTTTTCCACAATTCCGGAGATATCAGGCAGCCACCACTGTGCTCAACGTTCCATAACTGGGTTAAATTTCTCTAAAAAATAATCACTTGAGATGGCAGCATGTGAATTTAGCCAAGGACATTCAATGTGGTTAAGGCCCGATTTGTCTCTGACAGCTTTGAGCACAATTTAATGGCAAGAGCCAAACCGAAGGATATATTTCGAGTGGTATTTATTGGTGGTAAACTGATGGTTTTTCTGCTTTTATTTTTTTATAATTATTTCAATTTAAAATTTCAGCATTAGTTGTTTGAGTTTAAATTGTGGAGCAATCAACACAAATCTGTTCGAAATTGGGTCGCATTCAAACATGTCAATGCACATACAACGGAAGTGTGTGTACAGCTGAATGGCGACTGCCAAGTCCAGGCTGGCCAAATGTTGTCTGCACCGGAACCGGAAACGAGCTGTGCTGTGTAAGTAGAAAGGAAGGATGCAAGCGCGCCATTTTCGAAGAGCAGCCAAAGATGGTTGCCACCAATCCAATCGCAATCCCGACTCCGTTCCGTGTTTAAATTTGCTGCAGCAACCATCGCGCTGCAAAGTCAACACAAGTCTCTTGCCTCACTGTACACGTGCGGCACGTTGCAACTGACTGACTACCTTTGTGTTTGCACTCAAAAGGAAATAAACTTGAAAAAATTCATTTAAAAAAATAACTAGTGAAATTGACTACGAAATACCCTGAGTCGGACTGTTAAATATGTTGTTCTAATTTTATACACAAATTTAGAAATCCAAAAGATTTGCACAACCAAATGTAAGGATAATTAGAAGTGCTCTCGTTGCTTATGATAACTTGATTTTTTCTTAACTGATCTTGATGAAATTTACATCACATACAACCAGTGTTACATCAATTTGACTATTCATCCTGCTCAATAATATATATATACTTTATGTGTTCGCACAAATCCATTTGACCAATATTTTACACGTTCAGCTTACTTCATCTATGAAGTAAATTTGCTTAAACTTAAGCTTTGCACTTAAGGCAAAATAAAATAAAAAAAAATATATTACAAAATAGTAAAAGAACTTTTTAAATGACTAGTGCATTTTTCCTCTTAAATGCCGTCTTCTTTGTAAACTTAAATGCTTGATTATTTCCAAGTATATTTTAGTGTTTTTCAGCATTTCGTTTGCTTTTAATTCCACATTGAAAATGAAATTCGAAACAGTGCTAAATGTTTGCCCTGATAAAGATACATGCTGAAGTGCGTTTACCTCCAGATACACGAGTAGAACCAGCCAGAACCAGAACCAGAACCAACCACTATATACAATCCCCTATATATATATACTCAGGAAACACAGGAAGCGACAAGGTTGCACTTCACTGCGATAAATTGCGAAACTAAAGTTGGCTTCAGCGGAAGTGAAATAGTTGCAAACGCTTGCAAATGTGAAATGGAGAACATTTTATTGATTTTTATTGAAGACTAACCAGTGCATGTTGCAAATGTTAAGTACACGTTGCTTGTACTCAATTAAATCTATACTTAATATGAAGTGTATTGGTTGCATGTATTGTGGCATGAAATTTAATCATATCCACACACTCAGCAAAAAAAAAAAATCACACAGAGAGAAAACTCGCATAATACAAAGAAAAAGGATTATCTAGAAATAATTTCGACAAATTACAATTCCAGCATTGGAAAGGCATTTTTATTATTAAGAAATATATTTCATAGATAAAAATCATTATTGAAATTCAGTAATAAAGTGGAATCCATCGACTGTGCCACAAGTTTTTACAAATTAAATTATATAATATTCTGTTCGATTTTTTCACGAGTTCTCATTTTGTCAATTAACCTATGATAAGAAGACTGTCAGCAACAGAATTGTGAAAAATAAATTGAAATTTCTCCAAATTAATTATACTTTTAATTAGCGTATCTGGGACCTATTTATTTGTTTGCAGGCGTGTTAGCTGGAAGCTGTATTTTAATTCATAGAATGCCACATTGATAACACATACAAAAAAAATAAAAAAAAAGTAAAACAAAGGTTTTGCACATAAATAAATAATAAATAAAATAAGTGTGTGTTTGTTTTTTCAATTTATTTAATTAAATGCTTGAAAAACCGAATGCAAAAATATATATGTATAAGAAAAGCTTACTTTGAGTGGATTAGCAATGTGAAGTTGTATTAACAGATATAAAAAAATAATTAACATTTGTAGCTGTGGGCAAAATATTAAAAACAAATACACCAAAGGCAAATCAAAGGAGTATTCATGAAGGGAGTATAAATTAATTTATTAATTAATGAAATAGTGCGAGACCCTCAGGCTTTTCAACATCGAATCATTTGCGTTTGAGTAACTTTGAAAAGGTCATTGTATCCTCTTTAATAAATAATAAATAATTGTATACATTAATAATTAATAAAAAGGGTATATGGAATATTTGTATATTTTTCGTTAACCAAGCGCACATCAAATTCATTTCATTTTTATGGGAATACAAATAGAATAGATTTAACTGTTGAGGGTCCAGGGTATTCTTTAGTCTAAACTGTTTCACTGAGTACTTGCCACAAACTTGCTCGGTGCTTTTTTACTCATACTTTTTTTAATTGTATTTGACGATGCCATTGGCTTTGTTGTCGCGTCTATCGTTGCCTAGTTCTGTAAAATATTTGCCCTTAACATGCACGCTTAATTTGTAAGAGAAGAGAGCAAAAAAAAAAATGAAATAACTGAAAATATAAAAAATATAACGTATTGTTTTATTTTACCGTACTCTTCAACGTACGCCGTAGGCTGATTTTTTTGTTTTGGCGCGATTGCCAACGACAAATCCTTTTTTTTTTTTTTGACTGTTTCCAACTGAAACCCGTTTAATGTGTATGTGTGTGTGTTTGCCATTTATCAAAGCTCAAATGTTGCCTGTGTTGTGTGCAGGGCATCAAAGGGTTAAATCTTTGTCCCCTTTCCTAGGCATATGCATGTGTGTGTGTGTGTGTGTGTGTGTGGTTGTGCGCGTGTATTGCATATGAAAAAAACCTGCGGCTAATAAGTGACACGCGTCGATTAATAAAACTGTGTAATGCGGGCAGGGGGTGTTGAGGTAACTTACAACATACACACACACTTTTGGGTGTGGCGGTGTGTGCAGGAGGGGTGCAGGGTGGTTTCTTGGCAGCCGTCTGCGTGTGACGTACACTTGAAGCCCATGTCACATACAAACTATTATAATTATTATTATTAATATTATTATTTTATGTAAAGCAGCGTTACAAATTTTGTATTATTACCCTGAGGGGGAAACACGGCGGAGAAACTCAGCTCGTGTTTTTTTACCTAATGCGATTGCTTATGTGGGGTAATTGGGCTTTAAATATTTACAGCACATATTTACTAAAACTATGCTACTTGGATTATGCAAATGGCTTTTAACCAGATATAACCATTACGTTTATATTAAAACGACTCGAAGATAAGTTTATAATTGTCGGTAATTTGGCTTGGCATGCCTAGTTTGCATTTTTAATTTTAGTTTTGACTCAAAATTTGTTTAAAAATACTGAAACTTTAAGACATAATCTCAGAAAAAGAACGGAAAGGAATATAAAATTTATGTTAATTTTGTTGCTAGAAATCACTTTTCTAATTATATATTTCTTTGTAAAAACGAGTGTTTTTCCTCTCTTAAAACCCGGATAAATTTTTCGAGGATTTGTAGAAAGACAAAGACTAAAGGAAAAAATTTAATTTTTAATTCCTGAAATTCAGAAATAATATATTTAAAATATCGGCTTACATTTCTACCTATTACATCATTTTTATAATTGTTAATTCCTGCAATTCAGAAATAATATTTTTAAAATATCGACATACATTTCTACTTATTTAATCATTTTATATTATTTTTAAATATATTTCTGAAAACTAAAAAACTAGTTATTATTTTAATAATTCAGATACTCGAATTTTTACGTATGTAAAGTATCATATTTAGTTAAGTATTTCATAGCTGCAAAAGATGTACAATTGTTTAATGGAACGAGACTCATGTTCCAGCTGCCACTTCTATATACAGAGGCTTTTCCGATATTTCATTCATGTGGTAAGTTTGTATCCATTAAGTCAATAAATTGCATTAACATTGTTCGCTTCCTAAACGATTCCCTCATTACGCTCTTCAACCAATCGCTTACCCATTCCCGTTCCCATTCCCAATCCCATTCCCATATCGCATATCCCGGAGCTGCACTTTGAAGTTGAGCCCTGAGGCGTGTTTTTGTTAGGTGCTGCAGCTGCTACAGTGCCTCCAAATTGTTTGCTTGTGTTTGCAGCTAAAACCCCAAAGCAATCCACACAGCCGAATGGCTGTAAAAAACAGAAGCTATTTGAGTTTGTCAATCTCTGCCTGAATGAACCTCAATGCTCCACACTGCTTCTGTGTACTTTGTGTCTAACAAGAAAATTCAATATTTTTTTTTTTGTTGCTCCTTCTGTGCCCAACAATAAACAGCAGAAGAGAAAAACAGAGTCGACAATTGGCCCGAATGAATGCCAGGCAAATATTAACCCTGGGCTATTCATTAAGTAGTCCTTTGCTCATATGCTGTGGACTAACATTTTTTGGTTTTCTTTTTATATTTTTTTTTTGTTTTTTGTTACCGTTACCGTACTCCTCTTCGTCCACTTCTGTATTGATGTCCTTCAGCCTTGTAGCCACTTAGCCGCATTCTCACTCTTCCTTGCCTGGTGCATTGAAACCATCATTGTTTCTGCTTGATGAAGCCATTGAGAATTGCTCACATTGTGCAATGCTACCGAATAATTTACTTAATTAAAGCCCAGAGGAAAAAATGTGTATTTAATTTAGATTTGCAGTAGTCACTCAATAAATGGAAAAGAGGTGTGACTTGGGCTTATACAATCTCTGCTCGCTATACTATTATTTGCAGATGAGTTAACATTTTATATAGGTATTAGAGTATATTGATCCTTGTGCAACTTGTGGCATGTATAGCTAAACTCAGTGTTAACCTTTTGTGGGACTTAATAATCGGCTTAATCTATAATTGCCAATCGATAAATAGCTTGAGAAATAATTTTAAAGCGTTACCAAATTTGGTTAGCATTTTTTAACGATAGTTACCGATAAAATGTTAAATATATATTTTAATGTTATATGAATAATATTAAAAAAGTAATCGAAAAATTAGAAACGTCAAAAACCTTAGCAATTTTGATGATCAAACTTGGAATACTCAAAAGATTGGGAAGAATATTTAAATCCAAATGAGTTTCAATTCACTTTATTTTTAATAAGAAAATTACACTTTTTCCATTTTCATTCATAAAACATTTACGTTCCCAAACAAGTTAAGATGCTATTTTAAGCCAAAGACTTTTTTTCCCTTACTAAAATTATAAAATCAATTCTCGTTCAGCTTAAAGTACTACGAAGTCAGCTTGAGTCTTAAATGATTATTTTGAACTTGAATCATAAAGTTTTATTATTATTATTATAATTTCTCTTTTTTAAATTGATTTAATAAAGAAATGAGGAGAAATTTAATACTTGTATTTGAAGTGAGCTCAGTTGATGTTCTTCTGTTGTGTGGGCGCTGAAAAATATTTGTTTGTCTTGTCGACAGACCCACAAAAGTAATTTTGTATTTGAATTCTGGTACTTCTTGTTGTTTTTTTTTTTGTTTTGAGTAATGCCAACAATAAGTCGCAGTCATTTCGCTGCCGCCAACAAATTTCACATTGGCTCAAATTGTCTTTTGCTGCCTACAGCTGTCGTCTGGGGGCATTAAAGGCGCTTAGTTGTCATTGTTGTTCAGTATTCTGTATTCCGTATTCTGTTGTTCTCCTGTTCCTGTCTTCCATTCTGTCCACTGCTGCAGGAGTGGATGTTTACCCATCTGGAATGTCTGGCGTACATAAAACGCACCTGATGTGCAAAAATTGCTTAATTGAAACATAAGCCGCTATAATTTTGTGACGGCGCCAAAAGCAACGCAACAACGGCAACAAAATATTCAAATTTCTGCTCTGCATATTAAGAGGCACGTTTGTCTGACCCCTACACACACACACACACACACACACACTTACACACTCTCACTGCAGATTTTTGTGTCTGCTGTTCTTACTCGAAATTCATTTGACAGCTGCCCCACAATTAAAAGCGCTTAAATCAAAAAGCACATCAAGACTTTAAATCAGTTTTTGAAGTGCCCAAAAATGTCGTTTTATCGAAACCCAGACCAATATATATCTTTGTTATCCTGCATAATAAGCTACACTTTATAGTACATAATTTTGGCTGGGTGTCTTCCGGCGTACTGATTATGACAGCCCGGAGCCATATTGTTGAGCTGTTTGAGTTTTCCCGGGTGACTTTCTTTATGTAGTCGCTGTCAGGTTTGGTTTACTTCTTTCGCATCAATGTCAGACGGAGGGAAACTTTTTGGTTCATCTTGTATCTGGAGAATAACACGCTTATCAGGCAGCACGACAAATTCACGACTTATCTCCATCTTTAGCCCACAGCAATGATATACCTTTGCCACCCCGTTCCCCGTTTCTCATTATTTCTAATGCCATTAAATCAGAACTCGTTGCAAGACGAAACGTAATGGAAACTTTATCAACTGTTGCACTCAGAAAAATAATTGTTTTAATATAAAAAACATTTATTTTAATGGAAACGGCTTTACAATAAACGAAATAATTTGTTTTTTCTGAAGTGTATTTCGTAATAAAATTAAAATATTTAAAAAAAAGTGCAATCTGTTTTTAATAGGAAAATTTATCCGCAATACAAGATATATTTTTTAAATATTTATGAACAATTTATTTTGAAATTATGAAGATATCATTTTTTAGACATAATAATTTCCCTTTTAGAAATAATAATTTGACTTACCATTGACGCAAATTGATTGTAATTGCATATGAAATAATAATTATTTTATATTTTAAAGTTGAGTACGATTTTTGAGTGTACTCATTTATTGCTGTTCTGGGTCGATTGTTGTCGCCCGTAATTCATCTACGGCTTTTGTCTGCGAATGCGAGGGCGTCGTTCTGTCGCCCGATTGTGGACCGCGATGCATGGCAAGAGACGACTAACCCCTGCCCCCGCGCCAGCCCCTGTTCCAGACCCTGCACAAGCTAAAGGTAAACTCTCCGTGCGGTGTTTAGCATCTTAATTTGGTTTTTGGCGGGGATGGGTGTCGTCGTACTGATAAAGAAAGCACTCAGTTTACAGCCATCCCCAACCAAGTGAGTGTCCCAGGGGTGCGTCAGGCTCTGACTTGGGGCCTGGGCGTTGTTGTCACACTTAAGCTTTGATTTTTTGGCAAAGTAAACATTAATATCACTTCTACAGATTCCCAGACACACACACACACACGCACACACACGCACACTCATCGAGAACACATCAGCTGCACAAGTTTCCAGTCGAGCAGAAGAATTTATTTTTTTTTATCAGCAACCGCAATTGAAAATGTGTGTGTCAATAAGTAAATTAATTTAATTCGAGTTCTCAACACCAGCAAAACCTACTAAAATAAAACCCAATTTCCAACACAATTTAATTTATTTATAGTTCTAAAGTGCTTTCAACGCAGTCAAGAATTTGTGTAGCAATTATATATAGATTTATATAAATATACATATCACTTCGACCTAATAAAGTTTTGACATATTGAAAAGGTTAAGTTTTGAAAAATAACTTTTAGTGTAAGAAAACCATTTTACCTTATATCCAATTTCTTATTGAATAATGGAGCAATAAAAAAAATAGAAAATAAACCAGTTCAAAAGATTAATTTATTATTATTTTAGATATTTTAAATAATTTAATTAAGCAACCAGGCTAAAAATAAAAGTATTGTCAATCAACTTAATGTATATTTTTTTTTTTTAATATAGGTAAGCAGCTATACTAACTGTGTCTAGTGGATTATATTCTCTCTCGCTCTCACTTTCAATCTCTCTCTTTCTCTATCTCTAACAACTGTCTGTTTAGAGAAAAAAATACAATAACAAAAACAAAGTGAAAAGGCCTCCTTTGGGGACAACCACGTGCAATAGAAATGTTAAAAAAAAATGAGATGAAAAAACAGTATGTATATTTAATATGCAAATCTTGTGCGTCCTTTGGGATGATTGGGACGCCGTACATTAAAAATTACATCCTACGAGGGACAAATATCATGCGTTATTTGTAATAGAATAACAAAATAAACAAGCTTTTTTCTCAGTAAATACAAAAAGTGATTTTTTTAAATATATTTTTTTCTTATTAAAAATGTGTGTAAATTTTGTATGAAAACTTTTCACAGCTTTAACTATTTAAACCCATTTTGAACTTTTAATTACCCATCATCGTCTAATCGATTTTTTTTTTGCTATTGGAGAAATTGATAATTAAAATGAAATTATGATGATGAGTACTGCAAATAGCCTATTAAATAAATGCATATTATAAAAAAGTAATGTAAAAACAACAAAATTATTATCTATTTATTCATCGCTGATGTGAATATATTTTTTTTTAATTTTAAGTATTTTTTGTTGAAAAAAATATACATAAATGTTTATTTATACATATTTATATTAATGTAAATCAATTTTTTAAACGTATACAAATCTGTTTTCAGAGTATCTCTTAGTTTATTCATGCTGGTTTTTTTTTTCGAAATTTGGCACCTTTAAATTGCATGAATAAGGAAAACTTTGCTTAAAAATGAATATAAACAGAAATTGTGGCCACAGCGAGAAACTTTTCCAATTTGTGAACACACAACCAAACATTCACACACACACATGCACACACAGATCTAGACAGTCACACCACGAATAAGTCAAGTAAACAGTCGGATATATAGAGATGTAGGCAAACTGCAAATGCACCTGTGTCCACTCTAAAACTAACACACACACCCACACACACACACACACACACCCACACCCACACACATAGACAAGCTCTCCAGCTTCCAATCAGGCGAAATGCTGACCTGACCACCACCGGGCACCAAAATCGAGAAACAAACTAATCGAACTGAAATGCTCCCAACGATTGCCTCATTTCTCGAGAGTGCGCAAAGCTTAAAATTGCAGAATTTCTGTTTTACAGTTTTACTGTTTTCGTTTTCCTCCTATTTTCCTGTTAGTTGTCCGTTGCAAACATGTCGAGACTTGTTCAAACAAGTTTAAGCGTTGCCCTCGTTTGTAGTTATAGATTAGCTCTACGGGATTTCAGATTGCTGTCGCTAAAGCAAAACTGATAATTAAGTTGAGCATCCAATTTTCTTTATTTTTTATTGGCGCTGCCTTAATAAAACTTGGCATTTTGACTGCCGTTTTTTGTGCAGGCCTTTTCTATGGCAAAATTAGATAACTCGCTCACAAAACTTGGATTGAAATTGGTTTTTGGTCGAATTTGATTAACAAATTCAATTAATTTACATTTATGTGTTTTTATTATTATTGCTGTTTATTTAAAAAAATAAAAATCTTAAAAAAGTAGCTTAAAATTAAAGCAAAAATTAAGTTTAAGTTTAAATAAAAAAATAAAAAAATTTTCTTCATGTTCTTTTTTTATTTTATAGTATCTATATTAAATATTTTTAATAAAATGAGGATTAAAACGCATTCACATTTTTTTTAGAGTTAAAATAAATGATTTAGTTTAGTAAGTTTAAGCGAGAATATATGAAAAAGAGGTTCAAGGAATTTCTCAATTAGAGTGGAGTAAATTGATTTGATATCATCGTTTGCTTCTCATTTAATTTATTGAAGGACATTTTTTGCTCTGTATATAAACAATTGGCCGTTGTCAAAGACTAATTAAATTCCAAAAAGCAATTCTCACACAATTTGCATTTTTTGCGTTTCACTTTTTCTTAGAACCTTTCATTTTGTTGGTCGCAGCTGATCCTGGACAGTGGTTTCCATAATCGCCATCTAAATGATGGGGAAAATTGTGCAAGCAACCTTTTCCCTATGTTTTTCAGCCTTCTTTTTAATGCAAGCCATCATTTTGGCAGGATTCCCAGCAAATGTTTCACTGACCAAGTCAGCAGTGTTGATAATGCTAAAACTGGAACACACTGAAAATTCGGGAAGATGAACAAGTTGGCAATGTTGCTGTTAAGTTTCACTGACTGAATTTTTTTTTTTGGCTTTTAAATATATATTTGATGGCAATTTGCTCTCGTTTAATACTCAACATTTTTTTTGTTTCTTTTTTGATGTTGTTGTTGTTGTGGAACGACTTCGCACGTTCCGGTTTGCCAGTCTGCCCGTCTGTCCGTCTGTCCGGGTGTCTGTCATTACGGCGTCGTGGCAAAGTCGTAAAGTACATTTTTTAATTAGAGTCACGAGTAAAACAAAGCAATTAGTAAGCCTGTCAGAGCAATCCTTTTCTTGCCTTTTGTTGTCCCCACCAATTTCTTGGCTTCGTTTTGTACATTTATTTTTTTTTTTTTTAATTTTGTTTTGGTCAAAATTTAAGCGAGGCTCTGTGAATTATTGAAACACAAGTAAATTACGTTAAAAGCGCAAATTAAAGGAGCGCAACCCTTACTCGCCCCAAGATTCACAGTTCTTTGCATTTAAAATTGACCTTGGATATAACATTTCGCCACAATAAATACAGTTTAACATTTATATAACCTGGTTCTTTCCAAATTTTTGACAACAGTATTTAGTAACGAATTGACCAAGTTAAAGCAATTAATGTACTCCACCCACACAGAGAATCGCAGCGCTCTGTTAAACTTCAAGCAGAAAAGGGAACTAGACTCGGACGATAACCATAAAATATGGAATCCATCGATTTAAATGGAATCAGTAATTATGTAAGTAAAGATATTTATATATATTTTATTTATTTATATAAAATATATTTAGGCTTATAAAAAGTGTGTTTCCTTAACGAAATAAAAAGACATTAATTGATGAATTGTTATTCAATTTTATTATACACATTTTATAAGCTTAAATATATTTAGGCTTATAAATAATTTGATTTATATTAAATTATCTATTTATAAGCCTAAATATATTTCATATAAATCAAATAACTACTGTTTTAATATGTATATTTTACTTCGATATTTATATATTCAGGCAGATATATTTGGGAGAATAAAAAACACTTGCGCTTAATTATCATCTAAAATGACAAAGCATAATTAAATTTTTAAAATTGTAGTTTTCATTACGAATACAAATCGATTTATTGATCAAATAAAATCGAAACGCGATAAATGTGTAGTCAAAAATTGCTGACACAAAAAAGCCACGAACATGGCTAAATCATTAAGTCAGCTCATCAAGAATATATATGCTAGATATGTATATGTATATATATATTTATATTTACATATATATATATATATATATATATATATATATATATACACCTGCTGTCATTCATTATTAGCTCTTCATCAACTTGATTAAATGCTACTTATGCATTTACAATGGGTGCAGAGCATAAAAAGTGGAGGGCAAAGAGTGCTGGACGAAGAGTGGCCTTTGGTTTATGGAGTTGGTTTAAAAGTTTTGAACTTGCCACCACTTGAGTGACTTGCAACAACAAAAACAACAAGGACAACAGAACAAAAAAAAAAAAAAAATACCTAAGTTATTAACAGCAGCGGCTCGCTGTGGGCTGGTCTGGTCGGTTGTGTTGTGGTGTTTAGTTTTTGTGGGTGTTGTGGGCGTGGCAGTTGGCTTTTAGTTTATGTTTACGGCATTTGTTGTGTATGTGTGTGTGTGTGTGTGTGAACAAGCACAATTTTTGCGTTCAGATTTAAACTGGTTTTGTGACATTTTCGGGCCAAGCTGCTGTTAGAGTTGGTTTAAGCAACAATGGTTATTTCAATGTATTTTGCCTGCTCTATTTTATTTATTTTTTGTTTTTTATTTTTGTTTTTCTTTCTTTTTGAGTTAGTTTCTGGTCGCAGCTGCAGCATCCGCCGTGTACAAAATTTATTACTTGCAAAATATACATTTTTGTTTTGCTACTTTTTTTTCTTCTCTGTTTACATTTTATATATTTTGTATGCTTTCATTTTTTATGCGTTTCACAAGTTTGCTGTGGCAACTTCAATAAATAGCTTCTATTTGTGGCCAAACTTTAAGTGGTCGAAACTGCACGTTGCCCACTTTTAACACCATCAAAACACAGACACACACACACACACACACAAATCCACAGAAAGTTTGATTGTTTGTTCTCTACTAAAGCCCTAAGTCGCCAGGCTGAGAAACACCTTTCGTTTATTTTATGTGTGTGTTAAAGATCAAATGAAACCAAATAAAATGCACGACTAAAGCATAAATATATATATATAAATATATATATATATATATACATATATATGTTTTTGCACGTGGACACAATAAAGCATATTATTTTAGCATTTATTTTATTTGCTCGTTGCTAGGCAGTTGCAAAGTGCTTTTGGCCCAGTGTCCCAGCCACAACTGCTAACGGCTTTTTCAACGACTATTATGGCTGGGATAGCAATTGACAATCTGGCGACAGCTACGTGACAGTAGCTATATTGAGTTCACAGCTAGTTTTCGAAATCTGTTTAATCGCAAGAATCGTATTATTGCATACAATAAAAACAAAAAGTCACAAACAATTTTTGTGCTGCATAAAAGCAACAATTTATTTAAGCCAAATTAAAATTGAAATATTTAAAAGCTTAAATGAATGACAGCTGAGTTTTGTTTAGCTAAAATTGGGAATCACAATTTCTCGGAAATCAATTGACAAAGTCCCTTTTGGAGGCTATTTGAGTTAGTTACCTTCTGTACTCTGGTCGAGGGCCGCTTTCCAAAAATTGAACTGTATTGATTTATGATGGAGGTGTGCTGTGCACCATAAAAAAGAAGAAAGAAAAAAAAGAAAATAGAAAAAAGGACAAAAAAAGAATAGAACACACAAAACTTTGCCCGGGAGTGAAGGCAACTCTTGTTCAAAGTTCAATGAAGTATGGAACTGGTCGAGAGTAGACCAATTGGTCTTGGTATTGGTTTTGGTCACAAGTTGGACTTTACTGCCACAAATAATAAGTGCTGTGTGTGTGTGTGTGTGTGTGTGTGTGTGTGTGTGGGCTTAAAACTTTGTCAAAGTCAAACACAAAGTCGAGCAGCTGGACAGGGTATCTTTTGGGGGCGTGAACTCGTTGAGCATTAGGAGTGCATTAGCCGATGATGCATTATTAATGTTTAACCTGCTGAAGAGTGTAACTGTGTGTATATGTGTGTGCCTGTCTCTGTGTGTTTGTGTGTGTACACGTTCTCAGCCCAACCTTATTATTAATTGGGTAGCCTGGGTTGATTGGAGCAACAGAAAAGCGGTTTCAGAGTTGACCATTTCATGCCAGTAACAATTATGGGACAAAAGATAAAGATAAGTTTCAACATGTGCGTGTCACTCCCCCATAAAATAAAAGACCCCCGTGACCTGTTGCATGACACCCCGCAAGTTAATTACTTTGATTTATTTATTAATTATTTAGCTGCCTCTGTTCGTCTGTGTGGCTTGTCACAGATTTCAAATTGCACTTAATTACGATTTCATGTTATTACAAATTAACAATGTTGACCTGATGACCAGCAACGAAAAATAAAATACATATCTATTAAAAATTTAACTTTTGATTAAAAATAATTAGATTTTACCTGTTGAAGGAAAGAGCAAAAAAAAACTGCCCTTTTATTTGAGAGCTTAATTCAAATGAGGTAATTTGAGATTGCATCTCATTAAATTTACAACTCAATTGTAAGCAATTAAAAAACAAAAATCTGTTTAAATTTAACAAAATAAACGAGAAAATAAATATGTAGCTGAGTTAGAAATATTCTCAAAATATATTAGCAAATAATAAATAAACCAGAAAATAATAATTTAACTTGCTTTCTCAAATATTTTATTCGATTTTAGCCACTTTTTGTTGACTTATTTTCTAGTTTAGTTTTTGCAATGATTTATTTTGCTGTTGTAACATGTAAAATAAGTTTTCATTGCACTGTTTAGTTAATATATATCTTTCGGAATACAAACGAAGTTCAGAAATTCAACAAAATAGTCTCTGACGCAAAATGCGAACTTTGATTTGTTGTCGCGAATTACAAAATGCAAACAAGACAATTTTGTTTGGGAATCTGTTCCGGATATATATATATATATATTTTTGCTATTGTTTTGTCTGATATACTGAGATGTTGACTGAAATTGTCGTTGGTTGTGGCACAGAGCACAAAGTATCTTTTGAGTTTCCGTTGTCAATATTTACGCTTCGTTTTGGGCTGTGGAACTTTGTTATTAGAAAAGTTTTAATGTATTTGGCAAAGACTCGAGAATGAACCAAAAACGCAGCACAACAAGCCTACACATGACCATTGTATGTGTGTGTGTGTGTGTGTGTGGGTGTGAGTCTGTGTGTGTATGCATATTTATATGCCAAAATGAGAAGGCTGCTCTCGGACTTGATACTGGCTTGTGGCCGAATTAACTATCGACAAGTTAGGTAAAACTTTACAAATCCAGGTTAGACTGTTCGGGCCATAAACATTTAAATAACTTTACATTTTGCAAATTAAATTCTGACATCGAATGCAACTTTGTTGACAAAATTTTACCCATTTGAGATGCCAACAAATGCTGGATAAGCGAATTTAATTAGATTAACTTGACACACAAAAATTCCAATTTTAATAAGTCCAAATTCGTATTTGATTTGAAGCAACAATAATGAAATATATACATAAAATCTAAAACTAGAAAATTCTGTTTGCTTAGAATAGTTTTAAAATGCTGTCACATTTGACTTATCTATGGAAATATCCAATAAAAATGCATGTTTAAAATGCAATTTCAACAAGCCAGAAATCTCAAAAACGTGTTGAGTTAACAATGTGATTTTCAAAAGATTAAAATCTATGAATAGATTTATGTGTCAGCTCCAAGCAACTCGTGTGACATACATATATATAACATATATATATTTATATTAAATGCCAGAAGACAAACTCTTTGTCAACTTTAACAGAAATATTGATTAACGCTGGCGGCAATAATACTTGCAACATCCAAAGAAACCGTAAGAAAATACGAAAGTCTTTAAGAATTATAAATTACACTATTCTTTCGATAAATATACGGAAGTAGAAAGAGTATATATTTATTCATTGAATTCGGATTGCCAGCTTAAAACTTACAATTACAATTTGAAGCAGTGCAAAAAAAAGTTTGGTAAATTCAGTTTTATTATCAAGTTCAAGTCAAAGTCGAAAGTGTTTATTCAAATTAGGTGAACACATGTGGAAAATGTGAGCCAAATCGAATATCACATTTCGATTTCGATTTCGACATTAACATCAACATTAACCTTTAGTCTTCATTTCTCAGTTAAGTTTTCGCTCTGGTTCTCCGGGTGCGTCGAGTTGCTGCACTTGTTTCCGGCTCTTTTTCATATACGTATTGTAATAGAAATCAAAGAACATGGAGAACATGAATATGTTCTGTGTGAATCCAACGAAAGCCACAAGCACTGGGAACTTGCATGGATTGCGTATGATCACAAGGAGAAAATGGTACGCAAGATAGCCAAATTGGAGCAACTGCATTTGGGTGATGTGACGCTTCCATCGCTGCAGCTTTTTGCCCGTCGCGGTGGCAAAATAATACGCATACATTACAACATGCACCAGCAGATTGATCAGGCCCAATAATGTGGCATGGGAACCGCTCAGGAAATTTACATAGACGAACACGGCAAAGACCATCCCAGCGTGATGATAAACATGCAGGAAGCTCACCTGCGATGTCTTCTTGCGCAACACGATAAAGATCTGGAAGGACGAAGACCGGATTGGATTGGATTGGTTGGATCATCATCGATTTGCAAAACTGACCGTATCGAGCATATCGAGATATTTTAGTAAATTGTAAGCAACACTGGCATAGACGATGCCCATCATTTCTGGCGTTGTATTCTGATGAACCACGGGCTGGCACAAAAAACTGAATCCCCGGCAAAAGGCTACATGATACAAGGCATATAGGAAAACTGACAGGTTTGCCACCACTTGTACAAGGTTGTATAATTGCATCACAAAATTGAGTTGGAAGGGTCGACGTTTCTCCATCCACTTGGGTCCAAAATGTAGCACAAACAACAAATAAAGTCCAATAATCGAAAACATATTCCACATGCTCCCAACAAAGGGCAGATGGGCGATCCGTGGATCTTTGTGCTTCTCAAACTGTTCCATCAACTGTTTATATATATAGGCGACAATGTTGGACGGCATTCTCACACAGGACTCGCTTGTCTCGCGTTTTCTCTACGTTGCTCTCTTGGAGAAAATACAATTAACAATTGAACGTTCTGCGATTTGCACAGCTAGAGAGTCGCCACGAATCTGAATGCCACATGTGAATGTGGCTTAGCTGATCGATTGCCCGGCGATTCGTGGGCTATGTTAATGACCTCTTAATGAGAAGCTCGACGATAGCCCAATTGACTTATGGTAATGGCAGAGGGTTAACAACATTGTTGCAATCCAGACATACAATTTTCAATATAATACATATTTAACGGGTGTTGACAACACTGTTGTTTCAAAATATGAATTCAATATAGGCAATTATCGATTTACAAACTAGCCAAAATAAATCCAACTGAGGCTTATTTAATTTTAAGTGAATATATTAGATAAACATTTTTAGTAATTTTTAATTACAATGGTTTTTTGTGTGTGTTTGTGTGTGTGTGTGTGTGTGTGTATGTAGCATAATTTATTGTTCAAAATTAGTTTGCGTTGATTCATTAATTATTTATTAGCCAGGCAAGGTGAACGAGGTTAACTGAGTTGGTAGCGAATACAATCAATAATCATTAAAGAAAATCGAAAAAATATATAAATTACACTTTACTTTGGATTATTTTTCGACAATTTAAGAATATTTTGAAATTTGATAATGATACGTGATTTGGCTGGGGAAAAAACAACTACATTTTAGTTTTCAAAAAACTCAAGAGGCATCTTATTACTTAATTTGATAAATGAAATGTAATTTAGATTAAAAAATAATATACAAAATTGTTTAAATATTTTAAGTCTTACAATATATTAAAAAAAATTAATTCTTAATTAGGTTTTAGAATAAAATTATAGAAAGAATTTCGTTTCGACTGAAAGAACTTAGTCAGGTCCGAATTCCTTTAAAAAATTTGAAGTCCTTTTTATACATAAAAATTCGGTTTTAAATTAAGTTTAAAATTCGTTTATTTTTATCAAGTGAAGAAATTGACGTTTTAATTTTTTTTTTTTTAAATTGAGAAATTAACGCTTTAAGTTTTTATTTCAAATTCAAACTGTCATATCTTCAGCCATAATTTACTCAGGTCCGAATTCCTTTCAAAAATTTGAAGTCCTTTTTATACATAAATATTCAGTTTTAAATTAAGTTTAAAATTCGTTTATTTTTATCAAGTGAAGAAATTGACGTTTTAATTTTTTTTTTTTTATCAAAAAATTGAGAAATGAATGTTTTAAATTATTATTTCAAATTCAAACTGTCATATCTTCAGCCATAATTTACTCAGGTAAGAATTCCTTTAAAAAATTGTTAAGTCCTTTTTATACATAAAAATTCAGTTTTAAATTAAGTTTAAAATTCGTTTATTTTTATCAAGTGAAAAAATTGACGTTTTAATTTTTTTTAATTCATATTCAAACTGTCATATCTTTGGCAATAATAATTTACTCAGTTCCGAATTTCTTTCTAAAATTTGAAGTACTTTTTGTTGGACTCGTCTAAGATTAGGCTGAGTTCTGCCACATTGCAAGTGCTTGCAACTGCAACTGCAACTGCAGTCAATCAGTCGAAGCTGAGTAAAATTGAATCGACCTTGTCTGCGCTGATAGAGTGATGGGTGGATTGGGTGGTTGCATGTCCTACCTGACCTTGCCTGGGTTGGATGTGTGCGCGGAGTCAGACATTGAGTCAGCAGCACCTTCCTGTTGGCCAAAAGACCATAATTTGCATTTTGTTCGCTGCGGCTGCTGCTGCTGCGGAATATGACAATAAACGCGGCTGCAGCTCATTTGCACAAATAAGCCATAAGCGAGTCGAGTTGACTCAACTGGAGTCGAGTTTTGGCTTGGTTTGGTTTTGGCCATCTTGCATGCACGTTGAAGTGCCATTGGTAGTGTAATAACCATAATGCCAACGTTTACGGCCACAGCAAACAACAAAAATAATAATGGTAATCATTTTGCCGTTCGCCGGAAGTATGCAAATATACGAGATGGCCACGACGATGGCAATGGCGTTGCCAATGTCGATGAGGAACCGCTGTAGCCATGAACTGAACCTCAAGGATATGTTCAGGTGTTGGCTGGGCTTGGGCTTGGCTTGACTTGGGTTGGGTTGGGTTGGCATCAAGCACCACACACCAAGGACCAAGGACCACGTCTAGGCGCCAGACTTTAGCTACGGCAAAAAAGGAAGTTTTTATTTTGGTTTTTTTTTTTTTTTTTTTTTGCTGCAAATGATGCGTTAATGAACGTGCCACATACACAGAGCAAA